>OY720420.1:80339359-81589359 GCA_963082815.1 Melanotus villosus
GGTGGAATCGCTTTTGAGTTATGGGATTATCGGGGAGCTGCTTACAGCACTTGCATACTGTTCAAAAAACCATCCTTAAAGTGATGTTAAAGAAACCGACTGGATATCCAACTGCCTTACTCTTCATAGTCGTACATTTACTTCCAATTTCAAAATTATATACGTATAAAAACCATGATTGTATCTCATATATTAAGTATAAATATGAGACCCGTTCAAGGCAGCAAAACAGGGCAGAATTAATCAGAAGGAATAAAAGTTTTGGACAAAATTGTTTCTTATATTATGCCCCAAAATTATATAATAAATTTAATGCGTATCTGCAGTCTAATAAATTAAATATTAATTAAAATAACCTTAAATTTATCACAAAACAATGGATATCATCTCTAACTTGGGATGCTATACAAGAGCTTCGTTGTTTTAAATAATTCCACTATAAAATAAAAAATGATGTAGGTATGTTGTTAAAAATATTTTTGGACTTGCTACGTTAATATATGTATAATGTCAACTAAATATAATCTTCTTTTCCTTATTTTTATTAATTTATTCTATTTCCGCATATTTATTTATTTATATACCTATTTTGTGATACACTGAACGATTACTTACTTGAACTTTTTTCGTTTTGCTAACTAATTTTATGAAATCTACACGCAAACTGCTTTCAGTTTTTGTGGTTGGCATTGTAAAACAATGTCTTAACAGTTTATTCGTAAATATTATTATTATTTTCATTTTTTTATCACTTATTTAAATTTTAATATTACATACAAGTAATCTTAAATTTCGTTTAAAATACCAAGTTTAGTATTTCAGTTACATACTTAGAATTCAGGTGTATTATTTAGTTGATGTAATGTTAATGTTATTTACAAATACAAATAAATAAACTTTATTATTATTATTATTATTATTAAAACTCTATTTGGGGCAATTTATATTAACAACACAGTTAATACAATTATTTATGTGAATTTTCCTAGGCACAACTGCTTCAACCATTTGACAGTAGTTAGTAGAAAAAAAGAATTAAGCAACTAAGTACTCGATGTGGGGAAAAAATTAATTTATTCCTTTTATTTCAGTTTTAACATCTTCGATCGTGCATAAAATTGTGTATGTACCACTGGCGTAACTTGCTTTTATGACCTTCGACGTGTATTTAAAATCAAGTCTCAGGCGATAAAAGCTTATTTACGCCCTTGGTATATAAATAACTATTATGAATTAATAAAATAATCACAAAACGGTTAATTCTCCACCAAACTAACAAAACTCTGAAAGTTTTTATTACTCAGTCAATAATAAAAATTCTTTTCGAAATTTTTGCAGCACAATAAATAGTAGGTACCTTTATATGAAGTTTTATTTTTTATGATGATTTTTGTGCAAAACATGAAAAATAACACTGCATATAAAGGTACTATTTATTGATTTTAAATAAATATTATTGTTGAACACTATTTTAAATATGTTTTTCACTACAGAAGTTGTTGAAATATTCAGAATTGGTTAATAATAAAAATGTTAAATTCCGATCTTATAACCTCCATATCTTCAAGGAATCACGAGATAGAATTTTTTTAACATTTTTCTAGTACTCAGGGGGTGCCCCTGAATAGTCTGGTATAGCATTGTTTCGCTATTTTTTAAGCACCCTGTTTAATATAAGCTCTAAAAGTTAGGTATCTACTTTTGTGAAAAGTAGAAATTCCTGAAGTTATTTCTAACAGTAATTCATCTTAGTATTTATTGTGTATTTTGTATTTAGATGTATAATTTATTTTTGAGATCAAGTCTTATTAGTTGATACATTTATGATTTGTATGAACCAGAAGAGGTTCTTAGGGACATACTTTGCTTTGTGTAAATTCAACTTTTCCTGGTATACTATAAACTTAATTATGTATTTTCTGTATTAAATTTTGAAGCAGCTTTGATATCAACATTAAATTCATGGTCTTCTGGCTCAAAAATAATGTAAATGCAGGGTAGTATGAATGTCTTGGTTTTATTTAGTTGAGAGCTCTCATTGGGCGTGACAACTTTTTAAGAAATTTCTGCATAATTTGTTTTTGTTTTTGAATAAACAGTTTTTGAACAGAAAGTTCCATATACTTACCTTAACGACCATAAAACCCATAACTTTCCAACTACATGAAATTAACAACCTCGCACGATAATCAAGCAACAAATTGTTGCTTCTGTATCGTTATCAACATGAATTTAGCACTAAAATACAGCCTACAGTTGATGATTCGAAACCGAGCTTCTTTTCATAATATTAGAGTTTACAATTTCTAATTATACCCTCGATACGGTGGTTAGAAATCCCATAAATTAACCGATAGTGAATCATCAAGACCATTATGGATAAGTGAGTAAACAAAATTTATCATACAAGATCGAACAACAGGTTGCTTCGTAGCCGTAAATATATCATCTTCGTAGAGAACAAAGAAGTTCTTTAGGTGCCGTTTGACCTCTTTTAAAGGTAGATTACTGCAACGGCTCGATTTAAGGGGTCAAAATCTGGGTCAGTTAAAAATAAAACCTTAGTTCCTTTTGTGATTTACTGGTATCGCTTTGGATATAAAATTACTATTTACCTTCTTTGATACAAGTAATTGGAGTCTTTCTAGATTGATTTCTCTTTTGTTTATAATTTAGGTCTTCGTTTGTTATAAAATAAGACAAAGTAATTAATCGTTTTATTAAATTTGTGGTGCGACATTGAGACATTTTAGTAAATCTTTTGCTCAAGCCAGATTTAATTGTTGGCTTAAATAGTCCTAGTTATTAAGTTCTAAATCTTAATTTTCTACGCTTCATAATTAAATTCTTAGTTTACTGAAATTTAAAACTTCGGGTTTTGAAAGAACTAAAAAAATCGATTACCTCATCTGAGAAAGTAAAACGAAAATAATAAAAACGTTAAATATTAATGAAAAGACGAGGTTTCTATTCACAATAATAAAATAAAAATATCCAATTTCCTTTCGGAATTTTTATTAACCTTTTAAGGCCCCATTTTCAGACAACAATCGGGAATCCTTTTGTAAATGCAAATAAGAATAGAGTTAGAAGTTTATTATGTCATCTGTTGAGCAAGCAGCACGTGGCTATCGGCAGGATAGCGAGCCAACAATCAATTACTATTGGTAATTAAAACATCTAAAGGTAATGAGCGAATCGTGACATAGCCTTTTGCTAACAATTCCCCGTGCAACATGTGCTTAGCTTTGTATAAGCTTTTAACGGGTCGGCTCTTTTTAATTTAAAACACGTTGCACTATTTGTTGCAAGTGCGAAGGCGTTAACTGAAAGGGAGCTTTTGTCTCTTTAAAACAAAAGAACTTGAAATTAACTTCTATTCATATCTACTGAAAATAAAAAGAAAACATCACTTACTTTACTTGTATGGAAGTGAAAGTTTCTTTACTCTGATTGCAACTTATAGTTAGTGATAAAATAATACGAAAGTAAGGAGCTTAAAAAATTTAACGAAATTTATAAGCGTACGGTATTTTATTACAAATTACCGAATATACCATCAATATCTATTTATCTTCTAATAAATGTTAATTAATTAATATTTTACGGTATGATATCTGGGACCACCTAGTCCTGGCTCAGTAGATGAGACTGCTCCTGAGCGAATCCTGCTGAGATATTTATGGTGTTCTACTACTTCTCAGATGGGTTCAAAATTTATGGTATAATTCTAGATTTTAATTACGTTTCGGTAGATGTTCTATTCTGTATACAAAAATTAAACGATTCCTAACTGTTTATTTTGGCAGAAACGTAAATTGCTTCTTTGTCGATAATTTTTATATTATTTAAGCTCGAAGTTTCCCAAAGAGGAATGTTTTATTATCATTCTGTAAATATTTTTTGCCTGTTTGATTATTAAGTGGTTATTTATTCCATTGCTGTTACGTTTTTTGGATAATTAATTCTTGACAAATTGGCGTTGGGCTTCTGATGTGAATTGTATGAGAAACGAACTAAAACTCGCACTAAAAACATTTTTTGCATTTCGAAAAATCGATCGTCCGTAAATATTTTTCGGTGAATTCAACAATTTTTTTTAATGCACTTAACTTATAAAGAAACAAAAGCATTCCTTTTATTTCTTAACGATATTTTGTAAATTATTTTAATTCTTAAATTGAAACTCTTATGATGAATTTCTTTGTGTACAATAAAATAATGGAAGAAATTTGGTATATCTGTATTAAAGTACATACTTATTTGTTTTTGTATATTTAATTCATTGTAGGTCCTAGCTTTGTTTTGAAAATAACAGGTAAGCACACAAGCAGGTACCTACTTCAATTTCAGTTCACTTTTCTTTAATCTCTTTGCCATTATCCATAGCTTCTCTTCTTATATTATTAAAATTAGGGCTGTCAATCGAATCCAAATTCGAATCTGTAATATTGAGATTTAAATAAAATTCGAGTTATGAATGCGGAGTCGAATTTCGAATCCAAAATCCACATTCGAATCTCGAATTTCGAGCCCACATTCATACACATACATAAATATACCGTGAGTTCAAAAAGTTTTTACTTAAGGGTTGACCATGAGACACAAAACTACAAAAGTAATGTCCACTGCAAGATTTAGAACCTTTGTTTTTACAATTTTATTGAAATTTGCACAACAGTATTATGCCAGCAACACAATGATGACAGTTAATAAATTCTAAATTTTGCAATTGACATTATTTTTGTGTCTTATGGCCAACCCTTATGTAAAGACTTTTTGAACTCACGGTATAAACTCAAGAAGGTCAAGAACTGAATCTAATTCAGAATTCGAATTTTGAATATGGTTTTTAAATTGAACTTCGTATGCACAATCAAAGATTCGAATGTTTAAATGAAGATTTAGATCGAACTCGAGATTCGCGAATCGTCGATTTTGAACTCGAGATTCGAATCTCGAGTTTGCCATAGTTCTAAATAAATATCTTAATACTCGTACTTTAAGTACAAAGTCATATGCTATCATCTGGTAAGTATCATTTGTCTTTTTCTTTAACAGTCCAACAGTGGAAATTTTCACTTCTAAGTCTAACTAGTGAAGATAATTTAAAGTATTATCTTACGTGTAAGTAACCAATGAGAGATTAGTATTTTGTTATGTAGGCGTTGCTTATCAAGTAGATTGTTTAATTAATGTTCAAGTTATCTCGGACAAGGTGTATAACTTCTTCTTTAGGTCTTATGCTTTGGAATTTTTCCAAGTTCTTGTATATTACATTACTATACTTTTGGTCCTACTATTTTAGGATCGCTGTCTGTTGTGAACTGATTTAAGGTATTAATATCTTGTAGTATTTGTTAATCCGTTGATAATACATAACAGTTTCGATTCTGGTGTCTGCAGTAAGGCTAATCTAAGTCCATCTATCTTTATTTGTGGTGCTTCTTGAAGAAGGAGTTCATATTAAATAGGTTATTTTATTTAAAATTTTGCACAGTTTCCTATATAAATGTATTTGTTATTCATCTTCTTTTGTACCAACCTTTGCATTAAAGTCCCTACCATCTTACTTATTTTCCTCCATACTTTTTGCGTAGAAACTTTCTGCACTTTTGTCATCATGAGGGCTGGTTGGACTATATTTAGCTGACTTATAAATGCCCGTATATAATTTAAAAAGCTGTTTGTGTAGAGATATTATTTCTCACAATCTTATAATGTAACCAGTGCTTAATCGAATTTGATTAATTTTACGCAGAATTTTGCGTGATTAGTTTGTTTCTTATGTTTTCTTGCTGTTATAAAAATCTAAAAACCTGTTCAAGGTTTGAAATTGAGACATAGTTAGTTAAGCCTGTAGAATTCCTCCGTAGAATGGTATGAAAACACACCGTTCTGATGTTTTTAATCAGAATGATCTGGTCTCTTTTGAGGAAGAAGCTAAGTCTTTGTTCATCTAATTTGAAATGGTTTTTTACGTAGCTATATTTAATTTATCATTTTCAGGATGAGTTAAATTGTCTGGACATGTAAAATGACTAAATTATTAAAAAAAGTTGCTGGTAATTTCTATGTTGTAACTTATACTGTTCCTGTTAGAACAATTTAATCGACAGCTAAGAGATCGGGGTGTTCTTCAGTTGGAACTATTACAAAACCAATTATATATGTTTTATTTTCATTAATATTCCCAGCTTCAAATTTAGAAACTGAGAACTGGCATTCTGAAACTCGAAGTAGAGCTTTTACGACTAAAAGAATTTCAAGTTTACACGTAGAAACTAAAATTTTAACTTGAAAATGGCTTCGTAGAAAAATATAAATTTGAATTTTAAGGTTACTAGAATAAATTTCAAACTATTTGTTTAGTACGTAAGTCCAGTTCCAATTTATTAATTAACTGTAGAGTATAACTCAGTACTATAATCAACGCAAAGCGCATTTAATTAAAAATGCAGAAATAAATTACAAATTATTTTTATATCTATGTATAAAAAACACCAATGATTTGTATAACTGCTGTTATCGACGTTTCACTGATAAGATAAGTAAATAAAATTAGTTCATTTTAGAAGAACATTCAATTTAATTTCACAGCTTCTAGAGTCCCACTTCGAACGTATTTAGAAAAGGCATGATTTAATTTCTTTTAGGTTATTTTGTAGAAGAATACGAAATTGTGTTATTTGCAAGAAAACCTTAGTTTGGGTTTGCAGACTAATGGAAAAATAAGGACTGCTAAAATCAAAACCGAGCAAGTTACCTTAGGTTTTAATGAAAGATTGTGGTGTAATTGATGGTAAATCACCAGTCGATATCAATAAAAATCTTCCAAACATAAATTGGATAAAAATAAACAACCAAAACAACAGTTTATAAATATGGTGAATTTAACGTAAAAAATGAAAGAATTCATTTAGATTTTCCTTTCGAAGTTTTCACTGCTTCAAATAAATAAGTAAATAAATAATCGAATGAATAAATAAACAAAGAACTAAATAATAAAGCCATAAAAAGAAGATTCTTTCTAATGCAAATCCACAAATCTCCATAATAAAGTTTTATAAGTTAACCTGAGATTAAAGTTTGTAAACAAATTTTTGTAATTTTTGCTTCTCAGCTGAATAAAATAACGATTATGCAAAATATGACAAATTAAGTGGTATCACAAGTGACAGTATTTACAAACTACCAAATTTATTTATATTATTGTAATCTTTAGATTTACAAAAATGTCAACACAGACGATTATTTTTTTTTAGGTCATTGACAACCATTTTTTGCACATTTGTTAAAAGCTTCGTACTGGTAATCCTACCATTATCACCTTTTATTGAAACAAAAGGTCAAGTATATGCTGTTAAAGTTCAGTATTTTCTGACAGTTTTAATCCATTAGTCAAAATAATTCTTTTATACTTTAGATAACGCTAGAATATTATATTTTCCCCTTGCTTTTATGTACTTTTTATAGTAGTTGTAAAGGCAGATGTTAGTGAGGTGGGAAAAATCTTAAAAAGAAATAGAAAATTTTGAATTTCTCGAACACTTCAAGAATGTCCAAGTCGTAATTTTATTACCCTCAAATCCTAAATCAGTAGCGTGCGTGTTTTATGGCTGTGGGGGCGCGCACGCCACTGTGAGTGGTCGGACCGCATTCCGCGATTCACTTGTCGTTAGTGCTAGTGACTCTTTGATGCTATCTATGTGCCTTACTTGAAGGATTATGGCCAACTTGGATTATCTTATATTAACATTTCTTCTATGTTTCTTCAAAATTCTTCTTCGTCCTTTTCGGCTTTTCTTATGTCGCTAGTTTTAAATATTTGAACCAGGTTTTACATGAAATAGGTTAATCACGATAACGAATGAAATGTAGAAATTTTCTAAAGTTCTTGCGTTAAAGTACCTGCTGAGTACGTGAGGTGGTATTTACAAAAGAATTTACGATGTTATAAAGGCATAAGAAATATTTTGCGGTTTTACTAATTTACTCGGTATGAAAATGAAAAAACCTCAACCATTCAGCGGTGGAACAGGTACGATTATAAGGTAAACGATTGCAAAAACGTCAATAAATCCCGTGTTAGGTCAGCGTAATATACATTAATCCCACCTAATTGTCTAATAACTCAGTTTAAACGCGAGAGTTCGTGTCTTGCTTGAACGTTGATGTCTCCATCACATTTTTCGATTTATTTTACGCCCACGCTTCTCGCCGTGTCCTCTTCTATAATAAACTTTTAAATCCACGTTGGATAATAAGGGAGAATGGTTACCTTTCACTTTTTAAACGGTGAAAATAAATGAGGAAAGGACAATTAAAACGCCGGCTCTTGTCTTATTTATTTCAGAAGATTGCGTTTGATTATAGTTTCCTTAGATGATGTGTTGTTAAGGTTTAAGTTTTTCACAAACGCTTTGATGGGTATTTATGGCGCGGGAATATCCGAGATTATTGCGAAAGAATTTAATGGGATGATATCAACATCGAGGTGTGTGCTAAAAAACACATTCGGCGTTATATATCACGTAGAAATCGATCGTCCTTTCAGCACATTGTAATTTTTGCCGATGTTTACATTTCTCAAACATAAATAATTAGGTAATGATACGTTTAGTAAATAAATCAAGCGGACGTGTTTGAAGCCTTTGAAGGATCGCATTAATAAATTAATTTCATTGACTTTCCCCGAGCTAAGCATCGGGATTAACGGTTACACGATTTAATATCGAATCATAATTTCCTACTTCGGGTGAAGATGTAAAATTGACAGAGATGAATTCACTTGGAAATATGTATACGTAATAAATTTCATATTCACACGCATAAATCTCTGCTTTGATCGGCTGTGATTTTTTTCTTATTTCGCATGAAAATATTCACGCAAAAAGTATGAAGAACACGGTTTTTTTACGCTTTGCTAAATATTCTTGTCAGCAAGGAACTGTTACTAACCATAGAGAGCTCGGTAGATGAATGACATCAAAGCAAAAGTTCGTGGGAAATGTTTTTATTAAAGATTAGGTTCCCAAGAGTTAAATTTGGTAATGAAACTGCAAAACGGGATAAAAACAAGCTGGGCGAAATGTAGTATGAACCACAAAATAGAAGGAAATAGGCAACAAGGACCTGAAGTGATAATGCAGTCAAATAACCTGAAATAACTTAAACTCCTACAACAAACCATATCTTAAGTACAAATGTTAAAAGTGTCACATGAATCAAAATTGAAATGTCAGAATTACACATAAAATGCATTAAAATTGGGACGATAAAGTTTTATGCAGTCGTTCTTGGACTTAAAGTGTTAGTAAAAAAGGAAATAAATTAAGCTAGAATAAAATATAACCAAAACGAAGGGCAAAAGCTTTAAATTCGATTCGATTGATTTGTCACCAACTGTGAGAAATGTCTAACTTTTCTGTAAAAATATTAAAACTTTGTTGTGGCGAATTTGATATTTTATTTTTCTTTTTTGGGTATTTCGCCACCAACTGCTTAATTAAAAATTGAATTAAAACGTTATCGATTACCCCACATGAACTTTATTTGAATATTCTTCTAGAAAGTTGTGCATCTGTACAAAGTAAACATATTTAATTATACTTCTACTGTTGAGAATACTGGTCTTTTACTCATATTTTGTTTCTTCGAAAAATTACATTTTACCAGATGTTTAATAAAAATTTTAATCAGCTTTGATTCAACCATTTAATCTAACAAACAACTGCATAAAAATCAGTTTTAAATCGTCGAAATTTTAAACATTTTTGTTAAAATGTCTTTTTTTCAATAAACATAAATCAAGTCAAGATCAGATACTTCCTTAACTTGTTTAAATTTACATCAACTTTTTGATTTTCCTAACCATTTATGTATTTTTCCTCTCAAACATTTGAGACTTGTTTTAATACCCTGCGACCAATAAAATTTAATTTCTAGCAGGTTTTGCCTCTAAAAATGTATTTAACAAATAAACAAAACAAACTAAAACAGTAAACATTGTGAATCCTCCGCATTGCTGAATGACATCCTTAGTTCACGAAATTTTGTTTATTTTCTAACATTTTGCATCAAAGTTCATTAATTAAAAGAGTTCGTTTCCTGTTTTATTAATTTTTAACTGTTTTAACCGCTAAACTCGTATGTGAAGCGTAAATAATAAACTACCAGCCAGGAAAACTTGCAAATATAACCTAAAAATTCCCCAAACCCCATTCTAATAGTGGCAAATTTTTCGGCTTCTCTTTTTTTCCTATCCTTTATGCCCTAGCTCTACAGAGCGTCAGATCCTCAACCCACTTTCGGTACAGGTTGCAATCAACAGACATTTTTTCGACTTCATTTAGATTTTAAAACCGAAATTACTTATCAACCAAATAAAACAAAAAGTACGGATATCGAAATGAGGATTGTGCTCACAAACGAAGGACCAATTTATCATAGTCCACGTCGATTACCTTTTGTTGAGCGCGAAATTGTAGATAAACAAGTGGAAGAGTGGCTTCAAGATGGAATCGCAGAATCGTGTAGCTCAGAATATTTTAGTTAAGTGGTCGTAACCAAAAGGATAAATGGTTCGCATCGAATTTGTATAGACTACCGTAAGATTAATAAACTAGTTATCAAAGATCGTTTTCCAAATTACAAGAAGCCCGCTCGCATCTTTTCCACTATTGACCTAAAAAATGACTTTTTCCATGTCAGCGTGGAAGAAGGTAGTCGAAAATATACATCTTTCGTGACTCATAAAGGCCAGTTCCAATTTTCAAAAGTTCCGTTTGGACTCTGCAACTCTCCTGCCGTATTCCAACGATTTATTAATTACGTATTTTGATCATTGACGAATACTGAGGTTGTTCTGCCCTATATGGACGATGTAATTATACTAGCAATTAATGAAGTGCAAGCTATTGAGAGATTGAAAACTATACTCCAAGTTGCAAAAGAATATGGACTTGAAATAAACAAACAGATAAGTCATTTTCTGAAGCGACGCATCGAATTCCTAGAATATATAATAGAAGACAGGCGCGTTTTCCTTTCAGAACATGAAACCGAAGCTGTAATTAAATTTCCACCACCTACAACAGGGGAACAAGTACCGAGCTTCCTAGGATTAACGGGCTATTTCAGAAAGTTTATCCCATTCTACTCAATAATAGCAAAGCCACTTAGTGATTTATTAAAAAACGATTCCAAATTTAGATTTGAAGATGACCAAATCAACGATTTCAGAGAACTGAACAGAGTGCTTTCGTCTAAACCTGTTTTAAATATCTTCAGAAGAGGAGCAGAAACAGAGCTCCACACAGACGCATCAGCAGAAGGCTATGGAACTATCCTCATGTAACAATTACAGGACGACAATCAGTTACATCCTGTTTATTTTATGAGCAAAAAGACGACTGATGCTGAACGTAAATATTGAAGCTATGAGCTAGAAGTCTTGGCAATAATAACGGCACTTAAGAGATTTAGAGTGTATTTATTGGGAACACAGTTTAAAATCATAACAGACTGCTCTGCATTTCAAAAGACAATTGACAAGAAAGACTTAACTACAAGAGTTGCAAGATGGGCTCTACTATTAGAAGAATTTGATTATACTATAGAACACAGAGCAAGAAACAGAATGAAACGTAGATGCCTTAAGTAGGAATCCTATCATGACCATAACGGTTGACGGTCTAACGACAAGGATTGAAAAGGCTCAAGACGGTAACGAAAAAATTGCAATTATTAAAGAAATTCAGCAGACATTTGAAGATTCCAGAGAAAAGCTAAGAGAAGTGGCTAAAGACAAACTAAATAAGGTTCAAAATGAAAACAGAAAAACATACAATCTACGAAGACGTGCTCTATGGCAATACAGAGAAGAGAGAAGATAAAGTAGTTGCTATCAAAAGAACTCAAGGTGGTCCAGGACTGAAACTAAGATCTAAATATTTGGAACCGTATTAGATCATCAAGCTTAAGCCGAAAGATACCTACGAGGTTGGAAAAGAAGGCACCTACGAAGGTCCGTTCCCTACGTCAACATGTGCCGAGTATATATGAAGCCATGGATCCCTGATACTCAGGATGGCCGAACTGTGGGAATTGTGATAGATGGTCGGTGTTCGAGAGGGAGTTCTGCGGGATAGCGGCGAGCGGTCTGCAGTAAGTTAGTAGTGAGCGCGAAGTACGAATGACGGCAGACGTAAGCCGTGTAAGACTGTCTTAAATAGTATATAAAATACATGTGATTGAATTTAAATAAAGAAGTTGTTGTGTAAACAGCTCTCTTTAGTTTTCCCTAAATCCTACAATAGCTTTGTGTATTGCGTTTACAAGTTTTACTTGCTTTGCTTCTCTGTTTAGGATCTCTGTGTGCCCTTTTTACTTATTGTTGTGCCTAAATATTCAGTTTTTCGCCCATTCTAATTCAATTCCGTTGCACATAATTCTTGTATCCTATTTTGTTATTTGCATTATTTTACTTTTATTCGTATTTATCTTCATCCCCCATCTTTCAATTTCTGCAGTCCATTTATTTATTATTTGTTGTAGTTTGATTGTAGAATCTGCTACTAATACTACGTCATCAGCGTAGACCAGGCTCTGTATCCATATGGACTCTAACTTCCAGTTTCCTATTTTCGCATTTAATCACGGTTCTTCCTATTCTTGTATTATCTGGTTCATTGCGGCAATGAACAGTAGAGGCCTCAGTGAGTTACCTTGTTTTATTGCTTTGCGCATGTTGAACTTACCAGATTCCCTTTCTTTTGTTCTAACCCTGCCTCTGGTCTTGCTTCTTCTCAGTTTGCGGGTTACTCCTAGTTCTTACAATGCTCTCCATATCCTACTGTTTTTGGGTATTGTTTCGAATGCTGCTTTGATGTCTATGAAAGCTAAGTATAATTGTTCCCTCCTTTCAAGTCTCTTTTCTATCACAGTCGGCAGAACAAATATAGGGCCCTGTGTTTGACGTTGAGGTCGCAATGTAGCTTGCTGTTCTAGTAACTTTTCTTCTATTTCTTCTCGTAGTCTTCTCTCGGAGAATATTTAGTTGATCTTTTGCATTATTAATGAAAGACATATGGCCCTGTAGTTGTTGCAATCATGTGTTATTCCCCTTTTATGGATAGGCACCATAAAGTGTTCTTTCCAGTCAGTGGGTATACGTCCCTTATCCATTCCTTTACCTTTTCGCCTTCATATTTTACTATTTCTAGGGCTATTCCATCCGTGCCAACTGCCTTTCCCAATTTTGTTTGCTTGCTAGCTTTTTCGACTTCCTCTATTTCTATGTTCCTCTCTTCTTCTTTCTGTATTGCCCTTTCTCGGGAGACCTCACTCCTATAGAGTGGCGCGTCCAATGGGCGGCGGATGGGGGAACCCCTGGAGACAGGATTATTGGGAGTATTCGCAATAAACAGCCGTGGACCAGAGGCCAGTTGTCCCTAGGTAACGGGGCCGTTATCGCCCGGATAAGGTAAGAAGATTCAAAGATACAATAATAGCAACGGCAAAGGACGGATAATAGGAAGACGAAAACAGCATAGAAACAGGACAAGAATAGGAATTTGGAATATCAAAGCAATAAGCGAAAATGAATTAGAGCTAACGGAAGAGATGAAAAAGTATAAAATGGAAATACTGGGAGTAAGTGAAATATGCAAGAGAAGAAATGGATACAAGTTTTTATACTCAGATAGAGAAGGACGATCAAAAGAAGGAGTGGGAATACTGCTGCGTCCGTATATGGCTAATATGGCGCAACAGCTAGTAAACTGGGAGGCAGTCAATGCGAGAATAATGTTTGTGGATCTACAATTGGCAGAAAAGATGATCCAACTGAAGCATCAAGTATAGAGAACAAAGAATTCTTTTCCGAAGAATTACAACTGCAAGTAGACAGAGCAAGAGAAGGAAATAGGCATGTATTAATAAATGGAGGTTGGAACGTCAGAACAAGAAACACCAGAAATAGGATATGAAACTATGGCAAAGTATGGAGAAGAAGAACGGAAGGAAAATTATTGAATTCAGTATAAAGAACCACCTATAACTGGAAATAGAACTCCCAACAGACCCAAGAAGTCACAGAAAATCAAAGTTAATGAGTTAAGGGAACATGACATAGTACATATAGAGAAAAATAGAAAACAATGAAAACAGAAATACTACAACAAATGGAACTGGCATGGGGAATAATTACAATAAAAGAAAGCCAAAAAAGAACCTCATGGTGGAACAATGAAGTTGAGGACAAAGTAAGGAGCAAAAAAGAATCTTGAAAGAGATACATACAGACCAGATCTGAAGAACACAGCAGGAGTACATAACCAAGAGGAACGAAGCCAAGGAAAGCGTTCGGAGAGCTTAACAACAGGATTGAGAGAAGCTTGGGAGATATCTGGAAGCGACAAACTGAAACGAATGTAACAGAGAATTCTGGGAAGCCATCAAAACGATCAGGAAAAAATATGAAAGCAGCACCTGGAGCATAAAGAATAACGAAGTTCAAATAAAAACAAATCCGTTTTCAAAAGGTGAAATTTTGTTAGTCGCATGGTATAATCCAGTAAATTTTTCAACTGATTTATAACTCAGAAAAGGTTTTAAATCCAAACCTGTTTTTATGAGAAAACTTGCAAACATAACCTAAAAATTCTGCAAATGCTGCTGCTGGTTGCAGTTAACAATGCTTGGGGCCAGCAATTCCCCACTTTTTAAAAGGTGGTATTTTGTTGGTCGCTTGGTATAATCCACCAAATTTTGCCAGTGATTTATAACTCGGAATAGGTTATAAATCTAAATCTTTTGTGCATTTTTAACTGTTTTAATCGCTAAATTTCTATGTAAAACGTAAAGAATAAACTGACAGCCAGAACAACTTGCTAACATAATTTTCCGAACGCCATTCGGATGATTGCATTCAACAGTCCTTAGAATTCACAATTCCATGAGATCAAAAAATAAAATTTTGTTGGTCGCATAGTATAATCAACCAAATTTCTCCGTCGATTTATTAATAATAAAAGCTTTTAAATCTAAATCAGATGAGATAAAGTAATTTTGCGTTTATTTCCACATCAGAACCTTTTCAAGATGTGTAAATGTCTATTAACATGATCTAAAATGGCAGTAAAACAAAAAGGTGAGCGTTACTCACTTCCAAATGTCAAATCTTTATTACTTTAGATATACAAATATTCGACAACATCATAAATTTTGATAAGCGAACCTTTAAATGCTCCAAATATAGGAACGCTTAAAAAAAAACAATAAAGTTCACACTTGAAATAGAATAACTTGCTCAAGGAGTTTTCCGTATGTGTTTTATATGGAACGGTTATTTATTTGATATTTGTGTTAACATATGTATTATCCAATTATAATGAATGAAAAATTGGTTGGATGCGTGGAGATGTTTTAATTTCAGGCACAGCATGGTAGAATAACAATTATGTTTGTTGGTTAAATTAATTTTTGTGGGGAAATTAGGTGAAAGGTGTTGATGTTTTACAATTCCAGTTATTCCAAATTGATGAACATATTTGGTTTGATGCTACTTTTCAAAAGCTTTGCTGAATTTCTTTCTTGGAGAATTGGGCGGCTTAAATTCTTAAACGTTTTTGAAACACAACTTCTAATATTTAATTTTATTGTTTCTAATTTAACAATATCTTTGTTTCTTTAACATCTACCACAAACAACGTTTCTATTTCAAAATATTAAATTAAATAATAATATCAAATTCAAAATTGTTTAAACCCTATACCAAGAAAGCGAATTTCTATTATTGCATAAAATTTAAACCTTTTAAACCTTTTACCATAAAATACATTGTTATCGTCTTACTGTTTGGGTTTAAAATGTTAACAGCAGGTATATGTTTATAATTAACACAACACTCATCCTTTCAGTTGTTTTTATTGTCATTTATCAAGCAGCCAAATCATAAGTGTTTTCCAAATTTTATGTTTAATAAATGTTATGTTATTTTGGCTGCTTCTTACGTAGTAAATTTGTAGTTATGTAACAAAAATCTGTTTAAGTGTCTGTCTTTATGCATTTTTGACTGTTTTGTTG
Organism: Melanotus villosus; assembly: GCA_963082815.1. Classification (NCBI taxonomy): domain Eukaryota; kingdom Metazoa; phylum Arthropoda; class Insecta; order Coleoptera; family Elateridae; genus Melanotus; species Melanotus villosus. Next base: position 80,355,449 of record OY720420.1, read on the forward strand.
GATATTTTCAACGGTCCAGGAGGGTACTGAATATTTTTCAGGTTAGTTTACCCTATTTTTTATTGATAAGGTGGCGACTGATAATATTTTATCCTTAACTGTTTAGGGCCGATATCTCAGAACAGATTTAATCTAAAGCTTAGCTTAAATAGGTTTAAATCCTTCAGTTAGTCTTTAGGTTAAGTGGTATTAAGCTAAGTTTAATTTAAACTTACACTTGAATTTAAACTTACACTTAAATACCAACCCTTAGAGCTATTTACGCAGAACTATTATAAAATATTTGAGATTTGATTTAAATAACAAATTTACTCGATTATCATTATTTTCCATGATTTGTTCCAGTTTAAATCATCCTTAAATAGCAAATAACTTTGGTAAAAATTGCCTTTAAGTCTAAAATTAAAACTTGCCGAAAGTGATAATAATTAGGCTGTGTTAGGTTTTGTATGTAGGTATTCGAAATTCAAGATGTCTTTACATAAACTGTAATTCCTTAGGTTAGGTAGTACGACGTCCACATTTGTTTTCTTTTACTATACCTTCTAATTAGGGCATTTACGATCTTAGAAATTAGTTGACAATTGTTTATAAAAAGTCGAATATTAAAACTAGCAAATGCTTTTAGCCGATTTGAGTTTTTCTTAAAAACCTTGAACAAGCCTTATTTGAATAATAAATATGAAAATTTGGATTGATATTTTGGCTTCAGGCTACAGGAATTAAAATTAAATTCTGATTAAAAAAAAGTAGTTTATATTTTCACAATATTTATCAGGAGCTTAAGTATTTTATGTGCACTTTAGATTTTAATTCAAATCCAAAGAAGGTATAAGGATACATTTTTATGTTAAGTATCTATCTAGCCATGAAACAAAAAAGGGAAGATGTTAAACCAATTATTAAAAAATAGCTGTGACATTTAGAAGTACATGTCCTAAGTTGTGTTTAATTTGTGCGGTTTATAGAGATTTGGGAAGATTTACTTATTGATAAAATGAGTAAAATTAATGTGCAACATTGCAGTGTCATTAAGTGTTATCCAGCAGATAATAAATGACTGTGGGTTGATAGAGTTAAGGCATCCACCGTATAGGCCTGACCTAGCTCCGCCAGACTTTTTTCTCTTCAAAACCTTAAAAAACATCTCAGGGGAAAGTGTTTTACATCTGGCGAAGCACCCAAAGGAGCTGCTGAATAATATGTTGCAGAGTTGCCGGAGGAATTTTATTTTTTTTGAGGGTATGGAACAATTGGAAAAAGGATGGAATAAGTGTGTAAGTGTTGAAGGGAGTTACGCAGAAATGTTAATGTGATACGTGCTTTTTTTCATGGCTAGGTAGATAACATAAAAATACAACCCCGTAGATTTAAATTAAACTATGAGAACAACATTGAACTTTAAATGCAGTGGAATCTTAGAATTCTAAATTTCAATATCAAATTTTGAGTTTTAGTTCAAGTTTGAATATATGAAAATTTTCCACAAGTAAAACTAAGGAAATAAATTAAACGTTAAATAAGCCTTCGAACAAGGAACAAAATTAATGTTTTTCCTTACAATACTCGATGATTCGAATTTTAATAACAAATTCGAAAAATTGGATTAAAATTTAGGATTTGAAAGAATTTTGAAAAATTTATAATTAGAAAAATAATCTCTGCAAACATTCGAACCACTGACTTAAAATATATTCAGATTTGGCTTCAAAATTACACACGAATCATTAAAAGTGTTTTGCAACCGGCCCTAAATCTCTTAACCTAGAACTTGTAATTAAATGTTTGCATTCGAAAAAACATGACTTAAATTTTGATTAGATGCAATGTATTTTTTAAATTTAAAATCCGCTAAACTAGCAATCTAATAATCCCTTATTTTTAATAAATTAAGATTAGATGTTTTATATGAACGGCAATTCGAGCTGTAAATTAAATTTGCAAAAGCGGTTTTAAGTTAAGAAACTAGAATCACAAAGGTGAACCTGAATTTAAATTGAAATGCAGTCGAATCTTAAAATTCTAAATCTCAGAGTCGAATTTTCAGGGTAATTCAGAGTTTTTAAACATAAACCTTAAAAAGGATGAAAATTTTGGCTTTAGATTAAATACTGATTCATTTTTACAGGATTCAAAATTAAATTTTGATATTCGAAAAATATGTAGGACTTAATTTTTAATTCTACGATCGAACCTTCTAAATTTCAGTACATAATTTTGTGTTTTAATTCAGGTTTTGAAAAAAAATTTAAAAGTTAGAGTTTTCCATAATTAGAGCTAAGGAAATGGGATACCTTTAAAGCCTTCAAACAAGGAACAAAATTATGGTTTTACTTGTAAATCAAAGATTCAGGATTTTAATAACAAATTCGAAAAATTGGATCGCAATTTTGACTTCAAAATCACTTTCAAAAATCTGTAATAAGAAAAATAATATTTCTGTAGAGATTCAAACCACTGACTTGGAATATATTCAAATTAGCTTCAAAACTAAATAATGAATCTGTTATACATGATTTAAAATTAAATTTTAGTATTCGAAAAAACATTACTTAAGATTAGATCTTCGTTTTAATAAATTAAGATTCGATAGTTTATAGGAAGGGCAATTTGAGCTTTAAATTGAACCCGGAATTTTTCCTTCTTTCCTGCTTTTGTTGCTCATCTAGTAATTTTTTATATTTACAATTTCATTTGGTTGCTGTTTTTGCGTTTGTTTGAGTTTTAGTTTTAGAAAATAAAGCACCAGTAGTTTAAAGCTTATGGAGAGCATGATTCATTAATTGCTGTTTTAATTGATAACATTGAAAGTCTTAAATTCATTATATTTAAAGCTTTCTAAGATATCAGGATTTAGAAACACAACCGCCATATAGTAATTTTATGCACAATTTCTACTTTTACTTATTTGACTTGTTTTAAGAGTTTAAGTAGCTAGGTTTAGTAAACCTTATTTAAAATTAATGTTAATTATTGGTTATTAACAATCTTACAAAAGAAAGATTAAATGATTTTGTTGCCCAAAATTGCAAAAAGGGGTAGAAGTATCATTGTAAAATTTTTGTTTATTGGGTATGTCACAACCACTTAATTCTCGAACCCAAACAAATTTTGAAAAGCGATGGTAATGTTGTGCAAATTTTATTTCACAGTATTTTTATCATATCCGCTTCTTGGATTTTACTGCATTTGCATTAATTACAAGTCTCTGGTTCGAATCCATACAGAAGTAATATTTTTAAACTGCAATTTTTCCAAAATCGACCCGAATTTATTAAAAATACAGCTTAATAATTAGATTTTTAAAATAAAGCTCTTGTTGGTCTTGCAAACTTTGTTAGTCCCATGTTAAGTGTTAAGTAGTGCATAAAAAGTAAAACCACCAAGCGTGTCAATAAGAAATCACCAATACCATAAACAACTTGATGTCTCAATAGGCGGAGTTACCCCCCACGGACACAGAAGGACAAAACTACTCTCCCATGGGGGGTCGTGAAAGTGAGCCCTCCTGCAGATCACCAACCTTTGAACTCCCGAATATTTCTGATACAGTTCCTTGATATTTTGTAACTGATTTATTTTTATACGTTTTATTTTTCGTGTAGTACTTGAATTTCGTTGAATTATAGACGTTTCTACCGAGTTCACCTTATGTAATTTTGTAACTTCGTTAGTTTATTTGCTATTTTCAAAGGTATAAACAAACGATCGTGGTTTGTTTGGTTAATTAGCATTTTAAGAGGTTAAAAACAAGAAATCATTGAATCGAAGGATAACGGTGCAGTTTTTTTGGCTTAAAAAGCGTGATTAAATGACAATATGACATTAGCCAACGTGTTTTCTCTATTAAAACGAGCATCTCCCACTGTTCGAACTATTAAATCGACAATTAAATATAAATGTCTGACAGAAAGGTCCCCATTAAAATTTTAAGACATTTGCAATGGAAAACGTCCTTGCTTCCACCATATCTGGAAGGGATGTAATGTATACGCGCATGAAACGGGAACATAAATTCAGTAACTTTTACAGCATTTCCTGATTTATCAGTAACTTTATTAATAGAGCGCCGGCGCCGGTGATTTAACCTTTAAAATTGTGACATTCCAACGCGACCTTCGGAACATTTATCAACCGACGAATTCGTACGTGCAACGAGGAATCTTCGATTTATCGCCTCGTCCCGGGGATATCATTTATTGACTTTTAAACGCACATTTAAAAAGGAACTCGAGGTTAAATGTTAAAATAATTGTTGTAACCGTTATTGTGTGAAAACAAGTGTCCATTTGGCACGCGAATACCAGTAATATTAAAAATTTATATTCGTATTTTCACGTGGGCGTCTGAATGGACACACGTTCGCCATATCTTCGTATCGGACCCATCTCCGACACTTTTTGTTGATACACGATAAGAAATCTAAATATTTTTTACGTGAAAGTTTCCGTATGCCTCGACAACTTTTATATTTACACTTGACATTTAAATTAAAATATACATGAGCTTTCCCAAATGGATGGTGTCTTAAGATAGGAAACTGGATGACTTGGCAAAAATCTATTAAAAAAATACTGTCGCACATTTCATGTACGAGGTTGAAATATATTAACTAATAACTTAATCTAAAAGAACATATTTTGGATGCAATAGCATTTGCATTAGATTTTATTTCAGCTTTCTGTACTTCTGTTTATAAATGTTTTATATTTCCTATACAGGTTGTTTCTTTTGACGTGTTGTTAATTCCTTTCATTTGTGCTGATGAAAAGATAAAAAGAAAGAATAAGAGGCGGTCCTTGTTTAATTTAAAACTACCAGAATTTAAACATTCTCTGGGCTTACATCAGAATTATTCTAGTAATAATTGTCGTTAAAAATCTTGAAAATCGTCTTGACATTTGAGTAATTGATTCCAAACCTAAAATCTGCTTTTAGATTCTGTTTGAAGTCAAAAGGCAAATCTAATTTTTCAGGATTTGAAATGCTTTTGTAGTTAGGGTTTAAAGGATTAGAATTAAAAATTTCTATATGATTTTCAAACTTACAGGTTTGATCTCAACTTTTCGGAATAGATTTGAAATTTTGACTTTCAAATGTAGATTTTATTGTGGTATAACTTAAGATCAGACTCTCCATGTAATAATTCATAGGAAATCATATTTCTTAAAAGAAGTCCGAGTTTAAAGAATAACGTTGGTCCCAAATTTACAGTTTAGGATTAGATTTTAAATCTTCATGAGATTTAATTTCATTTCTTGGAACCTAAATTTGCTTGCCTTCGTTGATTTAATATTGAAGCTTCTAAGTAATAAAAAAGGATAAGGTCGGGCCATAAAGCTGAAGCTGGTTTTCAGAATTTAAAAAATGCAAAAGTTGGGATTGCCTGATTCTTAGGACTTTTCAGGGTTGAAAATCAAAATTGGAATACTTAGATTTACAAATGCTAGCAATTTCATTTAAAATGTGGTTTTGAAGTTCCAGACGCTTCAAATATAACATTCTTGCTTAATTTTGGCGTCTGAATTGCATTATTCGAAAGAAATCGTAAAACTTGCTTCATTAACAAAATTATCTTTATTTATTAATTGCTTCGGGGTTACTCTATCTACAACATTTTTGCTAAAGCTTTAACTTCGAAAAGCATCCATTTCTTAATTTCTGAAAGCTTAGAACCTAACTTTTTTGGTTTAGAATTTTGGCATTTGAGACAATTTTGCGTATCTTTGTTTTCAGATTCAGAATTAAAATTTGTGTTTTGCGAATTTCAAAAGTAAATCAACATCATTATACATCAGTTTCGGGTCATAAAGCATACTATTATGTCTTGCCTAATAAATGAAGAAATAACAATATTGATTGAATATTTTGAAATTCGTTTTTCAATCTACCGACGTAAGTTCAATCGAATTCAAACTAATCTTCCTCGATGTAGCAGATATTGAACTATTTTGTATTTGTTTTTATTGTTTCATATTTTTGTTGTAAGTATTTACAAATAATTTGCAAACATCTAAGCAGATTCAGAATATCAAGAACAAAAGAAAATCACACATAGAGTCCTCCGGAAAGCTGAAAGGGATTTTAAGGAAAATATAAAAAAAAGAAATACGAAGTTTTTATTAGGGAATAAGAAGGCCACACGGAAAAGTCAAGCACCACCTTCTCTATTCTCTAAAGATAATTTGATAAGAGATTAACAAAAAATTGTAGAGAGATGAAAGGAATATTTCTGGGATATGTTCAATAGCGAATAAAATGGAAATAAAGAAAATGTAGCAGAAGATGCACCAAATGAGGTGGTTGTTGAAATTTCTACCAAGGAAGTGGCCAAAAATATCTTACAAAAGATGAAAACAAGAAAAGTGCCGGTGGAAACGAAATTGAGGCTGACCTGTATGAAGGGGAAGCTCTGAACGATATGATAACACATTTAATACAAAGAATGTGGAAAGAAGAAGAGATGCCAGAAACCTGAAGGAAGGGAGTCATTATTCCACTACATAAAAAAGGTGATAAAAAGCATTGCAAAAGCTATAGAGATATAGTGTTGCTAGAAACGACCTACGAGGCATTGGCGATGTGCATCAGAGACAAACTGTAGGAATATGCCGAAAGTGAAATAGGTGAATATCAAGGAGGCTTTAGAAGAAAGAGATCGACAACAGACCAGATTTTTACCCTCTAAAAAAACACAGACTAGCTGTTATGTACACAACATAGACATCTACATGTTTTATAGTTTTTAAAAAAGCATACGATGCAGTAGAGAGAGAGAATAGGTATATGGTATTATGAGAGAGATAAAGATACCAGAAATTATTCACCTTGCAAAGTGAAGGCAAATTGAATTCTGTCATCAGACTTTGTAGTAAACAGAGGTTTTAGACGGGCGACCCGCTATAATTCTTTTGGGCAATTTTTGCCACATCATGTTGTGTGTTATTAATGTTTGCTGTCATCGGAATACTCTGTATTTAACAACCATTATGTACTCCTATCTCTTTATTTTAATTTATAGTATTATACCAGTAATTTGTAAATCGTTTGAAACTTCATGTAGACGTACTACGCTTTGTGATGTCATAACATTTATTGATGACGTGCATTACTTGACTGGCCAAAATAACTATATCAATTATACTCTTTAATATTGCCCTAGAAGGAACAAATGAGAAAAGGCGAGTTAAACAGGACAGGAACTTTGAAAATGAAGAATAACTACCTGCAGATGACGTGACAATGCTCGCGAGAAACAAAAGGGAACTGGGAGAACAAAGTGGAAGGTTCAGAAGGCACAGCAAGGTGAGCAGCAGTAAAAATCATCGGAGGTAAAACAAAGTATACAGTAATGAAAGGAAAGAGAAATATAGTACCGCTGGTAGCAATAGAAAGAGAATTTGAATTGGAAGATGGAAGAAAATTAGAGATAGAAGAAGTCCAACTGTTCGTATATTTGGGGGGCTCAATAATAGCGGAAGGCAGTAAAACAAAGGGAATAGAGGCTACGTTGTACATACAGATGAGCAGTGCAAATTAAGGCAGGTTGGAGATTTTGTAACGAAATGCTCTGCGAAAAATATATGGAGGAAGGAAGACAGAGGAAGGCTGGGAACGCAGAGGAAATAAAAAAGCAATAGTAACCATATAAAAGCCTAGTCAGATGGCTGGGACATATCGAAAGGCTGCCAGAGGGAAGAATGAGAAAGGAGTTTTCAAGAAATACATTATGGGAGAAGAAAAGAACAGGAAGGCTAGGTTTAATATGGTTCCAACAAGTGTCGAATGATTTGGAAGAAAATAATATACGGGGCTGGAACGAAAAGGGAAGAACAGGAAATATGGAGACTGTACAGCTGTTAAAGCTATCACATACGAGTAGATACAAGCAGATTCAGCTTTTTTATAGTTTAGATTCAAACGGAGAATTCTTAATTGTTATTCTCAAGATTCAATCATTGTATGAAAGAAATGAAAGTTCAAATGTGATTTCGAAAGTCTATTTGAGTCAAATTTGGCGTTTAGGTTGTGAAGCATGAATAATATAATGAAAAACATGTTATATGGGGAAACAGAAATTTTATGTTTTATAAGTAAACTTCGCAAATTAAACGTATTTAATTCCTTTAATCTTAACCTTGAAATTCAAATGCATCTTCAAAACTCAGAACTTTTTAGATTCGAGCAAACCCCTTATTTAAAGTTGTATCCCTCAGATTAGATTTTAATTGCAATTTACAATTCGTATCAGATAATTGATCGAGTAGTTAAAGGCATTTAACTAAGCGCGGACGGTCTCGGGGTCAAACCCGAGTCGGATGCTCGGCGGGTGGTCTACCCAGTCACTGAAAATAATTGGGAACCGAAACATAGTGATGGAGTAGGGAATGTTGTTAAAGCGCGGTGCTTACCACACCACTCCATATGCATAGCGTACGAAACAACCGAGGTATAAGAAGCCACTTAGGAGACCTTAACCATCCATGTTGCCGGCTGTGCTCCCTCGCGGGTCGTTAGTGCCGATACTTTTTTATCATATAATTAAGCTTGGTTTATTAAAGCACAGTGTTTGCTTCAGTAATTATAAGTATCAATGTTTTCAGATCAAAATTTCAAAATTTAATTTTAGAAGGAATTTAATATTCAATCTGAAGCCAAAATTTCAATCCAACATTATTCTGCTCATTGCTTTAGAGGTTTAGAGTTTAAGGTATTTAACTTCAGTTTTAATAGTTCTCTGAATTGAAACCGAAAATTCGAGATTAAGATTCAAAATTCAAGGATTCGGAATTAATTAGTGTTCGATTTCATTCTTCTACATTTTTATTTGCAGGTAGCAGGTTAGATTTAAATCATTAAACGATCCTATAAAGGTATCAACTATATTTTATGTAAAAACGTGTTTATCGGTTTCAGGAGTTAAAAAAACAACTTTTCTCGAAATCGAATTTCGAAATTTGAGTCCTTCCCTTCGAATTCCAGAGCTTCATTGTAAGTAAGGAAGTAGTTCGAATTAAAATTTTCAATCCAATTTCTAATCCAACTTCCACTAATTTATTTAAAATTCGGCATCTTCACCTTTTGTTTTAAAATTTACAATTTGAAAATATGAAACCCTAAGTTTTGTATTTGTAACTACCTATTTAATTGATTTTATTATTTGAAAATTAATTTGACGATAAACAATTTGGAACTGTTCTTTAAAATTTTAAACCCAATATTTTAGTTTCCAAAAACGAATTCTTAATTAAATTTTGTTTTGGTACAATTTTAATTTCATACCTATATTTTCCTATAAATAAATTAAAAAAAAATGTTTTTGTAGGAATTCCTAGATATCTTGCTTTGTGCATTTTAAAATTTTGGCCCTAAGTGCAAGTATTGCTAAGGTAAACCGATTTGGAAAATTTTGGTTAAATGTGTGTTAGGTTTGTTTTTATTTCAAATTTGTACAAATACCCTTAATGCTTTTATACTTTTATAACACAAATTGTTTTAAGAAGTCCCTGATGTTTCATAATCATAAACGTAAAATTTGAACTTTGTAACGGTGTTGCTTGACATTTCTCTCGCCGTATTAATTGTCCGTGGTCCAGTTTCCTTTTCGTGCAATCAATTAACAGTTTCCACTCGCAATTATGCAGCAATTTCCTTTTTGTACATTAACAACCTTGTATTTACATTTAAATTGAGACATATATGATCATTCGTAGAAGGACTGCATTTTATAGTGAGATACGAGCCTGGATGACTTCGTAAAACTAAATAAAAAATAACAGTTAAACGATCTGCACGCATAAACCTCGAAGACGACCTTCAAGGCTAACTGGTCAGGAATCTAACACTCAATCGCGAATGCCCATAAGTGTAAGCTTTTTAAAGCTGTCAGGATAGCACTTAAAAGTTATCGCTTATATCTTTACATATACACACTCGCAGGTTCTTCGTTTATGTTCTGCACTAAAACGATTATTAGAATCATGACGTTTTATTATTTCAGTTGAACTTATAAAACCGTTCCATGTATAACTCCACTACTATAAATTTTTGGTACGTGCTTATTTTTTTTTAACTATCGATAATTATTGAGAATCGAGTGTAGGTACAGGTTCCCAAGTTGGCCTGGCTTTTACTGAGACCATAAATTTTTCCGTAATTAATTATCGGAGAAATTATGACTGCAAATCTCGCTAATTATGTGAATGGCGGAACTTTGAAGTTGAATCCTAACAGAGAATGAAAACTAAGCCGGATTTTCGGCAGCCTTTTGTAATTATTAATTCTTAGTTATATTTTTAATACTGTTATTAAACTTTCAGTTGACGAATAAAACTAATAAACCTGACATTTCAAGGCTTTTCACTTTCTTTAGATTGTAACAATCTACGTTTTGGAAAAAATATATAATGCATTCCCAATTTTTTGTACTACGCTTGGCCATGTTTTTTTTGTGTAAGCCAGGCTTTTCCAGCTAACAATTTTTCTTGTCTATAAATCAATGTGAGAAAATTAAAAATTCAGTAAAATCAGGGTTACTAATTGGACGTAAAATCAATTAATATTTGAATTGTTTATTATTGAGTCCACTAAAAGTTGAAAATCAGCGTTTGTTAGCCTATTAGCTGCGCCAGTTTTGACATTTCTGATGATTTTCACAAATACTGCCTCGCTTTCTCTTCCTCTTAGACCTATTCTCATTTTTCATTTTCTTGTACATCATCCTGTTTTCTCTATCGTCTCCACATTTGCTTCTTCGTTAACTTTTATTTTTCTCTTAAACTCCTGCTACTCTCTTTTCATCTTTTATACTTGGCATAACCGAGCTCTTTTTCTTTATTTTGCGCTATTTACTGCTATTTTCTCCTCACCTTTTTTCAACCTCTTCCTCTTTTCTTAGTTTCTTTTGCTTGTTTTTTGATTAAAACATTCAATGTTTTTTTTTTCATTGTTTCCTTCTGCTTCGATTTCCTCTTTTTCTTCAACCTCTCTCTCCCTAAATGCTTGCCGTTTTTGTTGGCTTCTATTTCTTTTAGCTTAGTATTTTTCTAGAGTCCTGTTTTTCACTTGTTAGCACCTGTTCTTTTATTTTTTTTTGCTTAAATGGAGTAAATTCTTTCTCGTCTATTTCTTCGTAGTGTATTTGATCCTTTTTTTAGGCCTTCCAAACCTTTCTCCGTTAAACTGCACGTTTTTACTGTGTCCGCCTTGCGTTCTTCTTCGATCTCGTCTTTTTTCAATCTTCTCCTTTTCTCTTTTACTTATTTTTCTTCTTTTAAATTGCCTAATGATTTCCTTATTATTCTACTTCGATCTTCTCTTTTTGTTAAACAGTTTTTTTCTGGTATTTTGTTCTTTCATCAACCTCTGGTTAGTAGCTGTGTATTTTCCTGGGCTCCCGTTTTTCACCGTTGAGTAACTTTTCTTCTTCTTTTTCGTTTTTCTTTACGTCTTCTTCAACCCTCTTTTACTATACCTGACACTTCTTCTTTAGTCTTGGCCACCTCTTCCTCTATAATTTGCCAGTTTTTAATTTGTTTGTCTTTCTTTCTTTCTTTCTCAAACTCATCTTTTTGCAAACCTGTTTCTATTTTCTTGGTCTGCTTTGCTTGTTTTTCTTCTTAAGTCATCCAGTGTTTTATTGCCACTGCTGTAAAAGAACCTGATCATTTCATGGAAACCAATTTTTTACCGACATAATTACCAAAACATGGCCAACCATTGCCCAGATAAAGAATGAGAGGTGTATACATTTTTCAGTAATTTTCTATTTTTTTTTATACAGTGTGTCACTTTAGACGGCACCACCCCAGTATTTTTCTTATATATTATCGATTTCAAAAATTTCTTTTATCTGATTGTACCCCTCACTAAATTGTACTTTTAGGATATGTTACTTTCCCTTCGATGTATAAAAAACATACTGGGGTGGTGGCGTCTAAAGTGAGACACACTGTACATGGTAAAGCATCGTTAGTTCTTAATTCGAATTTCACGATGCGCAGGATTTTCCAGCAGTCTGGAAGTTGGTATCGAGTCCTGCTAACCAATCTTCGTTGGGCACCTAATTAACGACGCTCTCTTCAGAATACAGGCCTAAGAGGTAGAGTAACAAGGTTCTACACGTATACACACTCACACTTTACACATGGTGCAGTAATATGTAGGTAATTTGGCAGTATTTCTTTTAAATTATATTGCAGAATAGCCTTACGTGACAAAGTTCTACGGCTTTCATACTATATGGTGCAGGCTGCCTACTTTCCATGGTATGAAAGCGGGAGAACTTTATCACTAAGGCTATTCTGCAATATAATTTAAAGGAAATGCTGCCAAATTACCTTACCTTACTCTAATGCCATCAAACTTACAGTTAATGAATAAAAATTAATAAACCTGACTTTTGAAGACTTTTCATTTTCTTTGAATTATAATAAGCTACATACATTTTGGAAAATATAGGTTTATAGTTCATTCACAGCTTTTTACCCCACAGTTGGCTATGTTAAGGAGACACAGTTGGGCGTAATCAGTTAATCTTTCGGTTGTTCAATATTGAGTGCACTAAAATTTAAAATTAAACTTCTGCTGACTTTTTGGCTGAGCCAGCTTTAATACTTTTGATGATTTTCACAAATGCTGTCAGAAAATTTGATTTGCTTTAAAAGAACCTGATCCCATCAGAATTAATTTTTGTTACCAACATGGCCAACCATTTCTTAAATAAAGAACGAAAGGTGTATGCATTGTTCAATAATTTTCTGATGCTATTTAAACTTACAGTTATTAAAAGTAGTTTTTCTTGCTTGCATAAATCATGCTGAGTTAATTTTAAGGATAGTTGATAGCAGATCCAGAATTACCAGTTGGATGTAATCAATTAATACTTTAGCTGTTAATTATTGAGTCCACTAAACTTAAAAAATCACCTTTTGCAGGCTTTTTTTTTGATGATTTTCACAAATACCACCAGAACATGTCATTTGCTTTAGAAGAACCTGATCTTTGCAGCGAAACCAACAAACCGACATGCTAACCAAAATATGGCCAAGCATTGTTCAAATAAAAAAAGAAGGGTATTTGCATTCTTCAGTGATTTTCTAATTTTTAATACTGCTATTAAATTTGCAGTTGAAGAGTAAAAATAAACCTCATATTTTAGTGTTTTTGACTTTCTTTGGATTGCAACAATCTACATGTTGGAAAATATACGTATACAATGCATTCACAGACTTTTGTTGGTTTAAGTCAGGCCTTTTCGGCTGTTAGTTTTCTCTGCCTGTTATTGAACTAATTTTAAAGATAGTTGGTAGCTGAACCAAGGTTGCTAGTTGGACGTAATCAATTAGTAGGTATTTCAATTGTTCATTATTAAGACCAATTCTGTTGGCTTTTGTCTCTACAGCAATGACATTTTTGACGACTTTCAAAAATGCTGCCAAAAATTTGATTGACTTTACAAGAACTTGCTTGATCCTTACCAACCTTTATTACATCAAAATCTATTTTTATTACCAACGTAATAACCAAAACATGGAAACACGGTCAACCATTGCCCTAAGAAAGAACGAAAGGTGTAGGCATGCATTATTCAGTGATGTTCTAAATAGTGCTATTAAAGTTACAGTTGACGAATAAAAATAATTTTCAGGCTTTACACTTTTTTGGATTATAATAATCTATATTTTGGAAAAAATGTGTAGATATAAAGAATTCAGAGTTTTTGAGACCGCAGTTGTTTATATTAAGAGGACATTTTCGTAGGTGTAAGCCGAGTTTTTCTAGTTATTGTTTATCGTGCCTGTATAAATCAATGTGAGCCAATTTTAAGGATAGTTGATAGCAGAACTAAGATTACTAGTTCGTCGCAATCAATTTAACAGTTCAGTTCTTCATTATTAAGTTCACTAAAATTTAAAATGACCTTTGGGCTGGACCAACATAAACACTTTTAGTGATGTTCACAAATACCGTCAGAAAATTTGCTTTAAAAGAACTTGATCTTTCATCTAAATAAATTTTTATTAGATTATTACCTACATAATATGCAAACTATGGCCTACTATTGCCCAGATAAAGGCGTATGTATTGTTCAGTGATCTTCTAATTTTTACTATTGCTATTAAACTTACAGTTGACGAGTAAAAATTAATGAACCTGATATTGCAAGGCCTTTCACTTTCTTTGGATTATAACAATCTACGTTTTGGAGAATTTTGAATTGTTTAGATCACAGTTAGCCTTGTTAGGCTGTAATTTCGTCGATGCATGCCGGGTTTTTCCAGAACTAGGATCGCTAGCTGGTCAGTTGCTATTTACTGCGTTTACTGAAGTTTAAATTTCAATTTATGCAGTCGCTTTGAGCTGCAAGTCCAGTTTTGACCTTTTTACTGATTTTAACAAATATTATCAGAAAACCTGATTTGTTTTATTAGTACCTGATACTTTCATCAAAACAAAATTTAACAATAAACCTAGAATTTAAAGCGGCATTTCCACTGAAGCAACTTTGAGCAAATTTTATGTTTCTGTTGCTTGTTTCCAAAAATGTTCCACAGAATTCCTAAATGTTTCTCACTGTTTCTGTAACAAATACCGACTGTTTCTCCTTGTCGCCGGTTTCCATTTCGAGCGGTAAACTTCAAAAGAAAATCGGCAACACAAGGAAACAAAAACAAGTTGCTGCGTGTCGCTGCCGTAGTGGAAACGAATAAAGTAACTAGGAACAGCAATTTGTTTCGTCCAGTTTTTTAGTATCTTGATGTGCTTTGTTTTCTAGGACACACGAAAATACATTCGACATCAGTGGAAACACTGAGTTGCGTTTTTTTATGTTACTAGAAATAATGTGCGACTAGTGGCGACTTTAGTTGCTTCAGTGGAAATGATAAGTTTACATATGTTTCTGAAAGTTTCTTATTTATTGCAACGAGGAGAAACATAAAGCAACAAAAAGTTCCTTTATGTTGCTTCTGTGGCAACGTAGCTTAAGGCTCAGGTTGGCAAATTTTCGTCACCAACATAATAAACGGAAATTATGGCTATTGTTCAAATAAGGAACGAATGATGCATACATTGTACACAGACTTTTTCAAATTGTACTTTTATTACTTGTCTGCTTGTTTATTTGCTGGGTGTTTTTAGTTATTTTTAAACAAAAAGTTTCAGGAACTAAGGCGTTAAAGACTCGTCAAAACCGTACATTTTTAAAATTAAAATTTTCCGAGACCTTGCAATTGAAATTATTCAAATCAATTCAAGTCATTTAAAAACAATGCATCATATTCAATGAAAAACTGCATAGGTTAAACCGGAAACAATAAATTTTCTGATGCATTTACGCCGTCCAACTTCGCATAATTGCACTTTGAGCGTTTATGAACAGTTAGATAACAATTTGACTCTGTTATTATGTAACATATGTGTATCAGACGGTTGTATACAGGTAAATTTTGTAGTCTGATCGTGCATCTTTAGAACATGTGCACATGTGTGGGCGAGACAAATGAAGCTGTAGAGAGGGGCGGAACCGGAAGTGACAGTAGCACACACGTGCTCTTTTAGCAAGCTATTTCATACCTGTCATCTACCGCTAGACAAACCCACATGTTCGTCGTTTACTAGCTTGTGCGTCTGTGTATTCATCTTAAAATGTAGACAAGGGAATTGTCTATTTCACTGCTACTTGAAGCCCTATATTGTATTTAAATGCAGGGACGGACTTATTCTTTCTTATATACGTACAGGTGCTTGCAGCAAAATTCGAAGATTTTTTTAGCAAACCCGTTGTTAGAAAGCACAAGTTTTTTTATATGCCTTTTTCAAATCTTTTGTTTGCTCTAATTTGTGCAAGTTTACAAACATGTTAAAAAACAAAAACGTTGCCTTTTCCAGAAAAGTTATTCAGGCTTTAACTACCTATTACTAAGTCGTATGAAAAGAAATGCTGAAAACTACACAACAAAATCATAAAGAAATCTTTCGTCAGTTTTCTCTTGCTGTGGAATATATCAAATAATCTTGGCCTTTCAATGGTTTCTTCATAAATCAAAATCGTTCTTTTATCTTCTTTTTCTAGCCCATGTTTGGCTTCCACAAGTTACACTATCTTCCAACTTTGGCGTGTTGCATCAAGTAAGCTTGTTTAGCGACAAAAGAAGGCATAACATTGGTGCTTCCAAAATGGAAGATTCTGTCTAAGTAAAAGATAACTTTCAACATATTTCGATCTTTAATCTCAGAAAAGCGATTGTAATAAACTAGACAGATTAGAATGCGTACAACAGGAAGTGATGTTTGGTTTAATCTGTTTCTTTGTTTTAATTCAAACGAGTTAAAAAAAAAATGGAAGAACAAAAGAAATTTGAGTATTATTGCAAATATGTAAACATGAAGAAAACAGCAAAATATACAATTTCGGGAACGTTATATGAGTAACTTTTTTGTTAGTAAAGATAGAGGGGCAAATTAGTGCTGTTTTTTATGAAAAGTTCAATGGTGGGCGCCCTCTATATTTCGTTCTGGAGCTTTTGTCAAAATTAAGTCAACGAAATTCCTGAGTTTTTAAATTTTCTATTAGATCAGAGCACATTGAGCTTTATTTTCTGTTTAATCATGGGTTTGGTTGATGAGTTATGTTTAAAAGTCAAAATTTCATTAAGAATTAAATAAACAGGATTAATTTGATAATTTTTCTTAATTTTTCCAAATGTCAAATTCGTAGAACTGAATTCTGAATTAATACAAATTTGATGTTAAAAACGTC
The DNA here is from genome assembly GCA_963082815.1 of Melanotus villosus. Lineage (NCBI taxonomy): Eukaryota > Metazoa > Arthropoda > Insecta > Coleoptera > Elateridae > Melanotus > Melanotus villosus. Next base: position 80,372,211 of record OY720420.1, read on the forward strand.
TAAAATGATTAACAAGACTTTTACGGTCACAGGCATGATTACATGAGCGTCAACCGAGTTTGAACCATGTCCTTCTAGATGTAAAGAACTCAAAACTTTTCTCTTGCTCTTGTATCTTAACTCCTGATGAGACTCCTTACGAAGGTGGGCTAATATCTCAACACTGACACTCTCCAAACCCAGAAGATACCGAATTAAATAAAAAATGCTTAATTTTTCGGGTTAACAAACATATTTTTGATCAAACAGCTTATAATTCTTGTGGAACAAAAAAAAGTAAGAATTTTTGTTAATAGATTGTGTTGGGTACAAAATTTTCTGTCTTTCTGTTTTTCATACATAATAAAAATAAACAACAAACTTTTAACTCATTAACACAATTTTGCTTTAAATCTATTTACAAAGTACCTACTTTTAAACAACAGGAACAATTAGAAGAATTAAGAAAACCCATAAATCAATTAAAAGTAGTGTAGCAACTTTGTGTTCAGCAGCTGCCTGGGTCTCTGGGTGCAATTATTTGTGTTGCTTTCCTAGAAAATACCTTCAGTTCAATGATTCGACTTTGACAATAACAAACGACATGTATGTAAAAATAAAATTAATGGTGAATGGCAATGCATGCCAAAGCCCAATGATTTTTCGTTTGAACACCCTTTAGTTGTTACATCCAATTTTTCTTGTTTTCTCTTTTGTTTAAAACTATTTTTTTTTTAATTACTGTAGTCTGATTGGAGATTTCTGCCGTTAGTATTTCTCTTCAAATAAATAAGATTAATAAGTTTTTAAACTTTTAGTTAAATCTACTTTTAGCATTTGTATTGAAACCATGGTCTACTGTGGTCTTTCGTACAGTAAATTCTTGAAAGACAGATACATTCAAAACAATTGTCTGTGGGTTATAATCCCGTTAATCACAATTAAGATTATATGATAATCCAAGGGTTGGTTAGGAAAAGACCTTCGTTTACCTTTCTAACAATAAAAAACCGATTACTAAAATTACTGGAGCGTAAGACTTTTAAGAAAAATCGTGGCGTCTACCTAGGTCGATTACAATCGACATCTAATAAATAAATTTCCAGAACATTATTTATAGTTAACGGATATTCTCTTAGTTTTGAAATAAAAGGTCCTTATCTAACCTTCGACATAATAAAACGTACGCCTTTATTTCCTGAATTATGCAATTCGAATCCGTCTCTGTATTTAAATGGTCTCATCCTGTCCGTGCATTCAGCGTGTGGGTGCGCATTAAGTTATTTAAATCTAGGTGATCTCCTTTATGAGCGGTACATCTGTGAAGGAGTGATTATTGTTCGATGATTTGAATGCGTTAAGTATGATTTGTAAAGGCCAAGAATGCGGGTTTTAATAAATGGGCTTCTCTATGACGTAATTACACGGCAATTGCGAGGATTATTGTTAAGGAAACCCTGTAAAAAATAGATTGGTATTAATGAATAATGTAATTTGCCAACGCTGCCAGTTTTTAACATACAAAAGGGAGCGCTCCTTGTTTAAAAAAATAAAATTAATGACGGCAATAAATTTATTGTTATTTTTATTGATTGAGATTGACAAGTGTAACTGTTAAAATATATATTTTCAATTTATTTTTTTACAAGTGTTTCGCGAAAAATCAATTTGGAGAATTAACAACGCAATAAATTTTCTAAAATGGACAGATATTAACAGGCTTATATTTTTATAACGAATGTATACAATCAAAAATTTACATAAGTATGCGTGTAAATGCAAATGTACATTTACAAATTGATTCATCTACTAGTTGAGAGAATCCACCGGGCGATTGAATACCTCATATTAGATATTAATTCGTTATTCACACCTTGAACATTCTTATACGGATACGAGACAACGACAGGTTCTTTCTTTACCACCTTTATAACTGTATAGAGCACGAGTTTCAAGTCTTTACCATGTAACAATACTCGATAATATCTCACTTTTTGATTTATGCTGCTTTCTTACCGTAATGAAATTAAAGCTTTAAATTATGACACTGAATATTACAATGTTTTCAAAATCGATAACTATCTGAAAGTTTTTCGAATGTCAACCCTGCATTCGAAAGCTCATACTTTTGGAATTTCACTTTAAGTATTAATTTTACTTTTACATGGTTCTGCTGCTGATTTAAAATTAAGATTTCTGTTGCAAAGTTTGATTTGAAACAAATCAGGTAGTTCAAATGAAATACGTAATCTGGACTTTTTAAAATTGAGATCTGAAAATCGGAAAATTTTTTAAAAGATTATTATTTTTTTTTATATATAATTATATATTTACATTTTTGGTTGTTTCTCTTCCAACCTTTTGATTTTCCTGAAATACTTTTTTTCGTTTTTTATATTTAATGCTGCAGTTTAAAACTCGTACAGTTCTAGTTAGTCGGCCCTCCTATGTCCTTTCCTTCTTTTTTTCGTTTTCCCTGTCATTTTTCTGTTTGTCTGTCCGTTTATATTGTTCATTTTCTCCTTTTCTCTCTTCCCTTTCTTCATATATTTTTTTCTTTGTCGTTTCTTGTTTTGTGCTTTTATATTATTTTTTAAGTTCGTTTTTGTGGGTTTATTCCTTCGTGTTTCCTTATTTTTGCCTAGTTTCTTTCCTTCTATTTCTTCTTGTTTTCTTAATATCAAACTATCCAATTTAAAACAATCTCCAGAAGGCCACGAATTTATGTCATTCCGTAGCTAGATTCAGGAAATATTACATTCGTATTCCAACTAAAAATCTTTAGAGCTGAGAAAATTTTGGCAAACAGTATGAAAGCAGTAATCGAAAAGTTATGTGTTATTTATTTTGTATCTTGTCAACATGGCATTTGTTGAATATAGCTAAGACATGAGCTTTAATTCCATAGCCAACTGAGGTAAAGTAAGGTAAAGGTATCGGTTCTAACGCCCTGCGAGGGAGCATGGCTGGCAACTTGGAGGGTAAAAGACTCGGTTGTTTTGCATGCTATACGTACGGGGTGGTGTGGCAAGCACTACCTTCTCAACTCCACCACTGTGTTTCGGCTCCCAATTATTTTCAGTGACTGGGTACTTGGGTAGGCGACCCGCTGAAGATCTGAGACTCGAGTTTGACCCCGAGATCGCCCGCGTTGAATGCCTTTTAATCACTCGGCCACTCCAGCCATATAGCTATCTGAGGGTGATTTTAAATTGGATCACTTGATAATTTTGATACGGAGATATTTATGACATATTTCAATATTTTCCCAAAGGAATGAAATCTTCAAAATTTGATATCTAAATCAATTATTTCCATGGTTCATGGAAGTTATTATTAAATTTCAAATATTTATGTTAAGATCCTAATATGTCATTTTTAAAATATACCGTTTAGGGTAGGCTTTAATTTGAAATTAGTAGCAATTCTGTCTAAATCTTAAATCTGTCATGTTTGACATTGTAAGTAATTTGATATTGAAGTAGCATTACTTAACTCTTCTTCTTCTTCTTAGAGTGGCATGCCCTTTACAGGGCGTTACCGATCCTCTCTCCATAATACCTGTGGTGTGCGTATCAAGCACCCTACAGACATAGGGGACCTACAGCTTAACGTGGGAAGTGCTTGCACTTCTACTCCAGAGAGGACTGCGCCACGATCGCCTTAACTCCGTTACGAGTAAAATGCCTAGGGGTAAAGTATTTTCCGATGATTCAAAATATTACTACAAGCATTTTCAAATAAAGTTTTAACAGTATTTTTGGTAATTAGATTATTTAAGTTAATTTTATAGTCATCTACACAAATATACAATTTTACTTCAGGTATCTTGTGCGGAATTATTCAAAACTACTATTTATTCTGAGAAAACACAATTTTAGCAAGTCGGAAAAGTAAACAAAACAAGCAGAAAGAAAATTCAGCTTTAAAAATTTTGGCTTTTGGCTTTTGGCTTTGACGTGTTTAAAATTGTGGAATATTTTACTTTCAACAATTTATTGGAATCTGCAAAACTGAAAATCAAAATCAACATTCTACAAAATTCTGAAAGGCATGGAAGACAAATAAAAAAAAAGATAGGCAATGTGTTTGGGGAGATCAAAAGTATTTTTAAAAACCTCTTTGGAATCTGGTGCGAAAATAAATTTTATTTCCCTGGATGAAACATGGATCTAGCAAAAGGGGCCATCATTGCTCATTTGGGTTCAAGATTCTGATTTAGTGAACTTTAGAGGCAAAATTAAAAATAAGGGTAAAAGATTTACTGTTTTATATGTTCTAAAGGGGATATAAGTATAAGTACATCGCATTGCAACTCAATAATAAGTACACTATTCAAATCATTCAAGACTAAGCACTGACAAGCAAATTCGAGGACGAAGATATCAAGCAATTCTATGAAATCATCTCAGTAGCAATAAGTTCAGAGAAAAAGCTAGCTTAAAGCAATATATTAGCAATATTAGGAAATGCCAAGGTGTGTGTGGTTATCATAGCTGGTTGGTCGCAGCCTTAAAGCTTATATCGTAGGTACTAGGGAAATGTGTTTGCTGCAGTAGCTTCTAGTGCCACCGAAATTCTTCAGATCTACCAAATGTAGGAAGCTATATGGTATCGGGGGTCGGAATCCAAGGGAACAGATGCTGCTTCCTTTGCCGAGAGAACCTATACTATTTCAACATTATTTTCAACAAACCCGTCCGGAGATAATTGATATAGATCAGTCCAGGCTCCAACGTTGAAAATGAAACCGATTATATTCTCACTTACGACAAAAGTTGTTATGACGTTTCGGTCTTAAATCAGTTCAATACGGAAAGCGACTACCGTATAGTCCGGGCAAGATTTACTATTAACACTAATCTGGAATGATATGGAGATCAGAAGATGAATTTAACAAGTTTATTGATCGTAAACTAAATTCTACAGATGAACTGAAAGAACTAACATTGGATGAAGGTAGAGAGCAGCAAGCAGGTAGCACCATTGGCTGTAATAAGCATAATAGAAATTCCAAAATTAGCAAAGAGATAACACACCTTATCCAGTTGCGAAATAAAATAGACAGAAAAGCACCGGATTAAAGGAATTGAAAAACTAATTAATGCTAATATGAACGTGAAAATGTTCAAATCTAAGATATCTGGTGAACGAGAAAAGTGAAATAGGGATAAGAGAAGCGGGAGGGAATAGACAACCGGTTGCTAATATAGGGTCATCGCTGAGACAGACGAAAACTCGCATGTCTCCAGAGGCTAGCTTTAGAAAAGGTTTCAGCACTATTGACGATAGTTAAACAATTTTGACTTTATTCTAGAAGTCTAGGGAACTTCATTTAGCCTTTGTGGATTATCAAGGCATTTTACTCTATTGAACCTTGGGATATTCTACAAGGCATGTACAATGCGAGAATAAACCCCAGGTATACTAAGCAGCTAAAGTATATATACGAAAATGCCACGGTGTATGTAAAAATAGATGAAGATATTGTTACCGAAACGATCCAAAAAGAAAGAGGCGTGAAGCAAGGAGATCCAACTTCACCTAAACTGTTTGCGTTAGCCCTTGAAGACAGCTTTACTACTTCATCCTGGCAAAAAAATATGCGGCAAATATTTGTTTTACTTGAGATGTTACATTGATTAGTAGCGACACAGAAAAACTTGCGAAGCATACAAAATGACCGAACTTTCCATGAACGCGCAGAAAACCAATATAGCTATTAGTACCGAAGACATTAACGTAAATATCAGGAATCATACCTTTGAGTTAGTTAGAGAATATAACTGTCTTGGACACATTAAAACTTGGAAAAGAAAACCAAGCGTCTGAGATAAGTCGACGAGTCGGTCTCAACTGCGTTACATTCTCAAAACTAACTCATTTTCTCAAAGATCCCGAAATTTCATCGACTCTCAAACGTAAAGTGTATAAGACATTGAGTTGCTGGTCACGACCTACGGCCTGGAAACCTAGGATTTGTAATGAAGAAATCCGAAGGAACACCCAAGTTGAAGATGCTACCGGTAGTGTAACACGGTTGAATTGGCGTTGGCGTTAAGTGAATGAAGACATTCTTACAATGGAGACCATGTGAGCTTAAGAGAATTGCCAGGAGACCCTTTACATGATGGAGAAACAACCTTAAAAAAATTCTGAAGAATTGGATCTGGGCCACTCAAGATCGAAACCGATGGAAGAATGTGAAGGAGGCGTATGTTCAACAGTGAACGTCGATGGGCTGAGACGAAGAAGACGAAAGGGATTTGAGATGGGCGCAGCACAATTTTGAACAACAAAATTGAATTATCACAAAAACAGTGATAGTGGGATTTTTAAGAAATGGGCGGGGGATCAGTTAGTTCCGGTTTTAAATTCAATGGATGGTAAGTGTGTAGTGAGTGATAATGGGCACCACACCATGCATGTTGATGAGCTATCTGTTTGTTTATAATTCTTGCAAATTTGTAATAGAGGAATGGTTAAATAAAAACTAAATTGAATTTTTCGAGGAATTTTTATGTACTTTGGAAAATTATAAAATCACATTTGGCTTATAAAAATTAAGAAAACGAGTATGTTATTGATAAGTTGTTAAATACATATGGACATGATGTACTTAGATTTACACTCATATTCCATTACCGAAGCAATACCTATTGAGATGTTGTGGGGTTTTTGTTAAGCCATATTGTAATAAACAATTTGTGTTCGCGTCAAAGTAAAAATGTTGAATGTCTTGTAATAATCATAATCTGTAATGCATTTTACACAGTGATCGGCAAAAAGTTCCCAACACATGGGAAAAATTTTTATTATTAGAGTATCGAAAAAACTTATCCGGGGATCGGTTCTGCATGTCCGATAACCTAAAAATCGAATATTTGATATATGTCATGTGACCACTGGTATAGCGGCAAATTAAAACAAAATTCCATGAAATCGCAAAAAGCAGGGTTAGATGACAAGATATCAAAGAAAATCATTTGAAAAGGTTGCTTAGAATTTAATGTAATATAATCATTTATAAAGAATAGGTATTTAAATAGAGCATTCGGAAAAATGCCTTAGAGTACTTTGTAACCAGTTAATTTAACTGTGCCATATCATTACAAACAAATCTTATTAATGTAAGTTCAATCAAAATAACAGGGGCAATTATACATAAAAAGTTAGTAAAGTCTTGCTTCAATGTTGAACTGCCTGAATTTACTACTATACACTGTTAAATTAACTTCAAATCAAAGTGATATAATTTAGAAATGAACTTTAATTCATATTTTGATATCGATAATAACAATAAATATGAAGATAAATATGGTGTTCAATACATCGCAATAAATAATTGAAAGATCAAGTATGAATTCCTAAAAACTTTATGGCATATTAGTTCATTAAAAGAGGAAATTAATACCCTTAATAGAGTTAACATTTGCATTAACATTTCCCTCGAAATATTTCAACCAAAAATAACGCACCAAAAAAAAATATAATATATTTCCCAAGCGCATAGCCCACTTAAATGTAAACTTTAATTCTCTTGATAGCTGTCGAATAAACATATATCGTAATAAAATTAATCATCTTTGAGGGATTGTAAGTGCAACCTCAAGGATAGATTTAGTTTGCATTGACACGATTAAATGGAAAGTGTTACAAAAAGTTTTGTCGATCACACAACAACAAAGAATTAATCTGCAAAGGTAACCAAGTCGTGAACTTCTGACAGGTTCGTTCGTTATTCTTGAGAGTGTGAAGCTAGCTCGTTAACCGTATCAGATTTTTGATAAAAATGTTTATGGTACATTCGTTCTGCTAATGTGTTTTGAAGATTTGTTTCTTTCTTGTTAAACAACCTATTTTTATTTTAAAGAAAACTCGTCGTTTAAGAAAATGTATTTCTGTCTAAATAAAGTATGTAAATATTATTTTCCTTTAATTAATAATAATAGTCACAATAATAATAATAGATAGATAAAGAAATTTGAAAATTTAATTAAATATCTGAACTGACTTGTTAAAAGGTGTAAGAATTGAATGTATTTTAATGAATTTTATATACATGGTGTCTCTAAATGGTACCGACAAACTTTTAGGAAGCATTTTTGAGACAAAATTAAAGCATTTTGACTTAATTTACCTCTATTTAAAAATGCACCTCTGCGGAGATACGGCCAACCAAAGTGGGTTCTAATATTTAAAGAAAATATATTACCTCCAAAAGTTTAAAGGTTATGAAGAATGTTTGGTTAAAATATCGTTCGACTGAAAGGGTGTTCCTGGGAGTTTGAGGGTAAAATTAACGCCTTGGAAAACTTTGTGTGTAAAAATAATCTAAATTCGTAAAGTACTTTTCATCTAGCATTTGGGTTGTGACATCAGCTTGCCCCGCCCAAAAACTGTCTGTTGGGATACACATTCGTGCACAGTAGGTAATGAAAACCTAGTTTAGAAAGAGATGAAGTATAGTTGGATTGTAAACTTACCAACAGCGCATTGACGTCACAACCCAAATCCTAGGTGAAAAATACTTTATTAACAAAACGTCTTCCGGATTGGGACTGTGTAATTTTGAGACAGAAAGACGCTTTCTGTCTCAGAGTCTTTCTGTCTCAAAATGACACGGTCCCAATCCGGAAGACGTTTTGTTAATACTGACACTGACCGTGGAAGTCTTCGAATTCATTATAATCTAAATCCGTTTAAGTAAAATTCAATAAGAAATTATGTTGTTTCTCGTCATTTTTTATAGGCTTAAATGGTATTCGAGTTAATAAGCAAAAACTAAATGGTAGTGAAAATCGCTCTCAGTAAAAAATTTAATCAAATTATCATGTTCTAATTTACTGTTAATAAACAAAAGAATTTGGGTTTTATTTAGACATATAAAAAACCTTCAATTTTACAATAATTGCTCAAACTGTCCTCCTTTGATTGGCTCGCAGAGGTACATTTGCGGATATTAAGTCAAAATTATCTAATTTTGTATGAAAATGCATTTTTCTTTTCTTAGGTTCAGCTCTTCCCCTTTAACTCTAGTGTTTCGGTATTTTCTCGTTTCAATTTACGTTTAGCTTACTTTTGGGCTGTTTCTACTTTCTTTTGCTTTCCTATATGTCCCTTTTCTAGTCTTTTCTATAATCTTATCTTTTGTTGTTTTCAGTTTCTGTTTTTTTTCTTCTTATCACTCCTTTATTTTTACATTTCTGCTGGTTGTATATTTTATTTTTGTATTCTGTCGATGACCTATGTTTCGCCTCTGCATGCTTATCCTGCGGTGCATGTTGGCTTAGTTCTTTGTATTATTTCCTTTCTAATTATTTATTTGGTTTTTCTAAAGCACTAAACAATTTTGTTGCTGTAGTTATCTTGGTGTTCAGATTTGGACTGAACCTGTCTACCAAGCTATTTACCGAAACATTAGAAATTTTCCAGCTAATTTAACCTTTCTGCATATGTATATCCGTAAGTTTATTAAGCTGTTTGCTTGTTTATCTGTCGGGAGAGATCTAGGTTTGCAGGTGTCATCTATCTCAAAGTGCGTCTATAGCTATGGTCATTGATACTAACAGATTAGATTTTTGCTTAAATCAAAGGCCTTCAATCCCTTGATCTTTTTTGTCAAACATTGTATTGTTACGGACTTGTGGTTTTACCACATTTCCGATTGGTTCGGCATTAACATTTTCAGCAACTTGTAACGGCAAGTGAATATGAAGTGTCTGTTAGCTTCACTTGCTTCAAATTTTTGTAACCCACTGCGTATCCTTTCAATGAGTACAATTTTATATAGCGAAGGATTACTTCTCCTTTTGTCAGTCTTTATTCTTTGTTTGAACTTCTGATTTGACATCTATGTTTACCTTCCTCTATTTCTTTACATAGATTTTATCGCCTTCGGTAGACTTCTCTCAACACGTTTGTCCTGAGATCTTTTCCGTATCCTTGTTGTGGGTTTATTGTCGAATGCGAATCTAAACCTATATTTTTTACCATTTCTGTCTTTTATTATTCTTACTGGCCTTTTGTCAACACCCTTCAAAAAATTGTCATCTGCAACATTAACCAGCAACATCTTTGGAATTACTGAAAAAAAATTTCCCTTTTTGTAAATTTGGTCAAATATCGGTTTCTTCCGAACTACAGAAATTAATTTTTGTTGTCAGTTTAATTTGCATATTTTTGACCATCGTTTACTATTTTCGTTTGCTTTGGCGTCATTCCAGCTGATGTCTTTATCAGTCAAATTTTATCTATGGTTTTTTTCCTGTTTCCCTTCTGTTGTTATTCGAGCATCGGTTTGTATTATTTCTCGTTCTTCTTCATGTTTTCATATGTATTTTGTCCTTTTCTTCTACTTTATTCATCTTTTTATTATTTTTGTTCTTTTCCGTATTCTTATTCTTCATTTCTTCTCGTTCTATACACAGCTTAACTCTATTCTTCTGGCCTATGGCTTCTTCTTTGCTGACCTGTTTCTGTTCTATTGCCATTCGGGAATTGGTTTGTATTTATTCGTTGTTTTTACTTTTCGCATGCAGTTTGTCCTTTTGTGCTTTTCTTCTATTCTTATTCTTCCTGTCTTTTTATTCTGTACAGAGTTTTTTCCTATAATACATTTCTCCTCTATGACTTCGTCTATGCTGACCTGTTTCTCGTTTGTTGTTGTTCAAGCATCGGTTTGTATAATTTTTCATCCTTCTTCCTGCCTTTCACATGCAGTTTCTCCTTTTTTTCTACTTTTTAATTTTTTCGTTCTTCATCTTTTATTTTTTTTTCTTTACGCTTTCTTATGGTTTTTTCGTTCTGGTTCTACGAGTGTACACATTTTCCTTCTATAATGTTCTCCTCGCCTGTGGCTTCTGCTTTGCTGACCTGGTTCACTGACGTTGTCATTCGATCATCAGTTTGCACCGTTTCATATACATTTTGTTCTGTGCTTCTTCTTTTCCATTTTCTTATTTTCTCTTCCTTCTCGTGGTAGACACAGTTTGTGTGTATAAGATTTTTCCCTTCGAACAGTTATGTATTTCACTGTATTTTCTAAGTTCTGTTTTTGCTTTTTATTTATTTTGTGGCATTTTTAGTATTTACTTTACTTAAATTCTAACTTCATTCGATATCTTTTTCCATATTTATTTCTAAAGTTTTCTCGAGTTTTGGCCTAGGCATTTTAAAAGTCAATTTTTATTGTTGTTCTTTATTTCTTGTATTGCATTTACACCTATTTTATTTCGAGGTTTACATATTTTCTTCTTCTTCTTCTTGTTCTCTTTGTGCCCATAGTCTTACTTTACAATATGCTTTCTATTCAGTCAATTTGCTTTGATTTTTATTTTTGTTACCTTAGTACATTAAAGAATACCTTTTAACGTATTATTTTAGTTTCTTTTATTTTTAAAGGCTTCTCATGTTTTGCCTCTGGCTGTTGAAACTTCTCTTTGTGCTATTGTTATGTAGGTACTTGGTGTTTGTATTGGGTGTACATTTGTTTAGTTTTGAGGTTCTAATACATTTTTGTCTTCTTTCGCCAGTAGTTTTAATGTCTAAGATTGTTTTAAATTTTGTTTGTTTCCTGTTTCATTTTCCAATGTTTCCTTTTCTTAATGTTTCTAGTATATTGAGAAACAGTCGCGGCCGTGGCTCAGTTGGTTCAGCCTGCATCTAACCACTGAGATGGTCCGGGTTCGATTCCCAGGGCCACACTTACACCTGAAGGCAATGTCAAACCACCGAGGTATTCTACCTAGTAAGCCTTCTCTGTAGTAGAAATGCACGGAGCCCACGTAAAGGTCCTTTATGTCTGTAGGCTACTAAAGGTATGCAACTTGAGGAAGAAGATTGAGAAACAGTTTTTGGTTTCCTTTGGTGACCTTTTATTTTATTTCATTGTATTTCTAAAGCCTTCTTATATATTAGTTTTAGCTTCGGAAACCTATCCTTTTATTATTGTTATACACTTCTTGTATTCCATATACGCCTATTTTGCTTAGTTTTTTATTTATTTTGTTCTTCTTCTTTTTCACATACCTTTACTATTTTTCTTTCGTCAAATGATTATTTCACTGCATTATTGTGACATTTTTTATCATTCCCTTTCTTAACTTTCTTAGTGCATCGATAATCTTCTTCCGGCGCTATGCTTTTGTTTTGTTCCCTTTTATTTTCATGTTTTGATCTTATAGGCTTCTCATTTCCTAGCATTGTTGTTTATTTCTTTTATTTTGTAATTCAAGTAGTTTCTGTATATCTGTTTTCTTAACTGTTTTGTGTGTCTTTTTCTTGTCGTTGTCGGAAACACTAAAGAACCCCAAAAACTGCAACAAAATGTTGAAGTCGAATACGTATTTTGACAACTAATTTGATTACTGAGACCCCATATACCAGGCATGGGCAACCTTTCCTAGTTCTGGGGCCAAATTATCATTCTGTCTCCGAATCAAGGGCCGGACCAAATTATTAAATAAAATAAATTAATATTAAGTTAAACTAGTTGCTTCTTCTGATTTCATTTATTTCTAATTTAATGCTCTGGTATACAGCTCTACGTTGGCAGGTGTCTTAAATGCAATGTTAAAGCTCTGATTTTATTGGTGCCATAAAATTGTTTATGAGTTATGAGCTATTTCGCGTCTTATTTTTATAATTTTTTGAAAATTAGAAATTGTTAATTTAAATGTTATGATGCCTTTGAATTGAATTATTGTATGATATTTTTAATTTTAAATTGATTTAAAAATTATTTATAAACTGAATAAATTCTGAACTTGATGGATCAGGGCCGGAGCAAAAGAAGTAGATTTTAAAAGATTTGAGTTTAAATTATTGAAAATTTTAAAGTTCAATTTAAAATTCAGTTTGACGTTAGAAGATATAAAAACACAGAAAAATCAATGAAATTTAAGATTAGGTTTTATAACTTAAAGTGGCATATACATTTTGGTCGATTGCTTTTATGATGATTACTGAATTAATAATTAAGAATTATTTTCTTAATTTTAAGTTTTATTTAAAAAGTTTAAATTATATTATTTAATGTTTAACTACCTGAATTTTAGGATAGCATCTGTATTATGGGATCCTTATAATCTACTTATTAAACATGTGCCTGTTTGGAGGTCTATTATTAAATAAATTACGCAATCTCAGTCAAAATCTTCTGTCCACTTTTGATTACGAAACATTCCTTTAATTTCATTATTAATCTTCTTGTCTTTGGAGAAGATTATTTGTCATACACTTCCAGCAAAGACAAGTTAAAATTACAGGAATGCGTTGCATAATGAGCTGTCATATTCACCTCCGCCTATAATAAAGTGCCTGATAATTCATATAACGACTAATTTATAGAAGTATATTTATTTAAATAAAGAATTGAAAACAAATTAACGATAATGCCGGAATTTAAATAAAATTAGTGCTTGAGAATATGATAATATAATATGGTAGCCACCTATCTACTACAAATTTATTGAATTTTAAGTCGTTTGTTCAGTTTAAGTGTTTTATTAAATTTAAGTCGTTTAATGAAATTGTGTTTTATATAAGCAATTTATTAAAGTTTAACATCCAGATGACCCTGTACTTGTATACGATTACAAGTGCCACAGTAGCCTACTAATTTACAGAACGCGCCTTTTTCCAATTACTGCACCTCCTTCTTGTTGTTAAAAGTAGAGAGCGTACCACCTCGCAGATTTTTATTATAATAACAAGGGTGTTGGAGGCCACTTGCAGATCACTTGTCTAAACAAACGTGAATACGGTAACCTAATTTGTCAAATTTATTTTAGACATCTGCACATTCGTGTACGTCAACTTTGCATAATATGCAAATTTCGATTTGCATCCACTCGAGCATTTAAACAATTGTAGTACACCTCGTGTACTGCACACACCTTATAATCGCCAAATTAGGTTAAATATATTCAATCTTTGTTTATTACGGAATTTCTTTCTGGTGACAATTTTTTCTAATGCAAGGTGGGGTGCAACCTTTTTATCGAACGAGGAAGTGTAAAAAATTTGAAAGGAAATATAACCAAAAGTCTGGTGCTTGGGGTTACATTTCCTGAAATATGACCTTTGCTGATCTAAATTGGTAAAAAACTTTAACGAAGGGATGTTTGTTGCTGGTGCACCTTTTTTTGTCCAAACCAGAAGCGGAAATACTGGAATCATTGCGTTTTTTAAATTCGAACACGTGGTTCAAATAAAATTAGTTACAATTTTAGCAACGTACAGGACAGGACTGGTATTAATTTTTAATCACTTAGAGACCTTCGTTCCGTTGCAAAATTTACAAAAATATTTATCTAAAAAGTTAAATATGAAACATGATCTCATCTCACGACTTAAAAAAAAAGGATGAAAAAATGATATAAAGAATTAAATTCCTAAACGACAAAGCTGCTACCAAAGTAGGAAACACCCGGAAGACTTGTAATTGTATAAGTTGGCTTACTCGATCACGGTAACGTATGTGACACGACATAAAGTTTAGATCTCCAGGTATTTGCAATAAATATACCAGGAACGAGATTTGACAACTTAAATTACTTTCTTGTGACACAACAAACAAAATATCACCTAATAATCGTATATTATTATTGAAATTATTTATGTAGGAGTTTGTACGTATAAAATCAATTTACTTCGTGATGTTTATAGATTCTGATTATTTCAGTGCTAAAAATACAAGTTCTGCGAAGGATATTTTAATATTTATGTAACTGAGATTAATGTTTTGTAATAAATTAGTTTTCAATTTTTTACGAATTTGAATTTGGAAAGGGGTTTACTCGAAGGTCAGTCTTTCGAATCCTTGCGGAAGTGATATTTTTCTATATACTGGATTTTAAAATTAATTCAAATTCATTCAAAGCGTATCCCTAAAGAAATGAACCCTTAGATGTTAAATTTCTAAGAAACTGCTATTAATTCTGAATAGTTTTATATTATTTGGATTAATTAAATTAATGACACCAACTGTTATAGTTATTTAGTCAATCAGGGTTACTAAGTCAAACGAAGAAGAAGAAGAAGCTAACATTAGTTAATAAGATTCACACCTAATGTTGAATTTTGAGTATTTTACTGCGAACGGGGGTGGAGGATATATTTTCTGGAGTAGGATAAATCTATGAAAAGAATATATTAAACTAAATGAAAACCTAATAACAATAAATTAGTTTAAATTGATGTAATTACTTGTACTTTTTGACTACAGCAAAGCTTTTGATACCATTGATCGCGACTTACTTTTTTCAATACTACAATACATAGGATTTTCAACTGATGCAATAGGTTTGATTAAGAGTTATTTTGATAAAAGACTGCAAACTATAAAAATTGACAATAAAATATCTTCAGCACGCCAGTCGCTAAGAGGGGTACCGCAGGGATCAATTTTGGGTCCTCTGTTTTATACTATTTATACCTTTAATTTCTCTAGATCGATTGAATTTAGTAAGATACATATGTATGCGGACGACACGCAGATTTATCATTCTTTTCAACTTTCGGAATTTAATAAATCGATTGAGGAATTAACTAAAGATTTAAATAAATTATACCAGGTTTCAACAAAACATGCACTAAAATTAAATCCGTCTAAGTCCTGTGTAGTTCTAGTTGGCCGAAATAGTGCTTGTGAAAAAATCAAGGATGCTGTACATATCACGATAAACAACGCCGAGATTGCTGTAAAGGACGAGGCTAAAAATTTGGGTCTTATATTAGACAGTAGTTTTAGATACAAGAGTTATATTAATTTGTGTGGGTTTATGCCTACGGAAGATGTAGTCTACTAAAATTGAAACCGCACAAAACTTTTGTTAAATTAATCAAGGCTAACAAAATAATTTGAATTTTGATTCTATTTATTTTGACGAGTGACCAATGTAATGAATCGCGTTAAATCGTGCAACCCACCCTTAAGGGGGGGTTTTAGTAGCATGTTTACGCGCTGAAAATTGTGTAATTTTAAAATAACGGTACGGTTAAATAATGACAGTTGAAAAAAGGGACGGGTATGAATTAAAATTTTTAGACCTTTCCTTCATACGCTACAAGGCCAGAACGACCAATTTTTTTATAGTAATTAAATTATGGCCTATTATAAAAAACTTACGAAAAGGGACTTGCACAAGACATCCATCAAGAATGAATTGATTTTCGCCTGTAGCGGGGTGGGTTTCAATATTACCTTCCTATGCATGTATCGATCCTTTTGCAAATTTGTATAATTTAGGCGTGATCTTTATTTAACTCTAGAAAAAATTGCGTATAAATTTTTAAAAACTGATTAAAGATAGGCAACCCAACATTCACCGACTCTGTCAATGTCACTGTCAATGTTTACAAAGAGGTTTAAGAGATTAAAAATCGGTATCCGCAAATACTTATACCTACTGAATTTAGAAGTTTTTTGATGTAGAAGCAATACTAGAAAGTTAATAAGATAAGTAATAATTAAAACACTTTGGGGATGAGTAATTTGCGTTTTGTCAAACACTCTAAGCACTCTGCACCATTTGGTTCACCGCTTCTTGGCTGTTTTTAAGTTAGGCAACCCAAGATACTTCAAAACGAAAAATATTTTAACTAAAATCCACCCTTAAGCTGAAATATTAAATATCACAACTATAAGAAATAGCGAGTTAATATAAGCACTAATCTAGAATTGAAGTAAAAACACTTTGAAACCTGAAATAGGGATTCAAAGGTTAAATCTGACATTTAGATTCAAATCTTTAACACAACTTGATGGATCAAATCTTGAATTCGCAATCGAAGATATATGAATTTAGATTTTGAGTTCGAAACTGAAGAAAGTTCTATTATCAAGGGTTTTATTGCAATTGTGAAATCCGAAAATTGGAATTAAAAAATATAAAGTTCCCCTGAAACATTGAAATTTTAGAATACAAACATTAAAAATTAAAGTTTCAGCACAAAAATCAAAATCTCCTATTTTTGTGTCTTATTAAAGCACTCAAAAACCTCTTCATATTTAAGCTGTGAAAATCAAAAATTCTTAGAAATCTAAAGTTTCAGTTTCAAGAAAAGCATAAGGAGAACTTGATGAAGTTTTAAACCCTTCATGTTTGAAGGAAACTCATGAAATTTTCTACGACTACTTCAAAGGTTTAATTAGTAAGTTTAGTGCTCTGAAATTCCAAAATACAAACGTTTTAGTAAGAAAAAGTAAATTGAAAATTAAAGAAAACTTGTTAGCTAAGGGTTTTTATATAACATCTGAAATTTAAGGCTTTTACTTAAAAATTATCAAACAACAACAAACAAATAGAAGAAAGGCTGAAGCTTAAGTTTTCATAGCTCGTTTTTTAGAGTTTGTCTCGTTTATTATTTACCTTCAGGTTGAATTTAATGAATCTGTTAAGAAAAATTCGCAGATTTTTTTACCTTTTGTTAAAGATCAATTTTAGGAAGATTTAAGAAAAATATGGATGGACCCAAGTCTTTCAAAATTTTGGTAGTTGTATATATAACCAGTGGTTTAATTAACTACATTTAACGAACATCAAATACTGAAATTATCAAAGGCATGACTAACACCAACTTACATGTGACCTTAATTTCAAATTTATCAAATCTTTCGATACATCGTACTTTCCTAGTTTCATTTCCTTGTATGTTCTACACTACCATTACTGTTAATGTTGTTTTTGATCGTATCTTAATACAGTTATCGTAATAAATAAAATAAATAAAGAACTATCACAAATAATAGCTATTTATGATACAAGTTCGAAAAGTGAGTCTTTAAGGCACGCATGTGAAAGTTTGCTGAACGAGCGTAGCGAGTTCTGCAATTCACATAAGTGCCTTAAAGACACTTTTCGAACGTGTATCATACAAGATTTTTTAGCTACGAACGTTCAAATAGCTCTAAGTAAATAAATAAAATCAAGGGATAAAGACAATCAAACTATCTGAGTAGGAATATTTTTCCGTATCCATAGTAATAGATAAGTAATTTTACTTTTCGCACTAGTGCGAAAAGTAATCTTACTTTTCGCACTAGTGCGTTAAAGTGGTACTTTTCACACGGAAATCAGTGTGAAAAGAGTCATTTTTCGTATGTGAGTGCTAAAAAATAAATAAAGAACTATCACAAATAAAAATCAACAGGTACATTACATTGTCTTTTGTTCTTAGTTAAGTGGTACAAAAATTATGCGCATACTTAATTAAACAGCGGTATTGTTTTCTTTAATCGAAATTATTTCGATGTAATAATATTGTAATTTATGTCAGTTTAATATGTTTTATTTAGAGCACAAAAGGTTAACACATGATGCAACCGTGGCCCAAATTGTAATTTTTTTCCTGGTAGTTGTTTTTACTGCATTAATTAATATTAAACGTTAACATTAGAGGAGCTTAATTTCCTTCCTGCTTAATTGCTTAAGAAGTGTGGCACGAAAGCAGTGTTGGATTGAGTTGGTACTGGGAGAAATTCTGGTGTTACTGATGCTTTCGATTTATTATTATTTATATTGAGAGAAACGCTTAAGGGCGAATTAATTCTTACAGAGTTCTCTTTGAATCTATAAAGCAAGTAGTAAGGGAAATTAAAATTAATCCAACGAAAGTCGTCGTTAAACCAGCGAACCGTAGAGACGTTGCCTTTTCAGCAACAAATTAACAAATCAGTTCTGAAAGCTTCAGCTAAAAATTCAAATGTTGCAATCTATCGGTTATTTTTCGAAGTAGAGGAATAAACAATAAAATTTATTTACCTCCAAGAACCGTCGTACATAAATAAATATCAGTATGAAATCAGATAAGAGAACGATGTGTATTATAAAAACGATAGTTGAACTTTACGAGGAGCTTTTGCGGCGTAGTTTTATGAAAAATCATGGGCACGAATTGACGTAGGACTTGATGGTTCTAAGAAGCCGCTCCTGATGATGGTGGCGGCGCTGACCTCTTTATATGACATAAAAAAGTCTTCCTAGATGCGTGGATGGTGTCTATTGTTAGTACGTTGTTTGTACAACATATTTATTTATTTATCTTTATTGTACAACAGTACCAGAGGTCTTTTTGATATACCTACGTACACTACTATTACATATCGGGTCAGGTGTGTTTATACCGACATTGATTTATAATATTGTATATTCTAATAAGTGACATTAGATTAAGGTATGCGGAAGATAATTGAAGTAATACCCCCGTTATTATGTCGACGTATTTATTAATAACTGGAGATTTGTTTCTGTCAAAATTTAGATAGCAATTTCTCGGATTCTTTTTCACGGTCTCTTAACAAGTCACACTCGAGGAAGTGTTAATTATTACAGAAATACTTTACTGTCTCCCCCTTACATCATCGGTTCAAATGCCACGTTTGAAAAACCTTACCATTTTAATTTTTAAATCATTTATTAAGGAGCCAAACATCTCCAATCATTAACTTTTTTAGTAATCTGACTCATATTAAATTTGAAAGCATTTAAATAAAAATAAAATAGTTAAACAATATGCATAAACTCACTTCTCTACTGTAATGTTACAATTAAAAATATAGTTAAATTCATTAAAGTGTTGTGTTTTAAAGGATTTTAAAAACGTTGAAAAAGCGTTACTATAATTAATTTACGAACCTTTTAGACCTCACTCAACTGTCCATGATTTTAAGTTATAATGTTGAAACTACAAAGAAAATTAGGCGCTCTTAGAAATAATTGTTTAGTTTTCTAACAGTTATATAAATTATTGTTATACCTACAGCTTAAAATTTAACTAATCTGTGATATGTAATGATAACTTACAATTTACAAAGTGGAATAATTACCTGCCTCGCGTCGTAATTCCTTTTACCAGAGAGCAACTTCAACAGGGTTTCTAGTTTCTACTGTTCTGGAAAACCTAAACAAACCGGGAAAAGTCAGGGATTTTGGTGGTTTTTTATTTTAGGTGGGGAACGTTGGGGAATTTTATTAATTTCTGTGAAAACTTCCCTGTTTCAATTTTCCGCACCTATAAATTCTTAACCCTTTAGAATCTGGACTGTGTTTACTACCAAGGTATGGTTGATAGCTTAGTATTTTTTATATTATGTTTCTCTATGTTTTGCAATGGCGTTTACATCCAGAATATGATTTTTTCTTCCATAATATTCGCATTTTTATGCACTAAACGTTACTCCATTAGTTTATTTTCAGTAAATAGCAATTACAGAATTTCGGTAGTTAAGGATCTGAATTGTGGTCAGGGAAATCAGGGAAAAGTTAGAGAAATAGTGGGAACCCTGTTCAAGTTACAAAACATAATATCAGCTCTGCCAGTAAAACGTTACTTATGATGATTTTTTAAAAACGTAATTAGAAATATAGCAGCAGAATGAGTTATAAACAATTTCAAAAGGTTTTAGGTTCTCAAAACAAACAAATTGCGAATTTAAAACACTACTTTAGAAGTACAAAACGCGAAATGTGTGCAAGAATTAGGTACTCTCTAACATTATTCTATTCTATCAACATGTGAATTGCAAATGTAACCAAGAGTATGCGATATACACTAGGTACATACATGTTGTCAGGTAATAAAAGGTCTAAAATTAAATATCAATCCCTGATTATTTGCTTGACTTCTAGCTGGCAGCCTTCAGTTCGAATCTAGTCGATGAAAGAGTTTTTAAAGCTGTCTAAAACATGAAGCCGTTTAATGGTTGGTTAGATTTAACAGTTCAATTTGCGGAGTGGTCTACTGCAGAGAGTAACACACATACTAATATACATTACACAATCACAAATTCGGATACAGGCAAGGAGAAGCCTCTGCAGAGGCATAACAAAGTTTACAATGCCAGGTTAATAAAACTGTAAACAAACAAACATTTTTACCTCATAAAATATAATGCTGAAATTTCCTTTTTAGGGGATTATTAATTACATCGGAAATAAGAAATCCTCTCATTGCATTACTTAAAGTTCTTGAAGAGCACATTTTAAAACAATAAGTAATATAAAAAAAGAAAAGTTCGGAAATGCAAGTATGTAAATCTGATGACAAAATCGTCCGAGTATGACTCATATGTCATAATGTTTCCCTTTAAGTGAAACTGGTTTAATATTCGTTTGTAGAATGACAGTAATCAGTTATAGTTTTAACATTTCACGCCCTAATTTTTTAACTTAGACTTTTCGAGGCGGTGTGTTTACATTGCAAAGGTCGTTTGACAATAACTTATTACTGAATGAAAATAAAAAATTAATCGCAACGAACAGGCAAATTTAAATCTTTTATGTTATGAATATTCTATGATCAAATTTCATTCTATTTTTCAAGAATCTAATATATTTGGGTGCATTATTGCTAAATATTAATGTTTCGATCATTTTAAAAATTGTCCCTAATGATTTTAGTCAGAAATAAAAATGAGCACTCATTATTTAATCACTGAATTAATTTGTAATTTAAACACGAATGCAGTTAATCGGCTAATTTTGCGACTATAAGCTAACATTTTGATTAATCAAGCCTTGTCAAAACAGTAATTTTTAATATTTCCTCCAATCTAGTGTGAGCCGAAGTTTAAGGTCAGAAAATAAATTATTAATTCAAGAGACTTCAACGTCCAGTTAGACGACGAACTCCAATGTTGGTTCAAGCATTTTTATGCAGATTTTATGTATTAGGGTTTTAATGGGAAAAATAAATTCTGGAGTGCTCTCCTAATGGTTTTGCCTTTATTCTAATGTAAATCCTAGTAACGCCCATGTTACCATTAAGCTTAGCTGTATTTTCGTTTTGCCACACTAAATTATAAAAATTCGAATAAGTTGCAAATGCGAAACGGTTAAATTAAAATTAATACGAACTCCTATGGATATGGAAACGGTATCGGCGTTAATAAATGTTTCTTTATGTCAAATAGGTTACTGGGCAACTCGATTCCCATACAGATCAAATTTCTAAAGAGTTCGTTTATTAATAAAATGTTGGCGCTTTTGTTAATTAAGTGGCTCATCCGTAAAAAGCAAACAAATACAATTCGATAAATCTTGAACGGTAATTGATGAATTGATGGGGATTACCTTTAAATATAACGAGTAATAAAGTTAACTTTAATTAACGCTTTAAATGGGAGTTGAGCAACAAAATATCAATGCAATTAATGAGTTACCTTTTAAGTTGAAATCACAATAAGTTTTATTTGATCATTCTGACTGCTCGCATTTGGAAGAATAGGTTATGATATTTATTATTCCATAATAGCTTAATTAATACGGAAAGTAAGAGAAATTTCTAAATCGCCGTTTTGATAGACGTTCTGTCAATTTGATTTTAATGAGCCGTTTTACTATTCCACTATGGTAGTAGCGGTATTCTTCTTAAATTTATTATTTAAATATTTCAATTAAGGTATAATGTCGCAGTTGGTCATGCTAGACAGACAGTTGCATTAGTGTAAACAAAACCTTAGGTATAATTGTTTTTAAGCAAGGAGAAAGTGTCTTTCAGGTTTGATTCTGCAATTTGAGAAATTGCTAGATTATATTTAATAAATTAGAAATTAAGACAAACTAAAGCGAATTTGTTTGGCATTTAAATAATATTTAAGGCATTTCTAATCCTTTTAGGTCACAGTTTAACATTTAGTAAATTGTCGATATTCTTCAGTTTTTACTAAGTTAAATATTGTTTTTGTGATTTTTGGTTGATTAGAATTGTTGTTGGGTACAGATAATGGACAACTATTCTGCAACCATGGTAGTATAATGCAAACTGAAACTAGTTAATGGTTTAGCTAAAATTAATGCTGGGATAACTAATTTTTAAATGTGCGTGTAAATTTATCCATTGAGCTCAACAAGAAAATTGTTTTCAATATTTTGACTTATGACTAAATTCTTATATAAATTTAATTAGTACGAGAAGGACCTTAGGTTTGTAAGTCAAAAACCTTTTTGGAACCGTAATAAACCGTTGAATAACCATATCTAATGGTAAACAAATTGAATGCTGTTACTTGTTTCTCGTAATTTACAACACTCTTTATGATTATTATGCTTCTCTGTGTAAAATAATGAATAAAATAAAGTTAAAGGTCCTGACGCACCTATAAACGAACTTTTCACATTATTCATAGTTTGGAAGATAATAAAGTAAGGATGCAATATTTTATAATGAACTAAGAGGATCCGAGAAATTGTTTGAAAGTGCTTGAGTAGGTAGGTAGTCAGTACTTACAAAACATAAAAATTTTTATAAATGAAGGAATTAAGTCAGAAATACAGTTTCTCGATATCATAAAATGTTTTAAATTTTGATACGATGCATCAGAATAAACAGTCAGAAACTAAAATTAAATAAAAAATGAAATACACTAATCTGAAAGAAATAACTGGAATATTTAGAAAAACAAAAAGCCTTACTGGGGGTCTGAAGATTCATTAAAATTTGAAAATGTATCAAGAGAAACAGTCCAAACGTTAACGAAAAGAATCTGGCCTTTTATCCACTGGCGCCAGTTAGCAAAAACCTAAACTAATTTAAGAATAAATGTAAAAATCTAAACTTGGTCTTTTCAAGAAAGAGCCCTTTCGTTCACTTATGGCCTGAAAAATTATCAATAGTGTAGATTTGGAATTTTACCGAAAAAATCGCCAAAAAGTAGGTTAAATTTAAAATAAATATAAAAAGTAACAAAAAAGAACAACTTAGCCTTTTAAAACGGAAAAGAAAAACTCTTTTGACTACTTGTTGTCTGAACAATTATTAAAAAATGATTTGAAACCTTTGAAACCTTGAGCATTATTAAAAGACAATCAAAATCGAGATTAAATTCAAAACTAATATCAACACGTAAAGAGTATACCTTTTATAAACAAAACGAAAGACCTTTTGCAAGAATTTCTCAAAATTTGCAGTGAAAAACAAAGCACAGTATAATCGGCAAAGAACGAAGAGTATATAAGGGCCTCTGTGTTTACCTGAATTTGCTTTTATGGTATTTTATTTTCTACTGACATGCTTTAATTTAATAAATAAAATATAACCTTGTTAGAGGAAAGAAACGTTACAACTATACGATCCTGAAAAAATTTCAAACGAGGAGACAATGGTATTATTTAAAAAGTTAAAAATACGATATGGCGATATGGCGTATTAGAAATCCTGCATGAATGGTGTCTTAGTGGTTACTTACCTTATTAATTCCTTCTTAAGTGAAAGGTGTATCAGGGTTCAAGGGAAATGTTCGTACTTTTTCACATACACTACCTTAAACATCACACTCTTCTCCATAGCTATTAACCGTTTCGCAGCTTATATTGGTATATTGGTAATTTAGTAGATTTAGTAATTTTTGCAACTGGTCATACTATCCTTTTGATTACATCTAGACTACAAAGACCAGTAAATATCGTAGTGACTAAAGCTGAATCGTGCGGATTCACATTTTCAGCAGAAAAAACATTTTGTGTACATTTTTGTCGTTTGAGGAAACCTTAAAGAGACCCACAACTTTTCCTTAAGGACTTTGATAAATTGGCATAATCACATAAACGATTTAGTGCGTCCTTGTAAAAAAGGGTTGAACGTCATGGGGGACGAACAGAGTGATTTTGCTGAGATTACAGAAATCGCTGATTCTGTCCAACCTAGACTAATCGGATTTGTCATTGGCGCATTTCGAACTACACCAGTAGACAGCCTTTAGCTGGAAGTCATTAAGTAGTCGTCGTAATCAGATGCTTCTAAGTTATACGAAGGTCGTTTGGAAAGTAAAGAACCTCTGCGTACACAGTCATGTGGTGAGTGTAACGAACTGTGACAATCAATTCGTTGATATCAAATTCCGCCGATTGTGGGGTGCAACACGTGATTCGTTTTTGTAGGCGGAAAACGTTAGGCCCAGTGAAATTCATCGAAGACTTGTTGCAGTCTATGGCAAAAGTGTTATGAATGCGGCCAGTGTCCGGAAATATTAGAAATATGGGCGAGCAGTGTTGTTCTAACTAGACGCCGAGAGACCAGGGCGACCCTCCGTCAAGGGGTCCTACTCGTTGAATTTATGCCCCACAGAGGCAAACCCCCTAGCGACTTCGTTATGATCCATGGCAATACACGCCCGTATACTGCCAGGCCGACACAGATCTGCATAATACTCGTACGTAGACTCCATTGGGACACAATTGGCTATCCTCTCTGCAGTCCGGATCTGGCACCATCGGACGTTTACCTCTTTCCGAAGATGACGGGATACCTGATAAACGCTTTACAAGTGATAAAGACCTACGGTTAAGAACTGATTGAATAGTCAGGCGGTCTCTTGGTACGAATAGGGAATAAGTAAGCTGGTGTTAAGGTACAACAAGTGCCTCAATGTGCAAGGTGACAGTGTGGAGAACTAGGTGGAGGTATATAGTAAAACCTGTATATTTTGTTTCTATCCTATTATCCAAACTAACTTTGTGAAAAGTTCTTTACTTTTCAAATGATCTTCGAATATCCACTCTCAGGATTCAACCAAATCGCCCAAATTATGTTGTTTCTTTGGTGAACTCAATAGTCACTTATATAAGGCACTAGCACTAAACCAGCAAATATTCGTATGCATGATCTTCCTGCAAAAGTTAACTGTTAAAGTTAAAAGTTACCTATGATACTTTATGCTGAATTCTGTGAGGTTCCGCCTTGGATATTACCCGTAACTGTTACCCGTCTAAAATTATCAGGACTCTGAGCAGAATACCCCTGAATAAATAGAACTTTTAAGTGATTATTTCGATTTTACTGTCAGCTATACGGATGGTTCCAAAATTGTCAGAGGTGTAGGTGCTGTCTTTTATGTTCATAATGAAACGTATTTCTGATCTCTGCTATCGCAATCCAGTGTTTTTACAGCAAGCAGAATTGTATGCCATGCGTTAGTACTGTGCACAGATTCACTTAGCGCAATTCAAAGTATTGGTATAACTTATATGTATTAGCTGTTCTTGGTAGCTTATCAAATTCGCTAAGGCAAACTGCATGTACACATGGATAACTAGTTACATATATAGGCCTACGTCGTAATGAATTAGTCGATCTTGTTTCAGCGTCTTTCACTATTTTCCCATCTTTTCTGCCATTTTTTAAGACTTTGCAATTTAAGTTTGGATAATAATTATGACACTTTTAGTCACTTTGCTATATATTATTTTGTCGTATGTGAACTGCGCTGCTTCTTTGACAAGGAAGTCTGCTAACTCATTTCCTTCGGTACCCACGTGAGCCTTAACCCATTCAAAAGCTATTTACCAACCTTCTTTTGTCAGTTTGTTCAATTTTCTTCGTATTTCTTCCACAATTGTTCCGTGATTGTTAGGATTTCTTATCGTGTCTAGTGTTACTCTGCTATCTGTGAAAATAACAGCCGTTCTTTCCATTTCTGTGAGGTCTTCTATTGCACCGATTTTTTCTAAAGTTTTGAGTATAACTAAAACTTCTGCTTGGTTATTTTAACACCTTGTGGGATGTAAAACCAACTGATTAATTAAGGTACTATTTTTCTGTAAAAAACCAGGTTTGTTTAATAAAATCTAGGGATAGTCAACCTCTTTAATCTTTTTTATTTTTACCTTGATTTATTTATTTAGTAAATTCATGCCTTCCTAGATATGCTGTAATTAATTTGAATTTGTCTATGATACTTATCGTTCAGGTAAAAATTATGCCGTGACATCTTTTTCTTTAAAAACCCTTATACAACGCATCTTGATATCGGTCGAGAGACGAGCACACGAAAATAAAGCACAAGGGCATTTTACATAAAGCACAATGGCTGCTAATGACCAAGGTAGTCACTGCCGCCCAACATATTAAAAAAAAGAGAATAGTAAATAATTTATTTGAAAGGGTTGGGAAAATTGGAAAGTTCATCAAAAATGAACATGAACAGTTTGTATTATTATAAAAATATAAAACATTGAATATTTTCACTTGCTTTTTTTTTTAAATTTATCTGGATCAAAACCAAAAGCTACATATTTAAATCATGTACTAATAGATACAAAAAATTAGCAAAGCAAAAACGATTGATTTCCAAAAATTAGAACAACCTTAGGAAACGCCTATTAGAAAAATCTTTCAAGAAAATCATAAAACTGTTTCTTGTTTAGGAATTAAATTCATTTATTTATTATTCCCTGATTTTAAAGTGTGTTTAAAACTTTGCAGTAAACCTTTTAAAGTTCAGATTTATTCGATTTTTAAAAGCGCCCACGACTCGAAGCACCTGACTTAATGATAAAATTTCAACCTTAATTAATCTCATTAATTAAACTTCAGCTTTATTTATGCCAGTTGTAAACAATATTTTAAATTCACCTTTTATGGATGTCAACACATTCCAGTTATTACCTTTAAATTTACATAGCGAATCAACATTTCTTCAAATATTAACCCGACAAGGCCGTTATAATGCCATAAAATTATACTTTATTAATGTTTGCTAATTTACTACAAACTGCATAATTGTTCTTTTGGAATTTTTAGCATCCTTTACGAAAATACCGTGTTTATTTTTTTATAATTTGTACGGTTTATAAACCAGCATGGATTCAGCAACCTTTGAAATTAATTTTCTTGGACTTATTCAAGAAGAACTAATTTTCTTAACGTCTAAATTCAGTTCTTAAGTTAAACAAAAAAAGAACCTGTATATAAACATAGTTTTAATCTTGTTCTTTCTATTCACGAACCGCATATTCCGCATTTTTGAGCCGCTTAGTGTCATATAAAACCACGGAACGGTATTATGGTGGACAGATCCGGATAGCAAAGCTTGTAAATGGTTGTAGAAACCACGATGATAAGCATGATAAAGAGATTGTTGTTATGAAATGACTGCTACATTGCGATCCTAGTCATAGACCATCGCCTACAATGTCTGCGGACTTCTAAAGAAGGCGCTCGACTCGGACGGTAAATCTGCAAAAGTTTTATTAAAAAACGTCCTTTTTTGCGAATCGCGAATATCTTCATAAAAACTCGAATTCGCTCTGTTAAGCTTCTACAAGGTTTGACGTATTTCTTTTCCGCCATGAATTCTTTTAATTGATTAGTTTATGTAATCTGTATGTACACACGTACATTTATTAATTCTGTAACATGAACCTGTCAGGGAGCATTAGGTAGAGTTGCTACTTTAAAATCTATTAGGAAATTTCAAGTCACGACGGGTTATTTAACGGCATACCGGTCTTTATATTCCAGGCCGTATTATGTATATGGGGAAAATTATAATTTCACGATCGGCTGATTAGTTTCGCTTTATTTGTGCATCCAGCAAATACGGTAGTGTTAGATTTATCAGAATTTTAATAAAAAAAAGCCAAACAAAAATAAACATACGTAATTATACCCGTTAAGGCAATAACCGCGTGATATCGAAAAATTAAATCTCGTTAGGCTCGAGCATGCTGATATAAAATAAATTTTATAAAATTAGCCTTAATTGACGCGTTTGGTAATTTAAAACCCGATTTCTTTTTTGTACAATTTTCCTATTCCTTATTTGATTTGCTTGCGAGACAGGTGAATTTCCGGGCTACTTTTGCCTATTAATAACAGTTGGGCGCTTTTTTTGTGGTTTGTTAATTAAATTGCGTGGGAGAGTGAGGTATGAGTGTGGAAAAGTATGGACCTACTTTTGCGTTTGTCACACGAATTTTTAAACAGATTAAATGTTAATAATCGCCGGTTTTAATGCGAGTGCATTAGTTAGAATTGCAAATTTTATAATTACCGCTACACCTAAGGGATTAATAAACCTTATTTTATAATTCATTCTTGGTTGTTCCTTTATTAGCTTTTATTGCATTTTTATACTATTTTTACTCCAAAGATGTTTACCAGTTGAAAGTCACAGCATGTTTGCCAAAGTATTATTACGCTAATCCTCAATTCGTTTCGTTGTTGGCGCTTTGAAATTGTTTATAGACAAAAATTAAATAGCTACTGAGGCCCTTTTTAACTTTTGTTATCTTCATTTTCTGAAAGTGTTTTTGATTGTACACAGAGAAATACCTAGCAAATTGTAAATTAAGCTTAAGAAATTTAAGGATAATGAATACGAAGATATCGTTGACCGATGAGGTCATTTTGAGAGTAGAAAAGTGAATGTTTTAACTGAGACGATCGAAGCCTGAAAGCACATCTTAAATTTGCATTTCATCAAAAATAATTTATCATATTATTATACATTTTTAATCCAGCTTAATTATCTACGTTGATAATGTCCTTTTCTCCTTTTCAGGGAAGCAACGTACACGATTTGTATAAAATAATTACATCTGAGGTAGTTTTACTATTTTGTTATTTTTTACATTTGTTGAACTTGCCCTGGCTTTATTATTTTATATTTGTTTTTTAAGAGTACTCTTTAGTAATTTTGTATGAAGTATATATAATTATTAATTATTGTCGGCTGAATGACAAAATGTGCTTGATTTGTGTAAAATAATGGCAATTCAGTGGCTTACCTACTTTGTTATTTTTTACACTTTTCCTGAATATGCCTGTTTTACAGAAAATAAACATTTTCTAATTTTTCATCAGTGATTGTTGTTTAGTGTTGAAACTACATATTTTATCCAATAACATACCCAAACAATACTAGTCTTCAAAAGAAAGTAGGTATTATTTAATATTTCTGAAAATATTCAGTCTTTACAGTCAAGTTAAACAATATTAAATAGTTTTTTATATTCACATTTTTCAGTAATATCAAAAAATATTAAAACTTAGAAAAGGGCATTAACGGTTCTCAGATTTTGGGTCGTTTTTTGTCGGATATCTGTCTTTAGTGAAAAATTATTTTTTTTTTTTTTTTTTTTTTTTTTTTTTTTTAAATTACACTGCATATTTACAATCTACTCTAATAAGTGAGTAATAAGTAAATGTGAGAAAGTTAAACAGAACATGAGGGGAACCATGCCAGTGCTAAGGTTCCGAAGGTAAATATTAATTCTAAACTGGTTGTTGCACTATATCTTGTGGCCATGTCCGCTTCAATCGACGTGTGACAGCAGGCGGATTAGCGAGGTTCTCAACAAGGTTGTTTCGGTGTCCTGCGAGCCTGTCGGTATAAGCTGTAGTAAATCTTGCAATTTCGGTGGTTACGTACGGGACATTCAGATCGTTGTGGAGCGTGTCGTTACTGATGTACCAAGGCGCATTAGTCATCATTCGGAGGGTCTTTGACTGAAAGCGTTGGATGATTTTTGTGTGCGAGGCCTTTGTGCAGCCCCACAAGTGGATCCCATAGCTCCATATGGGCTTCAGGATGATTTTGTAGAGAAGGAGTTTACTTGGTAGAGAGAGTTGAGATTGTCGTCCAATGAGCCAGTACATTTGTTTGGTTTTCAGATTCATTTGTTTTCTTTTAGCTCGAATGTGTGCTCTCCAGGTAAGTTTCTCATCGAGGTGTAACCCAAGATATTTAATTTCGGTCTTAATTGGTATTGGGTCATTATTGAAGCTGACTTGTGGGCATGCCAATCGCCTGGTTGTGAAGGTTACTTGCGCAGACTTATCATTGTTGACCGTTATCCTCCATTTATTAGTCCATTCCTGTAGGAGATCTAGGTGATGCTGGAGGTGATCTGCAGCTACTTCAGGTGTATCATTGGTCGAAAGTAAGGCTGTATCGTCCGCGAACGTGGCTATTAGAGTGTTCTCGGTAGTCGGCAAGTCACAAGAGTAGATGAGATATAGCAGAGGCCCCAAGACGCTACCTTGGGGGACTCCGGCTAGTATTGGGTGGTAGTTCGAGATTGCAGTGTTTATCGTAACTTGGAAGTATCTTTCAGTCAGGTACGATTTTAGCACGAAATAGAATGTACATGGAAGATATAATTTGAGTTTATATAGAAGCCCTGTGTGCCATACCTTATCGAATGCTTGTTGGAAATCTAAGAATGCGGCCGCACAGATCTTTTTTGTTTCGAAACTTTCCAGAATTTTGGTTACGATGCGATGACCTTGGTGTAACGTGGAGTGGGCTTCACGAAATCCAAATTGGTAGGATGGAATAAGAAGGTCGAAGTCTACGGTTTCTTTTAGACGTTTAAGGAAGAGCTTTTCGAAGACCTTGGACAGGAGGGGTAAGAGGCTAATTGGGCGGTAGGACAAGGGTTGAGTGGGTGGTTTCCCAGGCTTGGCAAACAGAATGATCCGAGCAAATTTCCAAGGTAAAGGAAAGTAGCTCAGTCGGAGGATGCTGTTATAGATGGTTGTGAGCAGCACTAATGCCTTCCGTGGAAGATTGTGCAGGAGGTCTCCTACGATCAGGTCGTAGCCAGGGGCCTTTCTAGCGTTTGCATGTTGGATTTGTTGGCGAACTTCGGATGGTGAAAAGGGCTTGATTGGCGGCGAAAGTTGACAAGGAGCATCCAAAAAGTCTTCAATATCATTATCAGTTTGGTTATCGCGTGCAGGTGGAGGCGTGAATACATCAGCTAGATGTTCAGCGAATGTATTAGCTTTGTCTATGTCTGTTCTGGCCCAACTTCCATCTGTTTTTTTGAGTGGTGGAATTGCAACTACTGGCCTCTTGAATTTCTTTGTCGCTTTCCATATGGAGTGATCGTCGGCAGAGAGATTCATTAGATATTCTTGAAAGGTTTCGTTGCGTGCTTTTACCAGAGTGTCGTGGACTTCATGGGTTAGTCTGTTGTAGGCAGTTTTATCTTGTCTGGTTCTTGTTAATTGCCACTTTTTCCGAGCTCTGCGCTTCTCAGCGATAAGGCCTCTTACATGTAGAGGAATGTTAGCAGTTGCAGGAGATGTATTTTTTGTTATAGGTGTGGCTTGCCACGCGGCGGTCTGAAGCATAGTAGTCAGATAGTGAGTGGCTTCGTCGAGTTCGTGGGGATTTTTAATCCTAATATCTAGGCTGAGATTTTCATCTAGAAGAGAACGGAAAAGATCCCAGTCCGTGTTTCTGCTACAGAGTTTTATAGGCGTTTCTTTAACGATTATATTTGTACTGATGGTGATTATGACTGGAGAGTGATCGGAAGAAAGGTCTTGATTAGACTCTACTTTAGTGTATGCATGTGCTATGCCACTGGTGACCGCGAAATCCAGTAAATCGGGTATTTTGTTTGTGTCGCTGGGCCAATAGGTTGGTTCTCCCGTTACGAGGTAACTGAGATTGTTTCTTTGGAGTGCTCGTAGAAGGTTACGTCCTTTTGGGTTGATCAATCGTGAGCCCCAGGCTGTGTGTTTCGCGTTCCAATCTCCTCCTGCTATGAATTTAGTGCCAAGGGACCGGAGAAACTCTTCATAGTCGTCTGTGGAAATGCTATGCCTAGGTGGGCTATAGACTGCTGCGAAAGTGAGTGGATAAGGTAGGGTCTGTACGTTGATACTTGTGCTTTGGATTTTTTCTGTTTGGTATGAAGGTAACTCGTGATGATTTATTGTGGTTTTAACTATCACAGCTGTGCCTCCGTAAGCTGTTCCATCGGGATGGTTAGTGTGGTAAATAGTGTAACCTGGGATTTTTAACACAGTTCTAAAGGTTGAATGTGTTTCCGACACTAATAAAATATCGATTTTTTGTAAGTGTAGAAAGGTTAGTACCTCTGGGATGTGATTTGAGACTCCGTTGGCGTTCCACAGAGCAATTCGTAGTGAAGAAGCCATTTTTAGTTTGTTTTGGTTATTACGGTGTTAAGCAGATTAAGAATCATGCTGTTTTGGCTTATTAGTTGTGTAAACATAGCTTTAAATTCTTGGAGGAAGGCTGAGAACATATCATGGATGGACTGCTGTTGATCGTGGGTTGGAGGGTCATGACTTCTTGCCCATGCCTGTGGAATTATTAACCTCGAAGAAATACTTCATATTTCTGAAAATATTCAGGTTCTAATATAGCACTGAAGTCTATAGCTGGTCTTAGCTTGTAATTTGTATAAATTTTGTAAGTTCTTAACAGAAAATTATCGCTTTTTAAGAGGGAATGGGGTTACTGTGTTAATGTTGCGTTAAAATCTCTAGCTTAAGAAACAATTCCGCCATGTACTTTTATGGTTTTCTTTTACCCGAATATTTAAACAGAAGCCACATTAATCTTTAGCTTATCAGCTTATTTTTACCAAGGAAAAATATTTAACGATTCTTAATTACTGGTGATTATGCTTGATAATTTTTTGAGGGAAGAAACCTAGATGATTTAAATAAAATGACTAGAGTTTACTTAACTTGTCCTGAATTTATTTGCCTTTGGCGTTAAGTATTTTTTTTAAGAAAAACATAACAGTTCATTTGATGCTTGCTGGAGATTTCAATTTCTTTCTTCTAATGATTTTTCAGTTATATCTGCAATTCTATGTACTTGATCAATTGTGGAGTGCTTTTCCCTAAAGCTAAACTGATGAGATTCTATGGGTTTAGGCTCTTACTTAAGAAACAATTTTTCGTAGAGTTTCGAAATGACAGGCAGCAAAGACATAGTGAAACTACATGGGCTTTCCTGGTTTGGGGGCCATCATCTTAGGAACTTATCTCAATCTAAATGAAGCGTTAATAAGAATGGTCAGTTTTACAATAGCTTTCCTTGGTAATTGCTACAAGACCTCTGCCGTAATCAGATTAAAACTAGGAGCTTTATTCGGATTGATGTTAATTTTAATTTCATCAGAAATGTAGGTCTGATGACTATATCTTCTTGCCTGGGTTCAATCCAGTTCTGAGGATCATCCCCATCGTTTGGTTCAAAAGTCATCTCTAAATCTGAACGCATTTTTGATTGTCGGATTTATAATTATGGGTATTTTTAATCTCTTGGTGGTTTTCCATAGGGAGTAGTCAGTTTTATTCGTTAGCAAGTTCACTCAGGTATTCACCAATCGACTCATAATACGTCGTACTTCACGTTTTAACTGCTGAGTAGCATTATTTAAAGCTGTCTTATCTGCAGGTGCTCTGGTCTTATGCCAAATGCCAGTTTCCTCTAAGTTTTCTTTTTCAATAATTAGACCCCTAATCTCCTTCGGGTAGTTATTGTCGTTTATTCTAGGTTTTATTTCAGGGGTATTTTCCCACGCTCCTTGCTGAATGTTTTTACACACAGTTCTTCATTATCTAATTGTTCTTCGGCCCTTAGGGGAACAAATAGATCAATAAAGTTTTCAAGAATAATTTTGAAGCTTTGCCAATTAGCCAGAGGGACAAAAATGCTTTCATTATTTTTCAAATTTGATATACATAAATATGTCTTCTAAATAACTGATAAGTTATTAAAGATAATTATTGCCAATCGTCGTTGATTGTTGATGTTCGTCCCTCTGAAAGTTGTTTACGAAAAGGAAAATTCTGACAAATACGGAATAAAGTTTAATGATTGTATTGGTTACTGATTAGGGTTTTTAAGGGCAACATGCATAATTAAAACGAATGAACATATGTAGAATGATTTGAGTATTTTGTTATTTTTAACCGTTTCTGACTTCATTTAACAAATAAAAATATTCCATTTTTGATACAAATAATGATTAGTTAGTGTTGACCGACAAAGTTCTTTTGAGGGCGAAACACGTATTAAGCATGATTTAAATAAACGAACGGCACCTTCCTATTATTTTTCACATTTGTTGTTCTAGATATTTGTTAAATGTTTTATAAATCTTAATAAATACTACAATAATAATCTCGTGAAGGACAAAACTTATAGAATTGAAATAAAATAAATATGGATATAAATAGTTGTAGTTTCAGTGCAGTTTTTTGCAATGAACGATGAATTTTTAGTGAAGCTTGGCGATTGCTAATAATTATCTCTGGCTGACAATGATCTTTTGAGAGACAAAACCTACCCCCAGACTTAAACAAAATGGAGGCAGCTGAAGTACTCTTTTACTAGTTTATTATTTTAGCAACTGGTGGCGAAATATCCATTTAATAAGTATAAAATGTTAAATTCGCCACAACAAACCTTTAGAAAATATTTACGGAACGTACTCTAACTTGATTTGGTCTTTTCCACAAATAATGTACCTATATGATAATCTTTTCTTTATTGAAATTTAGTTATATTATCTTAACTGAGTATATTGCTTTGAGAAATCAAACATTAAAGTTACAAACTATTTTTTATTTTTGATAGAAATATTAATCCTTTTACTTTTTCTTATAAAAGATCAATTTTTCTTAGAAATTAGTTTTAACACGTATGTACGTTTGGTTGTTAGCCTTATTAGCCTCTATATCGTTCTGTTTTTCCCATTACGTTTCTGTATGTTGTCCTATTCTTCTGTTTATAGACATCTATATGGTTTGTCTAAAATTTGTCACAATTTCTCGCCATGCTTTACTGGCCTTTGTAATGTTTCAATTTCACGTGCATAAGAGCTTTCCTAAATAAGTCACATTATTGAATTAAAAACTATAATTACAAACTGGAGGAGATAGTCTCAATAAAAATGTTTCAGTTTCTATGAAACTAAAAAGTATTAATTAAAATCATGCTGGTAAATATTATTTTTCTTCATTTCTTTAAAGATCTTATACACCTCAGAACCTTTCGAAATATCGGCATCTTTTGATGCTCTAATTAACCTTGTTTTTTTTTTAATGAAAAGATATTAAAATGCAGAATAAAATTTTTGAAATATATTTGTTCCTGTTTCTTGTTTGATATGGTTGATTCAACGAACAAAAATGTTCATGGTTACAAACAAAAATTCAAAAGTAGTACTTAAAATTAACCTTAAGACTTTGAACTCTCAAAAATTATTGCATTATTAAAGTAGGCCCGAGGGAATAATTCGTGCGATAGCGAACTTTAATGTCTTAATAAAACCCTAACAAATTACGTTGAAAAGCAATCAAAACATCATACAATTTTTTTGTGCCTATTCATTTCCCCACAATGGTTAATTATGTTTTTTTCCCTCGTAAGTTACGAAATTATGATCTCCTTTATAAACTTTGATTTATGGAACTGTAATCCATATTTTTAGAGGTCACCTTTGTCGCTTGATCTTTTTTATGATAGACGTTAATTAAGGATAATC
This sequence comes from Melanotus villosus, assembly GCA_963082815.1. NCBI lineage: Eukaryota > Metazoa > Arthropoda > Insecta > Coleoptera > Elateridae > Melanotus > Melanotus villosus. Next base: position 80,408,240 of record OY720420.1, read on the forward strand.
TCCCAAAAAAGGAATCGGATAAGGTTTTAAAACAATTAAAATAATATTAAAAGGACCGGTAACGTCAGTTCCTATTAGTACAGATTAATGGCCCGATCTGTATTGTATTATAATATAAGTGTAAGGACGGAGCACCTATTTAGAAATTAGAATCAAAATTACGAAAGACGTAAAAATGTCAAGTTCAAGGATCAAACTGCAGTTACATGTGTGAGGTGTTGTTTTTACTTAGATGGAAATGTGCCCTTCGTGAGCTTAGGATTTTTATATTATCGGCGCCTTATAAATAAAATCTAGCATGTCGGAAGTAATTGTATTCCTGCCGCTATGTATGGTACATAAGAGCGTTGCAAGGTGTAACTTACTGTCCGTACCATTAAAGACTTGATGAAGATTGATGATAAATACTGTAGGAACGTCAAGTTCAAAATAGAATGTAAATAAGGTTTAAAATGTTATGCAATAGCGCTTTGAAAAAAGTTATTGCTTAATAATAACCTTTTAGGAATGTTACTAATATCAAAACTCATCGTCCAAGAATTCCATATTGTCGCATCCCACTTTTTTTTCTATTTTCTACCGGTGCTTACGGAAAATGAATGTCGTGAATCTTATCGAAAATTAGAAATTCCATCTCGGCAAAAATACTTCTGATGCTTTGGTTATTTGTTGGTTGGTTTGGGAATTTGAATTTATTTAAAAGATAAGCTGTTCCGTTAGAAAAGAAATCTTGTACGACTTGTAAATATTTGTGTTTTTGGTTCTTTGTTCTTAAATACGGCAACATCATTGCTTTCGTGTTTGCATTAATTTTGGCTTTTTTTGTAAAATTAAAAATACAATTTTTTAAATATAAATGGAAAACCCTAAACCAAGAATTGGTTTATAATTTACGTCATTTACATAAAATAAATCGAGTTTAACTAAACATTAGGTTACCTTACTGTATCTTAGCCTTACTGTAGTAAAACTGAATTTTTAAGCTGTTTCTATGCCAAGTATTGAAAATTTAACTTTTCCAAAGTTAATCCACCTGATTTATTGTTCTTCTTTCACTCGAACGTCAAGAGCCTTGTAAAACCACAAAGATTAATTAATAACAAATACGTATTGTCCTCCTCAATATTCTTCTTTGGTTTATTTTTTCTTAGTCTTTCTTTGGAGTTCAAATTAAAATAAAAATTTGAATACTTCTTGATATCAAAATGTGAATATTTTAATCTAATAAAAATAATTTCGATCTAAACTAAATTTTGGCCTTTGGCCAAATCTGGAAAAAATATTATTAGACTAATTTATAACTCTATAAAACATTATACACTTAAATGGCGTTATGAATTACTATAAATATTAGTTGAAATATAATACAGTTAACCTAATATTTGTTTCATAAAGAACTGACATTTTTTATGAAATTCTATTCGTCAATTACATGCACAGTTGGCCATGATTTCAGTTTATTATGTTAGTAATAGGAATTTAGCAGCCTGTAACCGTGCTATCTGCACACTAAGTTAAGTAACTAGAGGGTGCTTTGTGCCAAATGTTGCTTTTGCTGGCAAACTTTGTTCTAAAATAATCAGGCCAAAACACGTATGTGAATCAAAAACTCGTTTTCTAATTTCTTAATCTGAGATTAAGGTAATCAACAACATACACAAAATTAGAGATTACTTAGATTTGACTTAATTTGTACTGAAACCATATACAGACGTGGCCAAATTATTAGCAGTTGTTTAAGTGCTTTAAATACAAATACAATCAACTCTTTTATAAATATTCCTTTATTCAGCATTACCTACTTAAAACATTTTAATACTTTGCATTTAGTAGGGGATATATTTTCATTATTTTATTTTGAGCTCTTTCAAAAGAAATCATCTCATTTCGCCTCGCCAATTGATATACAGCTGATTAACTGTCTTAGTAAAACATACAAAACACATTAACTTCATTTTGTTACGAAAATCTAGTAGTGGGTGGTCATTTGTTTGACAAATTTGCAAAATCTGCAACAATTTTCACCATAAATTTACGTTTGGTGTTATGCAAAAACGAGTTATTAAACTTTTATTAGAATGTCTATGTAGCTATTTTTATTACATGTTAGATTTAATGCTGTTGTAGAACAAAACTCTATACCAATAAAGGTTATATGAGCCTTAATGTGTTAATCTTGGCGCCGCTGTAATAAAATATGTAAACAATTTGTAAAAAATCTGAAATTTTAAAATCTCAAGTTTCACCGTGAATGTTGCGAACACGCGAATTCATGTTCAGCTTTAAATAAACGCCTACTGAATTTATATTTTTAAATGCTAAAATATGTCATATTAATTGTACGGAGAGGAAGGCGTCTTTATAAAATAGAGGAGAAAATATGAAAACGTAAAAGTAATTTATTGGCAGTACTAGGAAGCAATAAAAGAAATGCTTAAATTTTTAAAGAAAATATTGGACCAGCTACCTTTAGCTTAACCTTACTTGTACACCGTTGTTTATAGCGTAATTTTTTAGAAATTTACAGTCAGAAATAAAATAAATTATTGCCCATAAAAAATAGAAAACAAATAAAATAGTCTTTACCTTTGGTTTTTAATACTATTCTGAAATTCATACGGGCGAAAGGTCGTTTTTGAATTACGCTTACTACATTTCTGAAATTTTATAACGTATTTGGTTTAATATTAGTCAAATTCAAAGGTTAAACCTGAATAAAATCGTTAATATATGAACCTGCCTTTTAACAGAAGAGTTTAAATTTACCATACAGAAAAGTCTAAAGAACATAACGGTATTAGGCTTAAATAAATTTTAAAAATCAATTTCGTACGGACAATAAAACTGGAAATATATCGATGGTTTAAAAATCAATTGCTTATTCATAATTCATGGTATGTTTACAATAAGCGATGGTATCAGTGCGATGATACAAAGATGGGAATAGTATAAGAAAACAACAATGAGCTTCGTCTTGTCCATTCATATGCAGAAATATTCATTAGGTTGACGGTTGATACATGACTGCTAATATATTGAACCTATGATTTGAATTAGACTTTTGAATGTTTATAAATGGGCATGTAGGTGTTATTTATTGCATATTGGTTATTATTTACGCGCATTTTTAAAAAGGTTTTTACGTAAAGGCGCCTAGCGCTCTTTTTCTTCGTCTTACGGTTTCGTAACGCGCGTCAGATAAAGATAAATAAGCAATTAGAACCTACGTGTATTTAAATTGAAAGCGCGTGGCGTAAAAGTGTTCCAAAAATTGCCACGTGCTCCCATGTAATGTGTATTAACGGTTTTTGAAATTTATGAAAGACCGTATTTGGCGAGACTCGAACATTACTGGTCATGTTCAGAGATATTGGTATTTTTTCAGTATTTTATTTTGTAAAAGTGCGAAACAAGGTCCTATCATGTCACAACATTCATCTTGTACTACTTTAATAAGAAAAAAAAATGGAATGCAGTTTTATTTGAGACTGATCCCATTTCTTTATTTTATAAAGGAAAACCTTTAACCTTTTCGTTAAAGTCGTAGTAAAACATCTTTCGGGCAGTTGAGGTTAGCATGATAGTAAATTTGTTACGGTTGTTAAAATTTGAAAATGCAGGAAATAATAATTGAACATAAATCTCGAATTAAGAATTATTACGGGCAAAATTTCCTGTTAAATATTTCAAATATGGCTGTGAATTAATATAGTTTTTATTTTTGACAGTAAAAAAACATCTTAATTATTCGAAACTGAAATGAAAACTCTTTCGTCGCCCTTGATATTTTAATATTTTAACAGCCTATGGCAACTTTTTTGTGATGAATTATGGATTCTTTGTGTTTAATTTTCTTGGAAGCGGCGGAAAATTTTGGCTTCCGTGATATTGTAACACGTGAATTTAATTAAATTAACTTTTAAATAAAGTCCAAAATCGTGTAAAAACTCTTTCACATACAGATTCGGATATTTAAAATGCAGTACGCTGTTTATTACGGTTAAAATGTAGAGATCTTCCGGTTCGTTCAGAGTTGCATTGACTTGAATGTAATATTTTTCTGATATAACGCACGCGGTTATAACGTACTCCTCTTTGTAACGTTTCCTTTTGTTATCGATTAAAGCGTATACGCTTAGATAATTAATTAAATTCCAGCATCGATTCTTTCAGTTCGAAAGCTGTGTATTAACATATGTTTTGAAAAATAACAAACGACTGCCTATGTTTTATATTAAGTATGTACCTACATATGTTATATTATTTACGAAAGTTTTGTATAGACTTTGTAGATGATTGTTTCATATTCCTATAAAATTAAAAAAATAAATCTTAGAATAATTTGTTCATTAGCTGCATTTGCACTAAAAAAAGCGTATTTGTTATAACGTCCTCTCAGTTATAACGCACACTTTTACTGATTCCGTGAAAGTACTTATACCCTCAGTCCACCTCCTGAAACCACCAAAAACGAAAATAAAGTTGTGCTTTTTCTTGTGATCTAAGTTTGTATTTTAAATTAACATTGCGAAGTTTCCAGTGCTAAAGACTAATCAGATTTGACAATTATGAAATTTCTGGGTTTATTTGTCTTTTGAATATTTTTAAATGCCTAAATAGCGAATTCGGTTAAATTAAAATATAATTTATTGCAACAACACAGCTAATTTATTTGGAATTACTAAATGTTTATCAATGCTTGTGTGGTGTTTTTCAAATGTTGTTTTGACTCGCTCTTGTTTGAACTTTTCAAACTCCCTACACCTTACACGAATTTTAGTTTTATTTTGGGTTGGGTTGCCTTAAAAAACTTGTTAGAAAATCACATGCTTATGTCTAAAAACGTTAAGTTAGTACCAATTTTTGATACGCTTTCAGTATAAATAAATTTATTAATGTGTGAATCCTTATTCGTTTCTGAATTAATTTAAAAATCATGAAAAATCAAGAAAATTTTAATTTTAATTTCTAAATTTTTTTCCGTTGATTTTTTCCAAAATTCTTCCGAATTTCTACCTTAGAAGTTTATAATTTTTGTTACATATAAAAATCAGAATTTAACAAGCTTGTTTATCAAAAGGAAGGGAGAGATATCTGTGCAAAATATTGATATTTACATATCTTAGATAAAATATAAAATGCTCATAATCATTAATAATTGAAGTTGTGCCAAACGGCTCTGTAGGCGCCCGGCTGCATAACCCGGGCTCGTATTTATCAAAATTTAACAACTTTTTCGTGGATGTTCAGGTTTAAGAAACATTTACTATTTCGTTGCAATAAATATATTTTTTAATTATTTAGTTCATTAATGTTTTTTTGTAAAGGCCGTGTTTTAGATACCTTTATGGTTCATATTGCTAGTTTGAATTTATTCAAACGTGACTGCTTAAAAACAGTGTTTAAATACCTACTTCTATTTATCAGTTGTGAAAATATTTGGTGTTCGTCACTTTTTTACCAGGTTTTACATTCTTCATGCTTATGTATAATGTATAAATTATGCAGGGTGATTCAAAAGTATTGTCATTAAATTAAATGGGTATATCGGTATATTCTGGCCTTAATAGAAGTAGATTACAGCAAAAATTTAAAGCTTATCGCGTTTTTTGTTTAATTGAAATTTTGTTATACCTTTTGAGAGCCGCTGGCTGATATGCATTTAAAAAGCCCTGCAAAAATAAATTAAACATTACACAATTATGTAATTTACAGGTTTCACTTTCCCATCACATTTTTTCAGGCTTAAAACTGGCAGTACACAATAATTAGTGGCAGGTTTAAAAAGTGATATTACAAAAAATTGTTGTTAATAAAAAGGAAATGAACTTACAGAATATGTTCAAATATTCCTCCACTAACTTCTACGCAAACACAAACAACACAATAACAAACACAAAACTGTCTTTCAGAGCTGCTGCAGCATTCCGAATTCCATTAAAACGTTCGTTGAATACACTTTTAAAGCGAATGAACTGGGGTCTTATCAGAATGAAAGAGAAGGCCGTTTGAACAAATTTAAACTTCAGTGACCACCAACCAATTTTTGTATTGATGTTTTTAATTTTTTTCTGAGGTTACCGTTTCCTTGCGACACATGGTTTATTGAGAAAAGTTGTTCTATTTGATATGCTCTACCTATCTTTAAAATTAATGACAAAACTCTTGAATCACCCTGTATAGGAATCAAAAACATACTATACAGTGTTTCCCGAAAGTAACGGATAAATTCTATAAAATGGTTGAGAAACATTTTTCTGAAAAATTCTCGGATACGTCGATCTTTATTTTTAAATCGTCATTGAAAGATGTAATTTTCAACCCCCCACCCCTCAACCCCTAAGCGCTAGCAACCCCAACTTTAAAAATTCAAATAGCAAAGTACTCCTTGTGATACCTCATTTAATAGCATTTTTGTGATAAATACAATAAATAAAACTTTTTCAAAATTGGTTAATAAATAACTGAGATATTCAACAAAATGTATTTAAATAAAAGTGCCAATATTCGAGCAGGCGTTGATACGGCTCTAGCAATAAGGGGTAAAAACATAACCTAAACACATACAATTACTTGTATAAACACGGCAACATAACCTAAATTTAGCGTTGTACTTGTAGCTATGCTAGGGCTCTTACCGGCGACCGACATAGGTGACGTCATAGCTTAAACATTTAGCTCCTATAACACGGTAACAAATTAAAATTCGGCCGTAAAATTTTGCAAAGGTGCAGTACTCAGTTTACTCAATCAAATTACAAAATAAAAAAAATTGACTTTTCATAAGTTGACAATGCCTTTAATTTTGAGCTGCAAACTCATATTATATAAGTTGCGATTTTGTGCTCCTTTTGATTACCTCAGGTCGCAATATGTTATGACTACCCTTTCCCACTCAATTTTATAAAATTATTGCACGGATTATGCTTCTGTGGTTCGACAATCTGTATGGTCTTCTAGTGTTTCTGTTATCTGAATATCCTTCTAATTTTTTCTCCGGTCCAATTCATCATCTCATTTGATATTGAGTTTATGCATTCGTCTTTGACCTCGTTCTTCGCTTTTAAACTTGTATTGCAACTTTTTTTTGTAATTATAGGTTTATCCCTTCGATTTTTTATATTGTGTAGGTGTCGTTTCCATTTTACTAGGTTCCCTTTTGGCATTCTTCAATATTCTTCGTCCATCATCCAATTATATTTATATACCTGTAGCGTGTTTTAGGGGTGTTAAGTAACTCTATCTGATTCCATCATTTTGTTATGAAGTGTCTTTCTTGTTGCGAAACACAGTGAAGGTGGAATTTTATAAGTTCTTGTGGAATTCTCTAGTAATTGTTTTATATGTATGCGCTTTTAACTTACAGCTTCCCATTTAGTATAATTTTGTTTATACTTACACTTCTTCTTTTTTTAATAAACTTTCATTTCTAAGAGGTAGTGGTTGCTTTTTATTTCTGCAGCTTTTTTGACTCTGATACCTTTACATATTTACACTCGCCTTGTAGCAATATTTTGTGAATTTTCGGTCTCACTTGGCTAATAATTTAATTTCGATTATCGACTGTTAATCGCGACTAACTTCGTCCCGTTTTAAAATAAAAATAAAGTACGTTCATTATTGTTCTGATTGACAAAAATGTTAAAAAAGGTTTTTTTATTTTTGTATTCAAAAGTTGTTTAGTTCTCCAATAAATGTTCAGTTCGATTTGAGTGACGTACCTAATTCATTGTGTCGGCTTCCCCAGTATCCTCAACGCTTTCCATCTTCTTTCTTTCCTCTTTTCCTGTGTATGTCTTTTCTTTATCAATGTCTCCATATTTATCCCATACCCGATTTGTTCCAGTTAGTATTATGGCATCCTAATTTAACTAGGTACCCTTCCTGTGGTTTCTTTTTTTTTCTTATCTTGTGTATTACACAGTATATTGTTTCTTATTCTATATTGCATTCTTATTTCCTCTGTTATTATCTTCTTATTAATCTTTGCCTCTTTCTGATTACTTATGGTTTATTCTTACCTTTCATTATTTTTAATTCGTACTTTTCTCATTATTATTTTAAGTGTCCTGACTTATTTATGTATACTGGGTTTAATTTGTGCATTAATATTTAATATTTTATTTGTCTCTTCAGTGTCATTATAATTTTAGTTTTCCTCGATTTTTTAACTGATGTTCTTAGCTTTTTAATAAGTTCTGTATGTAATACTAACTTAATTTAATTTAGAAATTGAATTTGTAAGGATCATTCCTTTGAGGAAATACTTTTAATCTTGAATATAATTTAATGTCGTTGGTTAAGTAATTATTTTATTAATCGTTTAGTGCGTAAACCTAAACGCTTATGTCACAAGTTGCCAATTTTTAGGACGCGTTCAGTTTCTGCTACGTAAAAGCATTAGGAATATGTCAATCTTTATTCGTTTTGAATTAATTAACAAATTAAGTAAGAAAATTTGAAGTTTCAGGTTTTTACATTTTTATTTTCACGTGTTTTTTTCCTAAGTTCTTTTGAATTTTTAATTTAAAAGTTTGTCATTTTTACGTTACATAAAAATTAGAATTGTAAAAATCTTTTTTATCGAAAAGAAAATAAATTTTAGTAATTACAAGTAAAGTCCAAAGAAATACACATTTAAAAATACTGATATTCATATATTTTAAATAAAAAAATACTAAAAATCATTAAATTGAAGTCAAATCAAACGGCATTAGATGTCATATACCAATACTATAAAATGAGATTACTTAAAACGACTGCAAGCAGTAGCATACAGCTGTATAGCCCGAGCTCGTATTTATTAAGATTTTCTAATCTTTTCGTAATTGCCCAATTTTGATAAACACTTGCTGATTATTTCGTTGGAATAAATGTATTTTTAAATTCTCCACGTGTTTGAAATCTGTTGTAATTAATATTGCTAGTTTTAATTTATTTAAACGCGACTGCTTATAAACAGTGTTCAAATACCTCTGTTTATCATTTGTGAAGAGATTTGATGTTCGTCAGTGCTGCAAAGTAGGACTTTTACTTTTTTACCAAGTTTTATATCCTTTACGCTTCTTCTGTACAATAAGTAAATTATACAGGAATCCAAAAACATGATGACTTTTGTTTAATTTACTTTTAATTGAATGTTAAGTCCTTCGTTATTTAAGTCCGTTTATTCGCCCAGAAGAAGGTTAGAGTTCAGAAATGGTAAACGTTAATTAAGGTTTTGCGAAAGAAAATTAAAAACTTTTACGTTGGTGATTATTAATATCTTTTTTCCTTATTCATATTTTGGTTTTGTAAGTGATACATTACGCTCTCTAATATTTTGTTTTGTTCGAACTATTTAAGGAAGTTAATAACGTAAGTTTACGGGAAATATAAACGGAACTTGACGTAAATCATTAATAAGAAATAATTCAAATCAATGATGTATTGCTTTGTTGTAGAACTGATAAAGAACTACGCCTTTTAATTAAAACTGCTGAAATTGTTTAATTTTCTTGAACATATTAATAGTTATTTTACAGGGCGGAAATACTGAGTTACACAAAAATAAAATTGGTTGAAGTTATTATTTTAGCATAATCCTATTCCCACATTTTTTTACAAATCCCAAATCAGGAGAATTTGAAAGTACAAATATTTAAGCAAAAACCGAAATTACAAGTTTTAAGTAAAAAACTTTTGTAATTAATCTCAGAAGCAGAAAACAGATTTATTAGAATGTCAGGAATTTAAAATCCGCTCAACCTTCACAAGGTTTTTTCCATTTTTGGAATTAATAACGTGCATTCTGCACTGAAGGTGGAATTAATTTCGACGCTGCAAAAAATGCCTGTTGGGCAAAAACTGAAATTAGCTTCTGGTTTAAAACGTCCACGACTAAATTGTTGAAATTTTCCAGAAGTTCTTGTTGGGACTGCTTCAGTTTAACAGGTTTGCTTTAGTTTTAATATTGGTTGAGAGGGTTGTTATTTCCTATAAATTAAGAAATTGTTAAGCAACAAATAAAAACCCCTTCGTAGTTTGTAGATAAATATCGGAAATAAATGTTTTTGAAATTTTTGTTCGAAGTAAAGTAAGTTGGGTGATTGTAAACCGAATGTAATTTTTCTTCCATTCAGAGATCTCCGTATGAATGTCACATACAGTCCTTAAATTTTAACAAAGACGTCATTATGTTATTACTTGAGTGGAACAACAAAAAAGTCGTATGTATAACAAACAGCTCGAAGCGGCAGTAATCTAGTATCGATAAATTTGAATTTCAATCTCTGGTAACATAAACAACGTCGTGTCTATTTTTGTAATAAAAAGCTTTAGTTCACAGGATGTAAAGATGTCTCTCACCTTTTACCTCTGATTATGTATGTAGATGCGTTCACCTGCCGGGGGAGCAGGGTCGGGTCAAGCTCCCGCGCGTGTGGGCGCCACAATGGGCAATCACTCACCATCTCAAGACACGCCATATAACCTATATCTCATGTTGTGGCCATATTACACTGACACACAACAGGTCTTATATACTTCACACGTTCGAAACTATACGCTCTGAAACTTTTTTTTTGGTATTATTTCTCATACTAACATCAATAAAAGTGAATACGACATCGATAAAATTTATCTTCGTGCATAAAACGGATTACGTTTATTTATGTCAATGACGGTGATTCAATTTTTTCTATATCCGAGAAGAAATATTTCAGTCTTTAACTTGTCGGATAAATATAACTTAAATTATCACAAAATCCAGGAGAGGATACTTACCATTATTTAATTATTAAGAACCTTAATCTTTAGACTGTAATGTTTTACTTTATTGCTGTAATTTATAAATTTTAACTTGTTTGATTCTTTGATTTGTGCTAAATTTGTTTAATGGAATTATTTCTTGCTGAAATTACTTCAGTCCATTCTTTATAAAAATTTAAGTTTCAGCTATTTTGTTCGTATTATGTAGGGTTACCAGGCGTGCCTCTACATTGGAAATATCAGAAGATTATAGTTATTTGTTAATAAGCTAATTAATTTAAACTACAGATTTCCACAGTTTTGGCCCTTTCACTCAAAACTATCAGAAAAGGCCTTGAATGAGCTTTACCCAACGTATTTATGCCTCTAAGACCACAGCGGGCCATGCTTTTAATGTGTTTTGTTGACATTATAGTTTCTTAAAGCTTGAAGAGTCTTTAGTTTGTCATAACTGAATGTTCAGTTCTGTTAAGAATATCTCTGATTCTTCATTTTATGCTTTGTTTATTTTAAGTCTCTGATTTATTTAACAACTTAAGTCCATTTATGGAAATTTAGGTTTTAGCTATTTTGCTTGTGTGCTTACCATGGGTGTAGAACTTACCTTGTGACTACATTAATAGAGGCAATATCAGAAGTTTGTACTTATTGGTAACAGTTTTTCCTCTTTTTCTCCAAAATTCAATCGGCAATTTATTTATAATGCATTTACAATCTTTTCAGGCAAGAGTGGGCAGTGCTTTTAATATATTCTGTTGGTATTATATTTTTCTAAAGCTTGAACGGCCTCTATGTTATCATACTTATTAAATGACAGTTTATACCTTATTGCCCAATATGGCTTGTTAGTTGTACCGAACTACTCTGACTTAAACGGCACAATTACTTTTAGTGCCAGTTTTGTTGTCAACCATAACCTAAAACTAACTCATTCAAATTATGCTAGTAAGACAGTGATGATGATGAGTAAATTTCGCCAGCAGTTTTAAATAAATAGCGAAACATTGTGAAACCACACATCAGTTTTCAGAGTGTAAGTTCACTAGCTGAAATCTGAATCCTACTGAACCATATTAGTCTGATTGAAATTCAGAATGAAATATTAGTTGTAAATCTGATGCAGTGGTTTTAAATTTCAATGTTCATTTTCATATTTTGGCACCCGGCAGCCCACATCTTTGTCAAAAGATAAACAAAAAATTTTCAATTTCTGATAAAGGAAGAAAAACGTCCTAAATAGCGATTATTAAATAAAAATGTTCAGGATGGGCTCTGAAACTCTAATTTCCAATTTGATGCTTTACAAAAACTAGGGGAAAATTAAAACCACGCATTTTTTAAGAACTTTCATATTTACATACTTAAAACTGCAGTTAATTCTATTTATATCTTAAAATATTTGCAAATTGCACCTTACAAATAAAAATGTAGCGCTGTTCAATTTTTACATTAATTTTCCTATATTCTCCAAACAATTATGCGTGTTTTGATAAATAATTTAGTTGACCCCAATGGTATATCGTATAACTTGCATCCTGATTATATAATTTAATAGAGTAAATCAAAAACAAGTCATCAGAAAACCTGTAAAAAAGCACAGGTTCCATTCTTTGGATTTATATTTAAAAAAATTGTATTATTGGACCACTTGTTCACCAATTTCAAAAACGAATTTCCGCAATATAAATGGAAAATATTGCAAATCTAATTCATTAGGATAATCAGTACATAGTTCCTCCACAAGGTCAATTCCTTTTTATTTTGTATATCATAATTCAGCGATTATGTGGACTCCTCTTGCTGAAATATTTTATTATGATTGAATAACATAGGTCTAACCATCTCGGGCATATATTCAACTCTCATTGAATATGTGATCTATTAACTACCTTGCACTGTAGAAGCGGTGTCCTGCTGCTGGAATCACAGGCATGTTAACGTTATACCGTTGACTGAGGGAATTCCCTCAATCAACGGTTATATAGTGCTCCCAATTTCCACTCATCATAACAAATCCCTCCACACCCTATTGGCATGGGGTGGGCCTGGCGACTGGCGTAATCCAGGATTGATCCAAGGGGATCTCCTCCTTGTTAATTAATGATGATGATGATGATGACGATTAAATAACATAAATTAGACATTTTGAAAGCTTCACAATATTAACAAAAATCTATGGATTTCTGAGTTGGTTCTAGATTGTTTTGCCTGTTCATATAATTTCTGAGATTTTCCTTGAATAGTTCCATCTTTTTCGGGTTTATTCGTCATCCGGACTTACCATTTTCTTTAGTTTGTGCCTTGTTTCCATCTGTAATTTGCACTCTGATGTATATGTGGTCACTCATCTTCCAACACCTCCCAGTCTTGCAACCGACCCTCCAGTTCTGAGGAATAAAAGGTCACGTCGATATACGAAGTGCTTTGCCGTTTGACGTAGTACGTGGGCACCTAACCCAAATTAATTTAACCCAACCTAACTTAGCCGCAATTCAGTAAACCTAACCCAACTGAACATCTAATAAAATAAAAAATATAATATAATTCAACCCAGTTCAACATCCAATGATATAACATTTTCTGATCGTTTAAAAAAATGTAACGCCACCACAAGAAATTTAAACTATGGACTGTTGTTAGCCCAAAGATCCCTAAATGCAGTATGTCTAATATGTCTTGTTTATGTTAGCTTGTTCAATCATTTATTGTATGTTTCTTTTACAAATAAAACCAAAGAACAAAAATGTATACATTTTACTACGCCAAGAAAATAAGAAAAGTGTCTAATTTTTCTAATCAAAATTTTCGCTTTCCTTTCCATTAAGATTATATCAAATTAGAAATTAATAATTTAGATCTGCAATATTCTTGGAATGATTGTATACGAAATCAACACTTTAGGTGTGTAAATTTCGCCGAAGGTTATACTAATTTCCATTCTGAGATTGATTTATTGCTCAATTTTTCATTATAACATAATTAAGTGAAGTGTAAAGGTTATTACATTTAATTATTTAAAAAGTCATTTTTCAGTAATAATAATCTGCAAATTAACAAAAAAAATAGCAATTTTTGGCCTTCGTTTCCCATTTATTTCGTGATTAAAAGTTCCAGAAACCTCACACAGAAAAATATTAAACTTCCTTTGCAAGCCAGTTTATCTAATAACATAAACAAATCTCTGTTTGAGGTATTTTGATGAATATTACTTATTTGAAAATAATGTAACGAGCTGAAACGCCCAAAACAAAATTCTAATTTTTCTTTATTATAATTATTTAATAAATTAGCTAAAATATAAATAATTTTTAAAGTTTCAATGCGTGGAAGGCTAATGTTGCGATTTGAATTTGAAACAATTATTTTCAAATTAACTCATTTTAAAAATTATTCCATTTTCATTAAAATATCGCCCAAAAATTGTTTAAAGTTTTTTCCAAATAGGTATTTATGCTGGTCCGTCCCTGTATTTAAACGGGTCAAAACCAAAAAATATTGAAATATTCCGACGTTCCAAAACCGTTCAAATCTATTTATAGATACATCGAACGATAATAAATTTAAATGCCGTTTATATTTAGCCTTATTGTTTGAAAATCGATAAGCAATGGACGGCGTGAAGTTTCTTAAACATCACTTTGCCCCTTCGGGCTCCATTCAAATTCTTATTTCTGGTTTTTATGAATAGAGACGTATTTGCATAAGGTCATGGTTACGATACGAACTCGGAACAAAATAAACCTGCGTTTTGTTCTTATGACTTTTTTAACTGACAGATGATTCGAAAATTAGATGAAAGAGTTTTCTTTGAAACTCCTTGACAATCAAAGAGTTTTTGCCTTCTCAATTGTTTTAAATTAAACAAAAATTAATAGATTCCAAATTGAGAATTGTTAATATTTTCATAAGGAAAAAATTAATGCTTTCACTAAACATAATTTTTTAATTAACTTTCATTAATATTAATGGGTTAAAATCCATGCATTTATTTGAAATTCAAAACCTTTACATAACTTACTGTTACATCTTAGACGTTTAACCTAAATTAAACTTGAATAAGTTAAAAAGATGACGAGGTCAATTTAAAGCAAGTGGAAACGTGTTTTTTATAATTCATTTAATATTTTTCCAACAAGGAAAGTAAATTATAACTATAAACATCGGATTTATCTATAAAATGTTACATTTTATATTAAACCGTGACAGATAATAACTGGAACGAAATTAACCAAGATGTTAAGGATGGGTGGTCAAAGAACTTTTTCTTCTTTAAGCCAACATTTAACGGAAAGGCACTAATTTACATGCGGCTAATATTTGTTTAGAATTTAAATGGTTAGTTTTGAAAGGTAACCATAATTATTTAACGCCAAGTATTTTTTTGCAACTACACTACTCAGACTAATTTTAGAAAATTTATAAAGTAAAGCTAATGGGTGGCTTTTATAAGTAAATAAATATCAATTAGGCTAATTTATATATAATTAAATTATATGGGGAGTAAATTATACAAATTTAAGCCTGTGCAGTTACGTACTTGCCATAAATGGGCCGGAATAATTATTATAATAACACCTGCACTTACAAAACACATACCAATTTATTAATAAAGCGGTGAGGTTTCCATCATTTTATATTTTATGTGGAAGCGACGACAACTTCAGCATATTAAAAAAATCCCAATTAATTCATAAATTCCGTCAACTTTCTAGGAATACCTGTTGCAGGTTTATTATAAATATTGTTTATTGTACACGATTAGATGTGGTAATATTATTAAATTATGTAAAGAATTTAATTGTAGGTGCTTGACTACTTTCACGGTTTCTTTGAGGTAGCGTGTTAAACTTATATTCTTTTAATTATCAATTTAAAATTCATATGTATTTTTTTCTGTATATGTAATCCCATGAAATATTTTTGTATTTAAATGAAAAATACTCCGTAAATACTTCCGCATACTCGGGAATAACTTAAAACGAATGGGGCCTTTATATACGCAAAGTTAACAGGATAGAAAATTATTTATGTACGAAATTACGACAAATACACGGATTTTATGGAATTCTTCAGCAACGTACGGGATTTATCACAATAAAAGATTAAAAAAAAAACAGAAGTTTTTTACGAAAAAAATACGAAATTTATGCTTGTCTAGAAATAACAAGAAATGTGTGGGAGTTTGTGTATATTTTAATTCTGAAACAATTCCTAATAAAATTCGGCACTAAATTATGTAAACAAATACATTTGACGCATAAAACTGAAAGTTATAGTCTGTATATAACAATAGATTAGGAAAGTTTTGCATAAACAGGTGACAAAATATTGTTTTAAGAGTGAAATTCTGGGAAAAGTCTCGCTTATTTATGGAACTTCACCTCCGCTTTTTCTTTCGATTTTGACTAAAATAATACGATAATAAATAATTCATCTGTGAGGTTGATTTTCTGCTGTTTTGTTTTTGTGTGAATTTATTATTTATTTACTTTTTCCGTTGTTTGTTTATTTATTTATTTAAATTGAAAACTACCGCTTTTGTAAAAACAGTAAATAGTAATTTAAGTCATCAAAATAGTTTTCTTCTTTTCCTCCTTGCTTGTCACCTTTAAATTGTTTTTCCCTTGTATCCTGGTTCTTCTTATTCTTCTTCTTCTTCTTCTCCTCAGTTTTTTTCTTTCTTCTCCTACTTTCTTCCCTATTTAGTTTATTATCAGGCTTTTATATCCACTCCTGCTTGGTTCCAAAATCCATTTTCCCATTTAATTTTGAACTTTATTCTTTCTTTTTGTTTCTTCTGCTTAATTTTTTATTCTGTTGCTGCTGCTATTTCTCTATTTTCTTCGTCGACATTAGCACTTACTATCCATTCCATAACGAAAGCTTTACTGCTCTTCTTTATTTGGTTTAAAAATGGACATTTCAAATTAATTCTGACTTTAATTCTCGTCTCCCTTTTTCTTACATTTGTGCTCCTTATTCTTACCCTTTTGCTTTTCTCCTTTTTGTTATCTATCTTCCTCGTGGTGTGTTAGGAAAACACAAGTATACCAATGGGATGGGCAAAGGGTTATCGGTTATAAAGGAATATGGAAAGATCCAAATGGAAGAGTGGTCAACCAACTTAATCATTTGCTTATAGAAACAAAACTCAAAAAGACATGGCGGATATTAAGGAAGCATCTTATACAACTAAATGTTCTAAAATGTGACCTAACAAGGATGGAGTTTACAAACCAGTTGGAGGATGAACTAGCATAGTCGACAACAAGTGGGATATACTGTAAAACAAATAGTATAGTGCGTAAGCTACAACAAGCAAAAAGGAGAAGCAGGAGAAGATATGGTCCGATGCAGACTGTGAGCTAGCACTACATGCGTTACAGAATTTGAAGTTAAAGGTGCTAAGTCAGAAGCAAATTTTAAAGAAAGGTAGTTAAGAAATTATTTAGAAAAAAGAAAAGTACTATGCCACAATTAATTGAAGATGTAACTAGAAGAAATTTTAATAAAGGTAAAACGAGAATATTAAATAAGTTAAAATACGTAACGGGAGTCAGTGGTAGGTACGAATAATGTGGCAAGGAGATGGGTAGAAATGCATGAATGATTGTATGACGAAGAAGTAAAAGAAGAATACAGAAATTCTTCAATCAAGTAAAGGAAGCCCGTATATACCTACCACATAGGAGGTAAGAAGAGGAATTATCAGAAAACTGAAGAATAACAAAAGTTAGGGAATTAATGAGACATAAACTGAATTATTAAAGTATGAAGGAACCAGTATAGAAGCGAAAATCCAAGGACTTATAGCACAAATTTGGGTAACCTGTGTAATACCTAAGGATTGGAGAGAGGCGCTAATATATAAAGAGGTAGACAGGCTGAAATGCAATAATTATAGACTGACCGTTACGAATTAAATACCTTAATAAATGAGGACGGTTTTGGGGCTCAGAGGTCGGTAATAGATAAAATCTTCACGTTGTGAATGGTTCAAGCAAAAAGAAGGCGGAAAATAATACAAATAGGTACATGTCCTTTTTATAGACTTGTGATACTGTAAACCGACAGCAGTTATTTACAGCCCTACAGAAACTACAAATATGATTGGAGCAGTGAGTCAGAATGACGCAAAAAAGGTAAGGGTAGGAGAAGTCGCCTACAAAAAGTAGCTCTTTTAAATACACTTGCAATATGTTTAAAGAAGCTCGGAAAATATCAGTGCGTGCTAGAAGAGGAAGAACCACCATAGACTAAATAGTTACCTTTATTATGCAAAATACAAACGAACATTTTTAACATAACCAGAATAGGCATGTTTCAAGCAAGTTTATGACAGAATCAGAGGAGAATAATTTTATCTTGCAATGAAGAATCAAAATATCCGTAAATACTTACTTCAACAGGCTAACAAGAATATCTCTTAAACGTAGTAAAAATGGAATACGACTAGAGGGATAGCTCTTTAATAAATTCGAAGAAAAAGAAGAATTACGACAACCATAAAGACCCACCTAATACGCAAGAAAATAAACGGAAAGATATAAAAAAAGGACTAGTAAATTCCAGTATAGAAAAGAAAAGAAAGAAGAAAATAAAAAG
The DNA here is from genome assembly GCA_963082815.1 of Melanotus villosus. Classification (NCBI taxonomy): domain Eukaryota; kingdom Metazoa; phylum Arthropoda; class Insecta; order Coleoptera; family Elateridae; genus Melanotus; species Melanotus villosus. Next base: position 80,426,594 of record OY720420.1, read on the forward strand.
GTGTACTAAAAGTAGGCATGGAGTAACACAGGTTGCAACAGAGAGGTGGATGTTGGCAGTAGAAATCAGATGGAGAAAAAGGAAAATTAAATAACAAATGATTCGCAATGAGGTATTATACTAAGAACTAGAGAAACGGAGCCGAAATGGGATAGAATATGTGGTATCGAGAAAACTAAGAGCAAAAGTGAAGCAATTCAAGTCAATAAGTGCAAGAATATCGTATACATGTAATGTCAAAAGAAAGTCCAAATAATAGTGTGAAGTGCTTACCTTTAATTAGTTAGTATTTAGTATTTTAAGCAGTTCATTTTAACAATTAGTAATAGATAGCAATATTCAGCATTGGTATGTAGAGCAAAACTGGAGCGTTGCGTACTTAACCACATAAGCAATAAATAATTATTGCTTATGTGGTTAATTTTATTATTGGGAAAGTACGGAACGAGGTAAGATCTTTGTGTAATTATATTTAAATATATTAATTTTATGAACAAGATGTTTTAATTTACGAACCACCAATAGTAAGACAGGAAGTTTATCACAATAGGCTCCAAAAGGAAAAGTAAATGAAACAAAAACAAGAAGAGAAGATGTAAATGATTAGAATACAGGAAACCGTAATTTCAATGCAAAGATTGTCAAAGAACAGCTTCGGTCGAGTAGCAAAAAATACACGTTCCATGAAAACTGTATAGGCGAAACATTGAGAACAACGAGGAAAAATAAGAGCAATCACATTGGTCATGTGTTAATAGCTGAAGGTAAAGCAGCATGCGCTTAAAGTATGAGAATATCCAAAGGGGCAAACAGGGCCACATATTGGTGGCAACAAAACTTAAACAAAAGATCTAAAACAGAGATTAAGGAGTCGAAGAAGAGATGGGCAATGAAAAAATTGATCAAGAAAGGGATTAGATAGAAATACATTAAAGAACTTGGCCAAGAACAACTGGCAATGGAGCAAGCACAAACAAAGAATGTGAGAATGTAAAAGATATAATCCAAAAAGCATCACAAAATAAAATAGAGTTTACACAGAATCAAAGGAATAAGAAATAGTATGAAGAAAAATGAAAATTTGAAAAAATAGAGAGAAACGGGAAGCAAGAATCAAATGGTTGTGAACGGAAACTGATGAAGATAAAGAACCTTAACAATAAAAAGAGAAGAAGAGCAGATAAGACATTTAAGAAGAAGAAAAGGGGCTGAATAGATCAGAAAATGGATGAAAAACAATATAACAGGCAAATGAAGATCATATAAAAACAATAAGCATGAAAGAAGAAGAAGAAATAGTAACAAGCAAAGGGGTATAAATGATAATTATGGACCAACCCAGAGTTAAATGGAGAAAGTCAAAGAGATATGAAGGAAAGTTAGTTAGAATGACCCTGGTAGAAACTGCAAAAAAGGTAAGGGTGGGAGAAGTCACCTCCGAAAAGTTCATGGCGCAGAAAGGACTATGACAAAGTGGCCCCATATCGCATGCACTATTTAATATCGCATTAGAGGTGATAACAAGGTAAAGTAAGGTTGAAACAAATACAGATAACTTAACAATATTGTCTAGAATAAAGAAAAAATTACAATGAACCATAGGCTGGCTTCATAGTTCTTCTTTGATTGGCTCTAAAATGTATCTTCTCATTTAGTATTGCAACTTATTCTCCTTTTCTTCTTCTCGTCTTCCTTCTTTTATTTCATTCTCCTTCTTCTTGTTGTTTTTCTTGCTATTTTATTTGTCATGGCCGTCATGGGTCTTAATGCTTCAGCTCATTTTTTACTGACTCTTTTGCCTTTTGTCATCCTTTTTCGATCTATTTCTACTTCTGCTTTTCTAGTTTTTTTCTTCAAAATCTGCCCCCTCTTGGACACTCATAACAATCTTTGTTTGCTTTGTTCAAAAATGCTGCATTTTCAAAGTAATTTTGAAGTTCCCTTTTCCTTTTCCACTTTTGATTTTCATTATTCTTCTTTATCTTCCCTTTTGTTTCCTTCTTCTCCTTTCACTTTCTCTCATGCTGTAGGCGTTCCTCTTTTACTTTTTCTTCTTTTTGTTTGTTGTCAATCAGTTACTGAATAATTTTTTCTCCGGATATTTTATTTTTTACCATTGATTGCCTATTTCTTCTAGTTTTTCGGCAATATGATACGTCCAACGCATCGCGTCTGTGGCCTCGTATAGAGATACTTTTTTTGTTATTTCTTATCCTACACATTCTCATTTTAACGTAATAGGTTATGTCTTCGAACCTCGTTCGTTTTCTAATTGTAATTATAAGTTGATTTGAGACTCTCCTCAGTATTATACGCTCTTTGTATTATTTTTAATTTGTTTGTAGCACTGATGATTAAAACATAGTCTGCATACCACGACTCATCACCGAGAAAATACTTTCTTGAAATTTATTTGGGATGTTTGGATTTTTGAAGGTTACTACCAAGTCATATTAATTCTTCTATATATTTTAGCAGTTTAGTTGTATGGCCTTCTTCTTTTATTCTGTGAAACTTTGATGGTGGCTCATCAACTAATTTTAGTGACAGAGTAGTCTTATTCGGTTCTGTTCTGTTCCAATTGCAATTCCCTTTACTGTTACTGGTTTTTCTAAATATTTATATTTTTTCTTCACTTATGATTTGCCCGTAATAACCCACTAAAAAGTGCCACTTTGAAAATTCTTTATTAAAAAGAAGAATTTTATTTTTAATCCAAGTATGTACCACTTTTCTACTTACATTTTCTACCTTTCACACTTTGAATGCCATTTATCACTGTGAATGCCATTTATGCCATGTGGTTGTTATATCTGGCTAGGACGGAGTTATTTTATTGGTCCTGATAAATGTAGGTTAGCAAATAACTAAATAAAAAGATAAATTTAAAAAAGTGCATTTTAAAGCCTTCAGATTTATCTGGGCAATAAATTTATGAAGTGATTTATCTAATTCTTATCAATTTAAAATGGTTTCATGCATTTCTAAGAACAAAAGCTTCTACTCCCGTTTTGCATCTCATTGACTTTTTTCGCGAGTCATAAATCAACGAAACATCAATTTAAATTTATTTAGGCATTGCAAACAGGTATAACTAACTTAGCATATCGACCAAATCTCTTCCTTGGTTATTATTCCTGTTGCCATTTGCACTACAGATTGATGTCAATCTCCTTCGAATACCGGTAGCTGTGAGCTGTTGTTGTTCATTTACATAATTTACTGTTCAGAGAATTAGAAAGCATCGTTCAAATCAGGCGTTAAAACTAGAAGTGAAAATGGATCATTTTTCATCTGCCTACGGTTTTTTATTGAACCCATTTTTATTATAATTATTTAATAAAAGATACGTTTCTCAATTTTGAGACGAGGTTAAATGGTTCGTTAGGTTAATAGGACGGTTTGATTTCCAACTTGAGATTTTAACATCCCGAACACGAGCCAAAAATGGTTGGTAATAAATATATTCAAAGGTAATAACCTCGAGTTCGAAATTAATTAAATTAAACTGCTACAAAATATATAAAAAATTGAGGTGAAATTGGACGTTAATTAAAAACAATAACTTCTTAATTTGACCCAGTAACATCTTCACCTGCATATCGCACCACAATTAGTGATTAATCACGCACAGTCGTTGCGAAAATATCATTAAAAATCGCCGTGTGGAATCCTTCTTTTTGACATCGTGCTGAGTTTGTGTAGGAGAAGATGAAGATAAACAGCTCTGACAAGACTCAACTAAATATATTACAGATACAAATATGCCTTTCCCCAACGGTTCTGAATATGCCTAATTAGTATTTTGCATAAAATCAAACAGATGCTTCAGGTTTCTAAAATTTGGCATTTTTAAAAAATATTTTCAGAATTATCTTCGTTTTAGTACTGGATTTAGTATTTTAGGACTTTGACAAAAAAAATTGAGCCTGATAACTTAGGAATTCAATTTCAATTCATAGATATTTCTGTTTTACTTTAATTTAATTTTTTTACATTAAATTTGGCGTAGTTTCTCTGGGGTAAAAATACAAAGTTCAGCTTAAATCATACAAAAACGGCCGATATCGAGTATATCTCATAATTTAATATTTTTAAACCCAGTTTAAACATGTTTAAATCTATAATCGTTTTATCTTCCAACATGGATTTGAATTTCTTCGAGTTCAAATACTTTACGATAAATCATTGAATAATATTGTTTAATCTGAAATAGAAAATTCACGGCAAAATACTGTGTTTTTGAAATCGGAATTTAAATTGTTGAACTAAATTAAGATTTTGGTTTCAAAATTTTGAATCCATAATTATTAAAGACGACATTTTATCTTCGTTTAATTTAAAATAGTATTTTCTATTTCAATTTATAACCTTAAAAAAAGTCCTCGATTTTTGGAATCATAATTTAAATCTTATTTCTAATCCTCATTCAAAAAGCGGTACTTTAACTTCGTCCTTGTATTTCAGATACAAAAGTTAAACCAAAATCTTAAAAAATGCTCAATTTTTGAACTCAGAATTTAAATTTTTAATATGAATAAATTGATACTTCGGTTTCAAAATTTTGTCAAATAGGAAACTCAATACAAAATCTTTAAAAAAATCCCCATCTTTTGAAATCATAATATAAAGCTTTGAATCTGAATCGAGACTTAGGTTTCAAAATTTCGAATCCACAATCAAAACCGACACTTCATAATTTCAATTCAGATATTATTTTGTATTTCAACTAAATAGAAAGTTTGAAACAAAATTATTGAATTTTTGAATTGGAAATTTGGATTTTAAATTAAATTTTGAAATTCATAATCATACTACTTCAACGATTCGAAATTTTAGAAAATTAAACTGCTAAGTTTAAATTTAAATTTGTTGTGATTTTTTGAAATATGAGTTTGAATAATGAGATATTTGGTAGCCGCAAGCATAAACAAATAAAAAAGAGTGTTAATTTAGGACTTCCTCAGAAAATTTTCCTTTCAATTGAATTTTAAAGTTTAACAATTCGAATAAAAATAAAATTTCATTCCATTAATTCATTTTTAATATTTACAAATTTTGTATGTTTGCGTTATGATTTATCCCAAATTTGTTAAAACTAAAGTATGATTTAAATTACAATATGCAATAACTGGATAATGTCTAAAGTACTTCTGGTTTAAAACGATAATAAAAATTTAAAGATAGGCAGTGCAACTTATTAGTGCTAAAGTGATTTCATTTAGAGCCGATATTTCAATGTTTTTATAGGTCAATGATTCACGTTCCCTTTTTTTTACTATTTTACTCTTTTTATATCTATGAAATTGTTAAATATAAGCCTGAAATTCGTATCCTGAAAACCAGTTTGATGCTTGAAAAAGCTTAAGATTTCAATTTCGTCATTATTTAAATCTGATTGCATTGTTCAAATCAAATCATACTTTAATTTACGCTAGCATTAAGCTTTAAGCAGCGATCTTCCCCGTAAATAAAATCTTTGCTTTGAAGATTTCTTTTTCACAATAAAATGAAGGAAAGTTTCATCCTTTTCACCTTAAGAAGTTATGATTGAATTTTTAAATTAAATCCATTTTCTCACTGCCGTAAGTGCATTTAAATCACTGCGAAGTAATTGGGTAGAATAACAGTGAAAGAATTAGGAAGCAAGGAATAGAAACGGTAGCAGAAAGAGCACCAGGCCAGGCCGTTGATCCTTGTAGAAAGACGCGATCAGGTGGAGGCCCACACCTCCTCAATCCGATTTGTTTAAATCACCCACCCACTGCGGAATTTACGTGGGTCTCTATATCCTGTCCTATGCAGGCAACATAACACTTGAAGACACCTTACAGTGTCAACTATTAATAAAAACACAGTTGCAAACGTCGAAGGAATTCATTCATATTGTATTACTGCAGGCTAGGTGGTGTCGTCCAGTATGATCATCTGCGCCATGTTTACAATTTACACGCGATATTCTGCAGGACGTGTGAAGATTTACATCGTTTTTTAACTTGCAATTCGTGTGCAGCATTCGTGGTTGTTAATGATGAATTTATGAATTGGGCGAATTAATTAACGGGCAAGGTTAACTTGTGCCAGATTGTTATTGATGCATACATATTTAAAAATGAGTGGCGCCAGTTTAATGTGAAACGTTTTGGCGTTGGTTTTGGCAAACGTGTCTGATATTTACTGTGAAATATTGGAAGAAAATTAATTAATTTTTTATTGTCTTTTCGTACGGTTCCTGGACTTTATGTAATTTTAATTGAATTTATAATAAAAACCTTACAGATTTCTTAATTTATTGGCGAGTCGAAACTTATAAGGAAATATTCGACGTTTTACATGGATTTTTATTGTATTTTATTTTTAGGATTAGCTTAAAATTATTTGTTATTAATGAAAATGTATTTTTTTTTATACTTGAGCGAAGGCGTATTGTCTGCAGTTTATCTTTCCTATTCTTTTATTGTTGTTTCATTAAAAGGTTTTTATGTAGGTTTAGCAACTAGAAAAGTGTATGTATTATGTATTATCTGTGACGTTACACCTCCCGGTGTTGTGTCTGGTGCGTTAACGTATGAGGTTCTACGCGTACAATACACAACCCGACGAAGTTGGTGCGTCGTTTTACCTACATACTGCACCATGTGTAAAGCAGATTCTTGCAAATATAGGAGGCTTTGTTACCTACCGGCTTGAATGCGTACCTGGATATCTTCGCTTCTTTCACTGCTTCCATTGATCATCATTACTAGAGATTTGAACCTCTTCACTTTTTCGAAATTGTATTTCCTAACTAATATTTCTTGTGTTGCTTGTTTTCTGTCTGCTCCAAACCATATATTTTGTTTTATTCTCGTTTATAATTAGGCCTCTAGTTTGTGCTTTCCTTTCCAGCTACAGAAGTGTTCCCAGTATGTTCTCCTTATCTCTCGCAATTATTACTAAATCGTCAGCATACGCAATGAAGAAACTAGGAAATATTGAATTGTTTATGTAGTAATTGAGAATTGTGTAGTACATGACTCGCATTAGTGGGGTTGAAGCAGAGAAATATGTAAAAGTTAATATATAGGATGATACATTTGGTTGTACACTGCATCAGTGGATTACAAAATTTGGTAGTGCGACCAAGGTCAATCAAAAGATATTTTAACATCTCAACAATTATAAAAACATAAAACAATTGAATAAAGCCGATTTCAAAAATTTGGTAGGTCTTTAGAGGTGGCCTATTAGCATCAGTAGGGAGAAAATTATGCAAGTAAAAAAGAATAAATTGGCGCCATTCAAAAGGCTAAGAAATGTTTGTAAAGTAAGTAAGCAGTAATTTTTGAGAAAATATTTTTGAAAATTCTTAAATCTTTTCATTTTCGAAATTTTGATTCGATTTCTATGATTAGTGGGCCTAGGTCTGTGATGTGGTGTTAAGTTTATACCAATCGATTGTGTGTTTTTGAAGTTGGAACCCCATAACATGTCTTTTTTCAAATTTTTACAATTTTGATTGCATATAACAAGCATGGAAACTGATAAACAGGAATAAATTAAGCTGCGACTCATATTTAAGTTTTAGTGGGTCAAACTGTCTTCTCATTATATCATCTGCATCGTATTTGATCTCACTGCACGGTGATGAGTCTTTTTTCAGGCGATGTAATTAAAAACTCGCTATTTTTTTGGGTTTAAAAATAACAAATTATAATTATACGCCTTTTTGTTTGTTGGCCGGTTTAACTGCCGTATCTTAATAATTAATTACTATACGATAAATAATCTGAAAATAAAGCTAAAAGTGTATCGAAAAAGCATGTACGAGTGCACTCATCTCACTTTATTAACCCGAAACACGGCGTTACAATGCACATGCACGAGATGCTTAACAATTTCTTTTTGGCCGCGCAATAACAGGCAATATTTTATTTTATCGTGAAAGAGGCTTGCAAATAAGTCGTGAATAATGACATAAGATTCACGTAACATGATAGTGTTTATTGTTTGACATGCAGACCACCGTGTAACTGTCGACTTTACATATCACACATATGACCATGCGCACCTGTCTCGCTTCTATACGCGGAATTTACACCGGAGAACAGATCTGGTGGCATGTGATTGACGGTTAGAATGCGCATTTTGTACATTATTTGCAACAGGATTGATGGCATCGGTTTGCTACGAAATCTTTCACCGAAAAACGCTTTTAAAAATATGCGGAGCCGATCTGTACGACATTGTTTCGGGTTATTTATTGCACGTGTAAAGATTACTGTTATAATTTCGAAGGATAAATGAATACCCTGGTAATTACCGAGGATCGATGTTGAACCCAAATTATTTTTATCTAGTAATCGGATATTGACTCACCTACTTTGTCTATGAAATTCATACCTGTGATTTTTTTAAAGGTATAAACACCTGGCTAAGCAATACGGGACATTATGTCAGTTAAAGTTGGATCGTTAAATTTGTTAGACACGTGGCTGGTGTTTCATATAAATTAATAGTAGGTAGTAGGATCGTGTTATTGGCCTTTTCGTAAAAAAAGATGAACGTTTAATGTTATTAAAGGCCAAATTATTCTTTCCTTTGGGATACATTCGTGTTCAGATTTGAATTAATGTCGGAAAAATATCATTTCAGCCCATGGGAAGTGGATTAAATCCTTGTCAAGGTATTACTTTTGTTTCCTAAAATTCGTTCGAATTCGTTAGAAACGATAATTACAGATTATTTAAATTTATTGATATATCTCCGAAAAGCATGCTAAATATACATAAAATCAATTCTTCTTCATTCCTTTAATTGTAGGTCACGATTTTGTCCTTAATGTAAGTTTCTTTCACTAATTGCGTAGATCTTCTGGGTTTTGCTCTGTGTCAATCGTGGTGAATATCATCGTCTGTTATTGACTTTTAGTTCCAAAATTTCATTAATTCGTTTCGTTTATATTCCTAGATACACTAGATAACCTCCTAAGGGCACCCACTTCCATTATTATAATCCTTATTCTATTCAACTTGGAGACCTTTCAAGCTATTTTCCATATAACACAAAGTTTCTCTGATTATATTACTTCTGCTCTTACACATTTTGCTTTCGATAGCTTCGTTGATGGAGTTCCCCACTTTTCCTCTCATTTATTAAGAGCATTTTTTATCAGATTCAATAAAAGCTTGATCAATTGTTACTGTGATATACAGGATGTCCACAAGAACATGTAATCGCATTACCTTTGAAATTAATTGCGTCTACGTAAAATACTTAACCAGCTTAAGAATCGACAATTGTACCTCCCTTCGTCTCTTCTCGAAGTGTCGTGCCTTTTACAGGGCGTTGCCGATTTTCTCTTCATATGTCTGTAGTGTGCTTGTGAAGTATCGTACGGACATAGGGAACCTACAGCTTTACGCCAATCACGGAAGTGCTTGCACTTCTACTCCACAGAAGACTTACTAGGCAGAACACCTCGGTTGTTTGCCATTGACTTCCGAAGGAAGCGGACGGGTGTTTTAGATGTATGTGTGGCCCTGGGAATCGAACTCAGGCCAGTCTTAATTTCAATGGTCAGACACATGCTAAACCAACTGAGCCACGATCGTGACAATTACTTCCCTAAATGACATTTATATTGATGTTTAGTTGCATTTATTTCACTTGGTGTTTAAATCTTAAAGTCATGTTTAACTGCCATGATAACACTATGCATCTTTGCTCTCCACATTGAAATACATAGAGAAGGACGGGTTTATATATTTTTCCTTTTTCTAATCAATGTTATCAGCAATCAGAACATTATTAAAAATATTCTATGAGCTAATTGTAAGCTGTTAGGTCGATTGGTCATTTTATTTTCAATCTCTTAACTTCACGTTTTGCCGTTCGAGGGCTGCCTATTGCATTCGGATGTATTTCTAGTTTATCGTAATGTTTTATGGCTCCTTCTTGAATTAAATCTGTCATGCATGTTTGTGTTAAGTTGGAGACGAACCATGGATCGTTAAATAACATTCGAAGTGTTTTTGACTGGAAATTTTAGGGTTTTAAGTCCACTTCGTTTCTATTTTTTACAGATGTGTATTTTCCTCTTGACAATCGTCACTTCTTCTGATGCGCTTGACCAGTTACAATCGGTATGAAGTCGTTGCTTTCTTCTGTTTTTCTTCAGAAAGGTTTGGCCTCTGACTTGGTTTAGAAGTCCTTCTTCCTCTTGCTTAAAGAGTTTCGCCTCTGACGTGGTTCACACGTTGAGTTACCGTGCACTTTTAGTGCGTCCTTTTTCCTTCAGATGAAGCCTCTTAAGAAAGTGAGCGAAACACGCTGAGTTCTTCTTTCGCAAGAATAACACGGTCCCAACTCGGAAGACGTTTTTCTAACGCATGTAAGCTCAGGTATCTGGCTTCGTTTGCCTGAGGTATGTCTATATTGTTAAGGGTAACTGAAGGACGTATTGGGCAGTTTGTCGTAAAAGTGCTGACTTATCTTCTTTGACTTTTATTCTCCATTTTATCAACTACACTCCTAAAAAATATGGTATTCTTGAAGAAATATTATTGCTGTGGCTGGATTTTCATTACATGAGAGTATTGCTGTATCAAGAGAAAACGTTCCCAATTGTGTTTGCGGTGTGGTTGGTAGGTAATACGAGGGCTATTTTTTTTAAGTTCCGGTGAGCTGGCGAAAACAAATAAGGACAATAAGAAAAGTTTTTATATACACAAGAGTTACTCATACATCTGAACTATTTCTCAACGTAGTCGCCATAGACATTAAGGCATTTGCCGTAACGGGGAATCAGTTTTTGTATACCCTCTTCACACCACGTTGCCGCCTGGGTGTGTATGGGGGAAATTTTATGAGTGATAGTGCAGTGCGAAAATGGTGTAGGATTTTTCGGGAAGGACGAACTGAAGAAGGCGATCAGGGAAGGAAGTCCGTAGCAACAGACGACATCGTCGACGAAGTGAACGTGATTCGAGAGCGCCGTCGGTTTACAATTTCTGAACTGTCTGCTTTTATGGCAACATCTCTTACCGAATGGTTAGGATTTTTTTGAAACCAGAAATCGCATCTTTCTCTTATTATCTGGTCGCAATTGTCTGCAACACAATTTGCAATTTTATATTGGGACCAACTTGATTTTCAGTATCTTTGTTTTAATGCTTTTGATATTATGCAATCTGGGGGTAGTTATTCTCTTTCAGTGGGTAAGGTTATTCTTCTTCTCATGGGGCTTGTGCAATTCGTGCCATCATATAAGATAAGAACAGGCCTTTGGTCTAGGTTTTTGCCAAAAAGGAGGAAACAAAACAGAATTTTCAATTTCGCTTATGCGTAGTACATCTTCTGAGAATTTTCAAATTGTTCCTTTAAGGCTAATAGTAGAAATTCGTAGTAATTTCATATTAAAATTAATTTGCTAAGTGGAAAGCTTCTCAAAACTTTCTCTACAGCTTATACCTATCTTCTATTTTGATCTAGCATTGAAGTCTCCACCCATTATTTTTAAAAATACGCGAAATCTTTCACATTGTCATGTGGTCAATATGCAAAAAATATTATTTTTTTATATGTAAAATGCTGTTATTATTTTTTGAGTAAAAATTTTCACACGTCGAAATTTGACCAAAATACAAAGGTAATAAAAATATACTTGATTTAAATCAGACACAAGAAAATTTAAGCTCCGGCTCAGAAAGCTCTAATTGTGCAGTAATGGTACAAGCAGAATGAATGTCCTCCCAATTCACTCGATCTAAATCCCATGGATTATTCAACTTGGTCAATCCTGGAAAGTATATAAGGCTTGCTCACAGCCACACAAAACTGTTGACTCACTGAAAACAGCACTTCAAACAGCCTGGAAGGATTTTGACCTAGCCTCAAGCTGATGGAGGACATCTTAAATTATAATATTCTGTTGTGCTTATTATTGTTCAATAAACGTTATTTTTATGGTTCGTATTATTATTCCGTCTCTTTCCATTTTTAGGAACTCTTTCCCTTGTATTCCTAATTTTAGTTTACCCTGTACATTAAAATACATTACAGTATTATTCCGAATGAGTGAATCCTTAACAATTTAATTTCTGAAACAATTATTTAATACCGTTACAAGAGTTTTAAAGCTGAAAGTAAAAGAACTGGTGGTAATTTCATTTTATAATTAAAGTGCAAGCTTTCCAAAGTTTCTTTGCACATGCACAGCTAGGGTTTCTGTTCTGATCTAGCATTGAAGTCTCTGTGTGTTATTTTCAAATAACCGGCTATTTTTAAACTTTTATTATGTAAAAGGTGTTAAAATGTTTATACATTTGGTGTTGATCTAAATTAGAGGTCATTTGCCAATGCCCTTAGTATTTTAATAATATTCTGAAGTTCTGAACCTTTGGAGTTCCTTCAACCTATTTCTTTCAACTCCTTTGACTTTTCTTATAACATTTTTATATTTAATGAGCTTTTGCAGCCCTCCTATTCCTTAACTTTCCTGAACTATTTAACAAGTTTCATTGGCTTAGTTTTCAGTTGGAGGAGTTCTTTATTTCATGATAAAATTTTCAGCTGTATTTACACGTGTCGTTTATACTTTGTATTGCTATATTATTGTGCTTTTGGACCAGTATAATGGACTTTAATCAATCAATTAAGCAAGATCACAGTTTTTTAAAGGTCGTTGATGTAGACTTTGGTCATAAGACCAAGAAGAAAATAAAAGTTAAGTGAGAAGGTTTGCTTGTAGACCGTTTAAAATTCTTTTGGATATTAAATTCTGGAATATCTGCAAAATTTCAGGTAAAACAATAATTTACACTTTCCCGGAGTAACATTCAATTCAAATATTACCCATTTGCAGCACAATGTAACAATGATTGCTGTAAAAATCGACCAACAATTATTTAAATTAAAAATTTTAATCTTACCAATTCGTCTCATTATTAAACAATTATGAATCAGACGGACGATGATAAATAGACAAATTACGTTTATTTAAAGGTAATTCCAGATGAGTGTAGATATGAACTGAAACTTTCACATTGTGTAAGGTGAGCCAAGTGAAGAAGTAATAATTTAATACCAGTTCGGTTAAAAATGGGGAAAACATATAATCAAAGAAATTTCATGTATACCTACAAGCGGTCGTGGGGAGCAGCATGACAAGTTTCTCTTATTAAAACAAATAATGGGTATCAGATTATTCTAATCAGGGTAAAATTCTAGGTATTGTTGAAGAGATTGGCGATCTACAAAAGTCAAGTTTCTTATACCTAATTGAATAGATTTAAACCAGTTTAATGGCCAGAACACCAATTTAAATTGTTGATTTTATCACAGTTAGATAATGTTTACAAGCAACAAATTTTAACTCGTATCAGATCGTTTCCATATAAAAAAAAATCGTAATTTATGGCCGGTTCAATCGAATTGTTATTATTCTATTTAAATGGCAGTGTAGGTGAAGAAGTACATGAACTAATTTTTCGAAGCGACTCAAATAAACAAGCTGATTTTATCTCCGGACATTATTTCACTTCTTCCAACAATTTGCTATCCGAACAAGCGTAAGTATAAATTTAATTATCTGAAAACCGGACTTTCTAATTGGTACTCCCATATACCTCCTATCTGATACAAGATACCCGACTGAAATTCACTAATATTCCTATTAGAAAGCAGACAAGAATTCTGTAAGTGGATTGACCTATAACCTGTTAGTACTGTTCGGTCCACCTACTGCGACTCCACCGATCGGAACACAAAACTTTCGATCTCGCACGGCATCTTTGATCGGTAAACATATATCTTTTCTATTCGAGTGTATCTTGTAATTGACCACGGTTAGGTAAACGATAACTTCGACCAATACAACACTACCGAAGAAAAAAAGAGTAATGGCTCGGCCAGGAAGGAGCTTGTTATTACATAAGCGGAACATATTTCAATATTAAATGCATGTTCTTTGATTAAGATAAGCGAAGAAAAAGTTTGGTTTGTGGTGTTACACTTTCAGGCTACTGTCGCTTGTGAGAGTATTATTAATTTTTATGTGACACCTATTTTGGACAATCAAATTTCAGTGACAAACTTTTAAGTGAAATTGAAAAATTTAAATTTTATGGAAATGTAGATGAAAGGTTGCCTTTTAAAGAGAAGGCTTTCATAAAACTAATGTAATATAAATAAGAATCAGAATTTAATTGAGCTTTCAGTAATAACAAATGAGTCAGTAAAAACGTAGAAATACTTATAATAAATTAAAAAAACATTGAAATCGCTGATACCTTTATGATTCGATTGTCAAAGGATACTAGTTATTATTCTTAAAGGTTTTAGTTTTGATAAGTTTAAGTTCTAACATTTTGCTTTGAAGTTTCAAAATTGTTCTTTAACTCCAAAAAGCCTAATTTGGAAATCATTGTTTTAATATTTGATTTTCGTCCTGCAATCATTCTGATAATAAAAAAAGGATATATATTGCTTTGGAGGGATATTTTTACAGGGAATTTTTATCAATTATTTGTAAGAATTTCAAGTAAAGTGAAAGGTTTGATTCGAATTTAATTAATTTTAGACAATTCTTTTAAATTAAATTTAAGTCGATTTAATGACGATCGCAGTAGAAATGATAATATATTTAAGATTTACCACACGACATTTGAAAGAGAATAGAATTATTTAAAATTAATTAATAAAAATCCTAATTCCGTATCCCGAAGAACTTGAGGAAAAGAGAAGTACAACAAGAGAAAGTCAAATACGAAGAGGAAGAATAAAAAGAAAAATAGTATTATTACGCAAATACCAACACGTTTTATTGATCACTTTTGACACGCCACTTACACATGCCTAAACAAATTAGATATATAATTTTTTATAAGCGTTTACCTTCTTAATACTCTTTTATTATAATAACTCTTTTTTTAGGCATTACGAATTATTTTATAATTTTTCCTTTACAGTTAGGTACTCCAACATATTATAATAAATGAACAATCTTTATGTCATTGTTTTTTTTACAAACAAATAGAAATAAAAATTTGAAATGCAGAAGAAGAAAAAATATGTACAGCGAGATTCTTTGAACCCTGGTCGTCACGTTAACTACGTATTAATTGAATTACTAAACTACTAAAGAAGAAAAAATATTTTCTGTGATGCATCCACTTAATTAATGCCAAAGATTATTAAATTAGTACTTCTTGACCTCATCATTAAAAGATGTGTTTAAATAATAATAAATGCAGATAAGTGTTATCTTTTAATCTTAGTTGCTTATAGTGCTTGTGCAATAAATAAGTTAGTTTTTTTTTTAACTTAACTTATATCCTTTAAAATTGGATCGATTTTTGTGTATGCAATAAAAATCTTCCTATTTTATGTTGGCTATATTTACTTGCTTTGATTACCGAAATAAATGACAAGGAAAAATGAAAACAAGTTTATGATTTTATCAATCCTTGTCGGGTTAGAAGAATGTTAAAATTAATTAGAAAACAGGTCGAAAAAGGTTCTAGTATAATTAAAAAAAAGACAATAAAAGTCTCTTTTATGCTGACTTTAGTAATTACAAAAAATAATAATGTATGTCCTTGTTCAAACTGATATAAAATAAGTAAATACATGTTTTATGGTAAAACGTAAAAGGATTGTGGTGAAATTGGGAAGAAATCGAAAAATAAGCTTGTATGAAATTGATAACTGAGAACATCATAAAATACAAACAGAAAATGTAGCTCATATAAAATAAAAATATATAAGCAAGAATAAAAAACGTACCTAATAAAAAAAATGGCGGCAAAGATGGAGGCCAAAAAATAGAAATGCATACCGGTGAGATAAGATGTACGGTCGTTGGTAATTTATTAACTATGGTGGATCACGTAAATGTAACGTAATGTAAATGACAGCATAAACAACCGGGCGAAACATAAATGGGAGGAAAATATTATCAGAAGAATATAACGTAAAAGGTAGAATAAGAAGCGGTAACTGTATAAACCGGAAGTGCAAAGCAGGCGAAAAAGAAGACGAATAATAGAACAAAAACAATTATTTATATCTAAAGGGGGGACAATAATAAACCAGGACATTTAGGCGCGCATCTTTAGGCGCGCACCATACGGCGCGAGCTATTAGCCGCAGGCATTTTGGACGCAGGAACCTTTAGGCGCAGGGACGTTTAGACGCCGGCGTTTTTAGCCGCGGGGACGGTTAGACGCCAGGCGTTAAAAAGCTGAATTTTGGTATGGACCTTGATATTGTGGTTCTAAACAAAATGTCAAAAGTCCCCATCGATCCGAGTGCCGCTAAAAGTTTCACGCGTGGTCAAATGTTACTCATCATGGTTTTTCGTGAATATCTCGTTAACGGTCACTTTTATAAAAAAAATAGTTATTATAAAATTTGTAACTTAGAAAGTTTCCTACAAAAAAGATACAATGATTTTTATTCATAGGAGTAACCATTATGGAGAAAATGCGATTTATAAAGTTGTAACGAACAGTGTGCACCCCTCAAGCGATCCTTGTTTGTCAACGGATGTGCTTACTCAATATTTTTATTAATTTTTATTGCTGATGTGGGGACTACTGCGGCCCACATCAAAATTGATTTAACATATTGTAAATAGTGGTAGTCATGTTCAAATATGGCTAGGCAACGAGCTTACCCCTGAAGACTGGGGATGGACATTAAAGGATAACGCTTTAGAGCCAATTCATACTCTGCTTCCACCTGCTCCAGACATACTGTTGAATACTATTTTCTGTAATTGCACCAATGGCTGTAGCTTAAACTGTGGCTGCAGAAAAGTTGGTTTATATTGTTCAGGAGTATGTGGGAATTTCCAAGGGCAATCTTGCTTAAATGTAGTACCCGATATAAAGGACGTCGGTAATTGCGACCCCCCTGAAGATGTAGATCCATCCTGTTTTCTGGCTGAATCTATGGAAATACAGGAAACAGCAGAAGAAGGAAAAAAAGAAGAAATAGAAGAAGAAGAAAAAGAAGATGATGATGATGATGAAGAGAAAATCGTGCAAATTGAAATAGAGTCTGAAGAATAATATTAATTATTAAGATTAATAATTTCCTGCTTTAACCAAAAAATTTATTAATTAAAAAATTCACAATTTTTTCTAAAATCAACATTTTTCAAACAAAAAAACGTGGATTAGGCTTACCGGTGACACCGCGTAAAAAAAAACGCACCTTGTACTCTACCTCGAAGGTCGTGTGGAAAGGGGAGTGCACGTTTCGCAAGAAAAATAAATGTTAAAACTCTGTAGATCGCATTATCTCCAAAAGAGTGACTTCTATGATAAAAGTCGTTATAGCTTTTTTGTAGAACATTTCCTAAGTTACAAATTTGATAATAAATACTTTTTCCGTAAAAGTGACCGTTAACGAGATATTCACGAAAAACCATGTTGAGTGACATTTGACCACGCGTGAAATTTTGGCGGCACTCGGATCGATTGTCACTTTTGACATTTTGTTTAGAACCACAATATCAAGGTCCATACCAAAATTCAGCTTTCCGGGAATTTTTCTGGAGATGGGCTTTTATTTTGTCTAATTTCTCTGGACTATTATATGGATACTTACAGCTAACTAGTGTGTCATGTCGAATGCTGTAGCACAATTTAAGGTAAGATATGCTTTTAAATTTCCAAAGCACTCGTCGATAAAGAATTTTTAAAAATCAGCTTTCAAAGCTTTAACGTTGCTAAAGTAACTTAAGATTTCAATTTTAATTATTTTCAAAATTGTTAAAATTTTTTGTTTTTGACAAATTAAACAAAACATGCTACGAAATTTCAAAAAATAATCTGCCTACAACCTCTTAAATTGTTTTAAAATGCCAATTCCTTAAAAAGACTCCTGTAGATATACGGACAAAACCTAATATTACAAAAACAATAATAAAAGAAAATATAACTAACCTTTATTGAAGCCACCCCACTTGTGCCTTTCTTCTAAAAATTTCCTTGTAGACTTCGAAGCCCGAACCGAACCGTCGCGACACTCCCGAAATCGCTATAAAATTTATTAACCGAAAATATTATTTATAAGAATACTACTACTGCACTCAATAAACACTGGATGTACCCAAGGTGTTTGGGTAATACAATTTTGTTACGATACTTATTCACTCAAATTTATCTACGATAACGAAAACTAGATGAATTTAGCAAACACACTTAGTTTGCCATATAGTCACTTTAATCAAGAAAACCGATTTTCGTGAATGGCGTTTCGATAACGGAGGCTACTGTAAGGAAGTCTTGGTTTAAGTAAAATAAAAGGAACAATCTGCTGATAGTACGAAGCAGCATGTAACAAATGTTCTTCATTTGATTCTAAACAGTTAAGTTTAAAAAACCTTGAAGAGGTTTCTTAAAAAGAAAGGCCTCCCAACTCCCCTCTGAACAATTTCCAACTCATGCGACGTTGAAAATTGTTCAGGCCTTTTCCTTACCACAACCAGTTTAAATACAATTTTTTAATGAACAACCTTTATGATATAAAATGTTACCTCGTTATGCGGACTCAAAAAGGATACACACGGAAAACTGCCGAAAAGGTAATTAATTAAACTGAAATCATTGAATATGATAATTATTAAACTAAAAACTAACATCAAACAATAGGTAACGTGTAAACCAGTTGGCTGAAATTAAACATTACAAATTAACCCTGAATAATTATTAATTTGAAAAAGGATAATAATTTTAAGAATATTTATACTTCACCGTTTGAGCTAAAAGAGAACAAGGAGTTAGAAAAACTCCCCGAAATTGAGCTTAAAATAAGAAGTTAGTGCTGAAAAGAAAGTGTGATAATAAGACTGAAAGTATTAAATTAATGCTGAAATTTTAAAACCCACTATTATACATACTATTTACTTGCCATTTATATTCACTTACCGTTTGTTTGTCTACTTACAGCATCATACAACATTGTCGCCAAGTATACACAAATATGAACTACACTCCCGATAAATGTTGGAATTAAAACCGTTTAGAACAGAAATATTTACCCGAAAGTTAATTCACGAATACGAAAGTAATTGTAATGTAAGATTGATTTTAGAAAATGAATGGTTCAAGAATAGTTTGTGTTTGAAAGTGCCTAACGTAATCCCTACAATTATCCCTATGGCAAAAAAAGAATAAATATAACTCACTGCGGTGCCGTTTTCATCCTAGGAACTGCCATCCCTCGAAAATGGGACCTACCTGAAACAACAGAAAAAGGTTTTTTAAGTAACCATAGCTTGGCAGTAATTTGCCTGATTTTGGATTTCAAAATATTAAAAAAAAAAAAATTAATTTGTCTTTAAGCTCAAAAATGTAAAACTAGAACTATCAACTCAAATAATGACAAATAAATTTTAAAAAGTAACTGACCCCATCACCTACCTTTATTACGAATTACCTGTAGCAGGTTAAGTGCAGAAACCATATCAAGATGTGAAACCCCGAACCGACACTCCCGAGAACACAGAAATTTAAGATGCCCGAAGTTAAATATAATTACTTTTTGAAACACTGCACTGTACAAACACTGGTTGTACCCAAGGTGTTTGGGTAGTATAATTTTGCTACGATACTTATTCACTCAAATTTATCTACGATAACGAAAACTAGATGAATTTAGCAAACACACTTAGTTTGCCATATAGTCACTTTAATCAAGAAAACCGATTTTCGCGAATTGCGCTTCGATAACGGAGGCTACTGTAAGGACGTCTTGGTTTAAGTAAAATAAAAGGAACAATCTGCTGATAGTACAAAGCAGCATGTAAAAATGTTCTTCATTTTATTCTAAACAGTTAAGTTTAAAAAACCTTGAAGAGGTTTCTTAAAAAGAAAGGCCTCCCAACTCCCCTCTGAACAATTTCCAACTCATGCGACGTTGAAAATTGTTCAGGCCTTTTCCTTACCACAACCAGTTTAAATATAATTTTATATTGTACAACCTTTATGATATAAAATGTTACCTCATTATGCGGACTCAAAAAGGATACACACGGAAAACTGCCGAAAAGGTGATTATAATTAAACTGAAATTATTGAATATGATAATTATTAAACTAAAAACAATAGGTAACGTGTAAACCAGTTGGCTGAAATTAAACATTACAAATTAACCTTGAATAATTATTAATTTGAAAGAGGATAATAATTTTAAGAATATTTATACTTCACCGTTTGAGCTAAAAGAGAACAAGGAGTAATGTTAGAAAAACTCCCCGAAATTGAGCTGAAAATAAGAAGTTAGTGCTGAAAAGAAAGTGTGATAATAAGACTGAAAGTAATAAATTAATGCTGAAATTTTAAAACCCACTATGATACATATTATTTACTTGCCATTTGTATTCACTTACCGTTTGTTTGTCTACTTACAGCATTATACAACATTGTCGCGCAAGTATACACAAATATTAACTGCACTCCCGATAAATGTTGGAATTAAAACCGTTTAGAACAGAAATATTTACCCGAAAGTTAATTCACGAATACGAAAGTAATAATTGTAATGTAAGATTGATTTTAGAGAATGAATGGTTCAAGAATAGTTTGTGTTTGAAAGTGCCTAACGTAATCCCTACAATTATCCCTATGGCAAAAAAAGAATAAATATAACTCACTGCGGTGCCGTTTTCATCCTAGGAACTGCCGTCCCTCCAAGATGGGACCTACCTGAAACAACAGAAAAAGGTTTTTTAAGTAACCATAGCTTGGCAGTAATTTGCATGATTTTGGATTTCAAATTATTAAAAAAAAAAATTAATTTGTCTTTCAGCTCAAAAATGTAAAACTAGAACTATCAGATCAAATAATGACAAATAAATTTTAAAAAGTAACTGACCCCATCACCTACCTTTATTACGAATTTCCTGTAGCAGGTTAAGTGCAGAAACCATCTGAAGATGTGAAACCCCGAACCGACACTCCCGAGAACACAGAAATTTAAGATGCCCGAAGTTAAATAATTACTTTTTGAAACACTGCACTGTACAAACACTGGTTGTACCCAAGGTGTTTGGGTAGTATAATTTTGCTACGATACTTATTCACTCAAATTTATCTACGATAACGAAAACTAGATGAATTTAGCAAACACACTTAGTTTGCCATATAGTCACTTTAATCAAGAAAACCGATTTTCGCGAATTGCGTTTCGATAACGGAGGCTACTGTATGGAAGTCTTGGTTTAAGTAAAATAAAAGGAACAATCTGCTGATAGTACAAAGCAGCATGTAACAATGTTCTTCATTTTATTCTAAACAGTTAAGTTTAAAAAACCTTGAAGAGGTTTCTTAAAAAGAAAGGCCTCCCAACTCCCCTCTGAACAATTTCCAACTCATGCGACGTTGAAAAATGTTCAGGCCTTTTCCTTACCACAACCAGTTTAAATATAATTTTATATTGTACAACCTTTATGATATAAAATGTTACCTCATTATGCGGACTCAAAAAGGATACACACGGAAAACTGCCGAAAAGGTGATTAATTAAACTGAAATCATTGAATATGATAATTATTAAACTAAAAACTAACATCAAACAATAGGTAACGTGTAAACCAGTTGGCTGAAATTAAACATTACAAATTAACCCTGAATAATTATTCGTTTGAAAAAGGATAATAATTTTAAGAATATTTATACTTCACCGTTTGAGCTAAAAGAGAACAAGAAGTTAGAAAAACTCCCCGAAATTGAGCTGAAAATAAGAAGTTAGTGCTGAAAAGAAAGTGTGATAATAAGACTGAAAGTAATAAATTAATGCTGAAATTTTAAAACCCACTATGATACATATTATTTACTTGCCATTTGTATTCACTTACCGTTTGTTTGTCTACTTACAGCATTATACAACATTGTCGCGCAAGTATACACAAATATTAACTGCACTCCCGATAAATGTTGGAATTAAAACCGTTTAGAACAGAAATATTTACCCGAAAGTTAATTCACGAATACGAAAGTAATAATTGTAATGTAAGATTGATTTTAGAGAATGAATGGTTCAAGAATAGTTTGTGTTTGAAAGTGCCTAACGTAATCCCTACAATTATCCCTATGGCAAAAAAAGAATAAATATAACTCACTGCGGTGCCGTTTTCATCCTAGGAACTGCCGTCCCTCCAAGATGGGACCTACCTGAAACAACAGAAAAAGGTTTTTTAAGTAACCATAGCTTGGCAGTAATTTGCATGATTTTGGATTTCAAATTATTAAAAAAAAAAATTAATTTGTCTTTCAGCTCAAAAATGTAAAACTAGAACTATCAGATCAAATAATGACAAATAAATTTTAAAAAGTAACTGACCCCATCACCTACCTTTATTACGAATTTCCTGTAGCAGGTTAAGTGCAGAAACCATCTGAAGATGTGAAACCCCGAACCGACACTCCCGAGAACACAGAAATTTAAGATGCCCGAAGTTAAATAATTACTTTTTGAAACACTGCACTGTACAAACACTGGTTGTACCCAAGGTGTTTGGGTAGTATAATTTTGCTACGATACTTATTCACTCAAATTTATCTACGATAACGAAAACTAGATGAATTTAGCAAACACACTTAGTTTGCCATATAGTCACTTTAATCAAGAAAACCGATTTTCGCGAATTGCGTTTCGATAACGGAGGCTACTGTATGGAAGTCTTGGTTTAAGTAAAATAAAAGGAACAATCTGCTGATAGTACAAAGCAGCATGTAACAATGTTCTTCATTTTATTCTAAACAGTTAAGTTTAAAAAACCTTGAAGAGGTTTCTTAAAAAGAAAGGCCTCCCAACTCCCCTCTGAACAATTTCCAACTCATGCGACGTTGAAAAATGTTCAGGCCTTTTCCTTACCACAACCAGTTTAAATATAATTTTATATTGTACAACCTTTATGATATAAAATGTTACCTCATTATGCGGACTCAAAAAGGATACACACGGAAAACTGCCGAAAAGGTGATTAATTAAACTGAAATCATTGAATATGATAATTATTAAACTAAAAACTAACATCAAACAATAGGTAACGTGTAAACCAGTTGGCTGAAATTAAACATTACAAATTAACCCTGAATAATTATTCGTTTGAAAAAGGATAATAATTTTAAGAATATTTATACTTCACCGTTTGAGCTAAAAGAGAACAAGAAGTTAGAAAAACTCCCCGAAATTGAGCTGAAAATAAGAAGTTAGTGCTGAAAAGAAAGTGTGATAATAAGACTGAAAGTAATAAATTAATGCTGAAATTTTAAAACCCACTATGATACATATTATTTACTTGCCATTTGTATTCACTTACCGTTTGTTTGTCTACTTACAGCATTATACAACATTGTCGCGCAAGTATACACAAATATTAACTGCACTCCCGATAAATGTTGGAATTAAAACCGTTTAGAACAGAAATATTTACCCGAAAGTTAATTCACGAATACGAAAGTAATAATTGTAATGTAAGATTGATTTTAGAGAATGAATGGTTCAAGAATAGTTTGTGTTTGAAAGTGCCTAACGTAATCCCTACAATTATCCCTATGGCAAAAAAAGAATAAATATAACTCACTGCGGTGCCGTTTTCATCCTAGGAACTGCCGTCCCTCCAAGATGGGACCTACCTGAAACAACAGAAAAAGGTTTTTTAAGTAACCATAGCTTGGCAGTAATTTGCATGATTTTGGATTTCAAATTATTAAAAAAAAAAATTAATTTGTCTTTCAGCTCAAAAATGTAAAACTAGAACTATCAGATCAAATAATGACAAATAAATTTTAAAAAGTAACTGACCCCATCACCTACCTTTATTACGAATTTCCTGTAGCAGGTTAAGTGCAGAAACCATCTGAAGATGTGAAACCCCGAACCGACACTCCCGAGAACACAGAAATTTAAGATGCCCGAAGTTAAATAATTACTTTTTGAAACACTGCACTGTACAAACACTGGTTGTACCCAAGGTGTTTGGGTAGTATAATTTTGCTACGATACTTATTCACTCAAATTTATCTACGATAACGAAAACTAGATGAATTTAGCAAACACACTTAGTTTGCCATATAGTCACTTTAATCAAGAAAACCGATTTTCGCGAATTGCGTTTCGATAACGGAGGCTACTGTATGGAAGTCTTGGTTTAAGTAAAATAAAAGGAACAATCTGCTGATAGTACAAAGCAGCATGTAACAATGTTCTTCATTTTATTCTAAACAGTTAAGTTTAAAAAACCTTGAAGAGGTTTCTTAAAAAGAAAGGCCTCCCAACTCCCCTCTGAACAATTTCCAACTCATGCGACGTTGAAAAATGTTCAGGCCTTTTCCTTACCACAACCAGTTTAAATATAATTTTATATTGTACAACCTTTATGATATAAAATGTTACCTCATTATGCGGACTCAAAAAGGATACACACGGAAAACTGCCGAAAAGGTGATTAATTAAACTGAAATCATTGAATATGATAATTATTAAACTAAAAACTAACATCAAACAATAGGTAACGTGTAAACCAGTTGGCTGAAATTAAACATTACAAATTAACCCTGAATAATTATTCGTTTGAAAAAGGATAATAATTTTAAGAATATTTATACTTCACCGTTTGAGCTAAAAGAGAACAAGAAGTTAGAAAAACTCCCCGAAATTGAGCTGAAAATAAGAAGTTAGTGCTGAAAAGAAAGTGTGATAATAAGACTGAAAGTAATAAATTAATGCTGAAATTTTAAAACCCACTATTATACATACTATTTACTTGCCATTTATATTCACTTACCATTAATTTGTTTGTTTACTTACAGCATTATACAACATTGTCGCGCAAGTATACACAAATATTAACTACACTCCCGATAAATGTTGGAATTAAAACCGTTTAGAACAGAAATATTTACCCGAAAGTTAATTCACGAATACGAAAGTAATTGTAATGTAAGATTCATTTTAGAAAATGAATGGTTCAAGAATAGTTTGTGTTTGAAAGTGGCTAACGTAATCCCTACAATTATCCCTATGGCAAAAAAAGAATAAATATAACTCACTGCGGTGCCGTTTTCATCCTAGGAACTGCCATCCCTCGAAGATGGGACCTACCTGAAACAACAGAAAAGGGTTTTTTAAGTAACCATAGCTTGGCAGTAATTTGCATGATTTTGGATTTCAAATTATTAAAAAAAAAAATTAATTTGTCTTTCAGCTCAAAAATGTAAAACTAGAACTATCAGATCAAATAATGACAAATAAATTTTAAAAAGTAACTGACCCCATCACCTACCTTTATTACGAATTTCCTGTAGCAGGTTAAGTGCAGAAACCATGTGAAGATGTGAAACCCCAAACCGACACTCCCGAGAACACAGAAATTTAAGATGCCCGAAGTTAAATTATTACTTTTTGAAACACTGCACTGTACAAACACTGGTTGTACCCAAGGTGTTTGGGTAGTATAATTTTGCTACGATACTTATTCACTCAAATTTATCTACGATAACGAAAACTAGATGAATTTAGCAAACACACTTAGTTTGCCATATAGTCACTTTAATCAAGAAAACCGATTTTCGCGAATTGCGTTTCGATAACGGAGGCTACTGTATGGAAGTCTTGGTTTAAGTAAAATAAAAGGAACAATCTGCTGATAGTACAAAGCAGCATGTAACAATGTTCTTCATTTTATTCTAAACAGTTAAGTTTAAAAAACCTTGAAGAGGTTTCTTAAAAATAAAGGCCTCCCAACTCCCCTCTGAACAATTTCCAACTCATGCGACGTTGAAAATTGTTCAGGCCTTTGCCTTACCACAACCAGTTTAAATACAATTTTTTAATGAGCAACCTTTATGATATACAATGTTACCTCGTTATGCGGACTCAAAAAGGATACACACGGAAAACTGCCGAAAAGGTGATTAATTAAACTGAAATCATTGAATATGATAATTTTTAAACTAAAAGCTAACATCAAACAATAGGTAACGTGTAAACCAGTTGGCTGAAATTAAACATTACAAATTAACCCTGAATAATTATTCGTTTGAAAAAGGATAACAATTTTAAGAATATTTATACTTCACCGTTTGAGCTAAAAGAGAACAAGAAGTTAGAAAAACTCCCCGAAATTGAGCTGAAAATAAGAAGTTAGTGCTGAAAAGAAAGTGTGATAATAAGACTGAAAGTAATAAATTAATGCTGAAATTTTAAAACCCACTATTATACATACTATTTACTTGCCATTTATATTCACTTACCATTAATTTGTTTGTCTACTTACAGCATTATACAACATTGTCGCGCAAGTATACACAAATATTAACTACACTCCCGATAAATGTTGGAATTAAAACCGTTTAGAACAGAAATATTTACCCGAAAGTTAATTCACGAATACGAAAGTAATTGTAATGTAAGATTCATTTTAGAAAATGAATGGTTCAAGAATAGTTTGTGTTTGAAAGTGGCTAACGTAATCCCTACAATTATCCCTATGGCAAAAAAAGAATAAATATAACTCACTGCGGTGCCGTTTTCATCCTAGGAACTGCCATCCCTCGAAGATGGGACCTACCTGAAACAACAGAAAAGGGTTTTTTAAGTAACCATAGCTTGGCAGTAATTTGCATGATTTTGGATTTCAAATTATTAAAAAAAAAATTAATTTGTCTTTCAGCTCAAAAATGTAAAACTAGAACTATCAGATCAAATAATGACAAATAAATTTTAAAAAGTAACTGACCCCATCACCTACCTTTATTACGAATTTCCTGTAGCAGGTTAAGTGCAGAAACCATATGAAGATTTGAAACCCCGAACCGACACTCCCGATAACACAGAAATTTAAGATTCCCGAAGTTAAATAATTACTTTTTATTATAGCACGGCACTGTAAAAACACTGGTTGTACCCAAGGTGTTTGGGTAATAAAAATTTCGGTACGTTACTATTACACAGAATTTTACTTCTAACGATGCATTCTTTTTAAATTTGACAAACACACTTAGTTTGCCATAATTTCACTACAACAATAGGTCCGATTTCCGCGGATGTCGCAGCGATATCGAACTGCTAAGGAAAAATTTCATTAAAACTGCTTTGATGAAGCTAAGTACTTACTAATTTGCTTTCTGTAACAATGGCTAAATTAGATACCTTAATTTAATATTTTCTGTGTGTTATTTGTGGCATAACATTTTTTACTAAGCTTTCTGTCCTGCGGACCTCCTCTGCGAGCTTTGCATCTAGAAACGCAGAAAATGAAGAGACACCCCGGACAAGAAAGCCATTTGAAAATAAAGTTAATCGTTCATTACATCTACAGTTATATTAATTATTGAATATTTGACCAATGTCAAAGGATTTCAAATTTAAAAGTGCACATAAAATATTATCCATAATACCTGCTTTAATTTTTATAAATTAAGAAATGTGAACGACGATCAAAAGTATATTTTCTAATGAAAAGCACGCTAAATTAGACAAAAATGTCATTAAAGTAAGTATTAACGATATCTTAAAAAAATTGCCAACAACACATCGTAATTTGATAATAGTTATTTACGCTTTAAGAGGGATATAGACATTATTAACACACGTGTACTGTGAAGAATTGCAGAGAACGTGATTTCCGGACTTGCCCCGGCAAAATTTGGAGCTAGAATGAATTGTCAATTTCATTACCACTAGTGTCGTAATAATTTCATTATGGCACTCATTGGGATGACAAGACTATTACATTTCTAAAATGAGTGTGATATGATATAACTTATCCCACGGTGATAGATAAAAAATAATACTACTGGCTTCACTTACCACTAGTTTACTTGTAAAAAAACTAACAAAAACGAGAAGCTCTTATTTGATTAATTAATTATGGACGATTTAACAATTTAAAAATATGCAACTTCTCGTTAAAAGAATTCTTCAAATACTGAATTAAAATACCAACTGTTTTATGTGTGATTGAAAATGCTATAGAAATTGTAATAATCAATATCTATACGAACTGCTACGACCTGCTTTGGTAGATAAGCGTACAGGCAGTTGTTAATCTTCAATGCAAAAAAATTACTTCGTTTTTAAGGAATTTAAATAGTTTTTAATTTGCATTGACTGCAGGTTATTTATCTTGAATCTTTCTTTCTAAATTAAGACAAAATATTTGGCGAAGGAAATTTTCAGTCTTATAAACTACAAATCGTTTACCGTTGGGAATTAAATTAAAATACACAACATTTTGGAAAACTAGCAACATTTGTTTTAGAAATGACACTTTGGTAAAGATTCTGCTTCCGAAATTACAATTTGCTAAGTGGAATTACTATAGCTTTAACTACGGTTGAATTCAATTTGTTTTGTGGGATGTATTAAGATTTAAATAATCACTGACCTTAGTAATAAAGAAGTGACTCCTTCAGTAGTTAATTTCTAAAGTTATAAAACTATTTGAAGTAAATAAGGCTACGTAACAACAATTTCTTATAAATTTCTTTACACCAAAACGCGTATCTATTTTGTTTTAAAAAATTAGGCCGCTTTTTGGTCTATTAAACATAACTTTAATTTATCACTTTACTCATTCACAAAATAACTACGACCTAACACAACACTTGAAGAGTAGAACCTTAAAACTGATTAAAAATCGTAATATTATTCAAGAGCCTATTCAAACGCTTTACGCAACACCTATTATTTATCCTAGTAGGTATGTGCGACATGTGTGATGATAATTTCCGGAATACAGATCTGCCCTACAATTAGTTACTTCTTTAACTTTCCTTACAAATAATCTTTCTCGAAATATTAATCATTTGTCTACTTTGAAAACGTGTATTACATTTAAATTTAAAAATTTATCAACAAAACTCTTGCTATAATAGCAATCAAAACGAAACAAATTGTAATCTACAAGCAGGCCTCATTACGCCATTACTTTACGAGAACAAATGTGTTTTTGTTTTACTTACCCTTTTACTTTTATTTGAATAATTTTATATCTTAACTTATAAGTTTGTAATACGAAACCATTAACAACAAAGGCAAATTTACTAACAAAAAAATTGAAATTAATGTTAAGTGAAAGTTTTGTAACTTGAAAAGCAGTCATATCGAGAGGGTTGTGTATAAAGTTGCGGAAAAGTTAGAAAACCATAAGTAAGGCACAACTTCGCCTACTAAACAAGTTAATTATTGCTTAAAATTAAAAACAAAAATCATGTTGGCATTAATTATTATTATCAGACAACATGATCTTTAAAAAAATTCGCTTCTTTTAATTATTTTTTTGTATACATTAATACGTATTTATTTATAAGAGATAAAAGAACCTTTTGAATGGATAAATAAATACCAGCACAGATTTGATTCGTCCTTTTTGATGTTCATAAATTCGGCCGTTAACAAAACCCATCCTGTTTATTTACGCTTTACACTTTTCGAAAAGATCTTTTAAAACTTTTATATCCCCATTGGGCTGAATTATGGAGGAGCATAAAATTTTTATAAAGGCCATAACACGAAATAGTTTTGTTTGATACCGTGAGTCTTTTCTGATATTCAATGCCAGGCCTGAATTTCCAATTTTATAGATTACACCACGTCCCTGTTACGCGCAATAAATCGAGTTCGACGCTGAAAATTGCTTCAATGTAACTAACGCACACAACTATTAAGTGACTGGTAAAGTCCCCTGATAACATCTCGCCACAAACTTTATAACGCCTATGTTAAAATAAGCTTCAAGTGGGCGGCGAAATGATTAATTACAACAAAAGTATCAAGATTTACTGATCTTCCCCGCTTCTGAAACGTCAAAGATTATAATTTAAGGGGTTCTGAAATGACTCGTGTTACGGAAAAACTCATATTTTATCGGGGAAACTGCAGGAAATCTTTAAAATAAAATACTGCAGCGAACTCGGTTTATTACTTATATTAATCGTTATTAAAGGTATCTAAAACGAACCACAATTTCTGATACCTCGGGGTCATTTCTGATAAGATGTTCTGAATGATTTTTACATTTATCATTCTTTGTTCAGCACATCTTGTTTTGATAGTAATATCTTAAGCAAATTCGATTTCCATATTGCGGCCCCATATCATAATACCTTAATGGCATGATGACACCATTATCATACTTTAAAACGCTTCCTTCAGATTTCAGTCCCATTTAATTTTTGCCGACCTTGCCAATACATTAATTAACTGCGGGCATTTTTGTGTAAGACATTCAATATATGTTCGTTGAAGTTCATTTGACCATCTAACTAAATTGCCAAGTACTTTTGAGCATTTCATTTGTTCTAGGCTCTTAATTATTAAGGTAAATATTTATTTTCGCGTCAGTCGCTGGATGATCTCTTCCTACTAATTAACATGGCTTACGATTTCTCTTCGTTGAATTCCATCTTTATTGTTTTTTTGCTCACTTGGTTGCTTCATTTGAGTAAATTTCTACTTCTGTGGTGCTTTTTCCTCTTGTGAGGATAATCAAATCATCACCAAATGCTATAGCTATAGTAAGGGTGCGGCAACACCCCCTCCCTAATTTGAAAGTTAAATAAAAAATAGATGGTAGCAAGTACTTAAAGGAAATTTATTCTTACGTTGTAAATCCACATAATTGAAATTTACATTTTAGCTAGTTTTGAAAACTAAATCGCTCAAGTGGTGTCGTTTGTTATCAATTCACTGCTGAAAGCGAGTTCGGAAATTTTCCATTACTCACATTTCTGAAGGGATACTCGCGATTTCTTCACTTATCCCATTCCGAAGGGCGGAAGAAAACCGCGCAGCACTCGAACTCCAGAAAACATTGAGGCAATTTCACGTCTTCAAAGCGATCTGCTCGCAAACATGCAGCTTCAATTGTCTGATCGAAGTGTGCCACGAATTTTGCACCAAGACTTGTGATTTCATCCGTACAAGATGGTTGGCGTTCAAGAACTGTTCGAACATGATTGGCAAAATTGCATGGAAATCTGCTAACACGATCACCAACTTATCCTCATGCAGGTACAGAAACTCGCTGCGCTCGTTTCTGTAACGTCCTGCATTCGTTTCGGAATCGCTAACTTCCCGCACTTGTTATGAAAATAACTATTTTAACCACTTCAATGCCTACTATGACTTCCATATAAAAAAATACAACTTTATGCTATAAATGAGAAACAAATGAATACATTTAAAATCTTATTAAACCAGTAGATTCTCCTTAAAAAAGTGCCTTAATAATGTCAAAGCAGTAATTTGCTATTATTAAAAACAAGGGAGTTATGAGGATATCAAAAAAAGTCGAAAAAGTCAATTTTGGGCTCTAACTCAAAAACAAAAGAAGATAGCCAATTTCTGTTTTCACCATTAAACATATCTCGAAAAAAGAGATTGAGACTTGGCCACTCGTTTTCCTCTATCTCTTATGGTTACCGAGATGCCCTATTAAAACATCCAATTATGCCCACCCTGTACACGCCGTACACTACACGAATGGTGTAATGAGAATACGGTCAGAACGATATACATATATCGTCAGACCTCTTCTTCTTTCTCTTTCTTCTTTTAACTTTTCAGTTTTGATCAAACCCCGACATATGAAAAATATCACTTAGATAGTAGTAAAAACACTTTAAACTTTAAAAATAAATATTTTTTACAAACAGGTTTTCAAAACTCAAAACAGAAAGCAAGCAGAAGAGCTGTGCAAATAACCGTGAGAAACTTTCCACTTCGAAAATTAGTTATATGTGCAATGGAATTACTACAAATTTGCACATAAAACTTCAAAAAAATTCTTAGATATTCTTCGAAAATATGCTTCTGAAGAAAGGTCAAGGTTTTGAAAGATTTTAGAAGCGAAAATGAAAAGTATGTAAGTTTTAAATTTTGCAATTTTGGTTAAACGTAGAAGTCTAAAAAGTGTCGCTTGGAAAATAATAAAAACATTTTACAAAACATTACCTACGTAACGAATGTGTGAAAACAAGATAATCCCCAGAGCTTTTGAAAATAATATGTAAGAACTTCGATGGTAAACCAGAACAAAAGACAGCTGTAGCAAACGAATTTGATAAAATTTCCACTTTGAAAATTAATTATAAAATGGAATGACTACGAAGTTCCACTCTCGGCTTTAACAAAAATTCTTGGAGATTCTTAGAACATATACTTGCAAAGCAACGGCAAGATTCTGAAGGATTTCACAAGCCAAGATAAGAACTTTGTTAAATTTTCAATTTTGGTGAAATGTCAATGTAAGAAAAGATTCATTTTTAGAAAACAGTAAAAGTATTTTAAATTTAAACAAAATGAATACTTTTGCGTAATGAACTCCTAAAAGAAATATTCACGTTTTATTAAAATAATACGGAGACTTCAATGCTAGATCAGAGCAGAAGACAGGTAGAAGACAGCTGTAGAAACAAAAATTGAGAAACTTTTCACTTAGAAAATTAATTATAAAATTACTACGAATTTTCATTCTCAAAGAAAATTCTTGGATACCCACAGAAGCTACACTTGCAAAGCAGCGGTAAGGTTCTAAAAAATGTCATAAGCGAAGATGAAAAGTCTTTTGGTCAAACGTGGACTTAAGAAAAATGTTACTCTGAAAATAATAAAAACATTTTTTGTTTTAGAATTTAGTAAATAATGTGTAAATAAAATAAAATAATATTTTTTGTTTTTAATGAGCACTTGAAGACGGTAAAGTGTTTACGTCTTTGAAAAATTCTACATGGAGACTTCCATGCCGGATCAGAACGGAAAACAGGCGTACAAAAAGCCTTGAGAAGCTTTCCACTTAGGAAACAAATTATAAAATGGAATTACTACGATTTTCTACTCCCAGATTAAAATAAAAATTCTCAGAAAATATGCTTGCAAAGCTAGGAAAACATTCTGAAAGGTTTTATAAGCGAAAATTAAAATTCGATTAAATTTTCAATTTTGGTCAAATGTCCACACATGAAAAATATTACAAAGCGACTAATTAACCTAAAAACAATAAAAACATCTTAGATTTTCGAAAATAAAAGTATTGAGTAATGAACATTTCAAAACGAGAAAATGCTTCGCATTTAAAAAAATAATACGTGGTAACTTCAATGCTAGGCAGAACAAAACCAAAGCATAGGCTTTAATCGTATCAATTCTTCAAGAAAAGAAACACATTAGTTCAGAATGAAGTAATTTAACTATATGGTTAATAAAAAAATAACGAAACGAAGACACATATTTAATGATTCATAAAGCAAAGAGAATCAAAAGAAGTCCTTCAAGACAAAAATATTCTGCAGGAGTTTGTAAACCATAAAATGAGTTAAATACTAATGAAAGATGAAAAAGCAAGGAAAATATCCAAGCACAATTGTAGGCGAGAAAGGTTTGCCCAAACTCTGATAAAATAATAAAACAAAATTGCATTGCAAAATCTACATTTTGGTGCATTTCAGGTGCTTTGATTTTTTAATTTTTCTGTTAAAGTTCAACTGACTTGAGTAATCTATACAAAAATCCTTCAAGAAAGGTATAAGCAAATAGTTATTATATAATAAATAAATAAATACGAAGGATTTCATTTTATTTAAGTGGCATTCCGTGCGGGAGGAATAAGACAAAACTTATTCTAACATAAGGATTTTCTTTAAAAATAGAAGTGTAACAATTGATACTAGGCTTTATTTATTTTTAAATTAGTTTCCCAAGTGCAAAATTAGTTTCTTAAGTTTTTCAGTACAAATTCAAACTTCTCTGTAGCATTGTTTTACTACTTTATAATCCTTGTTTTGTAGATTTCTTGCTTGCATTGTTTATTAATAATATGTATGAATCAGCTAATTTTAAATGTTTCCTCTCTTTTTTTAAAGTTTTTAAGTCTTCTGTTTCGAACTATCACTGAAGTTTCCATTTATTATTTTTAAATAACGCAACCCTTACAATTACTTAATACACTAATTAAATAATTTGTACGAAAACAGTGCCCTCCTTAATATAAAACTTTATGGTTCTTTTATCTTGTCTTTAAAATAGTTATTTAAGTAATGGCCTCGTAAAGCTTAAAAAGAGCAGTTTAAAATAATCACTAGGATTTATTACGGTGTTCATAGGATAATTAATTTTGTAAGACTTAAACGATAGATTAGCAAGTAAACCCCAATATGTCAGCTTTTTGTTTTTTCAAATGAAACAACGTTTTTTTTTTATATATTAAAAAGTCTTTTAAGCTCGCCTCCGTAATTTTTTTCACCTGTCATCCAGACAATAAAATGCCTAAAGAATAGATTTATATTACAGTTTTATCTAATTCAACAGACGTGGCTTTCAATTCTTGCAGACTGGCATTCGATATGTGTATTTATTTCTTCATTATCGCCTAGACTTTTACTTACATTTAGCGTAAGATAAAACGAAAAATGTTAATGGTTGGAATATAGGCCGCGACGATATTTTCACCTCGGATAGACAGTTAAGAGCGTTTGGAAAATAAATGTAACACAATAACGGTTAGAATTGCTCTGATATTACTTTAATTTATCACCACAATACATCGAGGTTATGACGAACACTTGTAGTAACAATTCATCAAATAACAAAGCGTTTGTTAACCTCAAATTCATGGTGCGAGTAAGGATCAGCTTGACGTAGGTCGTAAATGATTCATTTTATGAATAAAACATGCCGTATTTTTGTTTGGTTTTGTATTAATTGTGTAGACACATATGGTTTGAACATCAACCTGTTTCCTTAGACGCCCACGATCGCTATTGAATAAAATACGGCCAATCCCCACTAATTAAATTTGCTTTTATGCAGAGATACATTATTAACCCTTTCGTGGGCGGTGGGAAGATGTATTCCCATTTTCAAAATTGCTAGAAATGAGTTCTTGGGAAACGGAATTCCCGCATTACAAATGTGCTGCCATCTAGCAAAATATTCAGAAAACACTATTTTAAAGTGATCTACATTTTGATCTAAACCGGTGAGTGCCTGTTGTACCGGCAAACGTTGAATGTGTCATATTTGTGGTTCTATACTAACAGTTTGCGCGCGAATTTTAGTTTTTGTGATACAGTTCGTGTAATTGCTGTTCATTAAGCTTTTTTTGTGGTTGTGCTTGCTGGTTAGACATTCTATTACACTTATCTACAGACACAAAGAAATTTTTTGTCTCATTATTACGGTAAGTTCAGTTATGTAGGTGGGAAGTACGCTTCCCATGGCCCAGCCATTAGCACATGTTGTTACGGTACCCACTTTTTTGTCAGTGCTATTTTAGTATTTATATATAGTTTTTTTGTACCAGATGGCTCAAAAGTGGGACTTCAGTAACTCCAAACATGCTGAACAAGCTTTGGAGTACCTTTATGCACTGCCTGATGAAGATATACAGTCTGATGTCGAAGCTGACGAGGGTGCTGAAGAGGAATTGGCAGCTCTTGAAAGTACGACTCTAGATGTAGTTGAAGATATTGTTCGATATAGCCAAGAAGATGATGCACAAATACCTTCACCACCTTCACCAGCTAACCATATAGATGAAAACATATATGATACTTTAGATTGGGATGAAACAACAGATTATTTTGAAACAATCACAGATAATTTTAGACAAAATGGTGTAATCAACAGTGAACTTTTAGCCAAAGCCAAGAAAGAAGTAGACTATTTTGATGCACTGTTTGATAAAGAGATTATTGATAATATTGTAGTGGAAACTAATAGATATGCGGCACAGAAACTATCTAAAAATTGGACAGATACTACTAGTGAAGAAATTAGAGCATTTATAGGTATGCAGATAATAATGGGCATACATCAATTGCCGCATTTGCAAAACTATTGGAGTTCTGATCCGATACTAGGTGTAGAAGCGATTTCTCAGGTCATGACAACAAAACGGTATAAAAAAATTGTGGAAAATATACATGCCAACAATAATGACACGAATACAGACCGAAACGATCCTAATCATGATAAGCTCCATAAATTGCGCCCAATTATTGATAGCCTAAATCAAAGATGTGTAGAACTGCTAAATCCCTCGTCTTATTTATCCGTTGATGAATCGATGATACCTTTCAAAGGGCGTTCAGCGTTCAAGCAATACATGCCGATGAAGCCCGTCAAGCGGGGGTATAAGGTGTGGTGCTTGGCCGATTCATCTATGGGTTATATAATAAAGTTCGAAGTTTATACAGGCAAAAGCACAGTTGTAAATACTGACAACAACACGCTTGGTGAAAGAGTCGTGATGAAGCTAACCGAATCTTTAGAAAACAAGTCGTGTATTTTGGCATATGACAATTTTTTTAGTAGCCCAAAATTATCTTTACAGCTAAAAAATAAAGGTATTTATTCCTGTGGAACAGTCCGTACTAACAGAAAAAAATTGCCAGTGTTTATGAAGAACAATGATAAACTTGCAAGAGGAGAATTTCAGTTTCAGACTAGTGGATCACTTGCAGCCGTGCGTTGGATGGACAACAAACCGGTACACTTCTTATCCACGGTACATAATCCCCGAGATACAACAACAGTGCAAAGAAAAAACAAAAGCGGACGAAAAGAAAGTGTTTATTGCCCAGTTGTTGTGTCAGAGTATAATAGAATAATGGGAGGAGTTGATCGGTTTGATCAACTTCGAGAACGATATGCTATTGGAAGACGTTCTGTGAAGTGGTGGCATAGAATTTTTTATTATTTAGTAGATCTTGCCATTGTAAATGGACACTTGTTGCATAAACAGAACAAACGAAATCCACAGAATCAGTTGTCGTTTAGAATAACTTTAGCAAAGCAACTTATAGGTAACTTCAGTTCAAGGAAACGCCGTGGGCGACCAGCAAATTTTTTGGCAAAAAAGCACCATGTTCCGGAAGATGTTCGGTTAGCTGGTGTGGGCAAACATCTTCCAGAGCTCGGTGGAACATACAGAAGATGCCGATGTTGTAGCACAAAGGCTATTGAGAAACGGACGAAGTACACATGCACTGCATGCCTCGTCCCTTTATGTGTTGATCCCTGTTTTCGTATTTTTCACTCGAAATAATACCTGTTTTTTTTGTAAAATCGCATTAATATTATAATATTAAATAAAACTTATTACATACAAAGCGTTTTTTTGAATAAATAACAAAAGTGATTTTGTTACTTGACTCTACCTTGAAGTATCCATGGGAAGGGGATTTCCCACCTGCTTGTTCGTGGTCTATGGTAAACAAAATCACTAGTCAATAATTAATGCCTCCTCAGTGATGGTAATATGGTATATGTACAACGAGAAAACTTTTGAAAAGTACCCACAAAAATTTGCCCATGAAAGGGTTAACTTAAGCACCACTCATTTATTCAAAACGGTTCGAGTGAGCTTTCCCTTAAAGAATGCCAACTAAAAAAAATCTGTTGAAATACGATAACAATGACTTTATTCTACTCCACTTTAACCTATTTTCTAAATTGAATTCTAATTAAATTACGTTTGGTTGTCATTTTTCAAACCGTAATTGCTTATTGTAAATAATCCACAGCGTCCTTAGCACAGTTTTAGAAACTTGTAGGGTTATATCGTACGTTCAAATAAATAATATATAAGGGAGGCCATGGAAGCGAAGCTACAATTTATAATTTTTAAAGTAGGGCTGCCACTCAATAGTTCAAAATAGTTAAATACCAAACTGATATTAATTAGGTATTTAGGTATATATTAATAAGTTACAATAAATAAATCAGCAAACCAACAAATCGAAAAGTAATTGATCACACTGTATTCCCATAAACACAAGTGCATCATCACACATTTTATGTAAAAAAAGAAAAATAGAAACATACGCCTTCCAATTAGAAACATTCATAATTTTAAATGGGAGTAGAAATACTATATTGCATAATTATGAAAATATATTAGATTAGTTGGCACAATTACGTTACTAGCTTTTATTTGTTAATTAATTATTTAAGATAATTTACGATCCTTTCTACTTACTAATTTGGGTTGCTAATTTAAGTAGCCCAACAAGTCGGGTTTCAATCATTGTTATGGCGATTCTTTTGGTTTTAGTTAATTTACAACACAGGTCTCCTTTCACGAGAACGTTTCGACTACCGAAATTGATTTTGGTGATGAAATTTATTATTCCGTTTTCGTATTTAGCAATATATGTATCTTCATTTGTTTGAATAAAATATAAAAATTGATGAGTTAATTATTTTTTTAATTGCGTAGGTGTTTAATTTGATTTCTTCGTAACCATTGTGAAATACAGTAAAATATAAATGAATAAATCCTTTATTAAAAAGTTTGTGATTTTGGGATATCATTAAATGATAAAATTACGAATGCGATGTATGAAATGCGAAGTTTATGTCTTGTAAATTTGATGAAAAATAAATTAATAATAAAATAAATGCTAAATTCCTTTCTTTCATTCCTTCTTTTAATTCCTGACTTTTCACTGCATTTTCATTTAAACTTCCATGTCTTTGACAAAGTTGAGTGCTATTTTAATGTTTAAAGGGCAGCCCCTTCTCATTAAAACACAGATTTTCAAACAATTATAGACTCTTGGCTGCTTATACTTCCCTTTAATGCCCCATAGAAATGATAATTTTCTTACCGTCATTTCTGCCCCCTTCTTCTAGTCTTACCCTTTCTGTTCCTCCTCCTCCTCCTCGTTCTTCTCCCCTTCTTTGATCCCCTGCTTCTCCTGCTCTTCATTCTGCTTCTTCTTTCTCCTCCTCCTCCTCCTGCTTCTTTATTGTC
This sequence comes from Melanotus villosus, assembly GCA_963082815.1. Taxonomy (NCBI): domain Eukaryota; kingdom Metazoa; phylum Arthropoda; class Insecta; order Coleoptera; family Elateridae; genus Melanotus; species Melanotus villosus. Next base: position 80,465,349 of record OY720420.1, read on the forward strand.
GTCTTATTTTGGTTTTCCTTCTTGTTCTTACTATTTTTCTTGCTTGTGTCCTTGTTCTTCTTCTTCTTTTTATCCTATTTCTTCTTCTTCGTCTTCGTTTTCTCCTCATAGAATGCCATGATGGCGCAATGCTAGAGCGTGAGGTTGCGTTACGTTATTCCTTGGTTCAAACCGTCGATGGACAGGATTTTCCTGCAGTCTAAGAGATCGGTATCGAACCATTCATCGTTGAGCACCAAATCAATGACGCTCTACTCCGGATATTATTTTTAAATAACGACAAATTTTTCCTGTTTTCAAATGCGTAGATTGATTTCTTCGCAACTCTTTAAAATGTAGTAAAACCTAGGAAAATAAACGGTTTAACCTTGTAGTTCAAAAATTACAAATGCGAAGTTTGATTTTTTGTGTCCCTTCTTTTCATTCCTGGCCTCCCATTTTGTTTCCATTAAGACTTCCGTGTTTTTGAAAAAATCGAGTACTGCCTCAATTAAGGCTGTAGTTAACCCTTTCTCCTTTAAAAACTGATTTTCAAACAACTTTACGAAGTGACAGTTTCGTGGCCGTTTTCTTATACTTCTACTCCTCCACCACCTTTTCTACTTCTCCTTCTCCTGTTTCTTGCTGTCTACTTATTTTTACTTTCCTTCTTGTTCTCGTTTTTATTACTGTTCTTGTTGTTCTTCTTGTTGTTGTTCTTCGTGTTACTGATTTTATCTTATTCCTTATTTTTTCCTTTCTTTCTTTCCTTCTTATTCTTTTTGTTATTTTTCTTCTCATACAGTTTGCATAGGCAGCTAACTGAAATCGCATTGTTGGTAGACGTTTAGTCAACTTGCAGTGACCTACAAGGAGTTGAGAGCATGAAGTCTTAGTGTTCCCTTTGAGAGCTTTACATAAAATTTCATTTTTTCGCTGGAGTAATTTCTTATCAACAGATGTGGTTATTGCAGTCATTGTTTTTTTAATACTGGTAGTAGGTTCTTCATTTCATAAAGCCTTTACGAGCGTTTTTATTTTGAATTGCCTAACCATTCAGAATATGATCTCTGCTTTGCCCTTTTTTATTCTTAGAACTGTTTCCGATTTTTTCGAATATAACTGGGAATTATGTTAATTTTATGTTCTACTTAATTTTTCAGTAATTAAAGGGAAAGCTTGCTTAATTGTTAGCTTTTTTTACCAAAAATTTAAACTCTCCTGTTGCTTCTACTATTATACAGACTCCTGATTTTGTATCTTTTTTGTATCCATTATTGTTTAATCATATATTTAACTACTTGCTTTTAAACATTTTCCTCTCTTTTATTTATTAGTTATTAATGCAATAAATCTTCTGCCTGTCTTCTACTCTGCTCTAGAATTGAAGTCTCCAAGAATTACTTTTAAATAACGCCATATTTTCCTCGTTTTCATGCTTCCGTTACAGAAAACTTGTCTATTTTTCATACTGTCTGTTGAATATGTTAATAAAACCCTACGAAAGACGTTGAAAATTTTGTCAGTCAACATTTAAATGTAAATTAGTCCAATATTTCAAAAACATTTTTTAATTGTGGATTACAAGTTTTCCCCCGAACCCTTTTAGCTAATTAACAATAAATGCTTTCATTTGACAGTAACGGTTGTTCTTGTGAAGATGAGTTTTATATATGCGAGACAAATCAGTATAAATTCAAATAAGTAAGTAATTACACAACATACTAACCTTCAAATAATAATAAAAAAAACAAACTTACCTATATTAAGTATAAAAGTAATGATTTTACACCTTGATATTATTACAATTTAATAATAAATTGCTAACATAATAGTTCATAAATATGAAAGTTAAGAAAGTATTTAGATCGAACCTGTTTGATTATTAATTTTACTTATGCATCGGCATAAGCGCAAAGCTATTAAAAGGCCCATTAAAAGTGTTTATTCCTGTAATTAAATGAAAATAAAACTATATGGAGTCACGGTTGTAGTTATTAGTTCACGTTTAAGGTAATCATTAGGTAATAATGTCCATTTCCGTGCGGGACAACTCGCGGCAAAAACAAAGACAATATTAATTCCATTAATTCATTATTACCAACGTTTTTTTCTCGTTTCGTTTCGTTTCTTTCACGGCGTAAGTGTAACATTTGTTTTTTATTAAGAGTTAAATGTTAATTACCGGCAAGGTTTAATTAAAACATTCAACGATATATCGATGTTAAAGCTGTAATTGTATCCACTTTTATTGCGTGTAAATTTGTAAAAAAAACTCGGTGTAATTGTGTTTTAAAGGGGAAAATCGACGTGGGAAACCAATAACATGGAATATTTACTATTCAATAAGTCCATGAAAACGACATATTTGCATGTAATAACCTAGTGTTTACATTCAATTAACCTTATTTCCGTGAAAATGTCTTAAAAATACGGTCGTTTATGTTTGCTACAAACATTTTATATAGCTTTCATATAGCTTTATGCCGTTGTTTAATCCCAATTACAAATAATTTAGTATTAAATCAACTACTAACGGCTTTAATCCGTTGGATATTGTTACAACAGAAAGCCAGGCTCACTAAGGACAAGTCAATCATGCAGGACAAATTACTAATCTAATTTAATTAAGAACAAGTTAGACTTAATCGAATCTACTAACAGTGTATTGCTTTTCTAACAAATTATCACCGTTTGATTGACATTTCAGCGTATTAGCAATAGGCATGGTTTTATTCCTGCCTCGGCGGTAGTGTTAATGCTTAAGCAAGAGCCACACAATACTAAATTACACCAGAGAATAGCATTAAATGGCGATAAAAATGTGCGAAGCAATCCCAGTTGTAAATTTCTAGCTTAATGTGTTCTTGGAATTGCATTCGTTTAACTATTAAAATCACTTTTAATCAGTGGCGTAACGCAAATACTATTCTACTCGAGAATGTTATAATTGAAGGTTAAATTTTTCTTTAAGTAATGTATTTGAATTTGTGTAATCGTCAATAATTGATAGGAATTGTAAAATTATTCTGTGGGTGTTTACGTTATTTATGGTTAAATTTAACTTCTGTATTGAGAGTTGTTATTTATTTATTGAAATTCTCCAGACAGGTTTGTGTACCTTATTACATGGAGTAACATATACTAGTTTAATTGAAAATAAATGCTGCATGCGTTATATTGATATCAGGAGAAAAGTTAACGAATAGAGAAAGAACAAAAGGAAGAAGATTGTTATTAAGGATTTACAAGGAAGTACAAGGCACGAACTTAGAAGGCAACAGGATTAAAAAGTTTTTAAATGAGGAAATAGGAGTACAACCAAAACCCAAAGATGTACTATTCAAAGTGGGGAGAAATAAAACAAACAAAATAGTAATAGTAAAAATGGAAAATTGGGAAGTTAAACCTGCTATAACGAGAAAGAAAATTGCCAAACAGTACATGAACGACAAATCCAAACCAAGATAAAAGAGGTGGCAAAAAGAAAGTGAAGGGGGATGACATTGATTATTTATTAGAAACTGGAGATAAATAATAGAACCTATCTATGGAATAAAAAAGAAAATTAGCTAGAACTAAAAAACTAGCAGAAGGAGGAAAGGACAATAAAAGAAATGGCAAGGGTCATGAAAAAACTAAAAAAATTGGAATCGGGTGATGAAACAGGAAACGGGAGGAATAACGTGAAACGCAAAAAGGAATGAAAACAAGTGTCGTGGAGATTGGGAACATTGTATATTATCACATTAGGTACTGGGAAATGAATCAGAACTTGTAGATGAAATGGAAAAATATTGGAATTGAGCGAAACAAAGAAGACGGGATTCGGATTACTAAAAATTAGATAAAGGATATACAATAAAGTACCCAGGAAAAGAACCTACAATCAAACCACATCAGGGAGTGGGGTTTATAATAGAAACATGGTGGAGAAGAAGAAACAAATCTGATAATAAGCCAGTTAAAAACTATTGCAGAAGATCGGAAGAAATGGAATAACCTTGTTAACTCCCTATACCCTTAAAACGAATATTCAAGGAAAAGAAAGAAGAAGTGATCCCCAGGTATGTACTTCAGTGCGTGCTTAGTTTGTAAAATTTGTCCTTGAAATTTAATTTCCAGTTATTTTAACTGGTTTGCTCCATTGATGTGAATTTTTAAGGAAGGAAATTGCATATTTAGGTCATATAATTTCGAATAATGGTGTTTCTCCCGATCCAGAAAAAATTAAGGCAATTCAAAATTATCAAAGATGCTAATCAAACCAAACGTTTTGTAGCTTGTGCAAATTATTACAGACGTTACATTCCAAATTTTGCCCACATTGCTTCACCATTAAACGCATTACAAAGAAAAGGTGTATCATTTTTGTGGGACACTACATGTCAAAATTCATTTGAAACTTTAAAATATGTAATAGTGGTAACTTTCATTAAAAATCTGAACTTTAAATAAAATGGTGACTCAGTCCGAGCCCTGCAAACTGCACTTTGTAAAAGCCAACTCACTCTTGTTGAGGTCTTCATCCTAGGTACACCATCCCTCGATGTGGGACTTACCTGCAACAACAGAAAACATTTTTTTAAATGTGTTTCATGCTGTAGTTTACAAAGGGCATGAAAACTTTTTGTTTTAAAATTACTCTTCTTCTTTTTTCCCAAATCCCCTTATGCCTTTATGGCGTTGGTTTGGGAATTAAAAGTAAAAATTCTAAAGACAGGAAATTTTTAAACTGGGACATCAAATATTGTTTATCAGCTGAACACCTGACAAGGAAGAATCTGGGAAAACAAAACAACTGAATATTCCCACCTTTTTTACGACCACCCTGCTGCAGTACCGTGCTGGAACTCTGCAACACTCCCGAACCGACACTCCCGCACAACACATTCACTTTTACCCGTAAGAAATTAATTAAACCATCAAAACTGTACTGTGCAGTTAATGCAAAAAACTAGCAAAATTACTTCACCGCGTTGTCTTTAAATCGGCGAATTTATTTGAATTTTAGCAAACAGTTGTATGTTTGCTTTATAAAACTAAAAAACCGAACACGAACACTCGCAACGAACGAAACTGTAATAGAATTGTTATGGTTTACATTTGAAAAATTAATTCTTTTTCTCCCAAACTGCAGAAACAACTGTAGTTTGAACAAGAGAAAAATAAAATGTACTTAACTGCAACATTTTATGTTCCATGTCAATTTTCGGTTTAGTAACGACATAGTAAAGCACTCCACTACCGAATGCCGAAAAAATAATATACTGTTAAGTAACAATCTTTCAAAATAATCATTGCTGTAAATACAACAACTTAGAAAATACTTCTTGAAAACGTAAAAACTCCACGAGGGAGTATGGCCTCCTAAGTAATAACAAATACGTACATAAGTACACACACAATTTGAAAAACATTGGAAACACGTATCATTAACTGAGGGGTTAACTACGATCTTAAATAGGCGTACGAAAGAATACCTCCACATAATAATTACTTGAAATTTTACAGTCCGAAATTATGCGAACTTTCAGTAACCAATATGCAATACATAAATCATAATAATTTGCATAAGAAATATATGCTTTGAAGTACAATATTGGAACAGTCCTAGCCTTGTTATTGTTTTAATAAATATACAGACAATAAATCTGGATATTTTTTGATCAGACCTTGTATTTACTGTTAACGCTTTCAGTTAAAATTCGCTCAGATTATCGAACGTTTACTTATATTTCTGTACGAAAAATTATACCTGTAGTTAACCCCTCTCAAATAGCAGTTATAGTAATTGATGTAAATAAAGTAGCACAGAAAATCATGTAAAGGACTTACTTGTATAATACGAAAACATCCTCAATCTGTACGATACCTTTTAATATGGGACTACAAAAAATTCAAATTGCCAATCCATTTATGCATTTCAAACGTTTGAATTCCTGGGAATTTCCTTAAAAAGTCAAAAATAGCTTTGTAAATCAATCAGTTCTTAACATACGGATTTTTGAAATAACTCACCTGAACACACGAAAAGCCAATTTTGCAGAACTGAAGCAACTCAATTAAAACGAATCCAAGAATGCTCAAACCCATTGTTTTTCTTCTGTTATTATTTCCACAAATTGATTAAAATTTCCATTTGTTTAATTTCCTTCCAACCACCACGTTAAACAATTTGGTACACCCCGAAAAAACGTCTGAAAATTACACTTTTATTATTACTACCTTCATATTTACCTACTTATTTACCATTTAAACTAATTTATTAGATTGAGCAGTATCTCTAATTAATTTTTACAAAAATAATCTTGGAAACCTTTGAAAGTTTATCAATGAGTTTTAATGCTTTTTTTGTGGTAAATATTTGATGATATTTGATACTACAGGAGTGGCCGGGTGTATAAGGCAGTGGATCGACCACTTTTCCCCATACAGAATTTTCTTAATTCGTTAAAATATTTGCTTTTTCGGCATCTCAATCAAGCATGAATTTAATTAGAATTACCCATAACATAAACAATTCAGGTAATAATAAAAAATTTGGGGAATAAGAAAATAATAACTCACATTCCTTGGTTTAATATTCCTTGTATAAGTTGTTCTGTAACGATTCATTCGGCAGTTTAGCCCATTTTAGTAGCACAAATCCAGTATCATAATCCTGACTTCTAATACAATTGTTTAAACAACAACCACTGCTTTATTTCTTCAGTGAAACCCCTTTGAACTTCCGATATGAAGCATTTGGCCAAAACTTTTAAACAGGTATATTAGGCTTTCGTAACTCCAGCACTTCAATACCCTCCGCCTGGCTTAGTAATCCACGCATAAAACTCCATAAGCAACAAGCACATGAAAAAAGAAAGACTTGCTGATCTGTTTTGAATAAGTTAAGCAAATATTTACGTACCTGGGGCTAAAGGGCCCCCTAGCTTCAGTGCTTCCCTAACTGCTTTCAGGGAAGGCGCCTACTAATTATGAAACCCTAATAACACACAATTCGAATAATCATTATCAAAGAAAAACTTACTCATTTCGTAGTTTTATGTACCTTGTATTGGTCTGATAATTCACACAGTAGTTTAGTCCCTCTTCAAAACAAAACCTTTAGCTCAGTACTTGGAAAACGTTGAGTTTGATCTAACAATTCAGATATAAAACTCTATAAAGGCTGCAACAAACCCCCGAAAAAATAAAGATACTGATTTGTTTTTAATTATTTAAACAAATATTTACTAACCAGGCCTAAAGGGTCCTCTAACTTCAGTGTCACCCCAACTGCTTATAGGGAGGCACCTACTAACTATGAAACATCCTGAACTATAAAATAATTTACCCCGAAAATTACAAATATAGCAAACAACATGATTGCAAGCAGCATCGGTGACGAATACTTACAGAAAAAATCCCTGAATAAATAACAATTTTAGGTTGCAATGAAATAAACTGGTATGATGAAAATATAAAGAGGTCTGGAAAATATTATCCACCTAACAAATACATTAATTGCTCCTGAAAAGTATTAAGGGCTTAAAACGAACAATAGCCCTGAAATAGAATGTTAGTTGCTGAAAAGAATTAAGCTGAACTTTAAATAAAATGGTGACTCAGTCCGAGCCCTGCAAACTGCACTTTGTAAAAGCCAACTCACTCTTGTTGAGGTCTTCATCCTAGGTACACCATCCCTCGATGTGGGACTTACCTGCAACAACAGAAAACATTTTTTAAAATGTGTTTCATGCTGTAATTTACAAAGGGCATCAAAACTTTTTGTTTTAAAATTACTCTTCTTCTTTTTTCTCAAATCGCCTGATGCCTTTATGCTGTTGGTTTAGGAATTAAAAGTAAAAATTCTAAAGACAGGAAATTTTTAAACTGAGACATCAAATATTGTTTATCAACTGAACACCGGACAAGGAAAAATCTGGGAAAACAAAACAACTGAAGCTTCTCACCTTTTTCACGACCACCCTCCTGCAGTACCGTCCTGGAACTCTGCAACACTCCCGAACCTTTTTCAGGACCACCCTCCTGCAGTACCGTCCTGGAACTCTGCAACACTCCCGAACCGACACTCCCGCACAACACATTCACTTTTACCCGTAAGAAATTAATGACATTAAACCATCAAAACTGTACTGTGCAGTTAATGCAAAAAACTAGCAAAATTACTTCACCGCGTTGTTTTTAAATCGGCGAATTTATTTGAATTTTAGCAAACAGTTGTATGTTTGCTTTATAAAAATAAAAACCCGAACACGAACACTCGCAACGAACGAAACTGTAATAGAATTGTTATGGTTTACATTTGAAAAATTAATTCTTTTTCTCCCAAACTGCAGAAACAACTGTAGTTTGAACAAGAGAAAAATAAAATGTACTTAACTGCAACATTTTAAGTTCCACGTCAATTTTCGGTTCAGTAACGACATAGTAAAGCACTCCACTACCGAATACCGAAAAAATAAAGTACTGTTAAGTAACAATCTCTGAAGATACCGATACCGATACCGATACCGATACCCAATACCGAAGAAATAAAGTACTGTTAAGAGTGTTAAGTAACAATCTTTGAAAAGAATCGTTGCTGTAAATACAACAACTTAGAAAATATGTAATAGTGGTAACTTTTAGTAAGAAACTGAACTTTAAATAAAATGGTGACTCAGTCCGAGCCCTGCAAACTACACTTGAAAAGCTAACTCACTCGTGTTGAGGTCTTCATCCTAGATACGCCATCCCTCGGTGTGGAACTTACCTGTAACAACAGAAAACATTATTTAAAATATGTTTGAAGCTGTAGTTTATAAAGGTCATGAAAATTTATCAGTTTAAAATTTGGGAATTCTTCTTCTTCTTCTTTCCCAAATCCCCTTCTGCCTTTATGGCGTTGGTTTGGGAATTAAAAGTAAAAATTCTAAAGACAGGAAATTTTTAAACTGAGACATCAAATATTGTTTATCAGCTGAACACCGGACAAGGAAGACTCTGGGAAAACAAAACAACTGAAGCTTCTCACCTTTTTCACGACCACCCTCCTGCAGTACCGTCCTGGAACTCTGCAACACTCCCGAACCTTTTTCACGACCACCCTCCTGCAGTACCGTCCTGGAACTCTGCAACACTCCCGAACCGACACTCCCGCACAACACATTCACTTTTACCCGTAAGAAATTAATGACATTAAACCATCAAAACTGTACTGTGCAGTTAATGCAAAAAACTAGCAAAATTACTTCACCGCGTTGTTTTTAAATCGGCGAATTTATTTGAATTTTAACAAACAGTTGTATGTTTGCTTTATAAAACTAAAAACCCGAACACGAACACTCGCAACGAACGAAACTGTAATAGAATTGTTATGGTTTACATTTGAAAAATTAATTCTTTTTCTCCCAAACTGCAGAAACAACTGTAGTTTGAACAAGAGAAAAATAAAATGTACTTAACTGCAACATTTTAAGTTCCACGTCAATTTTCGGTTCAGTAACGACATAGTAAAGCACTCCACTACCGAATACCGAAAAAATAAAGTACTGTTAAGTAACAATCTCTGAAGATACCGATACCGATACCCAATACCGAAGAAATAAAGTACTGTTAAGAGTGTTAAGTAACAATCTTTGAAAAGAATCGTTGCTGTAAATACAACAACTTAGAAAATATGTAATAGTGGTAACTTTTAGTAAGAAACTGAACTTTAAATAAAATGGTGACTCAGTCCGAGCCCTGCAAACTACACTTCAAAAGCTAACTCACTCGTGTTGAGGTCTTCATCCTAGATACGCCATCCCTCGGTGTGGAACTTACCTGTAACAACAGAAAACATTCTTTAAAATATGTTTGAAGCTGTAGTTTATAAAGGTCATGAAAATTTATCAGTTTAAAATTTGGGAATTCTTCTTCTTCTTCTTTCCCAAATCCCCTTCTGCCTTTATGGCGTTGGTTTGGGAATTAAAAGTAAAAATTCTAAAGACAGGAAATTTTTAAACTGAGACATCAAATATTGTTTATCAGCTGAACACCGGACAAGGAAGACTCTGGGAAAACAAAACAACTGAAGCTTCTCACCTTTTTCACGACCACCCTCCTGCAGTACCGTCCTGGAACTCTGCAACACTCCCGAACCTTTTTCACGACCACCCTCCTGCAGTACCGTCCTGGAACTCTGCAACACTCCCGAACCGACACTCCCGCACAACACATTCACTTTTACCCGTAAGAAATTAATGACATTAAACCATCAAAACTGTACTGTGCAGTTAATGCAAAAAACTAGCAAAATTACTTCACCGCGTTGTTTTTAAATCGGCGAATTTATTTGAATTTTAACAAACAGTTGTATGTTTGCTTTATAAAACTAAAAACCCGAACACGAACACTCGCAACGAACGAAACTGTAATAGAATTGTTATGGTTTACATTTGAAAAATTAATTCTTTTTCTCCCAAACTGCAGAGACAACTGTAGTTTGAACAAGAGAAAAATAAAATGTACTTAACTGCAACATTTTAAGTTCCACGTCAATTTTCGGTTCAGTAACGACATAGTAAAGCACTCCACTACCGAATACCGAAAAAATAAAGTACTGTTAAGTAACAATCTCTGAAGATACCGATTCCGATACCGATACCCAATACCGAAGAAATAAAGTACTGTTAAGAGTGTTAAGTAACAATCTTTAAAAAGAATCGTTGCTGTAAATACAACAACTTAGAAAATATGTAATAGTGGTAACTTTTAGTAAGAAACTGAACTTTAAATAAAAATGGTGACTCAGTCCGAGCCCTGCAAACTACACTTCAAAAGCTAACTCACTCGTGTTGAGGTCTTCATCCTAGATACGCCATCCCTCGGTGTGGAACTTACCTGTAACAACAGAAAACATTCTTTAAAATATGTTTGAAGCTGTAGTTTATAAAGGTCATGAAAATTTATCAGTTTAAAATTTGGGAATTCTTCTTCTTCTTCTTTCCCAAATCCCCTTCTGCCTGTATGGCGTTGGTTTGGGAATTAAAAGTAAAAATTCTAAAGACAGGAAATTTTTAAACTGAGACATCAAATATTGTTTATCAGCTGAACACCGGACAAGGAAGACTCTGGGAAAACAAAACAACTGAAGCTTCTCACCTTTTTCACGACCACCCTCCTGCAGTACCGTCCTGGAACTCTGCAACACTCCCGAACCTTTTTCACGACCACCCTCCTGCAGTACCGTCCTGGAACTCTGCAACACTCCCGAACCGACACTCCCGCACAACACATTCACTTTTACCCGTAAGAAATTAATGACATTAAACCATCAAAACTGTACTGTGCAGTTAATGCAAAAAACTAGCAAAATTACTTCACCGCGTTGTCTTTAAATCGACGAATTTAATTGAATTTTAGCAAACAGTTGTATGTTTGCCTTATAAAACTAAAAAACCGAACACGAACACTCGCAACGAACGAAACTGCAATAGAATTGTTATGGTTTACATTTAAAAAATTAATTCTTTTTCTCCCAAACTGCAGAGACAACTGTAGTTTGAAGAAGAGAAAAATAAAATGTAGTTAACTGCAACATTTTATGTTCCATGTCAATTTTCGATTCGGTTACGACTTAGTAAAGCACTCCACTCCCGAATACCGAAAAATTAAAGTACTGCTAAGCAACAATTTTTGAAAATAATTGTTGCTGTAAATATGTATAACTTAGGAAATACTTAAGGCTAAAGGCCTTCTAAGTAATAACAAATACGTTCATAAGTACAAACACAATTTGAAAAACATTGGAAACAAGTATCATTAACCGAGGGGTTAACTACGACCTTAAATAGGCGTACGAAAGAATACCTCCACATAATAATTACTTAATAATTACAATCCAAAATTATAGGAACTTTCAGTAACCAATATGCAATACATAAATCATAATAATTTGCATAAAAAATATGTGCTTTGTAGTACAATATTGGAACAGTCCTAGCCTTGTTATTGTTTTAATAAATATACAGACAATAAATCTGGATATTTTTTGATCAGACCACGTATTTACTGTTAACGCTTTCAGTTACAATTCGCTCAGATTATCGCACGTTTACTTATAGTTCTGTACGAAAAATTATGCCTGTAGTTAACCCCTCTCAAATAGCAGTTATAATAATTGATGTAAATAAAGTAGCACAGAAAACCATGTAAAGGACTTACTTGTATAATACGAAAACATCCTCAATCTGTACGATACCTTTTAATATGGGACTACAAAAAATTCAAATTGCCAATCCATTTATGCATTTCAAAAGTTTGAATTCCTGGGAATTTCCTTAAAAAGTCGAAAATAGCTTTGTAAATCAATCAGTTCTTAGCATACGGATTTTTGAAATAACTCACCTGAACACACGAAAAACCAATTTTGCAGAACTGAAGCAACTCAATTAAAACGAATCCAAGAATGCTTAAACCCATTGTTTTTCTTCTGTTACTATTTCCACAAATTTATTAAAATTTCCATTTGTTTAATTTCCTTCCAGCCACCGCGTTAAACAATTTGGTACGCCCCGAAAAAACGTCTGAAAATTACACTTTTATTATTACTACCTTCATATTTACCTACTTATTTACCATTTAAACTAATTTATTAGATTGAGCAGTATCTCTAATTAAATTTTACAAAATAAATCTTGGAAACCTTTGAAAGTTTATCAATGAGTTTTAATGCTTTTTTGTGGTAATTATTTGATGATATTTAATACCACCGGAGTGGCCGGGTGTATAAGGCAGTGGTCGATATAACATTGTTAGGGGTTGATTGGGGGTCGATAGAAAAATGTATGACATCATTGTACGGGTAATATTTAATTCGGTTAACTTAGACTACAAAAGCAATTAAGAGCGAATCGTGGGAACAGTGGCATGAATAGGACCTGTAAATGGAACGAGGTCATAAAATGGCGTATTTACCAATAAACGGATGTCGGTGGATCCCGTCCGGCCGACGCGGCGGGAGCGAGATTGCAACACATGCGCCGTTGCTTATTTACTTATACTTACACATATTTGATTCTACTCTCATTTATGCGCATCGACATACAAGTGAGCGTTAATATTATAAAATTCGCCAACACCAAGAAATTCTTAAAGGGGTCGGTGGTCAAAGAAGTTTGGCGACTCCTGGGTTAAGGCATTCCATTATCCCAGTCACTCCAAATAATTGGGAACCGAAACACAGTGGGTGAAGCAAGGAAGGTTGGTGGTTGTCGAATAGCATGTGCGACAATCAGAATATAGAAAGTGGCTTAGGAGGCCTTAACTCTCCAATTCATCAGTAATATTTGAAGTATTTCATTTCATAAATGGATCGATAATAAAATAGATAAATCGATAATAAATAATTAAGTTAAGTTAAATCAGCACATAAATAAAAACAAATGGGAATTAATTGGAATAAATAAAGCAACGAACAAATTAATTATAACTAGCTTAAGGTTTAGTTTAGCCTCTCGGCTGGTAGCACATAAGTGCTTGATCGAGAGGTCCCAGGTTCCAACCCTAGCCAGACTTCGGTCGGAGGATGGTTGCCTTTCAAACGGATGTAGATTAAGTTGATTAAATTTAGGCCAATAAACCAAGACACGGTGGGTAAAGTAGGGAAGGTAGGCGGTTGTCAGGTTGTCACCTAGCGTGTGAGACAATCGGAGCATGGAAAGCGGCTTAGGATACCTTAACCCCCTATGTTGCCAGCCACATTGCCTCACAAAGTACAAAAATCGATATCATTGCCTTTTTAAATGAATTAATAACGAATATTTGAGAGCTTTAAGTTTATAGATAGATGGATAACAAATAATTAAGTTAAGTTGAGTTAAGTTACATCATTGCATAAATCAAAGAAGATTAAGATTTAGTACAACGTTTATGAATAAACAAATTTTGGAATTATTAAAAACACCCAACAAACTATAATTTCAGATTTAGTCCAAGCAAAAACTAATTCAAATTATATTTGGGGGCATCAATTGCAGCACTAAATTAAAAATCAAACTTGGATATTAAAATAAAACTAAAAAAAATGTAAAAAAATTATTAACCAATGGAAAATAAAACAGAAAAAGTTGTTTTGTAAATTAAATATTCCTTGAAATCACTGGCATTTAAATAAATTAAAATTACAAAATCGAAGCAAAGGATTAAATTATTAAAGAAGTAAATAAGCAAAGAATGAAAATAAAGCTGAAAAATCACATTTAAAATTTATAAAATACCTAAAACGTGGGTTTCAACAAAGAAAAAAAGCCTAAAATTCTTTAAATTACTGCAACCCTAATTAATGCCTAGAGAATATTTAAATAATTCAAAACACAATTTTTAAAACTTCTAAATTATTACTTCTTACACAAATAATTCAATTTTAAAAACAAAGAATTCTCTTATCTTTGCAACAAGCACACAAAAAGCGGGTGTTTGGGCTGCAAGTGTTAACCTTGAACAGATTTGAAATGATATCAAGCATACGAATTTAACGAGTTGATTCTTGCATGCTTTGGAAATGAAGCCGTACCATTTAAAAAAGATAAATCGAAGCTTATTACCCAACATTTGAATATTTTTTAGTGTCCTTAACATTAATAAAAATTACAAATTTACTACAAAAAGTCATTCTGTTGTTTAAATAATTAATTGTTATCCGAAGATTTTCACCACACTTAGCTAAATTGTTGCATATCGTTTAAGAAATTTTTGATAATTGTCAATTTTTGTAACCAAGGATTAGATCAAATTATAAAAAATGATAAGAAATGATTTTTATTATGAACCCAAACCCAATTCTGTTGGTATTTGTTTCTAATTGCCTCTTACATTTATTTAGGAAATTATTCATAGGTACAAGAATTAAAACACACTCTAAACATGGTGCTTACCACATCACCCCGTATAAGTACCTTTACAGTCTAAACGTTCCAAAAAAATATCACAAAAGTTTCAAATTTCAAAGTTTCTTACCAGCTGATGGCCCAATCTTCAACACAGAATCGCTCAAATTTAAACAATGATTTTCAGAAGTAAATAGTAAATTGATATTGGTCTGCTATTGCAAATCAGATAGTGAAATGGGATGAATGCAAATGTTAAAATCAGAAAAACAAATCAGCATAGCAAGACAGCAGATAAACATCTGGCGAGACACCTGAGCTTTGTTAAAAGGTTGTAGGTAGCAAAAAACACTTCGGCAGACGTTTTTCGTTTTAAATACGTTAAGAAAATACAATTTGGAAGAAAAATTTGAGGTAGGTACATATGTAAAATAATTATATTTTAATGTTTTATTTTACTACGATTTTTACTCTATCGTAAATCGTAATAAACATCTGAAATTGAACAAATGCAAATTTTCTAATAAAAACAAAAGAACTGCTTGAAAATTTGTAAAACACGCAAGTTTAAACAATTGAAAGGTTACCATATAACTTGTGTATGAAAAGAAAACACTACCATGATTTTTTCCAAACTGTAGTGGAAGGTTGGCAAAATCGAATATTTACGGGGCGGGGCATTGATTTAAATATAATATAAATAAAAATAAAAATAAATATTTAGCAAGGATGAAAAATACCTTGAGGCTCATTTTTAAAAGGTTTATGAGGCCTTAGCCCACCATATTGCCGGCCATACTCCCATACCTTTACCTTACAAAGGAATTTCTAGAGTTTTTAAGTAAAATTCAAATTAAAATTGTGTTTTTTCCCAAGAACAACAGATTAAAAAAATCTCAAGAGTTTCTAGACTGGATTTTTTTTAATTTCTTAAGATTTGCCACAAAACACAGCCCACAAGCTTGCCCTGGAAATATTCACAGCTTCAAACACAAGGCAAGGCATTTTAAGAAATGTAAAGAGCAATAACTTATCAGATTGTAGCACCGAATTTTAAGCTTCAACCTGAAGGCACAGTCTGAAATCCTTAAAATATAAACCAGAAAATCAAGTGAAAAATTGGCTAAACTACCAAATCACAGGGGGGCTAAGAAAAATCAAGCCTTTTAAGCTCCATTAAAATGAATTTAATCAAACCCTTTGATATAAATTAATGTATTCTAAATCATGAATTATGAAGTGCGAAGCCTTTTTATTACCTCCCTCCACCTACGCCGCTGTGTTGGGTTATTGAATATGGGTGAATTTTCACTGCACTGAACAAACTTTGACAATATTTTAAACGCCCAAATACTTTACTAATGTAAATCTTCATGGCAAAACGGGTGTTTAGGTCTATTCTAGTATAAATGGGATTCTTCGCCCCCAAAGATGTTAAAACTAATTCGTTCAATTCGGTTCAAACAAACTAACCCACACCCAACACAAACGCGGTTTACAACTAAAATATTGAACTAAACGTACCTTAAAGGTGTCTTCGGGCACTCTGTAGACAAGAAAATCCAACAAGCTGGGTCACATTTGCAAATCTCAAGGTGGAAATTTTCAACAACCACCTCACCAACTCGCGACAGTAGGTACGACACTATTTTCACTCAAATTCACTTTCTGTTTAACATTGATCGCCACTGTCCTATTTGTAGAAGATTTCCAAAAGTTTAGACAAATTTTTTTCAAAATTTAAGTAATTTAATAGCGCAACAGGTTAGGTGTCGATGCTGTTCATCCCGCTAGGGCGGTTAATTAGACAGCTGGACGCAAAGCAAGAGCCCAGGTGAAGTAAGACAACACTATAACAAACAGAGATGAAATGAGGCTGACAGCATGTTCAACCAATTGCAGGATAGTTTATCAAAACAACTGAACTACAACCACAATTATTGCGTCCAGGCTGGGACACATTTTCCACTGGGCATCCAAGTAACTATCGAATGTTTTAAAGCGCGAAACTGACGTAATTCAAATTTATACCACCTGGGCCCTATTGCACAATGAATTTACAAGTTACAAGTTATAGTTTACTAGTACTTAAGTATTAGCAATTGTAAAATTTTTTGTTATTTTTAGTAGGATTTAGCTAAATTATTACTAAAACTGTTGATATTTTACAAATATAAAAATATCAATTTACATTTGCTAATATTTAAGTAGCAGTAAACTATAACTTGTAACTTGTAAATTCATTGTGCAATGGGCCCCAGTTTATATTTAAAAGCGAATAAATTTTTTTGTCCAACACCTACCTAATAATGATGCTATAACTATGGTGATTTTAAACAAGTAAAGTCGCCCATAACCCACTAGTGAATTATAATCATAATCCACTAGTAATTTCTAATAGTAATATTAGAAACCTCATAAATTAAACTATCAACAATTTTAGAAAATTAACGTCTTTTTATTAACAATTATTTAATACCATTAATATTAACAATGAATATAACATTGTTTCTTAACATTAATATTAACTGTAAAACTTAAGGAAATTGACTTATTCCTTTCCACATCATCTAAATTGATGGTACAGCCATTCGATTTTGTTGTATTGTTGTCCTGAAATATACTTGCATTTAAAGATGGCTCGTTCACAGAAATTGATTTTCCGCAAATCTTTTTTTGCAATATTAATTTTATTCGAGACCGACTCCTCAATAACCTTCTACCACGGACGTTGATCTTCAACCCCCATGGCGTTTGAGGGTTGTAATATCGCCCCCAGCGTCGGCTAAAAGAGTTGCCGAAGAACGTCTTAGGCTGTGGCCAGTATATAATTCTGGTCTTGGAAGTTTCAAGTACGAAGCAATCATTCGTGGCATCCTTGATAATTTATTGATTCCAACAGGCTGGGCTGTACATTTTTGATTCTGATAATTCAAAAAGAACCTACGGTGAGAAACATTTTTTGGTCGCAAGGACGCATACTTTTTATAAAACGCCGAAAATTCCCATTAGTAACGCAACCTACGGAAGTACAAATAAATACGTAAATATAAAATAAATTGAGGTAAATTTAAATCATACCTTCATCATTAGATATTCATTATCGGGTGCATTCATTACAAATTCCTCAATATGCTCCCTTTCCACAACCCTTGTTTTTTTCGGTTTATATGTTCTAGACTGGCTTTTCAAATATGCCGTAAGCTTACCATACCGCGAAATATCCACATTCTGATAAACTTTTAAAGTAGTCTTCAACATTGAATATTTTGTCCACAATGAACTGGGAGCGAGCTTCTTTGCAATATTAACAAAATAAACCAACATAACCTGTTCATTTACACCATTAACAACTCCCTTGTTTTCCTCCACTCCTCAAATTGATTAAATTCCTTATCATACACATCTTTGGATTTGTTAGGTAATATATTCAGAACTGCTAATTCTGCTTCTTCTTTAATTTCTTGCGAAATAAACAAATTATCTTCCATCTCGAAATTTTTTTGAAAAATTTTCAAACGTAAACAAACAATGCTGTATCTAGTAACTTAGTAACGCATATACTTTTTTACAACAGGTATCTACAAAAAATTTAAAAAATATCACAACAGCTACCTAGAATTTGAAAAATTAAAGAATTTAAAATGTCAAATTAAAAGGCCCAAATATTATATTTTTTGAGGCGTTGGATAAAATTTTGTATGCCACGCGTGTGTTAAATACGTAAGTCACTTGAGAAAAATAGCCCACTCGGCCTAAAGGCCTCGTGGGCTAACAATTTTCTCGCGTGACTTATTTGTATTATAACTTATAACACACTTGTACCATAAATAACTATATTTACTTTTGTTGCACAAAGCCGGCCACTCACGTTTCAATGCCGCAGTACGATTATGTTGGATACGACGAAATTGAAAGGTTTTTGAACGTCTGTGTGCAATACTCAACAGATCGGACCGATTTTGACAGCAAACAAACAAAACAGTCTGCAGCAGTACAATCGTGTTGGATGCAACACAATTTAATCCTGTGTATAACTGACCAATTCAGCTGTACAATTAGAATTTTGTTTTATGGCAAGAACATAATACGGTTTAACATAAAGTATGTTCATTAAAAAAAACACTCGCAGCAATCCCTGGAAATGATTTTCATATGTAACATACAGCCTAAGACATACTTAAAACAAATTTTCAAAGCACCCTACAGTTTGTTTGTTTTATGAACATAGGTACTTTATTTATGTGCAGATATAGCATTACGCATAACTGCATCCTGTTTTATTTATAAAAGATGTTATTCTCACTTAGGGGTTTGTAGGCAACGGTTTTATAACCAATAACGCCAACAAGCAATTATTTCTAGCACTGGTTATTTTTGAGCAAAAATCATCTTTTTTGTTTCTAAATAAACGAATTTCTTGCCACGCTTGCCCATTTATCTTCTAATGAAGGAACTAGGTAACCTGCGTACTTCCATTTTAGTTGTTTCAATTTTTCTATGACATCTACTTTCGTCGAAACGATGGAGACTGGATTCTAAAATAAACAATACACTGCTGCGGTCTTGCTTGATGTAGCCCAGGCCTTTGATAAGGTCTGGCTAGAGGACCTGTAAATAAAACTACTTAACCTGGGTATACCTATTTTTTTTTCTGTGATATTTGGTGGTAGTGGTTTTCTTTAATAAATCCAGTAATTTGGCTCTTATCAAAAATGCCGTGTCGATAGCCTAGTATAGGATTTCCTCTGTCAACTCCGTTTTGACCACCTTGTGAAAGTAGAGGTTCCACAGTAGTGGACCTAGTATTAAACCCTGTGTGGCCCTGCAGGTTATGTCATGTTCTCTTCCGTTCTCGGTTATAACCATTATGTCTGATAGGTAGTTGCTTCATCAGCATCATCCTTCGGCTAATCGATGTCCACTGAACATAGCCTCCTCTAAATCTTTTCAGTTTTCTCTTTCGCTTTGTTAATCCAATTTCCCGCAATCTTTCCAGTGTCTCCACCCAATTGCTTGACTGTCTTTCCCTGCTCCATTTATTCTCTCTGGGCCTTTATTCAATCACCCTCTTTGTCCATCGGTTGTTCTGTAGTCTGGCTACATGCCCAGTTTATTTCCATTTGTAGTTTTGTAATTCTCTTTATCCCAGCTCTTCGACTAATTTCAATATTTTGTATCCTGTATTTTGTATCCTGTATTTTGTTGCATAGACCTCTCCATCGTTTTCTGGGCCATGATACGCTTGCTTAGCGTTTTCATTGTCAGTGTCTGTGTTTCGGCTTCATGTGTGATGATGGGTATTATACATTGTACAGAAACGTTTATTTTGTAGCAGATTGATATATCTCTTTTAACACATGACGTAGCTTCGCAAACGCGGCCCACCAAAACCAACACATTACCCAATTTGGCATGTCTGGCTATCTTCCTATTCTAATATTCTGGCAGAAATACTTACATTAATATTCAAGAACTTGTTGTAAGACGCTTTCACCTATCAATATTATTTTCCTGGCTATGACGATTTGTCTACCTAGATCTATCAAATCCTTTTATCCAATCATCCTAACTCATCCGTCCAAATCGGAAAAACATCTGATCAGCGCGACGATTTATGGCCAAAACACCTCAAATAAAATGCCGGTAATTTCATTTCGTCGATGCTTTGCTCCCATCTTCCGCTGTTAAAAGCGTTTCTGATGTCCATTATTATTAGGCGACAGTATTCTCTGTTTCGGTAATGTTTGCATTGTATTTTTGTCTCTCTTTAATGGTTGGGCCCAGAGTGGATTCCCCAGTTCTAGATCCAAGTTGCTTATCTGCTATATTTCCTTTTTCTTGCAATTTCTCTGTTAATCTTTCGTGTATTACTCCCTAAAATTTGCCGAAAGCGTTCGGAATTTTTTCCATTCCTTCTGTCGGCTTAGTCTTTTTCCAAGTGTTCGGAAACATCCCCATGCTATTATCAGGTTAAACATTGTTAGCATAGCATCCTCATTGGTCCCCCATGCTGCCTTAATGATTTCTACTGTTAAGCCGTCAGGGTCTGGTGGTTTCTTTTGCTTTATCTTCTTGATTGCCTTCTCTAGCTCTTCATTTGTCAGGGTGGGTGCCGCCGATATCTCGGTCTTTCTTCGCTAGTAGGGAATGTTTGATTGGCGTGCTTGTTGGTTTCCTTTTCATTTAGAGTTGTTTTTATTTTTTTAAAATAATTTTCCAATTGCTATTCTGTAACCTTATCCCCACGGATTTTCCAACTATATGTTTTGACTTTCAATATTGCGATATATTCATTTCTTGTCGCGCTTGATCCTTCATTTCCAAGGCTATCAAGGGGTTGTTGTATATCCTGGACTTTTTTTCCTATTTAGACAAGTCTCCCTTTTTTCGGCTACTGCTTCATTCCATCAGTACACCTGTTTTCAGTTTATTTGCTCTGGCCTACTGTGTTTTGTGTGTTTGACTTGTTTCTCACATTTCTCTGTATCTTTATTGAATTTATAACTAGTTGAAAAAACTTATCATTGTTAAGTTAGAAGAATGCAGGGGTTCTCTTAATCGTCACGAGTTCTGGTGTTTTTTAATCCCCTTGTAACGCCTGATAAAGATCCTCGCCAAAATAAACCTAACTCCAAGTCCTTATATTTCAGAAATAATTCGGACAAAACCCGGAAGAAGACATTTTTTTAAGTAATACTGCCGTAGCGATAACTGTAAGAGTACCATCCATATACTTCTAACAGTATATCGTTGCTTTCAAGATCCTACAAGTTCCCAAAATGGCCTCTCTGCCACCAGGTTTTATAACAAGCTGATTAGAGTTCTCCTTTTGTAAGACTATCTTAATGGTTCCTCTTCCTCAAGAAAAACTAAGTATTTTACCCTTCAGCTTGGATTTAAGCCATCTGACGGTACTTGATTTATGAAATCTTAACAAAGATGCCTTGCTCAGAGTTATTAGCGTTGTTTGAAGTTTTGATTATTTTAGAAACTCATGTACGGTTGTATTGGTTTAGATCAAAAAGTTGACCTTAAGTACATTGTCCCTAAACCTTGATCACAATGGTGTATAATCTAGCTATCTACCGGTTTCTCAATTTTTTCAAGGAAGTGGGAGATCTTACTTACTTTGTTTTTATTAAATTTTAAAGCAAATTAGTAAACTATTATTCTAAATTCAACTTGTAATTTACATTAATTGCATATTTTTGTAGATTTGTATCCTTATCATTGTGGTTTTTATAAGAACGTAAAACAACGTCTCCTATTTTAAGTAGCATTAATTCCAACTGTACTAATCTGCAAATTAATCATTTCTGAGGATTTATTTTAGTTTAAATTTAATAACCGAAAAAGGTTAACCGTTAAAAGATCTGAATGAAGTTTAATAACTTCAACCTTTGAATTAGATATTAACAACCAGGTAGTTAACGGAATGGTAAAAGAATAATAATATTTAGGTAACTTTCGAAATTTTAGGTCATTTTAAACAATAATAACCACCCACAACAAACAGAGCCTGTACAATAAATAAAGCAACGGATTAAACATATAACTCAAAGTTGAGGTTAAAGGTCGAGCGAGCCGCGAGTCGTAAAATCGGGCTTAATGTGCAGTGAACTCTCAACATTCCGTAACTTCAGGACTTCTTTATTTTGAACAATAATTTGCCAGGTTAAGAAACGAGACAGACAGACGGTCAGAAAACTGCCCTGGTACCACATTTCACGTGCGTACAGATTACTGTCCATTACAAGCGCATTTCTCTTGAAACCTGTCACAAATCATGTCTACAATTCTATTGTGCTAAACCGCACCGGCAGAAGAAGAATCGTGCGATTCGGACTGGATTATCAACTGCAATAAACTCTAGGAAGTGAAGTACGCTCGAACGATGTTTATTGACACTTACGCAATATTTCAATAAGTAAACGAGAAAGCATTATGCTATTGTGCTTCAACTTTTTCAAAATATAAACATTTGTTGAAGAGATTTTGCAATAAACTTGCTTAGATTGTGAGCTAAGTTAAATTTTGCTTTCATACAGTTAGTTTATCGCCAGTTTTATACAAAATCTAAGATTTCTTTACCTTTTTCTGGTTTGAATGAAATCGTAAAAAACCCGAATATTTCCGTAATAAGCCGGATATTTCCGAAACAATCCGAAGGACTCCGAAAGGCACAAAGTTACGATAAAATTATTCAGTTTGTAGAAAAAGTTGGCTAATTTTTTGATTTAGGTACTAGGAAAATTTACAAAAAAATGTAGTCTATGCTACTTAGAATGCATAAATCGAGCGATTGGAAAAATATTTAACGATTCAACGATTAACTGACCAAATTGGCTCATTTTATCCTAAATTGATAGAAACATCAAATTAACATAAGCAGAATCGCTGTAAATTAAATAAAATACTTAAATATGTATATTTTAATTCCAAATGTCTAACAAAATGCCTAAACTGCGAACAAATAGGCAAACAAAATGTGCTGTCCTTTTTTTTTTAAATTCGCAGGTGTTTTCCATCACAGCAATTTGTCTACACCCACGAATATAAATTCCAGCTAAAATGGGCTTATATATCATCGAGCTTTCTTATGTTATACAATATTAATTTATATTTCGGCAATTATTAATTAATTAGCTAGTGAAACTAAAAATTCCCAACATATGACAGTTTTATTAGTGAACGAATCGTTTAATATCAAAACGTTGCTTTCTATTTCGTAAATCGTCTTTGCCTGCCCTTTATTTCGATCATTTTATGGTTAGGTGACGGTGATCAACGATTTCTTACCCAAAATCTTGATTTATCGGCTCCATACTAGTGTATGGTAAATGTCATTGGACAGTTTTAAATAATAAGAGCAACAGAGGACACCTACTACATGTCACGTCCGCTAACTTTGGAACACAAAGAAGTCATAAACGTAAAATAGTGCCGGTAGTTTTCAGTAGGTAATAAACTAATAATAGTAATTTTATTTAATCTTTGTATGATAAAATATGCATATGTAAACACGGACAAACCACTCCTATGTATTAGTTTTCTATAATCGTTATTTATTGACGGCTTGTTGAATTTTTATGGTTAGATTATACTTCTCTCTGCTTCGCTCAGATATTGGTAAAGATTTTCAAAATAGTTTCGTAGGTGTAGGACGTCTGTTGTTATTCATAAATTTTATTTATTTACACAACTACAAGTGTAATCTTCATAATGTTAACTTGTAAATAAATATTAATCGAATGATTAATTTGTATTTTTCTTTAACTGCCTCTATAAAGCTATAAAATACGCAATAAAAACATTAACACATTTTATTAATTTATTAAAAAATAATTTTCACAAATAAACACAATAAAATGACTTAATAGATTAAAACGTTGTAAAATATATTTAACTTACGTTCCATCCATCGTAATAAAACAAATACTGGACTTGAATTTTAAAATTTAATTTTTAAGGCGAAATTATTAAGGCTCCGATAGAAACTGATATTTTTTTATATGGAGATGGTTTAACAGTAATTGAAATTTGAAACTTATTTATGAGACTATGTAATCAATTTGCAGTTTTTGTTGAATATAGATTTATGAAATAGGTTATGATTCATTTAATTTTGATTTATATTCCTCAAAATTCAGTTTTGCTGTAATCCATGGATTTGCCATTTAGCATATTAGTCTACCTAATATCAAGTTTCGCTTTTATTTTGATATTGTTTTTGTGGGACATACGTCTCCCCATTATTTGTCAGTTGTGAATTTCGCGGTACCATCAATCTGTTCTTACAATGTTCTGTTCTTTTTCTGCGTTATACCTATGTATTCTAAGGTACTTTAAATCTTCTTGGGCAAGTATAGTAAACAATTTAGGCATTTGAAACGAATGGATTTTTATTAGACCCATCATTATTGGTCTATAACAAGTTATTTCAATTTAAGGATGCATGTATTGTCGATAGTCGCGGTCGTGGCTCAGTTTGTTCGACGTGCGTCTGACCACTGAGATTAAGACTGGCTCGGGTTCGATTCCAGGGCCACACATACACCAAAAACACCTTTGCAGGCACTTCCGTGGTTCACACCCCACATAAAACTGTAGGTCCCTTATGTAAAAAAGGGTTATATCGCTATTGTTAGTAAAAGTAGCATAAAAGCATCCTCGTTGTATGGGAAATATATAGTCCACAAGTGCTATAATATAGGCTCTACGACACATACCTTGTGAAACACCTGCTTTAGTGTAATGCATTGACGGAAGCCTGCTGTTGATGTAGATGTGTTACCATCTGTCTTCTAAATAGCGCGTTTCATAGCTTTTAATAATAAGCTAAGAGACCAAATTGTACTTGACTTACGTTCAGGGACGTTGCTGGATACCCTGTTTTCATTTCGATCCTTTTTCTACTATATCTATAGCTCAATGGAGTTGTGCTTATACTGAGGGTTCTTGTTTGAAGCCAAATGGGTGTTGAGAAATAAACCCTGTTCATCTCGGTCCTCAATCTTTGACAATTAGCTTGTTTAGCAGCTTTGATAAAATTGGCACTTATTCATGGTATAGCATCTGCATAGATATAGATATAGATGAATAGGGTTTCCAAATTTTTAAGCGTTTAAAGCCTAGTAAAGAGGGCTACTGCTATAATTATTACTTGAACGAATTTTCTTGTTCTTCGTCTGTCTTTCATTCTTGTCCTACTCTTTAGTAGAATCTGTAGTAGTAACTCTAAGCATCTCTTACAGGAGACTGGGGGAATACCACCCTTTACTGAAATAGATAGTTACTCGTAGTTGTTACTTACTTCTCCCAGCTTAACCTCAACGGCTCTTTAATGTAAATTCTGTTAAGTATGTAACTTCTGAAATACTGTATGGTATAAGTTCAAGTGGTTTGTTTATTAGCCAGCAACAGCGACGCAACAGAAGCCTAGGCTAATTACTATTAACCCCTAACTATGGGTTCTATGAGTCTTCTTAGAACGTATGCCGGGTAGGAGGTAAACTTTATCTATGAAGAAGGAAATTAAGATTTATTCACAACGTCAGTCAGTTTTCTTCCTTTTTGACCGAAGGCAATGGCTTACTACTAAATAAGTACGAATCCTATAAGCCCTATTGGTATGTGTGCTGGGTTGAAGACTAACCAGCACTTTTAAGGGGTTAACGTGCCCTCAATAAGATTTTTATAGAATGAAAATTATTGAATGCCTAAAATGACATTAATGCTTTATGGTATGATGACCTTTCTTGAAGTAATTTGGTTATTAAAAACAAAGTCGAAGTACGAAGCATGTAACATTTTATACGAAGATTGAAAATGGAATAAATTGAGTTATCATCTCGTGGGGTGACTATTGATTAATATGAGCTTGTGCTTCATCGCTACAAGCTCAAGTACCACTATTTATACAAGTGGAAGAAATAGAAGACTTGTAATTTGTTAATTCAAAGTGACCTGAGACAGAGTACAGAGTGGTGTGAAGACATAACATGATAATTTTCTTAAAAAGGAGGTCGAAGCAAAGAAGCGGAGCTTGAAAGGAAAGAGGAAGAAGGCAGAAAAGGAAGAGAAATAGGGGGAGGATGTGGAGCATGAGGAAACAGCAGGAGAAAAAGAAGAAGACAAGGACGATGAGGAACAGAAAGAAATTTCGTGATTTATTTCTGTACAGAGAAATTATGTTGACGGTTGTGTGATAAATTTAAAGTTAAGTTTTTTTATGAACAACTCTTGTAACAGTAATTTAAAACTGGATGTTTTGCGAAAATATACGATGTTAAGAAGTGTACACGGAAACGCCCAGAACTAATAAATCGATTTTAAAACCTGTACCGAAACAATTTTCGTGTTTATTGAGTGACAGTTCGAAGAAGTGGGATTAAACGACATTTTTTCACTTCTTAAAAAAAGGTAAAAATCTAAATCGACTGCCTAACCCGCATTCCAACTAAATATTTATTGTTATAGCTTATAACAATAAAACGACAGGTGTAGGATGTATTTTAGCATTAGTGACAATATAAGTTTATAGCAATAATCCTTCGTTTATCGTTCTGCCAAATAAAGAAGAATGATTAGAGTGATATTTTCTAAATGGACTTTCAACTGTCAGAGTTTAAATTCGCACGGCTATAACAAACGCTCGTGATTACGTATAATAAAATTGCAGGTTTGTTACGGTTTGTTATTGTTTATTATTGTGTTTTGTATTTTAAGAATGAAATGTACACGATTTAGGTTAGGAAATATGTTCTTTTGGAATTTGTTGTCTCAGTTTTTTGAGTTTCTATGTCCGTTGAGGTTATTTTTAAGTTAGTTTTGGGTTTTAAAAACCTAATTCCAGAGGATTGTTTGTTTATGGAAAATTAAAACTTGCGTTTAATGTCTAATGATTACTTTAAGTTTTAAAAGTTTCAGAATGTTAAAGAAGTGATCCACAATAAGAGCAGCGGTTTTACAAGCAATTCGTATTAGCTGTCGTTATAAATTAAGCTTAACTAACACTGCAGTAATTTGTATACGTCTCTTTTAATAATCGCCCGCAACTGCAACTACGAAGTAAGCAAGACAATTAGTAACATTTACTGAATGCAGATGTAATAACTGACTTTATTATTTTCGAATTATAACATAGAACTTTCGCTGCTCGGCACGATTGAGGTAGAAAATTAGATTTGCCTTAACAATTTTATAAAACATCCCGCGATCAGCACGTAGTAAGGCACATAAAGAAATTACGCAACATCAAACGGCTTTATGGTACCAAGACATGAATAGTACAGTAAAACGAGGTAAAGAAAGACGGGCATAATGGAATGAACAAAAGACCACTTCCGTGAGTCGTGTATATCTTCAATTTAAGTGACAGAAAAATAAATCGTAATGAATGAGAGGTAGCACTTTCTATTTTGCGGATTCGGTTTCACATCTTCGGCCGAACTGGGTTACACCCACACGCTCAAGTATTCACGAATTTCATGTTGTCTTCGATTACAATACTTGCCAGAGGGTTTGCAAACGTAATATAATGTGCTGTATCGACAACACAACGCGTGTCTTACTCCAGATTTAACAGGGCATGATAGCGTTTCTAAAGATTATGTCAGATATCTAACGCCGGCTTTAATAATATATCGACAGTTCAGTAAAAACCTTCGCCTCTACTAATTATAAAACTCGACATAAACGGAACGAACGAAATTAAGAAATTAAGTTCGCAAGGACTTTATGTAAAAGGCGAGTTGATAATATAAAACCGAAAAAAGTGTACTCCGATAATTAATGATGATTAATAGATCTTAACTCGCATCGGATCTATTAAGGTCTCACCCTCCTACACTGAAAACCGAAAAAACCTTGTTCTTTTGAAACTAGCATACTCCTCTGTATATTTGGTAACACCTAAACTCATTCATCCATTGCTACAGATTAATCAAATGGATTTCCGGCATCATTTACTAACGATTTATTGAAAACATGATAGGAGTTTAATGTTTTCGAATATAAAAAAAGTGTTAAAGACCACTTGTCGACAGATTAAAAAATCATTGCCATTTACTTACGTCATTTATTTTATTAATTTTAGGTACAACTACGTTGAATTAACTTAAAGAAACGGATTCTTTATGCAGAGAAAGGCGGCGCTTTATACTTAACCTTTTCAAACATTGAATTGAGTTTGATTGTTAGACGAATTAAATTTATGGTGGAACTAAAGAAAATTAATATCAGCAGTATTAGATATAAAACCATTTCATTTATCTTATAAAAATATATCGAACTTTGTAGATTAGTTGGTAATATTTCTCTGTCTGTGAATAACACGGAAGGATCTTAGAGTTTTCATCAAACTACCTTAAATTTTGATTTAGTCTGAAAATATCCATTACTTTAGATTCTCATTCAAGAATTAAATAAACACATAATATAACTATTTTTTTTTTGTAAAATTTAGTGCGTATTACAAACCGAATTTCGGAATGCAAACGTAGAGCGAGAGATTTCAATGCTCGAATAGGCAACAAACCCCCAAGCATCGACCGTTAATGAAGTCTGTACAGACGAAATGGGTTTATAATAGTTTTAAAGGTGTTTCAGAATATTTTACAAACAAATAATGAAACCAATTTTTTTGTCAAATTTAGCTCATACTGCAAACAGAATTTTAGAATGCAAGCCTACAGCGGGAGACTTCAATGCTCGAATAGGTAACACACCCTCAACCATCGACCCTTAATGAAGTCTGTACAGATGAAAGGGATTTATAATAGTTTTTAAGGTGTTTTAGAATATTTTACAAACAAATAATGAAACTAATTTTTTTGTAAAATTACGCGCATATTGCAAAGCGAATTTTAGAATGCAAGCCTATAGCGGGAGACTTCAATGCTCGAATAGCCAACAAACCCTCAAACATCGATCGTTAAGAGACTGAAGCGGTTTATACTTATAGTTTTAGAATATTTTGGACTTATGCTAACAGTCATCGCTTTGGAATTATAGTGCTGTTCTACAAGCCACAAACCTAAATGCTGGGAAATGCAAATTAAAGGTTTAGCTATTAATATTTTCATTTATCAATGAAAATGGTAGTTACAATTTTTAGTATTAGGTATTTTATTGTAATATAATGCAATAAATAGTGTTATATTGATATCATGTTGTTTACTTTTTGTCGAATTGAACTAACTTTGTGCAAAAGTATGAAAATAACCTAAACATATTTCTAATATAACGAAAATATTTATCATAATTGTGTAACATTGCATTATGCAAATTTAATAATTTTTATTCTTAATTTTTATACATATGTACTTACAGTAAATTCAGCTTATTTAACATTTTTAATATAATACTTACAACAATAACATATTAGTTTATAACTTGTTGTTTGTCGCAACAATGTTGTATTTTTTCCGAGCTTAGCTTTTGCTTTCTTTCTATTTTGTGTTAGTAATACAATATTTAATTTTTTTTCGTTTCGAGCATTTGAGGCATCATCTTTATTAAAGGCTGCTTTTTAAATCTGAAACTCTAAGTTCCAATAGTGTCTGAGGTATTCTTTGTGAAAGCGATATGTTTGTACCAGAGAATTTTTTACATTTTAAATTTGTAGTTAGGGGTTTGTTCTCAAAGGACTTGCTGTATAAATTTGATATTTAATAACTTTGCCCCTAATCTTGCCCCTAATATTGCAACATGTTGTACGAATTTTGGTAATTTTTTTGCTGTATTTGAATAATCTTAAACTCATATTTGGATTCATATTTTGAAGACAATAATCCTATTAAAGTTAATGGGCTCCACAGTTTGTGTTTTTTAAATTTGTAGTTAAAGTAAAAATAAATCACTCAGGTGTAACTTCCAGACTTTTCTTAAGAAACTTAAAACCGAAAAAATGAGTAAGATCACAAAAGAACTGAAAACTGAAAGTCAGATCTGTTTGAGATTATGTATACAAACTCCAAAGCACTTCTCAAAGCTTAGCTTTCTTAATTAACTGAGCATTAAACTCTGACCTTATATTTAAACCTTTTGAATTTGAACATGGAAATAAATAACTTAAAATTAGAAACTGTGGAGAGTTTAAAAAGAAAAATAAGCTCTGCCTGAGATTACGAACCGAAAAGCATTTCTTTGTAGTTGAGGTTTCTTACTGGAACGATCATTGAAATCTTTGACTTTATAAAGAGTTTAAAATGGGAAATTAAGTTTATTTGAAACTATTTGCTGAAAAACAGGTTTTCAAAGTAAAGCTTTCCTGCTGATTATTGAAGTCTATTGTTATGCTTTTAGGCCTTAAATGTCGAAGTAAATAACCAAAAACTTTTTAAGCTTTTGCACCGTAAAATTAGAAATAAATCAACAAAAAAATGAAATTGCAAATTTGTAAGTTTACTCGGGGAGTTCTCTAAGGTTTGCTTCCGAATCTTTCACTGAAGTCCAAATAAATAATTTAACGTATTACAATCGAAACTTATAGGTTTATTTCAGGGGGTCGAAAACTGAAAATAAAGTCTGTCGAAGACTACGAACTGAAAAGCAAGTTCAGATTTCTTGCTGGAGCGGTCATTAAAGTCTTTTACTTTTTGGGTTTTAAATTCTCTTCAGAGAGGTGAGGAAACACCCAGTCGATCTGAGACCATGAGCTTTAAAGTTCAGGTGTCCTTCTAAATTGAGCATTAAAATCTCTGTTTTTAAAGCACTTTGTGCAGTAAAAGTGGAAATAAATAAGTATTCGAATTTGTTACTTTTTGAGGAATATGAAAATTGAGAAACGTTTAAGATCATAATTTGAAAAACATATTTCTACAAATGAATTATTTCCAAAACATCCTCTTCGGGTTACTGTTCGCTCAAATTAAATTTAGTTGATAAGATGTAATGCCTTTGTAGATTCAGTTAAGTTTATTTCTTCTAATTGATGATGAAGTATGAAATCTGCGAATGAATTATCGAAACTGTAATTGTTTAAACTCAATATTTGTTTCATTCAGAACAAGAGGCAAAATACGTGCAATATTTGATATTAGGTTTAATTAACTCTTTCTGATACAAACTGATTTACAATTTATCATAAAGTGAAGCATAAACATTAAAGTGCGGTCTTTTAAAATGTTTATTAAACTCTGTTCTACTTTAACTAGTTTAAAAATATAATTATTATACATGGAAATACTGGCATCAACTGATCCATTCCTATTTGAAATAGTTTCTGGCTTGATTACAATAGAACCACAGAGACAATAAGTTCTTTGGTTGGATTGTATTCCAATCTAGGTTAAATCACTATGTGTGCCACGTAAAACAAACAAATAATGCATTTTATTGTTAATAAGATGCAGAAATGACCTTAAAATTATTAAACATATTTACGTAGAAGTAATTGCGGTGTCGTATTTTGACACCCCGTCTGACTGAAAAATTTAAAAACAATCACGGTTGAACGCGGATACGAAGACCTTTTCCGTCATGTTGTCAGGTTCACATTTTGTTGTCGAGAAGCCCCACTGTCCCGTATGTTTATCTTTAAGGACGTTGTAGTTCTTTAAACGTGCGAGTTCTCATCTTCTTTCTTGTTGTTAATGTTTGGTTTTGTATAAATATGGGCATGTAAGCGCAATAAAGCGATGTAAAATTTTTATTTTTTAACAGTTCGAAACTTAATACGTTCGCGAATACCTTACATCAAGTTATGTAAATATATATTTTTGTTTGTTTAACGTTTTCGTCCTGTACTTGAATTTTTTAAATTATAAAAGGTGAACGCCGTGTCAGTTCGATAAATTAATGCCCACTGGGATAACGCGTTCGTGATCTTGACGTCGGGTCACAAGCTCGGGAAAACTTACATAACAAACTGACACCGACCCGCCAACTAAATCGACTAATAAAAAATAATGGCAATAATAATTCGGCCACACGATTTTCTGCATGACGTCGTGGACAGAAATTGACAGTCGACAAATTGAAGGCAATATTAAAGTAAAAGTACATGTGTTCGTAACTTAATCACGAGCCAGAACATCGCGACCTGTCTGCTTGTATTTGCAACTCGTTTATTTAATCGACCAGGTTAATGACTGGTATCGGGATAATTTATTAAAAATATTACCTTTGCTTTCGTACTTTGTTTCGTTTTTCCTTAAAGGGAGCCAGTTAACATTTTGGTTAATTTTTCATACCAAACGTGTACAACGAAAAGGCAATACTTTGCTTTGTTTTAATTATTTACAAGGCTAAGTTTACAGGGGCGGACCAATATGAACCTACACTTAACAAATACAAAAACAAAACGTCCTGATTTACTCATATTTCTTGGCAATACTCGTTAATTCTTGTAGGTGCTTTTTAAAAGAATGAATTTTACAATCGATCTAGAATTAGCGTTGATTCTCTTAAATGACTTGGAGGTGTTAGGAGAAAGGTCAAGAATAATGCAAAGACCTTGCCTTTTGTTTAAATTTAAAATTTTCTTTTGTTTATTGATCTATGTCGATACGATTTTCGTTTAGTGATGCCGAAATGTAGGTATAAAGGAAGCAGACTATACAAAATACTAATTAAAACACGTAGGCAGGATTTCCTGCAACGACAGTAAATGTGAGACACATTTTTGAATTGCAAACGAGATCATATTTTACACAGAAAAAAATAGAATTCTGAAAACACAATCCTGGTTTTAATTAATGCTGGAATTAACCTTAGTTTTGCATTGTTTATTTTTGTTTATACATAACTTCCACAGACCTGCAACAATTTAAATTATTAATAAGCTTGCACTTTAGGACAAACAATAGCTTTAGTCTTCAAGATTTTTTTCAAGCAGGGGTCAATCTCAGTTTTTCATAGCTGATACTATAAAAAATATAATGCTTTTCATTATTTCACAATTTGTTTAATTTAAAACTAGCAGAACAAGCAGAAATGACGATTACAATATTTTTAAGAAAATCTTCTTCTTATTCATTCATTTAGGCTATTTTTCTTCACACGATTTCAAGAAGATTCTTTTATCTCTTCCAACTATCGGCCCATCTTTTCGGCGGCCATCCAGGTTGACTTCCTTGCTACTTTTCTCAAACTAGTATTATGTGCTCTTTCAACGTGCTTGTTTCACCATTTTCTTTTCCTTATAAATTTCACTTTATGCAAAAAGATGTTAATATATTTAGTATTCAGGTGTTCTCAGGCAAGGTCTCATCTTAATATTGTATACATTTTTTAATAGTATGTCAGTGCTTTTCCAGACTTAAGACATATAAATTTGATGAAAATCTTTCACTTTAGGACAAATGAAGTTCGTTTACTCGAGCTTATTTGGTTTTCAGGATTATTAGCGGGGTTTTCTTTAGTTTTGTATTGCATAGCTATACTATAAAAAATTGCAATGCTTTTCACAGTGACCTTAATTTAAAACCAGGAATTTAAGCTGAAATATTGACCAAAATGTTTACAAAAGATTAATAAGAAACTTGCTTGTTCATCCTGAATTTACGAAATTTTTTAATAATCTTGCAATTTAAAGCAAAACAATTTTAGTGTATTTGGTATTCAAGATTTTGTTCAGGCGGGGTTTAGCTTTAACTCTATTTAAGATTTTTATAATTTTTCAGTGCTTTTCGCAGACTTACAAATAACATTTTTTATAAATCTTTCACTTTAGGATAGATTATTTGGTCTTTTTTTCAGGCAGGGGTTAGCCTTGTTTAACATTTTGCTTATAAGTACTTTTTTAATGTTTTTCACAACCTTGAAATAATTTAATTGTTAATAATCTCGTCTTTGTCTAAGTTTTACAAAACCTGAAAATTTTAAAATCTAAAACATAAAATTACCAAACCTGCAAGAAAAGTTAGGGCAAAAAAATACTAATTTCATTGCTTAATCTTCTATAAGTGTTTTCCTTTGTTTCTGTTACTTTGGCATCTTCAACGAAAAGTTTGATTCCTCTTCAAAACCAGTATTACGTACATATTTAATAAATACCGGAAAGTCAACGAACAAAATGGCAAAAAAAAACTCTGAAAGTTACGGTTCATTTATTCGATAAACAAGCATAGATGTCGTAATGATAGTGAAAGCACCACAGCCCTTGCTTTTCGATCATAAAATCTGTCGTAGAAATCTTAACGATTCCATCTTAGTAAATTGCTATAATCAGCATTGAAGTTTAATCCCTACAATCTGCATGATGATAACCCCTCAATTACGTCTCAATATACGTGCATTTAGCCAAGTGCATTACCGAAACGAACTTCCGGTTTCTCTAAGAATTATCCTTTATGGAGTATTCAGGCGGAAGTGACTCGAATGTCACCTCGGTGAGCACGTTGAATGATTTTTGCCTTTCCATTTATAAAGTTCTCCTCTCGTAAAGCACCGGTGGCATAGATTACGATGTGTAAAAATATTGGATGGTCGCTGAAATAAAAGATCGGTCTCCTTGTGTTTGGTTTACTGACTGGATGTTTTCAGTTCCCACGTTTTTTTGGTCGATTACTTTTGATTTTAGGTTATGATAGTCACGTCTTTGTTCGATCGAGTCTTTTTTGATGCAAACTAGAACGGTTTTTTAAATACGAAACATACACACACATATAGATCGATCGTTTTTATCTAAGATCAAGGTTTTCCCAAGCTGTCAGTCATAGTAATTTTGTTGTAATTGGATTTTTCTTTGCTTTTATTAGATATAGTTTTTTATGGTGTGTGCCGAATTAGATTATGCTGTAATATATAAATCAACCTGTTACTCTTTTCATTATGGAATTCATGGAGGAATGTTTCGACAGCGATATTTTAATCAGTGCGAAAGAATGTAATTCAATAAAAAAAGAAATGAATGCGTGAGCGAATGAGCTCTGCGCAAATTTGTACTTTAATTTAGGGAATTTTAAATAAACTTTTGCATATCGGGAAGGTTATACTAGCGAAGTTATATAAACAAAATCTTTAGGGGAACTACATATGAAAACAATAACAAATTCTTTTTTTTTTTTATAACTTTGGGTTGCATTTTTCAGGATTGTTACTCCTTTTAACATCGACTATAATACGACGTATTTCAATTTGAGTTCTTATTTATCAGTAATTAGAACCTTGTGGTACATATCTAATGGAGGCAATTACTCTGGCCACCCATCGAGGCCACGCTGTAAGCAATGATTTTAGAACCATCTAAGGTGTGCCAATGTAAAACATATTTTATACTTCTCAATTAAGAAGTATAAAATATCGGAACTCGCCACAACAGACCTTTAGAAAATGTATAAAACACACACGTATTAATAAAGTTTTGTGATAATGTTAATTGAAAAATAATAATACTTTGTAGCACGGGTGTTGATATTCAGTAAATACATAATCAAAAAGACATCATTTTTTAATGGTTACTCTACATCAGTAGTTCCCAAAGTGTGTTCCGTGGAACCCTGGGGTTCCATGAAATAATTTTGGGGTTCCAAAATATTGAAGTCTAAAACATCTACATTCTTCTCATTAATCTTTCATTTCATAAAGTATTTGTACAATTATTTTATTTTGTTTTGTACAATTTGTATTTTGTATAATTGTAATTACTATGTATAATAATTTATTGCAACTCTTGTGCATCACACGCACGAGGTGGTATCAAAAAATTTCCGCGGTACCTCTGTAGCGCTCCAACGGATGACAGCATAGGGTTGCGCGCGCAGCGATAGTGAGGTGTAACCTTGATAAGGCAATGTGCCATCGCTGTGTTTATATCAAAATCAGGAGTTGCTAAATAGGCGTTTTTGTGATCATGTGCGTGTGGCAGTCTGCGATTACGACAGGGACAGAAAGTTGGAACAAAGAGCCAACGTGATATTTTGAGTTAAACTTGGGAACTCTGTCACAGAGACATTGAAGATGCTTCAGCAAGCTTACGGCAATGAGGCAATGTTTCGAGTGGCACGGGTGCTTCAAAAGCGGACGAACGTCCCTGGAAGACGACGAGTGATCTGGACGACCTTCTACGAGCACCATCCGAAATTTTGGAACAAATTTGGTAACTTATGCATGAGGACGACATTGCTGACTCTGTTGGTGTGTCGTATGGGTCAGTGCAGGCAATCCTAACGTTTGAATTGAACATGCGACGTGCCGCTGCTAAGTTTTTCCCCCGCCTGCTGACCCCGAAGCAGAATGAACATCGCGTCGAAGTCTGCCAATCATTCACGTCGTGGATCATAACCGCTGACGAGCCTTGGGCCTATGGGTACGATCCGGAGACACAGCAGCAGTCGTCGCAATGGAAGAGCCCATCATCTCCATGATCGAGGAAGGCGAGATAGAGCCGCAGCGCAATCAAGAGCATGCTCATCGTCTTTTTGGACGTCCGCGCCATTGTTCATCGAGAGTTTTACTGCGACGTTCTGAGGCGTTTGAGGCGAAAGCGTGGTATAGTATACCGTTATGCCAGACCCTATCAAAGGTCTGTTTTATGTCGAGAAATACACCTGCACACACGCTTCTTCTTTCAAAACTCTGCATTATTTTGGTAACAATGCGATGGGCCTGTTGCACTGTCGAATGGCTTTCTCGGAATTTAAATTGATCGTGTGGGATTATTTTATCGAGGTCTATAGTTTCCTTGATTCTTTTGAGGATTAGCTTTTCAAATATTTTAGACATTATAGACAGGAAACTTATTGGTCTATGTCTATAGGATGTAAGGTGTGAGGGTTACTTTCCAGGTTTGGCAATCATGATCACTTGAACATACTTCCATTGTATTGAAAAATAACACAGTCTCAAGATGCTTTTTCCTAGGTAGATTTTAGATTATCTCTTCAACGATCAAATCGTATCCAGAAGCCTTCCGGGCGTTAGTAGACCGTATTTGCTGTCGAATTACAGCTGGTGAAAAAGCTTTTAGTGGGAGTGACAGTTAACAAGGTACGTCGAGGAAATCTTCAACTTCTTTGCCATCATCATTGGCCTGAGGTGGTGGTGTTGTGAAGAAATTTGGAAGGTGTTCAGCAAATGTGTCTGCTTTGTCCTTATTCGACGTGGCCCATGTGCCATCGAATTTTTTTATTGGTGGTATCGTGACAGTTGGTCTTTTAACATTCCTTGTCGCTTTTCATATCGAATGGTCATCTGCTGAAAGTTTTGTAATATATCGTTTGAAGGCTTCATTTCGTGCAGCTGATAAGTAAGCCTGTTGTATAAGGTTTTGTCTTGCCTGCTTCTGGTTCTTTACCACGTTTTCCTGGCGCTGCGTTTCTCGGCAACGGCGGGGTGTCTAGCTTCAGGTAGATTGGTTGGTTTATTGCGTGTAGCCCGCCATGCAGCATTTTGTATCAGCGTTGTAAGATAATTAGTTGCTTCATTGAGGTCATGCGTGTTTAAATTTTAAATTTGCGAGGGCATTTTAAAATCAAAATTTTTAGTTGGACTTTTAAACAATATATTCTTTGATTTAAAATTCCAGTATTATGATTTTGTGATTGAAGCGACAAATTCTTGAAAGCTTCGATTTCAAAATCGGTCTTCTCAATAACTGGTTTGATTCTTAAAAAAAAAATTGTTTTAAAGTTCTAATGCTATGGTTTTCTTTATCGTAGTGAGACAGGCTAGAAAACTTCATTAAAAAATTTATTTCACTTGGCTTTCCCGATAACTTCTTGAGGTTTTGGGTCGCCTTAATAAAAAGCCTGGACCAAACCGATCTCAAGTAAATTGTTAGAATTTTAAAATGCGTAAAAATGAAAATGGTTTACTTAATGAAATCAAAGAAACCATCTGCAAATAACTTGCTGTTAACTCTTAATGAAACTATCCTTTTAGAACACAACTGTGTACCACGAGAAAATTTTCTGTAGATCTGATGATTATAAATGCTCGCAGAATTTATTTTGTTAAGTGATTAATTTGTTTATCTTTTCGTGAACAGAATTTTCACACAAAAATTTAACCAAAGAACTTCTAACATGTTTTTTAACATAAAATCTTCAGTATACGATATTAGGTCGTATTAATAGAAGTTCTTGTTAAATAACCTGTTCCAAAAAGATTTCATGAAAATTTTTAGAATTTGAAAGGTGTTAAAACCCAAAACAATTTACTGAATAAAATCCGCAATAATCTGTTTATACTTCATAGCTCTAAAGGAAACCACTCTTTTGTAATACCATAATTCAGTGGTTATTCGTAAAGAAATACGTTTCACGTGATAATTTTGTGTTAAGTATAAATTACCACAATTTTCAAATGAAACTTTAACAATTATATGCTGTTCACAAATCATTTAGTATGGTGGTATTGTAATTTTTAGTTTTCGTGTAATGAACCGCATTTAGGAATTGTTGATCAAATATTGCAAATAGATTCCTGAAGTTGGAGTTCATTGCCTGCAGTTTTTGGGTTAAATTTAAATATTTGCCCTTGGTTACACAAAACTTTTGAACAAAAACATAACCCATCATTTTAAAATTATTAAAATTGATTTTAAAAAAGAAGTAGTAAAATTGTTTGTCCAGTTTTAAAAAATTTTAGATTGCCTTCTGTAACAGGATGTAGAATACACATGAAAGGTTAATTACAGTAATAGATTTCACTACTTCATTATTTATGAAATAATGCGCTTCCTCGTAGGGCTCGAGAAGTTAACGGAAATGGCAAACTTCTTTCAAGGTTTCTGTTTAGGACTTACAAACTCTTTAATACTTGCAAAATATTTTCTGAAAGTTTGTTGTAGCATTTTACGTTTTATGTATCCTTTTGAGTGTTTAGCCACCAGTTAGTTAACAATTAAAACTATCTGAAGCACCTATTATTTTCAGCAACTTCTGGCGAAGTACCTACCCAAAAGAAAGCATAAAATGGCTTTAAGCAACAATAACCATTTATAATATTTGCAAAACTTTCTTTTATCTCAAGAACAATTAGTAATAACTTCTTAAACTTTTCATTCTTGTCCCTTTTTAAGATAAAACCGTGCATGAGGATGAGAGGACATAGACCTCTCGACCTAATATAACCACACAGCAACCCTCTTAAAGCGCGCTACTACTGGCAAACGGAAACGGCTGCATGGGTTTTTGCCACTTGTTCCCATGAATGGAACATCGGGACAGATAAATGTTTAAAGTAAATTTTAAGCACCCTGTCTTTTACACTGAGCAGGTCCAATTTAAATATTAAACACATAATGACAGGCAGCAATACACCCGGATGTTGTCTCAGGTTACGGGAGCCTCGGGCCTACTGTAACAACAAAAAATATTAATATAAATCATATCTAAATGATAAATATTCTTCTTAAAGGTATGTAGCAATGCTTCTTTAAGTTTTGTTTTTTGTTTATAACACATGGTTGTTTAAATTGAAATAATGAAAGTTTCTACGTTTCAAAACTTAAAAATTTGGTTAAATATTTCAAGACTAGGCCTTTTTGATTTACATCTTCAAGAAAAGCGAGGTTAGGATTATAAATATCCATAATTATTAGGTAATAGTCCGCTGAATAATTGAACTTATTAAAGATGTTGCTGCGATTTAATTATCGAAAAAAAACAACGTCTTCTAATTCTACGAAAAGGAGTTAGTAGTTTATTTTAAAAATTAAATTCGTGAAATAATTAAGAATACCGAAAGTGATTTATTCAAATTAATAGAAATAGAAAATGAATATTTCACGCGTTTACTTCGTTATCCTCCTTCCTGTAGTAAATAAATTTGCCTAAAAATTATTGAAAATCTTAAAAAAGCCATAATTTAGGGTTCGATGTAGGCGGATAGGTTAACATTTCAATCGTTGAATCTCTTTTTTACGTTCAAAATTAGTCGAATTTCTTTCAGTTTACGTATTAAATTAGCATTAATAATAGAAAAGAATTTACGAGTTTATGCAAATAAAAGAAATATAATACACGTAAGAATATCTAGTTTTAAACACGTTACGTAAATCCATAAATTTAAAATTTTAGTATTCGTAAACCTTAATATATTAATTTAACGTGAAAATATTGCACGGTTTTTTCTATAAGGCTGCTAATAAAGCGTTAAACAAGAACTGTGTTTTAATTAATTAAAATTACACGCTTTTTTGGTTAATTGCCTGAAAGTTTTTATGTTCTAAATATTAATTAAATAACGGCGAATT
This sequence comes from Melanotus villosus, assembly GCA_963082815.1. Lineage (NCBI taxonomy): Eukaryota > Metazoa > Arthropoda > Insecta > Coleoptera > Elateridae > Melanotus > Melanotus villosus. Next base: position 80,505,834 of record OY720420.1, read on the forward strand.
ATAGAAATTAAAAAATTCCCCAGGCGGACAGGTTTTTTTATGTTTTGGAACCATACTAATTCGTATAAATTTGTTATTTTAAGTAACGGTTATAAAAGTCACCTGTTGTGATGTTTTAAATATTTGACCTCTGTTCAAAGTTTGTGTGTAAACAGCGTTAAGAATAAAATATGTGATTATTCAAAGCCACTACGAAAATCATTTCTTTGTCATTTTTGTATAAAGGTGAAATGTTAAATTACAAAAATTCTAGCCAAATTTTTTGGATACACTTCGATGTAAATTGAGTTATGAGACATCAAATAAGTTTCAAATAGTTTCAGAAGATTAATAAACTGGTCAGGATGGTGATTATATAACAAAAAACATTTGAACTTAAGCTCTCAAGTAAATTTGTAGGAATATGATTTTTGTTCTCAATGTTAGCCCAAAAATGTTATGGTAAATTTCAAACATTTTCATTATGGGGCAAATGAAGATCCACTAAGTCAAAACTTCGATCATAGTTCAAAAGTTAATTAAAAATTCACCCCCTTGGCAAAATATTTTCTAAAAAAGACATTCAAATCCATGAAGAAAGAATAAGTCTATGAATTAGAACATTTTTCTGACTCTTTATTTTAGGAAAATATTCACAAAAAATATACAAAATATCAAACGCCATGACTTCCATATTGAAAACTAGGGTTTTCCATGGTTTTCAGAAACGAAATTAGCAAAAATTTCAGCAGATCAAACGAATTCCACACTTTTTGAAGACTTTCATAACAATCCTTCGATTTGTAACTGTAATTCAAATCCTTGAAGTTTTCTAGGGTGTTGGATTCTTTCTGGAAGGCAGGGAACCTTTATTCTCAGTTCTCAAATTCTGCATCTTTGGAATATTAACCCAAATTTGATATTTTCAAAATTACGACAGAAACATGGTATTACTAATACTTTTTGAAAAACAATTTTGAAAATTTTATAAATCTACAGTATTTTAGTTTATCAATCTAATTTTTTCTTTCGAATTTGAAAACCGATAGTTAAGTGCGTTTTTGTTCGATTTCAAAAAGTCTAAATGATTGTTGAAGTTTGTAATAGCATTTTTAAAATTAAGATTTTTCCCGATGTTTGCCGTTTCAAAATTCTGGCACTAAGTTATAGGATTTTTTATGACAGATTCTAAAATCAATGTTATATAATTTTCGGTTTCTATTTCAAAGTTCCAAACACGATAGAAAAATCCAACAGAGCAAACGAATTATTTACCTTTTAAGGGTTTTTATGGCGTTTTCTGACTTTCAAAATTTATATTTAAAATCCTTGCCTTTCACAGAAATTACAGGTTTTCCTGTATGACGGAAAATTTTCATTCAAAACGTTCCCTAATTTTATATTTTCGAAATTTCAAACTGAACTTAAAATTTTCAAAAATTATATTTGTGACACGACACCAAAAAACAACTGGAAATTGTGTAAAGTATTTTAATGTTTTTATCTATCTATCTTAAAATTTAAAATCGAATGCGAAAAACAATGGTATTCAGTTCGAATTCTTGTTTAAAACCTGTGCACCTATTTTAAAGGCATTTTTCCAATAATTTTTGGTTTGATTTTCTTTGTTTGAAGATTCTGGTATTATGATATAGCTTTATAGAATTGAGAGACTCTTGAAAGCTCCTTAAAGCAAAACGTCAAATAATTTTAATTTAAAATTCCTGTAGGAGATTTTCCCAATTTTTGGTTGGATTGTTTGATTTTGAAACAACAAATTCTTTGATTCAAAACATAGCGTAATTTTTTTTTCGAAGCTAGAGATTCTTGAAAGCTCCTCGAAGGGAGACTTATTCGATTTGAAAAGCAAAACTCCAAGTAATATTTTTAATTAAGAATTTGCACAGCGATTTTCAAGGCAATTTTTTTTTTGTTTTTTTGGACCTTTAAAGGAAAAATTTTTTGTTTTAAAATTCCAATAGTATGATTTTTTTACTGAAGTGTGATTCATGAAAACCTCTTAAAGGGAAATTTATTCGATTTGAAAAACATTATTTTCATATTAAATCAAATACTTTTATAAACTTTAATATCGCTTTTCATATTTTATATTCAAAATATTTTATACTTAGTACTAGCCTTTATGTCTGAAAAAATCAATATTCAATAAGATTAAGATTCAACTTCATAGTACTAACACATTCAGGGCACTTTTCAAAACGTTCATTATGGCAAAATACCCACCAAAAGTATGAAACAGTCAGAACTGCTAATAATTTATGAAAAACAATTTTGAAAATTTTTTAATTTACAGAATTTTAGTTATTGAAGTGAGAGATTTTTGAATGCTTCTAAAAGGGAAATTTATTTGCTTTGGAAAGCAAAACTTCAAATTTGTATAGTAATTTTCTCAATTTTGGTCTTTTAAACGATATATTCTTCCGTTTAAAATTCGGGTATTTTGACTTTTTTCTGGAAGTGAGAGTATTTAGAAAGCTTGTTAAAGGGAAATGTAATTTGTTATGAAAAGCATAACTCCAAATAATTTTTAAAATTAGTGCAATGATTTCAAAACCAAAGATTTTGGTTTATCTTCTAAACGAAAAATTCTTCCTTTTAAAATTCTAGTATGATTTCTTTATCGAAGCCAGAGATTCTTGAAAGCTTCTTAAAGGGAAATTTATTCGATTTTGTTTCTCAATTTTTGGATTGCCCTTTAAAAATTCAAATTTAGACTTTATGAGTTTCTTCTGAATATTTTAAACGTTTTGTAAAATTAAAAAAGTTGCCCAACAGTACATAATTCTATGATTTAACATCTTGAAATTCAGTTGAAATGTTGAAAAGAATTAGAAAACCTTGAACTGAAAGGCTTGAATTGAAATCCATTTCAAAGTAGGAATTTTTTTAATTTGAACCATTGCAACTATCCCGAAGCTCAAAATCAATTTTTCTGAATTAACTGAGTTGTTTTCTGCTTTCGACCGTTATGAAAATGGTAAAAAATTACGAAAAAGAAAACCCCAAAAGATTTCATTTATGTTGTTAAAAGAACCGAATTGATTTTAAAAAATTCAAATTAAGAAGCTTGATTTTGATCCTCTCAATTCTCTTTGAACTCGAAAATAAATATCAAAAAATTCAGTTAATATTTTGGCAGAATTAAGGTGATTTATTGATTTTCAAATTTGGTTCAGTCTTCTATGGTTCAGAAAGAAACCAAAAGATACGCGAAAATTAGCTTGTTCGCCTAGAATTATTTCAGGATTTTTGTGATTTTCGGAGAGTTTTTTGGGAACAAATCAAAGTCAGTAAGAGAAAGATTAATTGGAGAATTTCAGTGAATTTGTTATGGAAGAACTGAGAATGGTTCTCACACATAAAAACTTTTAACTGAACTGAAAAGCATTCAAATTTAGACTTCTTTGAGATTTTTTTTAATGTCTTGAAGGTTTTGCAAAACTAGGACTTAATTTTGTGATCTAACATCTTGAAAATTAATTTTGATTTTTATTTGAAGGTTGAAAAAATTGTGGAAAGCCTTGAGTTGGGTTTCAATTGAAATCAATTTTAAAGCAGGGTTCTTTTTGTTATTTGGGCCTTTCAAATTTTCCAAAAGCTTAATATAATTTTCAAAATCAATTTAATAACATTTTCTGAAAAAAATGAGTTGCTTTCTGCTTTTCAATGTCATGAAAATTTCAAAAAATACTCAAAGCGCGTATTTATTTTTATGCGAGAAACTTTTTTCTGGTCCAAATTAAGAAGTTTGAAGTTTGATTTTGCACCTTTAAAAACTCTTTGAACTGCCAAATAAATCTCAAAAAATTCAGCTCGTATTTTCGCAGCATTCAGGTCCGTTCTTTGATTTTCAAGTTTAATTTAGTTTGGGACTTTCACGTTCCAGAAGAAAACCAAAAAAATACACTTGACTTGTTTTAATAGAATTATTTTTAGGAATTTTGAGATTTTCGGGGTGTTTTTTGGGACTTAAAAAGAATCAATATCGGTGAAATTTGTTGGTGTAGTTTTTAATATAGAATTTGAATTTTTTAGTACAGAGCATTTTGTATCGAAGAGATTTTATGATTTTCAATCGTTAAAACTAGCATAAAATTCTCATCGAAACATCATAAACCAGTCTTAATCCAACCGAAATCCCGCCATCGAGTACACGAAATACCAAACAGGTGAAGAAAATACAGGTCGGTTTGAGGTGTCTTAAAATCAGGTTGAGGTATCAAAATCGGGGCCGAGCAGGTATTTTTCTCTGGATACAGATTCTTATAGGGATGTTGGGTCATGCAAGGGCGTGACCGGATCCTGGGAACATCCGTAGCCCTCATCTGATCACACGGGAAACGGAAATAACCGACTTACTGGTCACTTTCCGCACACCTTTTTCAAAACAAAGTCGCGCAATTTTTTCTAGTTTTCAGGAAGGTTATGCTGGTATACCGAAGGTCAGATAAGGCGCATTAAAAATTTGCATTTTTGTGGTTTAGAGCAGATGTTTTTCGATTAGGTTTTTGCATAAAAGGACGTTGCCTGTGTTAGCAGAAGTCATTGTGAATGTTAAATGTTGGTGAAATTTGATGGATTCGTGATTTGAAATTGTTGTACACCTGCTGGTTTTGGGACACTCGCTGAATTTAATTTGTTAAATGATTAATATGTTTAGCAAAATTTACCCACAAACATTTTTTAACACAGAATTTTCTTCGTGTTAATAAAAATTCTTGTTTAACCAACCTGTTCCAAGATTCCAAAAGTGTTAAAACCAAAGCGTTTATTTAACAAAATCTGCAATACTCTGTTCATAGCTCGTAACTCTGAAGGAAACCACTCTTTTAGGAAACCATATTTTAGTTGTTATTTGTAAAAAATTATGTTTCACGAGACAATTTCCTGTCGAGTATAAATTACCATAATTTGCAAATAAAACTTAGATAATTATGTGCTATTCACGAATCACCCAGTATGGTATTACCTGTTACAATTTCCCGTTTTCGTTTAATGAACTGCACATTTAGAAATTATTGATCAAAGTTTCAGAAAATTGCCAATAAATTCCTAAAGTTAGAGCTCGTGACCAATTGACAAATTTAGATCAGTATCTGATCGTTTATTTACAATTTTATGACCCAATTACGCAGATTATATGCAACTGAACCGTTATAAATAAAAACGATTTTGACGTCATTTACAAATATTTATTTATTTATTTATTTATTTAATAATCTCACACTCAATCCAAAACTAACCGATTAAACTTACGTCTCATAAATAAAGAGCGCTTTTGGCATAAGTTATTCGCGGTGTATTTAAATGAGCACATCTCCATCTGATTATAACAAAAATAGAAATTTATATGGACTCCTTGTATGTATGTACTTATGCGCACATATTTTCTACTAGCGTGCCGGATATCTTTCCCTAAAATCGCAATACTATTCCGCGTAACAGCGTTAGGTTATACACCCGCCACAAAAGCAATAAACGTTTTCAGTAGATCCAATCGGTAGCTGCTAATAAAATATTTCTAGTTCAGTGTAATTATTACATTTCTTGTACTGGTTTAGATAATTACATAGAATACAGGGGGATATTTGTTTCTTTGTTTTGCTTATCTACGTACATTATTATTATTTTAATGATTTCTTAGAGTTTGTTGTAATAACTGTTGTGGAAAATTCTTTGCTGATAAAGACATACGTTTAGATTAGGAAATTTAATCTATTTAAACTTATAAAATTACTTTAGACTGTTAGATTTCCTCAACAATTAGTCTAAAACAATTAAATCATCCAGCAATAATCTTTGGAAAGGTTTTGGAAGGTCCTGGCTTTGCAGGAGAGAAAAATAAAATGTTTGCCTGTTCTGAAGCAGCTTAAATAAATCGTTTAATATAAGTAACTTAGATGACAACAATTTATTGTGGAAAATTCTATCCTCAGACAAAGATATCCGATTAGATTAGGAACTTATAAAATTACTTTGGAACGTTAGACTTCCTCAACAATTAACCTTAAACAATTAAGTCATGAAGGATGATATTGGGAGGTCCTAGTTTCATAGAAGAGAAAAATAAAATGTTTGTCTGTTCTGTAGTGCCTAATTGAGGAAAATTCTATGCAGATACAGATATCCGCTTAGATTAGAAAATTTATTTCCTTTAAACTGATAAAATTACTTTGTGGTTAGACTTCTTCAACAATTAACCTCAAACAATTAAATTGTTAAGGGCGTGGATTCACAGCAGTGCAAAATAAAGTGTTTGCGTGTTCCTGAAGTATAGCTTAAAGAAATTCTTGAATAGTTAACTGGCCTGACAAATTTTATGCAGATAAAGACATCCGTTTAGATCAAGAAATTTAATTCCTTTGAACTTATAAAATAAATTGCTTTAGGCGTTAAATTTTCTCAACAATTAACCTAAAACAATTAAATCATCAAGGAATAAATAATGTTTGAAAATTTTTGGAAAGTTCTGGCTCCACAAGAGAGAAAAATAAAATATTTGCCTGTTCTGAGGTAACTTAAGAAAATCCTTGAATAACTGGAATGACAAAAATAATTGTAAAAAAATAGAATACAGATATCCATTTTTTGGATTAGAAAATTTAATTTCTCTGAAGTAATAAAATTACTTTGGGTGTTAAATTTGTCCAACAATTAACCTGAAACAATTAAATCATCGGAGAATAAACGTAGAAAAGATGTTGGGAGGTCTTAGTTTCACAGGCGAAAAAGTAAAATGTTTGTTTGTTCTGAAATACATAGTTTAAAGAAATTCTTGAATAACTGGCATGAGAAAAATACAGTACAACAGTATCTTCGCGGCTGTTTTGCTTATTATTATGATTTTTCCAGGGTTAATTTTACCATTAGCCATCTATTTTGACCTAATCTACATAACAATATTTGCATCTTAGTCGATCCAATTTCGTTTAACAAATCCAGCCGCAACTGGGTCTCGAACATGTGTAGTTTTATTTACCAAACAGGCATTCAATCCAACAGATCATTAGTGTTTCTAACAATTTATTTAATTCATGAATTTTGTGGAATAATAATCTTCGCTTTTAATTTTTTTTTCTTCGTAATTATCACCTTCTTCGTCTGCTTAGTCACTATTATCATCATCTCCTCCTCCTTCTGCTTCTTCTTCTTCTCCCTTCTTATTATTTTCCCAATCATGTTTTGAATATTAATAAAAATCAACCATAAAATAATCATTAACGCCCCGGCCCCTTTCCTCTCAAAAGCGCCCCCTGCTTATAGCTTATAACAAAACATAATAAATTTAAGAAGTGTGAAATATCTAACACATTGTATTTTTATTATACAACATATAAAGCAACGATGTGATAATTCTGACCTCGCTTTTAACGAATTATGCTAACAAAATTTATAGCCATTATAAAACAATATTAGGAGACCACCATAGCGAATAAATTGCTGTTATAACAGGCTTCAATAACAACAATGTCCAACAAGTTTCCAAATAAGCGTTGACATAAAAAAGTCTACTTCAGTTTCCCAAGAGTACCTTGCTGCGTGTGATTTGCTTACAGGGCACTTTTACTTACTTGTTTTTCTCTTAGGAACTTTTATGTAAATCGGTTTCTTTAAGTGCATAGAAACAGAAACGGAACGACAAGTGTATCGAAAGCTTAAAGGATGTGATTCGTTCTTTGTATTAAATCCTTGAAACCAGACGGACAAACCACATGGAGACACCGGAAATCGTTGGGGTTGATTGACGTTCGCAAAACCTGAACTTGTGCATTCGACCTGTTACTCGCATTTTAACTGCTCATTTGAGATTTCCGCCCTTATGTATTTGCACAAAAACATTTTTCTATGTCTGCTGCTGATGGTGCAATGCAAAAAAGGAAACGTTTTATGAATGGAACAGGTAGGATTCTTATTCATGAACGTTTAAGAAAAGGAAGACACTAAATTTTTAGTATAGTTTGCGTCTGTGGACGTTTTCAATACTATAAAAAGGCTAAACTAAAAAGGAAGTCGTTTAAAATGATCATAAATTTTGGTTTTAATTAAGACTTCGGAATTTCAGCCTTATTCTACCCGTCTAAGCACAAATTATGCTTCTTTCCTTATCTAATCATACAACTACGAAAAACTTTACAAATTAGCTCACCAATTTAATTTCTTTTTAATTCACTTTGGCGAGGACGTGGTAGGGTGGGTGAAGGATGTGCAATGTGATTTTTTAAAAACTCAATTGCAGCAGGCCGTATTCTGACTTAATACAGACAGTTGTAAGGTTATTAAGACAGAATACGGCCTGCTGCAATTGAATTTTTAAAAAATCACATTGTACATGTACAGTTGTGGACAGAAAAAAATAGGACAGTGTTTTTTTTCTAGTTTAAAATGGCCCCTGTGTTGTAATTTGATTGCAAGTCAATGTGACAAATATCATAATTATAAAGCCAAAATCAAGTAACTAAATTTTATAGAATAAAGTTTACTTGATTTTTCGAGTTGTCCTATTTTTTTCTGTCCACAACTGTACAAGGAAAAAAGAAAAGGAAACATTAATTCTTTTTCCTCTTTATTCTGTTAGCAAAATTTTTGCAAAATCTTGGGTTTTCTTTACTTCAGAAAAAAGTGTTGGAGCCAAAAAGCCCGTTCAATTCTTTTAAAGCTATCAAAAGGTCCAGGGATTTTTGTTTATTTAAAAAAAATATTTTTAATCTAAATCTAGATGTTTATCAACTGCCTTGCATCCTTCATCTAACAAATTTAACTCGGAATTAGCAAGTATTTATATTTTAAACATTTATGATCAGACATGTTCTTTAATTCCTTTTGGAGATCTTCAAACAGTTTTTATGGTTACTAGAAGAAAACTAAATTATATTTCAAAAATTAGCAGGTCATACTGAAAGAGTAGGCAGAAGGAGAATTTAGTGTAATACTGAAGATTTAGGGCAATTAAGAACATGTCAAATTGCCCCCAAAAGAGATGGACAACTGATGTGCAAATTGAGGGAGTCATGTAAACAAATATGAATAGCAAGAAAACGAAAAATATAAAAAAAGAAAGAAAGCTATGTCCAAAATTGGTAACCGAAATAAAAAGAATAAGAAGGGAGAGTTAAAAAGAATAAAATATAAGAAGAGAAGTAAGAAAGAACGAGAAGAAAAAGAACTCTCGGAACCCTGTGGCATATTTTCGTCAATTTAAATTAAAAACAAAATAACATTTCCAGCTACAGTTTTCCTAAATTTGGAACATTTTCTGATATTTCTTTAACTTAAATCTGAAAAGCTCAAGTCCATCCTTTTTACATTGAAGTCTTCTGCTTTCGATTAAAGTTGAAAAGTGTTGTTGCATTTGCTTTGTATTTGAAACAAATTTTGCTACTTGAAAAATCTATATTTTTAAGTTTCAGGATTTGAGAAACTTTCTTCCTTCTTGGAAAACATAAAACACTAACAGATGATTTAAAAAAATGAGACTAACAAAAAACAAGAGCAGAAGATAAACGGATTTAGATCAAGTGAAAGGAAAACTGAACAACCCCATAATTGGCGACCGGATATATAAAAATGGCAGCAAGCAAATAGCAACACATTAATATAATGTGGGATTCTAGGAAAGCTAAACAGGGCCTCTGCACACTTTTTATTTTAATTAAATTACATGTTATACTTTAGCATTTTCCCAACTATCTCCCACGTCTACCGTCGTTGTCTTACTTCTCGCGACACGCGACTTACTACCCTCACTCACCCGATGCACGCCGCACCCCCGCCGGCACATCAGTCATCTGCTATTATAATTTCCATAATAAAATATTACAAGCGTGAAAATAGAATAAAAAATAAAAAACGAAGAAGAACAAGAAGATGAACGAAGACGACAAAGGTAGAAGAAAAAGCAGGAGAAGAAGACGCAGAAGAAAATCTAAAATATGAAATTAGAGGAGCAGAAAAGAGAAAGAAGAAAGAGCAGGATAAAGCAAAGTAGAAAAAGGAAAGATGAAACAAATAGAAAAAGGTCTCTATTTAGTAGAGATCATCTTGTGTTCTTTTCCTGATAAATTTCACAGTAGAAACAGTTCGACCAGCGAAGAATTTAGTAAAACAGTAGAAAGATTTTCAGAACCTTTAATTGGGTATCGCTTAAATGTAAATATAAAATTGAATCAGTTACAGTTAACACGTGGTTTGCTAGTTAACAGTGCAGTTACTTATGCACATCCTACCAGATCGAGCAGCAAAGAATAACTGGATAATTTGAGAGTCGCAGGGTGGCATCTTGATAGGCAACAAGTGGGGCTGCAGTACTTACAACTACAAACACGGCAAATACAAAAAAATAAAAAGTATAGCAGTACCAGCGGTGCAGTGGCGTACGCAGAGAATCTTCATGGGGGGGATATAGAAGTGTTCATTTGAACGAAATTTATTTCAAGTTTTCTTTCGTTTAACACAAACTAGTTTCTTTATTAGCAGATATATTTAACAAATTAAAATAAAATGGAAATGAATTTGTACGGACAAGTGAAACAGATTTTAGACCTGCGTCACTCGCAAACTGCCTTCTGGTTTCGGTTATAATTTCATTAGTAAACTCTGAAGTGAATATATAAGTTAGTGAGGCACCATTTTTTTTGTTTGTTTATACTTTATAGACTTGCTTGGAGTAGTGGATTATTTTTTCACATTTTTTGGTAAGTGGATTTCATTTTAAAGTTTATTATTAGCCATAATTTCTTTAAAATAATTGCTCTTAATGCACCTTTAAAAAGAATAATTCCAAACTATATATATTTTTTTAGTTTAACATTAAGCGAGCCTGGGTTCCATCAAAATGTCAAGTTGTAAAAAAGCGAATGACCTTGAACTTTTAAAAAAGTGTCGCCTGCTGCGCACAACCGGAGGGCTGCCCCTGCAGCTCGACACCCAAAGGGGTGAGGGGGGACTTAATAATCTGCTTCACACATTCCTATAGTCACGAGCCACCACTGGGCAGTACTAAACAATATCTAAATAGCTTAAAATCTTAATGTGTAGAATTTAATGTTTTTAATAACTAGCAAATTTAAATCAAAGGATTGAAATATTGAATTCAACTTGCTCTTTTATATAGTAGAAGACATAACTCAAATTTTGAATTTCTATCTCCAAAAACCGAAATATTTTTTACATCAACTAATTTAATACTATCATTTTAAAAGTGCATTTCTGCTTTAAAACAAAGCTTACCTAATAGTTCTGAATTAATTAAGGAAACGAAAGGACGAAATCCGATCTCAATTTAAATTTGACTCTGAATATTAATCAAAAATCAGAATTCCGAATTTCAAACCCAAGTTTGTCCCAAAATAGGGCGCAAACTTAATATATTGTATTTTCAGTTAGAAAACTTGAAGATGCAAAATTGTAATAATAAATAAACCTTCAAAATTGGATTGAAATTTTGGTTTCAGATTAGTTTATACAGAACCCTTTTAATTTTGGAAACTGGAAACAAAAAAAAGCTAAGATTTAGTTGTTTGAAACGAATTGTAATTAATTTATGCTTCAAATCCAACCTGCGAAGCACAGTTGTAAACAACAACACTCGATCGGATGCCAAAAGCATTTGGAATTTTAAACTGGAATTTCAATTTGAAGGCTTCAAAATTCAAAATCTAAACTCTCAAAAGTTAAAACTAGAAAAACAATTAACAAAAACAACAGAAATAAGGGAACAATAGGAAGAAAAGAAGAAAAAGAAGGAGAAGGAGAGGGAAGGCACCAAGAATGGGAATGAGGAGACGAAGAAAGAGAAAAAGAAGAAGAAGAGGAGTATGACGGTGGTGAAAATAGAGCAGATGAAAAAAAAATAAAAGATGTATAACGAAGAAAACGTAAGAGGGGTGGAACAAGGACAAAAAGTAAAAAAAGGCAAAAAAACAGAAAGAAGTAGAAAGATAACGAATGACTAATATGATGCAGATAAATATAGAAGACCTTTGCCACAGATTCAGGCTCGATATTTGAGTTTTAAGTTGAAGAGCGACATTCAAAGATATTCTTCGTTTTTGTTAAACTCGGAGCATGAATGAAGTTTGTAGATATCGAACCTACCTAAAACTGAAAAGTTTAAGGTTCTTTATATATTTAAATCTTGTAACTTCGAATAAAATTACACTTCACAGCTAAAGCGTTAAATCCTTGCAGGAGTCGGTCTGAAATTAATTTCAAAATTTTCTTTCGTGTAGATTAGATTCGAAACTTAAGAATTTTGAACTTCTGATGTATGACTGCAGACTGCAGGCACGAAATTATAACATAAGATGAGCGAAAGCAATTTTGTGTTTATAATGCTTCAAACAGTTTTAGCAATGCGGTGTGATGAGATATTATATAGTATTGCCTTGAACATCTAAAATGTTAGAAGAGTATAAAACCAAATTACTTGAAATATTGGACTTGTTTATCCAAGTCATTTATGCGGTTTGTGGCGTATAATTTGCGTTTAAATAGACAAGGCCGATAACAAACACATTATCCAACATTATAATAAAGCTAAAGTTAGCGAGAGGCTCGTAAAACGAATTCATTGCAGGAGTACGTCTGTAAAAATGGCGTCTGTTAGGGCGTCAAGTGAAAAATGTCCGCAGTAAAGCTAATCTGTAAAATCGCGGTGGTACGAGAGAAGCGGCCGGCAGTTTAAAATTGCGGGCATAAAATGCGCGCAAGCATCTGCAAGTAAAACGTTACGTGTTAATTAATCGGATCTTAACGAGGCTTTCAAAATAAAGCACGCAAACCACAAGTAACTCCTCCAATAAAGGAAACGTGATGAAATCGTAAATGGTTCGCATTTGAAAGTGTAAAAAGCGGGCACCTGCAGGGCTGCCACATTATTAACCACATACACCTGTCCCAAGGTCAACCGTCCAATTGGAATTTCTAGCAGGTGAATTCTTTATAATTTATTCTTAATGCCAAAACAAAGCGTATCCTCACCTTTTTAATATTCCGGCGCTTACTACGAGATAAGGTTTTATTTTGCCACACTTAAACTTCGCTCCTTAGCAACAACCATAAACCACGTCCTTCTGATTTCGATCTGTTTAAACCGCGGAATTTTTAAACGATTTTTTAAATCGCGGCGAATTCCTCAAAATTATTAGAAAATTCCTTAAGAAAAATTGTTAAAATTCCTGCTTGACTCAAGTTAATTATAAGTGGGCTCAGATTATATTTTTTTCTATGCAGCCCTTTGGCCAACAAATACGAAAAGGAAGAACCTTCAACAGGTGCCGGTCGTGAAGTAGATTACCAAATTAGATTAATTGTAATATGCATCGTTAAGCAACACAGTCAAAATGTATGTCAGGTGTTACGATGAAAAATGGTAGAGTTCAGAAGATGTGACATTTAATTTTTCAAAATACGGCTACCTACCTCTTATCGTTCTATTTTGCAACACTAATATTTTTGCAAGAGGCTGACCTTAAAACAATGCAGTTAACCCACGAATTATTGATGGTTATGTTATTGTCATGCTACCGATTAATGGGTGTAAATAACGAAGGCGTGTTTTTGGGACAAGTTCTTGGTAAGCTTTTTAGGTGTTAATATCTCGCATTGCTCGAGACTTCGTCCACTTCCATTTTTAATGAGTTTCTTTACTTGAGTTTACCAAGAATTAGGACGATGACCTACTCTAAAATGAAGAATCTAAATCTTCTATTTTGAAGGATTGAAACACTAACTTGCCTTTAATTAATTTTAAGTAATCCAAACTCTTCAAATGTACCCCAAAAGTAGAGAATCCTTAAATTTTTGATGCTTATGATAATCTTACTCTTGTGGAAGAAGACAAATAATTGAAAAATTATTCTGCTTTGAAATGAGCTTACAGCTTATTTCGTTAACAATTTTCCTAATTTAGAAACTTCAAAATTAATCCAAACTCACCAAAAATATATCCCTAAACGAACGAATCCTTGGAATTTTGATCCTTAAAGCACAGTCTCAGTATTGTGAAATAATAAGCAATAATAATAATCGAAAAATTCTCCTTCTTTGTAAATAAATTTACCGCCTGTTCATTTGACAGTTTCCTTAATTTTCTTAAATAATCAAAAAATCTATTCGCAGATATGAAAAGGCCAAAATAATAATTAACAGTCGAGAGAATATGTCGACATTTGAAAACAAATAAAAAAAAATTAGACGTTCACCAAATCTCTCTGATATAATTTGTAGTTCAAATCTGGCCCCTTGATTTACCAACAGGTTGTAAAATGAAGTGGAATGTCTGAGAATAAATTAATGTATGCCATATATGTGAGCATGCAATCGTTTCCAAAACGTTTATGGTGGATAACGAAATTTCCTTATTGTGTTTACAACTCGAATTAGCAATATATGGAATTTGAAAATAATATAATTTTTGTATATTTTAACACATTTGGATTATTTATTGTCTTATATTTATTTAACATGCATTTATAATGACTGACAAAATAAGAATGTAAATTAAGTTAACTGTTTGGTGCTAACAAACTAACATGCAGAGCTTTAGTTAGCTAATCGGGTTTAATTTAGAAAAGATTCTTTGTGAATGCATAGCTTGGCACTTCTTGTTTTATTTTTTATATATTTTTTTATTTTAACTATTTTATTTTATTTAGTTTGTTTATTTTGTTAACCTTTTAATTTCTTTGTTTATCCAATTTTTCTTTAATATTAGTTTGTGGAACTTCAAAATGCTAATGTTTCTCTTTGAAGGTTATAATATTCTTTTCATACAATTATGAAAAAAAGAAAATTAATTTTATGACTAATTGCTGTTGCTCAAATAATTTAATTTCTATGAAGAAATCAGGTTTTCATAAAATGAAATTTAATTAATTTTTAAAATTCTTCACATGGAAAAACATCACTTTCACAGAGATCTGAATCATTTAAAGCTGAAGGTCGGTGGTTCAAATCCCTGTGGAGATGATATGTTCTTTTTATATACAGAATTTTCTTAATTTGTCGAAGTACATTAAAACAAATCAAATCTCCTGTTAACATTTGTTTAAATCGTTCTTGTTGTTTGAGTGCCTTCTCCCAACGGAAGTTCCCTATCACAATAGCAATGTTCAACACTGCTACCCTGAGTAAATCTACGAAGTAGTTCGTTAAACCATTTTCGAAGATTTCTTAACCATAAAGTTAATCTTCTTCTTTTTGTTGTTTTTCCTTATAAAATTACTTGGAAGATGCCATGTTAATTAGTTCTCAAAGAACTTCCGTGTTTGTTTGCTTTTTCAACCATGGTATTTTCAACACATACCAATAAATCCATAATGCGAACGCTTACAATTGCTATGTCTTGTTTCTTCAAAGTCTAAGCCTCCATTCCATACAGGATGATTAAATAGAAATAAAATCTTAAAAATCAAGTTCGTAACAATGTACTCGTATTTAGAGTTGATTGCCCGACAGATTTCTAATACTGACAAAAGCAACATTCCCCATTTCTGTTGGTGTTGAAATTGCTTCTGTGGTGGTGCAACATTTGGTGTTTTAGCCATAACCGTAACTCTTGCTTTCTTCAAATTTGTTTTTAGGCCATCCTCTATTCTGAGCTATTCTTTTCCACTTTGATCTGGAGTGGCGCTTTATTTCGTTTGTCCATCGCATCTGTGGTCTTCCTTGGTCATCCTTCGCAGGTTGGAAATGTTCATTCTCCGGTAATATTAAGACGCCAGCATGTCTTTCTTCTGCTTCTTTAGCCTTCTTCAATCCATAGGACTCCCCAATTTCTCTTCGTTGTCTTCTGTTCTGAGCTATTTTTTTCCACTTTGATCTGGAGTGACGCTTTATTTCGTTTGTCCATCGCATCTGTGGCCTTCCTTGCGTTCTTTTACCTAACTATGACCGCCAGTCTAGGATTTGTGCGTTCCATCTTGTGTCTGTGCTGCCTGATTGGTGGTCATTGTGTCCAGAAAATTGCCATTTAAGTTGTGTAGCTCTATTTCCTACGTCTGTGACTTTTATCTTCTCTCTTAACCAGGTGTTTCTTTTCTTAAACATTTTTTCTTGATTGCTTTTCCAGTTGTTTCTACCTCCAAGCCCTCTTGGAATATAGCTCCAAAGTATTACTTAGATACAAAGGATGAAAGTGGTCACCCTTCTCTTGCTCTTTTCTGTGTTTCAAACTTCCTCTGCTGCTTCACTTTTGACTCCAATGACCCCAATTTGTCGCAAGGTTTTGTATAATCTCAATGCCATGTTCGTCAACTGACTTAGTTCTCAGTAGTTCTAGTATAGACGCCGACCAGATATAGGAACATAACAATGTTCATATCCAAGCACATTCAAATATTGTTTTCCGAAATGGTGCGGCTCTGGTTTCTGGGCCATTTATGAATACGAAGTGTATGTCGCTAATTTCTCTTTTTGTCTGTTCTGTGTATACGCATATGTATGTATTATTTTCAAGAGGATTTTAAGTGTATTGTTACGTATTTGAGCATTTTATGCATTATCTTGTTTTGGGAATACAATTATCCTTTTCTAAGATGTATTGCCAGTTGTCCTAAATAACTATATCTACCAGAGTCTAGAGTTCTTTTTCTTCAGTTAACTTAATTTTTTCAGTAAGGATCTCACCCACTTCATCATCTTTTGTGTTATTAATAGCCTCAGCTCTTCCTGTATTATTGTAGTTGTATCAGTTTGATTGTCTTTCGTATTTAGTTTTGTTATATTGTCCACAAAGAGTTCATGCGGATATTCTTATCTTTTGCTTAAGACCCATGATGGCAATATTTTTGTCCTTTAATAAACTACAGTTTCTAACTGCCAGAAGTAGCTGTATCTTCGTTAAAACTATTTACTAGACATTTTGCTTTCGCTACTTTAATTTTTCTTCTAACGCAGTATTTCTCAGACAAAATTAAGGCATTTTGTCCTCATTCACCTATATCAAATAATCTTATGCTCCAAAATTTAAAGAAAATGTATTATATCCAAAAATATATAGTTTAGGAAAAAAGCGTTTGGGACACTTTAGTAATTTATCAAAAGGATTATTTTGGTAAAAGAAGCATGGTTCTGGGAATTCGGGGTAAGATTACCTACCTGAAAAATGTGTGTAAGAATAATGATATAAATTCTATCTATCAGTAAAAAACGAAATCAAGTTGCCACATTCTAACTTACTATTAATAAGTAAACAAACAGCAAATTTATTTTTCTCACTACCACCTTGGTAAATTGACATTCCATTGTCAAAAAGTCGACAATAATGGAAACTAAAACATTTAGTTGAACAAAAACAGACTGTATCTAAGGGCAAAAAAGACGATTTACCGCGCCAGGTCATTTTCCGCGCATGGTACCCCATAACGCTACACCATAACGGATATAAAAAAAATAAATAGTTATAATGGAGAATACGTGCTTATTTATTAATATTAAAACTAATTTTACAATTGGAACAACGTTGAATGTTAAATGAAGGTGTATTTACAAAATGTTTGATTTCATTCTTTTCGTTACTGAAAACAGAAATTGCGTTTATGTGTTTGTTTGTACCATAGCAACAGCGCCGTTAAACTGTCATAAATATAAACGTCACAATTTTTGTTAAATTATTAATGAATTTTATTTTGTGGTAGTGAGAAAAACGTAATGCGCAACGCGTAGGTAAGTTTCTTTTTTATCCTCGGTGGCTTTATGGACCTCAGCTGCGCTTCGGTCCACAAATTAACACCTCGGATAAAAAAGTTCACTTACCATAACTTGGAGCGCAAATAACTATTAAACAAAACATACATCAAGAACGATTAATTTTACCAATAATTGCTTAAACTGGCTTCTTTGATTTTGAAATTTTAGAGCAAACTTTGATCTTTGCAGTGGTGCGGTTTTGGATATAGGTACTATAGATATTCTAATTTTGTCTGAAAAATGCCTTACAGAAGTTTGTTGGCATACTTAGTATTTTGTAAAATCTACTTTATTTCATCATCTTGAGTGTTTAGACGTCATCCACGTTTGTTTCCTTTGTAGCTCCTCTGTGTCCAGTTTCTCGTTTATTGTCGTTTCATTTATCTAAACCATAACATCCAATGTGATTGTCAATCCACAGCTTGCCGGGTTTGGCATTAAAGTTGACTGAAATAATTAAATATATGCTTTCTTATTATTTTAAGTAAACTATTCTAGGTATAGTATTCAGAATCATTCAAATGCCAAAAACTGGTAAAGTCAAAAATAGATATCAAAACTGGAAAAAAATATTTTGTTAATTGGTTACTGAATGTGAAATCTCCTAATAAATTTATTTTTCAATAGATTTCTTGAAAACCTTAGTTAATACAGTCGCTTGTTAACAGAAGAAATATTTGACAATTAATTAATTTAATTAAACAAATTAAAACTGTTGATTCTGTTGTAAATCATAATCTGAAGATTAATTCAATTTTGACAGAAAACGTAGATTTATTCCTGGAAAACCTTTGCACCAAGGAAACCGTTTCTATAGTATGACCAGTGACTGTGATTAAAAAAAATCGCAAATGTATTGTAGATGGTTTAAATTTTTAAATCCAAACTAACCTACATTTTGATTGCTTGGTGTCGGTATTTTAGTTCTTACGCGCAGTACTGCAGTAGAGCTAAAGCCTAAAGCCCTAAAATATCCCTCTTAAGCTCTAGTTTAAACTACCTTAATCTAAACTTCTGCTTAAACCTTTATCGACTTAACTAAGTATTTATCGAAATTTTTTATTAGAATGATGTCTCTCTGTACTTTATTATTGCTCCACCGTTAAAGTCTCCAAGACATGTCAAGTTATAGTAACAAGTAATAACTGCTTGACAAACAGGGCAGAACTGAAATATTGGCTGATTTTTGAGAATAATTATTAATGTTATGCCGTTTAGCTATGTAGATAAAATAAACCAGTTTCTAAAATCACACTAATCTCAGTGTTACTGTTGAAATCCTGCAAACCGGATTAAAAAAAGAGACAATAATGAAAATTTTGCACGAAAGTTATTCGTTGAGTTAGTGCTATTCAAAGTGCTCCCCGTTTAGTTATTTATTTTAAAACATTTCTTAATTTATAGGTTTAAAACTGTTTTTCAAGTAAATTTCAAGTGATATTTACTTGAACTGTTTAAGAACGAATTATCTGTTAGAGAAGGCAAGTTAATATTCATACATTTTTATAGCTTTATTGCCTTTATTATGAATATTTAAAAAATTATATTTATAAAATGCCATCGCTAATTAAGTCATAATATCAAACCCATAATAAGTTTACGTAACCAGGATCTCATCCAACAAAAGATGACCCACAAAAAATTCAAGTATATTAGTTATAATAAACATTTAAATATGCTTTCCTGCCCGGATGTTATTCATAAAATGATTTATCCTACTCAATTTGTTAATTATGTGAAAGTGTTCTGATGAAATTTCAAGAACATTTCGTTCTAGGCAAATCTGTTACCCAATTCGGTAAAGTTATTTTTGTTTAAGTTTCGTTTCTTTAAGTTGTATAAAGCACTAAACGATAGAACTAAAAGATAGATATAGCCTCGCTTCGAGATAAAAAAAAGTACATAACCGCAGTTCAGCGGAACATAATGCCGTACACGATGAGATCGGTAGCAACGGCGTGTTATAATAAAGTACTTAAGATACAGCATCACGTGCTAAGGCAGTTAGCCTTATCCCATTCCTTCCCATTTCTTCTTTTCACAGTACTGAACTTACGCTTAGATTAAAGTTAATTACGCGTGCATAAATGTACTTATTTAAATTTATAATCTTGGGATAATTGGTGTTTATATAATTATGACTGTTTTAATCACATTGGACGGTTTTGAAATTCAACCACGACTTTTCCATGTAAATTGAAATTAAAGTCTTGTTATTGCAGACGTAATGGAAGTCAGCTGATTGGGAGGGGGACTAATCCTAATTGTTCATGAAAGTTAAAATATGAATATTTATTAAAGTTTTCTTGGGCTCTTTGAGGTTGTATGAAAATTAATCGATACTTTTAGTTGTAGAATATTGTTAATCTAAAAATATTTCAAAAATTACTTTACCTCCCATAAAACAAAGAAATATTTTATATAAATTCTCTCTGGCCTGCTTGTCCAAACTGCCGTTTAGTACACTATTTTTCTCTCTCACAACAAACAAACGAACAACAGGTACGAACCGAGTGAAAAATTTTTCAAAAACCATATTAAACGATCGAACCAGGTGTAAAAAAATCCAGCAGGTAACCAAAAATATTACATTACCTACCCTCAACTTTAGAGCAAAAATAAAGGGCAGCATTTAAAATACTTCCTGCGAAGAACCTGTGCATTTCCTTCCCATGCCGGTAAAGAAGTCCTTCGAAAAGTGTCCTTATGGCATTTATGTATAAAACGCGCACCTTTAATAAGTTTAAATAGACTCATGTTACAATATATTTATTTCTGAATGCGATCTCTACCTGTCTGACAAAGGCCGGTGGCCACCGGCTCTAACTAGGTGTACATGGGAATCTTTCAAAATACTGGGTTACACACCCTTTAGGTTTTTACCTCGCTTTCAGATCTCGAGATGACAGACTTTCTCGTTTTGAAACATGTTCATAAAAATCTCAATGAATGGACCTAATTTAAACACTCATGCTGTATCTCCATTGAAGATTTTTATTCACGGGGTCAGTTTTTGAGCAACAAATATATATGCCATTAAATGATGAAATATGCTATGTATATACTGTGCTGAACTTCGTAAAATTAACATTTGATATGCGGATATAAACTAGTATAAATGACAAACTCGAAGATAGACTTCATTAGAAGTATTTTAGAATATAAATCCTTACTCAACACTTTGCAATGTCTGTGCACAATTTCGTTGCCGTATAAATTGTTTTAAGCCTTCTCTGTAGTTAGAAAATGCATATCGATCCTTTAGACAATTTTAATATAAACATTTAAACATTTAATACATACATAAGTAGTTTTTAAATGTATTTTGATTAGAAATTTTACGCAAATTTCTAGAAAATTTGCAGAAAAAATAGCAAACCTTTACTTGTATACTAACAAAAAAAAACTCAGTATATGCTTTAAAATAAGAAAATATACACTGCACTTATAGAACAAAATTTGGAAAAATGAATTCATGAAGCTTTAATTTAAGCAATAAAAAGGTGAATAAATTGTAAGCAAGCAAGCCTTTTTGCCCTACTTTTTATATACATTATGAAAACTGCATTCTAAGAAGGATGTATCTATGAGGAAATAAAAATCCTCGTAGGCGTGAGGATCCGTTAATATTTGATTACGTATTATGGAAATAATGCGATCCACATACTGGCGGTTCTAAGATCGAAATCGTTATAAAACATCTCGCATTATAGTTCGTTTAATCATTTTGTAACATTGACAAGTTGACGTGACAAACATACAATGATGTCTTTGGTACTGTTTGGAATTGTATGCGGTATTAATAAAAGAGATAGGCGTTTTGCTAATCCAGGTCGGCCGGATCGGTTATACATAAAGTAGATGATATTACTCAGCAAACCATACGCCTCGGAGAATAATTGAATATGGTGTAGAATATCGAGTAGATAGCATTGCTTCGAATGGTTTACGTATCCTGCCGAGCATAAATTTTATGTCATGAATAAGTAATAATACGCTGGTGCAACAGGTTACAATATAATAAATTCCTTTACCGGAGCTGGTTGTAATGTGTAACACACGAAATCACACGTGTTTGTTTTCGGCGAGATCGCCGTTAATAAGGCGCCAACATTCTTAAGCAATAATTAAAGTAAAAGCCAGTTTAGAAAGGTGAAAATTCCACATCCTAATCGTGCTGTATTGTGTGACTCTAACTTTGATTAATGGATACGTAATTATATCAACACCTTCCGTCCTTAACTTTACCTACATCGGTACTGACGTCAAAGTTCCGGGATTAAAGCGACAATGAAGAAAACTATCAAATTCCTTAAGAGATACTTTTTTTTTGTATTTCTGAAAGCTTCTTGGAATTTTTCAAAGTATATAGAAGATGCGGATTTCGCACTTAACCAATCGTTGAAGTCTCCCGGCTATATGCATATATAAATATTCTTTTAAAGTCAGCGTGGTATTTTCCGTAATTTCGCGAAAAGACATACTCAAATTTGATAGAAAATTGCCTTTTGACAAACATTTAACTGACATATATTTTATAATCCTATCTGAAATTTTAAAAATCAGAAAACAGTGACAATTTGTTTTGTTTATATTTCAGGTCTCTAATAACATTTTGCAATAGACAATCGTTGATTTAAAACACAAACCAAAACAAAAGTTGGGGGTTTGCGCTTGATCCGCTGTTGTAGCCTCTCGCATATCAAGTTAATATATTAATAAATAAGTAATAATTGCTTTACAGACAGTGCAGTATTGTGACTGGTATATTTGATTATTTACAAAACTGTGCATTTTTGTTTCTTTAAAAGTTTGTATTTTCCTTTGTATGAATATGTAATTGTATGTAACATATTTAAGAGTAATAAAAGGGCCGACTTTCGTTTTAGTCTTTCAAATACTGTTTTGATATTTATAGAATACTGAAATCTCTTGGTTATACCTATTAGGCAATAAATATTAACTGTTTTTAAAGCAGCATTTTGAATTATATTTATAAAATTTCTCCGATTAATAAGAAAACAGACTTGATAAAAAAAATCGTTGCACAAATATTAAAGTGCATCTTGGAATTTTTAAATCCTGCTTAAAATTTTAGATTTTTTAATTATAAGAAGGTCGTAAATTGCTTAGTCTATCTTTCAGATATCCGTGTAATTAATCTTCAAAAGACTTAATTTAAAGCAAATGTTTTCTGTACTTTAACCCAATAAAGCAGTTAGGGTTTTACGTCTGATCAACTATTGAAGTCTCCTGGCTGTATTAACGAATAATGACTATTTTAAAGATAATATTCTAAATAAGATATTAAATTTGATAAAAAATTCTGTTTCTCTTTACACATATATAGGGTAATCCAAATTAAAGTATTGTCATTAAATTAAATGGGGATATACTGACCTTAATAGAATACAGTACAGAAAAAATGTAAAGCTTATCGCGATTTTTGTTTATTTTACATTTTGTTACACATTTTTGAGAATCACTGGTTAATATGCATTTAAAAAGCCTGCAATAGAAATTTGACCTTGCAAAAATAAATGAAACATCACAGAATTATGTCATCTACACTATTTACAGGTTTCACTGTCCTCTCGCATTTTTTCAGGTAGTTAACAATTATTGGCATGTTTAAAAAGTGGTATAGAAAATGTTCCTCCATTAACTCCTACACAAACACAAAGAATTTACCGTTTATTTGCGACACATGGTATTGAGAAAAGTTGTTCTATCTACTGACTGTAAATTTATCGAAATACGTCCTAGATTTTAAGGAGAAAGACTCAAAGAGAGAGATGATTATAGCTGTTCTGTTCTTATTTGTTTGGTTACGTTTTTGTTTCATGGCATTACAGTTTGCTTCTGGGGAAGTAAATAAGGATCATCAAACTAGAAAATAGCAATAAAAAGATAATGGTAAAAATCTGATTGTTTTGTGCTGTTTCTCCGAAAATTTGATTTCAACTTCTTGTTGTTTTTTCGTTTCCTTGCCCTTTTTGGCCGTATTTTTCTTGTTTTTTTACTTCTTTCATGTATTCCGTCCTCTTGTCCTTATTCTGCTGCTCCTCATCATCCTCTATCATCTTCTCGTCATCTTCTTTCTTTTTCCTGTTTCCCTCTTTCTCCTATCTCTTCATTCGTCTTTCTCCTTCTTCTTCTTCCTCTTTATTCCTCTTCCACCCTCTTATCTTTGTCTTTTTCCTCTCCTTTTGGTCCTTTTCTTCTTGATCCTTTTTCTCGTCTTCTCCGTCCTCTTCTCTGTCTTTTCCGTCTTCTTTCTCTCTTCTATTTTCACTTACGATCGTGGATTAGCCTCTTTTGACACCTATGTCGTTCATCACTTCCTCTAACTTGCTTCTACCTACAGAATGGTATTTTATAATTTACTTCATTAATCTTTTTTCATCCATGTGATTTATATGTTCACACCGTCATTGTTTGCAAATTCTTCTTTTCTCTTCATATTTGCAACTCCTCGTTTTTAATGTCGATCGAATTTTAAAGGTACCCATTTCACAACAACATGCCAGTTCAGGGATAGTTTTTACGTAATTTGAAGCTCGATTTTCATTTTTCTTTGCTTTTCAGATGTTATATAATTCCACATGTTGTTTCTAATTTGTTTATGATGATGTTTACTTCTTTAGTTTCCCCATAATTAGCGTATATCACCTTTTCTATGAACTGATAATTTCGTTTCTTATTTTCAAACGATATCGAATAAAACATGTACCTAACCTCGGTTTAGTTTTAATCGAATTGTTCAATTTACCATCTGTTTATATTATTATCACTGTGCGATATTTTTCTTTTTGGTATTACATATCTGTGCCTGTCTCTCTGTATTGTATTTACAGTGTGTTTTCATTCGTTTTTGAATTAGTTTATTATTGTTTTAAGCAACTAGTAATTTTTACTGTGCTAAGTTAGTAGCCCTTACTAAGGTTGGCTATGCAATCGCATATTACGGAGCCACCCGGTATATCCACTGGGCGAGGTCTGTCTTGTATTAACCACCGCAGCAGCAACATGCAAGTTCAGTTAAGTAAGTCAAGTTTTGTGCCGGTCCACGTTGAGACATTTTCGGTTTTATTTATAATTATCAAGTAAATCAATACACACAGTTTCAAGGTTTAATATACATTTATTCAATTCCATTACGTGCATTTATTTATGTGTTCCCGGCTTCTTATGTGAGCTCTTTAATCAAGTACCACAGAGCCGCAGACAATATTACAACGAATCAGCGTTCACTAAAAATACACAATCCTCAACAATTACTGTAAATTTTTCTTTTCATAAATTCCATTTGTTCTTCTTCTTTCAGTACTTCTTATTCGTGCCCCTTTTTTTCTTTGCTTTCTTTTTTGCATTGTTTTTCTTTAACTTCTTCTTTACTATCTGTATTCTTCTTTTTCTTACTTCCCTTTTTTTCTTATCAACCCCCTCCTTCTCCTCCTCCTCCTCCTCGTCTTTATCTATGGTATTCTACTGTATTAGAACACGTATTTGAAAACTTTTCTTCATTTGCTTTCTATATTCGGGAATCACAAATAGCGAGCCTTGTAGTTTATAGTACCTTCTATTATAGTCCTTATATAAATATAAATGTTTGTAGAAAATGGATGTCATTTTTGGTTCTGTTGATAATATCTACATAATATGTCATGCTCATAATATACTTTTCGGCACAAGCATTGAGCTATGTATTTCTTTATTTCCTTCTATGGATTTCAAAAGATACATATGCGTGATCAAAAAGTCTTTCGGCCTCGGGCGGTTATGAATTGTAAAAAATTGGTTATTAATTGATTACTACACACTTTCATTTTTTGGCCTCATCTTTCTACGGCCCTCAACCTGTTGGCTGGTCTGTCACAACTCTCCACTGTCCTCTATTTCGACATTTTCATTTCATCGCTCCATATGTTGCACGCCCAGTGTCTTTTATTATTTGTTTAATAACTTCTAACCGGGGCCTTCCTCTTGTATTTTCTTGCCGATATTTGACCCTCGATTATTTACGAGAAGTCCGCCTCTTCTTGGTTCACCGCTGTGTCTTTGCGTTCAGCTTATTTTTAACATTGTGCTATAACACTAGTGTTCTAAGTTTCCATTCTTTTCTTGTTTACTGTTCCTCTAAAATAATAGTACAAGTCTTCAGAAAATCTTTAATATTTTCTAGGGATATTTTATGACGGTGATCAACAGCTCTTTCTTTTGGTAGAGTACATTCTTTTGCATTTCAAATCTCTATCTTATTTAGCTATCACACCTGGCATCTTTAGTTATAATGCAGCCTTTTCCTTGTTCTTCTATTTCCTACTAGTTGACTTAATCTAACTACAAATTAGATGTCACACAAACTCGTTGTTTTTCAATAAAAACAAATTCACACTGTCAAATTAATGCAAATATTTTAAAAATAAACTTTTAAACATAAATTAGTTTGCCTTATTATCGAAAACAGTTTTATCAGTTAATAACAGGCCATTGAAGAAAAAGAAAAAAGAAGCACAAAACATTTTTAATTAATACTTAGTATGTGCTTTAGTTTGACAGTGGGAGTTCATCAGTTATATATTTTTTTGTTTCGTATAATGAATTTCTTATTGTTTCTTTTCTAAATGTTTTGTTCATTTTCAATGTCGTTTTAAGTAGTTTTTCTAACTGTTGGTCTTTTTATATTTGGTTCTTGCAGTTAATGCGTTTAATGCTATTCATATTATTTGAGCCTATTGTTTCTTTTATCTAGTATAGAATTCTGTTTTGAATATAACGATGTGTATCTTGATAACCTATACATATATGCCTACCTCTTGTTATTCTTAAACTGTGCAATATTTTGTAAGCGAATTCCTTAAGAAGGAGCGCTACTATATTCTAAATTTAACACCAGCACCTTACGCCAGTAAAAGCGCATGAACTTGAAATTTATAAATAATTCTCTTGTGTCACTTAACAGCACAAATGTTGAAATAAAAACCATACCAACTTATGAACTTATTAATCAGAATGACTTGATTCATAAAACCGAACCTAATCTTATCCTTTATATGGCATTAACATTGTCGTGTATGATTTCACCTTGTATAGTCGTCTATAATGAAAGGATCGTAAAAAATTATAAAGTAGCCTTACATGAAAGGAATAATTGTTATGTCAAATGATCAAATACAAAAGACCAAAAATAGTTGTAGCTTTGTACTTGGAGCACCGTCGAAAAGTCATTTGCTGTTTTTAATTTAGCGAACCCTTTTCAAATCTCAACATTTGTTGGTGCCCCGCTGTGTTTAGAAGAGGTTCCATCGTGGAAAAAAGTCCCCATGCTGGTTGTTTACCATTCATATCGTTGCGAGATTAACCATTAAAAAAACCTAAATCGTTAATATTTGTGCACTTTGCGAACTTCCTTTTTATTTTTACCGATAATTACAGGTTTTTAACATTGAACGGTTTAAATATCTGATTGAGCCGTAATATAATTGTTTACCATTCGTTTCTAAGAACGAACATGAATACCGAATTAGTAGAGAATAAAAAAAAAATGCAAATTCATTTATTTAACACAGCCGTCAGTGTCGACATAATATTTGATATTTCGATAACCCTATTCAGAAACGTGGCCAAAGAATGACTTACAGAAATACCCCTCCTGAGCTACGTGTTTTACATATGCTAATTTAGAAATTGATCGAAAAAATATTTTAATGTATCATTACAACGTACTTGGTATTCACTATCGTGTTGAAAGCTTGTAATGGACTCATTATACGGGGTTCGCATTGCGATGCGTTATACACAGAGTGAATCTTGAAAAGGTTTTTTTAATTTTTTTTTTCTGTTTTTAATCGCTTTCTAAGACGCGTATCATTTCGGTATTTAAATGGGGTTTTTGACGACCTTTATGTTAATTTTATAAATCAGCTGGGCTTATTCAATAATGTTTTATGCCTAGACAAAATCGTTTTACGATTTATAACATTTCAGCTGCAATTTGCAGACAATTTTCCGTTTCCGTGCTAACTCTAAAGAATTTGGATTTGTATGATAAACTTAAAATTCTGGCTGAAAAATAATCAGTTTATTCAGTAAAATGTCACTTTTCGAATTTTATACTGACTATGCTGTTATTTTACGTTTAAACTGAGCCACAACATTTTTTTAGTTTTAATCAAAGATGGACTGTTCCAGCAAGACACCAAAGTTTTAACAGGCAATCTATTGTTGGGAAAACATGGTTGACCTCGAAATTGTTGAAATTATTATTCTCATTAATCAGATAGCTATTTAAAACTTTTAAGAACTAAACTAAGATATTCAGATTCGTGCGCCTGTGCTTTTTTATTATGAAATCTAATTATAATATAATAATAAAAACAGGCAAAGAATTTCTAAGGGTTAAGTTCCTTGGAAGAGTTATTGTTTACCAAAGCATAAAAGTAGCAGATTACTGCAGAGGGTGGTGCTTCAGAGCCGAGACGAAAACAGCAAATCTGCTTTATTGCCATATTGAACATATAATTTTTCACCGATTGTTTATAATTAACATGAATTAATTGCTAATGATTACTTTTAATGCCAATCGGCGAAACAAAATTCTTAATGCATTGTGTGTTAAGTCGAAGGTCATTGGTTCAAATCCTAGTCGAGGTGATATATTTTTTTAAATAACACATTTATGTAAATCGATACAATGCATAAAAATAAATTATGTTGTTAGTTTAATACCAATCACTCTTTTATTTTTACACTGGCAATTCTTGCTTCATTTCAGTTTTCATTTTATGTGTCTTTATTTAGAAATTAAAAAGATAGTCACATTGTTACATTTCACCCTTAACAACGAACAAATTGTAGGTCTAAAAATGAGTTATTTGTTTATGTAATTTGTTTGTTCATATTCTTTGGGAAAACCAACGAAAGTCAAGCCTGAAGGACCCCAATTTTTTTTTATAACCAACTGAAAATATCAAGTAGGATAAAATAAAAGCTCAACCTCATTTTTATATTAAAACCTTTCTTAATTTTTATTAACAGAAAGTCTCAGCATTCATCTTCTATTCCTGTTTATTTTTTATTTTCTGTAACAAAGTTAAGTAATCTTAGAGACTACATTTTTAAGAATTTACTGCTTTGTGGAAATAGTTTTAAAATCTTCTTGGTTTGAATGCTTGAGATAAAAAATTACTACAAAGCTTTTAAGTAAAATTTAAAAGAAATTAGCCAAAAGTTTATTCTCTGGTAATATTAGAATCATTTTAACATTTTTAGATGCATCGCTCATTGTAAACTATATTCCTCTTCAATTTGATTTTAGAATTCTTACATTTACTTGAATTGCCTTAAGTGTTATTGTAAACAAAAAGTTGCCAGTTTTCAGTCTTGAAATTACTAAAGTTCTCTTGAATTCCATTTTGTCGCTGTATTTTTCCTTCTTTTGTACATTTTCTTTAACGTCAAACCTCTTATCTCATTCTAAGTGCTTGTGTGCAACATGAAGATGCATGCATTTTTAGAACATATTTATCTTTAGTTTTAATTTTACACGCATCTGATCAATTTGACTATCTAATTAGTCTTTGTTTGTTGTTAAAAACAAGTGGTTTGCGTAAGTTTTGAGTTAAAACACTTAGTTAAATTTTATTTTTAAATTTTAAAATTTCTCTAAATTTTGGTCGTCAAAGGAATTATCCTGATAATTTTGTAAATACCTTGAGTTTACACAGAATTCTTTTTGTCCTTTACATTTTGGTTCTACTTCCTTGTTCTTCGGTGTATTTTCCTAAAAATCTTTATTCTACATAAGCTTCCTTTCCCCAGAATTGAAATTACTTTCTTAAAGTATGTTGGATTTCGCTTTTTATAACTTTAAACGTCCAAAAAACGCTTTTGTAGTGAAAAATTTTAAACATTATATTTATATATTCTTTTACACAAATTTGTTTTTTTCTTTTTTTGGTTGGAAACAATACTAGACATTGATTTTAGTTAAACCATTTATTGGTTTGATGTGGCAAGTTTGTATACTTTCCAGCAAGTAGTAGCTAGATATCCAGAAAAAATGAAAACATCTTTAAATTATGTTCATAAAAAAACCCTTTTGTGATAATTTTGTGAAGATTTGTTGATTTTCAATCTTGTGATTACTTATTTTGGTTTGATTCTTTTCTTCTTTATTTTATGTTTTCTTTGAAACCTTTTTTGTATTACCTTTTTGTAGAACATCGCCGGAGTGGCCGAGTGGTTAAGGCACTCGACTACAGCGTGGACGGTCTCGTGGTCGCATTGATTTTAGTTAAAGGTAAAGGCATTTACACCCGGTGAGAGAGTATGGCCGGCAACATGGAGGGTTACTCTTATCTTTGTCAATTTTTTGTTTCTTTTCGTCTACTTCTTGACATATTCTTCCTTTTGTATCCTCTTCTTTATTGTCCTCACATTTGATTTCTGCTTTTTCTGCTTCATCTTCGGGTTTCTTTCAAAACTGAAAAGTACTTCTTAGAAACTATTGATGTTGTATTTTTTATAACTTTAAACATACAAACAATGGTTTCGTTTTAAAGAGCTTTAATATTTTTTGTTTTACACAATTTTACGTTTGCTGTTAAAATAATAATTTAGGCAAAACATTATTTCTTAAAGGTTCTCTGAATTTTATCTAAATAAAGTGTTTTGTTCTGGAAAGTTTCTTGACTTTCCAATACAAAAAAATAAAAAATATCTTTCAAGAAGATTAGTTGATTTTCAATCTTGTTTTGCTCCTTTTTTCTCCATTTTGTTTTCTTTATTACAACATTATTTGGTTGTCTTCTAAACTTTTCTTTAAAATTTTACTTGATTTTTTCCAGAACTGAGAAGTATTCTTCAGAAAGGATTAATTTTGGATTTAATTTTTTGTAACTTTAAAATCCAAGCAATGTCTTCGTTTTCAAGAGCTTTAATAATTTTTCTTTTAGAACTTATTTTAAAGCTGCTCTAATTTTTGTCATAAAGGTTTGTTGTAGCAGGTTTCTTAATATTTCAGCAATCTGCTTAGAACTATTAGTATTTTTTAAGAAAACGGTGATTTCCTATTTTTGCTACATTTTGGCTTTATCGTCTCGATTTCGGTTTCCTTGAAAATTTTAATTTTTTATTAGCTGCTTTTCTTCGGAACTGAAAATTGCTTTTTACTAAAGGTGCATGTTGGATCAACATTTTCCTAACACTAAAAATTTAAAGCTTGCCATAATTTTGAAGCTTTTTTGAGACAAAAAGGTTGTGTTAAGTATTATTTGTTTTTTTTTTTACAAATATTTGTTTCTAACAATTATTTGTGCGTATTTTAACTAAATATTTTTAAACTTTTCCTAATTGTAGTTCATGGGAAGCCCCCTCTGTAAGTTTGAAAAACTCAAGGTGTTGTGCCTCAGCCAAGTTTCTATTTGAAGAGAAGAATAGATACAAGCTGAGCCAGCTCTGGGACTGACAGTTTAATTTTTAAAATATGTATTTTGTTTTTAAATATCGTTGTATCTCTTCAGGCTGTTTTAAATCAGTTTTATATCAAAAAAGCTTGAACTTCGTATTCTTCTGTAAAACGTTCTGTAATTCTTTGAAAGGCTTTCTTCGTCTTTTCGCAGAAAAATTTATCAAAATTGACACAAAATATAGCTAGAACTGTGAAAGGTGTATTCTTTTGCTTTTTCTTTGTCTCATACTTCTTCGTCTTCTACTTCTTCTTTGTCTTTTTCTCTTTGGGCTTGTACTTCTGACTCTTCTTTTGCTTGTTTTTTTTTACTTGTTTCTAACTCTAATTTTTGTTCTTTTTCTGCTTCTTCTTCGTCTCCTTTTCCTCTTACTCCTTCATCTTCTACTTTTTCGTCCTCTTCTTGTTCTCTATGACGTTGTGTTTGTGATTCTTCTTCGTTTACTGGTTTGCCTGTTCTTTTTGTACTCTTATTTTTGTTGTTTTCCTGCTTTTTTCGTAGACATATTCTTCTTCTTTTGAGCTGTTTGAATACTCGTTCAGAATTTGCCTATTTTATATAAGAACGTAAAATTCGTTTCTTTGTTATTCAGTAAAAGAATCCTGTAGTATTTTACGAGTATATTTCAGTTGCTTTGAAAAACATTGCGTTCTACAAAGAGTTATTTATTTATTAATCCCATACAAACCTGCATTATTAAACCTAATTACACAAAAAGGGTTGTATTTTTTGAGAAACGTTTAAATCAAAAACTTAATTTGAGTAAATATCCACCCCGTATATGTATAGCTTTACAAGTCAAAGCGTAGGCCTGCATGTATTTT
This sequence comes from Melanotus villosus, assembly GCA_963082815.1. Taxonomy (NCBI): domain Eukaryota; kingdom Metazoa; phylum Arthropoda; class Insecta; order Coleoptera; family Elateridae; genus Melanotus; species Melanotus villosus. The sequence continues at coordinate 80,537,818 of OY720420.1, forward strand.
GCGAGCCTGTTAAAGCCGAAGGCCTAAATGTGTTCTTTTTTCCAACACCTTGTTTGCTCACCGTAGTTGTATAAGAGAAACGTTCCATTACACTTTTATTTCGATTTACATTGATGCACGGTTCGGTTGATGTAAATAACGTTTGTTTGCGTATCTTATTTGGATAAGTGAAAATATATTTATGAATTCCGCATATAAAATTCCAGTGGCGTGTACGTTCACGGGGGCGAAAGGTCAAAGATTTATGATGGCGTGAAACGGGGCGCAAAAACAATTATTTATTCGTGAGTTTATTCGATTGTCAACAAAGCGAAGCAAAATAGCCGGTTGTCTAGCGTGATTAGAGGAAATTGAAATTTATTGCCGGGTTTTCTCTATTCTACAACGGTTATGAATCAAAGGCGCCTTTATAAATAATTATTTGGTAATATATTTTGACAATGACAACTGAATAATTATTGAATCGACTTACATTACCATGAATTATTTAATTAGGAGAGGTGACTCACTCATTGTATGCAATTAGACAGGAACATAATGTATAATGTGGATGAATATATTATTAATCTAACGCCGACGGTATATTTCCCGGACGGCGATATTTTATACCAAACCGCCATAAATTTTATATTGGTATTTATATTTTATCGGCCTCTACTTGCAAATACGACATAAAGTATATCCGTACGTATGTACAGTTCTTTTGTGTTTGTTTGAACATTCTTCCTCAAACTGCCTATTTTCCTTATATGAGAAACTAGCAAACTTTTGAAAAATACAAAATGCCTGCTTTCATACTTTGTAATATATTATCCGATCCTTAAGGAACTTCGAACATCTAAGCCTTTATAGCATCTCAGTAGAATATTTCAGCCTACTATTACATAACAAAACAAGAACAAAATTTGTTGAGTTTTCTTATTAGTTTTTTATTTCCAAGACAAATTTCGAAAATTAAACTCATGCAAAAAACAACGCAAAATACTAAATCATACCCGAGCTTTAGGTATGTACCGTTAAGTTTATCTCATTGTTTTCCGTCCGGATTTTATTGTTACATTGTTAGGCGTAAAAAAAATAAGCCATAAATTTTCACAACGCTATGTTTTGACATCGAAGATGACAGCGAAATGTAAATTAACTTCATAACTGTTAAACTGATTGTGAGTTAAGCGGTGTTGATGTACAATTGTTCGTAAATAAATTGGGCCAATTGGACTTTAATCTGACAATTGGATGAATACAAGCGTAAAGGATTAAATCCTTCCTTTGATACGTCACACTAAGTACTGTGGAATTTATTGATACAACTTGTAAAATTGTTTAGTTAATGGTAAATGCGAGCTGTTTTCAGCAAAAAGTATTTAATCCTTCAGGTCAGTAAGCAGCTGGATCGTAATTTTTGAAATTAACTTAAATTAAAAGTGAGATGAATAGTAACCATTTAGTGTTTACTTATTATTTGAACTTCAGTTTCCAATGATTTCAGTTTATTCTATTGGTAACAATCACTGGACAATAATTGAACAGCCTGTAACTTTGTTAATAATTCTAGGTGATTGTTGTGAATGTTTATAAAATTTTGACTACCTTATTCGACTGAGGTCCAGTTGAAGTTGAAGATAAAACTTAGCATGAGTGTTTGGTTCTTCTTTACCCAAAACTTAAGAATGGTAGAAGGATCGCCCGAACTTTGCAAACCGTCAAGCAAGTTTAAGATTCTCTCTTCTTCTTCTACTCCTTCTTCTTTGCTTCATTTTTAATTCCACTTCCTTTGCCTCCTTCTTCTTCTTAGTCTTCCGTCTTTATTACTTTTTCATTTTAATCCTGTTTCTTCGTTTTCAACTCTCTTTCCTTTTTACTTCTATTTATCTGTTTGTTCTTCTTCTTCGTCACCTTTTGACTCACAACTTTTGTAGGTAAGCCTTAAAGTTCTTTTTTACTTGATTTCAACATTTTTCTTTTCTTTTCCTAACTTTTCCTATTTTTTTCCCATTTTTCCGTTTTCTCTTCGGCTATATCTTTTCAATCTCATGCCACATATTCCCACTAGCATTTGTTACTCATCCATCGTTTTTTAGTTAGTTTTGGGTTTATTTTTTATTCGCCGACCATTTCTCTAGAGCTGTTTTTGGCGATTCTTTTATTTTTTTTTCTTGTATTTTTTATCTCAATCTTTCTTTTCAACGTCTGGCCGATCTAATTTTATTTTCGTTTTTATTTGAAAATTTATTGGTGTTTTTTTTACATTATTTCTTCTTTCCAGGAGACGATGTTCGGGTCAAATTACTATAAATATTTTCGTGATACTTTTATTTCTAAATACTTTTAATGTTCTTCGGGATATTATCCATTTTGATAACATATACGAGCACCGATTTCAAGTTTGATGTTCCTTGATAGTTTTGTTGTCTTATTGTCTGCAATATTGTATGGGCTGTTAGTGTTAGAACAGGTTCTTTTCTTCTCTTTTCAATGGCTAAACATGGTAGGAGGATGGCCGATTTTTGCAAAATTAAACCTGAAGCAAGTTTGATATACTTTCTTCTTTTTTTGGTTCTTCTTGTTCTCCTTTATGTTTCTTTTTATTTTCGCTTCTTTTTTACTCCTTCTTCTTGGTCTCCCCTTCGTCTCTTTCTTATTGTTTTTTCTTTTGTATCCTGCTTCTTCCATTTTGTTTTTCTCTTTGCCTTCTACTTCTATACCGGGTTGTTTTTCTCCATCTCCCTTTTGCTGTTTACTTCTGGAAGTAAGCCTTAAAATTCGTATTTACGTGATTCCAAGATGCTTCTTAAAATTTCTTTTTTCTTTTCCTCGTCCTTCTAATTTTCCTTTCCGTTTCTTTTTCTACCTGTATTTAGTTACTCATCCATCATTCCTCTCTAGTTTGTTTTGGATTTATTCCTCTACAGCTTGTTTTGGGACTTCCTTTATTTCCTTTTTCTTGTGTGTTTCAGCTCAGTTTCAAATGAATTCTCCTTCAGTATGTCGCTGATCTGATTCTATTTTCGTTTTTATTTCAATATCTATTGGCGTTTCACATATGCTTTTTCCTTACTAGGGGAAGACGTTCGTAGTAATGTTGGGCCAGGTTACTTTAAATATTTTCCTAGGACTTTTATTCTTGCATATATGAAAGGCTATATGTTAATCTTCTTCCTAGTATTCCGCGTTTTGCTTATATGCAGGTCTCCAGTTTCAATGTTTGTGTTTGTTTATGTTATTGTTGTGTATTGGGTAGAGTTGTCTAAAATCTACGTTTGCCTTTTGTATTCGTCTTTTCCGATCTTCTTCTTTTAAATTGTCCTATCTAAATTTGCTAATCTTCTGTATTTGGCTGTTATTTAGTATAATAAGCAAACAGTCTTCCTTTCTTTAGCATTCTGTTAAGTTACTGCCGTAGAGCTTATATTGGGATTTAATCCAAACCTGCTTTAATTACTTTAACTAACTTCAAGGCTACCAAATGCCTTTGTTTCTATTTTTTCTACCAGATCTTCTTCTGATTGTTGCTCTTCTTCTTGAGTCTCTTCTGCTTGACTTGGCGTTTTTACAACACTTCTTTGTTCTTGATGAACTGCTTTTTTCGTGTTTTTATTGATGTTGTGGGCAGACTCAACCTTTTGCTCGTTCTGTTTGTTCACTAATCCATATTCTTTGATTTATTCATGCGAAGTGTTGATCTTCCACATGCTTGGTTTGGTTGCTTTTGCAGTCATATTTGGGCATAAGGCCTGTCAAAGCTTCACATATATTTATATAGAAAACTGTAAGTAGGAATTTATCATGTCTCTGTTTCCTTCTATTTTCTCGAGTTTGTTCTAATACTCCAGACCTTTCGAAACACTTTCTAGAATTTCAGTATTTCTTCTCCTGCTTTAGTTTGCACATCTTTTCGTTTTGGTCGTGCATTTTTCAAGCATTACTCTTTACTCGAACTTTAAACTCTACCTTCAATATAAGCGCTCTTCAGTTTCATTTCATAATTTTTACTTCGTTGGGCAAATTTGGGCTTTGTTGTCATATTGTTGAGGTTTACTGTACCATGAGATAATGGTCGTTATTAACATGAACAGATCAGATACAGCACTGGGTTTCTCAATCTTCTTTGTATAGCAAAATCACCACTTTGGATTATTTTTGCCTTTTCTATTACGGAAACTTCATGTTACTTCATGTATTTTTCCAACTATCTTCTCCTTTGGGATAATGGGACTACTGCGACAGGTACTTAACTAGACCTACAAGTTTGGGTGACCATAAACATGGGCTACAGATTTTTGGGAATGGAGCTTGGTCCACCCTGTGACGAGTTCAGGGATAGATTTTCTCTAAAGAGATCAGATTCCCTTGGAACAAATTGAGTTTTCTGACAAAATTTGGACAAATCCTTCGGATGTAAAAAATAATAACGGCAAAAATGTTTATAAAATTTAACAATATTAGCATTAAAATGTTTAAAAAATTGTTTTTAAATTGACTCGATGTGATTTTTATCAACGGGACTAACCATATCCGGGCGTCATAAATTACGTACCTTAGTTTCTTCCCAAGTGCAGAGTTAGTATGAATTTAGTTAAGTTTGAAATTTTTTTGCTACTGAGTTAGACCCTGCCTTAGCAGTCTTGTATCGTCCTTTTCCCAGGTCCTTGAAGCCTCAATTTTTTTCTAACTGAAATGCAGCATCATATTTTATTAATAAGTTGCAATTAAATACACCTGATTCATCTTCTACCCACACTTATGAAAAGTAACAACCATAATCATTCACACCCACGAAAAAACTATACAAATTCCGCATACCGATGCATAAATGTTTTTACCCCACCGGGAAAAACCTCAACGTGCACCAGTATAATTTTTTTAAAACCTTCAGCACACATGCACCAATCCGGTATGATAATAGTAAACAAAATCATAAATAAGTTTCGACACCAGCCTATGCCGTAAATAATCTTAGAACGTTGTACGGAGTCGATATCCAATTAAAATTCGAGCAATTATTGTTAACAATACAGTTCAAGGCGTGCGTTTTGCATAAATAAATCCACCTTGAGCGAGTTCAGAGACAAGTGGCGCCTACTAGATCTTAATCGTAGGTTATCTTTGATTGAACTCCTATCGGGACAGACTATGCAAATTGTAGACGCGTGGGCCATCCGAGAGCACCTTTTGTGTTATTGTGTTAATCTCGCTTCCCAGATCGCACCGAAACGTTTAACCTCGCTTTCTCTGTACATCTTCTGTTGTCGTCGAGTTATTTTTTTAACATTTAAATGTTAATTACTGTCGTTTTATTAGTTCGTTTTGATGTAGTGACAGCCATATTCAATTCATCATTAACCGATTTTGTACCTGTCAAAATGTTTAAAGCAACAAAATGAACCTAACATTAACTTTCTATAATAGTTTGGTTATATGTAGGAAATTACGTAATGTTTTTCACGGAATCGTAACTCAATAGTTAAACCATATTCTATGAAATTTGAACAAGGCGTGTGTGGGTTCTTTTGTATGTGTATGTTTGACAACAATGCTACTTTTTATGCAAACGCACATAACTGGATCACTGGGTTACTTGTTACAAAATATGATAGCTTAATGATACCTTTTACCATTTCTGCGCGACCGACGAATGCTTAAAGTTTTATTAGGTTTGCGGGGTATTTAAAAATCGATGGGATATAAATCAAAAAACCCATACATTACCATAACATATTACGTAAAAGCGCCACAGAAAAGCCTCGACTTATGACTAAATTTCAATGAAAAAGTTAAAAAAAATCAATTAACTTTATTTATAGCGATTGAGTTGTAAAAAACGGTTTTTGTTTGGGTATTTATTGTCAGGTAATCCTTGAAAATCAATCAACATCAAATAAATTCAAAACTGTTATTGTTATTAAAATTAGCTACCTGTAAGTGGATAAAAAGCAATGAATAAAATCAATAATTCACGAATAATGGAACTAACGGATCTTTTGGATTAAAGAAATTGGATTTGGTTTAAAATGACACAATGGTTTTATGATAATCTCAGTTACGATTTACTTTTAAATCCTAGAAGGTAAGTACGGTTTTTCATGTAAGACGTACCCTTATTTAGTAAGGAGTCAAACTAACAAACTTGTTATTGTAAGGTTATAGTAATTTGTTTTGTTTGAATTTAATCAATTAATTAATTAATTTGCGCTTCTCGAAGATGTCTGAATGTTTAAGGAAATACAGTGTGTTTAAAATAAATTGTAGGTACGAGTTAGTCACTGAAAAACTGTTTTCTGAATTAATAAAAAAAATACTTTTTTTAAGATTAATTACACACCTTCAAGGCCTCTTTGATACTTACACTTGATTAAGTTAACCTAACCTAACTTAACTTAACTTAACCTAACATAACTTAACCTAGCCATCGGCCAAAAAACCTCTCTTTGTTCACGTAAGTACTGGTATCACCTGAAAGGTTTTCTTCGGCATCTAGAGCTGCCTGATCCTTCAACTTGTTTAAAGCTTCCTATTTAAACTTTCTGTTGTTTATCCTACACTTTGCCTGTCTATTTCTTTCTTGTTCCTCTTTTGATATTACAATTTTTAGATATTTATGTATCTCATCTCAATGTTCTGTACTACTTAATATTTGGGAAACAATATTTTCAGTCTCTATAGCTGTCCTGTAAAAAACTACAAAAATTAATAAAAACAAATACGTATTTCGGCAAGTAAGTTACCATCCTCAATGTTAAGCTTTCTCTCACTGACGATTTGGGGAAGAGCTTTATCTTCAGGAGTCCTCTCTCAACCAACTTTATTTTTGTAATTTGATTAAGAGAACATCTTCCGAGACTGACTTCAAGAAGGCTTAACACTGAGGATGGCAATTTAGTTGCCGAAGTACAAGGTTTTCTACGGAACTTCTGAAGTTCGATTGAAGGCTCAGTTTCTTGGATTTATTCTATTGCTATGTTTATAATTATCTCTAATTTCATTTTTGTCTCGTCTATAACTATGCCACTCTTTGAAACAGTATATTTTACTAAGCAATACAAAATATTTTTCTCCAACCACACGAATAAGACGCCATAATTTTGTATAAAAAGTAAGTCATTTCAGGATGTTCAAAAATACTGTTTTTGATTTTGTTTATTCTGTACACATAAATATAACGTGTGTCCATAAACTGTCGACATCTCGGTTGCTTTGAAAAAGAAATTACAAGTCTTAGATTAAATCATAGACAATGACATTTTACAAATCTTGACATTTGGTTTTGTGTTCTGAATCAAATTACGAAATATGTTTATGAAATCACAACCTACTGGGATGTTGACAGTTTATGGACACCCGTTATATTATAAATCCAATAGATCTCATAATTTGACAAAGGCTGTGTGAGAAAGCAATCTGATCTTCTGCGCCCACACTCGATCCAGCCTTTAACATTCCTTGTGAACTGTTGGTCCACGTTCCTATCTGTCCTTGTGTAGTCCATTCTGGCCCTCCAAAAAATATATCCAATTACGACTCTTAACAGAGTTTTTCCTTGAGTGCTAATAAGGAGGTTACTGTTTTTTGTCCTTATAGCCCCATCCGGTCAACGAATATGGATATAACCCATCCGTATAAATCCGCCGTTTTAAATCTACAACGCCTCCCTATTTGGCATTAACGAGTACTTAAGTGCCGAAAACCTGCTCTCTGTCTTCTTAACAGCTTTCTTTCATACTATTCTAATGTCGTGTTGCTATCCAAGATAGCACCTAGCTACTACAAGTGTTCAAGTATTTTATCCAGCCTATCTACCGTCCCAACACATAGAACCGTAGATTGTTCCCGTTGCAAGAGACTGCTGGAACGTAGTTATTGTCTTTTGCGGGGCTATTTGACGTCCATGCCTTTCCATCCACTCTATTCGCTATACAACAGTTCTTTCACACCATCAACATCAGGTCGTCCCTAAAAGCTATAGTAGTAGCCCCATCCATTAATTGCTAGTTTAGTAGATCATTATATAACATGATCCGTAACGTGGGCTATAACACGGGCCCCTATGATACCCTTTACTGATCTTCTTACTTGTATTTCTGTTTACCAATGTGTTGCGGTGGCTAAGGTAACCATCGCCCAAATTGATCATACTTCTCAATATTATCATTTCTTCCAACTTACCCATAATAGAAGTTCATCGCTATCCATTTTCTATTTAACATTTTACCTTTTCAATAACCTTGATTATTGCCTATACAATTTATTGTAGAATGACTGTTGCGAAATCAAAACTGTCTTGAAGAAAATCCTCCTTTCTTATCCACCTCTATTCTAGCTTAACTTCTAGTATCGGACTTAGTCATCAAGTTGAAGTGTTTACCATTTCTTTGCCCTTCCACGCTAGTACCAACGACGCTTCTTTCTATACATGAAAAACACATTGATCAAGTAAGGGTTCATTGAACACTTTAAAGGTTTAAAGGACCGCTTCACGACCGGTACTTGCTTTAGCGGGTATTTTGTCCAGCCCCTTTTTTTGTTTAATAACCTTAAAGGCCTCTTTTAAATTCTTTTTATTAAATAGTGTGATTTCGTTCTGTTGTTCTTCCCACATTGATACGTTCTTTTCTTACTGCTGGAAAATAGGTGGTATCCTGCAGAATGGGGTGTATGTAAGGCTTGGTTTGTCCATGCTTTTGGCTGATCTTCCAAGTTTATATATGACCTCTTCTAATGTCGTCGTCTGGTTCTATTTATGGAGTTTTTAAGTGCTTTTCGTAGTTGATTGAATTCTTCGTCTTCTAAAGCCGTCTACAGATGCTTGACATCTCGAGTTCATATTTCTTGTTATATCGTGTCCGCCCTTCCTCTTTGCCTTTCTACCGCTTACGCCACTATTTGGATTGATATACATAGGATTTTATTTAACTGCCTCTTTGTGTTCATCTGTAGGTGTATTGTATAGTATTGTTTCTAGCGCCGAATTGGAAATGACTTCTTTGTCCAAAAACGACTTTTGTTTCTCTACTTCTCCTTGCAATGCTTCCATTAATATTTTACAAGATATAATATGATATAATTAAACGTAACAGAAAGTGCCTCTTGGCCTTGTACCTGTTTCGTAATTTTTTGGAATGCGCAAGTTACCATTTCTGACGTAAGTTTTCCTGTATTAAAGAACATTAGCTTTGGCTTAGAAGCGTACAGTGCTAGTGCTATGTGTTTTGATTATTAATGGGCCATCCACTAAGGGATGATTTAGAAATTAATCCTGCCAAAACAATAATTTCCGTATTTCCATTTTTTTTTTCGAGTAAGCAGTAAGCACTTCATCTAGCACGGCTTGGGAGTCCACGGACGGAATATAAGAGGAGATATAGCTACAAAAAATGTAACCATTTTCAAACGTTGGACCGATGCTATCTCTTGCATTTTTCTTTTACACATAATGACCTGGAGTTTCTAAGTCACGGGGTAGTTCCACGCAACTTAGTGTTTAGTTATCCTTTTTAGGTGACAATTTCCTAATATGGTTTGCTTTTGCAACTCAATAAAGATATTTTCTGGTAAATGAAGTATATTTAAGGAATTTAGAATGATTTTTGGGATAATTTCAGCTTTTCAATGATGGGATTTTTTTTCTTTTTAATGGGTGGGAACCAAGTCAGAAATAAAATGCTATTGTTTATCGTTAAGGAAACATCGAGTTATGTTGCAGGTTTTTAAAATAACTGACTTTTGTATTAGTTGATGGTGTATGTATGTGTTTAGCCTAAGTTGTTTCAGATGTCGCAGGATAGCTGTAATTCCAGTTATTATACTGATATTACGAATGGTATAATGTATACTTTTTTCTATTTGCATATTTTTTCTAGTTCCATTGCTAGTAGTTTACATTTCTACATATTTTTGTTATATTTTGCTATTATGTTATTATCTAATGTTACTGCCATGTCTATAAGGTTATATTTTGTTATTTGTCTTGAAATGTGATGTCTGGCCAAGGGCGGTTTTAGAACATATTTTTGGGGGGGGTACTAATTTTCATAACTGCCAAAATTCTTTATACACGAAAGATTACCTTAAAAATTACTTAAATTATTTTAAAATTATGGATGGTAGTTTTGACGATTGTTATTTTGTAGCACATGATGGATTCTTGGGGGGGGGGGAGTAATTACCCCCATTATCCCCCCTATAAAACCGCTCTTGGTCCCAGTATAGTTTATAGGTATCGTTCTCTATTATGGTGGTTGGTATGTATCTGTAATATGGTGTATCATCGTACTTTAACCCATAGTTTGTTGCTATTGCTTGATGAATAATCTTTTGTCACTTTTTAGTGATGGTTTTTGGTCAACTCTGCCATAGTGACCGGTCCTCGTGGGAGAGAGGTGCGGCATTAACGAAGCAATCGAGCTACCCATTCCAGCACTGACCAGAGACAACCAAGCTTAACTCTCTCCTGATCGAACTAGACTGAGGTATCTAGCTAGCGCAACTCGGAGCCTATCTTTTGATATAAAATAAATAAATAAAACTCTACCCTCACATAAGCTAAGCTAGCTGATAATGAACTGTTTGCAACTGGTTAACTTTTCTTTAAAGTTAAGAAACTTGTAATTTATTTGTATATTTCAAGGTATCTACTGTAAATTTTCTTATTACTTAAATGTCGTAGTTTACTTGTTTCTGCAATTTTATATTACTAATGACAACTTATTCAACACACTCCATTCTTGAATTTTTCTGTTATTTGGCATACTGGATTTTCATAAATTCTGAACGAAATAAAGCAGCATAATAAACTATATTTGTTCGTTTACTTTAAAGATGTTTCGAAGCTGAAAAAGAATTAATTCTTGTTTTTGTTTCAGTATGACCGAATTCTAACACGTTAGTCACCTGCCTTAAGATCACAAAATTCGCATAAAAATGCTTTCGATTTTAAAACCCGGCAACGACTGATCTTCAAATTTCCATCTTTTCGCTAATAATGAAGGCCGCTAATCCAAAAATATCTGAATTAATATTTTAAATACTGTTAATTATTAAACACAATTTTTGAACTGGATAAGTCAAGGTATTAAACACGAAACCGAAAATAATAAAAAACGAGTCGAAACGGATTTCACGCTTTGTTAAAGTTATAAAATAATCAGGACGTATCCGATTAAAAACCATACAATGTATCAGTATGTAATCGAGTAATAGCATCCGCAGACGTCGATGAAAAGTAAGATAAAAATTCTGCAGCATCCGATGTCACTAAAAGAACAGATGACCCACCCGAGATTGAACCCGAGCACCGCACCGCGGGTGCTGTACCGTTAAGCTTGTGTTATGTGACAGCAACATTGAGTTCATATAAGAGCACGCGTATTTTAGAAAGAAATATTTCGGTATTACCAATTGTTAACACGTAAACACTCTCTTCGCGCAAATTATTGGGGCCATTTTCTGCAAAACCGGTGCAAAGACTACCTCGGGAATTAGCGACATAAATTGTTTGAAGAGGCTGAATGACGAGCTCCTTAATTTTTTCAGGACTTGGCAACTTGCTTGTAATCTTACGGCTTTATGTTTGTTCTTTACTTTTTACATTTATTTATTGTGGTTATTTATTTTATTTTATGGCATTACGTGCTTGTTTTGCTGTAAGTGTTACGTAAAACGAACCCAAAACCGGCAGGAATCTTTTTGAATATCTAAAATTTATATATCTAAATTAAAATGTGTGCACTAAAAAGGCATAAGAAATCTATATTTTAATTTATTGAAAAATATAATTTTCAATATTCTCTTCTTAATTGTTTTCAAGATTTAGGCTATAATTACTGGGAATATGCAATTCTTAAAATTTAAGAACTTCTCTACAGTTTAAGAAATTGTCTACGTTTCGGCTAATAATCCTTCTGCAGGATTTTTTAAATATTTTTGGATGCAAGTTTGTACCTTTGTCCTAATTTTCTCAGTTCTTACATCACACTAATCTGAATGTGGTAAAATTACGCCATAAATAGAAATTTAATAAATTGCTTAGACGATCACGGATAAATTAAATCCCATTTGCAAGTTGTTAGGGATTTTTATTATGTTACATTGCACTTCCTGAAGGTGGTCGACGTAATTAGTTTCTTATTGATACGCTTAGTATGTTATTGGATAATATCAATTTGTGGGAAAATCTGTAGTAGTCCTTGTAGGACTTTACAATATAAAGAGTTGCCCTGACGTGGCAGAAATTTGTAAAAAGCTAACCCTTATTGTTTCTTAAGAGCTTCAAATCTTTTAGGACACAATAGGTTTCTCTGGTATAAACAAGGCTTTTACTAGGGCAGTACTGCGAACTTTGATGATTTGTTCCCAGATCTAGGTATTTATATTATTTGGCAAGACATGGGCGAAATTCTATGTTTCACCGGATAAATTATTATTAGCCGATTGGCAACATTGCCTGTCACTGACTGAGCGAATTGTATGATTAAAGTTCGCCACAGAACCAGCACAGATTAAGAAAATGCCAAAAACTAATTCTCCTCTTAATGTTTAATAGAAGAAGCTAATAGTCATGGCCTACTTTGGTCTAGAGGTATACTGAATAGGTACATAGCTTACAAAAACCTGTATAAAATTATAAATTCTACTTTATATAGTTGTTCTAAAATTTCGCTTAAGTATCGCAATATATTTTCATAATCTTATCGTATATTGTAATATAATATTTAGTTACACAATAAAAATTGGAACGCCGCTGTTACACAAGGCAAATTAAAGACCAACTAAAATAAAAGCGTATTGCTTCATGTAATAAAGATAATCAGTAGTAAAGCGAATGAGATTAAAGAGCCGCTTAGTTCTTAGCGCAGGGAGGTATATTTAGGGCATCTCCGCTATTAATCAGGTATATAGTACGTTATATTCCTTCAGCTTCTGTTGCCTGTACCCATGTTACCTGTGATAGATGAAGCTATTACTGGGACAAGGCGCTTTCATGCCGACACCACCACGCTTTCCTGTTAATGTTACGTTTTATTATTGCAACTATACAAGAAATTACTGGGCACGAAATTGTAATCATTTTAATTCTTTTAGAGAATATTACATAAAATTAGATTAATCGATGTATATCAGGTAAGAATGTATATGTATAAGCGTGCAGTGTTGGAAAATTATTGAAACTATTATTTGTTGCATAACCATTCTGAAAAAAAAATGCAACATTATTTCTATGAAGGATTTTCATGTTATTGACGTTGCTAGAAGGCACTTTTCACTGTTATATCTTTATTATTTATTAAATAGGTCCGAGTAACAATGCGAAACAGGTCCAATGTAAATTTAAGCACAGAACGGTTTAAGGTAACCATGAAGATTGTTCTACCAAGAAACTGAAGGCGGAAATCCCGATTTTGTCAAAAATTTAAAAATTATTAAAACATATTGAAAATCGACTGCCTCTACTTCTAGCAGCTAGCGAAGCCCTAAATTTTAATTACTTTAATTATTTAATAGTGTAATTCAGACACTTCAATGGTAAGACAAGCGTGAAGCCATGATTTATTGTCTCAAGAGAACGAATTAAAGGCCCAAATGTCTAATTTTAATATTAGAATAAATATGGTCGAAATTATAAAGTTTATTATCTATTAATAATAAAGGCTGGAGACTTCAACGATGGGCCCAACTGCATTTCATTTTCTTAAAAACAAAAAACTGTAAGAAAAAACTTAACTATTTTTAACGAAATTTGAGCTTCAAGTGTCTAATTTTAATATTACAGTAAATGCTCGAAATTTTAAAGTAGTTAATTCATTATTTATCAATACAAACAGTCCTAAGACTTCAACGATAGATCAAAGACGGAACCGCATTTTATTTTCTTAAAAAAGAAAGACTTGACGTCCTGTATTAAAGGAACTTAACTATTTTTAACGAAATTTGTGCTTCAAATATCAAATTTTAATATTATAGTAAATGGGATACTTGAAGTTTTAAATTATTAATTAAACAATTCGGAAACTTCAACGGTGGGTCGAAGGCGAAGTCATATTTTACTTTCTGAAAAGAAAAGCTAAAGCTCTGCGTGACTTAAATTTGAGCTTCAGATGTCTAATTTTAATATTAGAGTAAATGCCATGGTCGAAATTTTGAAGTAATTTATTTATTACGACAAACCAGAGACTTCAACGATGAATCTAGTGCGAAACCGTACTTCATTTTCTTAAAAGGAATAGTTAAAGCACTGCATGAACACAGCTTAATTATTTTTAACGAAATCTATGCCTCAAATGCCTAATTGTAATTTTAGAGCAAATAGAGTAGATACCCACCATTTAAAAATAGTCTAATGTTGATTGATATTCGGAGATTTCAGTGATGGATTATTAAAAAAAACTTGTATTCGAGATTCACAAATCTAAGTTTAAAAAGAGATTAAAACTCCAGACATAATTTCCTTTTTACATGATTAAACCCCTTTAAAGCTCTTTAAAGAAAAATCTGCATCTAACGAGCGCCAGGGATTACAAAGAAATGTTTAATAATCCAGTAAATAAAACACCAAGAAATTTTAAAATAGTTTATTGCTTATCAATAGATTTCAGAAACTTCAACGATAAATCATTCACAAAATGGGTTCTCCTTTTTGTAGAAAACACTCTTTTTAAAAATTTTTGGCTTCACATTTGACATAGTTTTAATAATTGAATAAACTGAGCATCCTACATTTATTAATTGTTAGTTTAAAAAAAGCCTGGAGACTTCAATGATAGGCGAAAGCTGAAACCTGAATTCTATTTTCTTATCAATGAGCAATAAATGTGAAACAAACGTAAAAAATACGTTTGTGCGTGAAAATTACGTACGAAGGTGTCACTTTAAGTTTATTAAAATATAAAATTTAAATAGAAACTGCAATGAGGAACAATCTGTGTTCGCCTTTTCACTCATAAAAATTTAATTTAATTTTTTTAAACGTACCTACTGGATTTTCTGTAGAATAAACAACTGACTTTAAAGTTTAAAGCTAAATTTTGATAGCTAAACACACGAGGAGTCACTTTTTAAATTTGAAGTTATTATCTACTAGGAATATAACCCTTTTACTATTCGGCATTCGATGTCCTGAATTGAGCTACTATTAACTTTTTCTATGATTGTGTTTAAAACAATATTTAATTATATCAATATAACCAGCGGACTTTAGCAATGGATTAAGCACAAAACCCTAATTTTATTTAATTGTTAAAACAGAGTAACTGTTTTAAATTAAAACCTTTCTAATAAAAAATGTTTCCAGAAGCTTAGTTAAATCAATCCCTGAAAAACACGCGCAATACCGTCGTTTCCTGATGCTCAAACATTTCAGCAGAATTTTAAAATTAATAAAAATGATAAAATAACCCTAAAAGGCAGTCGAATATTTATATAAAGAGAAGAAACATTTTTTAAATGAAAATCTGAGTTTGCAGTTCTGTGAATGAAGTAAATAAATGGTTCGCAATACTGCAGTTATTGTTTATTAATGCAACCAGGAGACTGCAGCATTGGGTCACGCCCTAAACCCTAATTTTATTGTGTTGCAAAAACACCACCAGAAATTGGTCTAAATTAAAACTTTCGTCGTGATTGGTGCACTGGAAACTTAATTAAATCAATACCTGAAAGAAACACGCAAAACAATATAGCGCCGTTACGTTTCAGGTGGAATTTTAAAATTAATAAATAACAGAGTACAGTTTCGTAAATATAACAAATAAATCTATAAGTCTCCAAAGCAGTTATTATTTATTAATATAACCTGGAGACTTCGACGATGGATCACACCCTAAATGCTAATTTTAATGTTTTATAAAAACAGCGAAATTTAAACTTTTGTGATGAAAGGTGTTACCGGAAGCTTAATTAAATCAACGTCTGAAAGGCATTCAAAACAATTATTAAATAAGAATGTGCAGTTTCGTGAATAAAACAAATAAATCACTATTACACTGTCTTTGAAGTAGTCATTACTTATTAATATAACCAGGAAACTTCACCAGTAGATCACGCCCTAAAATATAATTTTAATGTGTTGTAAAAACATCCAGAGAAATTGTTTTAAATTAAAACTATTGTCATGAAAGGTTTACCTTAAATTAATACCTGAAAGGCATGCAAAACAATATACCTACCGCCGTTTTCTGATTTTTGAACGTTTCAGACAGAATTTTATTGAAGCAGTTATTACTTATTAACGTGACCAGAAGACTTCAAGGGTGTATCATGCCCTACACCCTAATTTGATAGTGTTGAGAAAACACCGAGAGAAATGGTATCTGGACCGAATTATCCTAAATTAAAACTTTGGCCGTGGAAGGTATTACCTGAAAGGCATGCAACAAGATAAATAAATAAATAGGGATATAACAATAAAAGACAGTCGACTATTTGCAAAAAGGAGAAAAGGTATTTTTTTTTATACTTAAAACACCGAGCGTGCAGTTCTGCAAGTAAAGCAAATAAATCGTTTACAATATTCGTGTTTAGCAATTATTATTAATTTATTAATGCAACCAGGAGACTTCAATGGTGGATTAAGCGCAAAACCCCTTTATTTGTTTTAATTAAGTTTTGAATTAAATTTGTTCCGATGAAAACTATCGATAGAAGCATAGTTAAACATCAACGTATGAAACAAAAAGGAAACAATTTCCCGTCATCTTCTGTTTCTTAACACTTTCAAGCAAAATTTGAAATTTCAGGTACCTAAGTTAAATGTTTGTGTAAAGGACTACTGAGTAGTTTCTAAATTAAACAAGCATACCATAAAAAACACCGCAATATCTTTACAATCACTATTATTAATTAATAAAACCGAGAGACTTCAATGATGGT
Organism: Melanotus villosus; assembly: GCA_963082815.1. Classification (NCBI taxonomy): domain Eukaryota; kingdom Metazoa; phylum Arthropoda; class Insecta; order Coleoptera; family Elateridae; genus Melanotus; species Melanotus villosus. Next base: position 80,554,678 of record OY720420.1, read on the forward strand.
GATGAAGGGAAACCCGTTTCTTTTCAATGTTTTTCAGACTTGAAGGCTTGCTGAATAAAGTAGGAAAATTTACCCCATTTAAAATTTTTGGGATTTATAATTAATTTTAAAGCTTTGAGAGTTTTTTGTTCTTATTTACGGCTTGTGATACGAAAGTTTTACTCGCATGGGTACTTAAGAAGGTAATATAGTTAATAAAAAGATAATCAACGAGATTGTTAGGTAGTGCGTGAAATATTGGGTAGGCACAGGTGCAGCGAGGCTGGCATGTTTGCAGAAAAGTGCATCGCGTCATGTGTATTGCGTACACCCGCGCTTCGGATCACTAGATCGTCGTAAATTTGCAATTCGCCATGCACAGCCGCCACAAGGATTAGTCTCCGGGTACACTGTAAAAATACCTGTCCAAACCACGTATTTATTACAGGTTAATCGCTTTATTCTCTTCTTATTTCGCCAAGCCACCTACAGCACATTATTTTGTATTTAATATACTTAATAACTTTAATCATAGATGTTCCTTTTTTCGTAGGTGTCATTAATAACGATTATTGTACAGGTGGATAAGAGTAATGTTGAAATAAAGACGGTAAATAACCGCGTGTGCAAGAGGTCCAAGAAATACTTAAATCGTGCTATATTTCGCTATGCATTCAGGATTAATGGTAGCCAATTCCTCGCAGACCTGCCGGCAATCACGTTTATACCAGCGTTCATTAAGATGAATACCTAATTCATTCAAACTACAGTAATTTTATCTTCGAAATTGAGTATTTCCTATATTTTATATACGTCGCTTAGTCTAATTCGCTTCAATTGAGTAATTATAAAATTATTATTCGATTACGATCTGCATTCTTGTAACGACGAAACTTCGGTGCATCCGAAACGTAAAAATTTCTAAATATCATAACGAACCGTACGGAAAATGATTGATGATCTACATCGATCATTTAAAATATTCTTGCCATCAGTTTTGTAATTGAATTCAAACGGATCAAAACACGAACTCTCGAGGAAGTAGGCAGGTATTCAAATCAGACTGATGGACATGAAGATGAAACTGTTATTGTAATAAATGACGGTGATTCGAAGGCATCTTCTCCATTTTCCTTACTTATATTAATATTTATTTCTTAGTATTCACAAATTAAATCATTTTTAAGTTTCTTCTGGGAATTTGCAGCCAAGTACCAAAGTGGCGACCATTTGAAGTTATAGTTCCTCAGCTTTCAAAAAGCGATTAATTTTTATTAAGGTCCAAAATATATCATTCTTAAATTGATTTAAAAAAAATCCCATTTGGAAATTTTTACGACCGCAGAAAATAAACTGTTACAAATGCAAGAATGTTTAAAGGAACCGTTTGTTTAAATTGATGTATCACATTAGCGACAACAACGGGAACTTTTTCTGTATGTTAAACGTCGTTTCGAGTGCAAATGTCTATTCATAAAGTTTTCGCGGGTAATAAAATTTAAAACTTTGCTCGGTTACGATTTAAAAAAAAGTTTACAGATTAAAGAACGGTTCGGTTTAAGCATGTTCAATAAATATGCGGCTTATCTGATCAACATTCTAATAAAATATGGTTTCGCTAACGAATTAGAAAAATGGTGCCAAGCCGAAAAGGGATTATTTTCTTTTTTAATTGACAGTAGACATGTGGATAAAATTATCGTAAATTTATTACCTGTTTCTTTATTGTTCGCTCGTAAAAATAATTTTTATTAATTTATTAATATGCGATTCGAAAGGAAGGTGCTAAATTACGAGCATTTTGTTGAATGGTACACGAATTTAATTGTTTTGCTAATCATACTTAGGTTTAATACCAGTCAATGGTTTTTGTCATTGCAGCTCTTAATGTTCAACCATGATCTCGTGTTTTTTTTATCACTTTCAAAGTTCCTTCATTAAGCCGAAGTTCCTAAACTTTAAGGCTGCTCGAAAGTGTATTTTTTCAAAAAAACGCTTCTTATTTTATAGCCACCAACGTTTTTTCATGTCTCAAACAGTTTAGAATTTGAATCTTTATTTATTTATACTTTGATAATAAAAAGGATTAAAATAAAGGCGGAGATTCCAACGATACGTTAAGCAAGCAACCTGAGCTTTAGTAGGATACGTTTGAGTTCGTAGTTTCAAACAAGCTTCTTTTTTCGGTTTTCCGAAGTAAACCTAAAAGTTTCGAAATTCTAAAAATAAATTCGAGAATTTCAATGATCTGCTGAGAAAGAAACCTGAACTCTAAAAAAAAAATGCTTTTCGGTTGGTAGTCTCAAACAAAATTAGTTTTTTCTTTTCATTTCTTTTAAATACACATAAAAGCTGGAAATGTGAATCTTTAAATAGATATTTTCCTATTTACTTATAACACAAAAGCTTCGAAATAATATTATAAATTCCAATGCAAGAAACCTGAGCTTTTCAAACAGACGTCACTTTCGCTTTTCAGCTTTCCGCAGTAAACTTAAAACTCTCAAAGTTGACTCCTTAAATTATTTGTTTTCACTTTTATAGTCCACATTCTAAAAATAAAGCCTGAGTTGATCGACTCAGAAAGAGTCGTTTTCCTCGTTCATCTTCCTAAAATACACGTAAAAATTATAAATTTAAAGTTATTCGACAGCGAAAAAAATTGAGATTTCAATGATCGGTTTATCAAGGAACCCGAGTTTTAGGGAAGTGCTTTCCAGTTCGTAACCTCAAACCGACTTGTTTCGTATTTTTTAATTCTTTGAGGTACACCTAAAAGTTTCCAATTTGCGTTTCTGAGTTAAGTATTTTCACTTTTATGTCCCAAAGACTTAAAAATAAATACTTCAATGATCGCTTGAACTTGCTTTAATGAAACTCATATTATATTAATCAGACTTCCTTTGCTTTCTTCAGCTCTCTAAAGTAAACCTAGAAGTTTCGAATTTGAAGTTTTAAATCACAGTTTCACCTTTATGGCCCAAAAGCTTCAAAATAGTCGGTGATTTCAACGATCGCTTGAAAAAGATACTTGAACTTTAGGCTTGTGATCTCAAATACCCTCTGTAGTCAACGTAGAGGTTTCATATTTACACTTTACCTAAGTTTTCTTTTGTTTTCACTTCTACAAGGTAAAAGCTAAACAACAAAGTGGGAGCTTTCAATGAATACTTTAGTAAAAAATCTGAGATTTAAAGAAGTATTTTTAGCTTGTAGCCTAAAGGGGACTTCGTTTTTCATCTTCAAGTTTCTGAAGTAAATGTAGAAAAGTCAAATTTGAAGCTTTAAATTATTTATTTCAACTTTTACTGGGCTAAAGCACAGAATAAACTCTTAACAGAAGCGACAAGACCGCGCGGCACTTTGATGTTAATGTTGCCAGCACAAGGCGGAGCTACGTCGGTTCAGCAAGTAACTTAGCGTATGGTTTTCAATTTTAATCGTTAATTTCTGCTTTCTGGGGGTGCAAGTACTGCTGACTTCAGGCACAGCTCCAGGTGATGTTTGAGTACTAACGGAAATTTCTAAAACAAATAAACTTACAGAAGCTGACATTATAAAAATTGATACTAATTTATTATTCGAGGGCTGTTCTGTATATTGTTAGTAGCAGGCCATGGATGCGAATAAAAACAAAAACATTTGCATCAATTGAAAGCTTATTCTTTTGACAGTTTCCAGTAGTAATTTTGCAAGGTTGAAGTTAAAGCATATAGAGATCCTAATTTTTGATTGTTATAATTCGTTTGATTATTACTAAGCATTATGGAAGTGCCCCGGAATGCTTTTCGGGCTATGATTTTCTACGATAATAAACGAGGCTTAACATACGACCAAAGTCACCAAAATTTAATGGCAGCTTTTGGCGACAATAGTCCATCATTATCTACAATTAGTTACTGGTTCCGTGAATTTAAACGTGGAAGGAGTACGTTAGAAGATGAACCAAGACCTGGACGACCTGCAGTAGCTGTTTGTGCTGAAAACATTATTGCAACCTAAAAGCTGATTAAGGAAAAACGGAATATCACGCATAGAGAGATTCAAGACGAACTAGGCATTGGATCATCTGCAGTAGATATCATTTTACATAAACATCTGGGTGTAAGAAAGCTGGCAAGTCGGTGGATTCCACATTTGTTAACCGACGAACAAAAACAAGCACGGGTAGACTGGTGCAGGTTTATGTTAGAAAAGTTCGATGGAGGATCTTCAAAGCAGGTATTTAGTATCGTTACGGGGGATGAATCGTGGATATATAATTATGATCCCGAGACAAAACAACAATCAACTGTTTGGGTGTTTGAAAAGGAGGAAATGCCAACAAAAGTTATTCGCGGTAAAAGTGCAAACAAAAAAATGATTGCCGTTTTCTTCAGATACAGTGGTCCAGTTGCAGTAATTCCTCTTGAAGATTGTAAAACTGTAACTGCTGATTGGTATACAGAAGTTTGCCTTCCTCAAGTCTTCGAGAAATTGTGTAGCGATCGCCCAAGATCTGGTTTGCGTGGAATTTTGTTACACCACGATAACGCAACTCCGCATACGGCCGCAAAAACTTTAAATTTTTTACACGAATCCGAAGTTCAACTGGTCACTCATCCACCATACAGTCCAGATCTTGCCCCTAACGATTTCTTTTTGCTTCCGCTGATTAAAAAACTCATGCGTGGTAAGAGATTTCCTGACGCCAATGCGGCTGTTGCTGAATTTCAGCGAATTCTTGACGACCTTCCAAAAAAAGATTTTTCATCGTGTTTCGAGAAGTGGTTTCAAAAAATGAAGAAGTGCATTATGTCTAAGGGGGAATACTTTGAAAAACAATAAAATTATTTTCTTTACAAATTCCGTAGTTTTCTTCTAACTAACAATTTACAGAACAGCCCTCGTATATTAATTATTTTTGCATTTTGGCATTGAACACCAATTACCACCTTTTTTGCCACTCATTTCCGCGTATTTATGTTTTATTGAAACAATATTTTGAATAAATAACACCCGAACTCTTTGGCGCTGCACTTAAATATACAGCAAAATAGGAAATTTTACTTGCTAGTGGGCGTGTTCGAGTTCACCCCCGCTCCCCTTATTTTGAACCCCCACACTCTGCACTTTGTCGCTTCTGTTAAGAGTTTATTCTGTGCTTTAAGAGTTTATTCTGTGGCTAAAGTTTAATAATAATGTTGGAGATTTCAATGATCGCTCCAGCAAGAAACCTAAAATTAAGGAAGCTCCTTTCATGTTCCAATCTTCGTCAACTGTTTTCGGCCCTATGAAGTAAACTTATACGTTTCGATTTATTATAGCCAAAAAGTATAAAAATAGTACCAAATGTTTCGGTGATTATATCAGCAAAAACGCCTGAACTTTGGAAAAGTATTTTGCAGCTGGCAATCTCAAACAGACTTGATTCTTCATTTTTATTCTTCAGCTCAGCCGCTTCAAATTCGAATTTTGCAGTTATTTTTTTGACGCCAAGGCTTCAAAATAAGCGGGTGATTTCAATTTTCGCTATAGCCAGAAACCTGAACTTTAGAAAAATGGATTTCAATTTTCAGATTTTAAACTCCGTTTACAGCTTTTTATAGGAATTATACCTTTAAATTGTTTACGTCAGATTTTATAGTCGAAGAGTCTAAAAATAATGCAAAAGACAGAGATTCGGCAAGAAGCCTAAACTTTAGAAAATTGCTTTCTAGTTCGTGGACTCAGACTACGCTTTTCATTTTCAATTCTCTGAAGTAAACTTGGAAGCTGTAAATTCTGAATATTTAAGAAATTTATCAGAGTTTGAATTTTCAGTTATTTATTTCCACTTTACGTCGCAAACGCCTAAAAATAGTGCCAGAGATTTCAGTTCTTTGTCCAGACCTAAACTTAAAGAAGTGCTTTGCAACTCATAATCCCCAACAGACTTTTTTATATTATTCACTTCTCCGAAATAAACCTAAAAGTTTGAAATTTACGGTTCTAAGTTATGTACTTTTATGACCGAAAAGCTTAGAAATAAAGACTTCAAGGACAACCCCAACAAGCTTTAATGAAATTTTTTTTATCAAACAACATTTTGCAGTTTTTTCAGCCCTTTGAAGTAAATTCAGAAGTTTGAATTATTTTCCCCCTTACAAGAATAAGAAACCTGAGCTTTTCGGCTCGTAATCTCAAACAAACTTATTTGTCATTTTTAAGTTCTTTGGGGTTAACCCAAAAGTTTCGAGTTTAGGTTTCTAAGTTAGATATTTCCACTTTTATGGCCTAAAAGCTAAACAACGTACAAGCTTAAAAATAAGTTCAGAGATTTCAATAGTTAGTTAAGCAATATGCTTTGGCTTTTTCAAAACAAGTTCAACCCTTTGAATTCGAGCATTGAATCTATTTGTAATAAAAAAACTCAAAGGGTTGTTTAATTCAATTAAGCAAGTAATCCGAGTTTTAAAAGCTTTTATATGTTCTAGCCTGTGGTTTCATAGTAAAAAAAAAGACTTGCCATTTACCATTTTAACTGCACGGAAATCTACAAGTAAAGCAAGAGATTTCAATGACCAGTTCAGCAAGAAACCTGAACTTTTATATAGTTTCCAGTTTATAGCTTCAAACAGACTTTTTTCTTTCAAATTTTAGAAATAATAAAAAACTTGTAATTCGGCGCCCATCTAATTTATTAATATATTAAGATCACAGATTCAAACTATCAACTCAATTCTTTAGACATGGCTTTTGCAGCTACATCTTAGTATGTAGTCCCAAATAATTGTTTTCTGTAAAAAAAGAAACTTAGAAATTTCATGTTTCCAATTTAAGCTGTTTATTTCCATATTAGCAGCATGAACATTGAACATCCAAAAGTAAAGCGAGAGATTTCAATGACCAGTCAGCAAGGAACCTAACTTTTTATATAGTTTCCAGTTTCTAGCTTCAAACAAGACTTTTTTCTTTCAAATTTCATAAATAAACTTAAAAACTCGGAATTCAACCCCTACCTTATTTCTTAATATTAAGATCATAGATTTCAACGATCAACTCAATTCTTTAGACATGGCTTTTGCAGCTACGTCTTAGTATGTAGTCTCAAATAATTGTTTTCTTTAAAAAAAAAAACTTAGAAATTTCATGTTTCCAATTTAAGCTGTTTATTTCCATATTAGCAGCATGAATATCCAAAAGAAAAGCAAGAGATTTCAATGACCAGTCAGCAAGAAACCTAAACTTTTTATATAGTTTCCAGTTTCTAGCTTCAAACAAGACTTTTTCTTTCAAATTTCATAAAGAAACTTAAAAACTCGGAATTCAACCCCTACCTTATTTATTAATATTAAGATCATAGATTTCAACGATCAACTCAATTCTTTAGACATGGCTTTTACAGTTACGTCTTAGTATGTAGTCTCAAATAATTCCTTTTTGTTTTCAAAAAAACTTAGAAATTTCATATTTCAAATTTAAGCTGTTTATTTCCATTTTAACAGCATGAAAATCCGAAAGTAAAGAGAGAGTTTTCAATTACCAATTCACCAATAAACCTGAACTCTTTGTATAGGTTTCAGTTTAGGGTCCAAACAGCCTTATTGTTTTATTTTAAGTTCGAAAATAATTTAAAAAGTTGAAGTTTGGGTTTTTAAGCTATTTATTAACATAAAGGTTTGAGAGCTCAACGGTCAATTCGATTCTTTAGACATGGTTTTTACAGGTTTTAGTTTGTAGCCCCAAACAATTATTTGATTTTGTTTTACAACGAAGTTTGAACTTTAGATATTTACTATCCAGTTTCACAGCACGAAAATTTTGAAAAACCCACAGAGGTTTCATTGATGAATTTAGCAATAAACCTAGCTTTAATTCGGTTCTGTCAGTTTTCAACGTTTTTGCAGATCTCTAAAAATAGAAATTTTATTCATATTCTTTGTTTCTTTGTTGCGACTTTAAGCGAGAATTAAAAAATCACATTAAATAAAAGCACTTGCAAGATATTTCCTTGAAATATATCACAGCAATAGCACAGATTACCATAATATAAACTTACTACATAAGGTGATTTAGCACAATATTAAATAAGCAATTTAAGACGTTTTGTAATGGAAATAATAACAAACAGAAATATATCGCAATAGATTTGTTAAAACGGCTTTCTCTACGCCGTAGAACTACTGCAGTGATTTGCTATTACATTTTACAATTTCGCTGTTATAGGAATTATTAGCATTTCTTATAAGATTTACTCGTATATTCCCGGTGATTTCTGAGTGGAAGCCCGATAAAAGATGTGAGATTTTCCGTATGTGAAGTAAAATTCGCATGGGAAAGGCAAGATACAAGAACACAAATATCTCGATATCTTCTTAAACCGTTCGGGTATATTTCTTCGGCGGGCAGATAATGCATACAGAAACGAGCAAGAAGAATATACAATCTCACTAAACATACCTGTTCTGAATTAAATTACAGAAACTCCTTAAAAGAACAGGTGTGTCAATGTACTCCAGATTTACAATAAGAATACATTACGGTTTTACAAGTTTATGTAAATTTCGTGGCTAAAAACATTCATTTACCATCTCTTAATCTTCGGAAAACGAGAGACGAAATTCTTGGAGATAATTCCAGAATGTTTGAATTCCTCCCTAAACCAAAAGGCAAGGCCGTGGTATCTCTTGCAGTTCACCTGTTGCTACCTAATTACCTGCGTTGTAAAGCGGACAGTGACTTTTGCTTTCCTTTGGTTGATTAAGGAGCAGCGCATCGCATTAATCAGGTCCCTGACTAACCGAAAACGGTTTTAAATAAATAAACCGTGAAATCTGTTGAAGATTAAAAATCCTGGGCAAAAAGAACAGAATCGAACGCCATATGGTGCACGCAGGTTCACCTGTGCACTTTGGGAATCAACCTGTTCGGGTTCGTTCGAGTGTGGGTGGCACGATTGTCTTAAAACTTACGATTAAATCCGAACCTGTCATTCAACAGCGAGAATGGCTCGTGCTGAACAGGTATAACTCCCACAACATTCTTTTGCCCGTGCTACTTGATACTACACTGTTATAAACAAATTGAATCGCTTTAAGATCGTATTAAACGGCGAACGCGTATCTAATACCGCAATTTATGATATCATTAGGGGGATAGTCGTAGGTTTACGGATGGTCGTCCACTTCGGCACGAAAATCTCCCTGGAAATGCTCTCGAAATTGATTCTTTTGTACTGAAAGTGTGATTCCGTCGCGGGTCAAGTTGTTGTGACCCCCGCACAATACACGTTTTAAATATGGTAAAAATTTCCAGTAGGGAACAGTTAGCAACAAAGAAATGTAAATTATTGCCTGAATATTAAAGAATTATGGCGGCGAAGTCAATACACCTTACCAGATGGACTTTTTCTTTTGGTTTTCGAGCATCGGCTCGCGGTTGAAAGCCGGTACATATGCTCGCTTCGTAGAAATTTTAAAACATTGTACGTGTGGAGATTTAATTTTACAAAACGTCCGTTTCAACGTTTATAACATTTAAATATAAACTTCTTCGGTAGATAATCACACACTGCAGGATATAACAATAAAATTCGCAAATAATCCTTGCAACGCTATAAATAAGAAGATATAACCGTCATTAATATTGAATTCGTATAAATTGGCATAAAGGCAGGATTATCTTCATAAAATTGTGTATTATTAAATTTAAATTACAGATGTTCAAGAAAGTGGAGGCCGGACAATCTCTGCATGCACATCGTAATTCAAAAGATACAGAAAACAAATAAATTCTACATCGAACCAAACTGGTATTTTCAATTAAAATAAGCAACTTTCGCGTTGAATTTTCATTGTTACTAAGAAGCACTTATAATTAGTCAGCTTCGTATTTAACAGTAAATTATTAGCTAAATTACAAGCATTAAATAATTTATGTTGGGCCACTACGGTGTAAAAAAACAATAATAATACGGGAGATTTTAATGCTCGATCAGTATACAAACTCGAACCTCAGAACTTACAGTCGGATGCTATAATAATTTTGATAACATGTTTTATTCAGCACGGCATGTGTGAGCTTTATTACCGTGTTATTTTTTTGAAACGTGTATCTTATCGCCATATAAACTTAAAACTTTTTTTATGGCATAAAAAGCACTCAACGAAAGAGACGTGCGTGCACTCGCACATCTTACTTATTTGTTTTGAGCAGCTTAATATTTGTTTAAGAGTTTAATGCTTGAAATTGTTGCAATTATATAACTTTCAGGATTTTTCAGATGATAAACCATAAATTTTAAGAGGCAGATATGCTATGTAAAAGTTTATAACACAATTTGACAGACAAATTTTAAATTTCCTTACACATAACCAAGAATTTTTGAAATATTTTAATGCCTTTTGAAAAAAATTTCAATATTTAATGTTTTGTATTTTTCAAGCAAATAATTTTCAGGTTTCTTTTCAACCGATAAATTACAAAGGCAGGTGCTTTATTTACGTAAAAAAAATAAAGGCCTTTGCAGCTTTGCTACTTCATATGCTTCAATTAATGTTCAGATTTTCAGATAGCAAACCATAAAGCTTGAAGGGCAGATCATTCATTTATGTAAAAATTTGTAGCATTTGGCTGAAGATCCCTTATATGCAATAAGCATTAGTAAAAAATTTATTTATAATAATTTCTGGAAGATTAGGTCTTTAATGTTTCGAGCTTTTCAGTTAAATAACTTTTAGATGTTTTTCAAATGACAAATCACAAACCTCTTCAAAGTAATTAAACACATTTTGGAATAACTTTTAAAAAATTTTTTACAGCTTTGCATCTTTCAGGTAAATAAGTTATAGATTTTTTCAGATGGCAAACAAAAACTTGGAAAAGCCTTTATTTATGTAAAACTTGCTAACAAAATTTTAGATGAAAATTATTGAATTTTGTTGCATTTCCCAACAATTACTCAAATTATTAAAATTTAAAAACAAAAGACTGCACAAATAATAATCTTTGCTGCTTTTTCACTTAATGTTCAGATTTCTAGATGACAAACCATAAACTTTGAAAAGCAGAACCTTTATTTATGTAAAAATTTCTAAGAAATTTTGATGAATTTTTTAGAATTTTCTTGCATTTTCCTAAAATTATTAAAGAAGTATTAATTTCAGACAATTATGTAAAATTTTCTTCTAACAAAGTTTGATTGGAAGTTTCAGAATTTTCTAGTCTAAGGTCTTTATGGCTTCATATTTTTAAATTAGTAATTAATTTTCAGGTTTTTCTGTATGACAAACTACAAATCTAAAGAGGGAGATACTTAATTAAAAGAACATTTTACTAGAATTTAGGAATTAGTTTAATATAATTTTTGAGAAATTTGAAGTTATTAATTGTTTCTTCTTACTTTTGGATTAAATAGCTCTGCTCCTGTAAAACTAATTACTAAAATTGCTCTGAAAACTGCATTTCACTAAAATTATTAAATAATTTTCAAAATGCTTTTTTATTTAAATTTAAATGGTTTTCGAATTTTTTCAAATGACAAACCGCAAATCCTGAAAGTCAATTATTTTATTTATCTAAAAATTACTAACAAGATTTTGCTGAACCCTTCAGACTTGCATTGTATGTATTTCGTTAAAGTTATTAAGCAACCGTAGAATTATTTTAAAATATTTCTCGGAGAAGTTAAGGCTTTTTGCAACTTCGTATTTTTCTCAGATTGTTTCAGGATACTAACCATAATCATTAAAATAAAGAACTTTAAAAGTTATTTCAAAATACTTTAAAAAAGCTAAGATCATGACTGATTAAATAAATTTCTCTTCGGATAAACCATAACCTTTGAAGGGGCGGATACTTTATTTAGTCAGTATTTCGAACAAAAACACAAACAAAAACCAAAGAGTTTACTGCTTCGTATTTTACAGTTAAATTACTTTCAGCGGTTTTTAGATGATAAAACAAAGTCTGGAGATGCAGGTATTTTATTTAATGAAACTAGTAACAAAATTTTCCTGAAAACTTCTAAATTTTTTTAAAAAAGCTTTAGCAAAGTAATATTTTTCCGTTTCACATTTTTCTTTTCAATAACTTTCAGATGACAAACCAAAATACTCAAAAATCTAAAAATTGATCGTAACAAAGTTTTCCTGAAAATTGCAGAATTTCGTGACATTTCAATAAAACTATTAAAGGTATCAGAATCATTTTTAAATAATTCTAGAAAAATTAAGGTCTTTACTGCTTCGTAATTTTCAATTAAATAATCTTTAGATATTTTTCAGAATGATGTTATCTATAAACATTGCCAAGACAGATATTTCAGTCTTGTTAAAATTGGCAATAAAAATAAATAATCTTTAGATATTTTTCAGACTGTTATTTAGCTGAAACATTTTGTTGGATTTTACTAATTTAAAAGTATTTTGAAATAAAATAAAATCGCTGCTCTACTGCTTCATATATTTCTATTATATAATTTTCAAATTCTCCCTGTTGACAAACCAGAAAAGTTGAAGAGCAGATACTTTGTTTTTAGGTAAAGATCAGCAACAAAATTTTGCTGAAAATTTTAGAACATTCGTGGGTCCAACCAACGTCATTAGTTAAAAAGAATTGAGGACTTTATCGTTTTGTAATCTTGAATTAACTATAATTTCTTTCATTTTTTCAAATAAAAATTCATAAACATTGAAAAATAATTTACTTATATGTATAAAGATTAAAATCAAATATTCTCTCAAAACTTAAAGGAAATTCAAAATTATTTTAAAATCAGTTTTATAAAAATTAATGTATTTAGTTTAGTGGTTCGTAGTTTTCTATTAAATAATTTTAATATTTTTTCAGATGAACAACATTGGGTAGCAAATCCTTTGTTTATGCAAAAATTAGCGACAAGCTTTTGCTGAAAACTTTATACTTTTCTCAAGGATTTTAGTCAAGGACTTTTCTATTTCGCGTTTTCTAATTAAATATTTTTCAGGTTCTTTCCACATGGCAAACGTTAAACCTCGAAAGGCAGAGACTTTATTTAAGTAAAAATGGGTGAAGAAAGTCTGGCTGAAAACTGTAATTGTATTGTATTTCAATAAAATTATTAAAGAATTTCAAAATTATTTAAAAATAATTTTAAGGTCTCTACTAGGTACTTTGTATTTTCCAATTAAATAACTTTGAGGTGTTTCAATTGAAAACCATAAACTTTGAAAAGGAAGATACTTCATGTAAAAATTGGCAGCAAAGCTAGCATAGAAACTTTATAATTTTGCTGTTTTGTTCCATTAAAAAATTAAAATATCTTTAAATAATCTTTAAAAAGTTAACAGTCTTTACAGCTTCGCATTTTTCACTTCAATAATGTTCAGATTTTTTAAACAACGAACCAGAAATCCAGAAAGCCAGATACTTCAACTACGTAAAAATTAATAACGAAATTTTCCAAATTTTATTTTGTTGCATTTCAGAAAATGTTAAATTAAGAGGAAATATTTTTGAAAGAGATAAGGCCTTTACTGTTTAGAAACAAAATTTAGCTGAAATCTCAGAATGTTCTTGCATTTAACTAACGTAAATTTTAGTAGTATTCTAAAATAGTTTTTAAAAAAGTGAAGACCTTTACTGCTACATATTTTTTAATGAAATAATTTTCAGATTTTTTTAGATGATAAATCATAAACCTCCAAAAAAGCAGAAGCTGTATTTATGTAAAAATTGCCTGGAAACCGGAATTTTCTTGTATTTCTCTAAAATAATTAAATAGTTATTTTAAAATATTTTTTGAAGCAGTTATAGTCTTTACTGCTTTGTATTTTTAAGTTAAATAACTTCATAATTTACCGATAATGGAGAGGTAGGAGCTTTATTTATGCAAAAATTCTTAACAAGATTTGGCCAAAAACAGGATTTTGTTGAATTTTACTAAAATTGTTAAAGAATTTGAGAATTATTTCAGAGTAATTTTTTATAATAGTCCTTATTGCACCATGTTTTAAAATGAAATTATATTCGGATTTTTTTTCAAATCGTAAGCCATAATCCTGAAAATCAGATATTTTAGTTATCTAAAAATTACTAACAAGATTTTGCTGAACACCAGAATGGTATTGTGTAGTACTAAAGTTATTAAAGAATATTAAAATTATTTAAAAATATTTCTTATAAAAATGAAGGCTTCTGCTACTTCATGTTTTTCAATTAAATAGTTTAGATTGTTGAGGCTACTAACCGTAAACCTTAAGAGGCAGACACTTTATATTCTTCAAAAGTTAATGACAAAATTTGTCTGACAATTTAAAAATTTTGCTACGTTTACGAAAGCTATTAAGAAATTTTAAAATTATTTGAAAATAATTTTTGAACAAAGGCTCACCAAGCTGCCCACGCCTATAATCCAACAACCCCATATAATTTAACAACAGACGCAATGAAGGTGGGAAGCAAGGTTGGTAAAGCAGCGCATACTATCGAATACGATAGTATGCGCTGCTTTACCAACCTTGGGTGGGAAGATCTTGCTACACGTTCAAAACAGCACTGGAACAAGATATAGAGCGATCGGGTGTACCACAACAAACTTGGGAAGAGTGGGCATGGAACAAAACTAGGATGAAGAGGGAAATGAATCGCATATATGACTCAAGAGAAGAATCAGGAAGCGAGGAATTAGAAGTAGAAGAAGAAGATATAAATATCGAAGAATACATATAATAATGATTAATGATTAGACTTAGCTAGCATAAAGTAACATGTAACAGGGCAGGCATGTCTGCGCTAAGGCGTTTCATATCTTAGACATATGAAAGTAGCGGTAATACTGGAAATACGGTAGTATAAGATGAAAAGAACATGTTTAACCATCTCGGTCATATATCCAACTCCCATTGAATATATGATCTACTAACTACCTTGCACTGTAGAAGCGGTGTTCAGCGGCTGGCGTCACAGTAATGTTAACGTTATATACGTACTGCTGCAGATCCCCAGCTATCATAACGAACCCCAATAAGGTGTTTATTGGCATAAAGTGGGCCTGGCGTAATCCATGATTGATCAACGGGGATTTGCTCCATGTCAATTGATGATGATGGCGATGATTAAGGTCTTTACTGCTTCGTAATTTTCAGATTTTTTTTATGTGATAAACTATTAGCCTTGAAGAAGCAGATATTTTATTTATGTAAAAGCTTGTAACAACTTTGAAAAAATTAAATAACTTTTAGACTTTTTCAGATAAAAAACGATCAACCTTGAAGAGGCAGATAATTTACTTATTTAAATATTAAAAGCAATTTTTTTCTGAAAATTTTGGAAATTTAAAATTATTTTAAATTTTTCCAAAATTAATTTTGTCTTTACTGCTTTGTAGTTTTCTACTTCTATTAAATAATTTTAATTCCTTTATTTATGTCAAAATTTGCTGAAAATTTCATACCTTTTTTGCATTTCATTGAACTTATTAAAGAATTTTAGAATTATTTAAAATAATTGTTGGAAAAATCTAGGACTTTCCTATTTCATGTTTTTAAATTAAATACTTTTCAGATTTTTTTTCCAAATGGCAAACGATAAACCTCTAAAAGGCAGAGATTTTATTTAAGTAAAAATGGGTAAACAGAATCTTCCTGAAAACCATAATTTCGTTGTATTTCACTAAAATTATTGCAGAATTTCAAAATTATTTTAAAATATTTCTTGAACTTTAAGGTCTACTACTTTGCATTTTCCAAGTTTTTTCAACTGAAGACTATAAACCTTGAAAAGGCAAATATTTTATGCAAAAATCGACCACAAAGTTCATATTTTTTCCAAATGACAAACCATTAACCCGAAAAAGGTAAATATACAAAAGTTGAAAATTTCAGAGTCTTTCTATTTTTTTACCATAGTTATAAACGTATTAAATCGTTTTAAAACAATTTTTAAAAATGTTAAAGGGAGTTATTGCTTCCTATTTTTCAAGTAAATAATGTTCAGATTTTTCAAGCAACAAACCATAAAGCCCGAAAGGCAGACGAAAAAATCACTAACGAAATTGTCAAAAATTTGTTGCATTTCACAAGAACTAATAAGTATAAACACTTAGAAATATTTTTCAAAAGTTTAAAGTATTTACTGCTTCGTAATTTTGCCTTTTTTTTACAAAAAATTCATGCTGAAAATGTGTAAAAACCATCGAGGTGAAGTTTTGGCCAAGAAAATGCTTCAGATTTTCGTTGTAGTAGCAGCTACTACCAAAAACTATATCGGTCTTTCACACACCATTAGAAGGTCTAAATAATATCCAAACGGCAAATTCCATAACTTACAAACTCGATAGCTGTAAATAATTCAAGCTACACAAAAAGAACGAAATGTAAAATTAATGTTTTACGGTTGCTTGTTCCTGTTTTTTTCTTAAATGTCCTTTCACCTAAAATTTCACTTAAAATACGTGACATTTTCGATTTTTTTTTGTGTGAATCGGAAACGAAATTTACAAAATATCAAAGTTCAGCAGTTTAATCATTCGTCGCCTTGCCTTCCGTACCTCAAACAATAATATCGTGAGAATCTGCTTTTCTTTTAATTTAAAAATAAATAACCTCGAATTATCACTTTCTTCTATAACTAAATCGAAAGATATTCAGATTAATTGACTGATAATTTTTTTAATTAAATCCTGTCCTGTTACAAACTTTGATTTGTCCATCTTAGACGAACAAGTTTTAAATTTTATTTGAAGCGTGCAATTATAAATTATATAACGATTATAAGTGTTGCTCGATTATCGTGATTGCTCGTATTAAAAAGAAAGCGATGCAAGCTATCAAATAGCAATTAATCTGATTTTTAAATCAGCACATCAAGTGTTTCTGATCGAGACAGTCTTGTCTCGGGAAGTGTAATTAATTAAGGGATAGTTAAATTAACAGACAGTTAAATTAATGATCGAACTTTATAAGACAATACATCAGTGCGATTGATTACCGCCTTTCCTAACTGAACTACTTTAAGATTGTATCGTGGCGTTGTGTACTTATTTGAATTTATACAGTATTCATGGATTTTTTCTGTGTCTCAGAATAAGAAATACCGAGTGTATTAGAATTGTTAATAGTCTGGTAGAACAATAAATTATATCTTTTGTAATTCTGTTCTATTATAATTAAGTTCCAAGACAATTTGTTACAGTGCTATGATTACGAAATGAAAGTTTATATTCAGTGCAGACTGCAGTAGCGAACAATAAAACCGGACGAGGGAGTAAAACTCAAACGTTTTATTATTCTCGAAACGTAGAGACCTCTTTAAAAATTAAAAACCGTAACTTTAACAGCATTACAGCTTAAAAACTTTATTAATCATTTCAGCCATGTACATAAATACTAATGCTAATTACTTCATTTGAAAATCAGTTTGTTTCATACAATCTTCTTGGGAATTTTGGGTCGTAGTTATTACAAACTAAAACCAGAGTGAGCTTTAAGGACCTTTAATAGATACTATTAAAATCCCAAAAAATCCCGAGAATTAACATTTAAAGCCAACAAAGGTTTGATAATAAAAAAACTAATGATTAAACCTTCGTCTCCATATTTATGAGAAATAATAAAACGGAAATTACTTAAGTAACTCTTTCTTAGTAAAGACATTGAACTGGTTACATTGAATCCATCAATATGAACATAAAAAACTCAAATATATGCATTATGATTACGAAAAAAGAAAATACACAGCGCCGCTTATTTATTTTTTATTCACAAACAAGAGATATTCTGTTTGTCAGACGTATCTGTATTTTATGTCTGAACCTGAACTTGAATCATTGTCCAAAGGGCCCTGCACCAGACTTAAACCTGCATTTATCAACAACAAATATTGAATAATAGCATCAGACGTTTCCGATTCGATTCTTCAGCTAAAGGTGTTTCTTAAGGCGATATGACGAATCTTGTTTATCGGTTTTCCTTCGTTCGACGATATTTATTAAACGAAGAACGGAGATGTTTCCTTTCGGATCTCTGTTTAATTGTTCTTTTAATTTCGAATATTTATTAAGCAAAAATCTTGCCCAATAATTTGCAGTTTGTACAAGATATCTCGTATTCAAAGCATTCAAACAACATGCGCACTGCGCACTTCAAAGGTTTTAGTATTAGCATCCTTAAAATAAAGCACGAAGAGCGAATTTGCGTCTGAATAGCGCCCTCGGCTCTTGGATTACAAATAGTAAGATTTCTCGGCTAAAACTGCAGATAAAGCACAGATTCGCATGCACATTTTTTGCAAGCAGTGCAAGGACGTGTTTTGGAATAAATGAGCATAATAAACTTAATGAAATCATCACCGAGCAATTTTTGAAAGTCTGATAGGCAATTTAAGGCTATAAAAATTGAAAAAAATTCCTGGATTTTGTTGTTTTCCTTTAAAGTTATTAATCAAATTTAAATAATCTTTGAAAAAGTTAGATTTCGTGATTTTCCATGATATAATTTCCGACTTCTTTTAGATAGCAAATGTTAAACCCTACGTTTCAAAAAACCTTTGACTGGAAATTTTGGAATTTTTATTTCATTAAAGTCAGTACAGAATTTGGGATAATTTAAAGCTAGTTTTTAAGAAGTTAAAGCCTTTCCAGCTTCCTGTTTTTCATTTCAGTTATTTTCAGATTTTTTCAAATGACAATCTACAAGTCCTGAAAGGCAGATACTTTAGTTATCTGAAAATTAGTCGCAAAATTTTGCTAAAAACTTCAACATTTTCTTGTAACTTAAAGTCTTTGCTGCTTCATGTTTTTCAATTAAAGAGTTTTCACATTTTTGCAAATGACAAACCATTAAGCCCGAAAAACAGTAACAAAATTTTGCTGACATTGTCAGAATTTTCTTCAGTGAAGTTGGTACAGGAATTTAGCATAATATGAAAACTGTTTTTAAGAAGTTAAGATGTTTGCTTTTTCATGTTTTTCATTTATATAATTTGTAGATTCTTTCAGATTAGGATCTATAAATCTTAAAAGGTAGCTACTTTCTTTATCTGAAAATCAATACCAAAATTTGATGAAATTTTCAGAACTTTCTTGTATTTCGCTGTGCTAATTTCCAGATCTTTTAGATGACATCAATCTTAAAATGCGTATATTGTTTTTATTTAAAAATTAGTAACAAAACCTGGCTGCAAATATGAGAATTTTCTTCAGTTTCTTGTTTTCAGTTAAATAAATTTCTGATTTTTTCATATGACAAGCCATGAAACTTGAAAGGTATATACAATTTTCTTAAAAATTTCGATATTTTTTTATATTTCCTAAGAGATATTAAGAAATTATAGAATTATTTTAGAAAAATATTGAGAACTTCAATCGAATAATTTTCAGATACGACCAAACAAACAAAGCATAAATTTATGTTCCTGAAAATTAAATTTGACTGAAAATTTGGGAATTTTCTTGTATTTCAAAAGTCATATAAAAATTTTGGAATTATTTTAAAACAGTCTTTGAAATAATTAAAGCTTTCGCTGCTTCGTGTTTTTCAATTAAATAATTTAGAAATTGTTTCTGATGCCAAACTTAAAAGGCAGATACTTCTTTCTATTCAATTGGGGAATTCTTTGAAGGATTTGTCTGACCTACGTAAGTTTATGGCATAGTGTGATATTTTCGTTTAAAGGTAATGTTTAAAGTAGTTTTAATTGTAACATGTAATTGTATGACAGATGTAATCACTTAAAAGTGCTATCTACATAAATAAAATTATTATTATTATTATAGGCAGATACTTTAGCAACAAAATTTATCTGAAAATTTTGGAATTTTCTAGCAATTTCCTAAAATCATTCAAAAAGTTTAGAATTATTTTAATATAATTTTTGGAAAAGTTATTGATCGCTACTTTGTGATTTTCAGTTAAATAATTTTCAGATTTGGCTGCAAATTTTGGAATTTGCTTGTATTTTACCAAAGGTTTTAAAAAATTTAGAAATTGTTTCTGATAGTAAACTTAAAAGGCAGATACTTTATCCAAAAATTAGCAACAAAATTTATCTGAAATTTTTTTTTATAAATTTTGAAAAGGTTGGTCTCCACTACTTACTGCTTTTCACTTGAATAATTTTCAGATTCTTTCAGACGGGAAACTATAAATCTTGAAAGGCAAATACTTAGTTTACCTAAAAATTAATAACAAAATTTGACTGAAATTTTGGGCATTTTCTCGTTCAAGTTTGTAAAGAATTTTAAAATTATTTAAAAAACTTCATTTATCGAAAACTGAGTAACAAAACTTGACAGAAAATTTTGGAATTTTCTTGTATTTCACTCTAAAGTTAAAGAATTGTAGAATTATAAAAAGAAGTTAGTCTGCTTGTTTTTCAGTTAAAATAGTTTCAGATGGAAAACCATAAATCTTAGTACTTATCTGAAAATTAGTAAGAACATTTGGTTAAAAATTTGGAAATATTCGTTTTACCAAAGTTATTAAAGAATCCTGTTTTTCAGAAAATTTTGAACAAGTTAGCCTTCGCTGTTTCGTGTTTTATTAATTAAGTACCTAATTTTTAGATCTTTTTCAGATTCAAATTCTAAGTCTTAAAAGGCAAATACTTTAGGTAAGAATTAGTAACAAAATCAGGCTGAAAATGTGGAAATTTCCTTGCACTCTACTCAAATTTCTAAAGAACTTTAGAATTAGTTTTTAATAATTTGCGAATGAGTTAGAGTCTTCGCTTTCTCGTGTTTTTTAATTAAATAATTTCCAGATAGCAAACGCTAAGTCTTAAAAGGCAGATACTTTATTTATCTAAAAATTAGTAACATAGGAAACTATATATCTTAAGAGGCAGCTACATAATTTAACTAAAAATTAGCAACAAAATTTGAATGAACATTTGGGAACTTTCGCTAAAGTTTTAAAAGAATTTGAGAAAGATTTTAAAATAATTATTGAAAAGGCTGAAGTGTTCCCTCTTTCGTGTTTTGTAATGACAGAATGTTTAGATTTTTTCAGATGGCAAGCTTTAAGTCTTAAAAAGCAGATACTTTATTTATCTAAAATACGAGTAAGTAGTAACAAAATTTCGTGGAAAATTTAGAAAATTTCTAGCAGTTTGTTGACATTTTTAACGAATTAACTATAAAATAATTTTTGAAAACGTTGAGCTGTTTGATGCTCTGTGTTTTTCAGTTAAAAATTTTCTGATTTTTTTTCATAAGCCATAAAATTTGAATTTACAATTTGGTTAGAAATTTAGAAATTATCTTATATTTCACTAAAGTTATTAAAATCTTTCAGAATTATTTTCGAATAATTTTGGAAAATTAAGCCTTTTGATGCTTCGTACTTCTCAACCAAATTATTTTTGACAACATACCATAAATTTATTTATCTGAATATTAAATTTGCCCCAAAAACTTGGAAGTTTCTTGCATTTATCAAAAGGCATTCAAAGGGTTTGAAATTACGTTATTTATCCAAAAGTTAGTAGAGAAATTTCAGAGTTATAGAATTTATGAGGCAATTGATTATTTATAAATCAAACATTGCTTCTAATTTGAAAATTAAAAAATAAATTCAGGGGCATCAATGCAAATTGTTAATTAATTTACCATCGAACTTCCAACCAAACAAACACATAGGTATTTTAATTAATAACCTTATTCGTCTAATACGGCTAAAAGCAGGAAGAAATTTTATTCAACCATTGACTTTAAATTATTTCTTGGTGATTTCTGCAAAAAAGAAATATGAAAATAATCCGGTGGCTTAATTTTATTAACCTTTCCCATCACAATATGCATAAAAGTTTAGTTTCGGACCTTTGCAAAGACTTAACCTTTGAACCATTCAACGTTGACTAAATCTAAACTTTTTCAAGTCTTCTAAATGTTAGAACTAAACAGTTTCAACAAATAATAAACTAAAAACCTATAAAAATTAACAAATCACATTTAACACATAATGAAAGTCGCATTAGAATAAATACCGAGTACGTTTTAATAGGCATTAAACGACAAGTATTAATAAACGTCGGAAATTTAAGTCACTGATTTCATCTTTCCGTCATTTCCAATCAGTGCAATTATAAATATCAAACCTATCATCTAATACAGCTAATGATTGGTTGCCGTCAAGGCAATCGATACGCGAATAATTAAACTGGCAATTGAAATACCTGGTGACAAATCTGTGTGACAGCAATCATTACGTGATAAACAGCACGTCATGCTTCTGCTTAAGAAGTCTTTTTGTTCTCAGTTATTTATTTTAATGTCATTTTAATTTACTTTTAAGTTTTGTTATTATTTTATTTACATTTTGTTTTTGCCTTCATTTTCCTTATTTTTTATTTTTTAATTTAATTTTATTTTTTTACATGACTCAGTTCATGAAATTGTTCCTCCAGTATGTAATTTACCTTCTAGTTGAAGTTTCTTTTATTAACAATGTTTTACGAACATCTTTGTCCTAACAGTTAACAGTTAACCTCCGATAATATTTAATTGGCCTGAAAAAAATTAATAAACATTTTAGAAAAATTTCTTCAAGCACACAATCAAATGTACAGGTACATAATTAATAACTAAA
This sequence comes from Melanotus villosus, assembly GCA_963082815.1. NCBI lineage: Eukaryota > Metazoa > Arthropoda > Insecta > Coleoptera > Elateridae > Melanotus > Melanotus villosus. The sequence goes on from OY720420.1 coordinate 80,577,183, forward strand.
TATTTCAAAATTTCTGAAGGATACAAGGCAGTCTTATAAAACGTTCTGAGATAAATTCCTGCAACGGAACAAAGCCTAACTGTCGGGACAATTTCCTTTGATCCTGAGGTGATATAAACAGTGTAGTGTAAGCCGATATATGCATATTATTACGACTCTATCCTGATCGATTCAATGTTTAGTCATTAATCGAGGTCTGATTTTATGCAAAATGCATATTCCGTTAATGATATCATATTAAACTGTTCTACTTTCTGAAAGCATCACATTAATTACACCTATTTGAATATTTTGCATATTTTACTAAACTTCAGAAAACACTCTAAACATCATAGGTTATTTCTGTAGTTTCTCAAGAATTAATTTACACAAAGTCTTGGGTTGGAACATATATTATAAATTATAAGGAAAATAAATATCATGTAATAATAAAATTTAATTGTAATTCTGTCCGTGCCCGTGGCGCAGACTAGTTAAAAGTGCGAACTGAGAGGTTTAGTGTGAACCTCTACATTGCATTACCAGTAGAAGAGGATTCCGACTAAGAAGAAGAAGCATTATTTTTATGGCAGAGTTTCATTCCAGGATGATGTAGATTTCGAATTTTGAGCTTGGATTTCTAAAATCTTAATTCCAAATTTAGCAGAAAAATTTAATATTTGATGCCAATTTCGGTCATAAACCAGAGTTCATTTGTGATTCGAATTTCACCTTGAATTTGAAATCCAAATCCATATTTTAAACCTAATTTCTCCCCTAATTTAAATTACTAGCTAATTTCAATTTTATGATTAAAAATTTATACATATTTTTGAGTTTCTGTTTATAATGAAAGATTCAATCCACAATCCGGTTTGGATTTACAAATTCTGATTTCAACGAAACTAGTCTCAACATGATTGCAATGTAAATTTTGAATGCTGAGAACGTAGATAATTCCCAGCTCCGTAACACCGAATGCATTTTCTCCATTAAGTAATCACAAATGATTCAGCTAAATGTTATAAACAGGAATGCAGACGTATAACAGCAATTTACGCAACTTTGTATTTTATTATAAAAATATTTTTTAACACTTACGTTCGTTTTAATAGCCGAAGCGTTTATGAGAACGTGTGCTAAACTGTGTTAACACTTTGTTTAAAAAAAAATGATTTTTTTTCAATTTTATTGGTTTTATTACAAGAACCGGTCCGACATAAATTCTAACTATTAAAATCATGTTAATTCAGTTCCACTTGTTGATGTTAAAGAATCGGGTTTTGCTACTTTCGGTCGCTTGTTTTTTACATTTGGAAAAAATGGAGTTGTCTATGTAAGAATTATTACGAACTTTGCAACTTAACATTCGTAATAATTATATCGTACAAATTAGGAAACTAAGTTTCGGTTTTTAAACAATTTAAAAAACTGGTTTTTAATTGGCACTTTGATTTGTTTTATTATTAGCGTTAAAGATTAATAACGTGAAAATTTTTATTTAATTGCAAAGTGGTATCCTTTTCGAGGTCCAAGCTAAACTAGAAGGATTTGTTAGAAACAACAAGAATCCTGAATGCATTTAACGAGCACTAAAAAATATCGGAATTTAATTCAGCAATAAAATCAAATTTGTAGCTTTTATCTTTATTGTAAACGACTCACTTTATTAGCGAACCAAGTTTTCATCTGTAAAGGTCTGTTATCACGCGGTGCAAAATGCAAGTAGATACTTAAAGGCAGCCAGTGCAATAGCATTATCCAAGTGCAATGTGGGCATTGTTTTAAGCCTGACCTTAAATCTCGGTGACATCATCAATAAATAACAATAAAACAGATGTAAAATTACAATGACTGCAGCACCTACACAGATAAGATGATGCATACAGGTTTATAACGTAGCCAATGCCTATCACATGGGCGCGCGATTCAAATTAGCATACAATAGAATCGCACCGGAATTATTTTCATACTTCCCCAAAATACGCCTGCTGTCCCGGAATAATCGCACCAGGTCAATTGTGTTATTAAACCTTTTGTACTAGATTTTTCTACTAGAAAGCTTCATGAATTTCATTTTATTGTAACGGTATGTTAATTTCAAATAGATAAAAATCGATGTTTATAAATTAGATTCTTGGAAGTGCAGTGATTAAATTTATTTCTTAGATTTAATTTACAGTAATTTGTTTTTATTAACAATTCTTATTCGGAGAGTTATCTAATTTTGATGTTTCAGTCGATGGGACTCAGTTCAACATATTTAACAGGCGTAGCGTCAAGTTTCAGCAAAAGTAAGTTCAATAATTAGGTTTCCTATTTAAACAAAACCTTGTACAAACTTAAAACGTAAATTTAAATTCTTTCCGCTTTAATCTTGTTAAATTTTATGATTGGTGTCAACATAACTTATTAACAGAAACAAATATTATCTTATCCTACCCAGATTTATTTCAAATAATACATCTTCTGAATTGAACATATTAATGGATTAAATCGAATTTCAATACAGGAAAATTTGATTGTTCCTTCAAATTCCGATTGTAAATCAAGCTTTAAAATAAAGATACTAGAATTAAACTGGAGACTAATATTTGAATTTATTGTGAACTTAAATATTGCAATCCTAAAATTCGAATAGAAATTTCAGATCCTTCGGTTTTATACATATAATAGGGATTGATCTGGATTTGAATTCAGATCGATTATTTTTATTTATTTATTGGGCCACTTTTCATTTTGTAATTAAGAATTTATGAATCACTGATTCATTTCTACTTTCAAAAGCAGTTCACTCTACACTTTCAAAATTTTGTAAGTTTGCATATGTTCTGAGTAGGAGTATAAATAGTAAATGGTATCTTAACTGTAAGCCTAATTGTCGAATTAAATATTATTAAAATCGCATTTAGGAATCCTAAAATCCATCATGGATTGGAAGTTTAAATTGAAATAAAAAAGAGCTTAGATGAATTCCAAAGGTTCACCAGAAGTTTGCTTTAATTTTTTAAGTTGGAGATAATCCTTTTTTAATCTACTTTTACCTCTAAAATAGTAAATATAAATTGGGTTTGATGTTGATCGGAAATTATGAGTTTGAAATTTTTGGAATTTTGGCTTCGAACTTGAGTTTAAATTAACTGTTCTTAATACTCAAATTTTACTGAATTTGATGATTTTAGCTTTAATTTTAAATAACAATTTAATACTGGAATTGTAGAAATCACTGATTAATTTAGACATTCGACCGAACAATACATTTTATGATTGATTTTTCACTTCAGCATGATTGTAACATAAATTCTGAATTTCATCTTGTGTTTCTAGAATTTACAGTTCGAATCTAAATTCAAAGTTTGGCAGTCCAATTTAATATTTCAATTTAAATTATAATTGGAATCGAGTTAAATCTTAAATTGAGGCTTTCCAATGCAGCACTACTTTGATTTTATAAGCATTTTCTAACGAAAATACACAATTTCTGCGGGCTTCCGGAAGAAACTTTCATTCTGCATTGAGAAAACAGAAATGCATCTTCTGAATACGAGTAGAAGATCTATATATTTAGTTTGATATCGTTGGAAGCATGTAAAAAAAATAGAAGCCACAGAAGAATGTTAAAAATAAGTTGAATGGACAGACTAAGCAACGAGGAAGTCTTAAAGAGAACCGAAAAAGAAGGAAACTAATAATATTCGAAAGCTACCATAGTCAGTGTCAGTATTAACGGTCTTTCGGTTGGAGACCGTGTCATTGTTGAGACAGAAGAACTCAACGTTTCGCCGGCTTTTTTAAGGAGCTACTTCAGGTGGAAAAGGGAGCACTAAAAGAGTACGGTAACTCAACTCACGCCAGCGGGTTACAAGTTACAAGTTGGGTTACCGTTCCCTTCTTCCTCTTGCTAAAAGAGTTTCGCCTCTGTCGTGGTTGACACGTTGAGTTACCGTGCTCTTTTAGTGCCCTCTTTTCCTCCTGAGGAAACTAAAAGACCATACTATAAGAAGAGATGGGTTACTAACAACGATCATGGCAGGAATGCAAGAGGAAGACCCAGACTAATATATCAAACAAGTCATTGTACTCGTTACAGAGAAATGAAGAAGAAATGTTTAAATAGAAGTTTATGAAAAGCTGCTACAAACCAGCCAGAAGGCTGATGAAGACCACTGATGATGATGATCGTAGAAAATTCGAAAGTTTGGTGTTCTAAGACTAGTACTTGTCGAACTAAATATTTGTAAATTTGGTTTTAGGGATTCTAAAATCTTAAATTTGGATAGAAAAAAAGTTAGATAAATTCTACGGATTTGTAGACATTTCTGGATCATTAAGTAATTTTGCCTTTCAAAAGAGAAAAATTCACTTTTATGACTAATTTTGGTGTTTATATGGTTGTAATCTTGTGATTTGATAGTAAATTCAAAATTTATGTTTGAATCTAGCTTCAATCTAAATTTGAATTCACCTCACTTTCAAACCTATATACATTTTTTAAGCTTATTTTAGTGTAAATTTTGATTTGAATTACAATTTTTTGAATTCAAATCTAAATCTGAAATTGATTTTAATATTTCAGTTAAAATTTTGGTTTTGAAACAAACTTGGAAATCAAAATTTTGAATTCTTAGGTTGTGTCCAAGTAATAATATAAATCAATTTTTTATCTTAAAATAATGTTAGGTTTAAAACTTTTTGATACATATCTTGGTTTTCTAGGTAGAAAGAATTATTTGTATGGCAAAGCTTGATTTCAGGATGATAGTAATACAAATTTTTGAAGTGCGAGCTTCTAAACTCTAAACTTCGAGCATAAATTTCAAATTTAACAGTAAAATTTGTCTAATATTTCAAGACAAATTTTGATCATGGAACAGAGTTAAAAATTAGAATACTGAAATTTCATTTGTCGTTCGAATTTAACCTTGGAATTGAATTCAGAAGTCATGGCTCCGAGCTTAAATTACTAATTAATTTTTGTGTAATGATTAAAAATTTCCACATTTTTCAGTTTCGATTTTAACTTTATAATACATCAAAAAATCTTTTTGAAAAATTCAATCCAAAAGTTCGATTTTGGTCATTTTGGATATCTAATTCTAGTTTCAAGCAAACCAATCCAAATCAAAGAAATCATTTGCCTTTCAGCATGATTCTGACATAAATTTTAAATTTTGAGGTAGAAATTTTGCAATCTGAAATTCAAATATATACTCGAAGTTTGATAAACCAACATAACATTTCAATTTAGCTTCAGATTTTAGACCAGAATTGTAATTTAAATCTGTATTTCTTAAAGGCTGAATGCATCTTTTGAATTGTTTTAGACTTTGAATATTTTTTAGGCCGAAACCGTGTTCTTGGTTTACTTTTGAGAGTATTTCTGACTAAACTTTGCCCAAAGATAGTGTTTTCTGTATTATTTTGAAATTAACTTCAAATCTGGATGATAATTTTAAGCTACGTTGTCGAATTAATATTCTGCCTGATTTAAATTGGAGAAGTTTTAGAAATGGAGTAAATTTTTTGAGAGTTTTTAATAATGTTGTTTTATTTTTCTATATCGAAATGTCAATTTTCAATTCTCAAACCAAATTGAGGACTCACTTATTATAAATACGCCCTCTTAGTTTGGACTCATTTTGAATAATACTGGCTTAAATTTTAAGGTTATCTTCTACTTCACTTTTATATTTCTTTTTGTTTTCGAAAAATTTAAAATTAAAATTTAATAATTCGTACATTTCGTAATTTTTTTATGGCAAATATTGATCGACCAAAATTGATTTTCAACCCAAAAATGGTGGATTTTCGATCTTTAAATCCCCATTATTGGTCGAACCAGTTTAGGTCGGAGACATTTACAAATTATTCGGGATTTATTTGGATTTTGAGGCTGGAAAATATTTTTTGCAGATACAATGTAATGTAAATTTTGAATCTCAAGCGTAAATTTTCGGAATTCGAAATTTAAATCTAAATTCAATCTAATATTTAGGTTTAACTTTTGATTTTGGATTTTATTTAAACCTATCTCTTCCAATCCACTTGTTTTATAAACAAGGAAACATTTTGGGAGGCGCGCAAATAATTTCCGCACATTTCAGGTTACAGAATATGAGTAGCAACTTTATATTTTTAGTTTAAAATCGAACGAAATTGGAATGCTCAATTTGATTTTCTGAATTTTTTTCTTCTGGGGTTGAAAATATAATTTTAATCCCAAATGTAATTGCCAAATTAAATACTTATTTTAAATTTGGATTTAGTCTGGCTTGAAACAGGATTAAAATTAAATTGTCGATAGAAATTTTGTAGATTTTCACATATAAAATGTTTCTAACTCACGATAAGCTTACTTCGATTTTCTAAGTCGAAGATAATGTTTTTTAAACTCGTCTCACCCCTAAAATGACAAATTTCAGTTTGATTTCGATATAAATCTGGTTTTGGATTTTAGGATTGTGAGTTTAAAATTATCTAAAGCATTTATAATCGAACAAAATGCTAGAATTAAGGGTTCTAACCTTTAATTTTAAACAAAAACTACAACAAATTTATCTTATTCAGCTATCTGGATTTAATCGTTTCCAACTTAAATCATCCTAAGTTATGTTTAAAATCTAGATTTTTTTGTAACCTTGATAAACCTTTGTTTAATTCATAATTCTGCAAACAAGTGAAATTACAGAAGCAGCACTTGAATGTTCAAAATGCGAAAATGGTAGCTTTCTAACTTTATGAGCTAAGTTTTTGCGAATCGAATAAGTTTTTTAAGATCGACCAAAACCCGTATAAAATGTCTAACGACTTCCATTTATCTAATCGTACAGCGTCCCACTTTTAAGAGGACAAAATCGGCGTAGAAAATAAATAATACTTAGAGGCGTTTGATCCACAACATTTACATAGAAACCACACCTTCGTCCAAATTTGGTCTTTCAGTGCGCGCAAGATTACTTCATTCTCTTTGGTGTAAATGTAGCCACTGACATGTAGTAATTTCGTTGCGACACCGCTTATTTCACTTAACGCAACTGAAAAAAAAAATTTCATGATATTCTGACTGATGTCTCTCTGTACTTTCTTGAATGGTGTTACGTCCCGAACGTTGCTTACGGTATTGTATATCATGATTAAAATAACAATTTCTTATTCCAAATCGATATTTAAATTGATCGGAGAATAACATTTCTAAGTCTAAATCAATTTATTTATTCAAATATAATCGCATAAACACCGATGCAGTCGCCGTAAATGTATAATAGATTCCATGAGTCATGCACTTCGTTTCTTTTACATCTGTGCATCTTCCGCTGTTTAGTAGACACCTCTTCAGTGTCATTTTAATAACAATTATTTATTGGATGTATTATGAAAATACTGTTATATAATTGCACTTTCACGGATAAGGAGACGACACTTAATAAATGTGAGAAAGCAGGACGTCATAACTCAAAAGTTACTGAAAGCCAATGGAAACTTAAAATTATTATTATGTTGTTATTTTTACAACCTGTCTAGTTTGGGCTAATAATAATTGAAAAAATATAAACACTTTTATTGTGTGGGAAAAGGAATTCCATTGAAAATGTAAATCATCAATCTTTTAAATTGGATAAACGAACAATAGTGAGAGTATTACTCAAACAGTTATTGAAATTTTAACATTGATTTATTTATAGCACGTGCATTTTCAATTTTCATTTTATATGTCAATAACACCGATGACGGATTTAAAAATAAGTAAATAATGAAGTTTTTGTTAGCCAACCACCTTAATAGTAAAGGAATATTAATGTTTTCTTTTTTCACTACAAAAACTAGTTTCTTCAGTATTAACAGAATCAATAGAATGCAGAGTTGCAGACAGCAAAATCTAAGTTGGTTAGTTGTTTTGTTGTTTAATAATGTCATGAAAATATCTAGAATAAAAAAGTATCCGCTGATAGTTGTTTATCCGGCGGATAAATAATATCCGCTTATCAGCGGATAAATGTTTATCCGACGGATAAATTGATAACAGTTTATCTTACGGATAATATAATATCCGTTTATCCGCGGATAAAATATTATCCGGTTAACCGCTTTCGGATTATTCTAAAAATAAAATATCCGGATAAATCTTGAAAAAATATCCGGTTATTCGGATTATCCGTTAGCATCAACAGCCTTAGTACTAACCTCTCTAGGGAAGTAACAATTAGGTACTTTAGGCAACTCTATTGGTTTTATTTGTAACAAATTAGTATAATGAAAAGTATTGTAAAACATTATTTTAGTTTTAACTGACTTTTATGCCCTTGGACTGCTGTCTTTCATGCTGGTCAGAGTAAATTTTACTTACGTCCCTTGCGATGTAAATAACTATTACTTACCTAAATAAAAGTAGGTAATGAATATGAAATTCTTCGAATTAAACTGAATATTAAAATTCTTCTTTTAAATTTGTGTGTGTTTTTGTTAGGACAGGGCTATTTTATAGTTTTTCATTTACGATTTTGGATTTATCACTTATATATCAGCATGTTTTGGTATCGATTACTGGAGTTGTTAGCCGTCTATCTGTTTATATAAGAACATTTTCAAAATACACTACAAGGCTTTTGTATTCAAGGTAATATCGGATTCTTATAAACCATCATTTTCTCGTATTTCCTTTTCCAATACGCAGAGAAACTCGAATGCATGCTTTTCATTGTACTAAACTTGGATTCGGTAAAATTCTAGTCGGGTATTGCCGATGGCTGTATTAGTCGACCTGGCATTCACAGGCCTAGATTTCGTCCAAAAATAAACAAACTATGTAAGTACCTAAGCTTACTGTCCAGCATTGTCTACTGCGCGATTCATTTTCTTCTGGCATTTTACTCACTTCTTCTTGGGGTGGCATGCCCTTTACAGAGCGTTGCCGATCCTCTCTCCATATGCCTGTGGTGTGCGTGTCAGGTAGCCTACAGACATAGGGGACCTACAGCTTAACGTGGGCTCCGAACCACGGAAGTGCTTGCACTTCTACTCCAGAGAGGACTTACTATGCAGAATACACCTCGGTGGTTTGCCATTGCCTTCCGAGGGAAACGGCCGGGTGTTTTCGGTGTATATGTGGCCCTGGGAGTCGAACCCGGGCCATCTCAGTGGTCAGACGCACGCTGAACCAACTGCGCCATGACCGCCTATTTTACTCACTACAGGTTTGATTTTCTCAACCTCTAAATCGCCCTATCATCTTAACTATTCAGTTAGAATGTTTTCTCACGTTACATTGTGAATACCCGCTGCACGCTTCCTTCTTCTTCTCCATAGTTGGCCCGAATTGGTTTTAACCATTTTCTTTATCCGTTGCTTGAACATCGATGTACCACCTCAACGTCTTGTTTTCCTATCCTTTTATAACTGACGTCTCCCTTTCCATTTGTTTCAATAGCTACTCTGTTCGCTTTTTATCCCTTCATACATGTCATATTTTGCTTGTCATGGGTCACAGTCCTCCTCGGTATATAATAATAATATTGTAACGTAGTGGTTACCACCAAATATAATGTAGAAATTAGTAAAATTAAAAAGAAAAGTTAATTAAGATTGTTAGAAAATCTGATAATAATTAAATAAGAAAGTGGTGGTATATTTAACCAATTACACCAGGTGGGTGAGCTGCTGCGAGAAGTTTGATAACAAAACCGTTAATTCAACTAACCTAACATAAATATTAGCATACTTTGGTAAAGTTTATAAAACGATTGACAGAACAAGCAAAACAAACAAACAAATATTTATAATAATCCAAATCAGTCTTGAAACAAATAAAGTATTGGTCAGCTCTTGCTGGCCGAATCCTTTTATATAAGAAGTCACCCCCACGCACACGTGTTCCAGAACAAAGGCATTGAATCTGCCGTGCCGTGCTACATACCTTGATCCTGCCGTTAATGCTTTAACATGCTGAGCTGCGTCGTCCAGTTCTGCCGTGACTATTTAGGAATGACATTCCAGAATTCCAGTGTAGTCATGCAGGTGCATCTTGCATATTTGTATGCCTTTTTTCCAAGAATTCCTAATCTAATTTAGTGACCCTAGGTAACATGTCATGCTAACGCCCGCTGTTATTTTGCACAATTTATTTTACAACATTGTTTCATTGCGATATTTACGATTGTGTTAAGGATTGATTTCTTTGTAAGATTTTTGCTCCAGATTATTCTATGCAATGTTTTCGCCGACTTTTTTTATTACTTTGTACCTTCTACTTCTCCATCCACTTTACCCATGTTTAATGTAATCCAGACTAGGCATGTATACTTAAGGATGAAGCTTTACTCCTTGTACTACTTTTAAAACGTGTGTTCTACCTTCAATACAGCTGAATAGCTCCAGACTCTACCATATATATAATGTTACGAAGAGTGGACCAAGAATATTTCCCTGTGGTATCCCGGATAGGTATATGGACTCATTTCTTCAATATCACCCATCACATAAACATCTACTCGCTTAGCGTGAGCATAGCAAGCTTTCCTGAATCTGCCTCCCTATTATCAGTTTCCATAAATTGCCCGAAATTACTTCAATTATAATATTATATGATTTTTCCTACATAATGTGTATTTAATATCGATTGTGTGGTGAAATGTGTCTGAAGTTTTCCTATCGTATCTAATCTATAACAACTTACCGTCACCGCCCTTTAGCTAAAGTCATATTTGAGGTGTAGATCTTCATACATTTCTAATTCATTTATAATTTTGACTGCAGTTAAATCTTTTAGAAGTTCTCCTATCGTATCTAATCTACTTTCTTACATACTAGAATTTAGATCGCATTCGATACGTTTAGCTACATAACTAAGTTTATATACTTTTGAAATTACTGATCTTTCGTTAATAATCGATGGTTGGATAACGAACGAAATTCCAATAAAGCTACCCAAAATCTAAATTTATGAGTTACAAAAGTTCATGTAAATAAGCTATTTTTTTTAAATAAAGCCCCGTTATTTCAGCTCTTAATTACTTAACTAGCAACGATCCAATAAATTTTAGATTCGCAATTACGGGCTGTAAGGATAATTAGCAAGGTTATTGTGAACAATCCTTTAATTAGCATCCCTTATTAACGTTAAGCTACCGTTGACTATTTGTTTCTCTTATTAGTTTAATAATGAGCTACCTAATTATTTTGTGATTTTTTACAAGTATTAAATAAATTGTCTAAAATAATTTAAATAAATTATTTCTGAAAAAACTAATATACAAATAGATTTATTCCGGTCCTTATAAAAGAAATCTATTATTGACAACCTTAAAATTGAACATATACAAATTATGACAAGCATCAAACAAACCGAAAATATTAATTAAATGTATTGCATAATTTTATGGTCATCTTAAAAAACAGCCATAAGGTGTTAAAGACAAAAAAAGAGACAAGGACGAGCACACATCTAAACACCGTGAGAAATAAAAATGACATTGAAGAATCTGCCGGTAATTTATATAAAGAGTTAAATTTAGGCAAAATTATGACACCATCTTAAAACGATCGATCATTAAACGTTCTTGCCGGTGCAGAGGAAGCAGTAATGCTAATTTCAACACCGTCTAAACACCAAATGTAGAAACCTCGAGCACCTACTTATTGCATATACTGCAAGGTGCAATTAGTGTGGCAATATTGAACCTTAACACAATAAAACCACACGAAATTAGAGACCTGTTGGCTTGAAAAAAAAATGAAAAACGAGGAGCATACGTGGTGCGAGCATGAACTCCCTGACCTCGTGTATGGTGCATAGATTATTAATGATCTCAGCACTCATTGTTAGCAGTTAGCCAACATTGACTGCAATTTGTTAAAATGGTTATGCAGTGTCTTTATATGTGCAACGATAAACCTGCACGACTCATGAAATTGTCGCTGTCTTAATTGTCTTATTTGGTACAACGCCAAATAAGGTTTCCCGGTGCTGGTTTTATTTCAGAGTGACATTTTCACGAACTAAATGTCTTTTTCGGGAACGAAATTACATGCAATTTAAGATTACGTAAGGCTTTTGTTTTCTTTCCCACAGTGGGCACGAGCGAAATTTTAATTATAGGTAAATAGAAGTTGCCAAAAATCGAAATTCCATAAATAATAACCGAACACTTGCCGAAGTTTTAATGTCATTCCAAAGGCCGAAATTAATAATTTAACGATTTGTGGCGAAGACACTCCCCCAGAGTTATAACCACCCACACTAATTATATTTTATAATACATCCACAGTGCTAATATTATAACAGGTAAGGCGGGCCTGAATTTATGAATATTGGCTGACCTAATTCGCGGAAGATTAGTTCGTCAAGAGAACAGTTTAAAACCCATGGCTTTGTAGACATAAATAAAACTCGAAGAATGTCAATGAAATATTAATTACTTACGCAGTGATTCATACTCATTTACGTATTCTGAACGTAGGTAAATTAATTGAAAGACGTAAGTAGGTGGAAGTTTATAAATAACCTGTTCTAATCCGACGGAGTTTAAATAATAATAAACCACTCTTAAACACAACTAATGTTACTAACATTGTTTAAAGTAAAAATTCCACCAAGCTAAGAAATGGATCGATATTTCAAGTCATCTTAATAAATGATTGCACATTATGCAAGCTGAAAAAGTTTGTGCTTTGCAGACAATGGTTAGATTGAAACTTAATCTCCATGCAAACCTATATAAGAAGGGATAACTGTACCGTATTGTTTCTAAAAAAAATTCTAATTTATTTATAATGAAATTTGTACGCTGAAGAGAGGCAAATTTTCACGCCGCAGACGGGCATTAAATTAATAAATTAATATTTACTTTTTATTAAAAAACAAAAACACGGGAAGTCATGTGGCGAATAAGCAAAATATGGAAAGTAATTGGTATTTTTAACATTTTCTTAGTTCTGTGATTTATTAAGTGTTTTAAAACAACTTCCTAATCGATAAAAACATAAACAAACGGTTATTTTATGCGGGTTGCTGTTGTTTTAATAAATTTTAATTTATAATCAGGTTTAACTTAAACAAATACGAGGAATTTCTAGATTTATGCTTTCATAACAGCTTTATTAGGAAATATAGGAATTTTCAAGGATTAAAACGAACTTTCTCAGTTCTTAGAACAAACCTTTAAAAGAAACAATTAAAAATAAATAATAATTTTGACTTTACCTTTGGAAAATAAAAAAATAGGAAACAACTTTCAATTTAAAAAATAGGAAAAAATTAGAAAATAATTTTAAATTTGAAAAATAAGGAAAAAATAGTTTTGACTTTACAAAATAAGAAAAAAATTATTTAACTGTAGAAATACTTCCTCAAAAAAATTAAAACTAAAGCCAGGGATATTAGGGGTATATTATATAAAAAGAGGAAGAAGTGGAGGACAGATTTGTGCGAAGAAATAAAGATTGTACATTTCGAATACTAAAAAGAGGAACTAATCGAAAAGATAGGTTGCAATGAAGTTAAGTAACACATGAAAGTTGACAGAATGGAAGTTCAAATTTGGCTCAAAAATTACATGTAAAGGGCAACTGTTAACGTAAGAACAAATACCTGAATATTTTTCCGGTAGAACTGAAATTTAAATACGAAACCAGAAGACTAAAATGGTGAAAATTTGATCCTTTTTATTTATGCAGAATTTTCAGAATTCGATAAAATGCGCTGAAACAAAATTTGTGCTAAAAATTTTAGGTTAAAACAAGTATAGTAAAAATACAAGCAAATAACCAGATAGTCCTTAAAAGAAATTAATTATCTTCCACCTTCTTCAGTTAAATAAGAGGCGAATTTATTAGCTTTTTGAAGCTTCTACAAAATAACCTTTAAGAATTTCGCAATAATTCTTGTGCTAACTTTTTCAATTTTGGGAACTTCTTCGGTGACATTTTTACTTATTTATTTGTTTTTAAAAAGCTATTTTTTGAATTAGACGATGTTGTAACTTAATTTTTATGTGTAATAACTGTCCGTTTAAAAAGCTATTATGAAACATAAAATTTACTAATTTTTTTTGTGTGAAGAAATCGCTAAGTTTAGAAAGTTTTTGTTTGGGTATTCGACGTATCTACTTTTCACCGCTTATTTATTTTACTGCTTATTGTTATTATTTAGGTAAAGCTTAAAAGTTTTGATCATTTGTTTTCGACTACTAATTATTGAATTGAAAACAAATGATCTAATGTTAATTTTCAACTCGAAAGCTTTTCAGACTTATTATTCAACGTTTTCAAAGCGTTAGCCCTTTATGCGTAGTGAAACCGTAAAGATATAAGTTCGAATTTGTTTTATATAAAACCCAAGAACAAATTAAAATAATTTAAATGAAAGATTTATTAATATTCTCCATCAAGATTTGAACTTAATTTGGAATCAATTTGTAACCTGACTTTCAGGAAATTTTGACTTTTGGAGTTTTATAAATAATTTCAGGGCGTTGGCTCGTCCAACTCTAAATAATTTACAAAAATTGGTTTTGATTTCTTCTTGGATTTTCTAAATATTTTTTATAAATGTTTTTAGGGCATCAACTTGTTATAGATGGCCAAACTCTAAACATATGTTTGGATTTATTTTATATCTAAAAAATCTAAAACCCAAGAACTCTAAAGGAAAAGTTTGGTATTATTCTTCAATTAAAGTTTAAATTTGAGAATATTTATCTTTCGCTTTTCTATCCAGTTTTTTAGTAGCTTCGGGTTTATTCGTGGAGTTTTAAGTCTTCCTGGGTAATTTTATTACTAAATAAACTTTCAGAGCGTTAGTTCGTTCAACGTGTCAAAACTCTAAAGAGCTGAGTGCTTAATTAATTTTGAATTCATCAAAAATCTAAGATTAAACCGATTCTCATTCAAATGAAATGAAGAATTTATTATTATTCTTCAATTAAAGCATAAACTAAATTTTCAACTCTCACCTTAAAAAAAGATATCTAAACTTAATTTTTCACGAACTTTCCTGTAAATTTTCAAGGTCTCCTTTACGGCAAAGCTCTAAAGATAAATTTTTGATTTATTCTACCACAATATCGAATTTAGGTATATGACAAATTTATTGTTTTTCTTAGAGTTAAAGTGTACTTAATTTTTACACGTCCAAAGTAGGTACAACTAATAATTTTAAAATTGCAAAAACCATCAGAGAAATTTAAAACCTTTCGTCCCTTTTTCCAAAATTTGTCGAAATTATTTTAGAGTTATTATTCTTTCAGTTTTCGTAAATATCTACTTTTAATCAATTTTGAGGGTGTTAGCTGTCTCTACCTGGCCAAACTCTAAAGATATAAATTTTGATTTATTTTATATTTATAGGTAAATCAAAAACCCAAAAACAAGCCAAGCTTAAAGTAACTACCAATTTTTAAGTTAAAACCAAAGCTTAGTGAAATTCTTCACTAAAGCCTTTGGTTTTAAGCCCAAGCTTATTTGGACAAGTTGTCTTAGAGGTATTTTTTTAGGCTTTTTGCGGCTCGTAGATATTTGATTTTTAGTACATATCCAGGAAATTACATAGGTGCTTCTAAATAGAAAAACTTTAAAACTATATATTTCTGCATTAATTTTATTTGAAAAAACCCAAAATCCTAGAACAAACCAAAATAATTTAAATAAAACAATTATTGTTCTTCGTCGATTAAAGTTGTCAGCATTTTTAACATTTCTTGGAGCTCCTTTTATCGGTTTTAGCACAGCTGGGACAAGTCAGTGCAGGTTTAAACTGTAAAGGTAAACTTCCTCAACAATATTGTAGCGTTTGTTGGTTTTATTCGTAGTTTAAAGTATAATAATAGTAGTACTAGATAATTATAAATTTAGTAAAATTTAAATAGTGTTTTTGTTGAGAGAAAGGAGAAAGGAAACCCATCGCAAATTAGAATTAAGTTCAAAAGTTGAAACTTAAACTTTGCTCCTCCAAAAAGCTCTAAATTAAGAAAAAAGTATGGAAATTTAATTTTTCCCGAAAACCTTCTGCTTTTTTACTTTTCAAAAGGCTAATTTTGGCTTTGACTTTTGGGTCTTCTTTTTATTTAATTTTCATTCTGAAAGCGTTAGTTCTTACTACGTGGCCAAACTCTAGTGATATACATTTGTGAATTAATCTCATCCATTTACTACCAGAAATTTTAGTTTCGACGAAAAATGTATTAGTTTTTCAGTTAGAAATTTTGAAAAATAACGAAAATAACTCCTCGAACTTCAATTCTTTACTCAAGTTCTTTCATTTTTATAGCCTGTTTTGCTTGAAATTCAGAGCATGTTTTTTTTTAAATAAAACTTCTTTCGTAGATATAGTACTATATTTTTTCTACGTTTTTATTTTTTAAAACTATAAGAATTTTATGGAAGTAAATTTGTTTTTAAAAATCGTGAAACATAAAAATAAAATAAGTAGCGCAAAAGTATTGATTTTTAATCATGAGTTAAGGTTTGAACTTGTATTTTGCCCCTTCAAACTACAACTACCAAATTTTTGATTAAACAAAATTATTAAAACTCAATTTTTTGCTCAAAACCTGGCGTGTGAGTTGTTCTTGAGTGTTTGCATTTTTTTTTTTTAATATTTATTTTTAATTCATTTTCTGGGCGTCAGCTCTGTCTACGTGACTAAACTCCAAAACCATAAATTTCTGAATTAATTTTATATGTAAGAACCCAAAACCCAAAAACATTTTTCTAGTTGTGCTTCAGTTAAAAGCTTGGACTTAAATTAAACAAAGTAATTACGTAATCAGCCATTAATTAAAAAATATCAAAACAAATTTTTCGCTGAAAACCTTTCGCTTTAATACCCAAAAGTTTTGAAAAGTTTTTGACTTGGGTTTTGAGTATTTATAATCAAAATGTATATAACAAATTTATAATATTTTGGTTGATTCTTACTTCGTGTCAAAACTCTAAAGAAATAGATTTTAAATTAGTTTTATATGAAAAGGTCCAAACACCAAGATCAATTCAAAACGATTTAAAAATTTGTTGTTACCTACATATTTTCCAAAGCACAGCTACAAGTTTTTGAATTAAAAATAAAATCTAAAATAATGTTTGACTTTAAAGTTTAAAACATTATTAATATCCAAAGTTGTTTATAAACTATTTTTTTGAACTTTAGGTACTAATAAATTCTTGTTTTCGGTATAAACGTTAAGGGCGCTAGTTCTTCGAACGTAGCAGAACTCAAAGATTGGAGATTTTCTTTGATGCATTAATTTTGTGTAATCACCTAAATCCCAATAAAAATTAAAACAATTTAAATCAAACTGCAGAAAATATTCAAAAATAAGCTTCATTAGAAGCAAATTATTGTGTTTGAAATTATATTTATACCTCCCGTGTCAGAAAGAAGAATTTCCTGACTTACAAACTGACTGAAAAACAAAATTGCTCCCATTGTTATCCGTTCTTGCAACTTATTTGTAATTTTGAATGACTCAAGATTTCTGTATTTTTCTAGTGTTATTAGTTGTTGCTTTTTGTGCCTGTTCCAGTAGATTACCTAATCTACTAAGCCTTCTACGACCTTCTTTTTTTGCTGTTTTCACTCTCCTCTCTGTGTTGGTGTTTCAATAAAAACCTAATAAAAACCAGCCAATTTCCTTTATAAATTCCAACTTTCATTACGTCAACTTCCATTCATAAAGTTTTATTTACACAGTTTTATTATTTATTTGATTTTAATTAATTGTTTTTGTCCTAGAATCTCGCAATCTGTTGTCGAAATAATCAAACTAACCTTGTATGATTCAAGCACCACTTGAAAGTATCACTCGGCAGTAGTATAAAACAAATAAACCGCATACTTCCGCTTAGATAAGTTTTAATAAATGTAGGTATTGATTAGCTGTCGGAATTAAGACGTTGCCTTTATAAGCTCGATTCCTATTAACTTATAGTAAATTGAGTAGGTAGCTCTGGGAAATCTTCGCGAATTGACGCTGCGGTTTTATAAAAATCATAATTTGGTTGTTTTGTTTTTAATTTTTGTGTTTGTCCGCTCAGTTTTCTTTTAAGTATTTTGTATAATTTTTGGGTTTAGTATAGGTTGAGAACCTTGCAAATAAGGAAGTTGAACTTTTGATAATTCTGTAAAAGAAGGTTTTTCACCTTTTTGTTGACTTTAAAAAGGCTGACTGCTAATAATTCACTGTCTAATAAATTTACAAAGAATGTCAAACCTTTAAACTTGATATTTGTTTTATTGTACCACCCAATGGAATTTCACTGAATATCGAACTCTCGCCTGAAATGAAGAATGTTAACAAGGAAGTGGAGCAAATACTTTCTAGAGCAAATAAAACGAGTCGCATTGTTTCAATATTTTTTTTTATATTCAAATAACATAAAAATCTGTATAAAAATTATAAAATGTAAAGACTACATAAGGCACTATACAATGGCATTTTATTTTTACTAAATAACAGAGGAAAGTCTATTATTTTGTTCCTCTTGACTAGAATGTATGTGTCAAAGTCCCTTTTTTCAACCTGAATTTATGGCAAGAGTGGTATTTAAATACATAAAAATTTCATCTCTGGTTATAACACTAAAAGTAATAACGCTAAGATTTATCCAAAGGTTTCGTGCAATAAATTAACGGGTTGACACACAATATGCGTAACATATACCATATATATAAACATATACAAATGAATTTACAAAAATATATTAATTTTAATACTTATTTACATAACGTACAAGTATAGGAATTGTATTTGTACACTTTTAAATGTTCAGTCTTTCTTTAAGGCACCTTATGCAAAAGAATACTGTTTTGAACAGGAAAGGACAGTTATATAAAAACGGACAACTGAACTAGAAAAACGCCAAAGTAAACGAAAATTAATTTCCTCAGCAAGATTGAATGTAAACTTAAACGCCGGCTAAGCGAAACGAAAAAATAAATAAATAGGAATAATACTTAAGATAGGCAACAAACAAGCATTCTTAATACATCTTCTCCGTGTGCAACAAACCCGGGGCACCGTTACATCCACCTTCTCCGTGTTTGGTTAGCAAAGACATCCGCGAAAACGTCTTGCTGCAGCTGGGACAAGAATATTTCTTAACGTCGGAATGCGTCTGAAGATGCGCCCTCAGGTTCGAACGGTCTGCGAAGGCTCTGTTGCAGTAGGAACACGAGAAGGGTTTCTCTCCTGTGTGAGTACGAATATGCCCTTGAAGTAACCATGGCCGCGAGAAGGCCTTACCACACATCGTGCATTTACATGGTAAAGTGTGGGTTCTGATGTGCATCTTCAAGGCACCCAAAGACACGTACACTTTTTCACAGTATTTACAACTGAAGGATTTTCGCGGACCATCGCCTGCAGCACAGTGAAACTGTCGGTGCTTGGAAAGCCCAGAAAATGTCGAGTAGCTTTTACCACAATCCGGGCACTGATGCCTGATACCCTGTCGCCTTTTCTCCGAGAGGTCCTCAGGAGTCGTTGGTGGAGGTGAAGTCGTCGAAGAGTTAGGACTAAGGGAGGATTGATCGATGGACGAGTACATGGTCGGCCTTAACGCAAGCGGTGCCAAAGGTTGGTTATGGACGTGGGGATGAGGAGGTGAACAAGAACTATCACTGTAAGGGGATGTTGGGCTCATGATGCCCATGTATTCGTGGTTGTAATGGTAGGGCATGAAGGGATGATACGTGGGTGGGTATAATGGGGCAACGCTTCTGTGCCACGTTTGAGGTGCATAATCTGGGCTTATTGGGGGATGATATGGGAGGCAAGGTTCTGTTTTGATGGGTTGATAAAGGTGATGCGGTGGTGAAGGTGAGGACATGGGTGGAGAAACTGGTGGTGAAGTTGTTGGAGACGATGGTGGAGATACAGAAGGTGAAGCTGGCGGTGAAGCTGGTGGTGAAGCTGGTGGTGAAACTGGTGGTGATACTGATGCTGATGTACTACGACCAGTTCTGCTTAAATCTTCTGGTTTTGTACTGAGATTCTGAGGTTCATCTGGAATTAAACACACTTGTTAGATACAGTTACTTTATAATTCCAAACTTGCGAATTTTAAGGAAACTTTTATATAAACCAAACTCTTTTCTGCGTCAGTTAATGCAGAAAATAACAAACTTAGTGCCTTTAAAGCAATTTGAACTAAATAAACTAAACACTTCTTTAAGTTTCGTAGTTGTAAAATAAACTCGAATTAATTTGAGAAAAGTTCTGTGTTTACAAATTAAACAAATTCAATATGGTTGTTCCTGGATTGCATAGAAAAATAAATAAATTGCATTGAACTTCATTAATTTTATGCAATTCGAACTTACTTCTATTTAGATAAAATTGGAGAATTTTAAACTTTTTAAATTTTAAAACCACTCAGATTTTTAAAATCAAAAATATTTTTGGATTCAAATACAAATTGTCTAATTTTTAGTAAAGCTAAATAAGTCGTGTTAGTCTTTTGAAAATTAATTACTGTAAATAATTTAAACAATTTTTAAATATTTTTGGAGCGAGATGCAATTTTTCTAATTTTTAGTAAATCTGAAGAAGTCATTTTAATTTAGATAATTACTGCAAATATTTAAAAAAAAATTTTGTGACAACTTCAAAATGTTAAAATGTTTTTGTAGAATTGAAATACAATTTTTTTTCAGTAAAGCTATTTTCTTTTAAATTAATTATGCCAATAAGTTTTAAACATTTGAAAGTGGTTTAAAAATATTTATATATTTTTGAATTGAAATCCAAATTCTGTGACTTTTATTGAAGGTAAAAAGCGTTTTAAGTTTTTTAATTAATTCCAGAAGCGACTTCTTGAGCATCACTAAATCTTCCTTTAAAAATCTTCTGAATGATGTACAGGAAAGCTAATTTTATATATAATTAATTGAATCTTAATTTCAAGTCAAAACATGTTTTTTTAAAGTTTTAGGTAATAATTATCTGAATGGCAAGCTGTTAAAACCGAAAACGTTCCCCTAAAAACTTTGGCCATTGAACTCGTTTTATTTATTTTCAAAGATACGAAAACAGATTGCAAATGTGAGAAAGA
The DNA here is from genome assembly GCA_963082815.1 of Melanotus villosus. Lineage (NCBI taxonomy): Eukaryota > Metazoa > Arthropoda > Insecta > Coleoptera > Elateridae > Melanotus > Melanotus villosus. Next base: position 80,598,204 of record OY720420.1, read on the forward strand.
CGCATAAAATTCGTTACAAAATACACAACCTGTCCCACGTTCATTTTATCGAGCTGATAACAAATTTTTCTAAAGTTTAAGTTGCACATTCGAAATTCCCACCGGATTTTAAACAAATCACTTATCGCATGTTTGTTTGTACAAATCGATTACCTTTTTCGTAGTTATTCAAACACGCCGTTTCAGATTTAGATAATCTTACAGGTTGTAATTTAAATTTAAATATTAGAAACTCGAGAGAAACTTTCAAAATCCTAACCATCTGGATTTTAATCTAGGCTGGCAAAAACCGAGATCTAATAATTTTCACACGGAATCGCTGTTGCTTGAGGATAAAGTGCGGGTGTATTTCAGAGATAGCACGCGACCTAAGACTGATCACTTCCGGCACTTCGACATTTCCGTGTACGCTTCGGGTTATCTTTGATTCGGATAACTGTTCGAGTTAAGTGCATCTATAAATTGGTTCAGTTCGATGCGTTAAGAAGACCGTGTAATTCTAACTCGTCTGAGCACAGAACTTTAATAGACTAATCGTGTTACCAATGATTTTTCAACCGAAGTGCTAAGATTTATGCATTGCTAAAATTTCGAATAAATATCTTATCTTCCTAATTGTCAAATTGCTTTGAATTTGTTAAATTTGTAAATTTCAAAAGTGATCTGGCAGGACTCAAAAATAAATTCGGAAAATACTCAAAACTAATGCTTACCTGAGTAATCCTCAATGAGATGCACAGGTCTCTTCTTCAAAGGACAGTGACTGTAATTCTTCGCCATAATATTAACAGGCATGTTGTCCAACATAACACAAACTCAAAAGTTTTTAAAACAAATCCAACAAACACAAAGGACACGTAATATTAACGCACTTAAATTAAATCCATAAAGCAAGCGTCCACTTATACGTAAATTCCAAAAAACCAAGTCTTGTTAAAGCAGAAAACAAACGAGCGAACGAGTTACTACGAACTGCGAAACGTTCGAAGTACTGCACCCAACAACGTTAAAAGCAAGTCTGATGTAGGAAGCAGATTTACCTGTCTAATAAGCGGTTCCCTACCCTAAAGCACCAGCTGTCGAGAAAACCGTGCACGTGCCATTCAACCAATCAGGTTGGCTCGAAAATACAACGACCAATGACTGGTTCCTATTAAAAAGGGAAGGGGAAACAGGTGCGCTACTGAATAGGTCGACAAAATACACTATTGACACTATTGTGCACTGTTGGGTGCTTTAGGTCAGGTATAAGGTAGCCCAGACACATTTGCCGAATTTATTACGGTGAAATATGAGTTCCTCTAATGGAATTTTGCGAACTTTTTCGGAAATTTTTAATAAACCCCGGAAACTTCAATGAGCGAATAAGAAACAAACCTGTTTATATTTAGCAAGTTTTGGGTTCTTACAGGTTCATTTCAATGAGTATTGTGGATTTATTGGTTCAGTAATACTGAAAGTATTTCATGTATTGACTGGTTTGGTTGTTCTTGGAACAGATAAAGTACTGTTCTGGGAAAATGTAGAATAAGCGAATTTATCACAAATTTTTGCAGATGTGCATTTGAGTAATTTACATATCTACTGACGCATTTGAATGTAGTTTTTTGTGATAAATTCGATTACCAGAATGTAATGCTTCATCACAGGATAACTAAAGCCCCAAACACAGTTTTTTAAATGCATTGAGCACTACTGATGCGCGGGTTTAAAGTACTTTTTGTGGTCTTTTTAATTGGAAAATTACTAATTTATACGTCATTCTTAGTGAAAAATTAATAAAGTTATATGAGAAAACAGAAACCACCTGCCACTAAATAATAACTTATTTTTTGGGCTTAAGTATAAGATTGAGTTTAATAGTTATAAAATCAAAGCTTACGATGAAAACTTAGAAATTACTAATTTGTACACGAAATATACCTATTTAATCCAAATATTAGGGCAAAAGCAGTAGGCTAATGTAATGATTTTATTTATGATTCTTAGCTGTTTTCGCTTTTAAAAAATTGGAAAGTTCTCTTTTGGTAATTTAAAAAAATACTTCTAATTTTTCCTTATTTTCTTGCAATCTAATTGAGATTATTTCCTTTAGTTTGCATCATAGCAAAGTTTGATTTTATGCTAATAATTTATTTAGCTTTATAAATGAATTTGTAAAATTTCTGGTCCAGGTTTTCTTTTATAATACAATAACTTCGATTTTAATTTATTTACCTTTAAACTTCCAGTTTAGCTGATTTTAATATTTTTATTCTATTTTTTCAGCAGTTATTAGCGATTTTCTCTTGCTTGTTGGTTTTCAAATCCACATATCAAGCCATAACAAGGAATTTATCTCGATTTTGAAGTTTCCTCTTTTGGTTTTGCTGAATACCTATTGATGGAAGATTTTCAGTTCGAATTTGCGATAATCAAGCGAAACTCGAATTAAAAACAACTGTAGTTCTAATTAACTTAACTCTTGAATCAAAAAACTGTAACTTTGCAGAGGATTTTGTAATTCAAAAAAATACAGAAAAGCTCCAAATTGTTGTCTCAAAAATTTCTTACAATAATTTTTACTAAATAAATTTCATCAAATTTAAATGAAAAATCAGAAAGATATCATCCCAAAGGGACCTCAATCTCTCCAAATTTATATAAGTTTGGAATGCTAATTGGTTTATAGTTTTAGATTAATTTTGTTTGTAATTTCCAAAAATATAGAAAGACTTTCAGGACCATTGCTTCCCAAAACTCTAAAATAAGTTTATTAATTAAAATTTATACAATTTGAACGAATAATCTGAAAACTACAATCTCAGCAGAGATTTAAAGCACTGACCTTCGACGTTACTCAAATTTGACGAAAAGGCATAACCCCAAACTAGAAAATCCTTAAAAATTTAACCTTTAAGTCGTTATGCAAGTGTCTAATGTTAATTTGTTTATAGGTATTGTTAGGTTTCTTTGAACTTCTTAATTTCCAAAAATTTAGAACTTTCAAACTTCTGTTTCTTATTCTTAAAATAACTTTTATTAAATTAATTTAATCATAATACAATGTTAACTACACATCTACAAGAATCCGAACCACTGACCTTCGGCTTTACCATCAAATTTCATGGCGAAGTATAACCCGAAAGGAGTAATTCCTATAAAATTTTGTTTCTAATTTATTATACAGGCTTCTCTAATGCTAATTTGTTTATAGTTTTAGGTTAATTTTGTTTGGATTTTGTAATATCCAAAAATACTTTTAAAAAATTTAATTTGTTTACAGTTTTAGGTTAACTTTGTTTAACATTTTTAATTTCCACAAACATAGAAAAATTTCAAAATCTTTGTTTCTTAAAATAAGTTTATTAAATAAATTTGATCCAATTTAAATGAATGAATTCTATCACCTTAGCAGGGATTTAAACCTTGGCTTTACTCTTAAAATTAACGAAAATTATATCTATCAACAAACAAGTAAATCCTTAAAAATTTATATCTAACGTTATTCAAATTTCTATTGCTAATTTGTTTATAGTGTCAGGTTCTTTTGTTTACACTAAATCTTGGACTTTGCCATTCTTACCTGAATAACAGTATTTAACTAACGCACTTTCTTTTTGTTTTTATTTGTTGTTATTGTAAGATGCAAATTAAGCCTCGTATTACGTGTTGACTTTATACCTACTTAGGACTCATAACATTCTTTATTGGTTAAAGAGTTTAAAGGGTAAACAACTTAATCAGCTTGTGGACTTCCTAATTGCTGTGTTAATTATTCTTGATTTTGTTTGTTTGGAGGTTTGGACTTTACCTTACGTTGCAAAATTGGCCGGTTATCCTATCTTTATGTAAACAAACAAAATATGTTTTTGGTGGGGTAGTTTGTTTTTAATTGTTGGGAAAGTTCTGGAATTTTACAATTTTTACACTATGTTCAGGTGGATTGGTAGGAATACCCTTATTGGGCGAATTCTAGGTTTGTGGATGCCAGGGATTTCAAATCTATTCACGAGATAAAAACAATTATTCCCCTAACAAGTGAATATTTTTTGTTTATTGGGTTACTTATATTTAAAACGTAATGTACTTTCTTTGCAAATTATTTAATTACTACAGAACCCTGAAACTACGTGCTTTGTATAAGGTAAGTTTTAATATTAAACGTAAATATCCTTCCTCACTACTAAACGCAGTAGTAACTACAATGGTTGTGGTATTATCGCAAGGTAAAATCATTCGGGGACGAATTTCTGCACATGTCGCATATACCACCGGCCATGGCTGCTGAGGCAAACAGGGCAACCTCCCCTAACGGAGGGTGCTTGTAACGGTCTGCATATGCAGCTGTCGAACGCGTGCCTGTACTTTACCTAACTACAACCACACCGCCCATATGTGTTCCTAACATTACGCATCATATTTATTATATGGAAATCTTTTAATTAATTTTCTTTTTACATTTCTTTTTCTAGATTAACCCTTAAGTCCTTAATCTGTTGTTTTTCATTTAGACTTTTATTTTGTTTGTTTATTATTATTATTCTTATTTCTTTGAATTGTTCCGTTGGATGATTTACGTGAAGTTGTAATTCGTGTTTGAATGCCAGTTTGCTAGTCCTTGACCTCTTTCTATAAGATTTGGTCCAAAAATCAAGCCGGCCAAGCAAGTTCTTCCCAATTATTGCTGGTTTGCAAATGCTGGGCTAACATTTTTTTAAAATAAATTTGGTCAAAAATAAACGTAATTTTCAAAACTTTTCTTTGACATTTGGTTCGAAAAATTTGAAGTTCCTTTCACTTTCGTTGCCTATTTTTCTGAATACTTGTAGATATCTAGGGTATATATAAAGGCTGTCAAATCAAATTGTTGTCCGAAGCTCCTAAGCATCACAAACTATTGCCATAAACGGAACAAATTCTCGTCTTATATGTGAAAGATTCGTAATGAAAATGAAATGAAATTTTCAAGGTTGTTCACATTGAACATTTTTCATATTTTAACCACTTCCTGATTGATTATCAAAATGTCTGTGACTAAATTTTTCTTTTAAGGCGTTTCTAATGGCTGGCTAGACTTCGCTTCTGAGAGCCAATTTAAACTTTATAAGGCATTGAAAAATCCCTTAGAAATATTTAGAATTTCAAAGAAGCCAAAAAGATGAACTTCGCGAAAACGAATTGTCAAAAAATAAATATTTCTTCCTATCAGTGCAGATTCTTTCAATAACTTTTTCTTCATTTCAATGAAACTTTTGCTTTCTTCTGTCCTCAATTTATCAGCCTCTGCTTGTGTTTTAATACTGACCAAATTTAGTTTTTGCCTTAAAGATTTTAATGTTTCAAGTGTTAGAAAGGTCTTTAACGATAGTCAAACTTTATAAACAAACATATGAAGGGAAATTTACGATAGGAAAATGCCAAAACTCGCATGTTTGTCGTAATTGTTTTATTTAAAATATATTTTTAATTAAATCAATTTTTTAAATACGTATATGGTTTGAAACTGTTATTCAGCCAATTTTTTTTATCAATTCTTCGAGTATTTTACTTGAATTATTTTTTCAAATTTTGGAGATTCTTCTTCTGCTCATTCAGTCCTGCCAAATAAACTCAAAAAATGGGGTCTAAAATAACGAATCTTTATTTTAACAGTTATTACAATTTCTTCAAATTTTCACCTAAAATCTTTTTCAAATTTAAAAGATTTCTACACTAAAGTTAACAAACAAACTCAAGAAATTAAGTCCAAAATAAACTTTTTCCATTTCTATAGATTTCTTTGAATTTTTACGTAAAAGTTCAAATCTTGAAGACTTTAAGTGGGTCCTCTTTTACTGTTACAACCAAAAACCAAAATCGATTTTTATTTTTCTATTTGATTCGGGGAATTTTATCGGAATTTTTTTATTATATTGTTTCTATTTTTTGAAAGTTTCAGAAGGATTTCCGTAGTCTTTGACTACAATTTTATTTTTTTATGCAGTATTTAGAAGAATGTTAGGAAGTTTCCCGTGCCTTTATCTCATTTAAAGTGATGAAGGCCATGCATTTATTATTAATTATATCGTAACCATAATAAATTCTTAGAATATTTATGAAGAAACTATTGTGTTTAAGATTTTTCCAAATTTTGAGATCCTCTGATCTGAGACTGTCAGAAAGTTTTGAGCATTTTGAAATATTCATGATCGTTCTTTATACATTTTTTGCTCCATTCGCGTTCTTCTCGAAGGGTTTCAAAAGCTTTTACATAATCTTTCGATACAATTTCATTATTGTTAAAAGATTTAAGAAGTTGTTTGAGGAATTTTGATGCTCTTTTCCCAACAAAATAAAACAGAGGAAAATAGAAAGAAAATAACGGAAAGAGAAGACAGGAAAGACCACGAAAAGAAGCCAGAAATCATCAGAAAAATAAAACAGAAAGGACGGAAAAGGGCAAAAATCAAAACAAAGGAACACAAAAAATATAGAAAAAAGCAGAAAAAGAAGACAAAAAAGAATAGAAAGAAACAGAAAAAAGACAGAAAATGACGAGAAATGAAGACAGAAAATACCAAAAAAGGAGGCGGAAAAGAATAGAAAAAGAAGACGAATAGGAATAGAAAAGAAGACAGAAAAAAGAACAGGTAAATGAAGACGCACAAGAAAGAACGAAGAAATAAGGCAGAAATGTACAGAAAAAGAAAACAAAAGCAACAAAAAAACTAAGACAAAAATGCACATCAAAGGAAAACAACAGAAAATAGAAAATATTATCAGATTTTCTTAAAATAAGAGGCCCAAAAGATTACCTAAAGTTAAGTCGGCCCTGGTTCTTTTTCAATATCAATGTAAAATCTAACACATTTTATTGATTTCTCTAACTTTCTCTATTTTGGTACTTTTGGCTCCAAGTATTTTCTGATATCCCTTCCAATCTTTGAATTATTTTTCACAAATTTATGTACGACTGCAGTAGAAAACGTGAAATTTTAATGATTTTCAGGTTGGACACATTGAATGCAAGTTAAGCGGGCCCCTAATTGTACTTGGAAATCCTACAAAAAACAGAAAAAAGGTAATAACGGTAGAAGAAGACAAAAAAGACCAGGAATAAAAGACAAAAAAGAACAGAAAGAAATACAAAATGAGAGAAAGAAGCTAGAAATGAACAGAAAAAGAGGACAGAAAACAACAGGAAAAGATTGCAGGAAACATATAGAAAAATAGAAGCGGAAAAATTATAAGATTTAGTTACTAAGCTCCTTTATGTGGCTCAATGAAAAACCTAACACATTTTGATTTAAATAATTGACTCTGCATACATTTTCCAAAGAATTCTCAGAATTTCAGGTTTTGAAAGTTTTCTACTTTAACTTTTTGTCACAATCATATGCTATCATTGAAAAAATTTTAACTATAATTTTCAAATCCTTTCTGCAGTTTTTTCTAAAAAATTGACAAATCTAAAGCGGCGAAGACTATTTATTATTAAATTCTGATCTTTGATTATAAATATTTTCCAGGTTACCCAAATTTATAAGTAGTTGAATTAACTAACTGTTTAGTTCACTTGTAAACCACTCTACGATTTTAATTCTTCTCGTCTTTATTTGTAGTCTTTGTGTCTTCATTTTTTAAGTTTTTCTAGAAAACGAAAGCTTGACACTTGGTACAATAACTCAAAAACCCATAAAAACATTTGATTTGTTCGCAGTTCTTCAATTAAACTATTAAAAAGAACAGAAAATCACAATCTTAGATTTAAGCAAATAATTGTTAAATATTTATGAGTGTTTGATGTTAAGCTTAGGGATTCAAGTTTGTGCAAATTTTGGAGTTTCTGAATTCATTTCAACTCTCCCCCTGTTTAATCACAAAGGGAGACCTCACACTTACAGGACCAGTTATTTTTGTTTATGCGGATTTGAATGTTTTACCCTAAATTTTGCACGTTTATTTATGCAAATTTGCAAGTTAACTACTACGTTTGCAAATGCTAAAAAACGTGCTTGACGTAGAAAAAAGTTTTAAAAGGTTAAAATATCGAACCTAACAACCCTTGAAGGGGTATAACCGGCAAGCATGGAGATGCTTTCTTGACATAAGTTACCATTCTTATTATTTTAATTAGGTTAGGCGTCGATTTTTATGGCCATTAACCGTCTAACTTACCTAAAAGGATTAAAAATTTGCTCCCTGCGAATTTTTTTTTAATTGGACAATGCTGAGATTCGAACTTGTGTCCTCTTGGTGACAACAAAGAGGACGTTTGACCACTACGCTATTGAGGTCCCACGTATGGTTATTAAGGCTTACGAATATCTTTGTTTTTAATTGTGTGATCTTTTCAGTAGCTCAGCTAAACTTTCGTGCTCTCGAAATATTAAAAAAATTCTTAATTCGAATAAGAAAGAATAATTTCGCATTTAACACTATTGTAACAGTCAACATATCAATTCACAACAGTTATTAGCATAACACGCTCTAATGTTACGTTATCTAAACATTAAAAGTTAATATCATAATCTGGACACGTCAAACAATGCCTTATCTAAATTCTCTTCTAATGGAATTGGCGTTTTCAATTTTAACCTATAACAAATGAACCGTAACAATTTATTGCTTTTAGAGCGAACTAGCATATCTGACCGTAAGCAATCTTAAATTGTATAGACAGCACCATTATAACCTTGCAGCAATATGCAGAATATTGCAATCTTTTCTGGATATATAAATCTTCACTTTTATGTAACGGGGATATTTACTAAAAAAAAGTTCAAAACAGAATCTCATAAATTTAAAGGCGATGCCTCCTCTTCGTTTGTTTCATCTCGGGATTCAGTCAGGTATTCTGAAATTCTTTAAAGGCGCAGTAAGTCAAGGTAAGGCCGATTTTATGGTACTTTTAAGACCTGCAAAGTTTAACTGGGTGGTCTTTAGGGGTTTGTTGAGAATTCTTTGACAAATTCCTGTAGATTTTAAATTTGAGTTTAATTATTTAAATTAAAATGTGTTCAGTTTTTCACTGATATTGAAAAAGATCCAGGACCGGCTTCACCTAAAAGGGGCTTAGCTTTAAGGAACTTTTTAGGCTTCCGAATATTAACAAAAAATTTTTTGCTTTGTTTTGCTGCTACTTTCTGCAATCGTTTTCTGTTCTTTTCTGTCTTCTTTCCCTGTCCTTTTTGTCTTTGTTTTTTGTTCTTTCCTGTCCTTGTTCTGTTAATTTCTGGCTTCTTTTTTCCATCTTTTCTTTCTATTCTTTCTTAACTTCATTTCTAAAATTTTCTGTTATTTTTTTGTTACTTTCTGCCTTCTTTTTCTGTTTATTTTTATCTTTCTTTTTCTTAAAGCCTCCTCTTTCTATACTTTTCAATATTCTTTTTCTGTTCTTGGTTGGTTTTATTTTCTTTTTGTCCTATTTTTGTTATTCTGTCTTCCCCTTTTATTCTGTCTTCTTTTTCTGTTCTCTTCTGTATTTTCAATCAATTTCTATTCCTTTGCGTTTTTATTTTTTAGTCTTTTCTGGCCTTTTTTGTTTTTCGTGTCTTCCTCCCACCTGTTGTTAATATTTTCTTGGTTTCTGCATTTCTTTTCTTTGCAAACTAAAATACACTCGTTTGATTCTTAAATAATTTTAAAACCCATAAAAAAATTTGAATTATCTGCATTTTGAAAACATACTACCTATTAAAAATAAAAGAAATAAGATCAGAAAGAATCGTTAATTATTTATTGGTGTGTGACATTAAGCTTCAGCATTTATCAGAAATATTTACACCAAAAATTTGAAAAATTTTGTTCATTTCTGTCTTTTCTCTGATAATTTCTCTCTTCTTCTCTCATCATTTTTGCCTTCTATTTTCGGTCTCCTTTTTGTGTTCTTTTCTTGTTTTTTGCCTTTTTTGTCTTCATTTTTTGTTCTTTCCTGTTTTGCTTTGCTGTTCTTCTTCTTCTTCTTCTTTAATATAGGTATTACAACTTGTTCTTCACCCTATATCCTTGCCAAACTGCTGAAGTTTTACGTGGTCTTCTGTTCTTTTCAGCATTTTGTATTCCTTTCTGTTCTCATTGTTTGTTCTTTTATGCTCATCTTTGTTTCTTTTTTCTTTCGTTTCTGCAATCCTTTTCTGTTTCGTTTTGTCTTCTTTGCCTACTCATTTGTCTTCATTTTTGTTCTTGTCTATTCCCTTTCTGTCTTATTTTTCTATTAATTTCTGTCTCCGTTTTTCTCTTCTTTCCTGCTCTTTATAGTTTTGTTCTTTTATGAAATCTTTTTCTGTTCTTTTCTATCTTCCTTTACTATTCTCTTTTGGTTTCATTTTTGATCTTTTCTGTCCCGTTTTTGTTAGTTCTGTCTTTCGCTTTTATTCTGATCTGTCGTCTTTTGTATATAATTTTTTTATTCCGTTGCGTTACCATTTGAGCTCCTTTCTAACTTTGTTTTGTTTTTCAGTCTTCCTTCACACCTGTTAATGTTTTCTTTAATTCTTCAGTTCCTTTTTTTGAAAATTTCTGCTGATTTGTCTTTCTTTTTTTGTTCTTTTCTGTTTCCTTTTTCTGTCTTCTTTTTCTATTGTTTTCGGTCTTTTTGCTTTCGGTTTTTTCTCTTTCTGCCTTCTTTTTCTGCTCCTTTCTATATTTTTTCTATTATATACTTTCTTTCTTTGTTCTTTTTGTCTTCATTTTTTGTTCTTTTCTGTCCTCTTGTTGTCCTTTTCTGTCTTATTTTTTATTCTCTTCTTTTAGTCTCTTTTCGTGCTCTTATATACCTATCTTTTCTTTCTGTTATATTCTTTGTTTTTCTGTACTTTTCTGAGGATCCCCAAGCGCAGCTTGAGACAGGATCAACTTGTATCCAATGTACTACTTTCTCATATAAATTCGTAAAAGGCAATTTATAGGTTGAAAGAGTTTTCAGAAAATGCTTAAATCTAAATTTCAAGGATAAACTTTATGTTGTCCACGAAAGCTTCACGCCAATCAAATACTAAAGTAAAAAATAAATAAAGTTGAATAAATCAATAAAATGTGTTAAGTTTTTCAGTGATATTGAAAAAGAACCAGGAGCGGCTTCACCATAAAGGAGCCTAGCTTCAAGGGATTTTTGGGCCTCCAATCTTAACAAAACTAAATATTTTTTTTCTTTGGTGGCTTCATTTTCTAACAACTATTACAAATGAAAGAAAATCAAGGTCTTACAGGGAATTGTTAATTATTTATGATATGACCGTTGATGTTAAGCTTCAGGATTTATCAGACATTTTTACATAAAAATTTGAAAAATTTATTCTCTTCTGTTTTTTTCTGTACATTCCTGCCTCCGTTCTTGTTCTTTTTGTCTTCGCTTTTTGTTTTTAATGTGTCTTTTTCTCTGTAGGCATCTTTTTCTATTCTTTTCCATCTTCTTTTTGTCTTCTTTTATTGTTCTATTCTATCTTCTTCTTCTGTTCTTTTCTGTTCTTATTTGCTATTTTCCGTTTTCTTTTATATTTTTTATTCCTTTCTATTTTTATTGTTTGTTCCTTTAAGCCCCTTTTTATTTTTCTGTCGTTCTTATCTGTCCTTTTTCTATTGAACTTAGTATTTTCCCGTCTTTTCTTTCTGTTGTTTTCCTTTTTTTTGAGGATCTCCAACTCCAAGCACAGTTTGAAGCCCGATTAATTTGCATCCAATTTGGTCAACCGAATATAACTAAAATTCTGCATCTTCCTACTTCTTTCCCAGATCAATTCGCAACCTTTGAATTAAAGGTTGAAAGGCCTTTAAACATATTGGAACCACTAAATTCGGAAGGTAAATTTCATGTTATCCACAAAAAAATCAAATACTAAAGTAACAAAACAAATAAAGTGAGAGAAATCAATAAAATGATCGTTATATTTTGAAAACCCAGCAGATGCTCCAACATTTAAAGTGAGACTAAGACCGCAACTATTGTGTACAAACAGATTTTGGCATCTGCTTGTTGAAAGGTGTGCTCTTAAAGGTAAATTGGCACCCCTAACGTTATATGATAGCCCGTACTTACAGGGGGATCAAAGTAGGTAATTATGTTTAAATCGAAAGTCGTTCAAAAGCTTAAATAATGCCAAAGTTTGATTTTACATTCGAATAAATTATCAAAAGATAAAATTATGGGTGTGCATTATCGTCCTTGTAAACGCATTTGTTTACAACGATTTTATGACATGGGAAAGTTAGGTCAACTGACAATTTTAGGAGTCACGGTTTGAAATTAAACGTTGGGTGTTATCGACCACTATAATTTATACTGAAGCACTTATCTTTAAAAAGTTTTAAGAAATAACCCAAAGCCCTTCCCTGGGAAATGCACTTGATAGTATTTCGCATGAATTTGAAATCTTTTTTGTGTAAACAGATTAAGTAAAGTTTTATCAACACGATTCTGATGCAAACTTTTTCCATCTTGAATTGGCTTTAAATTTAAAATGTCAAAGTTTCCTAATTTTTTAACCGTAAATTTCGTTGCAACAAAAGTGAATCGAAGCTTAAAATTTAATTTATTATCAACCTGAATATTCTTGACTTAGTTACGTTTTTGTCGAGTTTTACTCCAGTAATGTGTTTAAGAAAACGAATACAAAGCTTAACATTATTCAATAAAATGCAGGTGCGAAGAAATAACTTATTCCAAACATAGGTACGTGAGCTGTTCAAACAATTAATCTATCAAAATAAGGTTATGATATTCCGATAACAAATCCCTTGAACGATCGACTTTTTTCGGTCATATCATTTGTCAATATATTGTAATCTGTCGCCTAACCTACATCTGCAAAAAAGCACAAAGGAGTGCAGTTATTTTTCGAAGTTGCCACATAATGTCCCGTTTATTCCATTAAATAAATAAAAAGGGTCGATTAAACAGAAATTACGGAAAAAAGAAGTGCAAGGTGTGACACAGACACTGACAGTCTTGTACCTGATTCAATCACTTGTGATAATATGTTAAATCAAACATTACGACTGGTGTTGATCGTGCGTGCAAGTACAAAGAGATAAGCTTGTGGGATGTTTAAGGAAAAATTCGTTGAGATTACCTTGAAATTGAAAGGCTTTTTATAGCAATTTAACTGTAGGAAATATTCCTAACGTTTATTTTCTTCTAAATTATAATTACATGTAGGTAGATATCTCAGTCATAATTCAATCTTTCATGTTGATATTAATGGAAAGGAAGTAAACGTGAAGTAAAAAGTATTTCAGGTAGCCTATCATGCCTTCCTAATTAATAACCTTGGATGTATAAATTAAGTCTAACATGCAAAATTTTGAGTTGCAGTTTGAGAAAAACCACTATCAATGAGAAAAGTAAAGGCTAATCCCATGAAATACGATTTACTTTATATTTAACTGCACAAACTTTAAGTTACAGTAGGAAGCTTGATTTATCTATTAATTGAGTTTTTTAATATTTGAAAATTCATAAATTTTTATTTATTTGAGTCCTGTTTTATTTAAACAAATTTTATTAAAAATTGATCTTAAGTGTTACTTAGTTTATTTTTTGCGTTTTATTCTTTTCCGAAGAATAAGTCAAATCTATATCAGGAAGAAGGTACCAATATTTGATTGAATCCTTGTATCCTTGATAATTAAAGTTATTTGTGGTGTCACTGGGTTCTTAAGATCAACGTTTAAAAGAACGTCTTCCGGGTTGGGACCGTGTCCTTGTTGAGAACTCAACGTTCCTGGTGAAGTCCCTAAGAAAGTGGGAACAACGTTGAGTTCTTCTTTCTCAACAATGACACAGTCCCAACCCGGACACTGACCGGGAAAGTCTTCGAATTCATTACACAACAACGTTCTTAACATTCAACAGCATTCTTAATGCAAGACTATGGTCAGGCAAAAAAGCTTCCCCAATTATAGAAAGGTTCTTACATAGTATACAGAACACCTGATCTTATTTGCGCAAAAAAATCTCTTAAAATTAGCATTTTCTCTCTTTGATATCTTGTTTAGCTCACGCCATGTCTCTTAATGTTAAAATGCAATCAACTTCCTGGTTTCAGGTGAAGCTCAGATCGTAGATCATTTTTATCGTCTGTCTTGCCTTCTTACCCCCCTTTTTTCTTACCCTTTGTAGGATTGGTTCATCCTCAAAATATATCTGATTTTATCATTTTTGATTTTGCCTAATATTCTGCCTTCCGCACCCTTTTTGGGCTCTAACCGTTTGTTCGGCACCTCAGACTGCTCGCGTATGTTTCCATATAATATGAACATTCAACCCTACAGGCCTTGCAGACCTCTGCTTCACTTAAGGACTCTTCTACATGCTCTTTGGTCAATCACTAATCTCCTGCAGTTACCAATTTTCATTTTGATTAGGTTCTGCGCCACGAATTCTATCTATTTTTTTTTTCTTGAATTTCATCTTCTACTATCATTAAATTCTCTTCCTGAAAATACATTTTGACACTTTTGCTGGTTCTATTTTCATTAAGTACCCTAAAAATCTTAGAGCCTTTGCCAATTTTACTATATTTGGCTCTGATATGGTTCTAATGTTTCGCAATTTGTTCTTCTACGCCATTCCTCTCCCACTTTATTTCCTTCAAATGCTTTTCTGAAAATTCTGCTCTCCTCTCACCTCGCCTCCTTTCGTGCTTTGGAGGACACATCAAGCCGGCTGTGCCGATTATCATACTAACAGGTTTGATAACCGGTAAACCTCGCAACACTGCAGGTGGATCTTTTTCACCTCCATCGAGGGGTAAAGTTCGCCGGTTATCCAGCTTACGCGAGAAGATAACTCACAGAATTCATACTTATAAGTTAAGAAGAGGAAATTGGTCTAGGCTTCAGCCATAAGAGGAGGAAGAAGACCTTACTTCTTATCATTTTAGGCCTTAGTTTAATCCATTTTTCAACACTCTTTCTTATGCTTTCTTCGGCACCAATAGAAATATCTCTATAAATGTAAATAAATTTTTTCGCGGATAGATACTAACTATTTTTGCAATTTTTCAACTTTCAAGACTAGTTTTCTGTTTCAATACTACATTGATTATTTACTGTAACCATATTATTTTATACCAGTTACTTGAATATCCCAGGTTTAGTATAGTCTTGACTGTTTTTCTTACCATTAACATTTTTAGAGTTTGATAATTTTCACGCTTTGTGTTCTTAAACACGGCTCGTTAATATGCTCTTCATAACTTCTCGGAAAAAACAAATTGGATAATATTATACACAAAAACGTAACAGTTTTAGTATTGGTTGCCAAACTGCTGGTGCCATTGACGTCATTTGGGATCTGCTTTATAAACCACTACAATTCAAAATCACTATTTAGCAATTCCAACTCGTTGCATTACAACGAAAATCACCATTGATGCATGGCGTAAATATACAATTTAGGCCATGCATTGATGTAAGAAGTGCGTAATGTGAGTACGAGCACCAAAATCATCAGGAATTTGTTGTATAAGGTTGGTTTATACCGCACACATTCTCTTAGATGTCCAGCGTTACAATGGAAGAACCGAAAAGCTCATCTACCATAAAGAAGAAGAGTAGGTACTAGTTTTGTTCACACATGGAAATTTAGTTTGAAACCCCATGTTAGGGACGCCCAATGTTGCAGAAGCAAGCGGTGGTCGTGCTACCAGATTTAGGTACTTTGGTAGAGAAGTTTCCAGGTAATAATCTGATGGTATTGTGGTTCGGGGTGAAACTTGATAGTCAAATTAACCTTATTTTGATATATAGGTTTATGGATGGTCTCCGGCAAAATAACTGTTTGCTGATGTCTTGGTCTGACTTTTCACTTACTTACGATTATGCACATTTTGGTTGTTTCTAAAGTTTTAAAACTTTGAATGATTGAACAACTTGAACTACCCAGTCCTCAGACTTTAATCCTATCAACCACGTATGGAATAGATTTAAAACAACAGTTCTGTATTATTGTAACGATTGATTCTTCTCAAAAATGAATAAATAAATAAATGGATATTCCACAATCTAACATGGATAATTTTGTCAGAGGAGTTTGCCGAATTATTCTGTTCCATGTTCTTTGTACTTTAACATGGCAGGCTTAACATTGACTTACTCTGCTAAGTTTTCTGCTTTTCCTCAAGCACTTTTATAGGTTCAAAAAAGTAAATTGTTTATTTAAACATGGTAACTTAATCTCAATCGGTGTTTGGCCTTGTTCTTCTTATTGGACTTTACATTCAAACAATTCATCAAAAGTAATCCAACCCTCCATCCTTTGTCTGATTCCATTTCCAATAATTTTCCTTCTCTACTTTAGATAGATTGTAAATCCATTTCTTTGCTTTTCCTGAAGTTTTCGGCGTTCTGTAAAGCAGTTTCGAAATTTTCTGTCTCTAGTCTTGTATTCAATCTCCAAACACTTTCCATGTTCTTTGCTTTCCCTCTTAACAACCATTTTCAATACTTCTTACGCTGAATTTATTAAAATCAATGGACTTGGAATGAAGATATTTTATCCATGATTTCTTCTCATTTCATGCGGTTTTTCTGAAGTATATTCTACTTACATGAGTGCTTTCCCTATTTGCATATCGTACAACTGCAAAGGTTATAATATCTTCAAATACCTTCTTCATCCACTCAGTCTCTATCTATTTGACAATATTATTTTCTTTGTCAGTTATGAAATCCCCTATTGCATAATTAGTTTCGGCTTTACTGTGGCCTTTCAGTACCATCCCCGCCTTTTATCTTAGTTAACTATTCATCAGACACGAGAATTAAAAAAAAATTAAACTAATAAATTTCCCAAAATCAGTATTTCGTTCCGAAATTCAAGATAAAGCTGATAACTCGCTTGTCCGCATCGTTGTTATAATCAGTGTTTTACGAGAGTCGTAATTTGTCCCTGTTCCTTCCATGCTCCTTAAAAAAATGTAAGGCAAAAGCAAGACAATAGATACATGTTGGAATCCGACTTATAAGCAAAATATAAAAACGAGAAGATTTTATAGCCTTTGACCAGGTGTAATAAAATTAGGTTTTTTAACAGATGTGTTGGGAGTAAACGGAGAGTCTTTGTATATAATTATATTCAGAAGCTTTGGAAAGGTGCCTGCGTTTCTAAAAATTTTGCATGAAAAGGGTAAGTTTCGAAGATAATCAAGTTCAAGGCTCATCCAGGCAAAAAAAGGTTTCTTTTTGTAAAAGATTGAAGCAAGGCAAGAAATAATTGAATTTGTTAATGAATTTTAACAAATTATGAAGATTAACTTATATAAAAATATTACTCTTCAAGTCAAGACAAAAAGCACTTTTGAAGCACTCCCCAAGTACGGCCGGCAACTAGGAGGGTTAAGGCCTCCTAAGTAGCTTTGATACCGATTATAATTAATTAATAATTAAAGGTTCAGTTCAGATATCATGTCGAAAGATTACAATCGAGAAACTACACTATAGTATTAAAATAAAATTTCAGTTTTGTCTTCTTTAGAGTAAATTAATCTTGTCCGTTATTTAATATTTAACATGACCCCTTTACAAGCTGTAGTGGTCGTGTAGAGAACCAGCTAAAGTATTAAAAAATTAACAATAACTGCGTCATTAAAGGCAATACCCACAGGTCGCCTCATAAAGAACACACGTGTATAAAAATAGTTCTTTGCCATCAAGGGAGTGGTAAGAAAAAGAAAATGCGTCATAAACCGGATGTCGTCAAGTCTGTTCCGGTCCGCGCTCATCTCAATGGTCCATTACGCGTATAAAGTGCGAGCAGGTTAGAGGTTGTAATTTCAAAAGGGAGTGCAGATTGTAGAAGTTCTCAGCCCCCTCTAAAAGCTAAGAAATGCCCATTATTATTATAATTTTTATTCAGAGCGACGATTTCGCATGGCAATTATTATTGTACGAACCAGTCTTTATGTATGAACCAGATTGAAATAACGTTTTTATACCTTCATTCTCTCTCTCACTCTCGCACTCTTATAATTACAAAAGAATCGAGGAACACCTGTATAATTTTCAATACGCCAATTCAAATATTTTAAAGTTAAAAGTTGCTCGAGAGTTACCACTTTAGAAAAGTTCAAGGACAACGATTTATTTTAATGCACATATTTTTTATGAGCTGTGACTCAGGAACGATTGCTTTACATTTTGGAAGTCTCGCCTAAAAAACTGTCGCAATTTTATCACAAAATTTTAAGTTGATGGGCGTAGAAATAATGTTGTGCAACTTTAAGTCAAAAATTATCCAAAAATTTTGTTAAGTTAATTGTTTAATATTTTAAATCCAGCATAAATAAAGTTGGGCTATTTTTTGTAAGAATTCGAATACACAAGGCCTAAATTTGCAACCAAAACAATTCAATCAAACGAAATTCTTCATACAAGCCTAATGGTTTACGTGAATCGATTTAACCAGAAAAAGATAACAAAACTCTTGCATTGTTAAATGTTAACACACCTAACATACCCGAAAGTCCACAGATAACTCGAAAACAGAAAAAAAGAAATATGGTTACTCATACAAACACAGTCAACGACTTCCTGTGAAAAAATAACTAAAAATTCAAAACAAATTCCTCATTCATGAGATGCGCAATTGGATGTTATTGTAATTGGTAAATATCGCCAGTTAGAAAAGCATGAATAATTTCTTAAGAACTAGTTCTTATTAGTGCGCGTGATTTACCCTATCTCATTTCGTTATTGTCACTGTGGATTCATAATATGAATAAATTATGACGTAAAAACTGCATCAAGGATAAATATTGTAATAATCTGCTTCTGCGATTAGACTGACGCATTTTAATTTGTCAGGCAACGATGGGTCATTTATTTACACGCGTTTATCAACAATAAGTGATTGTTTTAGGAAATCCACTGATATAAATTTTAATATATTTAATGATTTTTAACTTCCTATAAAGAAGGTGTAAAAGCTCCCAAAAATGTTATAAATAGAATTATAACCATGAAAATTTTTATTTGAAGATAACAATAAGAGCATGTGATACTTGGCAACTTGGCGTCCACCAAACCTAGGCCTCATTCCATGAAAACAAAGGAAAAAATGCTTGAAAAGTTGCAAAACAAAACTCTCTTTTCAGAATTTTCTGTTTTTATTAATTCATAATTATTAAATATCGTAAAAGGGGTAATTGTTGGTGACGTCTTCTGGAGCTAATAAACGCTTATTTTCCAATTTAAAATTTCTTTTGGTTGGGATGACCAGAAGGTTAATCCTTTTTAATCAATGACTTTTCTTTTAGATTTTCTTAGAGTACGTTTGCCCTTAAGAAAAGTTTGTTTTTAAATTGAAGGTTAAATTGAAAATTAACTAAAAAGACAAATTTCTTCAGTAAAAGTGGAATTTCGATATTAAAGATTAAAACATGATCCACCCATCGATTCATCCAACTGAGATGGGAAAAGTTCAGCAGAAAGGGCAAAATTTTACAAACTTGTTATTAACATCCCATTTCGTTTCTCAAATATCGACGAAAACTACTCTAGAAATCCAAAAATGCAATTTTATATGAAAACATAAAATTCTGTAAACTTAATTCATATAGGTACCTATTTTATTGTGTTTATTTTGATTTTTTCGAAAGCTCTAGTTTGAGGTTGAACGGAAGAATTACCGATAATCACTTTTACATTAACATTCTTGCTATTTATTTACAGAATGTTTGCAAAATATATTTAAAAAAAGAAATATTAAGCAAAACTTGAAGGGGAATTACTCGAAAAATTCTTCAAAAATAATTGCGCATTTCTTTAAACTTCGAATCAGAATCACTAAGACTTTGATTAAAACGTAAACCAATTCTTAAATTGCATATTTTCAAAACAGAAACCAAATTTCAACAACTTAAGAACTCAGTTCGCATAATTGATTTGTTCTTGTTTATTTCCATTCATTAGAAAGGTTTAGTTTACCTAAATATAAAATTTACAGATAATCTATTTTAAATTAAAAAATTTTCAATTTCTTCCTGTAATCATTTACAAAATTTGGCGAAGAATGCTCAAAAAGTTCTTCGAAAATAATTTCAAAATTGTTTGTTTTTTAAATTTTCAATCTAAGAATCGGAGTTACTAAAATGTGGACTAAAATGCAAAGCTGAAAATCTTTGAATGAAGAAACAGAATTTCAAAATTTTGAAAACTTAATTTGCATACCTCTTCTATTTTTGCTTTTGGTTTATTACAGAAAGGTTTAGTTTAAAAGGAATTTTTACCTTTTATTCCTGAAACATTTACAGAATTTATTTTTAAAAATATTGTTATGAATACCCTTCTTAGTTATTTGGATTACCAATGTAATGAAAATTCAAATTATTTCAATAATAATTTACGATTGTTAAGCACAGTTAAGGTTCATTTACAATCATTTACCTCGGTTAGCTCAGTGTATGGACGTTCGAAGGATTCTTCTGCCTTTTTAGATCTTTTGATTATATAATTTGATCAATAATGACAAAAATTAAATAAACATTTCCCTAAATTCCGTGACTTGTTATATCTAAATTGCTATTTTATAAATTTAATACTAAATAAAACCTTACACCGTCAAGGTAGAAAACGAATTTCGCTCACGTAACTTTACTCCAGTATTCAATTTCAACCATAAACAATCTTCAATCTAACTTCCATATCCAACCAAAAACAAGATGAACTTCAATGTAACACCATTTATCAGGATTATTTTCCATAAACCCCCAATTTCCAATATTAGTATATGCAATATTACTTCCAATAACTCATAAAGGAAATATTTATTTCAAAATTTCCTTTTTAATGAAAATTATTGCTTCCTTTCGAGAGAAAATTATTCGTATTCATCTCCTTGGCTCCTTTTCATTTTTCTTCATTTAACAAACTTCTGATTCTCCTTGGTAACAAATCTTTAGCAATTACATTCTTTCCTAATTATTGTATGTTGCTAGCTAAATTATTTTCATAGTTACAATACATAACATCCTTAACAATTAAACTATTTCAATACTGTCTATCTAGATTCCTTTATATTACATTATTATTTTAATTAAAACTGCATAATTCATTTAACAATAAAATGATTGTAATTAACATTAACTCAACTAATTAATAAAATAGGTAGTGATTTTTTAAATAATATCCTTTTATAAATGATATCATCTCAATATATTTACAAAGAGAAATAAATATTTAGAAAACTGTGACGGAAAATACTCAAACAATTCTTCAAAAATAATTGCAAATTTTTTTAATTTTTTTTTTTTTAATTTTGAACAAAAGAATGGGAGTTACTAAAACTTCGACGAAAACATAAAGCTGTAATTCATAAACTGCAATTTTTTGAATGAACAGTGAAGAAACACATCTTAAAATTTTGAAAGCTTTAATTTGTTTAATTTTCTTGTTTATCTTTTTTTCTTAGAACAGTTTAGTTTAAATCTAAAAAGAAGAATTATCAATAATGATTTTCAAATTTAAAACGTTGCAATGCATTCTTCTAAATATTTATAGAATTTATTAAAAATATATAAATATTTACAAAGAGATATAAATATTAACAAGGATCTTACAGGGAATACTCAAATAATTGCAAAATGTTTCCCTAATTTTGAGTCAAAACAATAAGGATTACTAAAACTTCGGCAAAAACATAAAGCTTCAACAACTATTAATTGTTTGAATAATAATCAATGAAGAAGCAATTTCGGCATTTTGATAACTTAATTCACATATTTTAGTTTGTTTATTTTTGTCCCTTAAAACTATTTAGTTTAAACCTAAAAGGAAGAATTACCCTTAATCCTTTTTAAATCTCAAATTGTGCAATTTATTCCCCTAAATATGTACAAATCTTATTAATAGGCATTCAAAAAAACGACGTTAAGGATTCCAAAATTCTTCAAAAATAATAATTGTAAAATATTTGGAATTTATTTTTATTTTCCTTAGTAATAATTGCAGTTACTACAACTTCGAAGATTTTCAGTTAGAAAAAAGCTTAGCAATTTTGTACAAAAAGTCTGTCGAAAACTACGTTAAGTTAATAATTATGTTTTTACAACAAAACTATTTAAATATGAAATAGTTCACGTTTAAAAGCAATTAAACATGGATTAAACTGTAAGATATTGTTTAATTTATTTACAAAAATAAATTAAGGAAAATAATAAAAATTCGTGTGTTCAGTAGCAATTTTCGATTTTCTTCGAAGCTCTTGGATAACAAGAAGTTTAGCACTTTTGTCATTTAAAATAAAATTAAACTGAAAAGAGTAGCAGATATTTTTATTGTTTTGCCTTAGAAAGATTACCTATGGATTACAAGAACAAATCTATCAAAAATTATGATACATTAATTAATTAATTAATTACGTATCAATTTTCACCGCAAAACTATTTAAATAGTAAACAGTTTAGGCCCAAAAGCAATTAAATAGAAATTAAACTACATAAAATAGTGCAGAATTTATTATTTATTAATTACCATCATTTGTCATATAATTTATTTACAAAAACAAACATTGAAAAATATTAGAATTTCGTGTTTTTAACCAGAATGTGAAGTGATTAACACCGTTAGAAACAGACAATGAACAGCAAGGAGCTATCACTAAATTTTGATTTGAAACGAATGCTTAACCAATATTCGAGATAACAACAAAACATAACCTAAAACTGCCACTGTAATGATTGCATTCAACAATACCAGAACATTCACACTCGCATTGTTTTTGAAATTTTGTTCATCGTATAGCAATATGTTTTCCACTTCTGTTTTTTGTTTATTTCTAAGGATAAATGAAGAAAACAATAACAAATAATTGTTTTAAGACCAAAATATGGCAGATTTCCGTAAAGCCTGCCTAAGCATTCTGAGAATGAAATTGTTAAAAATTTGTTTAAGAATTGTTTAAGTTGTGCTGCTTTCTACCTTTCTTGATAACAATGTTCTTGTTTTTCTCTTAAAAAAATGAAGAAATCTGTAAGAACTTTAAAAACAGAGTTTGATGAAATACTTACTATAAGTTTTGCCCAAGCTAGGGAAACTTCTAAATTTTTTTGTAGGTATAATCATCCTTTTGTTTATTTCTAAAAATAGTTGACGAAATCAGTAAGAGATTGTTATTTTAACAACAGAAATTTATGGGAAATGTTTTTAGAATCCTGCAAGGTTTATCCAAAGTATTTTAAACGGTTAAAATTTGCTTCATTTTGTAAGCATCCTCAATGAAACGACAAATATTTGCATTCTTTTTGAAACTACCTTGAACATGTTCTAGCATGATATACTAAAATTAAATAAAAAGTGCAATTTCCAGCTATTTCAGACAGTCATAACCTGGAACGTTATTTAGTTTTACAACAATGCAGCCCACTCGAAACTTTCAAACGTAACTTCAACAGAATTGTTATTAAGTTGATTAGATTTCTATAAAATGCGTAGATTGCTGATAAATATTAAGGTATTATCAGCAAGACGTAACGAGTTAATGAGTAACCTAGGTCATGTAAACAACTTACTCACTCTAATCATGCAAAATAACCCATACAATTTGCAAGATTCACCGGTGAAAAACAACATGCCTTTACGTATCAGCATAACAAGCATACAATAACCTCATTAAAGTACCCTATTAACGATAATCCTCGCTGATAATATATAGCATGACGAATTCATCTCCAGTACAAACCCAAACAAGCAAACACAAATTGAAAAGTACAAAATCGGCAAGTGAAATAAAAAACTACTTATTAAATCGGGTTGGCGCAGTCGGTAATTCGACCAGGTGTGTAGTAACTTGCCGACCTGGTTTTTAACAAACCAGGTGCTCCATTTTATAAAAATAAACCACTACCCTTACACCCTTTACTTGTTTTTTGTATAATTTAAAAATCTGTGTCGAGATCAACCCTTTACCGGTCAAAACAAAGGGTATATGGGTCGGAACGCTTTTAATATTCCTTCTTTTTTTATTTTCCCTTGGTCGTCTTCTTTTTGTTTATATTTTTACCTAGGTTATTGATTTGATAACATCAGAATGATTAATGTGCAGACTGTGAAAATACCAACCGATTTTATTAAGATGAAAAGGCCAAATTCACACATTAACCTAAAATTTCCTTCCAGTTTTCATTTAAAATGGAAGAATTTGACAAAAAATTAGATAAAAATAAAACCAAAAAAACGCAAATAATTACTTTCGCATATCTACTGATATGCTTATCAATCGTCTTTTTTATCTGTAAAATAGTAAAAATTTAACTTCAGTCCTTCAGTGAAGAAAAGAAAATTTAAAAAATGGCCCAAAATTATTGCTTATTATCATTAAACCGTTAAATAATAACTTTTCCAGCCTCATAATTAAAAATGTTAATATTGATAACTACATGTGGTGTGAGGGTTGGTTTATCCCTAATTAATCCTCATTTAAGCTTAGAACAACTGCTCTTCATTCATTTTCGCCCATAACTTCCGAATGTTTAACAGATGTTTAGGTGTTAGGCACTAACTACCAGTTGAAATAATTAGCAAACACTTTGAATTTTAAAATTCTGAATATCGATGACCAAACACTGACTCATCGACAGATAGACGGAAATAAGAGCAAGGAAAGGACAAAAGGGCAGAGACGTAAGCAAACATAAACTTTAGCACGCGTAGATATGCAAACATGAACCCCTCGTTCTGCCCACGCACGTGCGTGACGTACGGTTGCAAGATGTGCGTGACGTTTCTGTTGTTTTATGCAGTTAATGCGTTTAACGTCTGTTTAAGTTACTAACTATTTTAAGTGGTTCTAATTCAAGTCGAAGCTGATGATAAAGATTTTACTAATTTAAGCATTTTTATACAGAAAAGCAAAAGGAAAAACATCTTGAGGAATCCAAGTTATTGTTATTAATTATTACTACAAGGTGATTTTTTAAAAACTCAATTGCAGCAGGCCGTATTCTAACTTAATACAGACAGTTTTAATTAAACGTTTGTGAAAGCTCCTAAATGTGGCTTCTTTTTTTAAATTACCTACCAATATAAGTTTTGATTTTCTGTCTTTATTTTCCCTCTTTTTCGTTCTGTATGTCTGCCTGTCTCGCTTTGTTTGTCTGTCTATTTCTGTTTAATATATATCTCCGTCTGCTTGTGTTTCTGTTTACCTGTCTGCATAACTATCTATCTTTTTGGCTATCTGTCTTATTGTTTGAATCTGTCTGTATGTCTCGGTCTATCTACTATTGAAATGTAACTATCTGTATCTTTTATTTACCTGCGTGCCTGTATGTCTGTTTTGCTAATGTATTACTATCTACCCAGCTGCTATCTCGCTATACGGGCTTGTTTTCATGCACGTAATAAATATTACGCCACCCTTTGTCTCACTGTTTAATTGGAATTTGCCTAGCCAACTATTTGGCTGTGTGTTATCTTACTCTGATTGTGCAGCACTCTATTTCGACTCTATCTATCTGTTTGGATGCTTGCTCATATATCTATGTCTCTCTACTGACCGTATCTATCTTTTTGTATCCTTTTCTTCCAGCATATTTGTCTATCGAACTCTCCAGCTTCCTAGCTGTCTATCTATGTAGCTGTTTGTCTGTCTTACTCTGTCTATATATTTCTATTTGTCTGTCTGTTCTATTAATTTCCCCTTCATGCCTGTCCTAATTTTTTATATACCTATGTACCTGTCTGTTTGCCTGTACAAGTGCAGTCCATCACTCTGGGTGTCTGTCTGTCTATTTGGCTTCTGCCTATATGCTTGGCCGCGTTTCCATATATCTTTGTCTCTTTACTGAGCGAATCTGTCTGCCCGTATCCCCTTCTTCCAGCGTATTTGTCTATCTGACTGTCTAGCTTTCTGGCTGTCTATCTATGTGACTGTTTCTCTTACTCGTGTTACTCTTTCTGTATATCTCTATTTGTCTGTCTGTTCTGCTCGTTTCCCCTTTCTGCATATCTTAATTTTTTATACGCCGGTTTGCTTATATAATTATCAGATACCCATCACTCTGGGTGTTTGTCTCACTGTCCATTTGGCTTTTATCTACCTATTTGGCTGCTTCTCCATATATCTTTGTCTCTTTACTGACCGCATTTATCTGTCTGTAGCCTTTTCTTCCAACGTATTTGTCTATGTGACTGTGTAGTTCTCTGGCTGTCTGTCTATGTGGTTGTTTATCTGTCTTACTTATTCTGTATGCCACTTTTCACCTTCCTGCCTGTCGTAATTTTTCTATACCGGTGTATCTGTCTGTTTGTCTGTATAATTATCAGACAGTCCATTACTCTGGGCGTCTGTCTCACTGTATATTTGTCTTCTGCCTATCTGATTAGCTTGTTGTCTATATATTTTTGTCTCTCTGCTGAGCGAATCTGTCTGTCCGTGTTCCTTTTTTCCAGCGTCTTTATCTATCTGACTCTCTAGCTTCCTGGTCGTCTACCTACGTGGCTGTTTGTATATCTTACTCTGTCTGTATATCTCTATTTGTCTTTCTGTTCTATGTTCTATTCGTGTTTCCTTCCAGCCTTTTAATTTTCTATATGTCGGTGTTACTGTCTGTTTGCCTGTGTAATTATCAGGCAGTCTATCACTATGGTTGTCTGTTTCACTGTCTATCTGACTTCTATCTATTTACTCGGCTGCTTGTCTATATGTCTCTCTACTGACCCCCACCTGTCTATTTGTATCATTTTCTTCCAGCGTACTTGTCTATCTAACTGTATAATTTTCTGGCTGTCTTAATAAACCAATCGTTCTTTCTTTCTATCCAGGGAGTATATAGATATCTTCCTTCTTCCCAACCTCTATCTTTTTTATGCCCTTCTGCTGTTTTTTTCATTCCTTTGAGTATCTCTCGCTTGTCCATCTCACTGGAGTGTCTCACTATCTGTCGTCTTAACTGTCTCTTCTCTGGCTAGCTGCTTGTCGGTCTGTGTTTTATCTGTCTAATGGCCTACATTTTTTACATGTATGTATACTTGACTGTCTGTCTTGTTTACCTGAACGTCTATGTCTTTACTTATCTGACTGCTTATGAATGTGTCTTCTTTGCTTTTTGTTCTGTACTTAGCTATCTATCTAACTAACTCTCTTTGGTTTGTGTGTCATTAGTTCTTTGTCTATCCCCTTTTTCTCTAACTTCAGTGTCCAAATTTTATGTTGTCATTGGAAAATTTCGTAATGTTTGGAAATTCAGCGGTTTTTGCAGCTAGATTTCAAAATTAATAAATTATTTTGGTAATTGAAAAAATTAAATTTGGAAACTCTAAAACCTATCACTCGTAGATGAAAACATACCTGTTTCTTGCTTATGTTTTGAAATATAGGACAGTTTTTACTATTTCTCTTTGGATTTATATTCGTAATTTTCCTGCAGTTTAGTAACGAATTAAGTGTTTTAATTTTGAAAATATTAATAAACCCATTTTATTTGTCTTTAACTTTGCACCTAAAACTAACTTTACAGAAGGTATATTTTTGTATCTTTACTTTAAAATTTCAAAGACGATTTTTAAATCGTAGCTGGGAAATTGAGCTGCTGTCTTTCACCTTTTACTACTTTAATCTTAAAAGATGGAGTCTCATACTGAAAATTTAAGATTTTAAGTCTCGTGTAAGTATGCATTTTTAAAATTTTTTATTAAGAATACTTACGAAACCTGCTTGCTCTATTTCTAGAAAAAACTCTGGAGGAATCTTGAAGAATTCTCTTAAGAATCATTAAAGTGTGCCAATTTTTTTGGTTTATTTAATGCACGGGGAGCGACCTGTTTAACTTTTAAACGTTTGACACTTTTCATTTCCAGTTTTAATTATTTTACTAGAATTTAAACATATATTGTACGGTCTGCCTATTTTAAATAATAAGATAATTTTGATTTAATGATTTTAATGAAATTCCAGGTTTTTGTAAATATTAAAATACAAATTTTTTGTTTCGAATTTATCTTAAATTAATTTATACGTTAATAAGTCGCAGGGCTTGGATTATACATATTTTTAAAATCTAAAAATAAAATCGTTTAAAATTTAGAATCAGTTGATATAATCTGAAATTATCCTCAAAATATTAGGTGATGAATTTCAACGGAATAAGTTGGAAATTCCCTACTTCAGATTAACAAGCTTCAGAATTTAAATCAATCTTTTAATAACATCAAGTTTTAAGTACTCTTCGATAACTAAAACTAACCACCTTAGATAAACATTTATCACTTAACGACTTTCCCTAACCTTTCCCTACATTAAAAGCGTTTCTCAATTCGTACATTTAATTGATAATAATATTAGTAACGGTTTATTAGTCTATGTCAATCAGTGACCAATAAACATGACTATATCATTAGTTAGTTGTCTTAATTTCGCTTTCATTGATACCATTCTTTATTGTTAATGTGACTCATTTCAGTTTGAAGTAATTGACTTCTCACTTGCGCAAGACACAACCAACTCCTGTCGACAGATGTATTTAGTTATGAAATGAACATCTGCGGCCTATTCGAGATTAAATTGTTTATTACTTGGAAATCGTGGCTTAGGTGCCAATAATCTATGTTATTAAACAAAATACCCGCGAGATTAGCTATTTTAAGTCGCTTAGATCATTTAAATAATGTTAAATTAATTAGTGGGAAGAGAAAGGAATCGAATATTTTACAAAAATAGGTTTTAAAAATTTTACAGACTGATTAAGTAAAAATATTGAGTATTTATGGTTAAAATACCTACTTTAAGAAAATGATTGAACTAGCCAAACTGTACAGAATTTTTGATTTAGGCCTCGAGGAAGTGCATAAATCAATAAATAAACATGAATAACAGCAAATAAACGTGAGATAGCTGCGGTTGTGGAAGGAAAACCCAATTTTGTCCATGTTTATTATATAAACATAACCTACATTTTGAGAATTTAAACAAGTAAATAAAATTTCAAGGAACTTATTTTTTAATTCGCGAGGTAAAACCCGAATTTGATAAAATACAGGTGAGTATGGTTAAAACCAGTCTGTAAAAAAGGGAAAAAGAAATCGCGACCATGAAAGTGTTTTCTTTTGACACACTTGTCCTAAAGTGCACCCACATCCTTACGTTTTTATAATACGTCCATAATAATACTAATTAAATATTGCTAAAATATAATTCTTTTGTGCAAAAGACAATTAAGTCCAAAACAAAGGCGGGTCGCTTTTGCAAATTGGAAAGTTGGTCGTTGGTTTGCAAATAGGTGTAATAACCTTTTAAAATTAATAGCACGTAAGCTTAATTTGGTTACTTAAATTGGTAGGTGAAATATTACGCTGAAACTACTTGGATATTAATAAGGAGAGTTTTTATTTTGTAGTCCTTGCATAAATAAATAAGGAGAGGACGATTTACTTAAGTATGAAAATTTATTGCCAGACTGAAACAGAAGTTTTCGTATCAATTTGAGCCTGTTGGTGATCGAATGGATTAAAGGCCAGTTTCGCCACTAATATAGCGCAGGTTCGAACCTCAATCGTCGCCGGTTTGTTATTAGAAAAGATTATTATTTCTTAATGTGCGTATATTCCGGGACAAATTTTATAAATAAATTTGTTAAAAGATTATAAAGAAAAGGTGGTTAATCAAATTTTGCAAAATGCTGAAAACCAAAGTAAAGGGTAACGTTCTCCAAAAGCAGCAAAACAAGTAAAATGCACCTGTGTTTACAAAATTTGCGAAGAACTGCATATTTGTTGAAACGAGCAGGTGCAAAGAAGTGTTTTACCTGTGCAGGCACGCACAATATGCGTAAGTGAACTCGCATTGTGCACCAAGAAATATTTCAGCTGTCCAAGATTCAGTATACCAATTCAGTTGTGCAACACGAGGGCCTTTTCTTGTACCACATTAGCAGTACTGAACCACTGCACATACCAGACTGCATTGTTAGGCAGTTTACATACCATGGGAATTGGTTCTTTTTTTTTGTAGCGCCACTCGAGAGATTGATTTTGGACGAATTTTTAGAATTTTAAAAATTTCCTTTTTTTAATATGGTTTTTATAATTACAAATCAATAATCAAGTCAGTGACCCAACTAAAACCCTTAAAAAAGGAAAAATTCAAATCCAGAAGTTCAGCCAAAGAACAAAATCCACAAAAATTTAAATACTACAGCATTAAAGCGTTAAATCAGTGCCCAGAAGTATTAAATTACAAGTTAACACCAGCTAAATATTGAATAATATAAATAAGTCTTTGTTCCATTTGTTCGAATCCAATATGTACAGAAAGGTATTTTTATTATCAACACTAAAGACATCACATTTAAAATTTGACAAGTAACATGTCCGATGCCTCATAAAACAGTTTGACAAGCATTGGACACCTTTGGTGAACCGCAAGGTGTTACATGACATGTTTGAAAATATTCCATTGTTTCAGATTATCGTGTAAAACCGTTCAGCTACCTGACAGGTTCCTATCGAATTCCGATATCTACTGGACTGATGAAGATAACGACAGTTTACGGTTTCGTAGAGAATAGAACTGATTGGTTTGTCCGTTATCTATGTTTGTTATCGGAGACTGTTCGTTCTTCGATTCTTTGAACTGGTAAGTTTTATTTAAATTGTTTGAACGTTTAAGGTATTTGTGTTTACTGGTAAAATTGTTTGCTTCGATTGTTTGTTTGGTTTTTAAATTGTTTGCTTGTACTTTGAATGGGGCAATTTGGGAAATGAAGATTAGGTAAATTGATCATCAAGCCAACTGTTTCTAAATCTCATTAATTTGTTTACGATTTTACCTGCAAAATCTGAACTTTGCACTGCAGTTTACATAAGTCAAAACGTATCTTAACAAAACCAACTCGTTAATAAATTTGTGTTTTTCTACTATTTAGAAAATATTAAAAATCTACAGAAATCAGCCTAGCACTTTGCTTACCTATTCTTTTTAAAAAAGTATGCTACACATGTTTGGTTCTACTTTCGTCTGAAAATATTGGACGAAGTATTATTAAATGTTTCTAATTTTCTAAATTTATTTACAAAGAAATATAGAATATATGGCATTTTCCTTTGAATTTATAAGATTTTCAATGCATAAAAGACCTTAAAAATTAGAAAATGCAACTTATAAATAAATACGAGTTTTTATACGCCAAGTGTTCTTCTTGCTCTCATCAACTAGCTCAAAATTACTTTTTGTCTAATTACAAGCAAAGGCAGGTAAAAACTAAAATCATATCAAGTGATTCAATTTAAAGTCAAACTCAGTGACCCATGAAATTAAAAGATCCGTCTTACTTACTAAGGACAACTACAAAAAATTAAGATATCTAAATGTACCTATATGATGATTATGTGGTTTGTATTTTGTCGGCATTTCCTGAACCAAGATAAAAGATGTGTTGCTGAGAATGACTTTAAATTGGATTGCTTGATACAAAAATCAAAACCGTAGCCTATCCTGAAAATTTCTGAATCGATTTTGATAAAATTTTGTGCGTGGGAACACTATAATCGACCAAGTAAACTTTAAAAAAAGACCGGAAATGAAACTAAACGAAAATTGACAGATATTTGGGTGCATTTTTTCTGAGCGAGCAATACTTTGAAAGTCGATAGATACATAAATAAAATGATTTTCTTTAGAAACTTTTAGTTTCAACTTCACTCAACATGTTTTCAAAATTATAATATAAGCTTAACACTAAATTATAAACTTAGATCAGACTTAATTGCAATAAGTTAACCTCTTCGGCCTTCTTCTTTAGAATTCTTTATATTTCCGATACCAAAAATTCAAGGAGAATAAAGTTCCTTAATTGAAATACATATAATTACAGCCATTACAAAAATAAAAAGGAGATAGTTTAAGGATTTTCAAAAAAGAAAAACCAAACGACATTCAGAATACTAGAGTTTTAGTAGTCAGACATCAATTACATTGATGTTTTCTTCAAAATAATCTGCCTTGTTTCTAAAAATAATTTCACTAAATTTGTTTATTTTTTTGATGGCTGTTACACTAAAATATCTTTCTAAAGAGCTCAGTTCTATCCCCAAGTTTATTTTGTTTAGTGACATGTTAATACTTTTTGTAAGCTTTTAGATCCAATTAACATGCTTAAAAGCTTACAAAATTGCGAACATTTATTGTATATCACAAACGTAATTAAACAATTTATATAAGGCAGGAAATTTAAAATAAATTGTTAGTAACAGTGAAATCAAATTTTGGTATCAAATTTACGTACAAAATTTCCAATGAATCATCTAAAAACAGTACTTTGAAGATTAAACTCGTAACAAATAAACTAACTCCTTGGCGAGTGTTTTTAATATGTTTTAATTATGAAATTCTGTATGAGAAACGTATCACCTTTGTAGAGATTTAAACCACTCACCAATTCCTACAGAGCTGATATTTCAGTTAATTCAAATTCATTGAAATTGTATCTCAGTAAGCTATTGCCTTACTGTAACCTTTAATGTATTGTAAAAATTCCATTTTTATTAATTCTATCATGTACAAGTAGAAATAATTTTATAAAGAGAGCTTAAAATCGACTGTCTACTAAACTCATTAGTAATTATAAATTTGTAATCAGTAAGTATGAAAAGTTTGGAGAGATTTGTTTTCCTTCGAATCTATAATCAGGGCGGATTAAGAAAATTTAAGGGTCTTTCAGGCTCCGGAAATCTATTTCTGTGTATAACAGGTAAAAGCGAAACAAAGAAAAATAATCACCTACCTGTATACTTACAAAAAACTCAAAAGAATTCGCCGACTAACTTAGTTGTTTGCGAGGGCCGTAGATCGCCGAAGATTGCCTTATCATAGTTAAAACTCAGAAAGTGAATACTAATAAAAAAATGAAAAAATTGGGCGCCAGAAAACTTTTCAGTTTTCAAAAAATATATAGAAATACAGATAAGTAATTTTAATAAATTCAAAATATTTAACAATGAAGAAATAAAAGCTAAAAATATGCAAATAAACGTACAAAAACAAATCGCTTAGGTTACTTTCAAAAGAACCAAAAAAAACTAAATATCAACGTTAGTTGAATTAAAGAAAGATATACATGAATGAAAAAAAACGATCAAGGTGGATAAATAAAAAATAAGCGCTTACCTTTATTACCTGAGTGAAAACAAGTCTAATAAAAATGAACGATCAAAAATAAATAGCAATAGCCTTGTTTAAACTCAAGCTTATTACCTTGAAAAAAAACACGCAAATTCGTTATGCTAATAAAATAAAATGGAAAAACCAACCTAAAGCGTTACAGAATATTACAACAAAAATATAAATTTATTTCGTGAAGCGAAAAAGATGAATATGAAATAATTAATATTAATGCAAATTAAATTAGCTGAAGGCGTTAAAATTCAATTGTACAAATATTTAAGTAAAGCAAAGTTAAAAATTAAGAAATTTAATAAATGGAATAAAATCAGGTAAATTCGACGACACTTAACAATTCAATAAACACCGACCTTGAATCCTCCAAGCGATCGAGTGGCGAATAACCAGCAATGATAAATAATTTTTCAATAATACCGCATCCTTCAACTCCATAAATAATGCAGCCGCAAAAAGGCAATAACCAAAAGAGCCGGAGTACGGTAAAGTAATGGAAAATAAAACCAAACGAAAAGAAAGAAGCTGTAATAAAGTCGCCATTAACACGTGCGTTCAATGATAAGGCAAAAATCTCCACTTACCACCACAATCTTGGTGCTTCTAAAAAATAATTTCACAAAGTGAAACAAAACCGAAAATCTCGGAAGTTATAATTACGAAAATTCCATCAGAATTAAATAAGTAACTTCGGGATAAATTTTACCAAACTCAACTGCTTCGCAGACAACCCAAACGGAAAAAGCCAAGAGTTCTAGAACGCAACGCCAATCCCCAAACGCGCATGACGCTCTCTCCCCAAATCAGAAAACCTACTCAAAACCAAAAAGTCACTAACTACGTAATCTTTTACCAGTGAATATATAATAAATAGAGGTTCAATAAATGCATTCACCGTAAATAAGCAATTGAAAGGAGCAAAATAATATAACGGAAAATGAACCGTTACACTCCCCCCAACCAAGACGACGAAAGTAGAAACCATCGATCAGAGGAGAGAACTCACCAGAGATGGAACTGGAGAAAAATAAGGTCCGGAGAAAATGAGGAACATGAAAGGAGAACAAAGGACTAAAAAAATAAAATAAAGGAGAGAAAAAAAAACACAGTACTGACCCAACCATTGCTCATCTAAAAAATGACAGTAACAAATGCCAGTTGACCCCTCGCTGCATGGATAAAAACTGCTGCGCCGGTGGGCCAACCGACCACCCTAACACAACTAGTGTTAGCTCCACTAATGAACAAAAAAAATAGATGAGAAACAGCATGGCAGCACCGAGAAAAAACAATGAAAAAAAATGGGATAAAACGGAACAAAACAACCACAGAAGAAGGAAAGGGTAGGAGGGTTGGTTTCGTGTGGTTGACTAAAAAGACAACAGAAAATTTCAAAATGGAATCAAGCCGAAAAACAAATGAAACTACTACCACCTTGAGCCACCCGGCACTGGTTCCCGAAAGAATACAACAGTGAACGTAGGTAACTTTCAGTGAGTAGCAGTAAAAATCTTAAACCCACCACCACACTAGGCCAAGGTAAAGCAAACTAGTCCAGGACCGACTAGCCCACTGAAACTACCGCCACCGTGACCAACGGTAGGAAAACGAAATCAAAAATTGCAAAAAACATATAAAATACACGAACACAATAACACAAGGGCAACCTGAAGGTAAAACCCTAGAGAGTGCCTTTTGTATGGGGAATGGAAAAGACACCCCCGTGGCCTGCCGGCATCCCCTACCTACCACCCAAAAATGCTAGCGAAGGAAAAGGAAAGGATGGAGGACAAAAGACTAAAAATAAAGGTACAAGGAAGACGATTCTGTTAACCAAAACATGGATAAAAGGTCTTCAGGGAGAAGTAAATGACACAACCACACGCAGGAAAAAATATTCAATCAAAGACACGAAAGTGCCTGACCACTCTAACAACGGATGAGTTCGTTGAATTTACAGAAAATCCGCCACTCAAATAAACTTCCCAAAATAAATCCATAATCAGTGGAAGTAGCACCAACAAATCGGTAAATAAGAATAGGTTCGCATTAAAAATAAGGAATGTGTTAATGCACCCTAAACAAAAATAAACCAAAATGGTTATAAATAAAGGAGTAAAATAAATGCTTTTCGACCCCTAACACTAAAAATAACCTAATCAAGGTCAATATCAAAATATAGATAGTTAGAGCGAACAAACACCATAAAGAAATCCTTAGGGTCAATGACCGAACATATCTACCAGCTCAACCAACAACAATCACACTGCATTCACCCACATTCACACTAAATTTATTCTTCAAATTCTTCTTCCCCAAAGCATGGTTTGAGGTCCTTAATATGCCAAACACCTACAAGTTTATTATCAGGGACCGTCGCAAGTTGATAAGTTAAAGGTCCTATTACTTTAATAACTTTACATTTGACATACTTAGGAGCTAACTTTTGGTTAAAATGACGCGCAGCATCTGACAAAACGTAGTTACGTTTCCAAACTAAATCATTAAGATGAAATCTTAAAGGTCGTTTACGAAGGTTATAGGATTTAGAATTTCTTTGGTAGGCGTTGTTAAGGCGTCTACGAACGTCTTGATACAATTCGGACAACTGATTAACATCAGCGACTAAGTCTTCGCGGGTGTCAAGAGTCAGTTCTTCCTCTTTAAAATTCTTTAGACGACCATAATAATCTCCCGAAATCGGAACGGTTCGACCAAAGTTAAGAAAAGAAGGAGTAAAACCTATAACTTCGTGAATAGCATTACGTAAAGCATGAGCTACTTTATAAAGATTAACATCCCAAGTGCGATGATTGTCATTTACATATGAACGGAGAGCAGTACCAATTACTCTATTGACTCTTTCCACAAAATTAACCTGTGGATGGTAAGAAGCATTATACCAAACCTGTTGAACTTGGTAACTATTCATAAGTTTTTTAAAGTCAGAACTAATGAATTGTGGACCGTTATCGACCATACACACTTGAGGAACCCCAAAAATAAGAAAAACTTCGTTCTCAATGAAGTTGACAACCGATTTAGCGGTAGCTTGACGCACTGCTTTCACTAAAACAAACTTAGTGAGCCAATCACACACAACGATGATACTAGTATGACCGTTTTTAGAACGAGGAAAAGGACCCATAATGTCTATGGACAAACATTGGAAAGGATATAAAATTTTCTTTTCTTTTCCCATAAAACCAGGTCTAGCAAGCTGAGAAGCTTTACTAGCCGCACAAATATCGCAATGACGGACATAACGAACAACATCGGCATGCATTTTGGGCCAATAATATTGCTCGCAAAGTTTATGAAAGGTTTTATAAACACCCAAATGAGCGGAGGTAGGCTCATCATGAAAAATTTTGAAAAGTTCTCTACGTCTTGATTTAGGGACTACCTGCTTCCATTCAATCAAATTACTGGTAATATTATGTCGATTAGAAGTATATTTATACAAGCTATGGCCTTCAATTCTCCAGCCGGGATAACTATCAGGATTATTCTGGACATTGTCAATCATCTTCAGATACCAAGGATCTAAGTCAACTTCAGCAAGTTCTAAAGCGGATACTATGACAGGAGCTCGTGATAAAGCGTCGGGAACAACGTTGTGTTTGCCCGGTCGATGTTTAATATCAAAAGAGTATTGTGAAAGTCTAACACTCCACCTAGCAAGACGACCAGTGGGCTCACGCATATTAGTTAACCACAACAAAGAATAGTGGTCGGTAAAAACTGTAAAATGAGTTCCCTCAATATATGCTCTAAATTTTTCTACACCGAAGATAACTGCCAAACACTCTCTTTCAGTCACAGAGTAATTACGTTCAGAAGAATTTAAAGTACGTGAAGCGTATGCAATGACCTTTTCATCATCTCCTTCACCTTGCATAAGAATACAACCTAACCCGTAACTCGAAGCGTCACACTGAATATTAAAGGGTTTAGTGAAGTCAGGGCTACAAAGAATAGGAGCTGAAGTTAATCGTAATTTGATTTCACGGAAAGAAGTTTCAGCCTCCTCCGTCCAGGTAATCTTTTGTTTTTTAACACGTCCTTTAATAAGGTCTGAAATGGGAGCAGAAAGAGTAGCGAAATTGGGTACGAAACGCCTATACCAAGAAGCTAAGCCAAGGAAACGTTTAACCTCGGTTACAGTAGAAGGTCTGGGATAATTAGAAATAGCTTGGACCTTCTTAGGGTCTGTATGCAATCCATGTTTGTCAACGATGAAACCTAAATAAGTCAAACTAGGTCTGCAAAATTCACACTTATCAATGTTAACAGTTAAATTGGCATTCTTCAACCGGTCGTAAACTTCTTTTAACATGCTTAAATGTTCCTGAAAAGTACTCGAAACAATGATAATGTCGTCTAAATAAACAAAGATGTTATCACCAAGCAAGGGACCGAAAATAGAATCCATCAAACGCTGCTGCGTAGCGGGAGCGTTGGCAACACCAAAAGGCATAACATTATACTCGAACAAACCCCTACGAGGAACAACGAAAGCAGTCTTTTCGCGTGAATCAGGATGGAGAGGAATCTGATAAAAAGCTTGCTTCAAATCAATTGACGTAAGAAATCGCGCATCTCTTAATTTATCTAAAATACTTGATAAGAAAGGAATAGGATAAGCATCTTTCTTTGTCACAGAATTCAGTTTCCTTCCATCAAAACACAGGCGAAAAGATTCACCATCTTTCTTTTTAACCAGAACCATGGGCGAACTCCAAGGAGATTTAGAAGGACGTATAATACCATTCTCTAACATCTTATCTAATTCGGCATTAGCATGTACTTGCATAGCAGGAGAAAGTGGATAATAACGTTGTTTAATGGGATCTGCATCACCAGTATCAATAATATGACAAACTCTATCAGTTCGACCTAACTCGGGACCTGAAATTTCAGTGAAATTTTGAATGATTTCATCCAATAATAATTTCTGTTGCGAACTCAAATCGTCAGTACTACAAATAGCTTGTAATGCGGAAACCTCAGACACCGAAAATTGGTTAGAAACAAAGTCGGTTTTAACTCCAAAAGAGTAGCAAAAATCTATCCCTAAAATAAGAGTAGACGGAATAGTACCACAAACAACGGCGTTAAGAGTTTTAGAAACCCCGTCAACAGAAATAGGAAGTGATACAGTACCCAACATAGTCTGCGAATTACCATCAGCAGTGGTTAAGGAAAGAGGTAAATTACTTTTATTAATTTTAAGATCGTGTTTCCGAATTAGGTAAAAACCATTCTTACCAATCAAAGTCTGGTTGGCTCCAGAATCGAAGAGAGCTTGAACAGGTTCGCCGTTAATAAAAACCGAAACATAGGGCCTGTTATCGTCTGAACGTTTAGCAAAAATAGCTGAAGTCTCAGGAGAGGAAACACAAAAATTACGTACCACGTTCAACCAAGATGGCCATAATTCGAGTTCAGCCTTCAATAATTCTACAGAAGGGATGGATCGGCTGCAACATCCAATCCCTAAGCCTCGTTTTTTGGATGACACCTTAAACATTTGGCAAAATAAACCCCAGGGTTACCACAGACGTAACAAAAGATAGTCTTGGATTGAGAGCAGGTGTGAAAAGTATGCCCCGTACCCTGACAGTTCCAACATTTAGTATTAGACCTGGCCCGATTCGCTACTTTCTTAAAAACTTTGGAAGTAGAAGCAGGTTTAGAAGTGAAAACTTCGGCACTAACAACATTTGGAGGCTTCTTCTTGGGTTGGTAAGCTAAATCAGGTTCGAGAGGTAAAGAAAAATCAAGGTTAGGATTTCTATACCTAGCATTTTGAAGTTTAACTTCCTCTAACCGTTTACACAAAACAAGAAGTTGATCAACGTCTCTAATTTCAGTTAACGAAAGTTGAGTAGCATAAAAAGGTTGTAAGTTACGTAAAATATGTTTAAGTTTTATTGACTCAGAAGGCTTCTCTACTAAACGGTCGAAAAGGTTTAAAAGTACGGCTACAAACAAACTTGGTTTTTCGTCGGAACCTTGCTTACGTCGTTTAATCTCTTCCCACAATGCTTCGTCGAAATCATTTGGCAAAAAGTCAAAACGTAACTTGTCAATTAATTCGGACCATGAAGTAACACGATTCCTAACAGCTCGGAACCAAACGAGACCTTGACCAGAGAATAGATCTACCGCACTGGCAAACAATTGATCAAAAGAAACATTGCGAGCGACTCTAAGTTCTTCGACTCGTTGTAAAAAAGCGTTGACTCCAATAACACTAGCGTCACCGGTAAAAGTTAAACCCCACTTACAAACAGGAACTGACTTAGTAAAAGAAGGTAAACTAGCAGTCGTGGTAAAATTCGAAGTAGCTCTAGAGAGTTGTAAACGATCAAGTTGACGACGTAATTCATCAATTGGATCTTCAATTGGACCACCACCCGAAGATACAGGAGCTCTTGGACGAGATAAATCAACTACCTGAACGTCAGAAAAAGAGACCCGCGGGCGCTGACTCGTGGAGTTAGCTAACGGTAAAACTTCTTCAATATTGGATTCGGGTTGTTCAACCTCGGATTCATCTTCAGGGATTTCATCGTCGTCAACGGTTTTCCTAACTAAATCCATTAAGTCCAAACAAAGACTAACCTTCTCAGCGTGAAGGGATTCTAAGTCACTTTCGGGTTTCAAACGATTCAACCTAGCAAATAAATGGGACAACCGAGCGTCAAGTCTCACACATTCAGAAGAAGTAGGTTTTTTAAGAAAAACATTATTGATCTGAGAGGACAGCTCACTCAATTTCGTTCCACAAACATCCAACTCACCAGGAACATCGTACTGAATAGGAGGGTAACTGTTTATTAAAGAGGTATCTAATTTCTCCAGGGCTAACTTAGCACGTAAAGCCTTGCGCTTTTGGTCAACGGACATGAATTCGGGATCTATCCCTCGGAAGATTAGTTCATAAGAGAGTTCATCGCCCCTCAAAGCATTAACGTTGAAACTCATGGTGGCGAATTAATAAAATGGTATAAAGGTGTCGAAAAAATGATAAAATGATAAGGGGGAAAAACCAGTAGCAATCTCGAAAGCCTCACGTTGCTGCGTCAATTTTGTATAACAGGTAAAAGCGAAACAAAGAAAAATAATCACCTACCTGTATACTTACAAAAAACTCAAAAGAATTCGCCGACTAACTTAGTTGTTTGCGAGGGCCGTAGATCGCCGAAGATTGCCTTATCATAGTTAAAACTCAGAAAGTGAATACTAATAAAAAAATGAAAAAATTGGGCGCCAGAAAACTTTTCAGTTTTCAAAAAATATATAGAAATACAGATAAGTAATTTTAATAAATTCAAAATATTTAACAATGAAGAAATAAAAGCTAAAAATATGCAAATAAACGTACAAAAACAAATCGCTTAGGTTACTTTCAAAAGAACCAAAAAAAACTAAATATCAACGTTAGTTGAATTAAAGAAAGATATACATGAATGAAAAAAAACGATCAAGGTGGATAAATAAAAAATAA
Organism: Melanotus villosus; assembly: GCA_963082815.1. Classification (NCBI taxonomy): domain Eukaryota; kingdom Metazoa; phylum Arthropoda; class Insecta; order Coleoptera; family Elateridae; genus Melanotus; species Melanotus villosus. The sequence goes on from OY720420.1 coordinate 80,638,787, forward strand.
GCGCTTACCTTTATTACCTGAGTGAAAACAAGTCTAATAAAAATGAACGATCAAAAATAAATAGCAATAGCCTTGTTTAAACTCAAGCTTATTACCTTGAAAAAAAACACGCAAATTCGTTATGCTAATAAAATAAAATGGAAAAACCAACCTAAAGCGTTACAGAATATTACAACAAAAATATAAATTTATTTCGTGAAGCGAAAAAGATGAATATGAAATAATTAATATTAATGCAAATTAAATTAGCTGAAGGCGTTAAAATTCAATTGTACAAATATTTAAGTAAAGCAAAGTTAAAAATTAAGAAATTTAATAAATGGAATAAAATCAGGTAAATTCGACGACACTTAACAATTCAATAAACACCGACCTTGAATCCTCCAAGCGATCGAGTGGCGAATAACCAGCAATGATAAATAATTTTTCAATAATACCGCATCCTTCAACTCCATAAATAATGCAGCCGCAAAAAGGCAATAACCAAAAGAGCCGGAGTACGGTAAAGTAATGGAAAATAAAACCAAACGAAAAGAAAGAAGCTGTAACAAAGTCGCCATTAACACGTGCGTTCAATGATAAGGCAAAAATCTCCACTTACCACCACAATCTTGGTGCTTCTAAAAAATAATTTCACAAAGTGAAACAAAACCGAAAATCTCGGAAGTTATAATTACGAAAATTCCATCAGAATTAAATAAGTAACTTCGGGATAAATTTTACCAAACTCAACTGCTTCGCAGACAACCCAACGGAAAAAGCCAAGATTTTTAGAACCAACGCCGATCACCCAACGCGCATGACCCTCTCTCCCAAATCAGAAAACCTACTCAAAACCAAAAAGTCACTAACTACGTTATCTTTTACCAGTGAATATATAATAAATAGAGGTTCAATAAATGCATTCACCGTAAATAAGCAATTGAAAGGAGCAAAATAATATAACGGAAAATGAACCGTTACATGTGTAGCTATCCTTCAGTAAAAAATCATTATAATTTGGAATTTTTAAAATGCACACCTTAAAAAGGTAAGTATACGAAAAACATTGGTACTGACTCGATTTCAAATTAGCTCAAACCTCAGTTAAAAGGCAATAAAATTTTAAAATAAAACTGAATACTGCAAACTCCACTCTTATTCACGAAAGTAACAATTGTCAGTAATACGAGACAGTTTAATTATTTGTAGACAAGATGAACTTCAACAGGTTGCAATGCCGTTGTTTGGTTTACCACTTTAGCTTGTTATTTTTAGAAGTTTACCATCCACAAAACCCTCAAAAGTGTAAATATTGCGATTGTAGTTAGTTAATCAATGCATCGACGTTTGTTTAAGTTCGTGGATGAGGTCAAACGCAGTGGCAAAGAAAGCCTCAATAGCTATACCTAAGAAAGACTCCGAACCAACAGATATTTTAGAAAAAGTAAATAAAATTCTTACATTTCAAATCTTCATTTGTAATTAAAGTATTAGTGTAGTGTAATTTTTTTGAGATTTCAGGTTATACAAAAGAATGCAGTAACTATTAAAACTATGAAATCTGCTAAATATTAAAAACTGAGATGTTTCCGTTAATTACTTAGTTTGCCAACAATCTGTAATTTATCAAATATTCCCGGAACTTATCCTTTAGGAACAAATAATAATATTTTCTAAAGGTTTGTTGTGGCGAGTTGGACAAATAATAATGTGAGCAAAATTATCATCAAAAAGTGTAAATGAAAACTTCAGCTGTAATACTCCCGAAAGGGCAGAAGTACTAATAGTCAGTTTAGAAAACATAGACTTTGTTGGTAAAAATCCATACCGAAAATTAAGATTTCAGTGGGTATTCTTTGGAAATAAATCTTTTTTGCGGGCTTATTAATGCCGCCACAGACGTATATGTATAGTTTCGGCATTCTAGCTCAAATTCAAATAAATACGTAAGTATCTTATATTTGACATCACATAGCTTTAGCTAATGTTATTGGGCACTGGAAAGTGCTACCAAAACTTACGTTCACGAAGCATCTACAGAACATGCTGAAAATGTTAACATTTTCATTGCACAGTTTATTTTTGGAAAAATTAATGCAAAATTTCGTAAATATCGATTAGTAGGTTAAAAGGCTTAAGAGTTTTAAGAACACTAAAATTTAAGTTAAGTAAGGTTCATTAGCGTTTAGAGGAAAGGCGAAAGTATTTGGTAACAGTGGCAAAATTATACCATTTTCTAAATGACCCATTGAAAAATATAAAAGATTATCATAACCGAAATTTAATCGTCCAAATATTACTGCATAAGTGCGACTTCTATCCTTGACCTAACAAACGAAGACTGACTCATTTTGAATAAATCAAAAACTCGTGGAAAGAACTTTGGTGTCTTAAAATGTAAGAAAAGGAAGTTTTCCTAAATAAAGTTCAGACAAAGACAATTTTTTTTAAATAATTTATTTTAAAATTCTAAAAAAAAATATGTTATCTTGTGTTGCTCAATACAATCCACGTACTGGAAGATATTTGTTATCTGTATGCCGCCTCCAGCAAGTAAACAATCATTTTTAGTTTTGTATTTTTATTTCGCCACCAAATACTGAAAACTAAAACTTTTAAAAAGAAAGATTGATTGCTCTCCGAAGTGTAACGTTATTTTTATAGTCCAATTTTTAACTTCATTAGCTACCGACGAAATACTTGTAGAAAAACCAAGACTCTTAAGAAAATCGCTGTAAAAAACATTCAAAGAATATTTTAATTGTTGCTAAGTTAAAATAAGGTAAGAGAAAATATTCTAATAATTCTAAAAAGAGAGTAAACGTAACTTTGCTTGTAATTAAAAATTAAACCAATAGTTTTAACAACTAACCTGAGAGTGCCCTGCACAGCGAACTTTAAGAAACTGGTAGATAATTATTTAAAATCCAGGCAAATTATTATCAAAAAATAAAAACCATACTGCAATAATACTTGGTAAGTTTTTCTATGTCTCTACTTCCTACAAAATTCTAGATGATTGTAAAAAATTCTAATCAGCTATGTGATCAGATGAAAAGGTCACTTAAGTTATTAAATATTATTTGTATTATCAAATAAGGTTTAGAATACTTGAAAATGCAAATTTTAAGATTTTCATTTGTAATGAAACAATCATTTTTGTTGTAGAAGTAGCAAAACATTTCGAAAATTAAAGTCCAGGCTATTATTTTCAAAGAAATCTAACTGCAATAATATTTATTTAATTGTTTTAATGTCACTACTTCCAAACTTCCTAAATTTTAGAAAATTAGTATCAATTAGGTGACAATAATTTCTTCTTCAGCTTTACCAAAGCAGTTGAAAGGTAGGTATTGAAATGGGATACGTACAAAATAGCGCCTTCAAAAATAGCGCCTCAATAACCGCGCCTCCTAAATAGCGCCTTCAAAAACAGCGCCCGGCAAAAACAGCGCTCATCAAAAATGTCGCCATCAAAAATGTCGCCACCAAAAACGTCGCATAGAAATAATAGCGCCGTTCAAAAATGTCGACGGTAAAAATGTCGCCTGCAAAAATAGCGCCATTCAAGAACGTCGTCGGTTGAAAATGTCGACATCAAAAACGTCGCCCGAAAATAATAGCGCCAATCAAAAATGTCGCCTTCAAAAACGCTGCCGTCGTTCCATCGACGTTTCGACCGACAGCATAAAATTATTTGTTGTATAAAGCTAGTAGATATCCCAAGGCTTGAAACTTTAAACTACCTACCCTATTTTTATTTGGCGCACGTGTTTAAAACTTGCCAGTGGCATAAAGCAAACCCGTAGACTTCGGGTTGTAGAAGGCATAAACACGGAAAGAGTAGAAATATTTTAATATGCGTACTAATTTTTGTATCTATAACCTAGCTAGAATGTTTTTTCAGTTTTTTGTATTACAAAAATTATACTGTACTGTTTTTTGAAATTATAAATTCCTTAGATCTATATTCTGTGCTAGTAATTCTAATGAGAGGGAAATTTTTGAGAAAAAGTTTAATTTTAAGGATTTAAACCAGAACAATGAATTACCATTATTTGTATTTGTCATTGAAAATAAGTAGTTTTACCGGTGGAGGGGGGAGGCACATTATCAATTTTTAGGGTAGGTAACAGTAACATCAATCAACATTATTTACAAGATTACGCTATTTTACCCGTAACTCTTAAATAATGTATTGTGCATCTAGTAGTTGTTCTTATATAAAAGCTGATAAATTTACATGTAGGTACATGAAAATCTAATGCGCATTTGAAAGATGATATATGCAGAAACTGCTGAATGTGTCAAAAACTATGTTTTAAACAATTATTCTTACGTTTGAATATGTGGTGTATTAAATGATAATAATAAACGTTTTATTAACTTATTTTAGTAAATATTAAAACCTTAAAGAAGTAAAATCTAGTTTTTTTTAAATTTCTGTAGCTTCATGTTTAGGGATTATCTGAATTACACCAATAAATTTGACCCACTGTTGCTATTTGCCAAAAATTCTACTCTCTTCAATAAGTGCAATTCTGTACTTGCAGCAATAAAACGTTTTATTAGTTTTGAGCACGTTTTGAGAAAACATCTTGTGAATGTTTTTTTGAATCGAACGACACAGTTGATTGCAGATACTGGTGAAGTTAGTTTGTGCTTTGCAATCTGTTAAAATAATTTATATTATTATGGAAGATAATCAAGAACACAACCTACAAGCAGATATTCCTGTTTATAGTAAAACCCAAAAAGGGGGTGATTTGTTAATTTTCAACGGTTACGAATACCGAAAAGAAAAACAACGCGAAAACACTATTTCTTGGAAGTGTGTTCGGTATAATAAAAACTTTAAGTGTCCTGGTAGAGCAGTGACAAGTGTAAATGATCGATTTAATATAATCCAAAGAGGAGAACATATGCACGTTGTCAATTTACCTAAAATTAAGGCTAGAGAGGTAAGTTTGTAAATTTTATGGTTTTATATCTTGCTTTTCAGGTTGTATCTGGTAGAACTAGTTGTTTCAGTAAGTTAGCCAAATTAATTCATTAAAAAAATTAAATTAATCCTGACAATCCTTAGATTTTGCTGAAATTTTTCTGAAGTAAATTTATTTCTTAAACACGCGGTCTGTTATGTAAGCATCTTTACATGTAAATTTCATAGTTTAAAAAGATAAATAGTAGTAACATACTCATATACACAGTGTGTTTTAGTTTTTATGTGCACAATCCCCTATTTTACTTCATATTATATAATTTCAAATATTTAAACCGCGATTGAAAATAAATACCAAAAAAAGACAATTAAAAAAATAAGAAAGCACAGTTCAAAAAGGATTTCTTAGCCTTCAATACTAGATTTGTATGAACATGGTTAGTTAATAAAGTATTTTTCCAGAACACTGTTACATTAAAGAAAATATAAATTCTAACTTTAATACATTATTTAGTTAATAAAAGTAATACATAATTTCTCAATATAAATTAAGGTTTTTGATTCTTTGTATTCTAATAAACAGATTTGTCTTGCAAATGCCCTTATAAGAAAAATGTATGCATTTTTGATAAACTTAATAATTTTTTTATACAACTAAATTTGCTTACTACCTTATTTATTTTTTGTGTTTATTTTCAATCGCCGTAGTTATGATAAAAAAAGCTTTAAGGCTGAAAAATATTTTTCTAAAAGATATTTGGCGGCTAACAATTTTAAATGGTTTCAATAATATACAAAATAAATTTTATAATCGCTTATTGTCTTTCAGGTAATAAATGCCATTCACGAACAAGCTAGAGAAACTATGAATCCTCCGGTAGCTATAGTTGCTCAAGCTACAAGCAATATCGATCGAGCAACAGCAGGGCAATTACCAAAAATCGCTTTATTAAAAAAAACTGTAAGGAGAATTAGAAAAGCAGAAATTGGTGGACCGGTAGCTCCAAACAGTCTTTTGGAATTGACTATTCCAAATGATTTCCAAATGACCGAAAATGCGGAACAATTTCTTCAATTCGATAGGGGCCCTGGAAATAACAGAATTCTAATGTTCTCCACGGCAAGTAATATGGAATGGTTAGCGAATCATCCTCATTGGTTAGTGGACGGAACTTTTAAAGTAACACCACCTCTTTTTTATCAATTGTATACAATACATGCCGTTCATATAACTAATTACCAAACCTATGTATTTCCTGCTGTATACGTATTACTTCCTGATAAACAACAGCAAACATATGAAAGGATGCTGAATGTGCTGAAGAGGCTAAAGCCAAATTTAAATCCAAGTTCCATATTAATGGATTTTGAAATGTCGGCTAAAAGTGCCTTTGGTCGGGCTTTTCCAGGAACAGAAATCAAGGGATGTTATTTTCATTTAGGACAGTGTCTATGGAGGAAAATTCAGGCAAACCCGGAATGTCATCATTTATTCGTGTCGGATGTTGAATTTTCACTGCATGTGAAACAATTAGTTGCATTAGCATTCGTACCAGCGATGGACGTTGTGGATGCTTTCGAAGTTTTACTACAAACGCCCTTCTTTCGACAGTATGAGGCTATACTGAGGTATATTTTTATATTTTACATTAGTTATTATTAATAAAAGAATTGCATGATAACAATCATCATTAATCATTACTTAACAATAAGGTTCTAAAACATTTTTTAACTAGTTCTTCATACTTAAAATAAATAATCTAATTATATTGCATATTAGCATATTATAGGTTTAATTAATTATAATTGCAGAAACCTACTGGAATATTTCGAGGACACGTGGATTGGTCAGCCCCAAAGAAATCGCAACCCGCTATTCCCAGTGGAAATGTGGAATGTCCACAGTCGGATTTTAGAAGGATTGCCTCGTACTAACAACGCTGTTGAAGGGTGGCACAACAAATTCAACCAGTTTATTCGAGCTAAACATCCAACAATTTGGAAATTCATTAAAAGTCTAAAAATTGAACAAGCTGCAAATGAAGTTCTACGAGAACAATTCCTTCGTGGGGATGAACCTCCTGTAAACAAAATTTATAAAGATCTGACTAGGAGGCTTATCGTCGCGACGGAAAATTATGGACGCATTCCAGTAGATGAATTTTTGAGAGGAATTTCTCATAACATTAATTTAAACGTTTAAATTAAATTTCTATTATTTATTATATTTGTTTATAGGCATAGAAGCTAAATTACCCCTAAATTAAGTGATTATTCTTTGTACTTTTACAACTCTACCTTAAACTAATACTAATCTATTTTCAGTAATTTTTAAAAATTATAAATATGTTAAAAATATAACCTAAAAGCTGTGTATATATATATGTAGGAATCTAGAACAATATAAATATGCTCATTTTTATGTAATTAATTAAAACTCTAATACACTGCTTCATTATTTTATTTTAGCGTTAAATTTACAATTCGCATTATACACTCACAGGAGTTAATTTTTTAGATAGCCGCCATTTAATACTGTACTTATAACATATTAAATTATAAATAAACATATACTCAAGGTCAATAAATAAAACCATTCGTTATTAATTGAAAGTATTAGCAAATTAGAAGCAACTGGCTTACATCGCACAGAATCTTTACAGATTGTTGAAAATGTAAAAAATTCCTTGAGAGTAGCTAGTGGTGACGCAGTACAAACGGGCCTTTCAAAAATTAGATGCAACATTAAAAAAAAATCCAGGCTATGAAATTCTAACCGATATTCAAACACTATTAAATGGAGGAGAGATAACCAGAAGAATTGATGTAGAAGACTGGTCAATTTATAAATACGCAATAATCACATCCTGCGATGTAAAACGTTCATTTTCGTGGCTAAAAAATGTACTAACCGACAAAAGAACAAGTTTTACTCCAGAATATCTTGAAAAAGTTATTGTATGTCACGCAAATAATAGAAAACAGTTATTTTTTGTGTTAGTATTGTTTTACCAACATTAATAAAAATAAATTAAAAAATATTAATTATTTTTTAAACTTAGAACAGTAAACAAAACAATAACTGAATATTGAAGAAACTAATTTTTGTTACCTAAATTAGAAAACTTGTTTTTTTTTACAGTTTAGATGCACATCTATTTTAATTTTTATTCGGTCTATTTTTGGGCAATAAAAACCTTTTTCTCTAATTTTATCACCTATTTTAGATACCTTTTTTCATTTTTTTTACAACCTAAAATCCGAGCTTTAGTAATAAAGAACAAAATGGCACGCTTATAAATTCGGAACACTTTTAATGGGATTGTTTATTGCTTAGAATATTCTTTAAATTTAACAATTTTGATGAAAGCATGTTTACGACGTTTTTTTGATTATTATTTCTGGATAATATTTTTGATGTCGACGTTTTAACTGACTGCGTAATACTAATACTGCGTATACAATGGCGCTATTTTTGACAGCGTCAATTTTACCGCCGACATTTTCGATGGGCGCTATTATTTTCGGGCGACGTATTTGATGCCGACATTTTTAACCGGCGACATTATTGAATGGCGCTATTTTTGCTGGCGGCATTTTTACCGTCGACATTTTTGATCGGCGCTATTATTTCTAGGCGACGTTTTTGGTGGCGACATTTATGACGGCGACATTTTTGACGAGCGCTGTTTTTACCGGGCGCTGTTTTTGAAGGCGCTATTTTGGAGCCGCGGTTATTGAGGCGCTATTTTTGAAGGCGCTATTTTGACCCCCAACCATTGAAATATGGAAACTAGTAAAAATATAAGGACAAAAAGGGGCGCAGAAATAGGGAGTGACCATTATTTAGTTAAAATGAACCTAAAAATAGGAGAAATACAACAACCAACTAAAAGAAAGATAATAAAAGAAAAAATTAAAAGTTACAAACTGAAAGAAGATAAAGTCAAGGAAAAATACCAGGAACAATTTAACAAATATAAGAGAACTAAAACAACTTATCAAAGTATAGAGGGTAGATGTGAAGAATAAAAACAAAGTCTAACAAAAGCAGCAAAAGAAAGTTGTGGCATTACAAGAATAAATAATGGATCTAAGAAAATAACAGCGTGGTGGACAACAGAAATAAAAAAGCAGTAAAAGAAAAAAAGAAAACTTGGAAAAATACCTAACAAAAAAGATCAAGAAAATTATGACAAATACAAAGAGAAACGAACCGCAGTTAAACTGATGATAAAAGACAGTAAAGACAAAACACGGGTAGATTTTGGAAAAAAGCTGTCCACAGCATTTAGGGAAAACCACAAACCAACATGTTAAAGAACATAAAAAAGGAAAACGGAGACATAATTACAGATGAAGAAAAAATTATGGAAAGATGGAGGGAACATTTTAACGAACTACTAGAAGAAGATGAAATAGAAGTAGAGAATAATGAACAAGTCAATGGAGAACAACATATACAACAGGAAGCAGGAAGAATAATAGAAACAGAACTAACAGATGCATTACAAAAAATGAAAATAGGTAAGGCACCAGGTCAAGATAATTTTAGAGGGATAACGGTGGAAAGCACAGTCGGAAAAATATACACCAGAATTTTTGAACATAGAATAAGGGACAAAATAGATCCTACATTGGAGGAAAGCCAGAGCGGGTTCAGAAGAGAAAGAGGGACTAATGACCAAATATTCATCCTCAGACAAATATCAGAGAAAGCAATAATTAAAGTTGGAAGACAGATACATGTTTGTTTTATCGATATAGAGAAAGCTTTCGATCGAATAAAAAGAGAAGATGACTGGAAAACCCTAGAAGATAGAAGAATAGAAAAGGATTTAATACAAAGTATAAAAAGTCTATATGAAAATGCTGAAAATTATGTTTTCTTCCTCTTATGGCCGAAGCCTAGGCCGATGGTTCTGTGAGCCCTCTTAGCACGTATGCTGGGCAGGAGGCTAACTTAACCCATCGAGAGAGGTGAAGAAGGCCGACCCGCAGTGTTGCGAGGTTAACGGTTATCAAAGGTGTTAGTATGATCACCGGGACCGCCGGCTTAACGTGCCCTCCGAAGCACGGAGAAGCGTACGACCTGCTAAATTCCAGCGAGGATATCGCCGGTCTCAGGAATCGAACCCAAAATGCCTACGTGATACACCGAGGCCTTTTACACGCGGCTATCCGCTCCTCGTATCCTATGTAAGGATAAGAAACGTAAAATCAAAACCTTTCATTAGCAAAATTGGATTAAAAGAAGGATGTAGCCTGAGTCCCGTATTGTTTAATCTGATCCTAGATAAAGTTAGAATAAAACCATATAAAGTTGGATATTGGAAAATGATAAACAAACGTATATCAGAACTGTCCTACGCAGATGATCTAGTACCGAATATTAGGAGAAACAGAAAAACATTATTAACATTTTTAATGAAGAACTGAAAACGCAAAACATGAAAATAAATACACTAAAAACTAAAACAATAGTAATTGGACAACGAGATACAAAACATACTATAAGAATACATGAGGAAATAGTGGAACAAAATAAAAATGGAACTATAGAAGATGAAATTAATGAAAGAATAGCGAAAACTGGTAACTGTTTAACAGCATAAATAATAACTTTATCGGAAAAAAAGAACTCCCAAAAGAAGTAAAACCAGAAATAGTTAAAGGAATTGTAAAACCATCACTAACATATGCATGTCAATCCTGGACAAGAACATAAAGATAGAGAAGCAGAATAACAAGTATGGAAATGAGATTCTTATGGAAAATAGGGGGAAAGACGCGAAAGGATAGAATCGGCAACCAGGTATTCCGAGATAAGCCCAATATATGAAACAATAGAACAGGGTCAGCTGAAATGGATAGGTCACATAATGAGAAGAGAGGAAGATAAACTAGTCAGACAAATATTTGAACCGAGAGAAGTGGGAGAAAAGAAGAGAGGTAGGCCAAGAAGAACGTGGACGAAACAAGTGTGGAAGAAATTACCCGAAAACTCAACCCCAACATAGCTCGACACTTACAGGTACAAGAGCTCCAGGATTAAGTAAGTAAGTTGTATTATATGATTATATCATAAGCTTTATAATATCTGAAAACATTGCTAAAATTTACAAATTCAAGCAAATTATTACCAAAAAATAAAACACCTAATCGCGATAATACTTGCATGGTTAATTATTTTCTTTGATGTTTGCACTTTCAACCATATTCCAGAAATTTTAGAAAATTCTTCTCAGTTATATGACAATAATTTTTTCTTCAGCTTTATCAAAGCACTTCGAAGATATCATAAAGCTCATAACTTACGGATTTTTGAAATTATTTGAATTGTCAAGTAAGGTTTACAATATAAACTCCAGAAATTTTGTAAAATTCTTCTCAGTTAGGTGACAATCGTTTCTTCTTCGGCTTTATAAAAGCACTTGAAAGGTAGTGAAAAATCTCTTAACTAGGGTTATATAAAAACTGTTGTTTGTATATATTGTAAAAGGATTTTTAAGTTTAGCTTTAAATGTTTGCAAATTGTTTTGCAAATTTTAATTAATTTATCATAGAAAAAGGAATTGTAGCAGCAAGAAAACATTTCAGATTTTAAAAATTTCAATCGAATTATTACAACAACATAAAACACATGACTTCAATAATACTTGATAAATTATACTTTTAAATGTCCGCACTTGCCTTTATTCTAGAAATTTTTAAAAATTCATTGGGAATATCCTATCTGAAATTGAATAAGCGTTTTGGTATTCATATGACGTTTGTATCTTGGCATTTTAGTTTTTAGGAATTTACTGCTAGTTCCAATTCCTAACAATGAAACTGAAGCGAATCTAACAAAAGCAAAAGTTGTTTAACTTTTAATGATTTATGAAATTAATTAAACAAATGGAACAGCACGCAGACAGCGGTCATTCAAAAATGATTTCCAATAAATTAATAGTGCAATAAATAAATATAATGGGACAAATTAACCGTATATAAATTATAAGTTTGAAAACGTATCCAAGTACCACGTGAAGGTGTGAAACTATTCAGCTTATTCAGCATACAATAAGCTTAAGGATAAATGTTATAAAAAAAGAAAATTCCCAGACGTATAAAGTCGTATTCACAATAAACTATGTAAATTAATGTCTTGATTAATGCCGCATTATAATTATTTTTGTATAAATAAACACTATTACGGCAAACTAGCGTAAAATATCTGTAATATTAGTCATAACAATGCGTAAAGAATGTGTGTCACTTATTATCGTAGCATTGACACGTCAACTTGAAATTAACTTAGTACGTACTAAAATCTGGCGTGAGAACTTAGGTTTTAAACGCATTCGTTCCGGCTTCTATTACAAGAGCATAAGAAAAAGGCTTTGGTGTTTTATAATGAAAAAACTTCAGCTGAAAGAAAGTCCGCATTAACGGCGTAATAATAAAACGAACGAACAATAAATGTGTAGAAATAGTGCAACCGAACAATTTATTAATAATGCATTGACACCGCCAGTTCGTGTCTCCTGAGCAGTGAATCGGAACCATGCGTGGGTACATTTTTATAATGGCACCTGTTCTGTATGATATAATGGAATACTTATGTAGGTTCCACTTCTGACCACTCGTTAAGCTCTCTTACACCTTAAGTGAAAATAATAAATATAGTAGATAGTGCGGAATACCTTTCCTATTGCGAACGTGCTATAATCTTTATTAGGCTATATAAATATTATTGGGTAAGCCTTTAGTGGAACCCGGAAATGTTTCTTGCAATTTAATGAAAAACAAGCACGTAATTTCGTTCTTTATTTACTTAATTGAAAAGATAACGCTTAACTCGAGGGTGCACGAATACGTAGTTTATCAAACACCATTCCTCTGTACCTATATTTCAATCCTTATCTTCTTACATTCATTTCTTGGAGTTTTTCACTTATTTGGTTAAAATACAAAACATATGTCGTGTATTTCAACTCAAAATTCAAATGTATCCAATTGATTTATAGATTTACATGAATTTGCAACAGAAACTCTAAGATCAATCAAACCTAGCCATTCTATACGCTAAACAAAATGGTTTTGGGGTTACCGTGCTTAATCAGCTTGAAACTGAAAATTCCCAGTATTTATGTAAGCTCAAAGTTTGTAACCTAAAAATATTTTTAGTTAGAAATATAAAATGCAGTACAAGGAATCACCAGCTGGGCCTTGGTTTCATAAAAGTTAGGATTCAATTCCGAATCAATTCGATTTCCGAACTTGAAGCCTAAAATCCAAATTTTAACACAATTTTTCAAGTTTATTTTAGATTGGAGTCTCCAAATTCATACTTCAAGGTTACTGCACTAAATTTTATTTTAGACATGTTGTACTTCGATTGTTGATTCTGATTTGTAAAATCGAATTTTTCGATACTTCCAAAAGTGTAATCCTGTGGAAGATAGAATTTAGAAATACTTTTAACGAACTTTCAAGATTCCAACAGTAATTCTAGTTTGACATTTAAATTTATTGGCTTTTTCGTTTGTTCGAATTTTCAACCGTTATGAGTTATGCAATCGAATTCGAATCGAACATTTCCGATATTTCTGAAAGACGAAGCTTAGATTTTGCTTGAATTGTTTTCAGAAGCATATAATAAATAATCTTCTGTAGCAGATTATCATGATTCCAAAGTCTGGAGCATTCAGTTTAAGAAACTGGAGCTTAAAATTGGAATTCGAGTTACTTTCAGTCCTTCTTTACATAATTCTCTTAGTTTGAATTTAATTTTTAAATATTTCAGCATGTTAAAATCAAAATCTTCCCAAACTTTCAACATTCTTTGTTTGAAGTCCTAACTGTGTTTGATCCGAAATTTCGAATATCGAATGGAAGATTTTCAATATTTCTAAGTCTCAGAATGCCAAGTCCCTAAGGGATCAAGGCTCCAGCAATTATTCAAGCTTGATATTTAAATTTATCGAGTTCGTAAATTCTTGGTATAAGTTTTCAACCGTCGACTACGACTTGTAAAATCGAATTCAAATCAAACGATACTACTTCAATTTTGGTTTAAGAGTTTCCAGAAATATATGGTAAGTTGGAAGAAAGTATTCAGTAAAGGACTATCATGATTCGAACATGATTGAACTTCGAATTCGAAACGAATTTTCAAGTCTTACTGTCAGCTGAAGTCCTCGATTGTTCCCTCGAAAATTCCTAAATAAAATTTCTTTATATAGTTTTTTTGGTTTGAGTTTGATTTCTAAGAAGATTTCAAGCAGTTATTCAAGTTTATCTTCTAAATTTATTCGATATTTTAGCTGGCGATTCTTATCTGAAAATTTGAATCTCGAAACGAAGATTTCAGGATTTCAAACCTTTGAAAGTAAAAATTTGAAAATACTTTAAACGTATAGTTATTTCATTCCACTAGCCATTTAAATTTAGGCGAAATTTTAGCTGCCAATTCTGATCTGAAAATTCGAATCTTGATTCGAGATTTCTAAAAATTTCAGGACTTCAAACTTATGTAGTAAGTCAAAATCTGGAAATACTTTTCTTGAGTTTCCAACAAGCATTATCATCATCTTCCTTTCAAGGTATAGGCGGGATCTTTAATCTATGGTATAGGCATCATATTTCATAACTCACTCCACCGGGTTCTCTTCTCCCTCTTGGTCGGTATGCCATTGCTTTCTTGAGAATTCATTCTTCTCCCATCCTGTTGACATGTTGTGTCCATTTCTCTCGATATTCTGTTATTTTGTCGTTGATGGCATAAATTCTTAAGTCGTTCCTTATTTCAGTATTTCTGATATGATCTTCTTTTGTGCATCCTTTTGTTTTCCGAAGGAACTTCATTTCTGATGCTTGTATTTTGTTTTTGTTCTTCTCTGATGTTACCCATGTTTCACTTCCATACAGAAGTGTTGGAACCGCCATTGCTTTGTAAAATTTTAGTTTGGTGTCTCTTTGTGCTTGGTTTTTTTAAGGTTCTATGGATGGTTCCGTATATATGTTGGAATTTATGTAATTTGTTGTAGATATCTTGATCATATTGGTATGTTAAATATCGCATCCTAGATAATTGAAATGAGACACTTGTTCTATTGTGTGGTCTTCTAATATTATTTTACAGCGTATCGGGTCTTTGCCTTTAAAAGCCGTGACCTTCGTCTTCTTTATCGATATCTTCAATTTGTATTCGCTACACAATGTATGCAACTTAAATAAAGCTCTCTGTAGATCATTTTCGTTTTTCTGTAATATTATGAGGTCGTCAGCGAATAGTAAGCAGTTTACGGCGTTTTGTCGATTTAGATATATCCCTGGGTTTATTTGAGTCTTCCAATGTATAATTACGTCATTTTTATATGTAATATTAAATAGAGTGGGCCATAATCCGCACCCTTGTCTTACCCCTTGGTAGCAAGCATGTAAAAGTAAAAACTTGGACATACCTTTGGTAACTTTCCAACAGTTATTCAAAGTTTAAATTTATTTGAAATCGAATTTATTGGTTTTGTAAATTCCTTGTTTGAAATCTTCGATTCGATTCTGATCTCTAAAACCAAATGTCCGATCAAAGAGTTTATTTTTTTTTTGAGATTTAAGGTTTCCAAGCTTAGAAAATTTAGAACTTGGAATTCTCCTTCATTGGTTTCTAAAGTTGTTTAAGGTTGAAGTTTAAAAATTATTTTCCAAACTTTAACCGTGATCTTAAAAATCGAGAATTTTTCGATATTTATAAATATTTTAGGATTTAAAGCTTGTGGAAATTCTTTTTTTTTAATTTCCAACAGTGATTCAAGTTTGCCATTTAAATGTATTGGCTTTGTAAGTTCCTTATTTGAAACGTTAACTGTCGATTTTAATCTGTAAAATCAAATCTCCAATTAAAAAGGTTGGTTATCTCTTAAAATTTAAGGATTTGAAGCTTGTGAAATTCAGAATTTGGAATTACCCTGAGTGTTTCCAACAATTAGTTGCTATTGATGTTTAATCTTATTTACTTTGTAATGTTTTTTCGAAACTCCAACCATCGATTCCGATTTCCGAAATCGAATTCGAATTAAAGATATACATAAAATATCTAAAAATGCAACTTGTCTAACCCAGCATTTAGAATCACTCTTCATGAGTTACAGTTAGGTACTTACTCAAGTTTAATGTTTAAATGTATTAGCTTTATAAATGGTTTGATTTATATCACAACTGTCGATTCTGATTTATAAAATAGAATTCAAATCAATTATCTATGTTTCTGAAAAATCTAAATATTTTGAGTTTTACTATAAAGTCTCATACAAATGTTTTCAGAAATATAAGATAAAGCATGAGGAACCTTCAGCAAAATATTAGCACAATTTCAGAAATTAAATAATTCGGGTTGAGAAGCTGAAGCGTAATATTTGAATACATTTGCGAATTTTCAAGTCGATTTTCAGCTGGAATTTTGGATTACAATTTCCTGTATCGAATAATTAATTCGTTTATGTTCGAAATTTTGTTTTCAGTTCAATTCGATTGTAAATTCTGCGCAGAAATCTTATTGCAGATTTCGGTTTGTGAAGTCGAATCTTGAACCAAAATTTTCGATATTTCTAAAAATTTCAGAAATCCAAGCTCGTGATAATTAAGATATGATTACTACTCTTCGTTATTTCCAATAGTTATTTAGCGTTGAAACACAACCGTAGATTCTAATTTTTAAAATCGAATTCGAATACAATGTTTGCGATATTTTGAAAAGACCGACATTTTTACTATGAAATCTGATGACAAATATCTCAACAAATGATGGAATACAAATCACTTTCAGCGGAGGACTATTATTACTTCAAAATAAAAGGCTTTGAATTCGAAAACGATTTTTCGAGTCTGTCTTCAGTACAATTTGTGTCGATTTCTTATAGATTTATCTCCGAAATTCTGTGTTTGAACCCCCATAAAATGGAATCTCGATTCGAAAATTATCGATATTTTTGAAAATAAAAACCTGAATTTGGAATAATTGCATTAGTTATTCGAGTTTGATATTAAGCTTGTTGGTTTCATAAGTTCTTTGTTTGAAATTTTGGCTGTCGATTCTGATCTGTAAAATAAACTTTCGATGAATTATAGTTGAAAAATTGACTAAAATTTGCGTAGTTGAAATTCCAGGTGTGGAAGAATTTACTTAGTCGATGGTTGAAGGAATGAATACAAATTTTTATTTCTTCTAATATAACTTTTTTTATTTATTTGACTAAGTAAATTCTTCCATAACTTTCGATATTTCTGGGAAATTCAAATTTTGGGTTTTACTATAAAATTTTCAGAAGTATGTGATAAAATGCAGATAATTTATACAGCTTGGACTATTCAGCTTAAGAAGCTGGAGCTAGAAAATCAAATTTAAATATTAATTTTCAAGAGTATTTTCAGTTCGTTTTCAAAATCGAAAGTTGTATCGAATTCTTAAATTTATGTACAAAATTTCGAAGTTTGAATTGTATTCGATCCTAAGTTTGTGTTGAATCTCATTTACATATTTTTGGTTTGCAAAATGTACATATGTCTCGAATCGGAGGTTTTTAATATTTCCAAACAATCGAAATTTAATTTTTCGATTTCAATTTAAAATCTGAAAATTTTATACTCCAAAACAGAATAAGATTTTAATATTCGAATAATGTATTTACAGTCAGTTGTGACGATTTTTTTTTACTTTCAACTACAGATTCAAATATAAAATTCGAAATGAAATTCGCTTAATAACTCTTGCTTTAAATCAGCTTCAAAGGCTGTTTAATTCTTTAATTAATTTTTAAAGGTTAGGGTTGTAAGGATTTATGTTTTCCCCATTTAACTAAACTTCAAACTTAACTGAATTACAAATCAATGTTTAAAATCCAAATTTTTAAGGCTGCGTTGGATTGGAGTCTTCGAATCCAGATTAAATCTAATTAAACCTGATATTCGAAATTTTGCACACTGAATTCAATTTGGTTGCACATATTATTTGAAATCTTAACTATCTAGTCTTGTTAAAATCGAATTTGGGATTCAATCAAATTTTCCTTTTTTCGAGATTTCGAGTAAAAATCTCCAACATTTCTGAATTTTAAACCATCTTAAGCCTGTTAAAAATTTGAATTTGGGCACTTTAGGTTTCGCCCGACTGCTTAAATTTAAAAGTTTGATTTTAGCTTGTAATACAAAACCTGGAAAATCAATATTCACTTCAAAATCGCATTGGAATTCATTATTCGAAAAGTGCATCTAATATGTAAGACCGGAATTTCCTATTTATTAAGATTTGTTGTCGTTTACAGATCGGGAATTTGCATTCAGGTTAATATTCTTTTTTGTTATTTTTATTTTCAAAATTTTAATTCTTTAATTCAATATTTTGAAAATTTAAAAACTCCACAAAGAATTGATAAATCTTCCAGGGTCTTAAAACTTACCTTTCAATTGTTTTTGCTATAGCAAAGTTAAGGAAAGCGTTCTTAATTATTTATACTCGTATATTCAGATCACAGTATTTAAGCCCGTTTACTTTTTTATGCAATTGTTTTTAATAGTGAAGATGGTATTTTTTAAGAGGAGATTAAGAGAGCAACAGGGAGGATGTTTTAATAATAATTATTACGTTTCTTTAATGCCAGAACCGACTTAATGAGGAAATTAATTTTCTTAATGCTTTTGTTGGTGTTCTTTTGCAAAAACCAGATGAAAATTTTGAGAAACCGACCATGTTCGAAGTTTAAAGTGTTTTTGTTACTGTCTCATAACAATCCAAAAAACTCCAACGATTTTCCTTTTTATTTAATTTCCTTCCTAAACGCTATTTAGTGCTGTTTAATTCAATTAAAGTAAACATATTCAAGCCGGAGAAATTGTATTCAAAACATAATAAAGAGGCATTTAAAACATCAAGGTTGCTGTCCTCTACCACAATAAAATCAAATAAAAATGCTTGGGATTTAAAGGTGATGCAAGGGTCATTTCCGGTAGCATCCAGCTGGCCGGACGGACCTCCAAAAATCCATCCCCGTTTATTATTCTCCGTCTATACGGCCCACACTCCTTTAAAACAAGATTGAGCTACTCGTCTTGATGACCTCTTGTAAACTGGTTAATTTGTTAACATTTATTAGTTTCGTTTCCTCGAAAAAATCAAGTAGGAATTGCTAATTTATTTTAGTGAGTTCTTTGTGCCATTTCGATATGAATAATTTATTAAAAAAAGGTAACGTTTTAAATGGGAAATTGCCCACGCCCCTTTTTCTGCAAGTGTATTCAAATGCAGGACGATAAAATCGTTTTTCGTCTAACCTCCTACCTGCTCGCTCTTGAGATTAAAGGAACGTTTTATATATCCATCTAGAGGGCCTTGAATGGCGCCGCCTGTTTAGACCCGTAATTGATTTCATATGCACAATAAAAACTGTTGTCTTAAGACAGAGTTCGAATCATTTAACTTCATCTGATTTCCAACGTAATTAATTTTGTAATTTAAATGCGAGATTTCGATAAAGAGGTTGCACATTATTTCTCGTAATCCACGTCATAAATTTTGCTCTATTTTTAACGTAGGTGGTGGCTAAATGACAAGGACTGCGTAAACTCGCTTTTTTTTACGGTTTGCGTGCTTATGTGTAGTAAGTCTCGGTTTACGGTATCAATTAATATTAAAGTATTTTAGTCTTCACACCTTCGAGTTTAAAGTTTACGTGTTAAGTTATGAGGTATAATTACAGTTCCGGAATCCTGTCGCTATTAGGTTTTTTAGCCTTGTAAATGAGTTTTTTTTTTTCTCTTCGTACAACGCGTTTTATATCAAGATATATATGTATATGGTAACCTTTACGCTAGTGTTTCCACTGCAAAATTATATTTGTAATTGCTACCATTAAAGTTATAATAGTGGGCAAGTTCAAATTAATATATCAATGTTTTAACCGCTGCCCTGTAATTTAAATGAATTATTGGTTTTTGAGACAGGACAGTTTGTTAGTAAATCTTAAATAAGGAAATGCAGTTCAAGTCGTACATTTATCAAAACGCACTTTCCCTTTGATATTTCTTTTGTAATGATTACTTCCGCTCAAGTTCGAATGTCACTGTAATAGAAGAAAAAATTATAAGAAAATAAATATTTTTACAACAATTAAATGCAATATGCGATTACATTAGTTGCCTAAATAAATCGTTGATTCTTTCGAGATATTTATTTTTAATTAATCCAAATTTAAGGTCCTTCTCTATAAGAATTTTTTACGTTTTTAAGTCTTATTATCAATTATTTCAAGTATTTTTCAGAAATCGTTTGCTAGAATTTGGTTTAATTTCAGAAAAATGATTCTTATTTCAGTTTCCAAGAAGGCAAATTAATTCATTTTAGTTTGAATTTTACAACGCAATTAAACACTTTTCTTTCTAATTTCATAGGAATTTCAATAGATTTACAATATTCATTTCCCACAAAAAGATTATTTAATATCTTCTTAAACCTTAAGCGTTCAGAAAATTCATGATTGATTTTCCTTTTCTTCGTTAGTTTGTTCTTGTCCGTTCTAATTTTTCTCGTTTTTCTGTCTCTTCGTATTCTCCTTCTGCTTCCTTTTTTCTTCTGCCTTTGATCTTTTTGTACTTATTCTTTTCCTACTTTTTTCTTTCTGATTGTCGTTTTTTGTTCATCTTCTTTTCATTTTTTCTTTTACTTTGCTTACTTTGACTCCTTCCTTTTCGCCTCATCCTTTGTCTCCTCCTTCTTCCTCTTTACCACCAACTCTTTCTTCTTTGTAAGAATTTCTTAAAAACATTTTTGATGAGTGCTTTATAGTTAACTGAAAAGGAATAAACGAAGGAATTAAGAGTTAATTTCCGTCTTTAACTATATTTTTGGAGCAAAGAAAGTTTAGCAACCCAACACTGATTTGGTATCGTTTTATTAAAAAAAGCCCTTTATTGGTTATTTTAAGCATTTTACAAAAATCATTAACCAGAATTTACTAGTTTAATTTCAGTAAAATTATTCTCATTTTTTCGAGAAGGTAAAAAATATCCATTTTGCTACGAATTTTACAATGACCTATTTCAATTTTTTTACTATATTAACTTAGGAATTTTAGCAGGTTTACAAGACTTATTTTTTAAGAGTAAGAATATTTAGTGCTTCCTTAAAATCGTTTTCCAGCAAAAGCTTTAAAAAAATCATTATGCTTTCCTTTTTCATCGTTAGTTGTTCTTGTTCCTATTCCAATTTTTCTTCTGTTTGCTCTTCTTTTTGTCTTCTCCTTTCTTTCCTTATGCTTTTCGTATTTTTGTTTTTCATCTCTTCGGTTTTTTTCCTTTTTTTTGTGATTTTCGACTTTATTTTCTTCTTTTTTTCCTTGTGTTTCTCATTGTACTACGCCTTCTTTAACTCCTACTTTTTCGTCTCTTCTTTTGCTTACTCCTTCGTCTTCTCCTTAGTTTGCTCCTTTATCTGCTCCTTCGTCTCCTCCTTCGTGTCCTCCTTCGTCTCCTCTTTCGTCTCCTACTTCGCCTACTTTTTTGTCTCCTTCTTCATCTCCTCGTTCATTTCCTCGTTCATCTCCTTTTTCGTCTTCCCTTTCGTCCCCTTTCACCTCCTCCACTTTCTTCTTTTTTAAGAATTTTGTAAAAACATTTTTAATCTAGTGCTTTGTAGTTTAACTAAAAAGGAATAAACGAAGGAGTAAGAGTTAATTTCCATCTTTAACAACATTTTTGGAGCATAAAAAGATCAGCAATCTGACACTGATTTGCTATTGTTTCATTAAAAAAGGCTTTTCTTTCGTTGTTTTAAGCATTTTTCAAGAATAATTTACCCGTAGGTGGTTTAATTTAAAAAACATCCATTTTAGTCTGAATTTTACTGTGCCCTATTTCCCTTTTAATTTCTTATTGTTTCCCGTTGTATACTACATTTAGGAATTTTATAAGATTTACAATATTTATTTCTAAGAGGTAGGAATATTTAATGCTTTCTTAAAATCATCTTCCAGCCAAAGGTTTGAGAATTAAAGCTACATCGTTCTTGTCCTTTTTTTAATTTATATTGTTTTTCCTCCTGCTTTGGTCTTATTACCTTCTTCTATTCCTTCTTTTTTCTTGTGCTTTTCGTCTTTTTGTGTTCCTTCTTTCCCTTCTCTTTTCCGATTTTTATTTTTATTTTCTTATTTTTCCTACCGAATTTCCCTTTTGTTGTTCAAATGTAGGAGATAATGAAGGAACATTTGAACATCTTCTGTAAGTCATGTTTCTCTTTATTTACAACAATTTTTGCTGTATTACTCTTTAAACATGCCGAAGATTGTATACTGCCAGTCTCAAAAGCCTGAAAAACTGCGAGAGGAAAGTGAAACTTGTAAATTGCATAATTGTGCGATGTTTGATTTATTTTTGCAAAGTCAAATTTCTATTGCAGGCTTTTTAAATGCATATTAGCTAGCGGGTCTCAAAAGTGTGTAACAAAACTTAAAATAAACAAATATCGCGATAAGCTTTAAATTTTTGCTGTAATGTACTTCTATTAAGGTCAGCATATACCCATTTAATTTGATCATAGTACTTTTGAATCACCTTGCATAGGGTAAGAAAATTAACTGTATTAACGATTGAATCTCACTCAAAAGAAGCACTAGAAGAAGGAAACGAAGAAAAGGGGGACAAAAGATAAGAGAAGATTAAAAATTAATTACAAATAATAGTGAAGACGTTACAGGAGACTAAATAAATATCAAACGATAAGATTTGGGAGAGCATTAGAGAATTATACATGCGCTTAATCATAAGTAAAATAGGCAACAATGAAATCACAGGATATGATTCAGTAGAACAAAGTTGGGAAAAACTGAAGAGAATACCTAGATGCAACAAAAGAAGCATTGGGCACAAGAACAATAAATGCAATGCAAATAACACTAAAACCCTGTGGTTCAACGAAGAAATCAGAAGAAAAACGTCCTGCAAACCTGCGATACCTGTCTAACATAAATGAAAATGAATAAGAGTAAGAGTAAGAGTAAGAAATCAGGTAAACGCTAGAAACTATTGGGAAGCATTCACCAGAAATGTGGAAAGTGATCTTTACAGCGCACAAAGGAAAGTATGTCAAATGCTAAACAAAAAGAAGCAGTAATGTTAAAGAATACCAACACATTAATGGAATTTTAAATTTCGCTATAAAATTAAATCTATTTCAAATGTTTTCAGTCATATGTGATAAGATGCAAAGAATTATCAGCGGAGGATTAGGAATCATTATTTCAAAATTTTAGCACTTTGAAATATTACAAGTTTCGATACGCAATATTTCGGCATTTCTGCAAGTGTAAGCCTGTGACAATCAGAATTTCCAATAGTTATTGAAGTTTGATATTTTCCGACGCTCATATTGGGCATAAAGGATTTGAGAAGAAGAAGAAGAAGAAGATATTTAAAAATTAAAGTATGAAATCACCGCACAATCTTTGCTTTAGTTTTACTTTCAAACGAATTTTTCGTAGAATTTTTACAGTTCGTCCCCAATTAAATTTGAATAAATCGTACGCACGCTTTAAAATTAGAGTGTGCACTAAAATAAATCGGTCTCAACAAAAGATTAAATGTTACAAGGTGATCAGATTGCAGGAAAGTGCTTGAATATGCAGAATAAAAAAGAAACGGAGTTTGTATAAATCGAGCATAATTTATAGCACAGACTTGAACTTCATATCGATATTATCTAATACAGATACCAATAATTATCGAATGAAATATTAACGTGTGTTGGTTATGGTAGAATTCTCACGAGTGCTTTATTTTAAATTAGGTGGAGTACTCGTGTTGACTTTTTGACAAGTGTAAATCTAACGCAGGTAATGTTTTCTGCAACGCTTTCTTTAAAGAAAGTGTGTTGCTTACATTGAGATCAAGAATGACTGGGTTTATGATTCATTTACGGTCTTTTTAAAGGAGAGTGAGCCATGTCAAGATGGGAATTTCGTTAGTGTAAACAAGACTTTTTCTGTTAGAAATTCTGTTCACTGGATTCATTCCTTTGTGGTAACATTTTATAAAATTTAAAAAAGTCATTAAAAACTTTTTTTGATATAAATTTGTTTTGTCAATAAAAATAATAGTAATTAATTTTAAGGTTATCTTCATTATAAAATCAGCATCGCTAGTTAATTGTGTTATGATTGTGCTGATAATCAATATTTAACAGATATATTAATCATTCTGATAATTTCATTGGGAAAAGTTTCTAGTACATCGTGATGCTTTATGGATTTTTGTGTAATCTCATCTTTTACGTCTTGTACACTCAGGTGAATCTGAAGAGTTCTGTTGGACACGTACCGTGGAATACCAGTCATGTTGCGAAGAGCCTTGGATTGGAAGCTCTGAATTATTTCTATTGTAGAGTTACTTGCGCAACCCCCACAGTTCACAACGGTACAGCTATGCGGCATGGATTATGGTCTTGTGTAGAAACAGTTACCAAGGAGCCAATACGTATTTCTAATTTTTAAATCCATCTACTTTTTTTCTTAGTTGTATGTGTGTTCCAGGTTAATCATCTATCAATGTACAAATCGAGGTACTTTACTTAAATTGATATTAATCGGAGGACAAGCTGCTCGTTCCGTCGTAAAAGTAACGTGTGAGGATATATTTTCTATCAGAATTAGATGTTATTGTGTTCTTTTCGCAACTGTAGTTGGATCTTCGCTGCATGTCAGTAGCACCATATCATCGACACTTTGTTCCATAAGTCGGGATATCGTATGTGCACCGTAAGTACATTAAGGGCTCTAACATGCTACCCTGAGGCACTCCTGGTTGGATTTGTTTTATTTCAGAGATTCTAGATAAGATAGATAAGAAATAACTTCATTTAGTGAGCAGTGCACCAAACTATTCTGCCATATATTTCGTTAATCTCAATCTTTATTTGGTCATCCTTTTCTTTCTTCTGATAGTGTTTCTTCGTTATTCGTGAAAACAACAAATGAACATTGCATACGATGAATTGCTTAGAAGACCTTCGGTTGAGGCCTGCGTCCAGTAGGAGTCAGAAAAAGATCGAAGAAGAAAAGGAGCAAGAGGAAGAAAGGAAGGAAGGTGGGGAAAAGTAGGACAGGAAAAACGGAAACAAGAGGAAGAAGAACAGGAAACGGAAAAAAGAAAAGGAAGAAGAAGAACTAGAAGTGTCTGTTATTTGTCTTTGTTTGCTTGTCAAATACATTCGCCCTTTCTTGCTCTTGATTTGTTGTGATTGCGCTTTCCTCTTCCTGAACTTAATAATTATAATAGTCTTGAAATCCCAAATCCTTGCTCTCCCATTCTATACCTAATTCTGTTTCGGCATACAAACTATCAGTTTTCGCCACGTTTTCTCTGCATTTGCTATTCTTAGGTGTTGACATAATTGAACTGAAGATATTTCTCTCAGGATTTCTTCGATTCTCTTGCACCTTTTTCTTATTTCTTTACTCTACCATGCTGTGTTTTTTTTTGCTTAAATGAATCAAAGCTACATTTACTGAAACTCTAAATTAACGATCTACTCGTATCTGACCCCCAAGGGAGGTAGATGTCTAGCAAAAACGTTAGTATTTACTGAAACTTGTTATTTAGAATTTAAATGCACAGAAAACGAATGGGTTTAAAAACACTTTAAACTCTAATCTGCCTACCGTTGCAAAATTTAATAATTTAAATCAGTTAAATATTTACATTTTTTAATTTCACAGTACGGGATTAAAATCCCACGGTTCGAATGCTAGAAACTAGCGGTCCGTTGGTAAAAAAAAATTAAAATTATGCAGGTTTAAGCTGCAAGATTTAAACAGCGAATAATATAAATGATCTCCAGCTGAGAAAAGGGCGAGTACCTACTCTAGAATCAAAAGCTTTATGTACCGTATCATCTAAAAGGTTTCACTTTTTAAGTATGTCCCTTAAATGTACCATTAGAAAAAAATGTAAAAAGTCCCGCTGAGATATTGCGATTAAACAATTTAAACATGCCACAGTACAAGTTGTTAGCGTAAGCAAAAAAGCACAGGTAGTTATTATTATAATTTAGGTGACTCGTTTTCGATTATTATGAGAATTATAATGAAGTTGTGCAATAACGAACGGTAACAAACTGGTTAATATGATGAATTTATTTGGGTTTATTTATGGGAAACCTTACGAACTTAATTTTCACATACGTCAAGGTCATCCAGTGGTTTACCAGAACGTTTTTGAGGTTAGTTCAGTTTCATTTATTTATTACTCTTAATTAATTTGGAAACGAGTCACAGATTAGCTTAATATTTTGAAGAACCAAGATTTAAAAAAATAATTAGAAAATTTATATTTTTCTGTTATTTCTGCCACTGACTTTCTAACCCGTTACCATAATCGTTTGTTGAGTTGCAGCATTAATAAATGCATCACGTATTTCATATTAATATTAATTTCAAAACAGGCTTATAGACAGAAATACATTTAATCCGCAACTGAAAACAATAGGATAAATGTAAAATAGCAAGATAACAATCTTGACTTTTCAAAACTTTTTCAACAATAAGCAACCTTTCCCTACGCACGTGCGGGAGTGTAATAAAATAAACGAGCTAAAATAAAATATGCAAAACCGTAAGGTTTCGGGCTATTTTAATTCTGATTTTAATTCTAATCCAATTCTAAAAGCGAACAAGGCCACCGATTTTTATCAAACCTGCGTAAATCGTGCTTTAATAAATCTTTACTAATAACTTTAATCAGTCTGGAATGCGTGTTATTATTATTTAAAAATTCGAGCTGGAATTTTTTGGGCTTCAAAAAGCCTCCATAGAGTTAATCACGTATGGATCGAGAGGGCCTGAGAGCGCGCTTTCAAAGGTTTCAGTGCGTGAGCGTGCATGGACAACTTGATTCAGTGGCAGGATGAGCTTTCAAAGGCTCTTCCGTGAAATACTTAAGAATATTTAATAGTCTTGTTGGATGAATGGGTTAAAAAATGAAAGACACTGCGGTGCAAGTGGTTACCTTTAAGGAGTTTTTTATAAATCCTGTTTGATTTACTCTTTTCTCATTCAATCCTGTGTTATGCAGGTGACTGAAAGAACCTTTTCTAATTAAAAAGAAATTTTTATAATCTCCGTGTATAAAGTAAAGAAGGATACCGAAGGTATTTTGTGTTCATTTAGCTAAAATTACAACAATCTAAATATATAACTTGAATCGTTTCTTATTAAAAGCAAAGAGCAATGTCTTTCTTGACTTTATTTTTTCTGAGTTCACGCAGGTGGAATCCACTCAATGTCACATTCCGCGCTTATGGTATTCCATTGCGGATCTTGATCATGCACCAGTTCTTTGATAGTGACTTACAGTGAAATTTATTGAGTAACAACAAGGGCATTTCAATTATGCGGGCTGTGAACGCTTTTTATTTTTTCTTGTCAGATTGAAATTGCCGTGCAAGATCGTAATTTTTGTCTTATTGTCCATAGCTTTCGTATAAAATGCCGTATAAAGGGGCTTAAAGAAGACCTAAGGCAAATTAAATATAACAGCATCGGAGGGAGTTTTAGGAGAAAACTAACTTTTCTCTTTTCCGTTAGTTTAATAGCTGCAAATTCCATAAAATTCTGGAACTTAGGTTTAAGTAAATTGGTGTTGTGGTCCACGGTATAAAATGGTAATATGTAGCCAATTTTTATTGTAAATTACGTATATAAAAGTCTGGTGATTTCAACGCTTGGTGAGCACTCAAACCCTAACGTTACACTTTGTTTCTAATTTGCCTTGTATTTTTGGTGAAAGCTGTACTTGAATTTATAATTTCTTGCTGGTTAGATTTAACAATTTCGAGCAAATTTACAGCTTTGAATTTCTGCGTTTTAAATATTTGGTATCCCAACCTATTTACCCAACTTGTTTCCACGTTTGTTTTTATGTAAAATTCATAACTGTGACGCAGGAAATTTTGTAAATTAATTACCCAACGTCCGAAAGTGAATAAACAAAAACTAGGAATTTATTTTTACAAAATTGAGATTTGGAAAAATTTATTTCATAGCACTTCCCTGCTTTCATTTGGTTTAATCATTGCAAATTTATTCTGGAGCTTGGGTTCAAGTAAAAGGCGTAGGTTAATGTTGTAAACCCAGATTTGCAAGTGCCAACAACCAGAGAAAATTGCTACTGTAAATCACGTATATAAGAACTTGGTGATTTCAATGCTCGATGAGGACGCAAAACCTAACTAAGGTTGAGCTTTATTTTTGCACATATTTACCCCTGCTCGAATGAAAATTTTAGCAATTTTGGTAAAAGTTTTGCTAGTTAGGCTCAACAATTTTAAGTCAATTTAGAATTTGAATTTTTATGTTTTAAATATTTGGTATCCCAACCTACGTTTACATGATTTGCTTCAAGATTTTTCTTAATGTAAAATTCATAATTGAGACGCACAAAATTCTTGTAAGTTAATTATCCAGGGTTTGACAAGTAAATAAACAAAATCTCGAAAACGTTGTTAAAAAAATGAGATTATATTTGCAAAAAAATGAAATTGTTTATTTAATAGCAATTCGTTGATTTCATTTGATTTGATCGTTGCAAATTTTTAACATTCCGAAGATTGAGTTCAAATAAAAACAGTTTGTTATTGTCAACGTTTAAACCAAAACCTATAGGTGAGAGTAACTGATGGGTATATACAGGGTGTTAGTTAATGCTTTTGCCAAACATTACGGATTGGTGTGTAACGAGAAAAGAAGTAAAGAATTCTCATACAATTTTTTTTTTGTTTTTTTCCCTTTAATTATTTTGTGGTTGATAATAAAATTTTATTGTTACTTCATGTATTAAACTCTTATTTATCCCCAAAAATTTTGTTCCTGTATCTTTAACCCGTTTGTTTTTGTTTTTCCCGAGAAGAGTTTGTCTTAATGTAAAATTCGTAACTGTGACGCAAAAAATGTTCAATGATCAAAAATCTGTCAAGTAATACGCAAAAATTCGAAATTTTATTTTTACAAAATTAAGATTTTGTTTTCAAAAAAATTTGAAGGTGGTAACAGTCACAGATGATTTTTCTTGCGAATTATGTATGTAGGTAAAGGTTTGACGATCTCAACAACAAAAACAATAGCAAGACACTGTGTTTGTTCTTGATTCATGTTTATCCCTGTTTTTTATGACAATTTCTGGTAAAATGTATATTTTTAGCTGTGTTCTATAATATCAAATAAATTCAAGATTTCTATATTTTAACTATTTGGTTTACTAGCCTATTATAAAATATATCCACTGTATGCCCAAAATTTCTGTAACTTAATTTTTCAAAGTTTAGCAGGTGGATGGAAAAACTTGAAACTACATACATTACAAACCAGAATTTTGAGATAACAGTCAAACATATTGCGCATATAAAGGACTGTTGATTTCAACGCTCGGCGAGAAAGCAAACCCCCGTAACGTTGCGTTTCGTTTTTACTTTTTGCACATGCTTGCCAGTATTCTTATGAAATTTTAAGCATTTTTAGGTAAATACGTGCCTGGATTTATAAATTATTGCACGCTACGCTCAAGAATTTCAAGTAAAACTTGTAGCATTAAATTTGTTTGTTTACAAATTTAATTTACCAATCTATCCTTGCAAAATTCATTTAAAGGTTTTTGATCAATGTGTTGCATAACATTTCTGCAATTTAATTTTCAAAATACTGGCAGGTAAATAAACGAAACGTTTCTACAGAAAAATATTTGCATAAATATGAAGCTAGTTATTTTATTGCTTGAATTTCGAGGCTAATGAGCTAATGACAGTTTAGATGAATCTTTGCATTTAAGGCTTTAGAACTTTCAGCCTTGCCCTAGGAAAAACAAGAGCCATCAGAACTCTAAGATTTCCAAATTTCTCTTCTAATGCCTTCTAATGATTTTAAAAATTTAATGTGTTCCTAGAAAACTTTTTTAAAATCATATTTTTTTTCTAAAATAAATCTATTTATGTCCAAATTTGAAATATAAAAAAAGGGGGAATTTACTTTTATCCAAAAGTTTTTCCAATTAAGGAATCTTCTCTAAAAACTCTTAAATTATTTTTAGAAGTTTTCTTTTAATTTTTCTAATACTGAAACCTTCTCCAAAATAAATTTCCTTTAGAAAGAACTCTATTTATCTTTGGACAATTTTTTTAAATTTATTTTTCCTTGAAAACATTTCGAATTTAAAACTTATTTCCAAAAGATAATATCGAAATCTCTCCCAGAAAGAAATCTATTTTTCTATCTGATCTTGAAATATTTTCCAAAATCTTTTTTTCGCCTTTTTTTCTTCTTCGAAATTATTAACAAAGCGAAATCTACCTTTATTTACAAGTTTTTCTAACTAATTAAGGAATCTTCCCCGAAAACAAACTTAGTTTTTTTAGTTTTTTCCTTGACATTAATTTCTCATTTGAAATATTTCCCAAATTTTTCTAATTTCGAATTTGTTCTAAATATATATTTTTTCTGATTTTAAAATACTTTCTAAAGGACATTTTTAATTTTCTCTAATATCATGATCTTTTCAAAACTGAAATATATTTTCTCTTTTTGAAAAGCTTTTTGATTTTAATATACTTTCCGAAAGAAAATTTTCTTTTCTTTCAAATTGTTTTAAATTTTTCTGATGTCGAAATCTTTTCTAAAAGGAAATATATTTCTCTTCTAGTTTTAAAATATTTTCCAAAGGAAAACTTTCTTTTCCTTCAAAAACTTCAAATTTTTTTTAATGTTTCTGGTATTGAAGTATTCTCTGGAAAGGAATCTGTTTTTCTTTAAAAAAATTGTAATTTTTATCTTCAAAATGTTGTTTGACTTTTTTAATAACGAAACCTTTTCCAAAACGAAATCTCTTTTTGTAAGAATTTAGTATGTAAGCACGTTTTGTTTATGTTATTGTTTAGTATGGATAAGCGGACGCTTCGTTGTCGGTAACGAAATTTCACGGATAAATAATCAGATACCGAACGGGCCCTGGGCTCACTTAATTTTGATTGTGAATATATTAAATATTTTGTATTTGTGTTTTCCTCGTTAAACTTCTTTTATTAAACATTTAGACTTTCATTTCCGACAGAATTGTAACATTTTCTTTGAAATAGAAATCGATTTTTAACTAATTAGTTTTCAAGAAAAGATTACTTTTCTTTCAAAAAAATCCTAATAATTAAATTAAAGAATCAAAAGAAATCTTTCAAATTCTTTTGAAAAATGTTTAATGTGAGTAATTTGTTGGAACTTCGATTTGTTTTCACTTAAGTTGTGAGTATTTACCCATTTCAGTAAACTCAAATATTTAACCCACACTTGATACCTGATACTTAATAAATAATCTATAACTCCTTATTTACAGCAAGAAGTCTCCCCTTCAACTTATTCCATCAAATTTTATTCTTTCCTCAACATAAGCAATTAATTAATGTTGTGTGTACCTACCAATCAAAACACTAAAAATTTCTTACACCGGAGATTTAGATCCAATTGCCAATCTTACTTTAAATAAGTAAAGAGTAAGTTAAGACAGTCTTTGTACAGTTATCAAAAATAAAAATTAGTTGAAACCTGCTTTGTAGGGGTCTCCATTTACAGTCCTGAAAAATAATTTTCACGTCGAGTAGAAACAAAAGTATGTATAACCCAAAATTCAGTACACTAAAATTATCTCAAGAAATATATAATAATTACATCAGCTGGTATATCACAAATACGGTACGGTGCTTCCAGAAGCAGATGTATCACCTCGCACCTACTAATAACCCCACAGGAGGTCAATACATAATTGAACTAAATAGTCGCATCACCAATACATCTGCCTGTTTTGTTAACAAAGGTACCGTTAAACATATAACTATGAGTAATATCTTCGATTTTTTCTACATTTCTTTGTAATTTGAGATCTTTTTAAATTTAAAAATTAGATTTGTATATAATAATCCTTTTATTGGCTTTGTGGAAATTTTTCAATATATTTTAACATTAAAATAATGTGAGTTCCAGGTCAAATAATTGTACCGAGTGCTGTTAGTTATCCTGATTACAGATATCAGTTAACGTTGGGTTGCTTGTTCTGGAATTGTTTATGTAAGGTGTGTAAGAATAAATCAATTAAGTTAACAAGAATTGCATTTTTAAACAGTAGGTTTGCTAAAGGAATTTGATATTAATTTCAATTGTTTATAGAAGCTTTCCTGGCTTTGCAAAACTTATGAAAATTTCTGTCGGATTTGGGTAAAAAGTCGAAAAATTCATTAGGAGACTTATATTCACAGAAAAGAGGAAAATCTTTTAAAAAGTAATTTTATAAACTGCAGAGATTAAAATTCAAACAAATAGCCAAATATCAATATTAAAGACAAAAACCAAGTAACCATCTCATTAATGTTTAGGAGTCCAAAAAAGGATTTGTAAACTAAGTAAAAAAATCATTATTTAATGAAAACATAGAAAACTCATACCTAACAAAAGGTTTTTCCAGAACCTTTTTAAAAAGCAATATCTTCAAATTTACAAAATTGAAAAGTAAAATAAATCACTAAAAATCCGAGGTACCAAGGACAACAATCCAAGAGTAAACATCCCATAAATATTTAGGAATCCAAAGAAGGATTTGTAGGTAAACTAAGCCAAAAAAGAATCATAATTTAAGGAAAACTCATACCTAACAAAAGAACTTTCCAGAAACTTTTCGAATCTACAAAATTTTAAAGTAAAACAAATAACCAAAAATCCAAGAGTAAACATCTCATAAATATTTATGAGTTCCAAAAAAATGCACTTGCCATGCCATGAAAAAAAAATTACTCGTAGTTGCTACCAAAATTGCGGTTGTTAAACGTTCAGTTTAAAAGCACACTTATACCTGTGACCTCTGCTTAAAATTTTATGCGCCCCGTTTATGTGTGTCAGATTCGGAGAACTCTCATCAACTGTCAAATAATTCATCACTTCACCGCCTACCAAATGAGTCATCCGAATAATAATATTTTTGCATTACATTTTGTAAATTACCGCTTCCGTTATTCTTATATTTATTGCCACTCAAAAATTTTCTTTGGCTTTTTTGCTAATTATTTTTGGTTTATTATTAATGAAAGTGCATTTAGGCTCTCTGGGTGACTAAATTTTTAATATTTCTTAGGGTTGAAGTAACCTTTGTTTTTATATTAAATAAGTATCTAAAAGCTAAATTTGTTAGGAAATTAGAAAGTCGCCATTAAGGTAAAGATTTCAGTACAGATTTAAATTAAGGTTCACTTAAGTAGGTATAACGCGAATTCACAAGTCGTAAGTAATTTAAATTTCAGGTGAAGCGTATATTGAAGCACCGACTCCTAAGGGGCTCGATTTTATTTGATTATTTTAAAGAGTATTTAACGACTAATCTTAAAGTTTTAAGGATAGATTTAAACCCGAATTTTCCTTGATTATCACTGTGTTACCTAGGTATTTTGTTATTTAAATGATGCTTAAGTAAGTTCAATGCAAGTAGCCTTAGTTTCCATTTATTAGTGGTTTAGGACTTGTCATTCTATTTCCTGTTAAACTTAGCTTTCAGGGGAAACTAAAGTATCAGCGCAAGTTACCAAGAAAAATGTTCTTAGCACTTGGCACTTGCAACCCTTCATGTCGCCCAATAAATAAACAAACAATAAATTTATTAGGTGGTCGAACATGAATAAAAAATTTATAAATAAATACTCAAAAAATAACTAAACGCTAAGGGATAATCGTAAACTAGGATAAATCCTAAATTTCCCATCATTTTTTTTTTCAAAGTTGAAAGGATAATTAAGGAGTTAATCATACCTTAAAATCCTTGAAAATTAGAAACAATGAAGCTTACACGGAATTAAGTGTCACGTCCAGGTACCGCTGCATTCAACTGCGAAAATTTAAATGTTTCAGAGAAATACTGAAATGCAGGCGCCATCTAATGTGATTAATCGCTTAAAGCCCAATTTATAATGTTATTAAAATTCATAGAAAGGAACAAAGGGGTTAACCTCAATAATAGCAGGTTGACAAAGAAATGACTGACGTTTATGAGTACATTAGCACGTTAATAAAGAAGAAATTATCAACATTTTAACCATGTTTCCAAAGCAAGTACAAATCTATGTCTAATGTTAAGTTCCAGGGACGTGTTATTCCACAAAAATATGGGAATTTCAGACAAAGGGCACCTGATTGATTTTAAAGAGGGTTTTAGTTGAGGATATTGCTTTCATACAATGAACAAAAAATTAATCAAATTAAATGATGGCATTCTGGTTGTCTTAATAAAATTCTAGCCTGGTCTGACAGACCTAGTACGCCTCTGCTAAAATGTATAATTAATTCGAATTAGCAACCCTTTGTAACCGGAAGCCTGGATCTTGCTCAATAAATAAATAATAATCACCTTGAATCTTTTTTTAATATACTTCCGTTTTGTATTCCCCCCAAAAAATATTTAAATTTCCTAAAGCCATTATGTAATTTAACCTTTTTTCAAAACAAAAATCAAAATTCTTTTAATAAGGGTATTTAAAGAAAAATCAATGTGCTTACTTATAATAAAGCATAAAGAAATAAATAAATTGCCCATGACGAACAAAAGGAGAGACCAAAACACAATAGGAAATTATGAATCGATACTTTGAATGATGAGCTCACTTCCGAACTAAATTTACACCATCATTAATCAAGACTTGTCTGCTTCCGGTAGTCGTCTTTAAAGTTGATGTAATTCCTGCGAAACTGGCGGGTAGATTTCATATTAATTTTCCAATTTTTAAAACTTACTAAATAACATTTAGCTTTTTTGAAATAAAACATTTTCATGCAAATGAATTCTTATAACTAATTACTAATTTTTTATTTACTCATTTGGTTTTAATTCATTTTAATCATTAACCTTTTGAAACTGTTCTAGTTTGAAGACCAAACTAATCTAATCTACATTTATTTTTGGAAAAGATCTCAAAATTAGAGAAGCTTATAAGAAAGATAAAATTCCTATACAAAAACAATTTTGAAGCGTTAAAAAAGTATTTCAACAAGTCTTCAGAATCTGTCGTTTAAGTTTGTTCTTTAACAGCCTCGATGGTATTTTCTGTATTTTAAAGAAAGACAAAAACATTCCTCGTGACTTTTGCTATTATCCTAAAAACACTCATTCAATTTTCCAACATAAATATCATTCACTTTGAAGATGTAAGGAGCTTACCAAGATCTCTAATTTTCCGGAAAAGCCCGAGTAACTCGGGAAGCTTCGACAAGTTTTAAATTATTGACGAAATGTGCAGCTAGAGCAGGATTTATTTACTTATTTAGTTACTTGTGTATTTATTCATTTATTCGTTTCAATTGTTAACCAGTTTTTAACAGCTTTCTAATATTTTTTTAAATCTGAAAATCAACAGAAGTTTTAGAAGCGTTTAAGAAAAATGGAGTTTCAGTACAAAAGTAACTTGTAAAACCGAAAAATTATTGAAAAAAGGTTGCTACCAAAAAAAAAGAGAATCGCTACTCTTAAACCGCGGTAGCTCTAGGAAACACGCCGCCAACTGCCAGTGGGAATGTCGGGGTTCTTATAATAAGCTGTAAAATAAATGGGCACCAATCAGTTACCAGCGTGCCTTGCAGAAAAGTAGGAACCGTAACTGATAACCAGTTTCCTGAAATAGGTACCTACTTCAAAACACAATATAACCAAATAAAAGTACTTGCAGATCGTTCAGATATTTAATAAAATAAATTTGTAAATGAACAACTATGTATATAATAGATAACAAAATAAATGTTTAAATAACAAATAGACGTAGTAATTTATGGATGTAGCAGAATTAAACAATACTGAATATAAACAAATTATAAAGCATGAAAGGTAAAAGTAGCAAAACGCAATAATTACTGAATTAAGGGATTAGATTAATTCACGCTACCCTAACTTGAGTTATAGTAAAGCTTCGAACAAAAGCTATATGAATGCAAACCAACTTACAGCTTTAGCGCGTACAATTGAGCCGCCGATATAGAATATAATGTCGCAAGAACCAAGATGCTTTAAGCAAACGTAAGGGATCGCTACACGAATCAGGCCTGTCTCGTCATTTAGTCCTTAACTTTAAGTTAAATACTTAACTGCTACGCATTTAGCAGTTACACAAAACCTTGCGTCACCCTAAAAATTCTGAGTTAACAGCAACTCAACGTGCCTTGATATTTACAAAAAATGCGTTGAATACTCAAGCTACCATGGTAATCTGGTATATAAAAGTTCACTACATAAAACGCATAAAATAAAGATTAAACTTACAACACAGTTTGTAAGGAAGTCTACAGTAAGTGATTTAATTCAATAGACTTTTCGGTAGCCTTAATATACATAGATTAGAATTAAGTACTATATTAAACCGAAATTTCAGGTGGGTATAACAATCTGTACACCATTTATCGTAGGAAATCACAAAAGATATACCTTATAGAGTCATAGATGCTGGAAACGACTACGTAGGACAAGAGTTCTTCCAAAATCCAACTACCAAGGTAGGCTGCCGTTATAGTACCAACAGAGGACGGAACGACATAACATGCATTAACTGAGAATTATCACTAAATCTGGCCAAAAGTGGGTTGAATGTCGAAATGACACGTTAACGGGGTTTAAACGAGAAACCAAGTAGTAGCATACCTTATAAGATGAAAAAGCTCTCAAGCTGAGTAAAAGTAAAGTTGAAATAAGAACCACACCATGTGATCGAATTATAGAAGTTTCTAACACAACAAATCAAGGCACCAGACAATAGAGATCTCCATAAATTACTTCTGCTAATTCATAACAATAATTTTGGTGATAGGATGATCCATATAAATGTATATTAACTAATTCTTTTCCAGCCATCAAAACACATCCAACTTGGAAGACACGACTTGCAAGAAGACCCTGAAATCGAAAAAGAGGACCAGCAAGACCAATTCAAAATTGATCCAAAAATCCCTAAATGTGGGAATTTCCCCTGAAGGTCACAACGTAAACTTTTAACTAAGATAGAGGATATGCTACCCGAACTACTACTAAGCGTCAAATATTGGCTTAAGTTACAAATCGTTGTGAAAAATACTGTATTACAATAAAATTGTAATTAGGTCTTCAGATCTTGTGATCACTTTAAATATGCAGCTTGCGCAGATCTCTGATTTGCAGGGATTATCCGAACGTTTCTGGAAAAGCCCGAGTATCTCGGAAAGCTTCGTCGGGCTTTAAAGTTTTGACAAAGTCTGTGACTAAACATTGAAAGACTGTTGCAAAGATGTTTTCTGTGCTTTAAAAAACAAAACCATTTCTGTTGACCTTTTAACAGCATTCTACCTTCGTACAATATTTCAGTTCTCATTCACCTTGAACATGTAAGCAATTACAAAGTTTCAGAGTTCCGAATGTTTTCGGAAAACCCCGAGGAAGTGGAAAAGCACCAACAAGCATCAAATTTTTAACCAAATCTGCAGCTATGCTAGGTTTACTTGTTTTTCAAGCTAAAACATAAAGTGCTTAAGATAATATACTGGGTGTTTGTTTGCAGCTATAAATATGATGGTTACATATTTATAGTAACACCTTTTGTTTTCGTATTCATTTATTTATCCTTTTCTATCGTCTTCTTAGGTGTCCTATCTGTTTTACAAACATAAATGATGGTTATTATCACCTTATAATCCTCCGTATACGGGGTCCCAGTAGTATTTTTTCTTTTCCTTCTACAGAATTCATTTCTAAAATTAAGGAAATTCATAGCATTTCAAGGATTCTCTGATTTTTATACAAAACCAGACATCTATTGATAATTATATGAAGTAGTTTAGGTTCTAAGAATTTTTTTTTCAATATTGTGAAGAGGATTTCATTAATTTCTAGCCTTTAAAGGCACATTTTCTTTGCTGAATATTTCTTATGACTTTTAGGCTTAAGGTGCTTATTTATCACTACATTTTTAAATCATTCTTAAGCAGGTTTAAGTTTACTAGTGGGAATTACCCGAATGTTTCCGAAAAAGTTCGAGGTATTCAAAAAGCAGTTGCGTTTATATTTCTTGAGCTTTTATCAATTTGTACTGCTGCTAATGTAATGCGTGAAATAGAGAATTTCTAATAACAAAAGAAAGCTTATATTATATTCCCCATTAAATAACTAAGGGGGTGGGGTAAGAACCTAACTAACAATGGTGAGTTTTTAAACGTGCCTTTTATTACGACTCCTACATTAAAGTTTACATAAGCGAGTATTAATGTCTTACACGGATTTTATTTGGAAATCAGGCTGTAATCTTGTTAACTGCGAACACAATATACTATTTAATTCTAGTAATAAATTTGGATAATAAAACAATAGCGGCCATTTAGAACCTGCTCCTAAATGGGCTAGTCAGAACCGTATTACTCCAGTTCGTACAAAGCATAGGAGTATGATTTATCCAACTATCCCCGAGTTATTTTCCTAAACGCACGTTTAGCGGTTTCGTTTATCGAATAACGCAAAAACGCACAAACAGAGCGAGACAAATTTTAAATGGTAGAAAAATGGTTTGATCGATGGGAACGCGATCATAAAGAGAGATACATAACGCACATTAGGAAACTACCGCCTTTTGTAATTAGTGTCCCCCCTGTGGGAGGCACGCCCGTTTATTAGAAAACAATGTGATCACTTTGTTGAAATAATCACGCCAGGCGATTGCTCAGATTATATCACCTGAAATCTTTATTAACGTAACCACAAGTGTGACACGATGTAAACATACTTAACCAGGAATATCCCAAAGGGAGCTCGTTATAATTGCCGATGATTTGTGATACAATTTTATAATGCCGTAGGGTTTTAGATATATCAGCGTTACTTTTGTATAATAATATGATTAATATTAAACACGTCGGTTTTATTATGAACTATTATTGTTCTAAATAATGTTTTCTGTTGTATCGAACAACTGTATCAGAAGGTACGAATTAAAATCTTCCAGGTTGCCAAACCCTCCGGGGATTTTCTTGTAAAGACGTGATTAATTCTTATCAGTTATTAATTTATAGTACTGGTATTTGTCACTTTTAAAATTACTTTGCTAAAGCAAAACTGGGAGAAAGTCTCTGTTTAAGAATCTTTTTGTTGAAAAAAAAATAATAATTACTTATTCTAGAATATGGTAGAAGCTTTTAGGGTGTTCTGGGTGTCCAGCATTCGTAACACTGCCCTATCGAGTCTAAATTTAACACAAACTAGATATGTGCTACAACTTGTTAGATTATTAATCTAAAATCAAACTTTAAATTTTATTTTACATTCTTTGAATTTGTGTTAATAAATATCAAAGCTATGCATCTTTCCTTCGATCAACCATTCTCTAAGACCCTTTGTCTTATACCAAACTCTGTTTTGTAGAGCTCCGTTCTCCACTGCTTCGTCTATCCATGATCTCTTTGGTGTTCCTCTCTTTCGTCTTCCCGTTGCCCTTCTAACATGTCCCTACCATATCAGTCTTTCATCTTCTATGTACGTCGTGGCCAGTGAAATATATACTTCGTAACTGGAAGGGAGACTGCAATATTAGAAGTGAAGCCAAGTAACCCGCCTTGTCGTGGGTATCTCCTTCTCTTTCTTACTTACATATTGCTCATAAAGGTGCGTGAAAAAGGCTATATTAACAGATTAACACCAAGAAAAAGTTGAACAAGGTACACTTCGCTTGTCTCACTAGGTGCAAGCGCGATGGTTATACCCAAAGCTTGCTTTCCTTGTCGGCCTCAGCCTATTCAGTAGGATTAGATGCAGCGACGCCCTTCCAGTTACGAAGTATATATTTCACTGGTCGTGGCGTCTGTTTTGACATTCATTTTCTTACGCATTTCTTCGTTTGTTGCTCTCTCTAATCTTATCAGTTTGCAACTTCTACTCCAGTGCTCCACTACGGTTGTTTTTAATCATTCCGTTGTTCTTTTTATTGATGACCCATACCTCTGCCCCATAGATCATAATACTCTGTATCATGGTGTTGTAGATACTTATTTTCGTGTGTTTTGGGCGTATGTACTATATATTATCCACGAGGATGATCGTTAATAGAGTACCTCAATGCGTTATTGTATGCGTGGTATGCTGATACGGAAAGGCATGTTGAATACCACCGGCGAATCTTACAAATTGTATGGGCTATTTTGCATGAATAGAGTGAGTAAGTTGCTTACTACATGACCTATGTTACTCATTAACTCGTTACGTTCTTTCTGATAATACCTTAGGTAATATTAGAGTGACTAAGTTGTTTACTACGTACATGACCTAGGTTACTCAGTAATTTGTTACGTTCTTGCTGATAATACCTTAATGTTTATCAACAAGAGTCTGTTGAAGTTACGTTCGAAAGTTTTCAGTGGATCGCTTTATTCCAAATTGCACTTTTTATTTAGTTTTAGTGTCTTAACTGAACCTTAGAAAAACATAAAGATATGGTATATACGTTTGTTCTCTTCTACGAGATTACAATGTTTTTATTATTCTCC
This sequence comes from Melanotus villosus, assembly GCA_963082815.1. Classification (NCBI taxonomy): domain Eukaryota; kingdom Metazoa; phylum Arthropoda; class Insecta; order Coleoptera; family Elateridae; genus Melanotus; species Melanotus villosus. The sequence goes on from OY720420.1 coordinate 80,679,287, forward strand.
AAGACTCAGAGCTCCTTGTTCCACCTAAATGCTGTTCTATATTTTAGCATTTTTATTACTCTATTCATTTTTTTCTTGCCCTACTAACCTCTTCACTTCTTTTCTGTTTCTCTATAATTATGTAGGTATTTGTATATCTATTGTTCTTTAGCCATCTACATTTTCTATTGTTTTTCTCCTTTTCCCCTAATGCCTCAGAACGTGCTTCTTCAAGTAATTTATTTTTGTAAATTCAATAAATAATTTTTTTTCTAGAATATGGTCGAAGTTTTTAGGCTGTTCTGGGTATCTAAAATTCGTAATACTCTTCCTGATGACGTTTACCACTACATATAAAAATTGAACTAATTACACAGACAGTTTTTCATAATATTAATCAAATATCAGAATTTGAACTTTGACATTTTTTTGAAATTTGTATTAATAATCTCAAAACATATTAAGAGTGGAATTTGCTAAGGTAAAGCTAATAATTACTTATTCTAGAATACGGTAGAAGCTTTTAGGATGATCAGCATATGCATATATGCAACATGCTCCCCGATGATACGGTCGGCTATACTATCAAATACCAACATACAACACAAACTGAATATTAAAGCTTTTAAGCAGATTATTAACCCAAAATCTGAATTTGAATTTTATTTGACATTTTTGAAACTAGCGTTTATAAATTTAAAAAATATAAAAGGTTGAGGTTCTTTAAGTAAAACTAACAAATACATACTTATTCTAGAAAACGGTAGAATTTTTGCTTTAATAATTTTTTTTAAATACGTAAAATTAATAAATAATTCGTAGTACTTGTAAATTAAGTCAAACAAATATCTGGCAATTAGAATAATAATTAGCTGTTCTTATCTCATTTTATTTCATGCCTAGCAAATAACCTTGAGATCTGTCGCAATGGATTATGCCAAGCCCATCATATGCCAGCTGTGATACGAATTTAATGATAGGTGTGATATTCAATAAATTTATTGATGGCTGTGGTAGATCTTTTTATAAATTATTTGATCAATAAATTCATACACCATGAGGGATATTTTAGCTAATCATAATGCAGGTGAAAAAGTTGACGGACTCCTTTGTGTTTGCGTGTATTACAGGCTACACACAAACGTCTATTAACATTAGAAAAACCCATCAGTTTTAAATGGGTGTGTATCGATTTGGTTACTGCCCATTTCAAGTAATATTTAGATTGTTCTTGATGATTTGATTATATAAACAAGTCGTTCAGTTATCGGAAGGCCTTGATTTGTTGAAGTGCTAAATAACCTAAGTATTTCTTTTTTATATAAAGCTAATAATTATAACATTTTTAAGGAAAAAGACAAAAAAACGAGCTTGAAACAAATAAAAAAATCAATTATAAACCATAGAATAATCACAAAAAATTAGACCTATTAAGAGCAGGTAATTTAAAGAACTGTCTAAAACTTCGCCACATGGTCCTAAGGGAGTCGTTCAGTTGCTCATTGTTTTGTCTTGTTATGAGGAAGTAGAGTTACTGACTGTTTTTAAACATCTAAAGTGTTCTAAAAATACATTTAAAAGCTTATTTTTGCGTCTAAACTTTTATTTATGGACCAGGAACGTCTATGCACCAGTTAAGTTCTAACAATATAGTTTAATCAAATCATGAAAAATCTGTATTTAGAAAGATATTAGGTACTTCTGTTGTGTTTTTTACAATTGTTTAAAATGATTTAAAAGCATTTCCCTAAAGGAGTTAACTCCTAACCCCTAAAATTGCAAAATTTGGTCTTTAAAATGCTAGTGTATTCTAACATTACTGCGAAATTTTTAAAAAGCCAAAGTAAACAAAATTCAAAATTCACAGATAAACTAAAATATCAATAATATTTACATCATGTTAGATTTCTCACGCTTTTAATATTACCGTTACGCCCATATTATCTGCTTACATTATTCTAGGTACATAAATAATTTAAAAGATCGCAATAATCTCTGTTGATTTTTGCTTGGTGCATATTTTCAAGGGCAATACCTGTTTCTGATAAATATTTTATAAAACTGATGTTAATATTTGTATTTACATAATTACAAAATATCCACAAACAATCATTTTATCTGCTACATTAAATTTCCACTTTTAAGTCGCAGTAACGGCCATTTGATAACTGTACAAATGTGATGAGCAGGAAATCAGAGTTAAACCATTTTTAATTTGTGCTTGTTCAGTTATTTCTCAATGCTTATTTTTAATGTGCTATGAATGCGTTGTTAATTCCGTGCTCCTTGTTTGTTAATTACAGATGAAATCGATTTGAATCCTCGTCCTTGGAGCAACAAGAAAAACTGATGAAATTCAAGAAGCTGCTTAGACTTAGGCGTGTGTTTTCACAGATGAGTTTTTATCCTACCCCTTATTCTACACTTAATTGGGCATTTTACATTTGATAAATTCTGACATGTTCTATCTAAAATAAATTTTCCAATCTATTTATTAGGATCCGCTTTAAGCAACGCGCAAGTTTTAACGAACACGCTTGACTTTTTAAATATAAGCTAAATATATCATTTTATGTAAAATAAAGGTTTTCTCAATAAGGCCTCTAAATCAAATTTTTAAATAAAAACCAACACCTTCCAGTGAACTTCTCTACAAATTTTCAATTTGACTTAAACAATTTGTCTTCGCATTAATGACAAATTCAAACATCTAACACGAAAGGCATGCATGTAACCTAACTTGAAAAGTTGTTATTACAGAAACAAAGACAACATTTTGTTAATTTATTGCATTTGGAAATTTACCATAAATTCTAAAACAGCACAAGAATTATTAAAGAGTTATACTTTATTTTTGTATTATTGACACTTTAAAATATTTCAGCACAATTAAGATATAATATAACAATTGTTTTTCTAACAAATAACTAAAATAAAATCACACAAAACTGATATAAAATTCCATTCCAATGTCATCTTTTGCTTGCGACACCTACCGAAAATTGAAGACCCTGAAGAGCTACTCTTCGTCGATGATGATATTTCAGTATTCGTTTAACATACTAATTTCGGTAATGGTAGTCTAACAGCTTTGATTCTGTACGTAATTTTGCGTATAATAATTTATAGAATTTATTTACATTCGAACGTTAGTAAATTTGGTAATTTTTGAAATAAGTCTTATGAACATTAACATTACTCTTCTTCCTCTTCTCCATCCTCTTCTTCCTCTTCTCCATCCTCTTCTTCCTCTTCTTCCTCTTTTTCCTCTTTTTCCTCTTCTTCCTCTTCTTCCTCTTCTTCCTCTTCTTCCTCTTCTTCCTCTTCTTCCTCTTCTTCCTCTTCTTCCTCTTCTTCCTCTTCTTCTTCCTCTTCTTCCTCTTCTTCCTCTTCTTCCTCTCCTTCCTCTTCTTCCTCCTCTTCCTCTTCTTCCTCTTCTTCCTCTTTTTCCTCTTCTTCCTCTCCTTCCTCTTCTTCCTCTTCTTCCTCTTCTTCCTCTTCTTCCTCTTCTTCCTCTTCTCGCACTTCTCCCTCTTCTCTCTCTTCTCCACCCTCTTCTTCCTCTTCTCCATCCTCTTCTTCCTCTTGTCCATCTTCTTCTTCCTCTTTTTCCTCTACTCCATCTTCTTCTTCCTCTTCTCTCTGCTCCATAGTCACCTTCCTCGTCTTTTCCTTCTCCTCCATCCCCCTCTTATTCTCCTCTATCTTCTTCTTTGTAGCCTTTAATCGGCCAACTTCGGACAAAGACCTACCACATTTAGTTCCAGTTATCGCAATGTTGTTTCGGTCTTCGTATACTCTGAGGTATAAATAATTATACTATTTTATCATTGTTAAATGCCAAAATAAGAATTATATTAACAACGTTATATTATGTTTTATTTATAAAATCTAAGTAAAGAGAAACTTTAGACAAATTAAATTTCTACCTACCTGAAAGAAAAAGGCGTGAAAATTAATATTTTACGAACAAAATTATGGATTTTGGAATATCCTTACTAATTTGCATCATAAATACGACAATTTTTGTTACTGATTTTATCTGTTTGATTGTTCGTAACTATCTTGCTTATTCATCTAACAAAACGAACTATGAATTTTTTAAAACAAGAAGAAATATCCCAATTACTAACTTAATTTTAAAGTCTGGAGATATGCCAAAATTTACACAAATTTTTAAAACTGCGGAGAGGAAAATCGTCTTTTGTTTAATTTCTGAATATTCCGAAAAGCAGAGGTGCACCGAAAGGTTCTGACATTTATTTAACAATTCTGATCGAGGTAAAATAGTAAAACTAATATTTTAAATTTATCTTTGAAAAGTGTTTAAATTGAAAGTTGTCAGTTAAAACTGTGTAGAGATACTGACATGTTGTTTAAGGCGGAAAAATCCCAAAAATAAATGTTGGAAATTTGATTGTAGATAAAACATGCCTGAATTTATCAAATGTGAAGTGCATAATAGTATTTAGGCCCGATTTGGTACTTTAAAAATGTAGAATGAAAAGTATGACAAAGGTTTACCTGTGCAAAATACAGCAACTTCTTGAATTTGATTAGCTTTTCCTGTTAACTCAAAGGACGAGGATTTCAATCGGCGTCTTCTGTAATTAACACACAAAGAGCACGAAATTAACTACGTATTCACAGCACCTCAGAAATAAACACTGAAAAGCAACTTCATGTACTCGATAAAGCACAATTTAAAAATGGTTTTATTCTGAATTCATGCACATCATATTTATGCAGTTATCAAATGCCCGTTACTGCGATTGAGCCACACATAAAAATTTCTTATGCAACAAACGACACAGTTCTGGTAACTTTAAATATGAAAATTGGGGAATAGCTCGTTTGGTTTTTGCGATTATTTTGTGATTATGTAAATACAAAATATTTACCATGAGTGTTAATCAGAAACTGATGTTGGCATGCACTGAATGCCTGGGAACGACCCAGCTAACAAGATTCAAACCTTCATAACTCGTAAAATTTTCCAGGACACCACTGGGATTTGAACCTGGGTAGACCAATTGGGAAATAAGCTTTCAACCCATTGAACTATCGAAACCTCCCCAAATGTAATTTATTAAAATCTGGAAACTGAGAAATAATTTATTTTAATTTGGCTAATAATCTGAAGGCCTACGTGTTAGGAAAATCACCGGAGTCGAGTGGTTAAGGGACTCAACTGCAGCGCGGACAGTCTCAGGCTCAAACCCGAGTCGGATGCTCGGTGGGTGGCCTACCCAGCAACTGCATAGTTACAATCTACTCTTTGATAATAATTTAGAGTAATACGCAAACTGATTGATTGGGTTGAATATGAAGAAAGAAACCATCCAGTGACGGTGCTTCCACTTCTGCATTTGGCATCACATCATTCGTCTTTGTCGATCAGGTCCTTAGTCAATCTTCTTTCCAGTCTTCTCATCTCTTGCGGCTAGTCAGAGAGTTATCAAATTAGGGTGTTCTCGTGCCCTGTCAGTTGTTTGTAATATTTTTTGGCTAAATTACGTAGTTCTTCTGTTATATACGAAATACGGAGTGTCTGGCTGGTTATGTACCATGGAGTGTCTGGTTCGTTATGTACCAAGAGGCATCGGTTGTAATCCCCAATATTTTGGATTGAAAGCTTTGTAGAATTTATATGTTCGACGGTTTTTCGCAACCCCACAGTTGAGCACCGTAAAAGCAAAGTAAAACTTTATTTTCAAATAAGAATTGCGAACCTCTTCCAAGACACCAGTTTCCTCTTTACATGGATATGTGGTCTCCATGTTAATCGTTGGTCTAGATGAAAACCTAGGTAATATTTCACTTCTGTTTTTGTTGGAATGGGATTGTTATTATGCACTTGAGGGCACCTGCTACGCCTATTTGTAAATGTGACTTGTGATGATTTATTTTCATTTATCATTATCCTCCTGATGCTTCGTGTGAGTCGTCACTTGTTGATAGTGTCCCTATATCGTCCGCAAATGTGGACATTATAGTATTCTCATTGGTGGATATGTCAGCTGTATACAGCATGTACAAAAAAGTTATAAGCACGCTTCCCTGAGGAACTCCGGCATGGATTCCATAATAAGTAGTCAGATATTTCATTGTTGTTCTTAGTTTAGTAGGATATCTCGGATAAGTATGATTTAAGGAGTAGCTAATACGAACTAAGGAGGTAGAGTTTAATTTTGTGTAACAGTCCTATATGCCAGACACGATCAAAGGCCTGCGCCACGAAATTGCCAAGTAGTAATAATGTTATAAGTCTGTTCGTTCGGGTGCACAATTTCTACTTGACTCCTTAAGTTATTACAACGGGCACTAAAAGTATTATGACAAGTTAGAAGTGGCAAGTCCTGCCATAAACACCCTACCAGGGACGGATTTATACATGAATTCCTCTATTTTGAGACTGCTGTAAAAAATTTTGAATCCGACCTAGTAGGGACGATTTACGATAGTTATATTTAAGCCTCATAATCCACCACTAAGTTGTAAATTGCTTCCAGCTATTATGCGAACCCGAACGGACAGACCATAATTATTATGTGTGACTGTTGGACCGTCGAATGTTTTTCTCAAAACCCGAACGTTTATATCGACTTCGCGTTTTAATCGGTTAAAGAGTAATTTTTCGAATAGTTTTGATGACATAGGGGCATAGGCAACAGACTTACAGGTCGGTAAGATGTTTGCTGATTAGGTGGTTTTTCCGGTTTGAGAATCATGATAAATTGTGAAAATTTCCATATTAGTGAATAGTAAGATAGTCGTAATAATATTACATTGAAGATTAAAGATGGCCTTAAGCAGCAAAATAATTTTCCTGGGTAAGTATTTCAGCATTTGACCTGTAATAAGGTCATACCCCGGTGATTTATGATTTTGAATGTATTTAATTTCTTGTTAAACATCTCTAGGGGAGCAGGCTTTTATTGGGCGCGATAGCTGGTGGGGGATATCTTTGACCTCATTACATACAAATACATTTGATTTCTCTTTGTTTGATCTAGCCCAACTACTAAATATCTTGTTTTCTGACTGGTTGGGTGGTAGTTTTGGTCTTTTGAATTTTTTAGTGGCCTTCCAAATTGGGTAATCTTCTGCAGATAAGTTTGAAATATAATTTTTTAATTCTTCATTTCGCGCTTGCGAAACAAGTAAGTTTGTTGTATACGGCTTTATCTGCTTGATTCCTTGAGGTTTGCCATATTTTACTAGCTCTACGTTTTTCAATCGCCAGTTCACGTATGTATCGAGAAATCTCTTTCTTTTGAAGTCTGTGGGTACCAAAACACAGTGATGGAATAGGGAAGGTAAGCGGTTGATGAAGGCGTATGTATAGTGTGCCAGACAACCTGGTATGAAAGTAACGTAGGGGGACCTAACCCTCCATGTTGCCGGTCATACTCCCGGATACCATTTACTACAATATTACTGGCAGATTTTATTTGAAATTAAATAAAAAGAAAACCCACCTTAATAAATGATTAGTTTACTAACTGAAACGCCAGGTAAATTTAAAGACTGTAATTAAATGTATTTTAAATTCTGATATATTTTATTCCCTTATGAAATTCAACACAAAATAGCTTTTACTGTAATAAACACAATATTGTGCAATAGCAAGTAAGAGCACGTTCTGATATATTTAAATTTATTTGCTTTTAATGCATCAGTTAGTTGAAAGCGTGTTTTAATCTTACAAATATTTAAAGAGATATCCAGACTATCCCAAGCATATTGATAAGGAAATCACTGACAAACAATCCTCCACCCTTACATTTATTCTAATCGTGTTATGTAAACAATAACACGTTAACACGTCTTCGTGCTAATAGATAGCTCGTGCATCGTGTCTTATCGGGAAACACGAGATACTTGGATTTTGGATATTTAAATCTTAAATCCACAAAAGATAAGATGTGTTATTTTCATCTTTTCTTGAATTAACACTTCAACCTACCTGGCGTTTTAGGTAATATGTTAATAGCAATAAATATTATTATTATTATTATTACATATACTCTAAAAACTAAAATACGTATTTAAGCAAGTATATTTCGAAGAAGGCAGCTCAATTGCCAAAATACGTTTTTACGGGACTTTCTAGTATTCTAAGGTTGTGTTGAATCAGCACACAGATTCTGTTTTGATATGCAATGAACCAGCCTTAGAAGTAGAAAATTAGAAATTATAACAAAGTTTTTCTTTCCTGGTTTAATCGTTAAATAAGAATCATATGAAAACCGAATCTGTTGGAAGGGACAACTTTAAGAACAAAAAGCCGTTTGTCTCTCTCACACGCTACACAATCAAGTCCTGTATTATATTTCACTACAGTCGGCTAAAGCGGGTGTCATTCGTCAAAAGCTGCATTTCAACCATCGACTACATCAGAGGTCATTGAAAATAAAACTCAGCGGTCGCGCGCCAAAGCCCACCTGCCCGGTTCTTTCAAAAAGTAAAAGCACCATCCCTACAACCCCATATGTGTGAGGGTATGCGTTCGGAAAATTGACCCTTATGCCTACTTGATAGAAAGGACGTCTGAAAATGCGTCGGCACGCGTCCCTAGATGACCGTTACAGGATGCATTCAGTTGCTTATGGAACAATTGCACATCTGCACGTGCCTCTATATAAAATACCTAACTTTTGCATTGAAAATGTTTGATGAGTTATTTGGTAGTAGACTTTGATCAGCTGTTTTCGGTTTGTGGTGTTTGTCAATTCTATTTTGCATGTCCAATAAAAAAACGGGACAATCGTTTTAGAGAATAAATGTTTAAAGCTTCGCTTCTTTGGGGAAATAATTTTATTATAGAGGTTTTTCAAAATTACCGGAACAAAAACTGCTTCTTGGATTTAAGCAAACTATAATATAAACCTTTTAAGTACAAGGTGTGTTCGTTTTATTATCAAAATTGCATTCAACCCGCTTTTTCAAATGAAATGCCACATATTTCGAATTTTCACCAGTAGCTTAAATGGTAGAGCTTTAGCATGGAAAGCCGAAGTCGTTGGTTCAAATCCCTGCAGAGGTAATATTTCTCTCGTACAAAATCTTCAAACTTTGTTAAAATACGTTAGTATTATTAATACAACAGTGCTTTAACAATTGAAGTTCATGCAACAAGCTTGTCCAAATGATTCTTTGGGACCTTCAGATGTAAAGAAAACTGACAAAGCAGCATTTGGTTTTCCTTTCTTCTAAATAACCCAGACAATTTGAGGTTCTGTTTATTGTTTTTATATACGTTACCAATAGATTCATAGAACTGTTTGATTAAAAGCCAGTAGTACAGTTAAATTTTCATAAAATAAATTGCTTCAATTGGTCCCTTTTCCTGCTTTCTGAAAAAACGTATTCTGTCTGTGTCATAGTTGGCTTCGTGCTTATTAAGTTATTCCTGCTTTCCTGCAGTTAAAAAAGAAATAGTTTATGGTTAACAAATGATAATACCCAGAACCCATACAACCTGAAACACTGCCTCCCAGAAATTCACTAAATTTAACCAAATTAGATGTCCTGTATGAGAGAGGCAAGCTGAAACTAACCTCAATCTTTCTGTTTCTAAGCAAAAGGTTCGGTGAAATTTAATAATTTAATAATTGTGCTTTAATACTTTAAGTCCCAAAATCTACTGATGTTCTTGAAGATTCGTTTTTACTTTTCTTACAAAATTTGCCTTCCACTGGGGCGAAAGACAAAGTCACTTGACAGAGAAGGACCTGCATGCCTAATCGACAGATAAATGGGCAAATACTTAGTAAGTGTAATTTATTAAAAATGCTCTTAAAAGAATTCCGAATGTACTTTGTAAAGTAAATTTAACCTTTTTTGATAAACCTAAGCGTGAGTTTTGACACTTTACCGTATGATGCTACAAATTGAATAATTAAGTTGAAAAATCTATTTATGTTCCCAAATAGATACTTGCCATAGAGATAAACCACGGCAGTCCCTAGATACAAATTCTTTGTTTATTTATTTATTAGACGTAATCTAGGCTTGCAGATACCAATGGTTTCAACGTGGATCTCTGGTTTATAAGTATGCTAACCTTAACAGCATAATTAATATTTTTCAACACAGCAATACGAACTTACTTAGTAAAGGTCCGGTTTTTCATCTTCTAATAAATTTAACCTTCGAGAATTTACTATAGAAATAATAGTAGTATAACAATACTATGGTTATTACAAATGAAAAGATTAGTCCTAAATTAGATTACCCTAAAATAGAATTAAGAAGATTCCCAGTGGGAAATACAGAATTGGAAATGAAAATTTCTAATATAAAAATTGAACAGCAGAATTGGGAATGGAAATTGATAACCTAAAAGAAAGAATAAAAGGGAGTATGCACAAGAAAAAGATGTCAGGAATTCAAGATTATTAACAATGAATCATGAATATTACCTACTGAAAGAAACGATTCATGTGCTACTAAGAAATATTGGAGTTAAAATGAATATGTGAGGAGAAACTCAAGAAGTTAACTGAACGGAAAAGTTGTCAGTATTGTCAGCTGTATTTGTTTCCAATATTAGTTTCTTATATTTGTTTGAAACCACTATCGATATGTCAGAGTTGAGAGAAACAATGTCGTAGACGCGAAGCAAAAAGTATAGAGCCTAGTATTGAACCCTAAGGAACACCAATATTATATTAGCACAATCGAAATTAAAATTTTTGATCTTCACTCCTTCATTATGAGAAATAGTAATAGAAAAATAAAAACGACTTTATCCAATGAGCAGCATTCCACGAACTCTATATAAATATAGTTCATCGGATAGCTAATTATGATTTACCTAGTCAACTGCCCCGCTAATGTCATAAAAAATCCCGTTAAGACATTACCCGCCTTCTAAAAATCCTACGACTTTCTCAATAATTCAGCTAATTACAGTATTTGTAGAGTTATTAACATATTGATTTGTTGTAATAATAATGCTCGGATTCCAATAATTAATACTTACACACCTTCAAATAATGAGACTATTTATGCCACTAATATGTAATTTATGTGATTAATATTTAGCGAAAATAAAACAAGAAAATTAAAGAAAAATGAGCATTCTGAATAACTGCAAAGAACATACGATAAACACATAAACAAGCACAAAAGAGACGTCATAATATTGATACGAGTTCTGAAAGCAAATATTAAAAGGGATAATCAAGGCCGTTAGTAGGGAGAAGTTGCAAAATAAAATGAAGAGATCCAAGAAAAGAACTATGCAACAAATTTACCATACAAAGAAAACATAAAAATATGTCTCCCGATTGTGAAATCAATTCGAGTAACAGTTTTCTTAGTTAAAGCCATGAAAATATAATGGAAATCAGAAAGACGAAACACTCATCTGTTTAAAGAAGGCGAAGAACAAGAGAATTTTAGTGCAAAGTTGAAAGAGAAACTACAAACAGGGATTGACAAACTGAGTACAAAACAGGAAAAATTATGGATGGCATTGAACACAAAGAAACTAATGGAAGAAAGAGCAAAATCAAATAAAAAATACTACTTGCAGCAACACAGAAAAGGACAATCATATCAGAATATAGATATATAAATAAAAGAAAACAATAAGAATTGTTGGTTGAACCTGAATCTACACAGACTTACTTACATTTCACGCAATACTAGAGGAACCAATCAAAATAACTAAAAATGTCAGATCACCATAATACAACTGCATGCTTAAGAGATCACAGACAATAGTTGCACAATAACAAAAAAAAATTAATTTAATAATTTGCAAGAAAATCGCTATGTGCAATCAAACATAGCAACAATGAATAATTGATTCAACAAACAATGAAGAAAACCCTCTCTTCACATTTTCGAAATAAAAAATAAAAAATTCCTATACGTAAAACTCAATTAAAGGCATGCCCTTCATCATCATATATCACCTTCCATGAAGGAATTTAAAATTTAATCTTTTAAACGAATGCACGTGTTGGTGAAAATCAAGCAGGCTCCGTCCATTGAGCGAGGAAATAATGTAGTCAGGTGACAAAATATAAAATAAATAAAAGTAAATAAATCACGATCGTCGTAAACGGGTGTAGCATATGTAGTTAAAACATCGGAATTCGCGGGTACAAAAAAATGTGTCAAATGAAATAATTTACGAGTCGGCTGTTTGCAGAAGTTGTGCAGCGAATCGCTGAGTGAATGAATGGAGGTCTTTAGGGTGAATGATCCATTCGGTGCCGGAATCGCAAGGAAATGGAACCTTAAACCTCTGGAATATAAGGAGAAGTTATTTTTAAAGAGAACCCCGGAGTTCCAAAGTTACCGCTTTCTCGGTTTCTATTCTTTAAAATCGGTCTTTGTTGATTTTTGAATAGTGCAGGTTGCGCTTTGTACTCTCAACCTGAGCCTATTGGTTTTGGATTTTTGTTTTGTTGTCCTACGAAGACATGTGTCTTGTGCCTTTTACCTAACAGAAATCAAGAATTTTATTAACGTACGAAACGATAACGTTCTTTAACGAAGGTTAAACGCATGAAAATCGACATTAAAGAGTATGTTGCTTTTTTATAGATAAGTAATTACGCAAACGAGATTAATAAAGATTTATTGATTGGGGATTATCGTATTTTGGCAAGCTTAAAGTTTGCGATTGCTTCACGTTTCATGTCAATTATTAGAACATAAAAATAATGTACGACGACCAATAAAGTTGGAATTTTTATGGTTTCTGACTTTTAGCTTTTATAAAAAGTATGTCAAGTGTTAGGAGTGGACCGATTTAAGTGCTTTATCGCCACTTTTGTTCGTCTGTCTTAAAATAAATAAGTTTGCTTTAACTAATATCAAAACAAAGTTTTGTAAATTTGATTCGTGAAATACATTGAAAATCGATAGGATGATATTTCGCCAAGCAAGTTCTGAAAGGATCTACAATATGAAGCTAAGATTAAAACTAAAATTTCTAAGAAAAATTAAGACTTTAGAAACAAAATTGCTGTTTAGAAAAAACCTAAAGCAAAATGATACTTCGAAGACAATAGAAATTAACACTTGCAGCAAACTTATTGTATTTAGAAGGCTTTTAAATTCGCTAATTAAGTTTATTTCACTTTTAACAAGACTTTTACAAGTTACTGTAACAGTAAAACCCAAACAATTTAAAACCGTTTGCATTTGTATTTGAATCCTTGACTATCAAATTAAAAGATTTTTGTGTTAAAAAAGAAAAAAATGTCAATTTCGTAATCATTTGAATAGCCGAATTTCGACATCTCCCTAATAAAAGTGAATCCTTAAAATTTAATCTCTAAAATAATCAAATTAATTTTTGACATCTAAAGCTGTAAATCAAATACGTATAAATCCTCTAAGATCAAATCTTGACTTAAATTTGGGCAAACTTGGAAACACATTTTGCTTATCTATTCAATTATTAGATGAAATCTTCATATTTTAAAACAATTATTTAAAATCTCTCGTGAGTATGTAGGATACAAATTACATCAAGTATATACCTCAGCAACCAATTTATCGAGAGGAACCAAAGGAAAAAATAAAACAACATGGAACAACTTAAAACAAGCAGCAATACAAATCATCATCATCAATTGACATGAAGCAGATCCCCGTGGATCAATCCTGAATTACACCAGGCCCACCCCATGCCAGTAGGCTGTGATCAATAAAAAACTACCAGTACAAAAAATAAATTATGCAAATGGTAGAAGAACGACGGAAATATAAAAAGATATACAAAATTACCGGAACACCTAAATATTTTTAAACCTTAGGGGATTGCAAAGAATTTTTCAAACATAAGTTTTTTGGATTTAAGTAATACGAGATATTAAACAACAGAATAAAAAGGAGAAACTGAAAAAAGCTACAAATTGGTTCACTGCATTAAATGATCTGATTCAGTAAAACTCTGGTAAACGCTAAAGATCACAATAAGATATTAAAAATGGATACGTTTTTCGGTTGCCATCCTCAGTAGAAAAGCTTCCTTTACGAAAGTAGATATTCCTTTCGACGTATCACTACAGTAAAGTTGACGGAGAAACAATTCCGGAAAATATGCTCTTCACCAAAGTATCAGAGGAAGAAATCAATTGAAAATAAATGTGAAACAAAAGTCTGCAAGTTGGAAATATGGAAAACATTTCCTGAATGAACCTACGACAATAAATTATCAAATAAAGAACAAAAAAGGAATCACACTTATGGAACAGAAAGACGTTAATACTAAGTAGAAGAGGAAAAAGAACAATGAAAAGGGGATTACGTGGAAGGAGAAGAAGAAAAAGAGAGATCCAATACTAAAAGTTTAATTGGATAAAGCAGGGTGAGACCTACACAAACATTATTAAATACCCAGGGTAAAATCAAATTACCAGCAAATTATACTAAAAAGGGTGCCGAAAAGAGGTTTACAAATATGAACATGAAAACCATCAAATTATTAGTCTATCATGGTACGCATCAAAAATATCTACGTGTAGGCTAGTAAAAAGAATCGAGAAGAACCTGAAAACTGAACAATCTGGTTTCAAAAAACAGTTAGTGAAACAAAAAGATCTCGGGTTTGAACACCGTCTGAATTTGGTGAGGTTCTCAATACGGACAAACTTAAAACTTTGTCGTCCGGCGGATATAGGTTAGCAACATACGTCACATGATGTGCTAATGTGACGTTTGGCATTATAAAGATACAATCGATGTACGGATGGGCTCGGAAAAATTCCAGTAGCAATGGCTATGACAGTCGATGCACTTTGAGATCCCTGTCATTCGCAAGCTTAAATCTCGGTCATTAAATAAACAAATAATAGACGGAACCAGTAACAATGGGCAATGTCAGTGATAAGTTAATATAGGAAGAATGTTATCATATCTTTCGGCCTTGCCTGGCCATGGGGTACATTCCTGTACCCCTGAGGAAGGTCAAAGTCGTCTTCATTCCCAAGGCGGGACTTCCTTCCTCATCAAAACGTTAGAACGTATGGTGGGGAGATACATTAAAGATAACGCCCTTATCATTCACCCATTCCACCCGAATCAACACGCCTATCAAGCAGACAAATCTTTAAGATCGAAAAAGCGCTAGAACACGATGAACTGTGCCTTCCTGAACAATAAAGGAGCCTTCGACAACACATTCTTCAACTCCATTAGTAGAGCTGCTATTAATCATGGCATCGACCGTCGTCACATGGATTGAAACACGGCTGACTAAACGGGAAATACTAGCATCGCTTGTTGGTATTACAGTGAGGACCAGGGTGATGTTTTATCACCTCTGCCGTGGTGTCTTGTCCGCGACGGGTTTCTTGGGAAACTGAAAACCGCTGGCTATTATGCGCAGAGTTAAGCAGATGATCTTCCAATCTTAGTTCCAGGAAAATTTCCTGATACAGTTAGCAGATTAATGCAAGAAGAGTTATTTATAGTGCAGAGTTGGTATTCAGCTCAGGGCCTGACAGTCAATTTTGCCAAGACCAAGCTTGTAATCTTCACCAGAAGAAGATTGAAAGCCTGCATGGAACCCATAATATTTGGAACAGCTTTGAAACTCTCAAGCACAGTAAAGTACTTGTGTCTAACCCTAGATACTAAGATTGTCTGCAACAATCATATAGCCAGACAGGTAAACAGGGCCAAGCCACCTTCTGGGCATGTCATCGGACCTTCGGCATCACATGGAGCCTGTTCCCTCTAGAGCCGATGTGGATATACACTACGGTGATTAAGCAAATTATCACCTATAGTTCACTAGTGTGGTGGCCTGCAGCTGCAGAGAAACATATACAGACAGTTCCAACCCAATTCCAGTGGCTAGCGAGTGCTGCTATCACGGGGGCAGGTCGTACCACGCCTTCGGCGGCCCTAAAAACCCTTCTCGACCTAACGCCCCTTCACAATGTGATTAAGGCGGAAACATGAAAATCGGCCTACAGGTTATTTACCAGCGGCCTTTGAAAGGGTACTGGGTGGCTCAAGGGGCAGATTCTATCTCGTTTGATAGAGTGTGTCCCTACTACTCTTGCGCCAGTAATTACGAGATATGAGTTTACAGATGGATCGAAAACAGACACAAGCTCCTGTGTTGGCATTTATAGCGACCAACCTAGAATGAGATTGTCTTTCGCACTACGCAAGTTTCCTACCGTTTTTCAGACTGAGGTCTTTGCAATCTTGGTCTGTGCCCAGCAAAACCTCGCCAGAGGCTATCAGAACAGGCATATGCTCCGACAGTCAAGCAGCATCCAAAGCCTAGAGCTTGTAAAAACAAAATAAAACTGGCGACGGAAAGTCGAGGGGCCCTGGAAAGGCACGATTCAATCAACTGTGTTCGACTGATCTAGGTTCGCGGCTACAGTAACATTCCAAGCGAGTAGACCGACCGTCTGGCCAAGGAGGGCTCCTTGGAACCCTTTTAGGGCTCCGAACCGGCCCTTGGCCTACCTAAAGCAAACATTCAAAGAGAGACTGAACTCAGCCCCAGTTCTTCTCATATTGGGCCTCGTGCCCTCTGCTGAAACAAGCGAAGCAAGTCATTCACAAACCTTCAAAGGCCAGGTCTGAGCAACTTCTTAGATTCAATAGGAAGCACTACAGGATGGTCACCGGCATCCTTACGGACCACGACCTCTTTAAAGGATATACCTCTCTGAGGATTCAAATTGCAAATTCTGCAACAAAGCTGATAAAACCTCCCTTCATCTTCTTTTGCGATGCCCCAGACTACTTCTTCTGAGGATTCGCCTATTTAGTGCCGCTCTTCTAGAGCCCGATGATACACGAAGCACCTCTATAGACAAGATCTTGGCCTTTTGGCTAGGTATCGGTCTGTATGAAGGCATCTCTTAATTTGCGGCAGTGCTGCTACTTCGACCTCCCGAAAGAAGACGAAGAATATTGGGAGGGTAGTGAGGCAAAGATGTGCACTATCACCACATTTATTTAATACACAGGGTGCATTCAATCGACAAACTCAAACTCTTAGAAATGATAGAAGCTCTCAAGCA
This sequence comes from Melanotus villosus, assembly GCA_963082815.1. Taxonomy (NCBI): domain Eukaryota; kingdom Metazoa; phylum Arthropoda; class Insecta; order Coleoptera; family Elateridae; genus Melanotus; species Melanotus villosus. Next base: position 80,696,290 of record OY720420.1, read on the forward strand.
ACTTCTGTGAACGCACCCTAAACCGGAAACCTAAAATAACGAGTTATAGGGTAACAAAATAGATTAATGAAAAGGTCTTAAAGGAGGCAATTTGTTAGTGATCGTTGAGGATGGCTATGGTAATTTTATATAGACAGTAGAATCTGACTGTTAATAACTGGCATTTTGTTCAGCTCAATGGAATGATTAACTTTGTGGAATACACGAACATGGACAGGCAAAAATAATGATGGAAAAACGAAAACAAAAGAAAGAGTTTGTTATTTATGTAATATTATAACAATTCACGGAGAATGTAGTAGGCTTTTTATAGAAAAAATCTACTTCCATTAATCACCACTACATTAAATCGTCAAAAACTCAGGTTGGGTGCTATCGAAAAATGATGAAAATGAGGTTGGCAGAGTTACCACCACAGAAGTTCTGAGAAGACCACGAAAAAATAGAAAGGCGCGTGGAAGCAAAAGTAAGAAAACGATATAATAATAAACATACCTTATCGGTGGTTCGTTAAAAAAGACATTAAACATTAAACGGAAGACTAGCAGAAACGCTCAATAAAAGAAGACTAAAGGATAGAGTATCTACAACAAATTATTAAAAATACCACGACAATCAACAACTGAAGCCTGTAAAAAAACCATCAACCGTTTAGACAAATACACCTTACTACTGTTAGATTTAACCCCAAAAATGGCTGTATGGGGTGAACCTCTTTCGAAGGGATTCCATACCCTTTCTAAACAAAAAATGTTTGTTTCTTGTTTATCTTTGTACAACCAAACAGTAAATAAAAACTGAAATTACCTTTTTGTTAATTCTACATTTCCGTATGTACGTAGATTGTAATTGTTTACTGCAGTCAAAGTTTCGAAATCCGACTACATTTTTGAACTTAACTGGGAGGTTGCAGCTCGAATAGTTCAATATGGAAACGAAATTCTAGGTTTTAATATCTAAATCTCTAAATGCTAAGACTTAAATTCAAGAAGTATCAAAACTAAGGGAAAATATTTGTTTAGAATAAATTTAGATTCTACGTTATTATCCAACAAAATTTTGAAAGAGGTCTAAGGAAATAACGATTTTCATTCCTATCTTTCTCACTCCCTCGCCCACTTTCTCTCTCTTTCTCTCTCTCTCCCTTTCTTTAGCTCTCTTAATTATGACCTCCATGTTACTTACACGTTTCCTTTGGCGTTATTTTAGTACCTAAAAATAATAAATTAAAACGTGCTTGCAGGCTGCATAATTGCAATACCAAACGAATTACAAATACCTGAATAAAACTAACTTTACGAAGAAAACGGAATAAAACGAACAATGTTAAATGAAGTTACTTACATTCTTCCTGACACTAATTACCATATTTATCATAATTATCACATTATAGCGTAATTGTGGTGCACCGGCGTGATGCATTCTCACACTACTTGTTAGGCGTGGAATTACCTTTTATTTTACTTTGTATTAATTTTGCATACCATGATGACCGAGTAAACGTAATTTTACAACCTTTTGTAAATTAGTTTTTCCAGCTTACTTGGCTTGTTTGTTACTTATTTAACTTATTACGTAAGGCGTGATGAGATTACAGTCACAAAAAGTATTTAAGCTTATTCCAGATACATCACATTAAACAATTATTTTAAATTTAAGCTTAGATAAAATTAACAATTTCTTACTTTTGTGATTTAAACCGTGGGTAAATTTGTACATAAAGAAGTGGCCCAAACGGTTCCAAATAAATTTGAAAAAACATGTTTAGAAAGAGAAAATTAAGTTAATGCAACCAATTTTCGAATTAGCTACGTTCTATATTGAATAAGCTGCCTATTAAGCGTACAAAAACAGACAATACAGATTTAATTTAAACCATAATAATAGTTCATTAAAATTTACGTTCAACCTGTTACTAAACTTAATATGGAAACGCCGAAAAAAATCTGGGCCGTGACACAGTTACACAAAAAAATACACGAGCCTTTTATTAAATTAATTACAATGTTGCTTATTTCCTTATTTGTGAATTAAAATTACGTTCATTTGTTTGGCGAAGATATTAATCTGTCTAAAAATATGGCCAACATAAAACAAGCATGGTAACATTGCATTATTAATTTGAATTATGTACACTTATAAACAGTTTAGTGCCTTCTTCTATGTCTGTTATGGCACAAGCACCTGAGTATTAAAATTAATTAAACGTTTTGTTTAGTAGCAACTGTAAAATTTCCATTTTTGTAGTATGAGTTCTGAGTTTAATTTTTACTCTGCGTTCTACTACGCTCCTTTTGATAAACGAATGCTTGTTGAAGTACTAAAACTAATGAATGGACAATTTTAGTGTCGTTTTTTTCAAGGTTATTTTCATAATTCATAACGATATATTTTCTTAATTCAATGGAAAGGAAGCAAACTTGGATATTTAATTAATTTTTTTCTGACTGTTACAAACAAACGAGATAACGATTTATTAAAATTTTGGGAATTTAAAAACAGTATTTATAAAAGTATTCGAAGAAATATATACCGTGTTTGTCACTATTTTAGGTCGCAGTTGGCCATGTGGTGTAACAATTTTATTTGCGTAAACAAGACTTTCCTGAATTTTGTCAGTCAAAATCACCTTGAACTAATTTAAAGGTTATGGTTCACAACGAAACCACTTTATTTGAATCATGGAAACCAGTTGATTTCATTGGATAGGATTTTGACATACAAGAAATCCATCATTTTAGGTTGCAATATCAATTTTAGTAATGTATTTTGGTCAAGCTTTGTAAAAAATATTTGAAGCAAATTATTAAATTATTAGAACTTCCAATTTATGAATTACAAGTTGATTTGGCACCACTACTTTGTTCTGTTAAAGTGATTTCTAACCTAAAATACATTCAACCTTAAATTACTTTTATACACGGTGAACATTCAAAGCTAACTTAAACCAAGTAAAACTGAAAAGGAGTACATCCAGCTCCTTAAAGTTGTTATAGTTTAAATATTAAATTTATATAAACGACCGTTTTTGGTTTTACTAATTTCGGCATTTTTATAATCTGGACAAGATTTGTCACAAAACTTGGTTTGTTTTACAAAGACAAAGACTTCCATAAAAGGTTAGATTAGACAAGCAACATTTGGCAATAACGTGGCTTACAATTAGCCAAACGAAACAGTTGCAGTCTGCCCAGTTTTATAGCCAACAGAATGAATGATGACTAACTAGGGTCCAAATAAAGAGCGAACTGTGTATAATAATTGTTCATTCTTTTAATATTTACGAATACATTTTGGAAATAAACAAGAAAATTACGGTTCTATGAAAATTTTATGAACATCGGTATTAAAACTCGAATACTTTTTAAGCCCCAAATATAAGTTTTTTATGTAAATCTGATGAAATATACATTTTCTATTTGTATCTGAAAAAAGTTAATTAGCGTTTCGAAACCCTCTAAAGAGTTTGATTAATAATTATTTTAAGAGCACAAGCACAAGCAACTCTCGTTGTTGCCAGAAATAATAAAACTACAGATGAAAAAACCTAACGTACGATTAGTAATTCAGACAGTTATAGCTATCCACCTTTATTGCCCTTGTTTTCGCCAAGAGCTGATACCACGAAGACGATGCAAATGATGAGAACAGCAGAGAGAAAGCAATAAGAACGATACATGGCAAGACACTTCACGGCAGAATCAGAAGTGAAGACTTGAGAAATCAGTAACATACAGGATATAGCAAAATTAGTACGACAAAGAAGAAAACATTTGAATAAACACGTAGACAGAATGGAAAATAATAGATTAGCCAAGAATCCAACAAACCAGTGGGAAAAAGAAGACAAGGAAGACCATCAAAAAGGTGGCGAGAATGTTGGACATCAACATCCGAAGAGGCTTAGAAGGAGAAAAGACAGGCAATAAGCCTACCTATATGGGTAACCATATATGAATGAAGAAGAAGAATAAGGCTTTTATTGCCAACAGAGCAAAATAAAATCACGGCCAACTACTGGCAAATCGGGTCTGAACTGCTCATTAAAACTGTTTTTCGATATTCAATATTCAGACTTTAGAATTCTGTATAAAGATGCTTTTTTCTTTCAGTTAGTTTTAATCCTAACTTTTCAGCTTCTTCTACTAACTTGTTAAATGTGTCCTTTAGTTTTTATTTTTTGCTACACTTTTGAAGCCTTAAACAAAAGTTTGATATTTTCATCTTAAAAAAATAGAATTTTCGTTTCGAAACTCTCTAAACAAGTTGCTTACTGCTGGATGGCAACATTTCGCAATAAACTAACTTACAGTTGGGCAAACGAGACAATTGCATATTGCCTACTTTGCCATCAGAATGAAAAAAGTCACGGCCAACCAAATCAAAGCTATATTGTGTATCCATAACTGTTTTTGCTTTTTAATATTCAAACTTTGGAAATGCACTAAATCAGGATTTTACGAACGTTTATGAAACTATGTTTAATAGCAATTCTCATATTTTTCAAGTCTTAAATTATTTTTTACTTTTATAAAAAAAAAAAAAAAAACTAAAATTTCCTTTTTGAAACCCTCTAAACAGCTAGATTATTTTGAGGCAACAAACAACTCAATAAAGTGCTGGAAATAACAAAGCTCCATTTGACAATACATAACCTATAATTGAGTAAAGGAAACAGTTGCAAGCTACCCACTTTTTTTATATTTTATATTATTTAACGGCTTCGACTTGGTCTACTTACTTACTGTCTTCATTTTTTTATTATTTAAACTTTGGAAATGTAAAAATCAGAATTTAAAGAAAATCTTAAGAAACTCTATTTAAAAGTTTTGCTATTTTTCAAGCCTTAAATGGTCAATTTTATATTTTTATCTGAAAATATTTTTAAACCACAAGCAACTCATTTTACTGCTTGAAATAACACTTAGAAATAACATAAACAATAATTGGGTAAACAAGAAAGTTGTAGGCTGTTGTAGGCTTTTATTGCCAATAAAACAAAACAAATCATTGCCAATTACTGTCAAAATCAGCACTGTAAACTTTGTAAGTTTACAAATCAGAATTTTCTAAAATATTAATTCCATGAATTCTAACATGTTTCAAGATTTAAATGGCAATTTTTTTATTTTTATCTAAAAAATAAAATTATCTTTTCGAAATCTCTACACAGCCTGACTATTTTATTAACCACAAACAACTCTGCAAATAGCAAAGCTGCATTTGGGAATAACATAACCTTCAGTTGGGCAGACGAGGAATTGTGTCTAATAATTGTTTTTATTTTTTTAATAGCAAATCACAATTTTAACAAAAGTTTTACGGAAATGCACATTAAAATTTTGGTACACTTCAATACTTAAATAATAAATATTCTTTATAAATCTGAAAAATGTGACTGTAATTTCGAAATTTCCCAACCAACCTGATTAATTATTATTTTTATATCACAAACGACTACTCTTTTACTGCTGTAAATAACAAACTTTAACCTTACGCTAGCTTTTAACACGCCTGCATAAAACTGTTAGATTGCCAAGATTAATGGGATAATTTGCTGAATTATCATTTATTACTGTAAAACTATTTACATCTACGTTCCAGTAATGGGCGTGTAGTAGATTCATTTACTTTTCACTATGTTATTATTCTTTTGATCTTTTCTACTGTTCAATTACATTTTCAGTGTTTATTATTGTAACACTAATTGAATGAGGTATAATTTTATATCGTATATCATGGGAACAACGTTGACTTTTAAAAAAATTCAAAATTACGAGTACTTTTACTACTTTAATATCGCAATTCTGAGAAAATCATAGAAATTGTTAGTTGCTGTGGGAAAAATTCTCAATATTAAACTTTAATTACTATTATTACGTGAAACACTAACATAAATTACAATTAACAGCAATTTGTGCAAATTATACAACTGTAAACTTTAGTAGTTGAGTTAAATGATGATGAAATGTGGCCATTTCCTAAAAAAGGTTTATTTGTCTAATTTTCGTTAATAGAAAAAAAATCAACAAAAAACGACAGCGAATCGAAAACAAAGGTTGAACAAGATGTATAGGAATGAAAATTCAGCAGCAACATCCCGTTTCGTTTTCAGACTGGAGGTAGACGTCCCCATATCCCTGGTGCGTTTCAGGCTTCCAGCAGCTGTACCAGGACAGGTGACGTACTCAGAACCTGCACTCTCTAACAATGTGCACAATAGACACATATGCAGAGGTGGGTCGCTAAATCAGGCATGTGCCTGAGTCGATTTTATGTGTAACGAACTTTTCGGATCGCACATCTGGAACTGTTTCAGTTTCAGTTTTTACGAATTCATTCGATCACAAGAAAAAACATTCGGTTAATCTTTAATCATCTTAATAAACGAACGACGAAAGGGCACGTAGAACCACTTCCTTTCTTTTGTAAACGAATGCAGTTGCAAATGAAACTAGTTTAAGAAACAATACTGGATAAAGACCGAATGCAACCACCCTCTTCCTTCTTCTTAACACATCCTCGACACGTGTGCCCTTAAGACGCGTGTCTACACGTGTGTGTACCGCCTACTAAAAACCCTCTATCACGGGACATCTGCCAGGACGTTCCCTGGGGCTACTACGATTACGTTCATCGCGTTAATCAAACTGATATACCTTGAACTAACCATAAATCATTGAATATTTTATGGTGTTGATTGACGAGACGGGAATACTTCGTACGTGATACGCTGATACGTGATAGCGTTCAAGGAATGAAATCTTTCAATATTCCTTAGAAACAGATTTCAGATTGCTGCGGGCTTTATAACATAACTATAATTAATTATACACATTTGTATGGCGGTATTTAATACGCATAAGTAGAGTACAGTTCGATTCTTTTATAGAAAATAAAGAGACTAAAACTTGTATTGCAGGAAATTGCAAGCAGGTACTTTTTTAATTACAACAAAAATGAATATATCTGGCTTGTTCCGAAATCCTTTGTTTAATTTACTTTACAAAAGAAAAGGCCTTTCCTGAGCAGCTTTTTCCTAACAATTTCTTTTGGGTTAAGTTAAGCTAAATTGAGGTTAAGGGGATTTGGAGAGTAAGAAAGAGGTTACATTAAAATATTTAACTTAAAGTAAATTAGGTTAGGTTACTATGAAACAAATGATTCGAGATATGAGTTTCCAAAATTATATGGAAATGAAAAGAAAACGTGGAAACAGGAAGCAACAGAAAGCTGTGAAAAGCAGTGAAGAGACTAAAAACTGGCGAGTGGGAGGGGAAGAAGTTTCGTTAAGTTAGATTAGATTAAGTTATTGTAGTATATGAAACAAGTTATTAAAGATATGGATTGTCAAAATTATGTGCAAATGAGAATAAATCGTGGAGATAGGAAATAATAGAATGGTTGCCATCACCTCTACTGCAGAAAATGTCGACACATATTGGTGTTCTCAAAACCAGAAGGCGTCAAATCGAGATGGATAGTTCTGTTCAAAAAACAGAAATCACTCAAGAAGCGAAGAGATCCAATTGGCCATATTTTACGACATGGAGGATTACTGTTCACCATAGTAGAAAGCAAAATGGGAGCCTAAAATTCTAAAAGAATACCAAAGATGAGCTACATAGAATCAGACAAATGAAAATACTGGTTCAGAAAAGATCAAAATGGATAGCTGCTAGAAACAAATTCAGAGACTAGTTATTTAGGTACCTTAGGAGAGTAGGATTTTGATGTGTAACATTTTTTGGTTAGATTAGTTTAGGTTAGGTTTCGAATGTCCAAAATGGGAAGATCTAAGAAGAAGAATAGAGATTATACTAGGCAACGAAATAACGCCTCAAAGCATGGTTGGTGAAATGCTCCAGGGCGACTTTAAGTGGAACATTATTACAAACATGATACATGATAGTAAAGATTATGAAGGAGAAAGAACACGGAGAAGAACCTGAGAACCGGAAAAAAACTTATAAGAAAGACTAAGATGGCGACTAAACGAGTAAGACCGTCAATAATACGAAGGAATGTGAGAAACGGTGCCGTATCATTGATTATGATGAAGAGGTGTTTTAGCTGGTAGCTGGTATACAGTGACTAGAGTGAAGACTAGGGTGAAGAACCATACGCCTGAGGATAGTCTATAAAGGATTTCACCTTTTGTCAGAAAAAAAAGAAAAGATTAAGTTAGGTTAGATTATGGTTGACGAAGTCGTCGAAAATGTGGGAAAATCATAGCGAGACACAGATGTTTTTAAATCTATAGGAAAGGTGAATTTGAACATGCCTCTCTATTGCAAGGGGAAATATAAGCTTGAGCACAACATCTTCAAATGTGACAAAAAACGGATAAAAAGGTGAGAAGCAGAATCAAACCTTTAAGGCAACCTACAATCATGAATCATAATAAAATGTACCTTAAGTCCGAAAGAACTCAAACAAAATAGGATTCTCGGGGAAAAGGGGAATGTTGAAAGAAAATGCGAAAACGAAAACCACACCAGAAAAGAAAAACTCGAGGTAAACGTCAATTTTGAAGGAATTCCAAGCTTTGCTAAGCTGATAAAGGAAAATAAAACCAAGAGATTTTAAGTTGATAAGAATTCAACACCACCAACAAGACCTGCTAAGCGTGTAGCCAAAGATTTTCCTCTTAATAAACAAGAAAAGGTTAGGTTAGGTTAGGCTAGGCTAGGCTAGGCTAAATTAGTTCAGTCTTGTCATACAATTAAATTAACTTAGATTTAATTTAAATTTCTGTGTTTAAAAATTTAAAACCAACCAACCCAAAAACGAAAAATAAGTTACAGTTATTAAATTCTACGGATTATAAATATAAATCCATTAAAAAGTGTATGAAAATTAGTACTTCAATTTACTGAAAAATGAATTTTGAGAATCTAGGAGAATTTAAAAATAAATTCTATAATTTGGTGGCCCATGTACGGAAGTGCAAATGCCTAATAAAATACTACTCTTTTGTGTAATAATTAATTAAACAAAGTATTTCCATGTATTTGCATGTTTTTCTTACTGACAGTAGACGTATGCTAAGTTAAATTCAAACATTTTCGTTGATATTTATATCACATATGTAAATTTGAAAGCGCATATTGTAATTTAAAAGTTTTTAGTAATGTGAGGATTACTTTGAAATTTTGATACACAGTTTCTGCCAATTTAGATATTTTAATTTGTTTATATTATTTAACTGATAAATTATGTTCATGCTTAATTTGTTCACAGAACCGATTCCTTTTTTTATTAATTTCAAACCTTAAGAAAGATTAAGCGAATGCTAATATAAGATATTAAGTATTGTGGAAAAAAGAAAGCTTGGAACAGAATAATATTCTGAAAGTAAAAGGGGGCGCAAGGATATATAGAAGCAACAAAAGAGAAAAAGGAAGAAGTCACAGCAAACCACCCATTTTAAGTAATTTGGTAGATGAAGGACAAAAAACTAAAAGTCTGAGAAATAGTAAGAGTCCAACATTACCTAGTAGTAAGTTTCATTTACATTTCTTTGGTTGTTAATGATTGAAAATCAGACATCCTATAACCAAGAAATGAATTGCAGTTTTAGGTTCTATGAAGTCTCTTTAAGCTACACTGCTTTTTCCTTTTGTTCTTCTAGTTTTTCTTCTTGTTTCTTTAGTTTGTTTCCAGGTACACGACTTATAAACCAAGAAAGTTAAAACCAAAGTGAAATTCAAAACCAAAAGAGAAATATGTCTTTAGGTAAATCCAAAACATGTAAAAAAAGGAATAAGAAGGAGAAGTAACAAATGAAAGAAGAAGAGGAAGAAATAAAAGAAAGGGAAAAACTAAAACAAGAAGAAAAAGAAAGAGCAGGACGAAGATGACGAAAAAAAACGAAAAGAAAGGATATGAAAAAGAAGAAAACGACAACGACTAATACGAAAACATAGAACTAGCCAGGCATGGGCAACCTTTCCTAGTTCTGGGGCCAAATTACCATTCTTAAATAATATAGATTAATATTAAATGAATTGAAACAAGTTGCTACTTCGTATTTCATGATTATTGGTGTCATAAAATTGCTATGAGCTATTTCGCGTCTTATTTTTAGAATTTATAAAAATCCGACTAACTTCGCTGAGATGGATCAGGGCCGGATCAAAAGAAGTAGAGGGCCGGGGCTTACCCATATGTGAACTAGACAAAAAAATGAGAAGAAGACCTGTTCTGAAAAAGGTGAGAAACTGAAGGAAATAGTAGTAAATTTTCGATTAATAAGAAAAACCTCTTAAGTCTTACATAAATCACATTAACTCTCAAGCTACAACTAAAACTAAAATCAAGATTTATTAAAATTTACCTGCAGATCATTTCATGATGTAACTTTTCAAAATTGTATAAAAACTGTAAAGATTTTCAATTACAAACTCCAAAAGATGTAAAATAAAGTAAGTTTAGCACAAATCAGTAAAATAACTACAGCATAACACGAAATTCAAAAATCAAACTGTAAATGTGTATAAAACGACGACCGATGCTCACTTAAATTTGTTCAAAAAAGAGGTTCGAAAGACATATAGAAACATCTGAAAATGCTGAAGACATAACAAAATGACCTTGAATTTTATGTAATAAAAACTTTTAAAGTTGTAAATTGTCGAAGAGGTGGCACTAATACATTTTAAAAACGTTTGCCCCTCTACCAAAACATTTTTCTATACCCAATTTACTCTTTGTTTGGACAATGGTTGGTCATAATTTCAGTTCATTCGGTAAAGCTTTTATGAAAGTTTCGATTTTTATCGAGAATTTTTGGTTCGCGTAACTCAAACCAAATCTTCTGATAAAATGTTAAAACTAGTACAAAAATGCCTATAAAATTAGAGAAACTTAGTACAAAGTCAGGTTGATTTATTTATCTGATATCAAGCCAAAATATAACTTTTAAAACTACTAACAGTGACAATATTAGCGAAGCAAAAATTTTAACGAAAGATAAGAAATGATAAAGTGAATTGAACGAAGCGTAAATAAACGTGCACTTTCACTACACTCAAAGCTGCAAAACAGAAGAAGCAGGTTTACATAGAGAGCATAAAAATTTTCCTTAAGTTAAAAATTTATAAAAATATCAGGGTGGGCAACTTATGGAGCATAAATATGCGAAGTGATCAACGACCGATTATCATCACAAAAATTTATAAAAAAGAAAACAAAATTCAATGAAAATTAGAGTCTGCAGAGGCTGAAATTCGATAAACTGTGCAAAAACCAATAGGTATTTCAAGCAACCGACAGCATACTGATGACAAATTAATGTCTTTTTTAATTTACCGAAGTGCTAATTTATCCAAAAAATCTAAAACAATCATAATCTCAGCCAAGAATTTAAAGTAGAAAGCTTATACGAGTTAATTAGGAAATTCCCGCAATGAAACGTAAACATCTAATAAACATTATTCTTTTGTATAGAAATCATTAAAAAGATTAGGTAATTTTCCTAAATTTCTTTTGCTGCGAACGTTAGTTTTCTCACAAGTGTTTAAACAAAAATCGATTTTATATTTAAGTAAACCGTTAAACGGAAGCTAATTACTTTTCAGAGCATCAAAGCACAAAAGCCCCTTCACACCGGGGCAATTTGCTATTCATGATCAATTTCTCATTTACACAGGGTGTGTAAAAATTCGCGTGCAAGCTCTCCGTAACTTTATTCCTTGGACAATAATAAGGCGAAATTCTTATAGCGAAAAAGTCACAAGATGCTTCCTCAACCCATGCGAAGCCTTCAAAGTTGAAAATTGGCAACGAGAAAAGGAAGCTGTTTTTGTACTATTCTGGGCACTGGTCAACCTAACCTTGGGACCCAGATTATTGACCAGAGCCCAATTCTGTTACTTTATGCATAGATTAAGTAATAACGGCAACAATGTAGTATCGTTTATCATTTAAAAGTACCAAAAATAATACTAGTCTTCATAATTATAATAAATAAAATGTATTTGCTTGTATCAAGAATTTCATGACATCCTTGATACAAGCAAACACATTTTAAAGAATTCTGTGAATTGAAATTATGAAGACTAGTATTTTTTTTGGTACTTTTAAATGATGAACGATACTACATTGTTGCCGTTATTACTTAATCTATGCATAAAGTAACAGAATTTTGCAAAAACGGCTTCCTTTTCGCGCTGCCAATTCTGAACATTGAAGGCTTCGCATGGGTTGAGGAAGCATCTGGTGGCTTTTTCGCTATAAGAATTTCGCCTTATTATTGTCCAAGGAATAAAGTTACGGAGAGGTTTCACGCGAATTTTTACATGCCCTGTATATTATTGTTAATAGTAATTCAAGATACCTAATCTATAACGCTAACAATAATATTTTGGATGGTATTTCTTTGTATTAGGTTTTAATTTGATTATTCCTAAATAAACATCAATTTACTCGCAAATACAATATTCCCAACTGGATATTAACAACATCATATATAACTGTTTCATACTCCACAAATACCTTTTTAGCGCAAGAAAATCTGATGCCCAATAAATTCAAAATTTCTTTTTTAATTTTGGTTTGGTGTGAACACCAGTTTCCCACAAGTTTTTAAACAAAGGCGGTTTTTATTTTTAAGTAAACCGTTAAACGGAAGCTAATTTCTTTTCAGGTAATAAAAGCACAAAAACCCCTCTAACGTTATAATTCACACCGCGGCAATTTACTATTCAAAATCAATTATTTCTCATTTATAAGCGGCAAATTCGATCCTCTCCATCGCGTTAACATTTTCCAAAGATGAAACCGAGCGCATCTTAAATAATGTTAACTAGTTGAAAACACCTGGGGCACAACAAAAATTATTTTATTATCCAAATCAATCACTCTTTATTCTGTTGAAGATGATGCCTGTTACACGGTACCAATACCTCGAGCACGAATACGATTATTAATCAGTATTATTCATCTTCCTTTTCAAGTTAATGCATGATGTTCTACACTAATGGTACATAGAAAAGCATGTGTTACTTGTTCGAAATATTAAGAGAGAGGGTTATTAAGTGGAGTGATATTGTAATACCTAAACGGGCATGTGTGTAATGAGCTTTGTTCGTTTTAGATTTGGAAAAAATAGGCATGTGACGGGATGGTTTTTTTTCTAAACTTCACCCGTAATTAATTTAAAATGTCCTTTTGACCCCGTTTTGACCAACGTTAGACTTTAATAATGAAACAAATTACACACAGATTTAATATTAAAAGGTTTCCCACACGAAATTAATTTCCGTACACCGAATAATTTCCTCAGTAGTTCATAAAACGTTCGCTTCTAGATTTTTATTTTCTTTTATGTACGGACTTGTCGAGAACAATAAACGTTCAGTACCCCGCGGCATAAAGCTAAGAAAAAAAGAAATACCTGCATTTTCTATGCATACACCGAGTACAAAGCGCGCATTGAATCCAAAGAATGAATTTTACCTACCTGTCGTTCTGATTTGCCAAGTCGAAAATATATTTCACCTCAGTAATCATTGTCAACCATTTGAAAGAGCGCTCTATTTTTCTACCTTAACAGAATCCATTATCTGCTCTGATTTTAAGAGATACCACGAAGATAAAGTATCAACGAACCTTAGCGATTTTTTTTTTCACAAAAATTCATCTTTAGATCTTTTCACCAACATAAGATTTTTATTGCGAGCTTTTATTCGCCAAGAAAAGGACGTTAAAAACTTTAAAAAGCATCGAAAGGTAATCCACTATATCAAATTCTGACTTCCTTCTTTTGTGTACTTTTTTACGTAAGATTCTATTTTTTTAAATTTGGATGTGTTAAATTTAATGCTATTTTATTTCTTCCTACTTAAATACGATCGTTTAGGTGAAATTCAAAGGAGAATTCTGTGAATTACGTATGTACGGTTAAAGACTTGAGGCGCCTGAAATTCGTCTGAATTGCAAAATAAAAGCACATGTGGAACCAGATATCAGTGCAAGACTTGTGAGTTAAATTCAACATTTAAGCATAACGGTCCACACCACCTGCCTTTAGTATTTCGCTTCCCTCTTATTTTTAGACAGATCCGTACTCGTACCTACTGAATAAAATTCTAAAAAGGAGAGGTTCCTATTCGTTAAATTATTTAGTCATTGTTAAATATATCAACTAAAATATTTTAGTATCATAAATTAACATTTTGATATTTTATTGAAAATGTTTAAAATTCGTTAAAATATATTAAAAACATTTCCTCAATGGAGGGAATCTTTAAAATTTTAATATTTATTAAGAACCTATCAGAAAAAAGCAGCAGGAAATTAACAACAACAGTAAGAACTTTTCTCCTGGGCTTAAAATTATTTACAAACTCAACAATCAATCGACAATCAATATTTCTGTTAAAACAGTCAAGTTAAAAACTAGAAAAATAAAATCAAATATACATACATGGTTCGCTTGTTGTTTAGATGATGGTTGGCCGTGATTTCGATTTATTATGTTGGCAATGAAATATGAATCTTGTATTAAGGTTTAGTTGCAGCGTTCAATCCACATTTAAACGATAATTATGTGTATTTATTAAAAATTGGATAGCCGGCAAATGAATTGCAGGGTTGCCAATCGAGATTTTTCTGTAAAGTTAATTTTTCGGCCTTTTGGAGAATCAAATAATTTGTTTATTTTAGTGACTTTTAGGCATCGGAGCAGGAGACTTATTATTTATTTATTTATTTATTATTAAAAGACAAATAACACTGAAATTTCATTATTACATTTTTGACTTCTTCTAAACTGAATCAACGAAGCATAAAAGTTGAAGTATCACGTAAAAACCAATTAAGAGATCAGTGAACGTTCGTACGATTTAATGTGTGGTTTTTCTAAGCACGAACTATGAATGTTTTGTGTTTACATTAATCACAATTATTGTAATACCACTTGAACACCAAAAGCCTTGAAAAACCACAGGAATTAATTAATACAGACAAATACATATTGCCACCTTCAGTGTCTCAGCCAACTTTACTTTTGTAATTTGGTAAAGATAATATCTTTAGAGATTGACTCCAACTACGACTTGTAGGAATATTGTCAGGGTACTGCACAGGACTAGTCGAGGACCCAACCTGTCGTGGTTGCAACTTAGGAGACGAGACAGCAAAGCACATTCTGGGCGAATGCCCTGCACTCGCTCCAATCAGAAGATACATGCTACATGACTTCTGGCCTAGTATGGCCAGTATTAGCAGCATCCCACTGGCTGGTATCCTCAGGTTCATTCAAAGGTTAGGATGACTTGAGTGATGCGCCAAAGGTGAGGCTGCTGCAACGGAGGAGAATCCAGACTCCAACTAACATTGTCAAAAAAGCACACTGAGGATGGCAACCTAGTAGAGGTGGGAATTTCTAGTTTTTTTCTAAACTCGTCTAGACTCTGAGAAAATGTCAAATACTCTCGGCTGGGCTCGGTTACCATGCTTCGAGCTTTTATCGAGCTTCGAGCCTTTGGCAATCTTTAAGCTTATATCAATCTTCAAACCTTACCCGGCTTTGAGCTTTTACAGAGAAGAACAAAGAAAGATAAGATAAGAGTGTGCGCTCAATCAGTTCCTTGAATTTAACTGAATGTCGAACAGTTACCAAAATTCAAGCCTTCACCGAGTTTCGAGACTTGACCGAGCTTCGAGCCTGCAACGAACACCGAACCAGCAGTTCAGAAAAAAGGTGAATTCGGCTCGGTTCAACAAATCGTAGGATTAATATCGCTCAACTCGAGCCTTGGCGAGCTGATCCGAGCCGAGCTCGAGCTTCGAGGTATAGTTTCTACCTCTGCAACTTAATTTATATAATAATATTTGGGGTCTTGACGTTCAAATGAACAGTTTAAGTAACATTTCATATTTTTCTAA
Organism: Melanotus villosus; assembly: GCA_963082815.1. Lineage (NCBI taxonomy): Eukaryota > Metazoa > Arthropoda > Insecta > Coleoptera > Elateridae > Melanotus > Melanotus villosus. Next base: position 80,712,184 of record OY720420.1, read on the forward strand.
AGAGCTGTGAATAATTTGTAAACAAATTCTGCACATTAATACATTTAACGAAAGCGAAAGCGTTCTGGCAATCATGCTATGTTGTTCGGCTATTTCTAGATTATGTCTGTATTAAACTCCAGGGCTGTTCCCCCGGTGGCAAACGAAATTTTTTATGGGAAAAATCGTACGTTATAGCGATGTAAACCAAAAACCAAATGATACAATAACAATATTTTACGTTGCTGTTACTGATTTATTTTTTATATAAAATTTGGACCGGAGGTAAATTACCGAACGACTTGAGCGAAGGCCTTCTCCGAAACTCCGCTTAATTCAAGACTCCATTGCCAAATATTGCTTAAAGAATATTGTTTTAATACTTATAAATCAAATCAGTTTCTCATAATCAAACTAAATTTCTGAAAAAGTTTGACGATCAGTCGATCTGCTATCATAAACCTTAGAATTAGTTTAATTTATCTTGAAAGGCAGATTCATATCAGGAAAACTCTTGTTCACACCAACAGAACTATTTCCCTAACAATCTTATCGTACAGTAAATTTTGATGTTGTCGAAGTAGTGTTTAAAATTTCCCGTATCAATTTGCAAAATTCTACAAAAATTAAATTTAAATTACTAGGAAAAGCATTGTAATTAAAGTCTGAAGACCATATAAAACAAATCGATACATAATTCGAAAGTTTGATAACTTTGATAACCGCAATTGCAACATTGTAGATACTTTTAATAACCTATATAAATAAATTTTATAAATTATAAATCCATTTATTCCTTTAAATTGTATTGGTATATGTATATTGAGAAGATAAATATGGCAAGCATTCGGATCGTTTTGTTGGAATATTTACTTTTTAAAAGATTTATTTATCATAAATTTAGGTTTCAATGATATCCCTCATTATTTCTAATTTTTGGTTCGTCGTTGAATCCACAAGAAAAAAAGGTAAAACGTTTTCTAAATAAAAGTTTAATGGAACCATAATTGGGAATGGATATGAAAAACAAGGAAGTAACTTAAAACAATTATCAATATGCAGTCGATTATCAAAATTCTGTTCTGCTTATTTTCTTTTTCAAATTGTACTTAAACCAAAGTGTTTGACATTATAACAATTAGTTACAATGAAAACCAATTTAAAGAAATAAATAAGATTAGATTCACTCTTCTGCTACATTTTCAGATAGTGTTTGGCTTCAACCCTGTTGTATCTGAAAAGAAAGCAAACAAATTAGAACATTAAAAAGCTCATCATCTAAAAATTACATCAATACCTTTTAACCAGAACGTTAGTCATTGTTATGATTTTTATAAAATTAAAATCACAAGTTAACAAATGTAACTATTTATTTGATATAGAATTCAGCTGAAGCCGAAAATTTTCAGCCAATTGAGAAGTAAAAAATTGACTTCTGAAATTCGGATTTCAAATAAATGCAAACTAACTTTCAGGATTTTAGTTCTAAATTTTACATATTTTCTGAAATTTTGTTGTGGTGACTTTCGCATTTAATGCTTCTTTTCTAAGTATTTTAATTTGAAAGTTTCTGAATATGCAAGCAAAATTCATTTCTGAAATCCTTAGTGCTCGATTGGTGCTTTAATTGAAAAGCTTTATATCCAAGCTTAACTTCACTCCAAATTCTCAAAATAATCTTGAAAAATTCCACAGAAACTGTATTTTATTATTTTTAAAACTAAAAACTGGTAATTTTAAAACTTATATTTTAGCCAGACTAGAAAATGCTAAACCCAAATCGTCCAATTAGACTTTTAAATTAAATAAAATTAAATTCCTTAATATCCCCTGGAAACCAACGAATATTTTCAGTTGAAAATGCAAGTCTTCACATATTTAACAAAGTCCTGAAACTTCGAAATTTCTTCTAAACTGTATTGTGGAATTTTTCAGATCTGCAAATTTAACTTAGTTTTCAAAATCTTTAGAGTTCGATCAATGCCAATTTAAAAGTCTTCTGCCAGCTTACTTTCAGCCTAAATTACCACATGAGTTGGAAAAATTCCGGACGAGTTAATTAAATCATACAAACTGCGGTAGATTGCTTTTGGCTTTAAATGCTCAAGAAAAGTTTTTTTATTGACGATCTTCAGAAAACAAAATACTTGTGCCAGAGGAATTTTAAGCTCAAATTCATCTGGAATTAAACTTGCGATTTATGTTAAATTGGAAATGTAAATTTGATTCCTGCTACACTTTAATTTGTAAATTTTTGGATTTTGGTCATAATTAAATTTTAAAGTGCGTAGTATTCGAATAATATTGCGGTTTAAATTATATACTTGTGTTTAAATTCAGTCGAAATTCCAAATACGAATTTGCAAAATTCCGCAAAAATTAAAAATAATACTGAAAATGACGCTTTCGGCCTGGAATGCCTTTAAGCCAATTTTTAGTCGCAATTTTCAGAAAGTAAAGTTTTGATTTATTACTAGAGATAAACAAAAGTACTTTACACTCAAATTTGTCTGGAATAAAACAATATTGCCGGAAAAACATTAACCACAACAATTTTGCTCACTTGCAGAGGGAGATAGTAATCCCAAAGTCCAAAACTTCGAAATTTTGATTTGAAGCTTCTTGGATTTCAAATATTTTAAAAGCTGTAACATTCGACCAGTTCAGATTAGAAATATCGCACAAAAATTAATTTACAAGCTAGAGCTTGTTAATGTTTACTGTGAATGTCAGGAAATTTTTACTAACCATCTTGTTTAATCACAATTTTAATTTAGAATTATAAAATGTAAACAAAACTGGAAAACTCTAAGCTTAAATCCATATCGAATTAAAATCATTCAGAAAATTTTGATCTGTACGATTTCTTCAGTTGAAGGTAGAAGATTTCTACTCCTAACAAATTTTTGAAGCTTTCAGCTTTCTTAACTGAAGACTTACATGCTAAGAAGAACAAATTAATTATATCCAAAGTTTAAGCTTAAGCTTAGCTTTTGTATTAAATTTTTCGACGGTTCAAGCTTGAAGTATTATTTGTTTAATTTGGTAAATTTTGAGTTTCAAAAATAAACAGGTTATTAATCATCGATCGAAGAAAAGAAGAAGCTTGTGCTTGAAAAGCTAAGTCAATAACTTTCGTTAATATGTGATTGTTAAAAAAATTGGGAAGCCCAAAATTGGAAACATAAGGACTAAGGTTAAATTCTAAATTTGCATTCCATTAAATAAATTTCTTACAAAAAACAATAGTTGCATTTGTAAATTTATTCCAAAACAGTTTTAGTAAGTTCTTAATTAATATAAGTTATAATAGTTAATAACCAGTATTTAATAATTTATGTAAGTCCTTGTTTTTTAACCAAAACCAGAACCTCACCAAAGACCAAATAAGTGTTAACTTAATAATAATAAGAAAAAACTAGTTTTATCTTAATTAATTGAAGTGTCCATCGTCAACTGCGGCGCCAATAGATAAAAGAAGTAATTAGACCCATTAAATCGAAATGGTAACGACTTTTCACTTCCTTAAACTATAAAATAATTAATTGGTCGTCGATATAAAACCGATAGCTTCATATAAATCCGAATTTAAATATTCACAACGTCTGAAATGCAAATAAACAGCCTTGATTTTTAAAATTCTAACTCAAAAAAATCCGGCCCTGTAAAATCAAAGGAGCACACCTGCGGGTGGTTTACCGGAGCGAGCCACGCGTCAATCGATTAGCTCCTACACAGCTGTCTCACATGTGCTTCTCTTATTCGCATTCCCCTGTTGACATACGTCTTGAAAATTGAACCAGACTAATGCACTACACTTTAATTTCTAAACTTCTTCCTGTTACACCGAGTACTAAAAATTACGCCCCCGCAACTTCTGAAACTTTAAAATAAATAACGCTCGGATTAAAGTTTTTTTTTCTGCGGAGGAAACGAGATATTTTTGTATTTAAGAAGGCACCGTTATGTTTGGTTTCATCTTAGATGTCCGAGGAAGATTAGGCTTTAATTAATTATCACTTGTAGAAGGTGATGAGCTCACGAGTACCAAAATAGGAATATCAAAGTAGCAGAGGTTAAGTAAAATTAATCGTTGCTTAATCGGCTACATCGCTTCCAACATTCGAAAAGAGACAAGTGTGCCATGCTTTTTTTTTAGTGTTTAAACAGAATGTGATGGCGATGACAAACAGTTTTTTATAAGACTGTTGAAAAGGATTAAAGCTGATAGCAAAACACTGTCTCTGGGTATAAAATAAAAAAAATAAAGAAATCCTCCACGAATAACTTCAGATAATAAAAAATTCAAGATTTGGTGACGTCGAAAAGGATGAAAAATTTCAGGATTATTAGGAAAACCAGTAAATTGGTAGTGGCTTACATGGCATTTCAAAGTGGCCTGGATTTATTTGCTACAATTTTTGAAGTACATTAAATTTACAAAAAGTGATGATCTCTAAAAGATGAGCTTTCTGGAGGTGATTTGGAAAGCTTTCAGGAAAAACTTAGATTTACTCAGAAAGATTTTGAAATAACCAAAAAGCCATTCAAAGTAGCTAAAGTTATAAATCACTTGAAACTCACACCAGAGATAAAACTCGAGCAAATTTTTAAAGATGAAGTTTGAAACTGCAAATAAAATATAAAACCAAGCTGAAATTTATCATCATTAAAATCAAAATCGAAGCTCCTAAATATCACCCCAAATTTATATAATATATTCAAGCCGATGATACAGAATACAGAGTAATAAAACAAATCTAAGCTTTAAATGTAGTTTGGCTATGTAAATTCAAAATGTTTATTTTTCAAAATAATTAATAAAAATCGAAAATAAAAAGCTCAGAGCAAAAATGAAGCTTGAGTATTTTTGTAGGTAGTTTTCAACCTGATACAATTTAAGATAAACTTAAAATTAAAGTATGTCCTTGCTTCTAAAGCAAAATTTCAAAGTGTTAAAATAGGCTCAAAATTTAGGAAACTTTCAAAAAGAAATCCTTTCAAAACAGCCAAAAAGCTATCCGAAATAGATAAGTTCCAAATTTTCTGGAAGCCCATGCCAGGATAAAACCCTACCAAATTTTCTAGGTTGAAGATTAAAGGTAATTACACAAAGTATAAAACCAAACAGCAATTTAAATCACTAAATACCGATTTTCAAAATAAAAACATAGAAATAAATCTCGAAATTTATATATTTTTGGTAATTAAATAGATCTAAGATGCATTGTATAGCTTATGTAAATCTTAAATATTTATTTTTGAAGCTAATTTAAACTTAAAAATAAAAATCGAAAACGAAGGGCTTCGAACAAAAATGGTTTAAATATATTTGTAGGTAGTTTTGAACCTGACACGAACCGAACAACAAATTAAAATTCAAATATGTCCTTTTTGAATTTAAATTATATTATGATTCTATTATATAATGTTTATAATTAGTTGAAACCCATAAATAATTAAAGTTTTAAGCTTTAACTCCAAAGCAAAACTTCAAAGTGTTAATATAAGCTCTGAATTTGAGAAACTTTCAGGAAAAAATCTAGATTTACCTCGAATGCCTTCAAAGCGGACAAAAAGCCATTCGAAATGTAGTATAGTAGTAAAATAAGTAATTTTTTGGCTTAAAGAGTGAAAAATATAAAATAAAGTACAAAACCAAGCAGGAATTTATTTTCATAAATAAATTTCGAAATAAAAATAAAATTGAATTGGCTATATGAATCTCAATTAATTATTTTTAAAAATAATTTATTATAAAAGTTGAAAATAAGGAGCTAAGAACAAAATTTCAGTTTGAAATTTAAGTCCTTTTGTAGTTAATACAACATACAAAACAAAAGTATGTTGTTATTTTCGGATTAAAATTATATTTTTAATCCAATACGAAGTTTAAAGGTTAAAACAGACTCTAAATTTGGGAAGATTTCACGAAAAATCTAGATTTACCCCTAAACCTTCCCAAGTAGCCAAAAAAACCATTCAAAATCTTCTGATAGCTCACGCCAGGGTAAAACCGTACCAAATTTGTTGACTTAAAGATTAAACGTATTCAAACAAAGTATAAATCCAAGCTGCAATTTATTTTCACGAAAACTCGAATTTTAAAATAAAAATTCATAACAAAATCCGAAATTAAGATAATATATTTTGGTAATCAAATAAATCTAAGATTTAAAATGATTGCCTATACATCCTGGAGTTTTAAAAAGAATTTATTAAAAATAAAACAACTAAAAATTAAAGTATGTTTTTTCGGATTTAGATTATATTATAATATTAACTAATTGTAATTATCTGAAACCTAGCATTAAATTTTTAAAGCGAAAATGTAGTTCAAAGGTATTAATATAGATTCCGAAATTGGGGAATCTTCTGAAAGCTTGTGCCAGGACTGTATCAAATTTTTTGTCTTGAAAATTAAACGTAATTAAACAAAGTATAAAGCCAAAAAGGAATTTATTTTCACTAAACCCGGATTTTCAAAATCCAGAATTTAGATATATTTTGGTAATCAAACAAATCCAAGATTTAAATTAAAATTGGATTTGCTATATAAAACTTATATACTTATTTTTAAACATAATTTATGAAAGTCGAAATTAAAAAGCTCAGAACGAAAATGCTAAATTTAAATCTTTTTGTAGATAATATAGAACCTGATCCAAGATATAAGAACAACTTAAAATTAAAATATGTTATTTTCGGATTCAACTTATATCATAATCCTAACTAATTGTAATTGGTTAAATTCTAATATTAAAATTTCAAGCTTTTGAATCGAAAATGAAGTGAAATAGGTCGAACGAAGTAACTAAGTTCCAAAGCTTCTAACAGCTCATGCCAAGACAAAGCGTTTCCAAATTTTTTCCTTGAAGGTTGGAACAAAGTATAAAACCATGCAGTGTATTTTCACGAAAGCCCGAATTTAAAAAAACAGGCAAGATTTAAATATATTTAGTAATAAAACAACTCTGAGATTAAAATGGGTATTGACTATATAAATGCTAAGTATTTATTTCTAAAACTAGTAATTCATAAAAGTTAAAACAACAAAATGTAATTTTGAATTAAGCTATTTGTAAGTTAAATAACTTAAAATTCCTTTCGGATTCAAATTATATTACAATCCTAACTATGTATAATTCATTGAAACCTATAACTAAAGTTTTCACGCACGCTTGTGAATCCAAATTTCAAAGTGTTACAATAGTCTCTGAATTTGAGAAACTTCCAAGAAAAGTAAAGATCTACCACAAAAGCAGCTCAAAAGCCATTCGAAGTAACTAAGTTTTAAGTTATCTGAAAACTTACGTCAGAACGTCAGGAATAAAACCAAATTGTTTGGCATACAGATTACATCTTTTTAAACAAAATACAAAGCCAAACTGAAATTTATTGCCACTAAATCCTGAATTTTTAAATAAAAGCTAACAGTAAAATCCAAATTTAAATATGTTTAACAAGGTTAAAATTGGATTGGTTACATACATCCTAAATATTTATTTTTAATACTCTAAAGTCAAAAGTAAAAAGGTTAGAAAATGCAATTTCATATTTAAGTATCTTTTGTGGGTAGTTTAGAACCTGAAATTAATGTAAAATTAAAATATTGTCTCTTTGTATTCAAATTAGATTATAATCCTAACTAATTAGTTGAAATCTAGAATTAAAATTTGCAAGCTTTTGTATACAAAATAAAGCTTCGGAGTGTTAAGTTAGACCCTGAGTTTGGGAAATTTTCAAGAACAATTCCAGATGTACCTCGAAAGCTTTCGGAGCAACTAAAATGTCATTCGAAGTAGCTAAGCTCAAGACAACATTGTACCAAATTTTTTGATTTACAGATGGAACTTAATTAAACAAAGTATAAAGCCAAATTTATTTTCACTAAGCCACGGTTTTACAAATAAAACCTCAAAAATAAATTCCCCAATCTAGACATATTTTGGTAAAAAAAAACAAATCTAAAATTAAAATCTGGGTTGACTATATAAAACCTAAATATTTATTTTTAAAAATAATTTATAAAAGTTAAAAGTAACAAAGCTGAGAACAAAAATCCTTTTTCGTCAAACCTACTGCGAAAATATGTCATTGTGTCATTGTTTTGTTGACGGTAAGTGATAGTTTACATTCAAGTACTGGTTACCATGGGCAGCGGGTTGTAATATTCTTCATTAAGTTCCTAGGGCAAAAAAGTAAATTGTCTACAAAACACCTTTATTTACAAACATTTTATCTACATTACATTAATTACAACTTATTTATATTAAATGTAAATGAACAATTAGGATAGTTAGAAATTTGAACAAGAGAATTAAGTTCCTTTTTTGAATCTATTTAGTTTATATTTTCGGTAATATCAACATTTTCAATTTGTATATGTTCTTGATTTTCTTTGGTGCTAGGAACAATTACGCGGCTATCTTTCATTTCGTCTTCATTATTGAATTGCATGACTGAAGTTGAAGATGTGGATGCAGATTCTTCATACCTATTCTGATTATATAAAATTCTACTTTCTGCCACTGTTGTGGATTTCCATCCACCGTGCCTCTTTAAATCAAGAACGTCAGTTCCCGTATCAGCCAAAAAAATTGCTGACGTTCTTCTAAACGACTGCCCAGTATAAGTTTCAGGATTTTTCAGTTTTAAAAATTCTGCTATTAGAGCAGGAATTTTTACAAATGTGTTTTTACCTACTGGTTGCTTCACACATTTTCCTGAACAATATTTCAGAAAAAATCGTCGATTTTCACTATTTCTTGGCCTGAAACTTATATATTTCGTAATTAAATCAACAAAATTTATGCGCTGTTTTTCTCGGTTAACGATCGTAAAAGTACGTTGCATTCCATTTTTAGAATCTGATATTGTTACTATTATTACAGAATTTTTATCTTCAACATTATCAGTTGTCATCTTACATAATTCGTCTTTTCTACAGGCCCCAGAAATTCCAATTATCATAACGACCTAGAACAGATAAATAACTTCCATATACCTTCATAACTGAGTTAAATGAAATAATCTGTAACTGTACCTTCATTAACAAATATGTAATGTCAGGCGCTTCAATAAGGAATTTGTTCATATCGTCTCGACTAAATTAATATACTACTCTTTTTGGGTTTATAGCCATCATTTTTACGCTTTAAAAACGCTTTTAGTTTTGGATATTTGGAAATATCTTCATTATCATTGATAAAAATGGTACTTTTTAACATTGAGTATTCGCTCCATAAACTGCTTGGAGATTTCAATTTTGTAGATCTATTTAAGAAATACGCCAACGGCACTTTTTCTGTAATCACAACTGATTTCTTCTAATGGCACCAATTTTTGAAAATGTTATATGTTTCCATATACCGTTGCGATTTAACCGATAATAAATTGTGGGATGCTGCATTTGCAGCCTCTTCTATTTCTTGAGACATGTTTTTAGAATCACAAATTGTGCACAAATTCAATTGACACACGCGTTTGAAATTTTTTTGAAATAAATATGTTTTATTTTATTTTGTTGTCAAGGATACCTAATCTAAATCACAGCAACCTTTATTAATTATTGGTATGACAGCTATGCATAAAAAATGAAAAATACTTAATTTTATTTATTTTAAAATGATATATAAGGTTTGACGAAAAATTTCATATGCACCTCGAGTCGTACAGTGCAATTTTTGATCTCGAATGCTTGCAACACCTCGGCCCTTCGGGCCTTGGCGTTGCAAACTGCATTCTCGCCCAAAAAACTGCACTTACGACTCTTGGTACATAAATAACTATTTGTATTTAGTTTAAAACGAGGTTTAAAACTTAATCAAAAATATAAAAATATTTTTTTTTACATTCAAGTTATATTATAATCCTAACTAATTATAATTAATTGAAATATATAATTTGAAAGTGTTAAAATAAACATTTAATTTGTGTTTTTAAGAAAAAGCCCAAATTTACGTCGAAAGCTTTCGAAGCAGCCAAAACGCCATTCAAAGTAGCTAAGTTTCAAATCTTTTGAAAGCTTATGCCAAAAATCTACTAAATTTTGTGGCTTGTAAATTGAACGTAATCAAACAAAGTATAAAGCCAAGCAGCCATTTATTTTCACTAAATCCAGATTTTCATAAATAAATCCCAAATCTGTTGTTAATAAAGCAAATCTATGATTTAATCTGGATTTGCTACATTATAACCTAAATATTTTTTAAAATAATTTAAAATAACAATTCTAGCTGGTTAGTGGAAATTTATAATGAAAGTTTTCAAGCTTTTCAATTCAAAACGAAGTTTCAGAGTGCTAAACGGCCTTTGCACTTGGATGGTTTAAAAAAGGCTTTATAAAACTTTCGATGCAGCAAAAAATCTGGGTGTAAATCTTCTGAAAACTCATGTCACGATAAAACTCTATCAAAATTTTTGGTTTAAAGGCTGAACGTTTCTAGACAAGGTAACCAAAATTTCAAAATAAAAACGCATAAAAAAATCCCAAAATTTAAATATATTAGGTAATCCGACAAAGTTTAAATTGGCCACGCACAAAAAAAAGTCCGTAATTAACTAGCAAATCACCGAACGAATTTCCATGGCCTACTTGGTCGTGTAACTTATCTAATCACAACACCATTTAAACGAATTTCAGCCGCTTCTCTTTGTGATTTTGACCTTTACATTTAATTAAAAATTGTAGTAAAGGGTGATTTCGTCAGCTGATAAATATCAAACCTTAAACTACACCCTGATATAACGAAATAAGTCAGGAGTTGGTTGTCAATTAACTGTACTTTATTTTTATCCGGGTTTGATTGATCCTGAATATTAATACATTTCTTTAACCAATAATTTACAATAATTTATTGCTCTGGTTTTGGATTGATTAACGAGTTGCTAACTAATTGATTAAATTTTTAAATATCATTCCGCATTTCATGCCTAATTAGGTTTTGGTAAGGTTTCGTGTAATGGGCGTAATAAATAATTTTAATAATGGGTTCCAAAACCATCAACATTTTGCACCAGTTTTGTTTTGTTGGCTGTTTAAATTGTACATTTCAAACAATTAAGAACGTATTCTAATTAAGGATCTTAGAAATTCCGGCCATAAAATTTAAAACGTATAAAAGAATAATATTTTAAAAGTGTTATAAACATAAAATGTGGTATGCGAACTAATCTGAGGCAAATCTAAAAGCTACTGAATCCGAGATGAAGACCATGAAATTCCAGTAATTAAAGAAACAAGAAACGTGCAGGACCTGTTCGTTCATTAGTCGCAAGTTAAAAAGCGACAATATCGCACCATAACACACGATAGTTTTAAAAGTAGAAAAAAAGGTCAGACCAAGTATTTAATACCGTTAAGATCTGGTACCTGTACGAGCAGACCATCAACACATTATCATACCATAATTTATCGATAGTAAATCAGAAGGTGAACGAGTCGGTGATACAATAGGCGAGTCCCGCATTTTATAATATAAATCACGACGTTTAGTTGGAAGTTTACGGTCGTATTCCAGCCCCGTCCTGAATATCCTGAAGAGGGATGCTTTTTTACGTCGTTCCGGTTTCATCCCGATACGGGATACGACGAGACAAAGGAGTAAAGACAAAGGGTTCAAAGGTCGTAACTATCTTACATACGGGGACTCCGAACGTCGAGGTAATAATTTTAGATTATAATGAGAGGACAGGTAAACATTATGCAAATTATATGTGCCATGCACGGTTGCAGAACAATGATTCAGAGAAGTCGTAAAATTCGTGATAATTTGGGTATAATTTTATGTTCGTAAGATTTCAGCCGGTACTGAATATAGAATGCCTTTAAAAGGAGTTGAATTACAATACGGCTAAACTTGAAAGCTTCAACGTTATGTTCGGACTTAAAAACGTCAACAGTGAGATGAAGTTTTTAAACCTAACAGGGTTCGAAGACCTAGACCCTCCAGATATTCAAATTATTGGAATTCGATTCGTCGAATTTATATCTAAAATCAAAATCTTCTCAAGTCGAATTCAGAACCTGAATAAAACTTCCGTTATATAATGCAAGTTCCAGATTTTTATATTAAATTTTCAAACAAAAATGTAACATTCAAATTTTGCGGCATAAATTAAAACATTTTCCCAGATATTTTGCAATTACTTTAAAATTAGTTTAACTTTTCTGTACGTCACCAACTCAATAAGAGATTCTCAAATACATAAACTAAAAAATACGAATTTACTGGGCGATTTTTAAATATACCAAATAGGCGAGGTTCTTAATCAGATCCATGCGAAACCCCAGAAATGTTTCTGAAACTCTAATTATTTAAATAATACCTTATGAGTTTGTCTAGATCATACATAAACAAATGAAGCAACAGATCATTTACATTTCCTTTTGTTGTTTTTTCGTTTGGTTTAAGATAAAATAATGGTTTGATTCAATTTTAATTTTGATAGAAATAAATGTCGTAATATATTTAGCATAGCAAAATTTGACTAAGATTGTTTACAGATTAAAAGATAACAATATAAGGTTCCTTGTGAAACCGCAAACAATGTTTATGATAACTCTGGTTATGTAAGAAAGAATTACTGGAGTTTGTCCAATTATAGACCAAAAATGTAGCAAATTTTATTCTAATCAAACTCCCGATTTATTTGGAATGGTTGTAGTTTATTTTTTAAAGTTTCATTTAAGATTATAATAATGTTTTGGTATAAATTCCATTAAAATTTTTATAAATCTAACTCTAGTAATATATTTAGGGCATCAGGATTGATTTGATTATAAACGATACCAATTTGAATAGGTAATTCTTAAGTAGAAGGAAATAGCAAAGGTTCTTAATTGTAACCTTGTGAAACCCCAAAAATCGTTTAGAAAAGTCTGGTCATTTAAGTATAAATTACTGGATTTTGTCTGTTTATAAACCAAAAGGTAATAAATTTTTAGAATTTATTCTCACAAAACTCCCGACTTGTTTGTAAAGATTGAAACTTTGTAGTTCATATTTTTAGCTTTTCTAAGTTTCGTTTAAGATTAACATAATGTTTTGGTTTAAAATTCCATATGAATTTTTATAGAAATGACAGTCGTAATATTTTCAGGATATCAGGATCTGAATAAAAACTTTTAGACCGTTTACAGATTAAGAGATACCAATTTGAGGAGATAATTCGTAAGCGGAAAGAAATAGCCTTAATTATATACTTGTGAAACCCCAATAGTTAATTGTCAGGTTATTTAAGCAAGTATTTATTACTAGATTTTGTCCAATCATTTATAGACCAAGAAGGTAGCAAAGCATTAGATTCGATTCTAATGAAACTCCTGATTTGTTTGTAATTTTTTAGTTTATTTTTCTTTATTTTTATGTAAGTTTTGGTTAAGATTAAAATAATGTTCTAGCTTAAAATTCCATTTGAATTTTTAAAGAAATAACTATTTTGGGTGTCCTATTTGATTACAAATGTTTAGATTGTTTGCAGATTAAAATGTACCAATTTGAGGAGACAATACCTAAGTTGAAAGAAATAGTAGAGGTACTGAATCATATCTTTGTAAGCCCCAAAAATTATTTATAAAATTGTGGTTATTTGAGTAATAATTACCGGAAATAGCATATTTTTAGATTTGATTCTAGTGAAACTCCTGATTTGTTTGTAAACGTGAAAATTTTGTAGTTCAACTTTTAAAATTTTTTATGTTTGGTTTAGACTGAAATAATGTTTTGATTTAAAATTCCATTTGAATATATTTAATCTATAAAAAAATGATTACAAACATAAAGATCATTTACGGATTCAAATATAAAAATTTTAGAAGATAACTCCTAAGTGAAAAGAAACAGCAGGTCCTTAATTGTACCCTGGTGAAACCCCCAAAAAATATAAGAAATTTAAGTTGTTTAAGCATGAATTCTAAATTTTCTCAGAGCATTCGAACACGAAGAAAGTAGCTAGAAGGTAGAAGCAGAAAAGTTAAATTTTTTACCATTAACCTTGAACTCTAAGGTTAAACATAAAACAACATTTCAGCAGGTGGTTTCTGTTTTATCGGATATTATTAATTATCATTACATGTATAATGTATAATGTTTTAAAACAACGTAATCAAGAGAGAAAATGAAAAGAAAACTTTCGGGTTAAGATTGAAATAATGCTTGGTACCGATTTAATTTTTATATAAATAATTGTCAGAATGAGTATACAGAAATTTAAGAAGCAACATACATACATATTGAAAGTCAGTCAGTAGGAATAGCAGAGGTTCCTAAATATTACCATGCGACACCCCCAAAAAACCATATGGCGTTTACGTTATTTAAAAGTAGAAACGAACTTGAAAAGTTATTTACAAACAATAGAAGTAGATGAGCTATGAAATTAAATTATTGTCAAACTACTAAAGTTGTTAACAATCGTTAACCTGACATTAGAAGTGCAATTTAAAGACTTTACGACGATTTTAAATTAAAAAATCTAGTTTAGTTTCGATATAAATAATTGCCAAGATTTAATGAAGGAATTTTGTAGTAGTCTGCAAATAGAAAAAATTTAATCAAATGACTAACGAACAGAGGAAAGAAAGGAGGTACCATTTAGAGTCTTGTGAAACCCCAAGTTTTGATATTAAAATTAACGAGAAATATTAGGATTTTCAAGAAAATGTAGAAAGTTATTGGCGCTTACACGGCGCGGCGTTCCGAAGCAACAAATATTTATTTGTTGAAAAAATTAACATTGGAAGCTATAAAAAATACACTTTTCGAAGAAAATTGTCAAGAAGCATTCTTCTTCTTCTAGCCTCTCTCTACTCAAATATGGATATAGGCCTCCTTTCTACTCTTCCATTTTTTTCTGTCCTTTGCTAATTCTTGCCATTTGGTTCCGGCTGTTTTTCTTAGTTCATCTACCCATCTCATCATTGGCCTGCCCACACCTCTTCTTCTTCCCCATCCAATCTCCAATATCTTCTTACTCCACTTATCTGACATTCTGGCAACATGTCCAGCCCATTCCAATTTTTGTCTTGCTATTCTTGTTGCTATATCTTCCACTTTCGATCTTGCTCTTAACCATTCGTTCGTTTTTCTGTCTGCTAGAGTTACTCCCACAATTTTTCGCTCCATGGCTCTTTGCGCTACTTTCATCCTATTCATGATTGCTTTCATAAGCACCCAGGTCTCCGTTCCATAGGTCATTGCAGGTATCACACATTGATTGAAAACTTTCGCTTTTAATTTTGACGGTATCGTTGTTTTCCATACTTGATTTAATTTTCCGAAGGCTGACCATCCTGCTGTAATCCTTCTGCTAACTTCCGCTTCTTGGTTTTCTTTTCCTATTATTATCTCATGTCCCAGGTAAACGTACTTCTCGACTCTTTCTATAACTTTGCCATTTACTGTTGTATCTCTTCTGTCTTCTTGATTACTTGTCATTATTTTTTTTTTAACTATGTTCATTTGTAGTCCTGTTTTTTGTGAGGCTAGTTCTTGTACCATTTCTTGTAATTCTGTTAGGTTATCTGTTATTAGTACGATATCGTCTGCAAAGCGTAGATGGTTGAGACGTTCACCATTTATTAGTATACCTTTATTTTCCCAGTTTAAGGTCTTAAATATATCCTTCATCGCTAAAGTAAACAACTTCGGCGATATTGGGTTACCTTGTCGTACTCCTCGTTTTATTCTTACTGGGTCTGTATATTCGTGTAGTTTAATCTTCAATCTGGCTTTTTTATATATAGTTTCAATGATATCTGTATATCGATAGTCAATCTTCGCATTCTTAAGTGATTTTATAATTGCCCATGCTTCAATACTATCAAAGGCCTTTTGGTAGTCCACGAACGCCAACCAAATTGGCATCTGATATTCTGTGGTTTTTTCCATTAGAAGTCTCATCGTTTGCAGGTGGTCTGTTGTCCCGTAGCCTTTTCTAAACCCTGCTTGCTCTTTGAGCTGGTAGAAATCAAGTTTCTTTTCTAGCCTACTTGTTAGTATGCTTGTAAACAGTTTGTAGATTTGGGAAAGTAGGCTTATCGGGCGGTAGTTATTTAGATCCGTTTTGTCACCTTTTTTGTAGATTAGTACGATTATTGGGTCCTCCCATTCCTTTGTTTCTTTCTAGGCACATGTTAAATAATTTCTTTAATTTCTTGACTAGGACCTCTCCCTTTATCATCTCCGCTATGATTTCGTCACATCCAGGTGATTTTCCGTTTTTCATTTTTGTTATCGCTTTCTTTATTTCGTCTTCATTAATGCTCGGTAGTTCTTCCGAAGTTACGTTCACTAATTTTTTTTCTCTTTCATTTGTTACTATTGTTTTGTCTTCCACTTGTGTCTCATATAGCTTTTCATAATAAAGTATGATCAAAATTTCTGTTCATCAAGTATGGCCGTGGAAGTGCAAACCAACGCATTTAAAATTGGCTCACATATCTTTTTTGACAGCTGTCACATTTAATATTATATGTAAGCCAATTTTAAAGGCGTTGGTTTGCACTTCCACGGCCATACTTGATGAACAGAAATTTTGATCATACTTTACTTTTCTGCTATTTTTAGCAGTTCGTCCCTATCTGTTATTTCTTTTCCCTCTTCATTTTTTAATGTTATTATTTCCTTGTGGCTCGTTCTTAATTTATTTCTCCATATTTTCGGCCCCTTATTCTCTTCTATTACGATTTCTATTATTTGTTGTGTATGCATCCTTATGTCTTCTTTTGCCCTTCTTCTCACTAGCTTGTTTACTGCGGCATACTCAATTGTTCCTCTTTTTCCTTCGCTAATTAGAGTTCTTCTCTTTGCTAGCAGTTCTATTGTTGGCATGCTTAGCTTTTTATGTGATTTTTTCTCTCTTTTGTCGTTTTTTGTGGCGGCTTCCTTTATTGCGGTCGTGATGCTTTTATAGGTGTTATTTATTCTATCTTCATTCGAGATATTTGCTTTATATAGTTCTTCTTCTAAACTTGTTTAATACTTTTCTTTATTCTCTTGTAGTTTTTGGGGATCTATATTTAATTTTGTTTTCGTTTTCATCATTTTTCTACATCTTTCTAATCTTTCACCTATTACTATCTTCGCTCTTACTATCCGATGATCACTTCCTGTTAGGGCATTTAGAACGCTTACGTCTTGCACGATGTGTTTGTTTGTAGACAGGATGTAGTCAATTTCGTTTTTAGACTGTCCATTTGGACTTGCCCACGTCCATCTTCTTTTTTGTTTCTTCTTGAAAAATGGTTTCATATTATATAGTTTATGATGTTCCTGGAAGTTTATTAACCTTTCGCCTCTTTCGTTTCTCGTGCCTAGCCCAAAATTTCCAGTGTGTTCTTCGTTTTAATTTCTGTTTTCTCCAATCTTCGCATTGAAGTCGCCCATTATCAGTGTGAAAAGAAAGAAGAAGATACGGCCCTCAGTCCCCAGCAGCTGGAAAGCCCCCAACCAAGGCAGCGGTTGGAGTGGAAATATAGCAGAGGGTGCTAAGAATCCCTGGGTTCGGACAGGCTGCCAAATAAGGCTAAATATCGCAACTTACAATATAAGAACTATGTCTACAGAAGACAGAGTAGAAGAACTGTTAATAGAACTAGAAAAAGTGAAATATGACGTATTAGGACTATGTGAGGTAAGAAGTAAAGGCACCGAATGCATAGAACTGAATTCAGGACAAACGCTATTCTATTCCGGAAAAGAAGAATAGGAGGGGTAGGAATACTCATAAACAAAAAATATAGTAATAAGGTAACTAAATTTAAAGCGATATCTGACAGAGTTTTATTCATAATTATAAAAATAAATCAAGCAACATCAATAAAGGTTATACAAACCTACGCGCCAACAAGTAGTCATGAAGATGAAGAGGTGGAAAGTTTTTACGAAGATATAGAAAAAAGTATAGAAGATGGAGAAGATAAAGCTAAATACACACTGATAAAGAAGCATTCGAACTAACTAAATTTGCAATAGTCTGAAGATTTAGACAAAATAAAGCTCTATTAATTTTGTGGATTAATGACTGAATCTTTTCAGAACAAAATATCAACACAAACAAAAATTTACAATCACTAAGAATTGAGTTTCAAAATAAAATTGTCTTAATCAAACCCCAAAATCTAAATATACAAGGGTTTGTCACGTCGACCGTCTATTAGACGTTTCTTGAGAATTACAGCATCCAAATGAAAACTTGCACGATTATAGTTTTCTGATATGATAAATTTTGTTTATAACAGGTCGGAAAATTTTATTTTGAATGTGAAGTTACAAAGAATAGTTTTAAATAGTTTAATACTTTGATCATTGTCACACAAAGACTTGAAAAGGATTTGGATTAATTTGGCCAGATCATCCTCAGACCAAAGAAAATATTGAAATTAGATAGATAGATAATAACAGGTCCGAAAATATGTAGGTTTGAAATGGAATTAAAAGATTAACTATGATAGTTTTAATTAGTTTTCATACAAGGATTTGAGAGGGATTTTTATTTAGTCAGATCAGTGGAAAACACCTAAAATTGTTTATCAGAACTTTGTTAGTTTTAATTAACTTAATAATTTAATAACTGTCGTACAAGGATTTGGTTTTGGCTAGATCATTTTTAGACCAAACAAAAATTTGAAATTAGAGTCATGTAAAACTCTTAAAATTGTTTATAACAACAGTATCGAAAATTTGTAGTTGTAGTAAATGAAATTTAAAACAATAGCTGTGATATTTTTATCTAGCTCAAGATAATTGTGATTTGTGATACAATCTTCTTGCAATACAATCTTCAAATCGTTCAAAAATTCGAAATACGAATTCAGTCAAATGATCTTTTACAGTAGTAAACAACAGAGGCCCTTAAGTAAATCCATGCGAAACCCCACAATATGTTTTTGAAATTCAACTTACCTAAATTTAACAAAATCATTTGCAGACAAAGTAACTAAGAGACATCCTAAACTGTAAGTTTATAAAACTATTCAAATTATTTATAAAGATAGTTCAAAGTCCGAAAGTAATTTTTGAAAATTATTTTAATATTTTAATACGTCTAGAATTTAATTTTGAATAAATGTTTTCCACAATTAAATCCAAATGGTTCGACTAAAGTATGAAAGAAACTATAATTTCAGATGTAATAATGAACTGAAATACGTATTTATGTTATAATCCTTAAAATTTCAATAATTCTAAATGCACACCTGATGCATTTAGGTTCATATTTATTTTAATACTAAACTGAACTGAACTTAATTTATGATTGCAAGTTCAACCGGTACTGATTTGAACATCAAGCAGAATATTCAACTTTTTTAAAATTCATTTCTTTGAATTTGAATCTAAAATATTAGAATCTTATAATTTTACAGATTGAAAGGAAATATTCGTATGGAACAGCTTAATACATCTTCAGTCTCACGTACATTTGTTGGATTTTGAGGTCTTAAATTCAAAACTAAGTTTCGCATTTCTAATAAAATCTATTCGGATTCACTTTAAGAGTCAAATTTAGAATTTTTAGTTTGAAATGCAGTTCAAGAACGTTTCTTTCCGAATTCTTTTTAAAATGGTTTAGCTTTAAGTTTCAATCTACCATTTAATAGAGTTCTGAATTTTAAGTTTTGATAATTAATCGCTGCCTTAAATTCAAATATATTAGCTTTAAGTTAAATCACGTATTTTCTATTTTATTCCAAATTGGCCGTGTTGTAAACCTAAAAATGGTTAATTTTAAGATTCCATTTTTGAACCGATATATACGTACAAATCTAAAGCGGATTTATATCACAGTCTGATTGCAAACTGTTAAAATGTTAAATGGTTTTAGACCTTGAATTTTAATTAGTTACTTTAGTGCTTGACTAAGATATTAAATCTACTTGAGATTGAAGTTTGTCGCTTATCGGATTAAAATTAGCTTAAACTGATTTGATTTAAGTATAAAACAAGAAGGTTCAGTTTAATAAAAGTATTTAGATTCGAATTGAACTATACAGATTGCAAAGTTAGTTGAAATCTATGAATTGTGACTTGAAATCATTAAATTAAACTATTAAAGTTAAGATTATGTATGTAGGTACATACAAATCTGAAGCGGACTTATATTTCAAATTTTTAAACTTGGATCTGATATACGCAAATCTGAAACGGATTTATATTACAATTCGATTGAAACCTGCATCAGTTTTTTTTTTTTTTTGTATTTTTAGCTCCGAAAATGTTAATAGGTACGGAAATTAGAATGCAACTATAAATCCAAAATCTTTATATGATTTTAAATAATTTAATAATGAAATACAAAAAGTTCAAAATAAAAATATATATTTAAATTTCGGTCTTTTTATAGTTAGCTTAGAACTTGATCAAAGCTCTAAACACAACTTAAGATAAAAACATGTTTTTCGGCTTCAAATTATTGGTAGATTACAATCCTAAATATTTATGGTATTTACGTGAAATCTAGAATTATAGTTTTCAAGCGTTTGGGCCTGAAACGAAGTCTAGAAGTGCTAAAATTGACTCTGAATTTTTTAGTCTTGAATTTGGATCCCAAAATTGCTAAATGAAATTTTTCAAAAAATTTAATAAAACGTTCTTTGTCTTTGGTTTGATTTATTATTAATCTTTTAAAGACCCAAACTAACAAACTGCTTGAAGCCTTTAAAATTATTTGACTAACTTTTACTTATGTTAATATTCATTAAAATTTCTCCAACAGAAAATAATAACAAACAAAGGCACGCTTCTGGTCGTAAATCGAATTCTATCATAACTAAATTTAAAATAGAAATTCCAACCTTTATTATCGAAGTATCATAAAACCGATACTCCAACTACTTCTATAAAATTATTTTTTAACGACTAATTTTTACAGTTATAATTTTCCGTATTAAATTCCTAATAAAAATCGAAACGATATCATAAACAGAATCATAAAATAGTAAGACCGTTCATTACTCATTAAACGCAATAAATTCAAAAGGTTAATTATATAATATCCTGCAAATTAAGTTGTCACGTGCATTATGGGAAAATTACTATCTTTTTACTAATTTTCATAAATCATAATCGATCTGTTCACTGTTCACGGTTCAGCCTTAAACGAAAATTAAAAACTAATACGATCAAGGTGAACTTTTAAACCTGTCGACAATTCAACAACGGGTTGTACCTTGAACCTCTTTCTATATAAATTAATGAACTTTTCTTCCGGTCCAGCTTCCTTTTCCATAAGTATTATAATGTCCTTGTCATTAAGTGGATATTTTAGATACGATCGTTGAGTAATGACAGGACAGATAACCTGATTCGATTACATAATACACTAATTGGAACATTAATCAATGAATGAGTTTGACATTATGAGACATTATGGTTTGATTAATGGTTAATGATTGACTTTTCATATTTAATTTTTTGTAAATTCCTGGGGAAAGATTTTCATATTGAAAATTAGTAAAATAAAGGATTTTTTATATTTTCTAATCTGTTATTAATTATCTAATTGAGTATTACAAACTTCAAAATGTAGCATGGTAAGTTTTTGTAGTTAATTGCTGAAAAATCCTTTCATGCTTTAATCGTTTAAAAATCCTTATAGTATGACGTAACAGAAGGAAGGATTTCAAAGCATTTGTTCTAAATTCTTTTACTCGTTTGATGGATTTTTAGTGTGAAATGTAGAACTTTTAAGAAAAAGCTTTGTGTTGACTCAACCTCAGTAATTTGCAGAAAACATTTCTGGAATAGGTACACTTTTTTATTTTTTGGTTTATCCACCCAACTGTCTTTTTTGAGCTTTTTGAAATTTTTGTCTTCAGAATGACGCATTCGAATGCTGCCTATTTCAAAAATTTATTAACCGAAATATTTAGATTTATTTGTGGGGTTTATATGTTCAATTATAAGTAATTCCGAAACTTTAAGGCAATTTTCATCGCCTACGGTTCTGAGCTTGGTTTAAACAACAAATTTCCTTGGTCTTCATTGGGTTACTGCTACAATTGTTGGTTTAAACCTTGCTTAAATTCGTTGCAAATATCCGTAAAAAGTAAAACAATAACCTGCTTGTCACTTTTGGGTGATCAGATCCGTAAACTCCAGTCGTTGATTAGCAGTTTATAATTTTTTGTTTATTAACCGAAAGTAAAAGTATAACAAACTAATAAATGCGTTTATGGTTAATTTAATTACAAAAAGTAGTTCTGTGACTTGGCCTTGTTTACAAATCAAATTTTAAGCGATTACATTTGTTGTATTAAATATTTATTACCACAAACAATCACAAACTAAATCTTAAACTAATAATAGAAAATACATTCAAAACCTTAGTTTTTGTTTGTGTTTTTTTTTTAAGTAGAACGATTTATTATTGTAAGAATTGTATGAATCAGCAAGAAATTTGTTTCATTCATAAACTAATTGTATCCGGTTTATACTTCACGGTAATACTTCGATATTAAATTAAAATCGCTCGGTGTGCCCTCCTCGACCAGCTATTGGGCCTTAATGTCCTGGTAAAAGCTGAATAATAAATAAATATCAGGCAGAGTACGCCATGGACGTGGCAAAATATGCAATTTCTATGTGTTTAATATAATGCAAATTTAATAGCAGATTTCAGCTAAAACTCAGCTTAAATTGGTTTAAACATGATCTACTGAACTGAACAGTATTTTAGAAAAGCTGAAACTAATCTGTAACTTAAACCTATGTTGAAATACTCGTCGTAAGGTAACTTATACATTAAGAAATAATGATCACCATAGAGATGGATTGATTAAGTTAAAACTGTTACTGGAAAACCACTTCACCAACTCACTCGTGATATTACCAACAGAGACGAATGGAAGCAAATAATAATCTTATCGATAACCTTACAAAACGATGCATATGATCACTTTTGCTTAGAAGTAACGATGGCAGACAGAGAGAAAGAGAGAGATGTAAATTACCCGAAATAATCTCATTAAATACTCTTTGTGTCAATGGCATATTCATGTATGTTATATAATTATTAAATAAGTATTGTTTAACCTAATAAACCCTTTGCAGTTCACTGTAATACTCTACGTTAGCAGGAAAACCAATACTTTTTCAGACGTTACCAATATGGTATTTATCCAGATTGAAAACTAAAGTAACTTAAGTAAAATACACCAATTCTAAAATATCTGATTTTTTCTGCACTGGAAGTCTGACTTAATTTTTAAATTCCTCGCACAATATAAATATGCAAATATTATCTTCAACAAATTGAAAGATTCGGAACTCATTGCAATACACAAGAAGTAAGACTGTTTTATAAAGACATATCTACAAGAAGAAAAGGCTTTCAGACAAAAACGTGGCTATGTAAAAGTGAAGAAGGAGATTTAGTAGGTGGGTAGGAGCTAGTGCTACGAAGATGGATAGAATAACAAGCATACGACAAAGTAAAAAGAAGTTCAGTCTATCAAGCGCTTCGGAAGCTGACGCTGTCCAGCAGTCCAACAATCAAGTCAAAAAGGTTTAACATTAATAGGGCCTTAGAAAAACATAAATGTAACAATTTAGTATATTAAAATACAAGTTGCAGAAGGCATCTATTCAAGCACGAATTTGAAATTCCGAAACGAGTCGCATAGCGGCGAGTTGAGGAACAAATGAGTGCTTGAAGGACCTTCTGCAACGAGTGTTTTATACTATTTTTTCTATTTTGCCGCTTTATACCATTTTATAGAAAATATTATATTTAAGAACTTGTATCAAGTTATGGCTTATGCCGATCATGTAGTAATAATGACAAGAACCAAAGAAGAACTAACAACTTGGATAAGAAAATTTGAAGAAGAAGCAAAAAAATTTGGACTTCTAATAAATGAGGAACACTCCAATTACATTATATCAGGAAGAAATAGGATGGAAAAAAAGAAAATCTTCTAATTAATTAGAAATATCCAATACAACAAAAATAAGTTTCCGCACAACAATTCACTGACCTATTTAGCTGTTGAAATAAACAAGTATAACATTAAGACAGAGATTGAAAGCAGCTCGTTGGCGCAGTGGTAGGAGTGCTGGACTCCTAGCTAGGAGTTTTGGGTTAGAATCTCACGCAGTGGTAAGGATTTTTACAAAGAATTTCCCACTGTTAGAGATCGGTATTTGAGCGAGTGAAACCATTTAATCATATGGTTACAATTAAAGATTCTACCTGCGGAGTGGTCAACACATACACTACACTAGACACTTAATAGACGCTCACAAACACTGTAGCAGGAAACGGAAAACCACTGCAGAGAACACATTTTCCTAGTAAAAGGAGGATATAACAAAGTACACAGCGCCAAGTCGTTTTGAAATGTAGCTTTGACCCTCTCCTCAACGTCCTTAAGAGGACATATCACGAAAGAAGAAGAAGCGATTGAAAGAAAATTAACATTGGAATCGCAAGCCGCAGTAAGTATACACCGAAAATTAAGTCCAGAAAGATTAAAGTACAGTGTTCAGCAAAATAAACAGTACCCGAAATGAAAATTGTATTTATTTTTTAATTTTTATAATGTAAATGTTCAAAATGTGTACCATTGCGGCGCAAACAAGCTTCATAACGATTTTGCAGACTGTATGACCTGATCAAGAACGCGTCCTTGATTATTATTGTTGGTAAGAACTGTTCTTCGACGACCTGAATAGCCCTTGCGCTGACACAACACACTACCAGTGCGACGAAATTTCTCAACAACTGCTAACATTACACTTTTACTTGGGGCCTCTTAGTTAAACTCTTGTCGATATTTTTCTGAGACTTGTCTCAAACTTGGGCCATTATCTCGTCCATTTCCGTATGAGCGGAAATAATGCTACTATAAACACTTTTTCCTCAGTTGTAAGAGTCATTTTCAAGACGATTTTAACACCAGTGCAATGTTAATATGACAACTACTGACAAATAAGCCAAATATCACAGATGCATATTGTGCGCGCAATTCCACGATAGTGACTTTCGGTAGTGACTTGGACGTTAAGGCAGCAAGATATGAAAAACCTTCTCATATCGGAAAGAGAATATCGCGGCGAATTTTTGTTGTAACAAGAGAAAGAGGAAGGAACAAATAAAGAAATTAAAGATACCTACAAATAACCCAATATTCTAAATACAATAAAGCAAAGATGACGTAAGTGGTTAGGATATGTAGCAAGAATGTCTGAATCAAAGATACAAAAAATAATTTTTAATGTAAGAACCAGAAGGCACTAACTTAGAGGACGACCGAAGAAATCTTGGATAAACTGCGTACAAGAGGACTTAACATAAGTAAATGTTAGAGATTGGCAAGAGCTTGTAGCAAGAAGGCAAGAATGGAAAAAGATTACAATTAAAGCCTTGGGCTTACAAAGCCTGTTGAGCTGATATTAATTATTAATTATATGTATATAATCAAAAGGTCCTAGGATCGCGGTTGCCGCGGATGCTACATTTAATGGATCCTAAACATTTTATATTCTTTTTGTAGCCCCGAAAATTACAATGTACTCATGTTTAAAGGATACCAAGTAAACGTCAATGACATAAAAATAATAAAAGTAAGACTTTTGATCATAGTATAGAAATATGCATTAAATTCTCAAAAAAACAATACAAAAGTAATTTTCTGGGGTTAAAAATATACCTTGTATGCTCTCTGTATTGAAATTTGGCGAAGAAAATATATTCAGAGACTGACTTGAACCAACCTTGTCAAGAAAGCTTAACACTGAGGAGGCAACGTAGTTGGCAAAATACGCATTTCTTTGTATTAATTTTTGTGATATTGTATAGGGTTTTTCACGTTTGATGCTGAACCAAACCATAGTCTACATTAATTTCTCGAATTAATCTCAGTATTTTTGATTTTGTAGCAAACTGGTTTGGTTCATAACCGTTTTATTGCAGAATTTTTTCAATTATCCTAAAAATTTATTTAACAAAAAAAATTACAGTTGCAATACTTAATTAATTTTGGAATTTTAAAGTTTGTTATTAATACAAATCAACAAGAAAGCTACGGTTTTAAGCTGCATCAGAAAACAAAAGTCAAAAATTGTAACCTAAAATAATTGTAATTAATTTAGAAAGTTTTGGATATAATCCAAATTTGAATGTTTAGGATGATGAGTGTAAAGGATGCCAAGCCTTAGAGAATTCCGGCTGTATAGGGGAGTCATAAAAAGAAGTAAAACAGTTCAAAAATATGACGAACAAAATATTTTAATGAATTTAAAGAGTTTGAGCATAACACCAAATAAAAAGGAAAGCGGAAAGAAACAAATTAACAACTAAATTATGGAGTTACGATTCTCAATGGGCCTCTAAAACAAAAACAAAAAAAGAAAAACAAAACTGAAACAACAATAAAAATAAAAATTGTTATTTAAGAGGCTCTGGATATACTCGTACGTAGAGCACAAAACGAAGAAAAAGGAAAATATAAAGCGAAAAAGAAAAGAAATAGGAAAACAAACAGGAAGCGAAGATTTGAATTTAATTAATTGCAACTGGCAAATTCTAAAAAAAAATAAATATAAACTACGATTGATAAATCCAATAATAATAAACTTTCCAGTATTAATTTCAGAAGACTGAAAGTTCTCAGGAAAATTGTTGCTGTTGTAGTTTTCAGTAAGTCTATGTTATACTAAAAGACATTTAAATTTTTTAGGAAAATATATATTTAGAAGTTCAACTTTCAAGGCCACCTTTTCTGTTTAAGCTTTGCAATTTTAATTTCAAAAAATTAAATTTTTTCAGTGGCATAGTCGTTTCAGTTTTCAAACTTTCAAGCGTTTGAGGTCAACATTTCAATGTTTGCGAGGACATATTTCCAATTTTAAGTTTTACAGCTTTATTTAAGAAGATTGGATATTGTTCCAGGACATTTTCAGCTTCAATAGTTTCCCATCATATTAAAAACCAGTCCCTAAGACTTTCAGGTTTAGTCATTCAGACCTTCAGGTAAATATTTGTTAGTTCAGATTTTGAAGAAAAATTTCTATTTTTAAGCTTCTGAAGTTTAATTTAGTAAAATAGCGATTTTTCAA
The DNA here is from genome assembly GCA_963082815.1 of Melanotus villosus. Taxonomy (NCBI): domain Eukaryota; kingdom Metazoa; phylum Arthropoda; class Insecta; order Coleoptera; family Elateridae; genus Melanotus; species Melanotus villosus. Next base: position 80,739,225 of record OY720420.1, read on the forward strand.
GATACGGTAATTTCAATACTTCTTTGTCATTCTAAAAGTCAAATACTTAGCCTTGTTGTACTTTCATGCTTTCAAAAAACTCAAGTTTGCAGTGGGCTCCTTATTATTTTAAAAGGTGGATAATTAAACTTTCAGGGTAATATTTGGAACCAAATTTTCTAATTTTTATTTAATAAATGATCTTTTTCTCAGTTGTAATAAGAACCCTCAAATGTATTAAGTTAATATTAACTCTAAAAATCAGAAATAATTACAAAATTTGTGCTAAGCTAACATCAACTTTCGATAAATCGTATATGGCTTTGAAATCTTTAAACAAAGGCTTAAATTTTAATCAGGAAAATTTAAAATGTAATTTAATCTTAAAGAAGTCGCGTGCTAAGGATTCAAATATTAAAGCTGTATACCTCATTTTAAATGGGAGTTTTCGTCATTAAAGCTCAAAATTTAATTTGTTTAAAAAGCGTCATAGTTTTAGACTATTTTCATGATTCAGCTAACAACCTCATGGTTATCATTTATTTAATTCCATAAGCTCTATTTGCATCCCACCTGCTGAGGCATTTTTTTTAAACCAGGCTTAAATTATAATTGCATTTGACAATCAACAAAAAAGATAATCTTTCCCAAATGAAATCACTAGAATACACGAGCTTGTAAGTAAAAATTATACGTTTAAGATTAAGTAATAAATTCTGAAATGATAAAACACTTTCGAATTACGAACGGTAACGAAACCTAAACAGACGGTAAAGCACGCAGTACTAAAATTTAGCAAAGGCAAAGAGAGGCAAAGGCTATATATTTATCTAGTTAGTAGTAATTTTAGTATAGTTATAAATAATGCCGGAGTTTTATAGTGGCCACCTAGGTGTGCGTGTGTTAGCAGCTACCTGCTATCAATCACTTCATATATGGCTCTGAAAAATAATAGTCGCTGTCGGTTACTTAAAGCTCAGTATTCATTCAGGCTACGAAATATAAGCAGGCTTACCTTACCTTGCTATAAAATTTGTACCCATTGTAATTGTGGCCATTCAGCTATAAGCATTATTATACAATTTAAGTTTGTTATTAAAAAGAGTCTCTGAAGCTTGCAAAACTTTTCGGAGGTTTTAGTAAAATTACCAAGAAATTAATTAAATTTTCTTAGAAAAAATAATAATGCTGGGGAAATTGAAAAAATAATTATTAGTAAAACCATTGTCTCCAATTAAAATAAGACGGCAATATGTGTGAAATAAATCACATTAAAACCCAGCAGTGATTCATGCTTTATATTTTATATGGCAGAAACTATGAAACTTTATTGCATGCTAATGATAGTAATTTCTATCGGTGTTTTGTGTTAAGTGCTGCTTCAAACAACTATCAAGGTATAAATAATTGCCGTAATCAACGTATCAGAGCTTGATGGGAAATGTGTACAAATTGAAAAATGCAAATCGTTGATTTTTCAGCACAGGAAATAGCAGAGATCCGCAATGGGGTCCGTGCGAAACTCCAACTAGAAATTTTTATAAAATGTGGGTTATTAAAATAAGAATCAAAGAATCTGCACAAGTCCTTCGTAGGCAGGAAAAACAACAGGGACCCTAAATTAGGTCTTTGCAAACCTTGAAAAATATTAACGATAATAAATAAGAAGCGAATATTGTCAGGTCGTCTCCAAACAGAAGAAGCCCAAAAGTCCCTTGGGAACCTTCAAAATTATTTAATTAAGAAACGAATTGTTTAACACTGAGTACTAAAACAGTCAGGAAATTATGGCGAAATCTGAAAATTAAGAAGAGCTACAAAAGAATAAGTTCTTCTGCAGAATAACAATTTGTTGTAGTTTGTTATAGTTTTCCTATCTAAACAGGTTAATTAGGTGTGATTTTAAATTCTTAACGATTTTTCTAAATTATATTCTTTCAATAAATCCCACTAACGCCACATTAACAGAAAATGTCCGTAATTAGAAATGAAATATAGGTTACCGTGTCAGTAAATCGTTTAATAATAATGAAAAATAATAACAATTTTTGACGTTTGACACTGAAAACAGCATAATATTAACAAGCAGGGCCCCACCTACGTGCAATTTATTTGAAAAGAACATATAAACTTTAGTAAATTCTAACATTTCCAATTAATAAGAAAACGTATAGAAAGGAAAGGTCCGTCTAGTGTATAATTAACATTACATGAATAGTAAATACCGCGCGATATTTTATCGTTAACAACAATAAAATCCAATGTACGATTTTATAGTTTGCTGTTCACCTACTGCTACAAGTACTTAGTTTCTAAAACAATTATTATGTTATTTAAAAGTGGCTACCTTGCGTTCCGCTCAGCACGCGAGACCAACAGTGATTTGCGACAAGAACACTGACAGGATAATAAATTGTGCTTGTTAAGATTTTTACGTTTAGCCTATTTGTTCACGTATTTGTTGTTGCTAACCTCTTGCACTATTGTAAATTTATTATCCATTTTTTTATACGGTCATTGATCGTTTTGCAATAGTTTTCTTATGAACTATACCCAAGTTTGTAATTTAACATTAGATTTGTTTCAGTTTGAAGATAATCGCAAAGTTTAATTAGTTACTAGTTCAAAGAAACAAGGAAGAAACTGGACATTTTAATTGGCAGGAAAAAGTAATTATTTAAATCAATTTTTGGTGAAGAACGCAGTATTTTCAATACTTGGCAATTACTTATTTTTGTACTACTTCTCCTTCCTCTTCTTCTCTTTCCTCTGCTTCTCCTTCTTGTTCTTCTCTTTCTTCGCCTTTTTTTTCTTCTTGCTTTCCTTGTTGCCTTTTTCTTTCTCATATATCCTTACAACGTCGAAACGACGTTCCTTGTTTCGTTGGCACCTATCTCTTCTGTTCTTTTCTATCTCCCATTAACCCTTCAATTCAGTTGTTCGTCCCCAAATTTTTCACAGATTCCTTTTTTCCTGGTTTTCCACCCTTTGCCCATTTGCATCACCTTTTCAACAAGCTTTTCACCCTCATTACATATTTATAAAAATTAATCTCACCATCACAGCTGTTGTTAAATCTTGTCATTGACAGGATACTTAAAAAGATATGTGTAAGATTTCTTCTTTAGGATGGTAACCTAGTCATGACCACAGAAATACAGTATTACAATCGAATAACCTATACCACAAGCCCTAAACATTGTAAGTCTTCAAGAAAAACCACCTTACTACTATTTAGACGCAGAAGGAACTTGGAATTCTTTATGATTGCTACCAAGAGATCATTTTGATGAAGGAGTATTTAGGGGTAATTCGGGATACTAAACTATGAAACCAAAACCTTTAAAGAAACTGGTGGATTACGACAAACAATACATAATAAAACAAAGCATAGTACATGGTAAGGGGGTCAGACCTTCAGCTTTGGTATGGTTGACCAAATTCAACTAGATAACATCGAAAAGCTTGTTTGATTTTGGCATTACATAGGCTAAGTTCGCTGCTGCTACGAAGGCGTTTTGGACGTTTCTGATTTTCATGTTACAACTCGTGGCGAGTTACATCTACTAAAATTTCTCTGTACAAAGGAAGAAGAATAACATCATGGATGTCGAACATCAGTAACTGGTTGCAGCTAGATAGAGAAAATAAACATAGCAAGAGATTCCTGGAGCGCTGCCATGTTAATCACTTACCTCAGAAGTAACTGAGGTGACACCAGGAGACAGAGAGAGAGAAAGAGAGAAGATAAAGAAGTGTATAGTCGATTCTCTCACTAGTGGCGATTTTCTGGAGGCATTTTACAACTTAGTGGTAGATTATGAGGATTAAATACAAACATTTAAATCATTTTAACTAGGACGGACTCGAACATTGTTACAGCTATCTATACCAGCTGAACACAAAAGAATTTGCTTTTAAAATTTTAAAAGCAAATTCTTCTGTGTTCAGGTAAAAATTTTCGAGTCCGGCCTAGTTAAAATGATTTATGATGGTTGTATTTAACCCTCATAATCCACCACTAACTTGTAAAATGCCTCCAGCAAATCGACACTAGTGAATGAATGCTCTATAACTAACGGTCCTTTTCTTGAAATGGATGGACCATACATCTACAAGGCACTTTACGAAAAAAATGCAAAGAGGTTAAAGCCAGATAACTCGAACCATACACTGAACTTGAACTGGAAACATATTCTTCTAGAGGCTTCTGCCACTTCGTTTAGGCATTTGGTTTTTAGTTTTCAACTTTGTTTATTTTATTATGCTTGTCACGTGATTTTGCAATCCTGTGTTATTTTGGGATTTTTAAGGCATTTTGAATTATTGTTAAGATTCTTCAGTACGGTCCTGTCTTTTAATTTTGATTCTGTGTCGATTATTGTATTTTTGCTACAGTTAAATTCATTTTAGTCTGAAGGACACGAAATGTTAAGCGCAGTCAGCGCATTTTAATTACAGTTCTACGAATTCCTCAAGTCATTTCAATATATTTCGTCTTTGTAAAAGTTCCCTTTGTTCAGAATCTGAAGGTCACTCAATTCACGCGTATTTTGTTAGCACATGATCTCATCTGGTTTCAGTTTTGCAACTTCTCGTGATATGGTGCGGGAGAATCCCCTGTACGATAGGCCGCGTCGGCTGTCCTGTGGCGTCCTTTCGATTCTTTTATACACCGCGCTTCCTTAGTACGTGGCAACTACTCAACCATATCGGACGTCTTGGGCCGCTCCAGCTTAAGACGGGTTTGCGAGTTTATTGTTTTCCGCTTGGGTATTTACCCCCATCGAGAATAGCCCTATTACCGTAGTTTTCAGGGAAAACTAATTATGTGCGACAAGGTCGGATTCACCAAAAGGGTGTCATATAATCTCGAAGTAACATAGTGTTGTGTGAAATTTGTGGAAGCTTAGTGGAAGTTGTATCACACAAATTCAGTATACTGGATTAGGAAAACCCAATGCCTAAGGAATATTCGTCTTTTCTCTTGCACCCGTCTTCCCGGAAAAGGTTGCCATCTCTTTTGTTACCGATTACCATCAACGTCCGCCACATTACTCCCTGTGTCGAGTAAGCAAGAACACCTCGCCAGGTAAAACCTATTCTTCTCTTATGCTGATCCTGCTTTCGTCATTTGTGTTTCAACATCAGTTAAGATTTCTACGTTGCTTCTTGCTGGCAGGCCTTCTAAATATTGTTCAGTTGTTTTTAGAGCTTAATAAGTACCGCCTTTTGTTTGATCCTTGTGTTTTGTTTGCAACCTGTTTTTAAAGTAGTCAATTGCTAGTTTATCTGTTTGACCGGTGGCATTGTTGAAGGCTTTGTGAATCTCACCTTTTGGCGGCTTTAAAATTCACATTTTAAAGGTTGAGGGTCCCCCGGCAGATCAGTGGACTAGTTGTTTTATTGGTTTGGTGTTCGAGTAAAGTTAATTTGTGTTCATTTGCAGTTTCAAGTATTAAGGCAAGTTTCGATATTATTTTGTATTGTGTTGCATGTGTGTAAATTTTAACGGTGCTTATTGAAATATTAATTTAGTATTTGTCTTTTCTTATATTTTGTTTGGGATTCAGGGGCTAAGCTTGTAAATGATTTGCAGTATGTAACGTAAATATAGTGCCCTCAATTCTATCTTCCCGTAAAGTAAGTGTCATATTTATTATTTGTGTTAACGTAATATCTTTGATTGCCTTTTGTGTGATGTTTTTGTATTCATTTTTGTGTCTTTTGATTCATTAAATATTTCCTTGTCAATTTAGCTTGGTTTTGTTATTTGCGTTCAGTACTTCCCGATATTATTTGTGTTTCAGTGTTTTGTTTAAGATTTATGTGTAAAGTGTTAGCCTGCCTACAAGTTTGAGTATTGCAATAAAGTAAGTTATTTTCAGTCAAGCAAGGTAAGTCACATCTTGCAGCATGAAGTAACTACTACGGCCCCCTTTGTCCAAGCCCTTGGGAATCTTCTGTGGTGGGTTTCTTTTAGATCTTTGGGTAACTTTAATATCACAGTGGCGCTCAACAAATTTCCATTCCTATTATGACCAACCCTTAATTGAAGGGTCTGTAACGTATCGAACCGCCCATCTTCACTGTCTACCATCACGCGCTTAAGGGATTCCATCATCCCCCATTTAATGTCGTAGTGCAGAATTGGAATGTGATATGCTAATGTCCAGCAAAGCTGTTGATCTTTACAGTGATCTTCCCAAGGGCTACCGAGGTGTTGGCCTCCCACTTCCCGCTGTCTTAAATAATTAATCCGTTAAAAGACATTTAAATAACGAACGACAAAGCGAAGTTATATTCCCTGGAGAAATTAATTACAAATTTCAACAATAAACGTTTTTCAGAATTTTCCAAATTTTATTAAAATCGAAGACGGGGAAAAAATTTAATTGATTGTAAAAAAATAAAACCACTAAATAAACAAGATAGATAGATAGATAGATAAAATAATAAACTGAGTTTACTTTTTTTTTAATTATTAAATATAGCAAATAAATAAATATCTAGAATTTATGTGTTGAATCTAATTTTGGCATTAAAGAGAATTTAATACTAAAAATTTCGAGCAGATTATTGACTTTTGCCTCTTCGGTATTGCGTTTAAATAAGTAAATAAGCGTTGCTGCCCCGAAGCTTAAAACCACTATCGCAAATTTATATACAAGAAATGGATGATAAACGTAAAAGCACACGCAATCGAAATTAAATTAAAACCTTGAGGTTAACAGAAAACGCTAGAAATACGTTTGAAATTCAATTTAAAGTTTCTCATAAACGTTTGCTTAAAGTAATTATTTATGGTAACTTCTCAAGTGCACGCTTTTAACTGATTTGCACGCCCTTGAACTTAACTGTAATATTAGCGATTTTATATGATTTCTTGAACCGTATTTGCTATATAATCCGCAGCGGAATGCACACTTGGATTAAATATTAATGGATTCCTAGTTATGTGTAACGAAAAGTACATTTTTGCCCTCCCACGTAGACTTAACGTATAAATAGTTGTAGACTAAATCATACTTTATGTTAACTGTTCTTTGAATGGTATTAGAATTAAGTGTAAATACTGAGTCTGATCGACCTAAAAATTTGTTTAAATTTACGATCGCGCCGATTTAGTACATCGAGATTATTTACTTAAATATAGATCCACCTGCTTACAGTAGCACCTCGAGGTAGAAACTCCTCGCGGAGAATTTATAAAAAATGATTTCCGGTTGTTTCTCGGTGTTACGAATTAATTAACGAGTGTGATTTATACACGAACAGATCTGTCGAAGCTTTTTAAGGAAACGTGTAATTTCTGCCGATAATAACGATGCTTGATTTAAATCTTACTGTAGTTGAGCGACAATTAATATTAGATTGATAGGAGATTATTATTATTTTTAGCTAGTAGATTGTTAATGTCAAAGACCTTATTTAAATTGCGACTATTTTTAAATTTTTGTTCTTAATCGTGTTTCTTATTACCCAGTCTGTTGCTATAAGGAAAAGGGGAGGGGTAGTACACAGCCTTATCTAACTCCACAACTTATATTAATTTGTTCTAACGTTTCTCCTTTTAACCCCGTAATCTTGATATAAAATCGCCGGAGTGGCCGAGTGATTAAGGCATTCGACTACAACCCAGACGGTCTAGGGGTCGAACCCGAGTGGGATGCTCGGCAGGTGGCCTACCCAGTTACTAAGAATAATTGGAATCCGAAACACAGTAGTTAAATAGGTAGGCAATTGTCAGAGGCATGGTGCTTACCACATCACCTTGTACGCATAGCGTGCGAGACAACCGGGTATAAAAAGCGACTTAGGCGGCTCTAACTCTCCATGTTGCCGGCCATATTCCCTAGCGGAGTGTAAGTGCTGATGCAAAAAAATGTCAATTTAATAACTGCATCATTTCCTGTGGGATCTTATGTTCTTTCAGAATGTATCACAGCTTTTCCTGTTTTATTTTATCAAACGCCTTACTGAAATCATTGAACATAATGTGGATTTCTTTTTCCCATGCGTTGCATCCCTCTGGTATTATCCTTAGTGTGCATATTTGACTGGATCTGAAACTTGCTTGTTTGTTTCTTAGCATCCTATCTACTTTTTGTTTTAGTCCTTACAGTATAATATGTGTTAGTACTCGTATTTTGCTCTCGTTCCTTAACAAAGTAATTGTTCTCCAAGTTTCACAGTATGTGAGGACAATTTTTTCAGAGAGGCTTTGGCCTATTTTCTATTCTTCTGGTAATCGTTCCTCTTTCCAAATTTTATTGATTAAACATGTAATAAATTCTGTGTTTGTTGTTATATCTGCTTTGATTAATTCGTTATGTATATTGTCGTTTTTTAGACTTTTAATTGCATTTTGTATACTTATCTATATCTTTTGGTTTTGTTGTATCTATTTCAAGCTAGTCATATTTATACTCTGATTTTGGTATATGAGAGGATTTGGCTATTGCGCTGGCCCTGCGGGTTGGCGAGTTAGTGGTCGTTTATCTCACTAAGACTTGTACACCATTTTGGTTCCACAGCTAAAAAGGAAAGCTTTAAAAATTACAGGAATATAAAACCTTCAGAGTTGCAGATAACTTCTGAAAAGTTTTTTGCAAATTTTTTCAAAATAGGTTATACATCTGCATTTAGGTGGAAATATCTGCAAAATGTTAAGCTTCCTTTTGTTAATATCAAAACTCAAGAAAAATCTAAAAATCTACAAAAATAATACAAATTTCTAACAAGAACTTTAGTGATCAGGCAATTTTTATTAGCTTTTATCAAAATTCGTTGCGGTCTCTGTAACCGCACGACGGTGGTTAAGGGTTAAAAAATACATTGTCCCACCACCAGCTTACCGTTAATGATGGGGATGGTAATTTAGTTATCGAAATACGTATTTGGTTTACTATATAAGAACATGGTTTTTCACGATTTTTGCAACTGTTTCCGCTTATAACCTAAACATAAATGTCTTTGTAAGTTTGAGTAATGACTTCAATATTGCTTTCCACTTTACCTATCTTACGTTCAATATGAAAAGTTAAATGCATGTACGGAATCCGTGCGGACAAGTGAAGTGAAGGCGGGCGAATCCGGTCACGATTGTGATATTGTTTCAATGACGTTTTACGATTTCGTCACCGATATTTCGTTTGGTGAAACTTTATATATCGCAATATTATCAATTGTGCCAGTGTGTCTCTCATACGCTACTATTATCGTGTCATTTAGATTTTATTTATGGACTTATTTATTAACTGGCGAAATAAATACAACACAGATAGCTTCGAGTGTAGACATGCGGCGTTAGATAAATGATAACTAGAAGAATATCTTTAATAGCACAGTATGAGGAAGTGGGCGCAGACAAACCTTGAAAATCTTTTCAACATATATTTCTCGGTGAGGTGTTTAGCGGTTTCTCGCCTTTATATAGTATAAATTAACTTATTCTTTTATGTAGAAAGTTGTCATAGTTTATGTGATGAAATGAGATTCGTTTTGATTTATTAGGTTTTCACTTTGCTCTTTCTTTGGTTTCGTAAGTTAGATTCCGACACAAAGCTATTCAAATACACCAAAATTAAGTAAATTCTTTACCGTTCTTATGATTTCCGAAATCGAAACAAAAAATTCGACGAAAAAATGAAATATCACAATAATCTCTAATAATGAAACACGTATTTCACCCATCTTCAAATGGGACAATCATTGTAATACAACGTATTTAAAATAATTTTAGTTAGGCTATGCTTTTCGACACAAATTACTGGAAGGAATACGCTTCAGGTTACACTTAATTTAAACAAGGAAAACCTCCACATTTTGGAATAAAGCAGCACGTGTCATGTTAAGATTAACAGAATAATAGAAGTGATCGCCAGTGAAACGTATTTGATTAAGAAACAGGAAATTCAAAGGGACTGTGTTGATCGTCCATTCTATGTAATTCAAAACCGCGTACATACGTGAGCTTTAAAAGCCCTCAATCGAGGATGCAATGCTTTCAGCTTGACGAGTGCAGGGATAGTACACTTGGGTGCGCTACTTCCGCACTTTGCGGTTGCACTGCACGTGCCCCTGATTTCCTGATAAACAAAGATCTTACTTTGTGTTCTGTGAATGATTTTGATGGGCAGGTTTTATTATAAGGTATAAATAGATGAATGAACGTGGAAATTATTTACTTAGTTTGATTTTTTACTTTTATTTTCAGTGGAGTTACTTGAAAGAATTCCTGAAAAGTTTGTGCTGAACGAATGTATTCTTCTGAAAAAACTGTAATGATTGTCAAGGAAAATTTGGCTATTTATTAATTTAGCTTAGATAAAAATCTTTCGATCAGCAGGTTTTATTATAATAAAGTGGAAACTATTTACTTTGATTTTTTGCTTTTACTTTTATTTTCATTTGAATTATTTCGAAGGATTTGTGAAATAATACATTTTCTTGGGGAAACTAATTATATTTAAGGGACATTCGCCTAGTTTGATGATTTAGTAATTTAACTTATCTAAGGGTGAAAATTAATCTGCATTTTTAGAATTTTTTAAACTGTCAATGAGTTTTGCTAAACATTTAATTTGTTTAACTTTGTTTTAATTGTTTAATTAATAATTTGTTTAATGAAAATTATCGCTGGGTGTGTTTGTTATTAATTTAGTTTTCAGAAAAAGAACTTGAATTGTAAATTGTAACAATTCAAGAACGGTTTCAGGATACCTCAGTAACGTAGTTTGTTTGTTATTCCCATCTGCAGGATAAAATTTAGTAATTATTCCCAAAGTCAAACTTCGATTAGATGTCAATGAATCAATCCAAAAGTTTTTCATCTTTACAACATACCACAATTTGGGCTATAAACAATTAACAATCAATTAAATTAAAAAATTAAAGTTAAGTTTGCTAAAATTAATTTAAAATTTCAAGAATTAAAAATGTTCAGAATGTAAGAATTTTTTTTAAATGGAATTTTTGTAATTTATGGAAAAAATCATTTAGTAATATTGAAATCCTTAATTAATCCCTAAACACCTGGAAACTTCACTTTAGATTTGAAAACCTTTGAAAACTTTTTTTAGCCTTGTAAGTTACTTACTGACTTACACCTTACCCAAGGTAGAAATACATAGCATTAAGAAAAAGAAGAAGAAGATTTCTATCAAATAATTATATTGCAAATAAAAATTTCTAACTAAGTTATGTACAAAAAAGCATATTTTAATCTGAAAAGTTGAAGTCAAAAGCAAGTTTTTGGTTATGATTGTGATTAAAATAAATAATAAAATAAAACGAAGGAAAACTCACTGTAGAAATTAAGCTAAAATTTTAACAAGAAACCCGAATATTAAAAATTTTAGACAATTTTTGGAAATTGTTAATAAGTAATACTTGATACTTAAATTTAAATTTAAAGTTTTAGGTTCAAGTTTACACCTAGAACCTGTTTTTGACAATCAACGATTTGGAAACTTCTAAGTTTTAACCAAACGTCAGTATTAACGTTTCAAGCTAACTTCAGAATAGCTACACATTTTAATCCCAAGTTGTACTGATATCTTAGTGCCAGTCGAACTAACTGCGAAAGTTGTAATTCAATCCTATATTCATAGAAAAGTTTCAGTTTAAATAAATAACAATAAATTAAAATAGAGTCAATTTAGTTTGAAGAATTAATCAAAAATCTTTGAAGGGCAAATTTAAAAGTTTTAAACTTAAAAATTGATAGTCTTATCACTCTGTAACTACGATTAATTAAGTTAGAGAACTTCATAGTCTTGGCTACCACAAAGTTGCTGCTCAGCGGATTCCACGACTGCTTACTGATGAGCAGAAGAATTTGCGTTCGGCCTGATCACTACAGCATACCAAACGGCAGAGTATGCAGTGGCAGTGGAAGCATGCAAAATCTCCGAAGGCGGAAAAATGTCGGTCACAACTTTCATCAAGGAAAGTACATAATGATGCCGTAGTTTTGATTACCAATGTACTACTCTTAGATTTTAAAGAACTTGGTTTCAACATCAATGCTAAACAATGTGCAGACACCTTAAACTGTTTACGTGCCATCATCAAGAATAAACGTCCCGGAAACCTCACAAACGGTGTCATCATTCTGCACCATAATGCTCGTCCCCATGTCGCCTGAACGGTCCAAGATCTGCTTGCTCGTATGCGTTGGGAAGTCTTACAACATCCACCTTACAGTCCCGACTTGTACCCGTGCGATTTCCATGTGTTTCGCCCATTAAAACAATCACTAAAAGGTCGGCGGTTCTATTCGGACGCTGAGGTAGAGTTTGCTGTTACAGAATGGTTTCACAAACAGCAGGGAATCTATAGATTAGTGCACCAGTGGGACTCATGCCTTAATGTTAATGGGAATTTATTTTAAAATTATTGTATATTAAATCAGTTCTGGAAATTCTAAACTAAATCACAGAGTAAGGTTTACATTATGTACTTTGCAATCAAACCATATCAAATAAAAGTAAATAATTAACAAATAAATTAAAATGGGATTGTGCTTAAAAGCTTAACAATCGAGTTTAAATTAAAAATTTCCGACAGATTATTGAATTTTGCTTATTCCGTGCTTCACTTAAATAACTGCCTTAATGTCTCGAAACTTAAAACCACTATCGATAAATTTGTATTAAAGAAATCGGTAATAAACATAAAATCACGAGCAATGGTGTTTAAATTTAAACCTTACGGTTACCAAAAAAACTTTAGAAATATGTACGTTTGAAATTCAATTTAAAGTTTCTCACAAACGTTTTCTTAAAGCAATTATTTATCTAACTGAATTAATAAAACATTATAGGTTATTATGAGACGAGTCTTGTAATTATTTTCAAGATTTTCGTGTTACAAACCTCGAGAACCCTAAAAACTAGTTCAGACGTCCAAAAATACTCAATGACAACCCTCCTATTTCTAAGATTTTTTAAGCGAAAGCCCACCCAAATCAAAGAAATTACATTTCGCATTCATCAAACGAATTCTAACGAAGTAACCTTGTCACTTAGTTTAGCTTTTAAAATCAATTTAAGTGAAAAAAAAGTACGTCGCACATAACAATGTCAATTAAATATTTCCGCTCTTTGATTACAATAGTTAACATGTAAGCTACTGATATTTATTGTCGCGGGAGTGACTTTCCCAATCTTTTATACAAACGGAATTTGCATAATACATAACTTGTTCCTAATAACACGTATGTAGTATATGAAATGCTTTTAACCACCATAAATACGTGATTTATGACAACTAAGTGATCATTGAAAGTTTATCGTAGTATCGGTAACCACTAATTAAATTAATATAATTTGGAGTTAGTAAGATCCTTCGGAGACTTAATGGGGTTACTTAATTAACATGAATACCGGGCACTTGTTCGTTCTCGAGGTTGCTCAATTAGTAGGAGAGGTAGAAAACCTTATGAATTTATTACAGTAACAGAGGAAGCTTTTGCTTTCACGACAATGTTAACGATGTGAAGTAAGTATACCTTACTTGAGTGAAATAGAACATGCAACTTAGAACCGACAGTTTAACGTAGAACGATTTGCACAAACTCCCCAAAGTTTTCTAACAATAGATTTCCATCAGGCTTGGACGTTTTTTTTAAAACACGATTATGCCGATGTACTCTGCACGGCGCTAGTTGCAGACTATTGTTTGAAACTTAGCTGCAGGGATTTCCAACTGAGCATGATCAACAACGACGATCATTATTTCTGCCAATAAGTGGCACCATGCGAAGCACCCTTGAATCTGGCACATGAACGTTTTATGTAAATCTCGAGAAATTGATATATAATATCTAAAATATTCAGTTTCTATTATCATCACATAGAAATCGAGGAAATCATTAATAGATAATTATTAATATTGATGGTATTATAACGATACCGTTTACTTCTTGTTGGCCTTTTGAGTTACTTAAGGGTTTAATTTGTTAGATAACTAAGCACTTAAAGGGTTTAACTTAAATGCATCTCTTGTAAATCAGTGATCGGCTTTACTTAAAATTCTTTGAATTTCGGCTCGGCTGTGAAATATGCCTTGAAAGGCAGTTTCCTTTACTTGGGTAGCTAATGCTAAGAACGCTACTTCGCCAACAAATAGATTTCTTGGCAAAATTAATACAACAATTTAGAAAGCAAATTAGCAAAGAGCACAATGAGGATATAAAAGAGGAAACACGGAAAACGAGCAGATAATTAAAATGTTGGCAGAATTCATGGCAATAAACGATGCGATGAATGAAATAAAGCAACTTAGGAAAGAGGCAAGGGAAAATAATGAAGATAAAGAAAGTGAAAGATGAAAATGCCCGTATGAAAGCAGAGGCCAAAAATCTAAAGGAAATAACAGAAGACTTAAAAAAAACAGAATAAAAGGAACAAGGTCATATCTGGTATTAAAATCGCTATATTTGACGAAAAAATTCTAATAAATTTGTTTCAAAATTTTATAAAACACGAATAGACGAAAAAATATAAGCATGAATCAGACATTTTGCTAAGGAAGGGAGGGAGAAGGAAAAATAAACATAACTCAGAGTCAAAAAATTAATCATAGAGAGAAAGTGCCAAATAGCCCAATAGGTTAACCTGGCCGATATGGTAACAACGAACGAAATTAGAAACATGGGATACAAACGATTTAACAGGAAAAGAAAAAGAATGAAGATTGGACATTGTAGCACTAACTGCAACTATGAACAAAGACACCGCGCGACATATACTAATCCAAAGTGCGTTCTAGTAAAGAACAGAAAACGCAGCCAAAAGAGGCATGTATTATAAAAGAGGAAAATGTAAGAAGGACTTTGGAATGGAGAAGTATAAGAAGAGAATGCTGAAAATACAACTGAAAACATAAGGTGAGATTTATGCTATAGTAATAATAATAACATACAAGGCTGCAAAGAAACGAGAAAAATTGGAATTTTCAAACAAGGTAAGAGGAAGCAAGGCAGGAACGAAAGAAACGCTAACTATAATACGAAATACAAATAGAGTGGAGTGGAGAATAATACAGTACAATCAGTGGATACAAGGAAAAGTTTGGCAAAAATGTCAAAAGCAGTAATGGTCAGAAAATAAGAGAAAGGGTTAATAATACGAAACACATTATACCAGTGGTCGCCAAAGTGGCCAATATCGACCCCCAGGGGTTATGTTGAAGAGCTGAGTAATTATAAAATAAACAATCTAAAAACTCACATAAGCGTCTTTTTTGCTTGTCCTAATAGAAAATAGAGGGGGTCGATAAAATGTCAAAAAACTCTTGAAGGGATCGACGGTTAAAAAAGTTTGACGACCCCTGCATTATACGAATAGAGTAACACATAAATATATACAACCAAGAGGTACCCAATAAAGAGTAAAGTCAATTATTGACCTTGTACCAATAGATCAAAATGAGCAAAAACAGCCCAACCGAAGTCAATGTAAAAAGAGGTAAAGACAAAGGAAGTGGGCACTGTCTGAATGAAGTTATTTTCAAATTAAAGAATGATGAAGATAACAAAGATAAAGCAACAAATGATAATGTAAACATAACTTATACAGACTACAAGAAAAGGTAGATCAAAATACCAAGAGAAAACAGGATAGAAAGAATTAGGAAAGCTTTGGGAAGAAACAGTAAAGGAAAGAACAAGAACAGTTTAATGGATTAGTAGAAATACCAACAAAAAAATCAAACAAGTGGAATACTGGCGGAATGATGAAACAAAATAGGTCTACAGAATATATGGAAAAGATTACCTGGGATTGGACAAAAGCATAGAAAAATGTAGAGACCTCCAAGCTAATGGAAAAAAATAAAACTAATGGCAAGGGAAGTAAAAGGAACGCGTATGGAAGTTCAGACAAATTCAGCAGAAAAATGCAACATGAAATGAAAAAATACTGTTCCGAATACCAATAAATATGAAGAACGAAAAAAAAGCCCATTAAGTAGATCAAACCTTAACACAAGAAACTGCCATATTAAACACTTGATGGCACTGCTGAGGGCTGAGAGCAAATCCAATTAAGTTGTAAAAAACATTAAAATTTAATGGCCAGAACAACAAATCGGCGAGGAGGAGAAAATAAATAGAAATAAGTGAGGTAGAAACCACCGTGAGAGATTAGAAAATAGGAGAGGCCCAAGAAATAGCTGACATTCAGCCAGTAGTGATTAATATATTGTGAAATGGCATGGACAACAAGAACAATACCACAAGATCGAAGGACAGCTATAGTGCGATACATAAAAAGGGGACTGCATTAATTTTAGCAATCATAAAAGCACATTGCTAAAATGTGTGGCAAACACGGTGTACGACAGAGTGCCAGAAGAACGAATTAGAGAAAAAAATGTAGCCTGCATTATAAGATGCACAAGCAGGTTGTAGAATAAAACTATTTACACAAGCTTGAATATTCGTTTGAATGTTAAGAACCCTGTAAGAAACACAATAATATTTATTTTTCTAGGATTCGATATGATCAAGCTCAGTTATTTAATTTAAGTGGATATACATACTGAGACAAATATACTCACTGAACCTATATCACCGTCTGAATTGAATCAATATATTAGGAAGCTGAAACATAAGAAGGCTCCTGGTATGGACATGATCCAAAACCTGCTTCTTAAAAACCTACCAAATAAAACAATCTGCTATTTAACAGCAGTCTTCAATGGTAGTCTAAGAGTCGGATACTTCCCTACTGCTTGGAGACAAGCCGACAAACTATACACCTATAAGCCTTTTGTCCACCGGTATCCAAACTGCTTGAACAAGCCATACACACTCGGCTAAAAAAATTCCTAGATAACAATAATACACTCCCGCAACACCAATTTGGCTTCAAATCCTCACATTATACCTCACATCAAATACTTAGAGTCACAGAACGGATCGAAGAAGGTTTCGAAAATAGGAAGCACACACTGATTGCCTTCATTGACCTCACGCAAGCCTTCGATAGAGTCTAGATTAAAGGGCTTATACACAAAATGATGAAAATAGAGACACCTCCCTACCTATTACCAATAACTGCTTCCTTTTAACAGAAGGAACTTTCCAGATAAGAATTAACTTATATACTTCTACAACTCGCCGTGTACGAGCAGGTGTCCCCCAAGGTTCGATACTAGGTCCTATCTTAGTTAATATATTCATGTATGACATTCCCTCACTCCCAGGAGCGGACCTAGCTATGTACACAGACGATACTGCTATAATTACTCAGGATCAAGATATCCGTGCTGTCGCGAATAACCTTCAGGAAAGTACTGATCAAGTTCAACTGTGGTTCAACACATGGTGCATAAAAATAAATGCAGCTAAATGCGAATCAAAAATCTTTACCTTACGGCGACCCCAGATCCGCTTAATATAGTAACAAACAACATCCCGATACAGTGGAACGTACAAGACAAAGCTGTAAAATATCTTGGAATACACCTGGACAGAACCAGAAGGTTAACATGGAGCCTCCATATAAATAAAAAGTTAACTGAAGCATATGCCAGGCTTGGAATGCTATACCCGATTATGAATAATAAATCCACCCTTAAAATAGAGTGTGGCACGCTAATTTATAAATCAGTAATATGACCTATCGTCACTTATGGGTGCAGCGTTTGAAGTGCCACCTCTAAAACCAATATAAATAAACTGCAAGTTCTGCAAAATAAGGTGTTACGCATCATCACAAACGCCGACTGGTATATAAGAAACTCTCAACTGCTTAGTGAAACCGATACTCCTACCATGCAATAGTACATAAAGAAAGCAGTTAAATCCTTTTACGATAAACTTATTCAGTGCGTAGGTGCGGTTTATTATAATTTAGGTCAACGATCACTGCACACTAGACTAAAACGAAAATCACCCATTGACCTATTACACAGTGACAGTGATAGTAAATAACATCATTAGTGGCGTAAATCCTGAATAAACCACATACTGTAATATACCACAAGTAAACATGTTACATACCATAATAACAATGTAAATAGTGCATAGTGAAAATCACTGTTAAAAATGTAGTTGAGCTCTGTCATGTAATAGCACTACGTGCTGGACTGGTAATAATTATTTTAAAAAAAAGAGGTAGAGAGAGACTGGACTCACTCTCAATTGATTTCATATTAGGCTTCGCGCGCCCTGGGTTGAGGCAAACGAAGCAACTTATCCACAGACCTTCAAAAGATAGGTCCCATCAGCCCCTTAGCTTTGGGATAGCCACAGACTTCCTTACAGGGCATGGCCACGTCAAGAGACATCTGCATCTGACATGAGGCAGAAGAAACCTCCCTTCATCTCATTTTACGATGCCCTAGATTGGTACTTCTTCTGAAGCATTGCCTATTTGGGACCGGGCCTTTAAAGCCCTATGATATATTGTAACGTAGTGGTTTTGACCAAAAGTTATGTTAATATGTAAAAAATAAAGTTAATTAATAATAGTGGTGATATACTCGTATTTAACCCGCTACGCCACGTGGGGGTTTGCTGCGAAGGGTTTTATAACAGAAACGATGATTCAACTAAAATAACATATACGTGTATGTATATTAACACACTTTAGTACAGTCTTTAAGACTGTTTACAAAAACAAAGTTAACAAAAAAATATTTAGAGTAATTCATATTAGTCTTCAAACAATCTCAATCATAATCAAACTAAATAAAATACAAAAAGGGCTGTATTACATTAACCGTACAGACATCATCACGAAGGACCTTACTTCTTAAGAATAGGATTCCTCGACAACCACACCAACCATAATCAGCTCGTCCGAAGGTCATCTTTTCCGGGTTCACGTCGGTTACATAGGTGCATCTCGCCTTCATCCCAGGAATTTTTAGTCTAGTTAGTATAGTGACTCTAGATAACACATCATGTTAATGCCTATTCTTATTTTTCACAATACGTTTCATAATATTGCTTCATTACCGCTTCTATGAACAAGAGCATGGACTTTGGGTTAATTGGCGACGGATACAGAATGGACCTGGAGTCTGAGTGCTACTACTTCACACCGCAGAAAGAAGAAAAAGGAGCTCAAAAAAAGCTGTCAATTGGTCTTAAATAAAAGGAACTTCCAAGAGAGTAATCAAAAGAACTCATCGAAGTGGTATTCATTTTTAGTTTGGTTGCAACGCTTTTTGGGAAATACTAGTAAATCAAATAGGTAGTGATAATGGGTAATTTGGGAGGGCGACTTTGGAAAATAAAAGGAGAAAATGAAGAACATGGTACTGCACTGCCTAGATACCACTGAAAAAGGAAAGGGAAAAGTTATCGCAGATACATAAATAAATACCCTAAGTAATTGAATATTAGCAGAACAACTGTATGGGAAAAGCAAAGAATTTGTAATGAATGACGATCTTCCAAAAGACAACGTATAACATTTTTAGCGAAGCAGCATAGCGGCCCGCAATCGATTCTAGTTCGATTACATCACCGTTATCCGACAATAAATAATAATAAACTGCTCATTAGATTCGGACATTGGTCAACGTTGAACTTTCGAAGTCGTGGGTGATATTTTACATTTTTAGCACAGCAATTAACATGTCGAATCCGGTATTTTTAATTGAGTCATGGTCATCTTAGATATCTTCGGTGCGCATTGAAATAGGCTGTGTTTGACTAAACTATACCAAGTTTAGATGTTATTACGTTTTTAACGAGTTAATAACCGATGAAAACGTAGGAGTCGCAGATTCTTATTATGGTACGAATCAGAACAACCTGCTGCTTTATATCTCGCATTCAGTACATTGTAAATCATAAATCTTTTATTATTAAAGCCTTTCGAAACTTTATAGACGGGTATCTACTACAGATAAAATTATTAGTTATAAATCAGATCGTTCCTTTTTAAATCGAATCAGGTGAAAACTCTCTCGCAAAGTGCACCACGAGGTACTAACAATCGTGTTACCTTTAAATAACTGATTCTTTAACGGTTCCGTATTGTTAGTTCTTAAGGCCGGAATATAACAATTAGCTTACAAACAGAACACGAATTTAACTCTATTGTTTTCTGGTTGCTTGATTCACAATCAATGCCGAAATTATTTTTCTACGTACGCAGGAAAATGTTACTTTTTTTACAGAAAGCCCCTGAAATTTGTTGTTCACAAAGAAAACCACACCCTTAACAAGCGCACAAACAATTTAAACTTCCTTAAAACATAATTAATGTCTTAACCAGCAGGCTAGGATTTTCTCACACAATTTCCAAAGCAAGGTTGCAAATATTTTAATTACCAGCAAGTAAAATTAAATTACACAAATATCTCTAAATCCATAATATTAATGGTAATTATAGCCTTAAAAATAAATATAACAGCCACGGATATTATTTAATCAGAGCAGTATTACAGCACATTACCATAAAGAGAAGTAGCTAATTAATAAAAACATATAAGATAATTTTTTCCACGCATACCATCCTGAAACTTCCTGCTAATAAACAAACAAGCAAAACAATTTATTAACCAGAAGATACAAATTACTCGAAAGTTTATCAAGGTCTTGATAATCGAAAACGTGATTCAAGTAGCAGAAATTTAATTCATATGTGTTTAAATTTTGATTTATTTAGACCACACCCATCAAATGCAGCAGGAAATTAGGTCGAAAATTTACTTTTCGAGTAAATTAACTCGTTAGGTTTAGCTAGTTTAAAAAAAAATCAATCAAACCGGTGACGCAAGCAATCCAATTAATTTAAACTAAAAAAACTAACGAACGGTTATTTCTATATTTTTTAATCCTTAATAACCGTAATAAGTAATCTGAACGATCTTTGATAATTAGTAAAAAATTACCAAATCTATTCGAGCAAGTAACAATTTGGCAATAGAATTAGTTATTTAGAAGCGGAATCATGTGAATGCCCGCCCACAATAACAGATACTTTAGTAGTCGATCTTTTTTAAAACGACGGTCCTCGTTCTTGTTAATTAAACCCCTCACCCATACGTTTACGTTATACTTACTTAGGCATTTTGAAATTACCGGTCGTTATGGAATTAGTGAACCGCGGAGAAAGCTCTTAAATTAGGGTTTTTACCTTTGAAAGTAAAATTATTTAGATGAGAAATCTCGTTACTCGGAATTTATGTAGTTGCTGATAGCTTTATTTGTAGTATTCATTTGACTAGAAACAGCGGTTTTGCAATCGTTGGGTACCATCCGGAAAACAAAATTTAAAAGCCCAAACTTTAAATACAGGAAGGAATTAATAAAAATATCAGCACTGGGCGTGCTGTCTTCGCAATTTAATTAAGAGGTATAATAAAAAAGCGACACATGAAATCCGTGTATGGTAATCAAGAGTACAATCCGGTAATCCTTGAAAGAGAGCAAAAGCTTTGAAAAGTGCGGGTATTCATATCATTCGCAGAAACGATAATCGTAAAGGTGAGGGATAGACAGACAATGTAAGTTGCAATGGTTGGTTACTTTCGCCGGCAGCACTGCTGGATTCATAAATTCTGAAAGCAATATAATTACTCAGACGTTTTCTGTAGTATGACTTTATTATTGCACCACGGATGAGGCTATAGACACGTCTACACCTACGTTAAGAAAAGGAAATGTCAATATACCCTTTTATAATCTGATTTTTCCGAACTGGGAAATATATACAATTGAAACGGTTTAATTTATTTCCTTGTCTGAATGTGACTTGAGCTGTTAATCTATATTAGCGTGTGATTTTATATACGTTTCTATTCTGAAGTATATGAATGTATCCACTTCGTTAGAAGATTATTTATGGTGATTTAAACAGAAATACTGAACAAAAGTTACAGCAAAAATTTTCAGAGCTGACTAATCCTTCTCTGAAGCGTTTCACCACAGTTTTCAACTGAAGAATATATTTTAGCGCGCAATAATTACTGTTCGGAAGCACAAAGAGCGTCAGCTTTTAGATTACTTATCTTAAAAGACCTGTGGAAGGCTGATTAACTAACTATCACTCCTACTTAGAAAGTTCTGAAATACCAGGAGGGTTTGATATGTTTTCTACATCAAAGATGTCCAATCTGAAAAAAAGGAATAAACTATTTAGTTTTAAATAATTAGCCTTAATTAAATACCACTCCATGCTGACATAACAGAAACTTTTAGAAAAAATTTTTGCGAGTATTCAAGATCTATTAAACAGCAAATGACCGAAAAAAGCTTAAAGAATTGAGTCAAATTTTTAGTTTGATACTAAAGCGTTATGTACCTAAGTAGTTAAGGAATATTTTAAAAATTTAAAAAAAAATACATTGCCCTGACTGTACATACAAATGGGTTAAAAACGATAGAAAACGTATCACAAATACAAAAACCAACAAAGAAGTGAACATCGATTCTAACCATTTCATTAGGACAATGACAGTAAAAGAAGTGCCAAAAGGTAGTTTCCAAATAAGTTAAAGGTCAGACTATCTAAAATCAAATATAAATAGAAAATGAGGCGATAATATTATTTTAAAAAATGGCGGAAGGAACAGAAGATATGGACAATATACGGAAATAAGATAAACAGTTGGCAGAACAATCGTCAGAAAAAAAAACCTAGATTCCAATTGTTGAATCTTTAGCTACCACAGTTTACCTGTTATAAAATGTTTTTTTTTATTATTACTATTTGTTCAGTTCGTTCGACATAATTATAATAAATACATAATATAAGCCTAACTGAGGTTTCATAAAATCAACCGAAATTTGAACAATTTATTACAAAAAATAATACGGTTTGTGTCTCAATTTAACCAATCGTTGAAGTTTCCAAGGTTGGTTTCCTTTATAATATATTTATGAATATTTCTAGCATGTCCTTAGTATTACGAAACATCCACGATTAATAGTCTCTAATCTCAATTAGTCGGGTTTGTGTCTTCACCAACCGTTAAAGTCTCCCAACAATTTTTTCCCCTTTGTTGTTTTTTTTAAGTTTTGTAGAAACTTGTAAATGTTAATCATGAAATTTGATAATTAACAGGTGCTAATCCCACTGTTACTTTCCAACGGTAGTCAAGTTTATATCTCAACCGATCATTGAAGTCTCCGACAATTTTCTATGTTTTATTTTATATGTTTATGAAGAATTTTTTTGTGTTATTTATAGTGATTTCATGATTGGTTAGCAATAATCTTACTGGCAATTTATTGTTATTTTACCAGCGCTAGTTAAGTTTGTCTCTTAACCGATGGTTGAAGTCTCCAGCGATTTTCTAAGTTTTTGTATGTTTATGAAGTAATTTCTGGTTTTTAGCAACTTTTTCTGGGCGATTTATGATACGTTCATGATTGATAAGCAGTAATCTCACTTCTAACCATTTTATTGCCAACATTAGTCGGATTTGTGTCATACGCATTTTTTTGTTTCCTTACGTATTGAAGACGATTTTTGGGTCCAGAATTGCAGTAGCTAGGTGCCCCATTTCCGCAAGATCAGGAGAATTAATTGTTGTCTCCGGTCAGTGCTGGAATGGGTAGCCTGTTACTCGTTAACGAGGCACCTCTCTCCCACATTGGGAGAATATGGGCAATTGCGAAACAAGATAGAATTCAGCAGCCTGTTTAATGTGATCGAAAATAATCCAATGCTCTGAAAGGGTGGGCATAAGGATAAAAAGGGAGAAAAGATTTTTTTCTATATTTCAGCAGCTTATTAGTGTTATTTATGATACTTGTCGTTTGCAAGCATCAGCTTCCCAATTAACAAATATTTTGATTAATTAGGTAAATATAAACACCAATAAAATCCATGCTACTTTTAAAACAATCACAGAAATCGTCCATACTTTTCTTTAATTATTTATTTTGAGATATGAACTAAAGTATTTTATAGTTGTTATTAATTAAAATTAGTTTGTGAAATTTCACTCAAAGAAGGGTATTAGTCGGGTTTGTGTATTGAGAAATTAAAAATAAATATACAGCGAAAATAAGAAATCATTTAGCGAATATAACAGACATGAATAAAATACGTGAGGATATCAAACACTAACAGAAAAAAATCTAAGGAAGTGCTACGAACGAGTAAAGAAAAAGTGGAGGGTCAATAAAGCTTAAAAACCATAACGAAAAAAAAGGGCGAAAAAACTATGATAACCAAAGAGGATGTCCAGGCAGAAAAAAAGAAAGTACAGGCAAAAGAAAATAGAATATAAAGGGTTTCAAAGGAAGAAGTAAATATTGCAAAAACAAAGAAGATTATTGGCGAGATAAGGAACTGCTAAAGCTTTAAACGGAATTTTACAAAAAAACAGAAAATGCAATGAAAATGAACAAACACATGCAAGCCAGCAGCAGAAATAGAATCTACAAACCTTAAGTGAAAAATATAAAAGCAAATAAGAAAAACCCGATAAAGACGAATTTACCACTAAACAACTCAACTACTGAGCTGAGGCATTATGTAAAACGCAGTACAAACAAATGTACCGATTACAACAACGAAAATAAAAAGCTAGACGCATAGAAGTACGTAGTGATCTGCTCACTATACATATAAAAAATGGGATTGTAATTAAACAGACAGAAAAAAATAGTGAAAAAGAACACCATTATGAACAGACATACTTATGGTTGTATAATAAGAAGTCAAACATTAACATCAGTGCAAGAAGAGTCCTAGCAGAAGACATTACAAGAAAATAGCCTACAACAGTGAGACTCTCCATCGACTTTAATCTTTAATCTCATACTGGAAAAAGTAGTACAAAACAGCAAACTAGAAACAGCAGAATTAAAAGTTAAAAGAGATATGCGGATGATATTAATGAGAGAACTGGAAAAATATGGCCTAATCCTTCATCACTCTAAGAGAAATTACATGGAAAAGGGAAAGGAAAAGAACAAACGGGAAGAAAAACGCACCTTGAACTAGAAAACTTCTAGCAACTTTTCTGTGATGCGATGCTTTCATAATTAACAAGCAGGAATCGCAATTGTAACCGTTACTTTACTAAAGTTTGTCGGATTTCTGTCTTAACCAATCGTTGAAGTCTCAAGCGATTTGCTGAGTTTTTGTATATTTATTTAAAAATCGGATTTTCAGTACGTTTTTGTGTTACTTATATTCTTATGATTAACAAACAGTTATTTTGCTAACGTTAGTTGGGTTTGTGTCTTAACCAATCGTTAAAGTCTCCAACGATTTTTCAAGTTTTTATATTTTTATGCAAAAGTTTCAGATGTTTAGCAACTTTTTTCGTGTTATTCATGATACTTTCATGAATAACAAGCAGCGATCTCAATTGTACCAGTTATTTTGCTAACGTTAGTCGGGTTAACCAACCAATCCTTGAAATATCTTGAATTTTCTAAATTTTTGTATATTTCTAAAAAAAGATTCAGATTTTTAGCAACACATTAATTATGCATGATACTTTCATGCCTAACCAACTTCACTTTTAATGAATATTTTTCCGCTATCAATTAAATATAAGTACCAATAAGGTGCGCGTTAGTTTAAAATAAGCACATAAGTTTTTGGCAAAGAAATAAAATAATTAACTTAAAGATAGCTATTGACTAAACCTGGAAGTGCTGCATCTTTATTTAAGATTTTCTGAGCAATAGTAATAAATAAGTTAAGAAGACAAAACTGTCTAGATTAGTGGTCAAACCAAATGAGTTAGAATATCAAAGTAAAGTGTGGATTTATTAACATCATGTGATAAAAGAAGATCAAAAGATGGAAAAAATCTTAAGAAGGAGCATATGGGAGAGCTGCAAAATCTGGAGAAAGTAGAAGGAGGACCAATATACAAATAAATAGAAAAAGTGCGCAGAAGCACAAAAAAAGATGGAAGAGAATTGAAGGATCAACTAAAATCTAGAAGGGTTGTAATGCTACTAACTAAAGAGTGTTAAAAAAAATTTAAACATGTGTACTGCTTGCTCACTTAAATAAGCAAAAAAGCCCTTAATAAACATATAAATATCCGAAAGTCAATGCCCTCCTTAAAAAAACCTTAAAAACTTTAATAATATTGATTTCTTCGGCCCTTTTTTGGCACCTTGGCAGGTTACTATAAAAGTCAGAGAAACATTTTTAAAAAGAGCATTTGTAGTAGTTTAAGAAGTTAGACAAGAAGGGCGGAGGGAAAAACAGATAGCACGATGAGCATACCGAATAGATAAAAAAAACAACAAGCAAATAATAATGCTGGAGGAAGTAGGTGAAGGAAAACAGTAAGGTGGGCCAAAAAATAAGATGCCTAAAAACACCTAAGCAAGGAAAATAAATAAAGGAACGTTATAGAACAAGGACCTAAAGGACCTGTATTTCTGTTATTTTTACATAAATATACGTCACTAAATAAGAACAGTCAGAAAGTTTGATGATACGAGAAAATACCAGCAGTTGAAGAAACAAAAATCAAAGCCAAATATCAAAATACGAGTATATGCAAGACACTTAAAGCTTTAATTTGTTCAGTTACACAATTTACGACAAAATATTTACAAAAATATTCAAAATTTAAGTAAGATTCAGAAAGGACGTTTTTATTGCATCTTCAGTACAAACACTGTATTGTCATAATAACTGAATTGCCCCGATAACAATATTAGACAAATGTTAAGAGATTTATTGCAAAATATAACAGAAAAGGAGGTAAATTATTAGCTTAATTTCTTCGCGACTTTTAAGATACATCATGTGATTGTAAAATGAGGAAAATGATAAATCTTGACTGGGATATCACATCTGATAAAACTGAAGTGCTATCAACGTCAGTTTTAGATGTGGAAAACACAACCAGTAAGTTTCAATAACTGTCCATTATACGCAAATTAATTTGTTTGTTTGTTTATTTATATAGGCTTGCGGTTGCCAAGGATGTCACCATATTTAATGTACTGACCTAGACTTGCTTCTCACTGAATTTTCTGACACTGCTAATTTTTTCCTTGCCTTCAGCAAAATTCTTAATTACAAAACGTTTAAACGTATGTTTTTACTTTTTAGTCAAAGGAACAAGTAATTAAAACTAAAATGCAAAATAAGATACATAAACAACAAAATAAATTTTCTACGTTCCACATTAGTACGTTGACTCTAAAACTTACATATTAAATGTTATAATTTAATACGAATAGGTAGAGTGGGTAATGAAATATTTAAAGCTAAACGTGTCATCGTTTTATGGCTCGTCTTACAGTTAATAAGCACAATAAGTTATACAGTTGTGTATGTAACAACATAGAAAGCCAGGCTTACTTTGTAATATTAAATACGATATAACAAATATATTTTTTTATTATAAAAAAAGGTGTCCCATAAAACCACTCAGCATAGATAACTGTAAATTTTAAATACGCTGTAAATGAAGTCGAATGCTTAGGCGAACTATGTTTATAATCGCATTATAATCTGTAAATTCTAAGGCGACATCTAAAGCACCGTCGATGCATATTAATGAAATGGATTACCCATAACGGCAAACGTGTGGGTTTACTCAAAAATAAACTTAGTTGTGAAATAAATACCCTTTGATTATCCTGAGAAGGAACAAAATCCCTATGTTTTTAAATTTCGCTAAGAAATTGGGTCTATGCCCCTGGAAATAGAATAAACTCGCAACAAATACTCAAAAAAATTTGACAAAAAAAATCAGTTAACAATCAAAATATTTTTTTCATGTGTTAAAGTCTACAGAGTGGCAAACCTGAGGGCAAGGTGCGGTTCGCGTTTGAGCAATGTGACAGCTTAGCGATACTGCTTGGTGTTACGCCCCCGCTGTAACCTGTCCGCGCGTTTAGCATATTCACAAGAATAAATAAAGGTAGACCGCAGATTAACAGCTTTAACTCCGTATGATGTCCGATGGTGCCCTTCTATCTTTATAAACGCTTGTAGACATTCATGTTCTAACTGCAGCGAGTAAACTTGCCTTCGGGTTCCAATCGCGGTATGATTACTCATTAACGATTAACTGATTAGAATTTAGTGTAACTGCTGGCTGAATGATAGATTTCGTCAATACTAAACCGCGTTAGCCGACAGGTATTCGTTGCATGTTTATCTATCATAATTTTAGGACCGATGCTGAATCCGGGTTCGGATTGTTTCGTCTTATGGGATTTTTGGCTACCACTTTTTGCCTATTATGAAATAGTTTGTGGTGTTTTAATTTCTATAATCGAATCATTCTAACATGATTTAAACGTAAACATAACTGTGATTTCGTACAATGAACCTGAATTTCAATAACCGCAAAATATTATTCGGGTTTGTTTCTTAATCGTTCATTGAAGTCTCCAACGATTTTCCAAATTTCCATATGTTTGTGAAAAGGTTTTAGATTTTTTTGCAACTTTTTGTGTTATTTGCGGTACTTTTATAAGTGGTAATCAGCAGTCTTACCTATAACAGTTATTTTGCATATATTCGATTTTTGTCTTACCGATCGTTGAAGTCTCCAACGATTTTTGTATATTTATGAAAAAGTTTCGGATTTTTAACAACATTGTTTTGTGTCATTTTATCATAATTTCGTGATTTACAAAAAATAATTTCACTTTTACAAGTTATTTTGCCAACGGTATTTGGGTTTGTGTCTTACCGACCGTCAAAGTCTCCAACAAATTACTAAGTTTCCAGATATATTTATGAGAAATTTTCGATTTTTAGCAACATTTTCTTTGTCATTTCATGAAACTTTTGTGACAAACAAAGAATAATTTTCCTTTTACAAGTTATTGGAGTTTGTGCCTTATCGATCGTTCTAAATTTTTGTATGTTTCTGAAAAGTTTAGCAACTTTTTTGTGTTATTTACTATTCTTTCATGATTGGAGAACGCCTTGAGCAGCTGAGGAGGACGAACGTGTTTGCGAGTGTTCTCCAGCAGTTCAGTTCACTGGGTTTAGTGCAGATAGTGCAAATAAGAAGCAGCTGTGAATAAGGCGACGAAAGCAGGACTCAACTACAGTGTCGATTGGAAAATCCGAGCACCTGTACCGTACATACTCTTGTAATTCCACTACAAGATTACAGGTGAAATTGGAGCAAAGCTAAGTAGCTGCAGCATTGTGGCATTTTAACAATAGAGAGGTAGTTTAGCCCAGCATAGACCGAATAATAATAATTGTCTGTGTTATTGGGGTATCCAAATTAGGCGTGCCTAGCAATTATAAGGCGAATTATAGTAAATGCAATCAAATTGCAACAAGCGTTACCGTTAGGGTTCATTTTAGTCCTAACACGCGACAGTTAGACCACTAGCACAGTATACTGTGTCACTAGCAGATCCCCGACCGGTACCCTTCCAAGAATTTGCGGAGCTCCGTAGAAAAGAAATAACGGGATAGCAGCCCAAGGGTTATAAATTATATTTACAGGAACAACAACTGATATAAGCAAGAAAAGCGCGTGCTTACAATATTTAAAAAAAGTAGGGTTCATAGTTAGGAAGTAAGCATAAATACGATCACCTGGATCACAGCTACGGCCACGCCTTGCAAATCAACGCCTATATGCAAGATTTGGGAACAGAAAGATTCTGGGGAGGGTTACGAATCCATCTTCACAAATTATGGAGGAAGTGAACGAGTTCATAAGGAACAGTGAACAGGCTCAAGAAGAACACGAAGCAGAGAAGAGGGAAAAATTCTTCAAAGAAATACATCGCATCCACCAGAGACAAGAATCCGGGAAACATACAAACACGTCACAAAACAGAGGAGAGCTGCCACTGCATCTAGAAGAGAATACCACAACAAACTTGGGAAGAATGGGCAACAAACAAAACTACGATGAAGAAAGAAATAAACCGCATATATGACTCAGGAAATAGAAGTAGAGGAAGAAGACATAAATATCAAGAATAATGCAGCGAATAATACGAGTATAGTTAATAACAATAAAAATAAGGAATACATATAATTTTCAAAACATGAATTGCACATACTAAATTTGTTATTTATCGCAATTTTTTTTCAATAAAATATTTTCTGGCCTTGTAGCATATTTTTGAAAATAGGTGATACCAGATGCCTAACCCTGTACTTGTGAAGTACAATTGAAAATAAGAATTTTAATAATGATAATAATAATGATTAGACTAAACTAGCATAAAGTAACATGTCTTATAACAGGGCATGCATGTCTAGGCTGATGCGTTTTATATCATAGGCCTAGGAAATTAACGATACTGTTAGTATAACATAATAAAACATGTTTAACCATCTCGGTTATATATCCAACTCCCATTGAATATGTGATCCACTAACTACCTTGCACTGTAGAAGCGGTGTCCTGCGGCTGACGTCACAGTCATGTTAACGTTATACAGTGCTCTCAATCCCCATCTATCATAACAAATTCCTTCACACCTTATTAGCATGGGGTGGGCCTGGCGTAATCCAGGATTGATCCACAGGGATCTGCTCGATGTCAATTGATGATGATGATGATTTACAATATTTTTATGATTGATAAGAACTAATCTTACTTTAAACAGTTAACTCGCTGATGTAATTCAGATCTGTGTCTTACGTTAATGTATATTTATGAAGTTTCGCAGTTTTAGCAAGCTTTCTGTGTTATTCAGGATACCTTCATGATTTACAAAGAATAATCCCATTCTTCGCCGTTAATTCGCCAACTTTAGTCGAGTTTGTATCGTACACAATCGATGAAATTTCCAGCGTTTATTTGAGCTATGTTTTCGGATTTTTAACGACTTATTAGTGTTAGTTATAAGTTTTTTCATGATTAACAAGCATTAATTTCAATTTTTTTGTTAATTAATTAAATGAAATACAACAAAGTCCGCATCGCATGAGTTTTAAGCAAGCAAAAAGGTATTCCAAATTTTTCTTGAAATTGCTAGTTTTTCAATATGAACTAAAATATTTTACAACAGTGAAAGTAGGTGGAATTAGAGCAGATATTATTAGTAAACACGCAATACATTTAAACTAAATTTCATTTCAAACAACAAAAACCTAAAAGTCGACAACCTGTTTGTTTCCTAATTTTGTTTTTGATAAAATTATCAACGAATAAATGAAATTTCCTTAAATTCCATGAAAAGCACAAAGTAAATTTTAACAATCATAATACTTGTCGAAACTAACCTAATCATTTAATCCGCAAACGTTTGAACTACATGCATTGTGTATCCAACCGATTTTCAAAAAAGTAAGAAAAACCTGATTTTATAAAAATTACATTCAAGGACTAAGTATGTAAACAAAGTTTTTTGCAGTCCTTGTCTAAGAAAAATTAAAAATGGGATCAACCTTGCAGTTCAAACAAATTAACGATTTCAAACATGTGTAAAACGGTCTTAATCGATTAATTTGAAATGGAAATAAGCAATTATGAAATGTCGTGTCCCAGGAATGGGAGCATGGAGGAGGTACGGTGCCTGTGATGTAGCGGTGACCCCAGCACTCGGCGGGTCACCAGGAAGTGGCCACCTTGGAAGCACTTGAGATATCGTTTTGCTGGCCGCATCCATCAGGCACGCCCTCACTGTCACACCGACTTACTATTTGCAAGCATTGTTGAGGTTAATGGTCTGTGGAAAATTGCAGATTAAATGATAACGAACCTAAAGGGTGGATTTGTCACGGTGACAGACCGCAGGCGACAAAAGAAATTGGCTGGAGTTTCACATTAGG
Source organism: Melanotus villosus (assembly GCA_963082815.1). NCBI lineage: Eukaryota > Metazoa > Arthropoda > Insecta > Coleoptera > Elateridae > Melanotus > Melanotus villosus. Next base: position 80,770,886 of record OY720420.1, read on the forward strand.
TTACCTATGCGTACTTCTTCATCCTTTCTAATGCGTTATATCCGTCAATATTCTAAATTCCACCCAATAATTTGTCAATTTACATGCTACTGCACGGAATACAGACCTAAACTTATTTAATCACACCGCAAAAAGGGCAAGTTCAAATAAAATCAAATATAAATATTTTTCAAAAACTAAACACAAAAACTCAAGGTGATTTTAATCACATCAAAATCAAGGCCGCTGATTAGCTCAGTTAATTAAATCCAGATCAGTTCCCACACCAATAAAATTAAAAAGTTTCTTTAACGTAAGAATAAACAACAATTGTAAATAATAATACTTTTGCACTTTATAAAAATTGCATAATAAAATATGTTTAATAATATACTAACTACTTATTATCTACCGACACACGCAATAAACGACTGGTAATTTTATAAATTATGTCGCCAAGTTATGTTCCATAATTTTAAAATATACCAACAATATTAATATTAATACCTGAATCATAAAATATGGAATTTCTTAAAACTGCCCTACTTAAGTTAAGTCAAGGTTTTCTGTTGAAGGATTTAGTTGTAAGCCTTAAGGGAAGGAAAAACTTGGCTTTTATCTAAAACGAATTGCACCCTAAGCTGCATTCAGGTTAAGTAACACATATCCCTCCTCCAGTTACAATCAAATTTAATTTTCCTCGTATTAAATTTAAAACTTGGTATTTAATTTAATAAAATTTTCTCATCAGGTGTTACTATGACAAGATACTAATAAATTACCGTAAAATACAGCTGTTATCAGACGACTTGGTTCTAAACCGCGCTAACTGGTCATTTTAAATCATTTTCTAGTAGGGATTTAAGTTAACATTAATATGACAGTAATTCATTAATCATGTGTTCTGGACTTGTACCTTTCAATAAATTGTTCATTTTTATGGAATTACATTAAGATTTTTCCATTTCTTTTGCTTAAAAATGATTTGCTTCTTTAATAGTTTAAGCAATAAGGCACTTAAAAGTATTTAAAGAATATCGTTTTTCTAGAAGTTGCAATGTTGTTAATCCCCTCACCGAGCCTTGAATTGCTCTTTGCTTGGGATAAATATTTAATTGATTTGCCAAATTTTACAGTTACTGCTAAACCAACTAGACCTCCAAGTGATACAAATGAACAAAGAAGATAAAAGTGGAAGAACAGCTATAGCGTATTTGGGCTAGAGGGTTTCCTGAAAACAAGAGAAATAGAATCACAGAGCTTTCTAAAAAAGAACTCCAATCAAAACTTAAAACATAACAAAACAGGAATGCTAACAAAAGACAGTATAGAAGCAAAGCATAACTCAATATAGTAGTGGTGACAAACCAGAAAAGAAAGAAAAAGAAAGTCAACAACATCTACCAGAAGAAAAGCTCATTATGGGTTATTATTATCATATTATCAATCGAAAAAATGTCGAAATTAGAAGATTAAAGAAGGGTATGGTAAAAAAGGGGATAAAATTGGGAGCAATTGAAGTAAACAATAGAAATATTGGAAAGCAAAACAAAAAGAAGAAAAATGAAACAATTACGTTTGATTATACGAGGAGGATTCAAATATGACCCTAAATTTTATTCTCAGAATCAAACGAAAATTTTGTATAGGCCAGCGAGGATGAGAACCTAAAATAATCAAAAACAATAAATTCCAAAATTCGGTTTCTCACGTGACAACTATGGAAACCAAAAAGAGGATGGTAAAAATGTCATTTTAAATAAACAAACAATCAAGTTCTTAGTTCTGAATTAATTAATATTCGAGAAAGAGCGACAAGAAATTATGACCTAATAACATCCTGACAAATAACGTAGTCACATTAAATACAGCACCATAAAATATGTGTGTAATGAATATCTGTTTAATTTATCTGAGAGTAGAGCAATGAATAGACGGGTGTACGTATATACGAGACAGCTTGTTGTCGATTATCAAAAGCATTCTTTGGAATCACGATTCAGTAATTTAGGTAACCGGATCCGAAAATTTCGAAAGACTTGTAGTAAAATAGCTTAATTAGAGCTCAATTAAGACAGAAATTACTTCATCAATACCTGTTGTACGGGCAACTTCATAAACGCCGACGAACTAATAAAGTCCTTTATTGTTTAAAATCGAGAACAAAAAGAACAGACAACGAGAGACTATGTCACAACATCACTTCGTAGTTCTCAGAAGTTGCAATATGTATTAAATTTCATTGGGTTTTGCGACACCAATGCGCGAGGTTATATTTTACACTTTGATTTATTTACGATGATTGTAGCGCCGTTCCGGCGAAACCAATCGTTACGCTCCTGTTATCACTTAATTATTGCTACAGCTCTCCCGGCAATTACTTTGCTCAATGATTCACTCAACGTTAACTTACTGATATTTGATACTCCAACTATAATTGGAATAAGCTCTAATTTTATGAAGATGCTTTTCTTTTGCAGATTTTTATCAACACTTAATACAAGATATTGGAAAAAGCCAACAAAACAGATATACAAAAACGCTTCAGTTTTTTAACAACTTTTTTATATTATCTAGGATACCTACTTTAATGATTGGCAAGCAGTTATCCCACGTTCAACCGTCACTTTTTTTAACTTTACCCGACTTTATACCATGAGATCGAAAAAAAGATGATTCTGAGCAGGCCTTGACTAGTACAACACGATTGGTTACACTGGTTCTAGAATGCCTATGAATTATAATGTGACAGTGACATTTCAAATGTAAGTCAGTTTTGCAATCTTGTTTCCAGAATTATTTAAGTTTATCGTTGTAATACTAGTGAAGGATCACATTTTGAACACCTACTCTAACATGTATTCATCTTAGTTTTCAGTTTGTTCCCTAAATAAATACTGTTTTGTGTTTTAATTTATTTGACATTTATTAACCTCTAACCTACTGCCACATTTTGAAATCAGTCTTGCCAATCGTGTTGTACTAGTCAAGGCCTGCTCAGAATCATCTTTTTTTCGATCTCATGGTATTAACTGATCGTCGAAGTCCTCCCCAGTGTTTGGCCGAATTTTTGTATATTTATGAAAAGGTTTTCAGCAACTTTTTTTGTATTATTTACGAAACTTTCACTATTGACAAACAATAATTTTAACGATTATTTTGCTAATTTTACACGGGTTTGTGTCTTACCGATCGTTGCAGTCTCCAACAAGTTTCTTAATTTTTGTATATTTATGAAAAGTTTCGACTTTTTACTACCTTTTTTGTGGTATTTATGACACTTTCATGACTGGCAAGCAGTAACCTCACCTGTAATCCTTTTTCTGTCAGCATTAATCGGGTTTGTGTCTTAACCAACCATTGAAACCTCCAACGATTTTCGGAGTTTTTAAATATTTATGAAAAGATTGGGATTTTTAACAACTTATTAGTGTTATTTATGATACTTTTCAGAATTGAGAAGCAGTAGTTGCAACTAATTGATTGATTATTTATGATTGATGTATTACGACATTCTTATTATGTACAAAGTATACAACTAATTAAACCTGATGGTCAGGTCCGAGTGTTTGAAGCCATCTACTTTTATTATTATTGTCTAAAAGGTGTGTGGTTAAGTAAAATCAGGATGCACAGAGATTCTGTTATGATGTTCCATACACTGACTTTATTACTTTTTTATTTTGTATTATATAATTCGGCACTTGCCATGGCACCTTGACAATACATTCAAGCACTTTGTTCTGAAATATTTGTAAGATTTCGATGTTAGAAATACTGACAATACCCCAGACTCCATGACATACGTCCATATTGATTTGATAATGATCTTGTGGTGCAGAAATTGATTTTCCATTTTCAACTACCAGTTTCTGCAAAGTAGCCAGTTCATTTGGCTAAATTCGATTCCGAATTGATTTGATTTGGTGAAGATGTGTTATGTCACATAAGCCTTCGGTCAAGATGCCTATCCAGATATTTTACAGCTTCGGTTTCCGAAATTTGGGTATTATTAAGTGTTACTGCTGGACAAGTATCTCTTTGCACGGTAAACGCATCATGTTATGATTTGAATTTTCAATTTTCTCAGACAGTCTTCAACCAAACTTGGGTTATACTGCAGGTTGCCAGATGCAGCAGCAGCATTTGTATCTAATGCTAGTATGGCCGTATCATCGGCAGATGTGGGTATATTTTCCAGATTTATTTGAGGATATGTCGGCTGTATACTGTATATAAAACTGTGCCCAACACACTGCCCTGGGGAATTCCATAGGTAATAGGGTGTACATCAATAGCTCTACTTTCTGTTTGACTAAGAACCATCTGCCTTTCAGATAGCAATTTTCTAAATATGATGGGGTAATACTTTTTTTGAGTTTTTGGTACAGACTTTTTTTAATGGCGTAGTGGGCGCCGTATAGCTGCCCCAGAAACCAGCTCCCTCCGGTATCGCTTGTGCATAACTTCAGAGGGTGCTTCATCTCTTCTACTTTATTACTTTGACAATACAAAACTTATATACATATATAGAATAACAGTTACATACGTATCATATTACTATTTACCAGTTACATATGTTTACTGTTCTTATTGCATTCCTGGCTGCATTCCTACTTTGGTGGTCCTCGCTGCTTACTTCGTTCGTCTTGTTCCTTTGTCGCTATTATCTTCTTTAATCCATCAGCAATGATGTCCCAATTTCTTCTATTCTGTAGCATCAGAGCCGTTAAATTGTGTATATTTAATACCTCACCTGTTGCTTGTTGCATAATCCGTCTCACGTCCGTCCATCTTTGGCAGTGGAAAACTGTGTGATCGACGGTGTCCGTCTCCCCGGAGTAGTAGCATGTTTCTTCTTCCTGGATATTGAATCGTTTCAGGTATTGCCCAAAGCAGCCGTGCCCTCCGACTGCATGAGTCACGTAGTAGTCTAGTAGCCCACCTCTCCGCGTGTTCTATTCACCCATTGCTGCATGTTTGGAAAGGCTTGTCTTGTCCACTGGGTTTTGTCTTGAATTCTTCCCCATTTGCCCTGCCACTTTCTAAGGGTTTCTTGTTCGCAGTGTTTCTTGCCTTGGGTTTTGTCTTTGTATGCAGCGCAGGGCTCTTCTGCGAATAATTCTATCGGCGGGATGCCTGCGATCACCTGCAGTGCCTCAATCGAAGTTGTTTTGTAGGCACTGCAGATTATCAACAGGGCCGTTCTTTGTACCCTCCGCATTATATGTTTGTATTTATTGTATCTCATCGCTTCTGCCCGCCCAGATGGGTGCTCCATATAGCATCACCGAGTCCGTCACCGAAGCCAGTATTCTTCGCCTGCTAGGCTTCGCTCCACTAAGGTTGGACATTTGCCCCTCAAGCTGTTTTGCATTATTTTCTGCCTTCTTGGTCGTACTTTCTACATGGTTTGTCATGCGCATGTTATGGTCGAAAAGAACACCAAGTATTTTAATTTTCAATCCATTCACATCTATGGTTAATTCTCTCAGTGTGTTCCTTCCGACCAGTACAACCGATTCTGGCTTGTGTGGGGCCAGTCGTAACGCTTTACGAGTCATATCATTCTGTATCCTGTGTATTGCGATATTAGTTTTCTCTTCAACCACCTCTCCAGTTCTTCCACAGGCCACTATCGCCAGGTCATCTGCGTATCCTGTTAGTTGTATCACTTCTGGCATATCCAGCTTTAAAATACTATCATAGTATGAATTCAATAATATTGGCCCAAGTAGGGGCGCCAGTGGAACCCCACATGTTATTTCATTCTCTTCTATTCGGGAAGTAGCTACTTATTATTTGTATGAGATATGTAGAGATTTCCCTTTTCTTCAGTTCCTGTACTATTCCGTGCCATGATGCGCTGTTAAATGCGTTCTCCACGTCCAGGGTTACCACATATAGTTCTTAAATTCTAAGCTTACTACGGAACAACTCGTTTTCAACGAAACCCTGCGATCAGGCAAAACCAATAGTTCCATCGGAATGTCTTCTATTCTGTTCTTTCGCATTATACTAATGGTAGTTTATCACTTTCTTCTGACTTAGTTAAGAAAGGCAGGGTTTCGTTGAAAACCAGTGGTTCCGTAGTAAGCTTAGAATTTAAGAACTATAGCACAGAATTTCCTTCCTCTTCTATATTCTGAGTTTGCTGTCTTTGTTATATTTTTGACCATCTCCATAGCGTCTATGGTGGAACGTCCTTTGCGGAAGCCAAACTGTTTCTCACATAATCCCCCTTTTATCTCTATTTCCTCCTGTTTCATCCTGTTTTTGGTATAGACTGTGATACAAACAAAAGTCTATTTTTCGTCTAGATAAACAGCAGATACCAGGTCATTGTTTATTTTGTTGACGATTCTATGTACTACATGTTCTTTCAGTCTGGTTTGACTTCTAAATCCAGGCTGATGGTTGGGTATGAGTTCTCTTTGCTCCAGTATTGGACTGAGTCGTTTTAGTATAGATACCTTGGATAACAACGGCAATAGACTTCTCTTCCAGCTTAGGAATCGTAATTGCTTAATTAATTATTTTATTCTTAATATAGCCTTGAAAATAAATTTTACAGCTTTCAAGCATCGGTATTTAGCATTATTTGTTTGAGGTTTTGTGCTGCCTTATTAAACTTTATGGAACTTTCGCTCTTCTGTAATTTTTTCCTTGATTATTCCTGAACATACTCCTTTGATTTACGTTGCATGGGCAACTTCTTGTATGGTTTTTATTATATCATTCACTACATTGCCTATAGTCTTACTTTGATTGTAGTTGACTAATTCGTCCAAATATGTTGTAAACATATCCCAGTCAGTATATCTGGAATATAGCGTTAGTTGTTACTGTTTCTGTTGTATTTGTAATGATTGAGTCTTACTTTGTTTAACGTTTATATTTACCATTTGTAAGTGCAAAGTTAATGGCATCGGGTATTTAAACAGTATAACATATTTTGTTCTATTTTTACATGAACGCCAGGATGAAAGTTTAAGTACATTTTATCTTTCGGTGACACAAGGCATAAAAACAACAAAAGCAAGAAGAATGGAAACATGAAGAATTAGGTGATCAAAAAAACTGGTTAAACAGAATAGATGGAATGGGGAAGGAGAGAAATCAATCAATGGACGAAATGAGAACTATCGCAGAAGACAGAAAAACTGCAGGAATTGACTGGAATCTACAACTAACGCTCATTAAGGGCAGAAGAGGAAGACAAATTAGAAAAACCATAGGGGTTTAAAAGCAAAACGAAATTTACAACATTTGTAGAAATTCATTTATAACTGCTTGTATTAAAATATATGTATAAAAATCCAAAAAATTGTAAAGTATATTTAATATTTTGAGTGGCGGCCTGAACAAGGACACTGGCTGCGTCGGTGTAGTGGTCTGAACACGGACTCTACTTGTAGTTTCTATTGTTAAGCACAATTAAAATGAAATTTTAACAGGAGACAAAAACTTTCAATAACACAACCTTTTTAAATACTTTAATACTTTAAATACTTAAATTTTAACACCACTGAAAGGCGATTGCCAATCTACCCCTGATTATTTCAGATTTGTCCAATATTTGATGAAGGGTAAGGTGGCTTGAAAGCATTTTATTTTAAGAGTTAGTTTAGAGGTTGAGGTAACACCGTGAAATAGATAAATAAAAATTACTTTTTTTGTAAGAGAGATAATAGTATATTATAGACCAAGGTAGAGAAGACATTTTTCTCAGCCGAGCAGTATTATTTCCCGACATGCGAAGCATGGAGGGAAGTAAGTTGTGAGGCTGAGAAAAGTCTTCTCTACCGTGGTTTATATACTATTTTTTTCACTACTAGCACCTTTATTCCTTTTAATTAATCATTTTTACATAAATAAAAAATAAAATGACAGATGCGTATATTTATTTCTAAATATCCACAAAAATCAAATAGCCTTGCTTGAAAACAAGGGGAGAGGTTAATTTCAATTGACATTTGGGTAAAACATATTTAAAATAGGCACCTAAATGCAGAGCAATTGTTTCTATTATTAACCAGTAGTCAATAATAAAAAATTATTGACCACTAGGAGAGAAAATCATCTTCTGGGCTCGAAAACAAGGTCAATAATGACATCTTCTAATACTAGTAGTGAAAAAAAGAGATTATTTTGTAATCAAACATTATTTAATTTAAAATGTGTAAATCATTAACATTTTGTAATTTGAATTCTTAATAAATATATCAAATACGTTTGTAGGTCCAAAATCTAACAATTCAAAAGGGTATATTCTGTATTATAATATAATTTAATTTTTTTATTTAACAGTGTCTTCTGATATTTAAAAACTTTCAGAATTCCAAACTTTATTCTAAAATTTTTAAAGTTTTCCTAAATTTTGGTTCTCTGGGCGTTTTCACGCTTTTAAACTTAGCTGTTAAGTAAGCAACGAAAAATATAAAACAAGAACGAGAAGGCATTTAAAACAAAAGTTGAAAAATCCTAGTATTGCAATACTACATATTTAACACTCCCATATTGTATTATACGTTAAAATTCCTTCTAAAATTTGCAGATGCCTAAAATACCTTGCATTATGCGCATATATTGTTTATGGTGAATGCACACGCCGTATGTGTTAACCGCTATTATTATAAATAAACCGCATGTTCCTTGCAATTCTACAAAAATGAGCGAACCCCCATTATTTCAAAGAAATTACGAGTATAGCAAGGCAAAAAGCTTCACGTTTGCTCTCAATTCCACCTGCCAGTTAACTCAGTTAACCAAAATTGCCTGTTAGGTAGTTATTATTATTATTTATTTCAGGGTGTGATTTGTACCTGTTTCGCTAGTTTTTAACGAGTGTGAGTTATCGTGCTTTTTGTTTTTTGGTTTAAGTCTGGTATAAGCCAAACACCTTGGCAGCAGTTAGGTTGGTGTAAAGTAACACGAAGTGATAATGCTATGTTAATTTATTAAATACAATTTCATTTTATCTTGTGAACATTAGCTTACTTCCACGGTTACTGAGTACGGTTCTGTATTTAATGAATCTGCCTTCCTATCGGTTGAATCGTTCCTCGTTCGTTCTTAACTTTAGCAATTGAACGGCGCTTTAACTAACGTGTCCGACGAACCACGGCGTTTATTAAAAGTAGGTGTTCTATTATTTCCCAGTATTGTTTATGTTCGGTTGCAAGCGAAATGTGCTTTGCAGCACGTTTGGAAGTATTATTGCTTTATCTTTATTTCTTATTATTGGAAATTCTAGGTGTGTCGATGAACATAAAAAAAGAATAAGAAAAGACATAGCAACTCGTAAACTTCTTAGCTATATGGAGTTGGCTTGAAAAATAGAACTTGAGACTATTTTTAATTTGACATGCATATGAGAGTTGTTCGCTTACCCTTGTAATATTTTTGATTGCATAGTTTTTATGGTGCAATACTACATTAAACTTGGTAAATCTGAAAAAGATAATTATAGTTAATAAAATATGTCAACGAAGATGGTACAAAATCCACCTTGATTTAATTCAGTTTATTGAACTGGTTTCCGTCAGTACAAACATCTTTTGAATGTTGTTAATACTGATCTAAATAATACTAAACATAAAAAGAAAATTCAGTTGTATTTAAAAAGAATACTCATAATTCAACCGACTAATATGGGAAATAGGTATTTTATTCGAGATTCATTAAGTAAGTACATTTAAAACACTTTCATTTTTATTTCTTAGTTTTCACTTATCAAAACTAACAAACTCCTTTAGAGACTCAAAATCTACTATTGCTGACTCTACTACGATATCGTTTCTGATTTATATGCCTTTTTACTTATTAACAAACAACGCTGACTATTATATATAAATTTAAGTAATCAAGTACATAAAATAACAAGAAATAGCAATCACATCTCCCCAAATTTTGGTGATTTGAATTAAAATGTGAAGATATCCGCTTTTATAAGGTTTAAACACTATAAACTTATAAGAAAAATCTGTAAAAGTGTTAATAAAGGCAACAGAAAATATTTGCTTCTGAATGGAATTTTGAATAAATTTTTATAGCGGGATGAGGTTATGCTTTCTTGATTTTAATTAAAATATATTTTAGTGAGCCTGGAAATTTAATGAAAACCCCGATTCAAAAGATTTTAACATTGAAGTAATATCTTTTCAAAACCTATAGCTTATTGTCAGTCTTGCTAAATTCACATTATCTAATAATTAAAATTAAATTATTTCTGTTTTGTTTCTTAGCAAAAACTCTCTACCAAATCCGGTAAAATGTTGCTGCTTTAAACAATTTAAAAACACAAATATGAAGTACTTTTCTACAAATTTTTAAATAATGCCATCATCCGCTGTTTGTCTCTTCATATCCAGCAATAGGTATAATATACATACAGAAGCGGCCACAAAAGGACTTCCGACGTTGTCCGATGCCTAACTTCCATTCACTTCTGTTGTTCTTCTGATTCTCTCTCTCAGGTCTGTAGTACTCATTGCCTTGGCTATTCCTTCTTTGCACGTCTTCTCCCTTTTCTTCGATTTGGTGGTACCCACTCCATGGCCATTTTAAGCAGCCTCTCGATGTCTGTTGTCAGCGAACCATCTACTCCCATCCGTTGTATGATATCATTTCGGACCCTATCTCTCCTGGATATACCTAGTGATCTTCTAAAAACATCCACTTCGGTCGCCTCAAGCTTTCTTCGATTGTGTTCTGCAACTCTCATTGTCTCTGCTCCATAAATTAGGCTGCTTTTAATAAAAGATTTACATAATCTTATGTTTACGTTATTTCCCAATATCACGACTCCATAATATTCCATTCAGACAGCATTTTTTAACTTTCTATCGTCTTTTGCTGTTGTGTCGAATTCCACACCTAGATATGTGTATTCACTTCATGCTGCTATTACGTCTGTGTCTAGTTGGATGTTAGATGGTTCTACTCCTATGAGGAGGTATTTTGTTTTCTTCGTATTAAGTTCTAATCCCCAATTCTTGTATTCTTTCGAGCCGTATATTCTATGTCGACCTTATCATTTGCTATGATGACCTGGTCATCACCAAATTGTAACGTATATAAGCATGTTTCTCCAATGTCAATACCCATTGCGTTACATTTCCTATCCTATTGGTATAAAGCGTATATCTTGAACAAAGTAGGTGATACACAACAACCCTGGATTAGGCCTTTATTTGCGGGGCATTTTTTTGACAGACTGTTACCAATATTTATTCTTGATGCTGAACTTTCATACAGGTTTTTAAGAGCTCTTATTATGGTGTGGCTAATATTGGTTTCCTGTAAGACTTTCCACAGCTTCTTCACGGAACTGTATCATAGGGTTTCTGGAGATCTATTGTAATGGCGCGCATGTCATCGACATTTGAAAATAAGGACTTATTGGTTTTTCTTTTATTTTATGTAAAAATTGTAAGTAATACTAAGGCGATTCTGTAAACAGTTTTACGATGCTAGATTTAAATTAGTTAAGAAATATATGATACGTAAAACGAAACGTTTCGTTGGTTTCTTAATTTATGTTTCCCTTCCAGGGATTTTAAATATTTTTCAGGCCACTTCTTTGTAGAGATGGTGTCCGAAAAGGGTATTTCTTAATCCTAGCTAAGTTATTCGTGCTTAATCATTATGCACTCAAGCGTGTTAGCGCAGCGAAGTTCCAAATATTGGGAATATCAGGTTACGTTTGCGACACTGCAACATAACTATAAATAACGACAGAAATATGAAAGAATTTCCATGGGAAACTTAGTTTGATACAAAACGGGTCAGCCAATCACGGCTAAACTTCAGTTTGAAGTTCAATTTGATTTGATAAAAGGAGCCCCTTCTATTTGGGGGTTGTCGAAAATTATTGTACAAATGCAATGGATCAGAAGAGCAAAAATGCAATTCCATTTCAATTGTACGAGAGCTACTCAGAAATCTAAACAATCTCGTTAGGCTCCTGCAATAGTCCTTAACCCTTTTCATTGTATGAGAGCTAATCTGAGATCTCACAAATCTCATTAGGCCCCTTCAAATTAAAAATTCTTATAAATTGTAATTGTAAGATACTAAACCACCAAATACGTTTATTCTCATAAACATTGGTGAAGTCTGCCCAATTGTTGTACCCAAGGGAACCCTATATTGGTACTTTTGGCGGGAGTTATAATTATGTATGTATTGTTAATGAGGTGATGTTATTATGCTTACATATTTCAAAGATGTAAATGCTTGTCAGTTTTAATAATTAATACTTCGAATCTCAAAAATGTTCCCTGCTTTTTGCTTGAGTATTGGCTACACTGGCTATGACACGAAGAAGTTTTTTGTGGCAAAACAACACCTCAGTGAATGAAGCTAAGATTCCCCAAAAGCTAACATTTGCTTGATATAAACTCAACAGTTGTGGAACGGATAAAGTAAATTTTAGACTTCTGATTGCATATATTCAAAAAATTAATTTCTTGGATATGATATAGGCATAGCTTTGCTAGTTTAACACAGAATCAAGGTAAAATCCTAAAAATTTTACTTCGGTATTATTAGCTCAGTTGCCATCATTTATTTTGAATTTTAGATTCAGATCGTTATTGCTCTGATAATTGTGAAATCTCAGATAATTGTTGTTAGCTGCATTAATATTGTAACGTTTTTAAAACGTTTATTTAAAGCTTGGGTTCGAGCTGGTGCGAATTATTTATTACGTAATAATTAACACAAAACAACAACTTAAACACTAAAAACGTAAAACTAACACTAACCCGAAACACTACACTAATTTATCTATACAGTCTATTTATATTCACGAACGTATTCGCACTACTAGACTGTTGTTGGTAGACTGGTCGCTTGCTCAGGGAACGCGCCCTTATACCAATGCGGGCTTCCAATCCAGTAATTTCGACGTTCCTCCAGAACGATGACGCATCTCGATCACTCGCGGTATCTCCAGAGACTTCTATCGGCGGATGACGCATCTCACACGTGCTCTCCCCGACTGCTGACGCGTCTCGTTACAATATATAAAGAATTACCGGAAAATCAGTATAGTATTGCAAATGTTTTCCAAACGGTGCCTAGCTATCCAAATCTGAAATTAATGATATCAGCATAAAAGGTGCAGCTCACTAAAAAATTTAAATGAACAACAACATCCTTCATAAATGATGTAGCACAGTGCCGAACTCTGAAGTACACCTGTCTCCAAAGTTAACATACTAGATCTTGTGCTATATATTTAGATATATTTAGAATTCGATTATTATTGGAGGTAATGTTTACAGACTGCCACCTATCCATTACGAAAGTAAGCAACCAGTTAAGAGCGATGCCCCAAATTTCATTTCCAGGTATTTTGGGGGGGTAGATGATTTGGTAGATCAAATTAGCAAAAGAATAGTATCGACAAGAAAGAAAATGGATAATAAAATGAACCAAGCAAAAAATAGGATTTAAACTTATTAATTCCTTCAAATATAGTTTAATTTTCTAAAGATAGACTAAAATTTCCCCATCATCTTGAACCAAAATGACGCTTCAGATATTTAAAGGTTTACTGGTTTACATGGAATACGTATCTAGTTAAATCGCAAATTTAGACAGTTTTCAGCTAGGAAAAAATATATAAAAGCCTCAAAAGATATTAAAACATTAAAAATTAGCAAAATTCTGCTACGATGCAGAACACCATTTTCTGCTTTTATATCTAACCTGCATTTCATCATAGACACATTTTTTAAAATGTCTTTTATGATTTCAAAGTTGGCATTAAGATGGCTTTTTATTGCAAGTGATATTAGATTACATTCGACAGACACCATAAAATTTGTTACAAACATCAAACATTTACGAAAGGAAAGTGCAAAACGGTTGACTCACTTTTCAAACTAAAAAAAATTATTCTACGAAAAATGCCACTTCGTAAGATTTACACAACAGTTGTAGGCGAACAATTTATAACTTTTCCAATAATTCTGTTACGCGTAAAACGAAGACCGGCCAACACCTTTAATGGCGTGTTTTATCAAGAAGTAATAACAATTCATCAATTTCATCCTTGTTATTTTATAAAGGTTTTGTGTTAACGTCGATGAAGATGGTCTTCGGACATTTAACGAAGACATTCAAAATAAACTGGAACGAAAACACCGAGCGTCCTCGACCTGAAAAGCTTCAGATTTATTGTCGCTGAAAATACTGCGTGTCTATTAAAGTAGGTTTTTGTTTAATAATTTGTGCTCTGTTTTTTTTATTTATTGCTGGTTTCACACTCAAGTGATGTAAGAAACTTTAAGTTGTTTTCGTTATTCCTTTTGGTAATGTTAGTTAGAAAAAGAAAAATAACAACAAAGTTTGTTAACAAAACTTAGCTAATTATTCATGTACAAGTAAGGAAATATTAGTTTTCTAATCGTATTGGCGTTGACATAATTACTTTAAATACAAAACAAGAAAATGACGTCTGGTGACATATGTTGAAAGTAAAATTTTTACCTGTTTATTCCGTAATGCTAATGTCGTTTTGCGTTGTCCACATATAACAAAGTGCCTTTATAAAAATCCTAACTGCCAACTTCTACATCGCAGCTAATGGAGTTACCATTATAACATATTAAGAACGAACTCGTGGCTATTGTGGAGTTTTGCAACCTGTTTGATTTATTAAATAGATCTGAAAACACCGTTTACCGTATATCTACCGTACGCCTGATGAATATTTATTATTTATATGGTTAAACAGCGCCTTTAGTCACATTTATTCGTAAGGAACCTGACTAGCCTGCTTTTCAATTCTGTTTGTTCTATAATAACGTTCGAACAATATCCGATATCGTAGCAAAATGTGTGTTACGAAAACTCGATTATGGTATTACACACAAGCACCCACTGATTATTATCTTCGATGACTAAATGGGTTACGGTTGCCTCATATTTATGCTGCATTTAGTTTAGAGGACGATAATCGACAAGTTATTTTAACGTTTTTCATTTCTAAATACTTAAGATTGTTTTTAATTGAACATTCTTTAAATTCGTTTTAATTAAAATAAAGAATCAATTATTACATCATGTTTGTTTTTATTGTTCCGTAATTAAATAGTAGCTAACAAAAAAAAATAGGTAAAAAGGCAAAATGAGAAAACCAAAAGAAGAACAGTAACAACAACCAAATCCAGAACACTGGCAGCAATAAGAGCAAGACTAAACAGCAAGAAAAAGTACGACAACAAGAAGCAAAAAAGGGGAAAGAGGGGAAGAAGAAAAGGAAAAAGAATATTAACAAAATAATTTACAATGACAAGAAAAATGAAATCAAAATAATTTCTTTTAAGTAAAAAGCATTGCCTCCAGCAGTAACTCACAGTTTGCACCTCAAAAGCTTAAACTTACAGTAAATTAGTGTATGAAACTCACATTACTAAACATAGAGATTCATCAAGTCAAGTAGCTTGACGTTTTTAGAAATTGCTTGACTTGACTTGAAAACCAAGCTTTTCAAAAATTCACTACTTGACTTGACTTGATTTTCTTTCGTTACTACTTGACTTGATATCAAGCTATTTCAAGCTACTTGATATTACTTGATAACAAACCGACTATGTGCGAAAACCTCGAATCATTCATTCTTTTCCATTGTCGCAAGCTCATGAGCGCATTTAGCATTTAGATACAAGTTGGGGGTTTCCCCGAGCTAACTGAAACGCTTGCATATGCATAAAATTTAGAATTTAGAATAGACGTGCTCAATGTATGAAGTACTGTGATGTGTGAATGTTGACACCTATACGTTATTAAAAAAGCAATGAGTAATTCATCGGAAATAGAAATGGAACCTTTTCAGAGCAGCGGGTCAGAATATATGGTGGAAGACTGTTCATCCGAACATTCCGAAATCGTTCAAGAACATACAGTTAAAAGTGGCAAAAAGAATAAAAATACAGATTATTCTGAACATTCCGAACTTGTTCAAAAATCGATACGTAAAAACGTACATCTGATAAAAAGAAAAAAATTATAGATTATTTCATAGTCGAGCAAAATCCAAAGAGTACGAAGCAGACTGACAAGCAAGGAAAATGCACACTGTGTACAACGAAATCCACCGTTTTGAAAATGAAAAATTGCGGGACATCTTCCTTAAAGCGGCATATGCAAACCAAACATACAAAAGTCTACGACGCAGCTTTTGGAGATGCCGTTGAATCAACTTCAGCTGCAAGCACGAGCACAAGTATTACCAAGGAAAAGGGTATTTTGAATTGGCTAAGCTATGAAAGAGACAAATACCTGACTGATCCACGAGCTAACAGTTCAGAAGATATCCTACAATGGTGGAAAAGACACGAATCCGTTTTTCCAAACTTATTCATAATGGCAAACGATTTTTTATCAACGCCAGCAACTTCAGCTCCTGTTGAAAGGCAGTTTTCCGGGGCTTCACTAACTGTCACAAAAACCCGTAACAGATTGGGTGACAAATCTATTAGAAGCCTCATGTACCTTAACTCTTGGATGACGAACGACGCCACTAAAGGCTGCTTTTAAATGTATGTAATGTAAGCTTTAATCTGACATTGTCCTTAAATATTAAATAAAATTGAAGACCAAAACATGCATTGGGCGAACTAAATATTTTATTTAATATTTAAAGACAATATCACATTATACTGTTATGTACGTTTTATTTTTATGTTTCCTGTTTTAAATATGTATCTGATTTGAATGGGAGATTATGTTTTATAAATAATAAAAAACTTTTTATTGCAGAGACATTTATTTATTTATTTTAACTAAGCTAAGCAATTGCTATAGTATATTAACTTATAATTTTAAACTTTTTAACATTCGGCTGACACTGGCATGACTTTGTAGTCAAGGCAGTCAAACTAAAATAAAAATTTATTCAGAATTTCTGTTTTTTAAATAAAAAATCAAGTAGTCTTGTCAAACTACTTGATTTTTCAAGTACTTGATACATAACTACTTGACTTGACTTGATATGTGGCAGTGACTACTTGACTTGAACTTGACTTGATTTCAAGTCAAGTCAAGTCAAGTAGCTTGAATATCAAGTCAAGCCGTGAATCCCTAACTAAACAGTAAAAGCTCAGTAAAACTAGGGCAATCCCGTCTTCTAAAAAATCTTGCAAATCCAAACATTAACGTTTCCACAAATAAAATAAATATTATTCTCTAAAATTGACAAAAAATCAATTTTTTATAAATAAATTTACACCTGATTGCGTTTAATTATACCGAGCATTCTGAAGAAACATTTAAATAATCGAATATGCCGACGAAGTTTATTTCTTTTTTTCCCTTCAATTCTTAGCAAGCACGTGTTTCCATTAAACATCAGATCTAAGCGTTTGCATTGGATAATTAAAATATACAAAGTTTGATTTTTACTATTTGGCAAATTCATTTCTGGCTGCATTTTTCACTGATACATGTTTCCGTTTTCAAGGTAAAACAATCGTTGGAAATAAAACGCATGAATTTATTCTTGAACAAATTAATACTTACCAACTTGAACTTAAAATTATCTCTGTCAAAGATAACAATAAAGTTATTTAATAAAGAAATAAATGAAAATATTCGAATAACATTTTTTAACAAACATCCTGTTTTCTGTCTTTATTTCTATTAAAAATTTAGAAATTTACAAGCTTTGGTGCTTTTAATTAATTTTACTTGTTTTATTTTAGCTTATCCTTAAGCGAATCTAACAAATAAATCAAAAGAACATGCTTTAATTTAAGAACTTTACAATAAGCCTTATCTTAATCCACAATCTAACGTGCATGTTTGCTATGTTAAGTGCACTTTAATTATGTACGCAAAAAATGCTAACTTTAATGTATTACTTACAAAACCGGCAGTAATTAATTTGTCCCAGGAACATAAATTGCTGAAAATTGAGAGATCATCTTCGAACGATTAAAATAATAACTTGTTATTGAGCAAACTTTAAATTTCAAAAATGCAAACTCCTGATTTTATGACTGACATATATTACGAACACAAATCTTCGCTTTAGAGAACAAGAATCCATATTTACTGAGATGCAAATTCTTATTTTATTTTAAAATTCAAA
Source organism: Melanotus villosus (assembly GCA_963082815.1). Classification (NCBI taxonomy): domain Eukaryota; kingdom Metazoa; phylum Arthropoda; class Insecta; order Coleoptera; family Elateridae; genus Melanotus; species Melanotus villosus. Next base: position 80,788,971 of record OY720420.1, read on the forward strand.
ATGAAGGTTTATTAATTCAAAAGCGAAACCTGTGAACTGATTTGATTAATCGTCGAATAACTCTGTAAATCCACTAAAATATTAAAATTCTGAGTCATTCTCGGCAGAAGACTTTTTTCAAATTGGCTGAAATTGCATGCTGAACTTATGTTTATCTGTTTAAACGTATTTAATATGATAATTTGATAAAGAGCATATCTTCGACGTTATTTCTCATCCAAGTTTACTGTTTCTCTCGAAGAAATTATTCTCAGAGCTTAACTCTAGCAACGAAGTTTTCCACTGAAAATCATAATTAAGTTGCCGAATTACTTATTTATTTATTTCTTAATACACATTTCCTTGTGGTTTCAGGTTTCCGTTTCAAAATCCCAAAAATGTTAGCAACTTAGGTTCAGAAACTTTAAATAATTTAATTGGATTTTTAAAGAAATGCGATGTTATAAACAGTTTAACATAAGGAAAGAGAGATCGTGGAGCTGAAATAACAACGGCTTGAATTTTTTGTACATCTAAAAATTACCTAATAAAAAGCCAAAATGCCTATTTCGCATGGAATATGAAGATATTGTTAAAGAATTTATTCTTGATATTAAAATTTTAATTCTAACGTTTTAAGATAAATCAGGTAATTGATGCTGGAATAATTTCTTGCAAACTCTAGCTAAAGCTAAAAGTACTACTTCAGTTTTCTCAATTTAAATCATAATTTCCAACTTTAGGCTATAGAAAGATACGGTTTAGTTATAGTCAGTACCTACAAGATACAAGGTACATATAATAAAAATGCATTTTCCACATAAAATAGAATAAACAGCGTTAAAAACACACGGAGTTTACAGATCGGGCTCTTTGTATATTAAATATTCATTTATGGTTTCAGGTTAGCCATTGAGAGTGCTGAAAAACCCAAAAAATATAATATCATTTAATAATTAATTACAGAGAGTCTCATCTTAGGTTTAATTAAAATGTAAGTAAATTAACAAAGGGATTTTTTAAATATTAGGCGGGCAGGAAAAACATAATTGTGAATCAACAGATCATAACTCCCAAATTATTGGATTTTTAATTAACTTCTGTGTAGGTCAAGGTTCTTCGCTATTTTATTCAATCATATCTTAAAGTTCGTTTTAGTATGGCAGATCAAAAAGCATTTTAAGGAATTGAACACGTAAAAAACCTTGAAATAAATCAGCTTTTATTTTTAAAGAAATGCACAGCTGTAAACTTATTAACATACAAGTTAAACAATACGGCTTGAATTTATTAATTCATTTAAAAGTAATTTGATAAATTACGAATGATAACACTTCACTTTGACTTAAAAATCCCTGGAGAATTTGAATTTCAGATTTTAATTACGACATTTCAAAATAAACATTATGTAGGTAATTGGTACAGATTAAAAATATTTAAAAAAATGAATTCTTAAAACTGCATTTTTCAAACTTAAAAACACAAATTCACTATTCGAAATTTGAAATATATCAGAAGTTCAAAATCTAATCGTATATTGTGGTTATCAAAAGTTCCAACCATACACTTGAAAAAATTTGAGGTGATTTTAAATTTATTAATTAAAAAGTGATATTTTGGATCCAAATTTTTAAAACAGATTGGGCTCAAGCCCAACGAGAGGTGTTCCTACTTCAGATTATGTAGAATAAAGTATTTTTCAATTTCACAAACCTACCTAAGTTTTCTAAATTAAACGTTTGGTTAGCTTATTGAGAAAATCGAAAAGCCTAAAATCAAAATTTAGTTTACCTAAAACACTCATTTGAGTTGAAACAAAACTTTATTAAACGTCTCAGTTATTAGAATTTTCGATTCCTGAAATTTTGAATTTAAAATGTAACATTTTTATTAATAAAGTGAAAAATTCGGTGATTTATTATCGGTTTATTAATTTATTAACTATATTGATGATGATGATTAATATATTTGAATATCGATTTCCTGTTCGAAATTTTAGGTTTCGAAATTTATATTTATAAATAACGATATCAAACCCATGTTGGTCCTTTAATTCTGAAACCTAATTCATTGTGCTTTTATTCGAGGTTCATATTTGGCAGAAATGAAATAGAAATTCTTTAAACTTAATTTGAAATTTCACAAAGTTTTTTAAATTTGTACTCAAAGTTTATAATAATAATAATAATAATAAATAATAATATTTATTTCTACAAAAAGAATAGTACCTATACAAAAACTACATTTTTATAAATTGTATTACATAAAAACAAATATATATATAATAAATACAATATATAATGAGGTAAAAGAGTAGAAATAAATGAGGTAACCCACAGAAGTTAACAACTTGTGCGTGGGTGAGTATTGTATATGGGGGCAATCGCGCCATTGTAAGATTGTAAGGGAAAGTTTATTTTGATAATTATTATGGTTTTATGAAAAGGTATGTATATTTACTTAAATGTTCTTTTTATCAATTAGGCTATGTAATGCAGCAAGTGAAGTTTCTTTTAACCATTTTTTTGTTTTACTTTTAAATATATTAATGTTTGGAGCATTTTTGATATCAGAAGGAAGTTGTAAATAAAGTCTTGGAGCTAAATAGCTTTGAGACCGTTGTCCAAAGGTTTTAGATGCTTTTTCCACCTGTATTTTTTTGTGTAGTTTGTGTCGAGTGAGATGCTCGTGTGTTATATTTTTTAAATCATCTTTTGTTTTATATTGTAGCACAAGCATTTTGTAAGCAAACAACTGTCGCAAGTCAAACATACCACACTCTTTGAACAATAAATCACTTGGATACAAACGATCTTTTTCAAATATAATTTTCAAAAAATATTTTTGTAACACCTCCAAGTTATGCAAGTGCGTTTTTAGAATACCCCCCCAGCCAACGATACCATATTGTAAATGGGACTCTACCAAGGCATGATACATTATTTTTAAATTTTTAATATCTAACACGTTTTTAAGTTGCTTAAATATGAACAATATAGATCTTAATTTTTTTATAACTAAGTTAACATGCATATCCCACTTAAGATGTTGATCTATAAGTATACCAAGATACTTTAATGAATCGGTTGGTTCGATGTGAAACTGAGTGTTTCCATCCATAATGCTTAGATCCGTGAGAATTCGAGATTTTTTTGGGTAGCAAGAGAATGATATATATTTAGTTTTAGCGAAGTTAATAGTTAGATAGTTTTGATTAAACCAGTTCTTTATTAGTTTAAAATCGTCTTCTGCCGTGGCTTTTACTTCATTCCAAGTATCACCAGTATACATTATTACTGTGTCATCCGCAAAAGAAGATATAGTACCAATTGAATTAATTGCAAGCAAGTCATTTATATACAGTGTGAATAAAATAGGACCTAATACAGTACCTTGTGGTACACCCCAGGTTAAGATGTTCTTTTCGCTTAAACAGTTTCCAATTTTGACATATTGAATCCTATTTTCTAAGTAACTGTTCATTAGATCCAGTGGTATACCATGGAAACCTAAATTTTCTAAAATATTTAATAACAATGCATGGTTAACCGTGTCAAACGCTTTCGCAAGATCCAAGAAAATGCATAATACCTCCTTATTGTTATCAATTGATTTACGTATGTTATTTGTTAAGAAGGCTATTGCATTCTCTGTGGAAACCCCTTCTTTAAAGCCAAATTGTTTGTCTGAAATAACTTTATATTTATTTAAGAATCCAATAATTCTATTCTTTATTATTTTCTCCGAAATTTTAGCAAAATTAGAAATAAGAGATATTGGTCGATAATTATTCAAATCGGTTTTGTCGCCCTTTTTAAAAAGCGGTTTAACTACAGCAGTCTTAAATGCTGAAGGAAATTTGCCTGATTGTAGCATATTGTTCATAATGTAAGCAAAAGGTTCTTTGATATATTCAACTATTTCTTTAATTATTTTACATGAAATACCGTCATACCCTGGCGCTTTGTTAATTTTAAGTTCTTTAACAAGTTTTTCAATTTCATTAGTATCCGTTGGTCGTAGGTACAAAGACTGATTTATATTTGAGTGTCTGAATTGCAATTTTTGAGCGGGTTTTGGAATATTTTCAGCCAGTCTTTGTCCAATTTGTACGAAGTGTTTATTGAATTCGTTTGCAATATCAAACTCATTTGATAATTCAACCCTATCAGCATATATTTTTTTAACTTCAGATTTTTTGTGTTCCTTATTTACAAATTCCTTAACCGTATCCCACAAACTCTTAGTGCAATTTTTATTCTGTTTAATTTTACTTTTATAATAATTATTTTTTGTAACCCTAATTAACTCTATTAATTTATTTTTAAATTTTTTGTACGCATTGGCGATTTCTAAATTATTAGGTTGCGCCATATATTTCTTATATAATGTATTTTTTGTATTTACTGATTTCAACAAACCTTCCGTTATCCAAGGGTTACGTCTAACTTGAGAAGATTTGATATGATAAGATGTAGTACAATTCTTAATTGTTTTCTGTATCTTATTAATAAAAATATTCGTTGCCAAGTCAACGTCCGTCGTACCGTATATTTCATACCAATTTTCATCTTTAAAAAACTTTTTTAGTTTACGTTCATCTATTTTAGTTATGTACCTTAAATTTTTTTTCTTGACTGAAGCAGAATTTAGATTTAAACGAGCTATGGTTGAAAAATGATCCGTAATATTTGTTTTAAGTACGAACGATAGATGAGACTTATTTTCAGTTTTTCTCAAAAATATATGATCAATACATGACTTTGTATTTTTACACACTCTCGAATACTTGTTTACTAATGATATAAATCCCGCTTCGGTCATTATGTTAAGGTATTCTTGACAAAAAACAGTATTTGATTTAATGTCTATATTTATATCGCCAACTAGGAAATGGAAGTCTTCTTTAAATTGATCAGTGTTACTTAAATAATTTTGCAAATCATTATTGAATTGATACACATTTATCGTATGCGGTCTATAAATGGCACTTACAACTATTGTCTTGTCGTTTACATAAATGCTTGCCCTAACTATTTTTATATCACCAATATTTATTATATCAGATGTATAATTGTACGTATCTCTTATATAAACTATTACTCCATCGTTTTGATTAACATTACCTTCATTATAAATGGATTTAAAACCAGGTATGTTATAAAATTCTGTGTTGTAAATTTTCCATGTTTCCGTAAAAACTATGCAATCAAATTCATAGCTCATTTGTTCAAGTAAAATCAACATTTCATTCATATTATGGTTAATACTTCTTATATTACTGTTAAAAATGGTAAACCGAGAGTCTTTTTTACTTTCTAAACTTGCAACATAATTAACATATTCTTTCACCTCATTTACTTCCACCGTATCAACCTCTGTATATTCAAAATCTCTTAAATACTGATCCGTATTGAACGCTCAAAAAAGAAATTAAAAAAAAAAAAAAAAAAATTTAATTACCAAATAATAACAATTAAGAAAATAACGCAAATGGAAAAAAATACAAGTCTCAATGCTGCCCAGAATGCACTAAATTAAATCAAACACATCCAGCATCCGCTAAATAAAATGAATTAGTGTGTAATATTACAAGCAAACGCTAAATAACTATTTTTAACACATATTGAAAAATAAAAATATAAAATTTTGTAATTTCAACAAATTTCAACTTAGAAACTAGCAACTTTTCTTGTAAGGCCTACAGGTACTAATGCTACTTGCCTATCTTTACAGAGCAGGCACGTCTGCCATCGTGGAAATAATTTTTATCGCACTTTGTTCGCTTTTTCGAATATAAATTTTGCAATTTTTTGTCCACAAAAATTTATACTGTTTATCTCTAACCAATTTTCTACATTCGTTTAAAATGTTTTTATTTAAAACAGTTAAATGTTCCCGTACATATACTCTATTGTTGTTATTAATATTTGGGCAGATTTGAGTAACATTTAGGTGACCTTTACCTTTTATCAATTCTTTTACCGCAGTCATAATTTTGTTTTTCCATGTCCCGGAGGTGAGGGCTACAATTAGGGGCTTGGCTTGCCTAGAGTTTCTTGTAGGGACCCTATGTGCTACATCAATGGCTTCCTCTGGAACGACGATACCAAGAGCAGAAAAAACTTTGATGGCAATATTTCTTGGATCTTCATTTTCAGTTACTGCTATACCAATTATTTCGATATTCTTCATTCTTGAACGTTGTTCTAGCTCATCTAATCTCGCATTGATTACTGCATTTGCATCTGTTAAACTTTTATTTTCCTCCATAATTTTTGTGTTCTGTTCTTCTAGCGATTTCATTCTACTTTGTAGATTAGCCACAATTCCCATTTGACTTTGTATTTGTGATACCATTTGAAATAACAGATCAAACTTTTGTTCAAAACTAAGTTTATCTTTACCGGGTAACTGAATAGGCTCAGATTCTTCTTCTGTTGCTTTTATTTCTTGCATATCACTTGTTTGCTGTGAATCACTAGTACACATTTTACATTGCCAACGACTTTTTTCGTTTTCACTTAGTTCATTTAACTTTTCAGAGCGTTTTCCGGCGCATTCTATGTGGAAATACTTATTACACTTGTTACAATGCAGACTCTGTCTATTTTCAATTTCAAAATTGCAGTTTCTACAGCGATTGCTCATTTTAATACCCTGTTTCGCGGAGCACTTTAGGTTAGCACTGTGAACGCATAGACTCTCTGTACTCAACTGAAATTTTAAAATTTACGGCTTTCTTACTCAAACTATTCAAGTTTATTTAAAATTTCAGCTAAATAATTATTAAGTTTTAAGTACAAAACGATGGTAATGTTTCAATTAATTCACTATAAAAGATTCGATTTAAAATAGAAAAAATCTTTAAAAAATCCAACAGAGGAATATCTTCTTCTAAAATTATAGTATCTTCAAACTCGGAATTTATAAATCTAAATTCAAAGATTTTTTAGCAAATATGCTGCAATTTTCAGTTTCAATATTAGGATATCTCTTGAAAAAGTTCAAAAATCTTTGCGCCAAAATTAATTCATTACTCTGAACCTAACTTAGGTTATTAAAAAGTTTAAATAAATCAAAGAAAAATGTGTATTAAAGCATCTTCTTTAATAATATTTTTATGGCCAGAAGTCTGAGAACAAGCCAAAGAAGCCTGGAAACCTTTATGCTACATATAGGGAAGCCTGGAATTCTAACATCGAATTCGAAAGATTAAATCTAATTATTAATCAATAAACCAATAATGAAACTGATTAGCTTTAAATATATTCTTCAGATTTTTGGTTCAGAAGAAAATTTCTAATAAATCTTAAAACTCTAATCAAAGTCGATTTTTATATCCTAATTATTTGAAATTAAGGTTTATATTTCATGGATTCATGGAATTGAAATAAAAATTTCTGAAAATTAATTTAGAATTGCCGCAAATACAGTAAAATTGGATTAGAAGAATCAATTTTAAATTTAATGGGTTTATAAATCTGAAATATTTCAAGCAGCAAAGCAAGCAGATGAACTTGAAATAATTCAGCTTTTATTTAAAAAATCAAAGTTATAAACAAACTTATATTCAGAAAAGGAAAAATAAAGGTTTAAAATACTTAATTTAACAAATTACGAACGAACAAATATTTTGAAATTTATATTTTAGTTCTGGCGTTTAACTACAATATTTAAGTAATAATGCAAGTTACCATAAATGTTGTGTTTAAGTTTTTTCGGTTAAAAACTATAAATCTATGGATATCAGCTTAAATGTTGGGTTAGCATTGAGAAAGTTGTAAAACTAAAACCAGAAATTAGTTTAAAAATTAATTAAAGTGCGCCTCCTGTTGTTTTAAGTTATAATTTAAATAAATTGGGAAATGTTCGTATCTTTATTTGGTTTTTTAAAGATAAATTTATTAAGAACTCACTTCTCTAAGGGTATATTTTCAAATGTTAGTTGTATCATGACAAAATTAAAAAATGTAAAATGGGAATTTAATCATAATCAAAATCACTAAACAATCAAACAACAGTAAGTTTCTTCGACGTGAGGTTTCATGAAATATTAACTATTCTGTTATTTATTTATATTTAAATATTAAATGGTTATTTTAGGCAACAGTAACATGAATATTCCAAATTCATACATTTAACTTAATTGCTGAAAATCAAAAACCGAAATTTATAACAAAGTTCACTTAATGAAAACTATTGAATCCACCAGCAAAATCTTAAAGAATGACAATTTCTTTCGCTTCCCTGTAACTATTTTAATGCACATATTTACTTCGTAACGTGCAAATTAATATCAACGTCAACTTAAGTGATGGTTTAATTTTTCATCAGCATAACTGCACGTTAGAGACTAAGCAGGAATAAATTCCTTTATCAACTAAGTAGAGCTTGAGTTCGAGTTCCTCCTTCATTGATTTGTAATGATGATAACATGATAAGGCAGTAGACTCGATCGTTTAGATAAGTTAAAGTTATCTGCACATTAAACCTCATAAGGAGAATATTGCTCCGAATAAATATTCCGTTTACATTGCTTACCACTCAAGAAATGCACGCTAAAACCCCGCAATATTTAATTTACCGACTGTTTGTTTTTAACAATTAATTGCGATCTAAATCAGGCGAGTAAATACATTATAAAAGTAGGAAAAAAGTCAAATTAAATTAATAACCTACGCGTTTGAAAGAAAAATGTCGCTTAAAGGCTTTGCGCTTTTCTTAGAATTGTCATTAATAATAATCTAATCTGATTAATTAAAAAACATTTATTCTTAATAATAATTATGCAAATTTGACGGCGCTTTAAGATTAAAACCAACAAATAAATCACAAAACAGTTATTAGCAAGTGTACTTTTCAGAGTTCCGTAATTTATGTTAATTTAAGTGGTATTTTTTAAACGATGGAAAAATGCGCAAGAGCACAACTCTTCAAGGACTTACCAGGAAAATGTGGGAAAGAAATTATTATCAAGAACATTTCCTTTGTAATCATAGAGGTACTGACTTATGAATTTACTTTTAGTAGTACGTTTATAGCAAGGTCAACGAGTCTGAAGCCTATGGGGGTTTTCTGTCAAAGAGGCGCCGCCTCGCCTCCTATTATTCAAAAGTTCTACAACAGCCACCGATCAATGTCTTATATAAAATGAAGAATAATAGTTGTTGTTCTTTAAAAATAGACCTAATAATATTTAACCCGAATATTTTTAAATTTTTATTAGGTTAAACGACTGTCCCGTCCCCCCAAAAACGCAAGAGAAAAAACCGAAAAGAACAGTTATTAATACATTTAATTTAACCGTAAGCTCGAATAAATAACTAAGAATAACCTGCACTTCTCGTAGTTAATTTCGCTAATTTAAATTTCTGAATGCCTTAGAAGGCATGACAAATTCCCTGGCAAAAGTATAAATAAATATAAATTATCTCGTTCCAGTGCACATTTAAACATTGATATATTATGTTGTAATATCTGGAAGAATCATAGCCGAGTTGTACATACAAGTGCTAATGAGTAGATACGGTTAGTAAATGTTGGCTTTCTCAAATTTTAATATCTATAATTATTCACTTTGTGCTAAATAATTATTATGATGTATGCGGTTTATTTTAAGGCATGCTTTACTCTAAGCAAGTACATGTTAGGTTTAATCCGAGACATATAGGTACATATTTTTCTTTATGTTTAATATATGCTTATGTTTTGGTTTAATTAATTCATGCTTGAACTAAAAACCTTTTAAATTTTATTTTATGTTATTTTAAATTAGATTAATTAAACAAAAAGGAAATTGTTAGATTGATTGCCTCTATTTCTTAAATTAAACAATTTTATTGCGGTTATTTTAAATACAAAATTGAATAAATGTTTAGTGAGTTTAAATTAAATTTCGTTACCCCGAAAGTTACGATTCACTTGCAATTTGACCTTTAAAAAACTAACAAGGTAATTATTTATTTTGGTTTCTTAAAACTGATAACACAAATGCTGTAGTCTGTTGAATCCAAAAGAACATATTGCAACTTATCTATGAAATTTCTGTATCAGTTTTAGTAAGGATTATTCCTATTCATTTCTGCTTAATTAAACAAAACAGCATCTAAATTCAGTACTGAATCTCATTCAGCTCATCAATTGAAATATTTGGTTAAAATGAAAATTCTAATTTGCTTTGTAAATTCATTCGAAAGGCTAACTAAAATATTCGATCCATAAAAAATTTTTGAGATTTGTTCGATTTGTTCAAAATTTTAAATTAATTTGGTAGAATTTTTATTTCAGTTTCACAAAATATGAACCTTAATTTAGGACGACTGTAAAAATGTTTGCCTTTAAACTGCAAATTCTGAAAAAGCATTCATTTATTTATAAAAGCATTGTTAAGGAAAGGATTAGTATGTTTAGTAAAGAACGTGAAAGACTCATGTGGATTTAACCTAACTAAGAGTCATAATTTGAATTAATTTGTGGATTTAGGTTTCTCAACCTTTTATTGGCTAACTTAACTTTTAAACTGACTAATATCCATAAATTAGTAATTTTTAACCAAAATAGTGCTTTAAACAAAAACACAATAGTTAGTTAAGTATCAATTTAAATCAGTAAACATTGCAATTATTATTACACAAATTACTTAATAGTCTTCTTTTAGGTATTGTAATTTAAATTTCCAGATATGTTGTTCAAAATGAATTTACTCTATCTTTTCTGATTTATTAAATTATTTTTAAACAAATTAATACATTCAAATCTATTATTTTATTCTTTAAGCCCCACATTTTTAATTTTCCTACGTAATTTAATTTCGGGTAGCGGGTAGGTACTCCTTTCTTTCCCAGGAAGGATAGACCTGCTTCAGGGATCTAGCCACAGCGCCCACGCGAAGCTCATGATTTCTCCCACCTCCATCTTGGGGAAATCATGTCCTCTCCTTAATCCTACCTATTACCATTATCCTTACCTATCCTTCCCAACTCGCCAACACGCAATGGCAAGCGTGGCGTTTTAAATGCCAACTACCCCTATGAAATGTCAATTTTGAAAACTCAAATACCCCAGGCGGGTAGGGATATTAACCCACAATCCCGCACTGACTCATCAGTAAGAGGCCTCACGGATTCTGGGGGAGGCACAACTTTGGCAAAGACAAAGCCAAAACAAACCAAACTGTACATAGCGACGTACAATACACGGTTCATCTCATCTGAAGAAAGATTCGAAGAACTGGAAAATGAATTAACTCACATAAAGTGGGATATACTTGGTATAAGTGAAACCAGAAAGCGAAAAGAAGAATGTGTAAGACTAAAATCGGGACACATCCTATTCCACAAAAACAAGGAAGACTCGAGCGATGGGGGTGTAGGTATATTGATACATAGAAGACTATATACAGACATAAAATAAATAAAAGCAATATCCGACAGAGTGATATATGTCACTATAAAAATAAATAAACTAACATCACTAAAGGTTATTCAGGTATACGCCTCAACAACAAGCTATGAAGACGAAAGGGTACTGGTGTTCTACGAAGACATATCGAAAGCCCTAGAAGAAAATAAAACACAATAAGCAACTATTATAGGAGACTTTAATGGCAAAATCGGAAAACAAAAAGATAACAAAGAAAAGTACATAGGAAAGCATGGATTGGGTATTAGAAACAAAAGAGGCACAATGATGATCAACTTTCTAGAACAAGAAAAGCTTTATAATGCAAATACATTCTTTGAAAAGAAAGATGTACAGAAAGTGGACGTGAATTAGTCAAACCAAAAATCAAATTGACTATGTCTTAACGAAAAATATGCACATAATACAAGACGTAAATGTGTTAGCGAGTTTTACTACGGGAAGTAATCATCGATTAGTGAGAGCCACAGTCAATATCTTAAATCAAAAATTGGAAAGATGCATAAACCTGCGAAAAAACGCATATAAGAAATTAGATACAGATATGCTAAAACAAAATTCACAAAAATACCGTGCAAATATAGAAAATAACTTCAGAATATATCAAGAAGAAAATCAAAACATAAACGAACTGAATGAAGACTTAATAAATAAAATTAAAAAAGCTGCAGAAGATTATATAAAACCAACAGCGAAATCTACTAAGAATAATAAATTAAGCGACGAAACAAAAAATATGTTAAAAAGAAGAAGAACTTTAATTAGTGAAAACAAGAGGAATACAGCTGAATACGAAGAAACAAATAAAATAGCCAGAAGGAAGGTTAAAGAAGACATAAGAAAGTATAAAACCAAACTAGCCCAAAAAATACTAGAAGAAAACAAAGGTATGAAAATCTTTCGGAGACAAACCAACGCTAGAAAAGAAGTAGTTAAGCTAACAAACAAAGACGGCGTCCTAATAACGGACAGAAATGAAATTTTAAATGTAGTAACACAATTTTATGAAGACTTGTACAATTCAGAACAGCGAAGAAAAATAATAAATGTGAACTCTGAAGACATACCATCTATAAGTAAAGAAGAAATCCAAGCCGCCTTAAAACAAATAAAAAACCGAAAATCTGCAGGAGAGGACGAAATTGCAGGCGAAATGTTAAAAGAAGGTGGTGAAGTCATAATAGCAAAACTAGCGAAACTATTTAATAGATGCCTACACGAAGAAAACATCCCTACAAAAATCCTAAATCGCCTAACAAATTCAGATAAAATGTAATCGAAAATAATTAAAGCAGCAAATTAAAAATCTTCGCAGATACCGCAACGTTTGAGACAAATCTTGTAAAACAAACTTTATTTTCTGGAAATATTAATCCCAGATTAAGCAATAACAATAAAGTTGGCTGAAATAGAACTCCTAAAGATAATGAAAAACATTGAAAGGCCTGAAATTACCGAATAAATTCTGAGAAAAATCAAAAATTATTAAAACACGAGTAACAAATTTATTAACTGTCTTCGGAGTTTCAGGCAAATTTTTCAAAAACTAATTGTTTTCTGAAGCTATTAGGCCCCGAATTTAAAAATAACTGTAAAGTTAGGTGAAGTAAAACTTCCGTGGATAACTTAAAAACCTACAAAAGGCCCCAAAATTGCCTAACCAAGTCAAAGATGGTGTAATCAAAAATAAAGCAGAACATTATAAAAATAACAACTAATTCATTAAACAATTTCGCAGATAGCGCAATTTTTTATAAAAGTTTTACGAAAACAAATTATTTTCTGAAAATATTAATCCTGAATTAACCAATACCAATAAAGCTGGTTGAGATAAAACTCCTGAAGGTAATGAATCTCATTAGAATCTACAAAAATCCTGAAATAAAGCAGCAAATTATAAAAACACAAATAACGAATTGATTAAATCTTTGTCGGTAGATCTTTCAGAATAAAATTATTTTCTGAAAATATTAATCCTGAATTAAGCAATAAAGAAAAATAAAGCTCCCGAAGATCATGGAAAACGTTGAAACCTACAAAAATTCCCAAAATTGTCTAACAAATTCAAAGCATAAGTGATAAACTGATTAAACATCTTTGCAGATAAAGCAATATTTTGGAAAAGTCTTTCCAAAAAAACTATTTTCCGAAAATATTAATTCTGAATTAAGTACCTAATACTAATAATAATGCAAGGTGTAATATTGAACTCCTGAAGATAATAAAACAATTTCCCAACAAATTCCCAGGAGATTTAATCTAAAATAATTAAAGCATAAAAATATTAATATGTTTTAGGAAATCTTTGAATTATTTCCTAAAACTGCTAATCTCAAATTAGGCACAACCACTTCAAAAAGGATTTCATATAGGTTTTATTATACTTAATCATCACCACATCGTGTTTAGTTTCTAAAAACCATTTACAAGATTGAGGAGTTTGAAGCTAAATTTTGAATGCTCTTCGGGCTGTTGTTATTCTTCATGGTACCTAGTTTTAAATAACAAAATAACATCCTCAAAAACACCAGAAATTTAAAGCAAGCTGTTCTTTTAAATCCTTTTTACTGTTACTGTTACTGTTTTAAAAATAATTAAATTTAGGAACTAATTTGTGAAAATTAGTTATTTCACACCTTACTTCTTTTTATAATAACTACTTAAAGCAAAAAAGCTGTTTTTCCCAGCCTTGAAACGCCTTAAACGTTACTTCTTAATTCAAATTATCAACAAGTTGCCAATCAAATAATCACCAAGCCTCGTTTTTAATATTAACCTTAACCATCAACCAAAAAAACCTGATTGTTAAAAACAAGAAGATATTACCCTAATAAACACAAAAGCGATACACCCACAGCATTAATTTCAAGAATGTGCCATCATCAAGAAACCCACAGTTTACACACCTGTTACGGTGTAATATTAGCATTAAACGGGCACATATTTGTTATATAAGGAATAAAATCGTGAAGCACGTGTGATACCGATCACATGCCGACCTGTAATCAATTAAATGTATATCGGAACTCTTAACTGGCAACTGGCCTCCCGCTGTTGTAGTACTTTTGTCGCTTTTATCACGCTAATTTAATTGAAAGCGACAGTGTTTACGTGAAAAAATCCGATATACATCGAGCGAAATAATTATTTAACTTTTAGTTCGTTTTCTCTTAATATTAATTAAAAACAAAATTAGAAAAAAGGTGCACGACATGACCCAAGAACTGAGGGTCAAGCGTTTTGTATGCAGCCATTGAAAGGGTATTGATCAACTGGTCTAATTTCTATATATACTTGTAAATTCTTTATTTATTATGTTGGTAGCAAAATTTTCATTCAAATCTATCTAACAGATCTTGGTTTCCATAACAACAGGCAATTGGATTACAAACGAGGAGAGGATTTGGTTTTATTATGTTGGCAGTTATGTTATGTAGCATCAACAGTGTTACCAACTTAGGGGTTTTCCCCCCAAATTTAGGGGGTAAATAAGTGGGATGGGATTTTTTTAGGGGTTTTATTTTTTTAGGGGTATTTTTAGGGATTTTTTTGATGATGATCCGATTCACATTACATCAAAATGGTGGATCTTGCACAACCTTCAATCCATCCACTAAAATGTTAAGTTTATTCAATGTCAACATGTATGATTTTAAAAAATCTGAATCTCCGGAAGAGAACGAAATTATATTTGATGTATTAAATAATTTATAAATAAAGAGTATTAAAAAATATCACAGCATATTATTTATTAATTATTATTTATTAATTATTATTTATTAATTATTATTTATTAATTATTATTTATTAATTATTATTTATTAATTATTATTTATTATTTTTACAGAGTATTATTTTTTTAGGGAGATTTCTAAGTAACGGGGACGATTTTAGGGGTTTTTGACTTTAGCTTTGGGGATAAATATTTTTGAGAGTTGGTAACACTGAGCATCAAGTACCTTGTTATCAAATGCTGTTATGTAGCAGGTACCTTGCTATCAAATGCTTTTAATCGATCGAAAAGGGGTCCGTGCCTTCGTTTTGTTCAATTGCAGGTCCAACAGTTGCAGTTTTTCAAAATTACCTGGATAAATTCCAAAGAAAATGTGAGCATTATGTATAATGCTCCATGGTTGATAGAAATCATAATCTTGAAATACAAGCAAAGACAACTAACAACGAAATATTCAGCCCTGTTTACACCACTTAAACTCTCAGTTTTTCACGGCCAAGGCTTCCTCAAAAGCATTTTTGAAATAGATATTAGTATAAATTAAACAAGAGAATCAAATTTTACAATTGGCAACACCGCTTTTCACCTAAACTATAACCTCAAAATTTGGGGATTTCGACCAGGAACAGTCTAGTTTGCAAAACCATCCCTCTAACATAGCCTATCATGCTCTATAAAATCCCAAATGTTTAGAACGTTTTCTACAATAATGAATTACATCGAAAGGCCATTAATAAAATATTTATAAAGTGCAGGTGGAAAGTTCATAAAAAATCAGCATTCACATGCACTTCCACATAGTACGAGCAATGTAGTTTTTACGGTATTAAATAGTAGAAAGTAATTCCAATAATAATTATCATGTTTGCGTGCATACAATCTACTGCAGGAATTTACCGACGTCCTGTAAAAATTTAAATATCATTATACAACTCGACACTAAACTAAACAAAGAGCAAGATGAACTATAACCCAGAAGTTCTGCTACCAACAGACGGATACATCGACCTTTGACTTCTAAAATCTGATTAACAGAATTAATAGATACGTTTATTCTATTATATTAAAGGTTATGACTACCTTTATTCATAAATGAAAGTGAGATTTACTGTTATTATTTTAAAGAAATGCTTGGAGATAATTTGATTAAAAATGTTTGAGATTTTTGTTTAAGATTAGTTGTACGTTTGATGGGATGAAATTTATTAGTTTATTTACTAAAATCGGCTACAAAATATTTTTGGGTTAGACCCTTGTTCTATTCTTTAGGATCCTTAAGTAAATGTTTTTACAATTTCTAACATTATTAGTGGAAAAGAATGGTATAGAGGAACAAGAGTGGAGAGATAGAGAAGAGTGAAAGAAGTTATTGGGCGCCGGAAGGCGATAGACGCCGAAAGACTGAGAGAAGAAGGTTTCAGTTTAATAAATCCAGATCCTTTCAAAGGCTTGAATAAAAAAATTGTATAATCTGACAAGCT
This sequence comes from Melanotus villosus, assembly GCA_963082815.1. Lineage (NCBI taxonomy): Eukaryota > Metazoa > Arthropoda > Insecta > Coleoptera > Elateridae > Melanotus > Melanotus villosus. The sequence goes on from OY720420.1 coordinate 80,805,588, forward strand.
AATATCATACGTTAAAGTGTTTATAAAATGTCGAAAAATCAAATTTTGAAGATTTTGTCATTTACAGAACTCATCATTTCAAAATAAAATTCGTACCTACCTACTGAAAAGAAAACTGACTTAATCCCAATTTTATGGAAATACGATCCCTAAAAGTGCATTTTTCGAATTTTAAAATAAAAATTCATATATTTAAAATTCTAAATTCGAAACTCATAAGATGTTCCAAAGCCTAAATTAATAATTAGGTACATAAATGTCAACCTTTAACGCAAAAATTGTACAATTTGAACTTCAAATCTTTTACTGAAAAAATATTATTTTGAAATTCTTGGATTCGTAACCTAAATTCAAACGATTTTTGAAGACATTTGATGCTTCAAAATTTAAAAATGTAAACTCTGTTTCAAATTACGAATTTTTGGTTTGAAAATTTCCTCAAAGTCTTTAAACGTTGCGTTGAAATTCAAAATTTCCGAATCTCACTCTGCTTTCTGGATTGTAAAACAAATATGGATTGAACTTAAATTAAAACTTTTAATTTTAAACAAAGTCATTCAAACTTTAGCTTTTTTTAACTGCAAACTTACAAAGCTTAGAAAATCTTAAATTTATTTTCGATTAAGTAAAATCTGCTGCTATCTCTCCCTGGGGTTGGAGTTTCCATCGCTTCCAAAGGCCCTGACAAATAAGCCCTTCCCAGGTAAATACTTTAGGCTACCCTTTACTGCCGGTTGTGAGTGTATCAATTCAAGCCTTAATGCAGTACCGTATTTTGTAATTCACTCGTAGACAGGCACCAGTAATTATTGTATGAAAATCAAGTACTTCAAGCATCCATTCTTTTCTGTAATCTGTTCAACGAAGTGTTTAAATTTTCAACCAGTGCGTGTTACTTTTTGCTTTAGCGTGAACCATTTAGAAACATTGCGAATTGCCGTGACGTTTACTTACTTACTTACAAGTTTTTGTTATCACCATTCTTTTGACTGCGATTAAGAGGGTCTAGCAGTTATTATATTTGTCGTAATTTGTGTAAATGTGACATCCCTTAGTCACCCCTTTCACGTAATTTAAAATAGAACTTATAAATTCATTTTATGTCATATTTTGATTATTACTTGCAACCATTAAACTTCCTTGTTAATTCATTCTTGCCTTTTATTTGAGTTTTATGCCTAGTGTAATATTTGTGTATAGCTGTATAGCCTGTGAGCCTATCTACCAGTGGTTTATTTCAGTAAGTACCTCCAACAGTAGGGTGCAGCCACTCCCAACCCTCTTCGAGCCCTGAAGGAACTATCTGCCGTACGTTCCTTATCATCATCGCGGGTGATTTTCCGTAGTGGCGCCCATTTTTGCCCCGATTATGACCTCCCCTATTTGAAGGGTTTAGCGTTTCGAACCCCCCTTCTTCGACTGCTTGTTAGCCGCGAGTCTAAGGATATCGATGTCCCCTATAAGTTGTCGTAGTACGGAATTAGCGCATGATACTTGATTCAAGAATTTATTGAACAGTATCTTTATAGGTGTCATTAATGTTTTGTTTCCGTTTTTTAGTAATTCACAGGTTATGTTGTCTTTTCCCGGTGCTTTAGTTTTATTGCTTTTTCTTATTGCTTCTTCTATTTCATCTTCTTGGATATCTGGAAATTCTTCCGAGATGATGTTCATGATTTTTCCCTTTAATTGTTGTTTTATTTCTGGTGTTAGGTGTTGTGTTGATTTGTATAGTGTTCTGTAGAATTTTTATTTGAAGATTTTAAAATGCAAAAAAAATAATAAGTGAAAACCATGGGGCCTGTTGTTTGTTTATGTGTTTATTTACTAGGCGAGATCTAGGCTTGCGGTTGGCAAGTATCTGATGATGAACTATCGTGCTTCAAAATAACTAGCTGTGCATGTAAAGGAGAAAAGTTTCCACATTTCATAGCCATAATTGGACTAAAAATTTATGAATAGATTATAAATTCTAATGCCTATTTGAGACCACAAACAAACCAAAACCATCCGTTTAAGTAATATAAATAAACAAGCGTTCGTTGAAGGTAAAATTACGAATTAATTAATGTACGTCGATGATTTGTAACGCTAAGGTAGAATTAAAGTGGTTAAATGCAGGTTAAATCAGTAAGCCATGTTATTTAGTACCGATTATGTACGTAGAGAATGATAGGTACCACGTACGTATATATCCAGGTAGTTTAATAAAACTTTTTTAATACAGATTTATATAAACCGAGTTTCATTCATTATCGCAGCCTTTATGCTAGTCTTAATAAACAAACTCGTAGCCTGACAGGCTGCACTGGTACTAGACCAGAAATACTTGCATAAATAATGTTCTCAAGCCTGGTGGTCCCTTGTTCATATAGGTATTAATAATTAATAAAAACTAGTCTATGTTGTAACTTATGGGTATCAGATCAGATTATCGAACAAATAACATTGCTGGCCACTTAAAGACCAACTAGCATGACAGATTACGCTTCGTCATCATACCCCGCGTTACTTACTCTTATTTGCGATTTCCTATTTGAATATTCACATTCGCCAAGGTTACGTCACGGAATTCATTTCCCTAAAAGTGTTTTCGATGCGGTTCTCTATGCGTGTGTGTTTGTGCATTCACTCTCGTTACTCACACATCCTTTATCATCGCTTTAACAAATTGAGAGCGATTTGTAACCCCCAAATTAACTAAACGACGCCAGATGCGCGACATATTTCATCGGAAATGAATTTTTCATTAGCAGGCAAATGAAGTGGGTCCCTATTTTCGGTTCTAATGTTACAGAATATGGACAACCCATCATGGTACATGACACATGATCAGCTGATGTATTCTCACCGTGTTTGATGTACAGGTTAAATTAGATTAGAAAAGCACGCAGCATCCGGCACGAATCCGATTATAGCGCTGCGTGTGGTTGTTTTTAGTACATCGCTGTACAGTCCAGACTAAAATTAGTCTCATTTTTGTTTTTAGTACTTTTTCTATTCATATTTTTTAAATGAATATTTCGCCACTAGTGTCATTATAGTACCGTAATTTATCTTGAATATTGCGGAAGTTTTGCAAATATTTTCCGGCAGGAATTTCTACTGTTTGATTAATTAAAAGTTTAAAGATTTTTATATTTTAGTTCAAAATCAGTTGCAAAGTAATAAATTAACAAAGTTTAACTTAAGAAGAAGACTGATGAAGCTTTCAAATTTTTGGTATATATTCGAGGATTTTTTGACTTTGGATTTCAAAATATTCAAATGGAATTCAAAAATTACACATCTTAAGTTAAAGCATTGCAGGGGGACGCGTCATCTAAAAACGTGTTACGAATAGCAAACGTCCAGAACAACTTGGAGACTTACACCGTATTCTAGAATAAGCAACGGCCACATTTATAAAAATGCGTCACGGCAAGATAGCAGAAACCAATGAGAAGTGTCAAGCACAAATATAATAATAATATATGTAAAATAAATATTAGTGATATAAATAAATTAGACTGAATTATTGTTTAGTACTGTTAATCTTCTTCTTCTTTCTCAACCCATTGATGTCCACTCCTGAACATAGATCTCTCTTATTTGCTTCGAAGCCAGCCGGTCTTGGGCTTTCTGTTACCAATCTCACCCTATTGTCCTCCGAAGAATGTCATCGTGCCATTTCCCTTGAGGCCTTCCTCTGCTTGGCATTTTTATTCTTGTTCTCCAAAAAACAACTCTATAAGACTATCTGTTTTGCTGTTAATTTTAGTGTTCATAAATTAATAAATAAGTATTATTGTAATTATTTAGTTTAATGAAAAGAATTTATTCAGAGATCAAGTACGATTTAATAAATTCGTTACTGAAATCGTGAGTGGGCGAGTTAATGACGAGACCAATTTCAATAATATGTCAGTAACGCGTTTTCATTAGCTATATCGACAAATGCAGTTACAAAATCTGAATATACAAAAAAATGTAAAAATAATAATATTGACTACTAAGCAACTAAAAACAAAGGCGCGTCAATTTAAATTGTAAGATTGCTTGCTATCAACACTCCTCAATCTAACAAATTTAGTTAAATACATTTCCTTATTCCCACATAAAATCTCAATCTTTCAAAATTTGCTCGTGTCAGTCCTTTGGTGAGAATGTCGGCCTTCTGGTTCGCTGAAGGTATGTGTTTGACTTCTATTTCATGTGAGTTATGAAGGTCTCGCACGAAATTGTATTTTACATCTACATGCTTGAGTCTGCGATGCGCTCCCATCTCTTGAGAAGGTGGATATAGGATTGATTATCCTCGTAGATGACCACAGGCTTCTCGAAGTTGAACCCAACTTCTCTCAGGAGTCCTCTCAACCAAATGTACTCGGTTGCAGCATTAGCCAATGCCACATATTCCGCTTCCGTTGAGGATAACGATAACTAGTGAACCTAGAACTTCAAAAACAAAGCCTGATGTTGACTTACGATCTGTATCTCCTGCCCAATCTGAGTCTGCGTAGCCGACCAATGGGGCGGATTGGCTCTTGGGATAAAACAAACAATAGTCCTCAGTTTCTCGAATGTATCTAAGAATACGTTTTAGTCCATTGTACTTCGGTTGCATTGCTCTGATACCTACAGTAAAAGTTTACAGAGGCGCTGAGATCCGGTCTTGTTGTCCTCATAACGTACATCAGACAACCCACTAACTAACGATGGTGGATTCTGATTGTACGTCCGCTGGAGGCTTCACTTCCATAGGTGTACTGATGCCATTGCAATTTTCCATGTTGAATCTTCTAAGCAGGTTCTTCATGTAGTTTGGTTCACTCAACATTATACCGCATTCTGTTTTCTCTATCTTTATCCCCAAAAAATTCCGCAGTTCTCCGAGAACTTTCAACTGGAATTCTGCTTCGAGCTTCTTCTTAAATGATAAAAGAAGTCGCTTGATATCAGAATATCATCCACGTACAAAAGCAGATATAGTTTTAAATTTTCGGTTTTGTATAAGTACAAACATCGATCGTACTGTGACTGAGATAGTCTAATACTTTTGACGTAACTGCCAAACTTGGCGTTCGATGCTCGAGGAGCTTGTTTTAAGCCGTAAAGGGTTTTACTCAATTTACAGACTAGACTCGGATCTTCCATGAATCCTTTTGGTTGCTTCATATAAATCTCTTCTTCCAGGTTTCCATGCAAGAAAGCGTTTTTGACGTCCATCTGCCTAGTGATAAGATCTTCATTATTTATAATTGCCAGTAGGGTTCTCAACGTTGTAAGTCTGGCAACTGGTGCGTAGACCTTTCTTCTGAGCACATCCTTTTATCACCAGCCTAGCTTTATATTGACCAATATTTCCATCTTCGCCTTGCTTTAGTTTAAAAACCCACCGATTGTCGATGGCTTTTCTTCCTGGAGGTAGTTTGGTTAAGGTCCAAGTCTGATTATACTCAAGAGTTGAGATTTCCGATGTCACAGTCTTATGCCACTCGGCTGCATCTTCTCGATCGGCAATGTCTTCATAGGTCTCGGGTACGTTGTTTACATATGTTTCTGCATTCAGTGCTAGAACAAAATCTTGTAGATAACTTGGTTTTGCTGTTTTTCTTGTACTTCGTCGAATTTGTTCCTGATCCGTTTTCAGTGCTTCCGTCAATGGTGGTTCGTCGGATTCCTTGAGCTCTTCAGCACTGTCGTATTCCGAACTCACCAAACGTTGTTCCTGTTCTTGACTCTGTTGTTCCACTCCTCCTTCTTCAGTATTTCCAGAGTTGTCCCTGTATTGGCAGAAGCCCGGAGTGTTTGAGATTTCATCAAAGGTGATACCTCTTCCCGAGTAGATTTTTCTTTCCTCAGTTGACCAGAGTCTGTATTCGTTGTTACAATACCCGACCATGTAGCACCTATTCGTCCTGGAGTCAAACTTTCCTCCAATCAGAACCCTTGGTGTAATCAAATAAGCCTTACAGCCGAAGACTCGCAGCTTTTTAAAGTTAGGTCGTTCTCCATACCATAATTCCGGTGGAACCACTTTGTGCAATGCGTTAGTTGATGATCGATTTATCAAGTAGACTGCTGTCAAGACTGCTTCTGTCCACAATGACTTTTTGTAATTTTGATTCCAACAGAATACATCGAGCTCCTTCAAAAGTAGTTCGGATCATTGGATCATTCTCTCCGCCACTCCATTCTGTTGCGGCGTGTAATGAATGGTAAACTCAAATTGTATGCCATGATCTTCAAAATAATTTTTCATTTCCGACGAAAGATATTCTCTGCCATTATCGCACCTGAACCTTGAGACTTTCAAATCAAAATGCGTTGTGGTCATAGCTTCAAAAATCTTGAAATATTTAAAAACTTCATCATTTGATTTGGCTTTAGTTGATTCCTTGTTGGTTAACCTATTTACAACTTTGTTGGTATTTACTGGTCCTTCCTTTGTATCCGTTATCTTCAGGTTACCATTTCTATATTCGTTGTTACCTCATCGGTCAGTTAATCTATTGTATATTCGATTGTGCTACTTATGATTAATTTTTTAAATCGCACTTTTGTTCATTGTCTCTTTTCCCTCTCCTTCTTAGTAGTACATATGACTTATGCTTGTATTTCCAATCCCTTCTTGCGTAAGGTCTGACATTTGCTGTTGTAAGTTTTTATTTTGCTTTTACCTAGAATCTTTGTATCTGACATTCTCAGTTTCTATAAAACATCTTTTCGTCCACTTTTCCTGCACTCCTTATTTTATCATCCAATTAGAATTCCTGTTTTGTAAAGCTTTCATTAGATATATCGACTCTTTTTCCTTCTGATTTTTAACGTTCTATTATTTCATTTTTTGGCTTCTGTTTCCATACGGGCTTTTCTTCTTTCACTTTCTTTATCTTCATTATTTTTCCTTGTCTCCTTCCTAAGTTGTTTTATTACATTCATCTCATCGTTTCTTCTCATCAGTTTTGCCAACATTTTCGTGTTTCCTTTTCTATCCTTATTCTTTTTAGTAACGGTTCTCTTAATTAATTTGTTTGTAAATTCTTGTATTAATTTTGTAAAGAAATATATTTCCTGGTGAAGTAGCGGTCTTAGCATTACGTTTCCCATATTTGCTACCAAAGTAAGGGAAACTATTTTTTAAGGCACATTTCAGAGCCGAATTGGTTGCTTTTTCAACATTTCTAAATCTGTTTTTTCGAAACATGATTCTACCGAACCCTAAATTCCAATAATCGAAGTGAAACCGATAGTTGATTTACGAGAGATTTAAGCTAATAATTGTTAAACCCTTTAAGTGCTTCGTTGCCTCACAAATTAAACCTTCATATAACTCAATAGGCATCTGGTTAATATATGTCTTTGGATATTGGATTGCCAGAAACAAGATTTTTAAAGTGTTGTCAAAGGGACAAAAGATAGACCAAAAGGAAAATTAATAATCAATGTCCAAAGAGGTGTGTGAAAAACTGGGAATAAAAAGCAATTGATAGAATTGAAAGAATTGGAAAAAAATTGTTAGGACTAAGTCCTAAATAAATATAACAAAATAGTAACGAAAACAAGAAAAAGGTTTGGGAAAGCAGAAATAAGCACAGCTGAACGTAAAAATGAGAACAGAAAACATTTGATAGGAAATTAGGAAATAAGATGTTTAAGCGAATGGATCTAATTAATCATAAAATATTTGTGAAAGGTTATTTCGCAATAATTAGTATGTATTCAGAATTATTTTATCAACAGAATACATCAATCTATTCGTGAATCACGTAAAATCGTCCGGCACCGAGTTAGAAAATACAATCTCGTTGCTCCACATCAAACATATTAAAATTCAACAGAGTACGAAGAGAGCAAATTACTGAGGTAAGCATGATTTCTTCCAATTTGCAAGGATCTTGATAAAATTGAATAGTGAGAACAAAACATACACAACATCGATAACGAATCTTAACAATTGTTTAGTTGGTCGCTTCGTGCGCGTAATGCAATATTCCGTCTCGAGCGGTAGCTTTACGAGGGCTTAAGTAAGAGAGGATGGCACGTTAAAATCAGATTTTCCACAAATAAGCCCGTTTCGCTGGCGTGATTCCAATTCTCAATACTAATTAGAGTATTAGTCGATCGTAAACATATCGAGGTGAGTTCGAAAGCACCTGTGTGCGCTTTCACGGTACTCCGGATCCAGTCACGTCTAGCCAACGACGTCCTAACAATCTGGATGGCCAGTTTAATATACGTCCTTATTTTATATTTATACAATATAAAGATGCGACCTTTATTTTACTGTGAAACTGTGCTTATGGATAATAACGTCCCCTCGGTCACGATTATAGTAGAGGTTTATCGACTACATCGCTATATGGACCTGCAGAATTCTTAGGATTACTGCAGGTTGAGACAATTAAACGGTAAAAAGTTGAATAGTTATAGGTTCGCTTCGTATTGCTTATCTAAAAAATGCGGAAATAAAATACCACAGTTAACGTTTCAAATTGTTACTTTGTAAAGATGTAAACTATAATACTGAAATAAAAATCCGTTTGTTAAAAGCCACACAGGAGGATTTTATTTGTTTCATACAAATTGGAATTTTTAACCTATACCACAAAATGGGCTTCTTTAGTTATTTGATTTAACTACCATCTGAAATTAACCCATCAAAAAAGGCAAAATAAAGCTAAAAAGGTATGGTTGTAGTGATTTTTAGATAATTATTGTTCTTTATAACTGAAAAATTAAGTCACGTTTAATCTGAATACTGTTTTACTGAGTTTCCAATTTGTTACAAGTATTTTTAACTTAAATTGTCTTTTGAATATCAAATTTTTAGGTATTCACTCCTTTGGGGATACATTTAAAAAAAAAAACTTAAATGAACTTTGTAACATTAAAATATGTGAAAAACCAAAATGGGCGTATCTTTTGTAAATACATATAAAATCCTAGATATTTTTGTTACAGTGTTTTTTAATTTGATAGGTATTTGACTTCCTTGACAGTTGCAGTAGGTAGTTATTTCATTAGGAAAGGAAAAATGAAAAGCGAAATTTCTCTCGATCTCTGACTTTTATTCAGCATATTTTTTGCGTTTTTCTAAATCTCTCTTAGTTTTTTTATAGAATTGTTATTAGAAAAACGTCAGAATCCTTTCTGATTAATTTAGAACTTTTGACAAGATTTTTTTAGTAATAGAATAGAATTTCTGCTTGTTAAGTTTACTTATAATTTCTTTAAAGCATAGATAAATACGAGGTCTGATCAAAAAATATCCAGAATTCAAGATTTATGAAATTGACATTTAATCGCCTTCAAAGTAGTCTCCGTCGGAAGCCACACACTTAATCCAACGTTGATGCCAGTTCCCGATACATTTTTTAAATTCGTCTTTTAAAATAGCCAGTAGCTGTATCGTCGTGTTCTACTATATCTCTTCAATCTCTTAAAATCGTTTTCCTTTAAATTAAACTGAAATTTTATTTTGGGGAATATAAAATAGTCGCTGGGAGCAAGGTATGGCGAATATGGTGGCTGGCGAACTTGTGCAATGCCATGTTTAGCAAGGAACTGCTGCACAAGTCATTTTCATGCAGTTCCGTCCTTTTGCGACGAAGTGCGTCCCTCAATCGTCGTAGAACTTGATAGTAGGTAATACTACTTGTTAATTGTCTGGGCAGGTGGAGCGTATTCATGATGCACAATTACCTTGTGGTCGCAAAAGATGGTCAACATTGTGTTAACACAACTGTGAAGATTGGGCCTTAGTTTCGGGATCATACCCACAAACCCATGTTTCATCGCCAGTTATGATCGATTTCGTCATTTCTGACGCATTCAAGCAAGTCATAAAACACGGACATGTTTTTGTACAGCGGTGAGAAGTTTTGGTACAAATTTAACTGAGACGCGACCCAAATCCTCCGTAAGAATGGATTGAATCGAACCGTAACAAATGTTTAGATCTGTGGATAACTCACGAATAGTAATTCGGTGATTTTCCCACATAACTTCGACATTTTGTGCACTTTTGTTGCTAGTAGGTCTTTCAAAACGCGGATCACTCTCAACACCTTCACGACCATTTTCAAAGCGTTTATACCACTCATAAACTTACGCACGACTCATACAATCCTCGCCGTGGACTTTTTGTAACTTCAGATACGTATCTTTACAAGTTTCGCCAAGTTTTTGACAAAATCCGATGCAAATTCGTTGGTCCTTAGTTTTGCTTGAAAATAACAATATTTGAATTCAAAATTGTCTGCTGTATTTACAACGCTAACCTGATATTTGGGTAAACCTAAAATTTGAATCAATTTTTTGAAGACTGAAAACTTGAAAAACTTAAAAAAATTAAAACTAACATTTTAACTAACATGCTAACATGTTAACATGTAAATTAAGTGGTTCCTTGTTTCGAACCGCAGCAAACAGAGTCGCCAACCTCCGATAGGAGAGGCATTACAAGAAAGTTCTTCTTTTTCTTCTAATGCCTCAACTTGTAAATCTAAAACAAAAATCTGAATTTAAATTCCAAAACTTTTAAAAATAGTCCTAAACAAAATAGTTTTTCGATTCGAGTACGTAACTTTTTTAATGGAAAAATCTCAAAATCCCTAAAAGTCGTTCCAAAATTTGAAATTACAAGCTGAAGTCTTATAAATAAACGTAAAAATGGTTTAAACTTCAATCAAAGACATAATGTGAATATTTGAGTCCTACTTTCAAAATATCTTAATTCAAAATCCTTTTCTAATCCGGAATAAAGATCCGACTTGTTTCAGTAAGATAGTTAGTCTTTTTATCGTATATCTATTAAGAAATGATGCTTTTAAATTTTTGTAATTTTATTTGAAAATAATGTTTAAATTCAAAATCATTCGAATTCCTCTAAAACACTCTACTGAAATTCAAAATGTTAAACCCAAACTTTAAATCGATTTTTCTAAAGCTTAAAATGCTTTAGAAAACCTTAAATTACCTTTTGGTTCAGAATAACAAGTTAAGTTTAAATCTAATATCAGAATCTGAGAGCAACTATTTTTCTTCAAATCTAAGTAAAAAAATTCGAATATGTGTGATAAATCTCAAAATCTCTAAAAGTCGTTTCAAAATTTAAAATTGCAACTTTTGATTGAGACTCAAACGAAATAGTTTAAATTTCAATCAAAGACCTGATACAAATATTTGAACTCTAATTCACAATCTTTTTCCAAATCGAAATAAAGATCCCAGTTAAAGTCAAACTTATTATGGAAGGGAAGCATTTTAAGTATATCTATAAGAGAATGGTGCTCTCAAAATTCCTTCCTCCAAAAGTCCTAATTTTCTTGGTTAAAAGTAAGATGTTACATTTTGAATCTAAAACCAAAATTTTAATTGAATACTTTTGAATTTGAATTTGTACGTGAATTCTAAAGCATTTTAAGAGCGAATGGGATATCTCAAATCTCATTAAAGAAGTTTCCGACTTCAATTATTAGAATATGCAAATTTTCGAGCCAAAATACGAGGAGGGTTCAACTTTATTTAAACAAGACCTTTGCAATATTATTTATCCTACATTTCAACATATTCCGCTTCTAAGTCTATGGAAGCTTCATAATCCTTTCTTTATAGAAGTTTTTTGGCTAAGCGACAAGCCAGTTTTGCAGAAAATTTTTGACCTCCTCATCATCTTAAAATCGAATACCTTGCTTCCTTGAATGGCCCAAACAAATGAAAGTCACAAGGAACCAAATCCGAATTGTAAGGAGGATGTGGAAATGTCTCCCAGTGTAATTTATCCAAAGTTCCCCTAACCGAACGCTTCCGCCTTTTCGTTCGAAATGTAGACTTAAATTTTTCGGTAAGCAGTTGGGCTTAATAAGGAGCATTAATTGCATGCCTATATTTCTGTACCAAAACACAGTGTCCATTGTCTTTCCAGCTGAAGAGATTGCTTTTGCTTTTTTAGGTTTAGTTTTGTGTATCTATTCCATGCTTGATTTTTTGGATTCTGGGACAAAATGGTGTGCCCAGGTTTCATCACAGGTCAGTATTGCATTTAAAAAAGCTTTCATTAAAAAGGAATATAATTCGCTACGCAACAGATTTATGAAGTGGTTGTTCCTTGTTCCGTCATAGCTTTCTTTCTTTCTTTTTGTGTGTGTCTTGTATGCGTGTATAGCCAATCTGCTTGGAACCGCCTTTAGGCATTACTTCAAGTCAGACGGCTGTGTAATGTGTATGTTACTACGTGTGTTGGGGTCTTGTTACTCTATCTCATAGACCAGTCTTCCGAGTAGAACACAGTCAATTAAACCCAACTGTGAATGGTCTCACCAGGCCTAGTACCGATCCCAGAGGCCTGAGAAAAAATTTCCACCAACGTAGGGATTCGAATCCGGGACTTACAACACGCAAGCCTAGCCCTCTTACAACTAAGCTACCTGGCTTCCCCTGTTCCGTCATACCTGCAAATACTAAACAAAAACAGTTGCAACCATAACAACAGCACACGCGATTTCTAGATTGTCCAGTGTATTATCAAGAAAAGCTATTTCGCTATTTCCTCGTATATCAAAATCTCTAAATGCCTTTCTTCTTCTTCTTTCACAAATCCCCTTATGCCCTTATGGTTTCGTGTACTGAATGCCTTTCAGAATTTAAAATTACAAGCCGATACCTTGGATCGGAACTTAAAAAAACTAGTTGAAATTTCAATCAGAGATCTGATGCGAATTTCTAAATCCTGATTTCAAATTTTCTCAATTCATATAAAAATTTCCAACTAATAAATCTTAAAATCTACAAAAGTCGTTTCTAAATTTAGAATTATGGATCGAAATCTTGGACCAAGATTTAAAAAGGGTTTAAATTTCACTCAAAAACATGAAGCGAATATTTGAATCCTAATTTCAAATTTTATTAATTTACAATATTTTTCTAATTCGAAAGATATGCTTTAAACTTTAAGTCGTGTTGGAAAGGAGTTTTTTATATTTTGCAAATGATAATTCTTTAAAATTTATTTTTTAAAATTTTGTTTAAAAATGACGACGTTCGAATTCCAAAATATCAAAATTCCTTTAAAGCACTATACTGAAATTCGAAACGTTAAACCCAAATTTGGAAACTGGAAAAGTTAAAATAATCTGCAAAATTTGTTTTAGTTTAAAGTAAGATATTAACTTTGAATTCGAAACTTTTGTAAGAATAGCAGGAGTTTTTAAAAATATTTTTCGATTTCAGTACAAAATTTTTTGAAATTGATATATTTTCAAATGTTTTTAATTTCAATTCGAAACCCTGACGCTGTAATGGCATAAGGGGAAACGATAAAGAAGAAGAAGAATTTAAATTCTAAAGCTTTCCAGAGTATTGTTTGATTTCTGCTAGAAAATCAAAATTTTGAAAATCTTCAAACTTCAAAACTACTGCTTGCGGTCTGATCGAAATTAACAACTAAAAAAAAGTAGTACAATTGTCATTGCAGTGTTTGAATTTTATTTACATCGCCAGCTTTTTTTTTATTTTTTATCTTTTTTCTAATTCATAATAAAATCTTGTTAAAATCCAAATCATTTAGTGCTTCTGAAACTTCTTGCATTTATATTTTATATTTATATTATATTTTTAATTTCAATTAAACTATGGTCGATTTGATTGACGAGATTGCCATTAGGAACTGTCCAGATGTCCAAATAGATACTTTTCTAATGAAATTGTGCCCATAATTTTCATATACCTTTCTGTTGCAACTCCAACAATCCTTCATCAATTTTCTTTACCTTTATACTGTTGTTCCATACCATTTTTCCTTCCTAATTTTAAAATCAGACTTTTTGTATCATAGTCTGTTGCATCTCTTCCAAGCACTCTCAAAATTTTGACTTATTTGCTCATTTTTATCCTTTATAGGAGAATGTTACACACAAGCTATGCTAACTTTCAATATTTTTCGCAGTTTAGAATATATTAAATAACAAATTTTAATTTGCTGGGACTTTTCATGTAAATTTTCGAAGTAATAAAACTTTTTCTTACATCTTTAAAAGCCTAAAAAACGCCCTTTCTTTGTTACAATAAGCTAAAACTATTCGATATTGCTACCACTTCTCTACACTTTTTAACATACATAATTTATAATTTTTTTTTTATTTTATTTACGTTACAAGACTAAACCAACACACATGCAGGAATTAAATGATTTGAAAATGGTGGAGGCCTTCATTTTAACTGCTTAAAATTTGAAATAATTTTTATTTATGTTAGATGATAAACCATCTAAATGGATTAGTTTGTATCAGTTTGTTTGTTGTGTGTGAGCTTTAACTCCATAATTTTCCTATTTACTGTTATTACATATGTTTGTCACTTTGATCTTGTTTAGGGATATTAATCAGTGTAAAGTTAATAAAAAGCCCGAAAAGTCGACTGAGAACAAGATTTTAGAATTGTTACCGGCATTTATGCCAAGTTAAGTTTTAATTCGTAATTGCAAATCGTGTTTTCATCAGTTTGAAATACGTAACATTTGCAAGATGTAATTTAACGTATTAACATTTATTTAATGACTTAACAACACCCAAGAAGCTTATTCCAGGTACGAATCTGAATGTTTCTTACTTAAACGCTCTTATAACCCAAAAATTCTTTTACTAATTAATGAAAACAAAACGATTATAAAATAAATTTCAGAGTAAATTAAACACGGCCTCGTTTTTATTTTATATAAGGCACGTGAATCAGTTTATTTAACAAAAGTCACCCCCGTAGAAAAATTAAGCTGTCTCCTGGGAAAATATTAAAATAGAATAATGGATATGAATTGGACAACAAACAAATAATTGCAGCTTCACTGTACGATATTTGCCAGACGCAGAGTTCCCAGGATGGTTGTAAATACGTTTATCACCACCCTCTTTAAACAACCCTCATTGCTGCACCCCTATTGACACTTGTACGAATAAGCGGGAGTTTAAAATTTAGGAAGATTTTCTGTGAGTGACACTTGTATTATTCTTAATTGTTTAGTTTTATACATGAAGAGCCTTTGCCAGATTGAAATTGGTGATATAAGCTAATTGTTCTCAGTTTACGAATGCTTTACCTGAATTTCGAACTGATATTTTCCATACAAAGAACTGTTGAAGATTTCCTGCTTTCTTTAGAATTGGTATTTGGACAAGAAGAATCTTTTCCAAATTGAAAGCTTAAATTTAGTATTTTCAGTCTGAAAGGCGTGGAAATTTAAGATTCAATGCGATTTTTTACAAGTAGCTTGCTTTATTTAGAATTTTGTTTTTATACACCAACAGCCTTCTCCAAAATTAAACTTGAGTTTCTTTGGTATTTGGAAAATACTTAACTTTTAACTTGAAATCTTCCATACAAAGAAGTGAAAATATCAAATTTAGGTTTTCAGTTAAGTAACACTTGCTTTATTTAGAATTGTTTTTTATACTCAAAGATGCTTTTCAAATTTAACTCGATTACTTCGCATTTTCGAAAAGTTTGCCTAAATTTTACACGCAATTTTCCATAGAAGGAGAGTGAAACTAAATTCAACACCAAGCAAGGACGAACATGAAATATGACAACCTATTTGTAATAAATTTTTTCTGAGAGTACATTTAACCATAAGTGCAACCCCCCTCACATATCCAAAAATTCCTTTCACTCCTAACAACCCCTGATTCTCACACATCCAGAATTTGACACAAATCTGTTCATTATAAATTTAATACAATATCTTCCTGCTTCCTAGTTCTCTTAAATCTATTACAATGACCACCCCATTGCATAATCGAGGGGCGATTGCACTTGCACATCGGATACCAGTTGCCACTAGAGCTTATTTAGTAAAGTTCCCACGGACCACCCTCTCAGAAACACCACCCCCTGATGAATAGTATATTACCAACATTGGTGACCCTGCATTGATATTTACCCTCCGTTTTTAACTAGGCACCCCCTTGATACCATTTACGGTTGCTTTTCACACTGTACTTAACATTATCAATTAATATCCATGGAAATTGGGAGGAAATTTAGATTTATTGCGTGTCGGTCTGTTTTAGAATATTCTGACGTTTAGTTGTAGGGTGTTGCTTTTTGGAATTTTCTGAATTTGTAGGGTGTAATGGTAGAATGATACCATTAAAGGTTTTTCTAAATACATCAAATCTCTCACTTGTTTTTGGTTTGCAAACTATGCAAAATTCGAAAACTCTGCAAAACTCGGTGGAATTCGACTGAACACGACAGAACTCGGCAGAGCACCGTAGAATTTTGCAGCATAAAAAAAAACAATTTTAATACAAAAAATGATTGCCAACCGTCCCAGTTTCTTCGAGTTGCACTGATTAATACGACAAAAGATTTGTTTAAAAAAATCAGCAACAAATCTGATTAGCGAATTCCCAAAATCTCGATGAAAATACCCCCAACGACCCTTTTCATAATCAAAAGCATATTTTAATGCACGTGTCCCACAAAATCCAAACCACGTGTCTAATCTGTACCAACGTCCAGCATCCGTAACATCTTTCATTCGCAAATCACGCGTATGAAATCACCCTCGTAACCACAGGGTACTCCTCATCCCTTACGAAGCCCTGCGCTTGCAAATACAACAGTATGTTATGGAAATCAATCCTGCATGGAATGTAATTGTAGAGCACGCTTTGTGTTCGAAAAAGGCACAGAATCAACAATCCATCAAGTGACGTTTGCTCTGTCCCTAACAGCAACGAACATGCGATGCGATCCTTAGTTTAATTTGATTTTACCCGTGGGAAATACGAGTGTCCTGTGGGAGAGTGGATGGTCCAGTGAGAATGGTGCTCAAAATTAACTAAATTAATGCACTTAAACGCACAAACTGATCGACTGTTTTCAGAGAACAACTTGGGTGTTAATTTACAGGTTAAAGTTTTTTCACGGTTTAAGGTAAACAAAGAATTTCGTTTTTACCGTATTCTTTGTTGCACTTGAAAGATTTTTCTGTAGCGTGGTTCTTTTGATGTAAATCGAATTAAACCAAACAAAGGCAATTAATGTGAGCATGAAACGTTAATACTCACGCTACAAAACGGATGTGACTCGTCGGATCACTTCTTTTTAATGGTTTGATAATTCGAGGTATAAATTAGAATTAAATACCATCTTTTTATGGCAGAATTTTGTAATTATTAAAAAAATACCTACGACTTCAACAATATTGATATAATTTCTTAGAAATACAGAAATAATTATTCCAAATAGTATTTTCATATTGACAAAATTTGACGCATTTTCATTTATTTACTGTACCAAATCATTTTTAAAAACCAAAATTTTGAATTTAACTCAGAACTAAAATATAAAATTGCAGTATCTACCAAATTTTGCCACTAAAGTTTTCGAATTTTTTTTGTCTTTCCTGGAAATGTTGCAAATAACTAAATACATAATTACTAGAATTATCTCAAAAACTAAAAGCTTAGGATAGACTATTAAAGTTTCGCGTTAATAAAACTGTTGGTTTTTCTTTCTTCATTTACAAATAACTAAATTGTACTGAAACTGTGAAATTATCTCAAAAACTAACAGTTTTGATAACAGTTAATAAAACATTGTGTTAATAACAGCTTTTTAAACTTGAGAAAAATTTTCCTGTTTAGTAATTCAAAAGATCAATATTTCCAGGTTATATTTAAAAATTATACACAGTAAAATCAGGTTTTAAGCCAAACCGTTTCCCACGTATTTTTGTATTTACATTGTACTACCGCAACATAGATATACATATACGCATTTTACTATGTTACTAAAGAGAATCAATGTTGAATATTTTTCCAAAAAACAAAAGAAGAAATCAGAACTTGATTTTTAAGTTAAATAAAACCTTAAGCTTTTGTATTTATTTAAATTTTATTTTATTCATTTCAAATGTTAGGAACTACTAAATAAGAAACTAATCACTTGAAAACTGCAAAATTTCACATAGTAGAAGAATAAAATCGAGCCAAAATATTATAAGAAAAATTAGAAGATAATACGACTAAACATACCGGACAAAACAAGATCTAAAGAGGTAGGTATGTAGCAAAAGAGTGAAGACGAAAGAAATAAAAGACAGGAGAACAAACGTAAAAACGTTTACTAAGGTGTTAAAGTTATAAGTAAAGAATGGCATGTAAAACCACCGTACTAAATAAAAAAAAGTTACTCGATAATAGGCAATAAAGGAGATAGTTAAATAATTAAAAGGTGCTTAAACAAATACTGAACAAACATGAAAAAAAACATGATACGAATAACAAAATAGAGAAGCACATTATTATACAAAAAATAAAAACACTGAAAAACGAACACAAAATATTTCCCTGGTTCAAGATAGGCACAACAAAGTTAACAACAGCAAGTCCAGCGGTTTAAAATGTAATTTTATCTTACCTTGCCAACATCCGAAAAAAATAAATTCAAATTTAAATTCCACAGAAAATATGGCCTTAACCAATAAAAAAGAAAGCTAAAAGAGGTTTAAAGACGGACTGCAATAACTACACAGTTATAACGCTCCTGAATGCAACATGAAAAGTATCGTCAATCTATTAAAGAATAGGCTAAGAACAAAATGGAAGATATAATCGGATAATACCAAGAAGCATTCAGAGAAAAGTGACAAAAATATTACTGTAACGCAAGCAGAAAATTGTAATATAAGAAATATTTTTTGCTTAGATGATAAATAGGTATATTTATTGCATTAAACAGAATACGTTATTGTTATGAAAGAATGAAATACAGCAGGTAAATTTGTAAAATCAGTAAAAATAAAGCTAAGTAAAACCTATAATAAAGACTACTCCTGCAATTATCAGAATCTGTTAATATTAAGGCTTTCAAGAAATTTAATAGGAACAGTTATTTACCACCAAACAGGCCAAATTTCGACATTTGCAATTAATTTGACTATACTGATCAAAAGCAAAGGCTAGTCACAAGACTTGATATAGGGTCAAATGAGGTAATTCTGAGACAGCTGAAAAAAGTAGGTAAAAGTGAGACACTCTACGCTTTCTATATGTCTTTTCTCGCAGATCTATTTGAAAAACAACTACTTCGTTAAGCCTAATATCTGTCCTATTATAATTTAAAATATTTACCTTTTTAAATTATGAAGTTTAATTCAAAAACAAATCATTGTAAAGTTCCACATTTTTGCATAAGTATAAAAACTTTTTGCAAGAATTTTACTTCGAGTATCTTTGAAATGGGTAGTCTAATTCATGTAATATAAAAATCTGTGGTGGAAAACACACTGTACAGGCCGCATCTACATGAATTTCAATAGTTGCCATGTTTCATTTTAACAAAAAAAAATTAAAACTTTGGGATAAAAATGAGACATGAATACGGGAAATAAAACATTAAGTGGGAAAAAATGAGACTCAAAAGTTGATTTTAAGCGATCTTCCAAGCACTATTGACAATATAACACAGGGCCCTTCTACGTCACAAAGCTTTGCGATAATTCTCTTAAATGGGTTAAAAAGAACGCAAGCTTCAAACCAAACAAGAAGAAGACTTGATATTAAAGGGAAACTGGTAACTTCAGAAGAATTTATTGAGGCAGCAAAGGAGAGAAAGGCAAAGTCAAACAAGAATATTAAACAGCTAAAGTGAAAGAAAACGGTTGTAAAGAAGAATGTCAACGATTCCTCGTCGTCAAACGATTGTGCAGAAGAATGGATACCGAGTGGGGATATTGATGACGATATAGATTGGACGAAGAAAGGTAGCGACACAAAAGGAGACTTCAGCACATAACTTTCCATGGCTACTAATTTAAACTGTAAAGATTTTCAAGAAGGAGATTATACAGTGCGGGATTAAAGTATGGAATATATTAATTAAAACCGAAACAACCCAGTTTTCGAACAAATCCTCGAACACGTCGATTTTATTTTATGAAAATGCACATTTTTCCATTAAATTCGATTTTTGATCGTCATTTCTTTTCGAGTAATGACGTCAGAGATTTTTTTTTAATGGCGCCGCCTAAATTTTTTTCGTGTTTTCAAGAGATCCTAGCAATTGTCTCATTTTTTTCCGAAACCGGGGTGAAATATGAGACATACATTTTTTAATTACTACTTTTTAACAACATGTAAAAGTGATTCAGTGAAAAGCCCATACAAAATGAAGTAACTACTATACACATAAAATGAAAGATCTACCACGCAACTCACAGAAGTTATAAGAAGCAGAGTTTTAAAATTTGTCTCATTATTACCTCACTTGACCCTTTAGATTAGTTCGAGCTGCAAGTAAATGAAAAAGAAACAACATTATTGGTTTAGGAAGAGCAAGAGGTACTTGAAAGTAGAAACGCATCTAAATAGAAATTACATTAAGGAAGAAGTGGAAAAGATACACGTAGGTAGCTTGAGAAGGGATTGTGACAAAAACATCATGGAAAAGAGAGATTAGTAAGGGCAATAATAACCAGCGTATGCCTTCACATTAAATGCAGTGTTAAGCAACAGAACTGCAAATCTGCAAATATAACCATATGATTAAACCGATAGTACAAACTGAGCCAAGTATGCAGAGTAACAAAAAAGCATTTTAAAAAATCATATGAGCGGCCAAAGGGCCAATGATAAATGGAAATAAAAGATGGAATGAGGATATCGAACAGTATATTAAAAGCTGGGCTTAATGGTAATTATTAAAGCACAACACAGGTTGAAAGAAAGATTGCCAAAATAACACAAAAATAGGAAAAATCACAAGAATAAGAAACTCCACAAGAAAAGATAAGAAGACGTTCTCTATGAGCAGATATTAAGATCCACGAGTAAAGGTAGAATCAAAAAAAGCCGGAGGAAGAGGAAAAGCTGCATGAAGACAAAAGCCTTAACAAAAAAGGAACCACGAGAAGAGTCAACCCCATAAAAAGAATAATAATAGGAAGAACGCCTAAAAGAAGAAGAAGGACCACAAGAATAGTCGAAGCCAGAAAAACAATTATAACAGGAAGAAAAGTTAAAAGAAAAAGAAGGATCACCAGAAGGGGAGTAAACATAATAAGCGGAGAAACGCAAAAGAGGAAGAAACACAACTAGAGGACGGGCCAGAAAAAGAGTAAAAACTGCAAAAAGACACCAAAACAAAAGGAGACACCACAAAAGGAAGAAGAAGTAAAAAAGGGAAAAGAGTAGTAGGAAGAATAAATCCACAATAAGAAAAAGAATCAGAACAAGAGGAGGAACTACAAGAAAAAATATATACCTAAGAAAATATATTACAAAAGGGGACGGAACGTTACGAGCTGCAAAAGAGTCGGTGGAAGCTACAAAATAAAATCGAATGAAGAGATCAGTCATATACAAAGCTAAGTTTAATGGGAATTATTAAAACACGGCGTAAAAGGTATACTGGGCACGTTAAATGAAGGGATGTCAAAACACCTACATAAAGGAACATAAAACAGCTAATTAGGAAAATCCACAAAAAGAGAAGAATTATAAGAAGAAGAGCCAAAAGGAAAAGAACAAAAATAAGAAGAACCACCATACAAAAGATCTCTATAGAACAATGGATAAAAAAGGCAAAAGAAGAATATTCAACCAAAACATGACCCTACAAAACGTTTGCTGCTCGTGCATTTACATTAAACATAGAGTTTTGAAATAAAACATCAAATAAAGAATTGAAGAACGTCCAGTGAATCTCTCCATTAAAATATCTTTATCGATTTTAAGTTAATATATTAAAATTCCCTTTTGCTGGCTAAAACTGCAAATTCCAGTATTTAATATTGTGCTCTTCTTTACGAAGGGCCCTTAACATTAAGTAGAAGAACATAACAGCATCTTTAAAATTTGTTTGCAGTTCAACATTTTGCATTCGTCAACCCGATAGACCATCATTCGCCTTTTCTGGAGGATACTGACTTTCGAAGCAATAAAAATCAGCCGCAAAGAAATATTTCCTAGAAGATTCTTAATTTTTGTTTAGCTTAATCATGTGGGGGATTTTTTAATTTCAATTATAAATGGGAAAAAATTCAAAAACACCAACAAACATGAAGAAGATTATCGAACAATGAGTTTTTGCCACTTTTCTTATTTCTGTTTTTTGCTGAAAACACACCCCTTTGAGTTAAATTTAATTTAACTTTCAAAAGGCTTATTCTTTATTGTGATTTTATATGAGCAGGATAGGTACAGTCTTAAAATTCTAACACTGTTTTTATTTTAAAGTAGTAGTACCGCGGAAATGTAGGTTATTTTTTTAAAAAGCAATTTGTCAATTTTTTAATCCGTTGTCATTTATATCATGAAATAGAGTGGCACCTTAAAGTACAACTACTGGTTGCAGACGTACCGTGGCTTCCTAGAGCGTAAAGCTAGCTGGTGCAGAGAGAATAGGGTGCGGCTACTTTATAGACCTGATCCGAAGACTCCCACATCGCGGTTAACTTGATGGCTTGTCAATGGAAATACTACCGGTACTCTAACAATAAATATTTCAAACATACCTATTTAAATTCTGTTCTCTTTATTAGCTTATGCTTTTCTCAGATATTTGATACGGACTTGTCGATTAACTAAATCATTCTAGTCTCCGTTAAAGCAGGTGTAAAATGAGCATACTAAAAACGTTTTTGGTAAAGTTCAAGAATTTTTATGTTAAATTTATAGACGACGAGATTATAGAAATAACCGAATATTTTTTAAGTATTCGCGTTTGTTATTCAAAATAAGTTTTTGTCAAGTTAATACGTTAGATAAACTCGAAATATTTTAGATTAAAATCTCAGAAAAAGGACGAAATTAAAGTTACCTTGCTGTAACTTTATTGTTATTTGACATTTTAGAAAATAAACTTGAAAAGGGGCGTTCGAGGAATTTACCATGAGTAATTAAGCTTCGATGCTCTTTGCTTTGTGTCTTAAAATATTTTCAAAAAATCCGAATTTTGGCAATTTCTTTTAGTAGAATATTAGTTAGCCTTGCAAAACACTTCAAACTTGACCTCGCTAATTTTTTAATAACGCGTTAGATCTCAGACTTTATTCAATATTTAAAGCAAAATAAGGGAATTAAAATGAATCTGATTTGATACAAATAAAATATTTATGTCTAAGATATTTGATGTGCCACTTAAAATTACCTATAAGATTAAAGTGTCATATTTTTAGGGACAGCCTGTATAGATAATTTAATATCAAACCTGACGTCTATGAGGACAATTTTTCGTATATATTTGACCTAATTTGCAAATTAATAAAAAATATACAATGCGACTTATATCTGTCTAACAGACAAGAACCTGCTATAACTCATTGTCAAAACGAAAGTGTTTGAGCAATACCATATAAGTAATTCAACTAAATGAACTTTCAGAACAATACAGCAAGTGATAGTGTATTTCTGTGGAGTCCGTGCAGTCACGACTTTAGGATCCAAGTAGCCGTTGGCCACCGCCTGCTACACTACTTTTAACTAAAACGCTTTAAAGATCGTTACACCCACAATCTACCAGATGATTTAATCTGCGCATTGACCAACTATGATATATTATAATTAATGAGCAAATTTAGGTGTAACAATTCGTAGCCTTTATAAAATCGTAATGTCGAAATAAAACCAGAAATGTAATTGCTTAATTATATAGTCATGCTCGTATGAATGATACCAGTTTTTTAAATCAAGGATGATGCAAGGATAAACGGCTATCAATCTAGACTAATCAGATTTTAATTCGCGATCTAATAAAATGCTTGTAAAAAAATTTATTTATGGTTTATGGGTTCGCAAATAGTTCTTCAAGGCAAACGCACAGGAAATAATATAGTATAGTAAGTGCACGTCACGAATCCTTTCAGGATGTAAGGATTTTCACACCTATATTTTAATTGTGTAACATTTTATCGTCTTTTAAAGGAAATTTGCCCTTAATTTCGTCTGCACACAAGGACTGTCCACAAAACAAAAAAAGGTGAGAAATGAAATAGAAAGATTAAAACCAGATTTTGTTTTAACGGAAACAAAGAAAAAAGGAAAAATACAAGAAAAATTGGGAACTATTAACATATATGGAGTGAAGTGAACAAGAGCCAAAGGGCAAGAGCAGGAGTTTCAATGCAAATAAAGAATACATTGACTAATAAAACACATCACTGGCCAGAAATAGATGAAAGATGGAGTTGGTCATAAAAATAAATGAATAAGCAATTTACAATAATTGCGATAGGTATACGAAATCAATGACGACGCAAAAGTGGAAGAAAAGGACGAGTGTTTTAGAGAAAGTGAAAACACCCACGGAGTAATTAAATGGAGATTTAAACGAAAAGAAAGATGAAGAACGACAATGGTAAACTATACAAATAACACAAATATATGGTAGCACACAAGCATACTTGGGAGCGATCTACAAAACAACTAAAATCCATTATTGATGGAGTACTCGTAAGACAACAATGGAATATAATAGTCGGGGATGTGAGAGTATAGAGGAAGCCAGAGTGCAGCCTAAAAAAAAAACAGGACAGTCAGATCACACAAACAGTAAAACAAAAGTATAAACAAGAGGTTATTGAATTCTGGGAAAATACTTGTAAATGTATAAATAGGTACAAACTTAAGTTATAGTAAATCAAGAGAAGCCTGAAAAATAATTAGAATATACCAATGATAACGCCAACAGAGTGGAACAATTATTACTGCAAGTAACAAGAGATGAGTACCTACATACAGCAGGAGAATGATATTCCAATTGAAAATATACAAATCGAAATAAGTCTAACAGATATAGAAGAAGCACAAAAAAACAAAAAATAACACCATAAATCATAATACATACTTTCAAAGAGATGAAAAGGCCTTCTTCGACAAGCTATATGATATAGTAGAAAGTATACCAAATCGCAAAAAAATAGTTACTATAGGCGACCTAAATACTAGCATAGAGAACACGGACAGAGAACTGGTAGAATGTTTTGAAGAGGAAGTGATAAACTATAATGGAAGTCGACTTATTGATTTCTGTAGGGGACACGAATATATTATTACAAATAGGTTTACAAAAGTAAGAGAAGAGAAAGAGCAATATTGCAATAGACTATGCAAGGATATTAGTATCACCATTGGATATAAAAACTGCAGCATGGTAAACGATAAAATGAATCAAGAGCACTACACATAGCCAAGGAAAAATACAAACCACTCCACCAAAACAATGGATAAAACATTATCCCAAACTGCTCCAGGAACAAAGAAAACAAAACAAATTGAGAAGAACAGCAAAAAAACCTAGACATTAATGGCGAAATAACAGAAGAAGGTTATGAGCCTGCTTTTGGCACTTCGACTCTTTGGTCATTTGTGCACCCCTAAATGTAGTATAGAAGTCCTATTCCGTTAACGAGTTACAGTCATTTTTACGAGATTTCCATGCATACATGCCATTCCACGAAGAGTATCTCTGAAGATCAGCTCTCTCCTGCGGTGTAGTGCTGGATAGTCAACGATTAAGAAGACCCCTTTTTTTCTTCTTCTTCGCATAATCTACAGAGTGATTCTCCTCTGTATATATACACATTTTATTAAGGTGGTCTGAGATGGCAGTGTCCTATTATAAGTCCTACCAGCTATCTTATCAAGCTTCCCTAGTCTCTGCTCCTGTGAAATATGTCGTTTCTTCGGCCATGCTTCTATTATTGTTTGCACGTACTTTTAGGTATGCCAACTACAGATTCTGGTCCTGTAAATGAAATAGATGCGCCGCTTTTTTGCGAGGGCGTCCGCTTTTTCATTTTCCTCCCCTGACTGACTAATCCTCTCCCTGAGTATTCCTTTGATAAACCACACACTGACACTGTGAGATATCATCGCAATGTCTGGGCACCAGCAACCCCACTCTACCTAACAGGGCTAGTTTGTACACAGATGGATCCCACACAGCTCAAAGTACAGGGGCTGGAATACATGACGTGAGGCCAGAGAAAAACACTCAACAACCCATTCATATTATGGCTGATAGTCAGGTAGCCCTAAAAGCGCTATGTTTATCTCGAATTAGCTCCAAACTAGCTAGGGAATGCTTATCTCAATTGGCAATCGTATGTAAGAAAAACAAAGTTGAACTGGGTCCCAGGACATACCGGAGGGTAGAGAAACGAATTCGGTAGGAACTTTATAAAGGAACTACAAGGAATAAGCCAAAAACGACAGAGCCCCAGGACCAGGAAATCTAAGAAGAACTTAAATATGGGGAATATCAAGTTATAAAATACATACAAAAAACATTCAACAAAATAGAAAAGGGTGAAGATATACCACGAGAATTGAATAAATCCTATTCAAATTATTTAAAAAAGACAAGGAGTCATGTCTTAACCATAGAAGAATAAGGGTCATCCGAGTCCGGTCATTGAGAGAATATTATCCAGTGTAATAAAAGGTAGACAAGGAACAGACGAACATATACAACTAAGTAAAGAACAAAGTGATTTTAGAATGAGGCGCTCCTGCTTAGATAGCATTCATTGCGCGACAGTTAATAAAGAAAAACAAATACAAACAATTAGATATACAGACCAATACAGACGACCTTTATAGTAGAGTGGCGCGAAAAATAATGTAATTTGAACTTTTTTCGAAAATCACTTAGCTTGGGTGCGGGAAAGTTGTTACTCTATATCAGTGATAAGCCGTCAAAATCTGAATAATTTCGGTCAACATCTTCAGGTGCCACAATGGCTTTGAAGATTTGTAAATTTAAGGAAAAATACCTGGGTCTTAAAACTTTTTCTTTATTCTAATCTGAAGACACTTTTACTTTACATGAATGTACTTACATATGTGTATCACTATTAATCAAAATAAATAACATTTTGCTCACTAATCAATCATCTAAGAGTCTCCAAAAAAAAAATGAAAATGCACAAATAAACCATGTTATAAATGAAACTACTCTACTGAAGATTATACTCGAATTTCGTGTTGAACTTATGAACAATCGATCGTGATTTTAGTCTTGATCGAATGTAACCATCTTTTTGACAAAAATTAACAGCTGCAGATGCTTCGGTTACAAGCCGAACACACCGTTCTACTGGTTGAGTATGACAGAGAAATTTTGAAAATGTTAGTGTTTCGTCATCATCGATACACCTCTTGATTTCATCTCGACTAATAATTGAACGTGTTAAGGGAGGTTCAACATTTTGGTAACTATCGTGGCTTATCAGGTCGTAATATTTTTGGGCTTTAAAATTCAGTTTTGGAACTCTAAAATGCCGAACGACTTTACTTGTTCTCTCTTGGTCTTTTCATTTCAGCACACGACGAAGGCCCAGCTGTCTAACATTAGAATCTTTGTCAGTAAGCATAGCTAACAGTATATTTTCAGGGTGGGCAAAGAATGCGTTTCTTTGAATTACAGGATCTATAATTTCTTTGGTGTTTGGAGGAAGAGATCTGCTGTATTGAATCATTTTCCACAAATGCCGTGGGCCGTTCCAACAAGCTGATTTTATCTTGATATCAAACCAAATGGATACACATACTTTAGTCACGTATATAGTTAAAGTATATATGTACCCATTTGGTTTGATATCCAAACAAACTAAGCGTGTGGGAACGCCCCACGCCCCACGACATTTGTGGAAAATGATTCAATACAGCAGATATCTTGCTTCAAACATCAGAGAAATTATAGATCCTGTAATTCAAAGAAACGCATTCTTTGCCCCCTGTTAGCTACTGTTAGCTATGCTTCCTGACAAATATGCTAATGTTAGACAGCTGGGCCTTCGTCGTGTGCTGAAATGCAAAGACCAACAAAGAACAAGTATAGTCGTTGGGCATTTTAGAGTTCCAAAACTGAATTTTAAAGACCAAAAATATTACGACCTGATAAGCCACGATAGTTACCAAAATGTTGAACCTCTCTTCACACGTTCAATTAGTCGAGATGAAACAAAGAGATGTATCGATGATGACGAAACACTAACATTTCCAAAATTTCTCTGTCATATTCAACCAGTAGAACGGTGTGTTCGGCTTGTAACCAAAGCATCTGCAGCTGTTAATGCTAGTCAAAGAGATGGTTACATTCGATCAAGACTAAAATCACGATCGATTATTCATAAGTTCAACACGAAATCCGAGTATAATCTTAAGTAAAGTAGTTTCATTTATAACATGGTTTATTTATGCATTTTCATTTTTTTTGTAGACTCTTAGATGATTGATTAGTGAGCAAAATGTTATTTATTATAGTTAATAGTGGTACACATATGTAAGTACATTCATGTAAAGTAAAAGTGTCTTCAGATTTGAATAAAGAAAAAGTTTTAACACCCAGGTATTTTTCCATAAATTTACAAATTTTGAAAGTCATTGTGGCACCTGAAGATGTTATTCAAATTAAAAAAAAAAATTGTTGGCAAATTACTGATGTAGACCAACAACTTTTCCGCACCCAAGCTGACTGATATGGGAAAAAAAAATTTTTCACTCCACCCTACTTTATAGGTTTAGCGATGGCAAATGATAATGTACCCAGACGTAGATTAAGTCAAGCGATGAGAGGAGCAAACGTAAGGAAAAAGTGAATACCAATAATTAGCAAATAATACACAATGTAAAGGCACATCGTTAGAAAAATGGGTAATAAATTATTTTGGTCAATAAATTAAACACCACTAACGTACCCTGTGATTAATAAAATCAGCTCTGATAGGATGCTTAGAAAACTCATTGTGAACCTTCGTACAGCTCTGAAGCGCTGAACGCAACCATCGGGTGACATTTTGAAGTTACCAACGAAATACCGCGTACTTATGCGAGTTCCTACACGCGTTTAGCAGCAAAATTTAATGATTACAATTGGCCTTTCCCATTCTTTGTTTAGTTCTAACAGTTTTAATCACTAAATTTAGCAAAAATTTAACGGCGTTCTCGCGTTCATGCAAACTCATCCACATAAACTCAAAATAATGGTTGCATTCAACAATATAAGGAAGATTCACAACGATGTCCATTGTCGGACGTGAAACTTTATTAATCGCATGTTAGTCACCCACCTTATAGCTAAATGAAAGTTGTGTAAATTTAAATTAAAAATAAATAAATGAATGACAACAGAATAAGTTCACAGTCACGTAATAATTAGAATAACGGATATCCTATTTTAACCTTTAAGAACAAGTAAACAGAAACAAAACTGGCCCAATGGCTATTGACCTAATAATTCCCGGTCTATACACGATAATCCGCATTACAAACGTCAATTATAAATGATGATAGAAGTTAAATAAACTGTAGGACTAGAACATATATCAGGCTCGTATGAAAATCCAAAGTCGTAAACTTATAGAATCTAACTACGAATAATTCTTGTTTTGCCGGTACGATTTAAAAAATAATCTTGTTTATCACAGTTTGATATCAAGATAATTTAACGGTAAAGGATTTGCAACTATATGTGCTGTAAATCGTGATAAACTTTTTTCCTATTTTATTTTGTCATGCTTTCGGGCTGGGGTATTAAACTTCCTGTGAATGTTTTTGTGGATATTTTCAACACGACACGATAATATCGAAATTTATATATAAATATACGATTCTGGATTACTTATTTATGTTCGCTTAATTTTAGAAAACGTGGGTTTTGGTTTAATTTTTTTTCTAAAATTCGTAGGCGGAAGCTCAACAATTCCAAGCATCTTGAATATTTCAACAACTACGAAATTTACTGAAGCAAATCGTAAATTGTTGCATATAAAAATTATAACAAAAACTTTTTCTTGAAAAACTGAAAAATAGAAATTTTAAAACAATTTAATTATTTTGAACTTTTTACAGCACAAAACTGTATAGCTAAGGCAGCTTAAATGTTTTAACGATGTGAATATACTTAATCAGAAACTCATCAAACTGGAATTCTCAACTGACTTTTAAAATGCTTAGAATTTTTGGAAAAGCTAAAAAAGGAACTTTGAAGCAATTTAATAAAGATTAAAGATACCAAATCATTATTAAACAAAATCCCTTCAAACAGAAATTTTATATTGAATTTGAACAATTTGGCGATTTTTGTAAATATTTAAGAAAGAATTTTAATACAATTTGACTATTGTTATTGTTTACAAAACAAAACTGTAAAACTAGGGAAACTTAATGTTTTGAATATACCAAAATAAATATATCTATCAGAAAACCGAAATTCTAAATTTCTTTTAAAACATCTGACAATTTTTCGAAAAACTAAAAATAGAATTTTGAAACATTTTGAAACATTTGGAACAAAGTTGTAAAACTAATGCAGTTTGAATGATTTAAAGATACCAAAATACTCAAACAGCATCCATTCAAACTGAAATTCTAAACTGAATTTGAAAAATCAGAGATATTTTTGAAAAACACCAAAAAGAATTCAAATTGTTTTGTTTTTTGTAATAGGAAATAGTAAAACTAACATTCTAAATAATTTAAACATGATAAACTGGAATTTTAAATTTAATTTGAAAAATCCGAAGTTTTCTTGAAAAACTTAGAATTCTTTAAGACTGAAATTTTAAACTGAATTTGAAAAACCCAGAAAAAGAATTTTGAAACAATTAAATTATTTTGGTCGTTTTACAAGACAAAACTACAAAACTATAGCTGCTTAAATGTTTTGAAGATACCAATAAACACAATCGAAATCCCTTCAACTTCAACAAACTGAACTGAACTGAAAGGTTTTTTGAAATACTGCAGAAAAGATTCAGTCAGTTTAACTATTTTAATTTTTTCGCAGAACAAAATTCTCGAACGAAGATAATTTAAGTGGTTTAAATATTACAAAATATTTAATTAAAATCCCTTCGAATTGAAATGGTTTGTTTGTTTTTCAACTAAAAAAGAATTTTGAAACAATGTAATTTGATTTATTTACAGAACATAATTTTATTGTAAAACTACGGCAGATTAAATGGTCTAAAGATGTCAAAGTACCGATCAGAAGCCCTTCAAATGGAATTTGTTAATTCTAACAATTTTTTTAAAAACTGAAAATTTAAATATTTTGGATATTTTGCATTGACGCAGATTAAACATTTTAACAAAGCCAATTTACTTGAAAAATGTTTTTAAAGGTTTTAAAGGTCAGTTACTGTAAAGTTATCAGCAAACAAAAGAAGTCAATAATCCTGAATTTCGCAGAAAAATGCAGGTTTGCCATCTGTAGTAAATACCTGCAACTGTTTGTTTTTGATAAGCTCTCTAACTTATGCGCAAATAATTTTACTTTCAACACAGTCTAAAATAATTTCTATTTTAGTATAAAACCGGAATTTGAAAGGAATGAATTATAAACGATACTGTTACATATTTAAACGATCCTAAAATTTTACATTTTATCCCGTATACCGGTTTATTAAGTTACAAATTTATTATCATCTAAAATCGAGCTTGTAAATCGTATACTAAGGAATTCCATCTATAAATTTATGTTAACTAATGGTTTTAATCCCCAAATTTCATAACAATACAAGTTATTACGTTGTGAGTCAGAAAATGCCAACAAATAATTTGATTTTTATAGCGCAAGTGAAACACATTTTCGACAACTAAACAAACTTTTCACAATATTGAACTTGGCATTTGTGTTGTACACTTGATTTTTATTTTTAAAAATAATAAAAACACTTTCATTTGTAAAGAAAACGAGATTAAGGCCAACAAAGATCACCGAAGTGTCTTTTTCGGAAGGATTTACGAGGTTTGTTGGAAAATTTCGCGGATTGCTTTTGTCGATCGTGTAATAAATTTAAATGGAACGAAATTAATGTGTTTTGTTAGTAAACGCGTTACTAAAGCGCCAGTCAGTGTCCTTTTTATAGAAAAATAATCATCAAAATGTTACGTCAACGAACAATGCACAGATATAAATTTATTCATTATGAAATAAAACAGTAACCAAAGCAGGGGCAACGCCCTATGAATAAATGGTCTCCTAAATCTACTCCTTACCTAACCATAACACTTTCTCAAAGAACTATGTTCCAAGATGGAATAAGTTATCTATCGATAATATCTATACAAGTAAGCAACAGCGTACCCATCTATTAGCAAATAAGTCTTGTGGGTGGCATTTAAAGAATAAAGAGCACTATATGCAGAAGTACTCGCGCTTTTACTTTTCACCATCTTTAGTACCAGAAACGGACCAATTAACCGTTCCGTTCGGTAATTATCTTTGTTTTCTTCTGCCTTCCGCAATGAAAGTATCGTAACTTGAGATGAACTATTAATAAAATCCTAGCGAGGGAGTATTGCTTTTAAATAATTTAAACCTGTCGGTTACTACGATTTTATCGTAAAATTAGTGCTCATTAAAAATAGTCGTGATTCATAAGAAATTTCTTACACTTAGACTTGAAACTATGATTATAGTTTTATAATTAGTTAATAAAATAATTAACAAATTGATAAAAATAATTATGCGAACCTTTATGAAAAGTTGTATGCGATCTTTGTCCTAAATGATAGTAAAAAAGTTTGGGCTGCAACTGACTATAATAAAGTTAATAAGTTAACTCTGAAACTTCGTTATTATTAATTTGAATTTATGTAAGCAGTATTAATTAACTGAAAGTATATTTTATTATTATTGTTAAAAATAATCTTTTTGATAAGAACAAAAGTATTAATTACTTCTCAAAACCTTCATTTTGATAACTAAATTTCTTAACTTAAGTAGCCCATGAAACTAGCTGAATAAATCTTTTATTTGAAAATCAATTTCAAAAAGTTGGCACCCATTTTCTAACCAATTAAAATTCAAGAATGATCAAAGCTCTGTTTATTAATGTTAGATCAATACGATTAATGCTTGTTAGTAATTAATGTTTTAATTTAATTAACATACTTTTGACTTCTAAAGAAAGCCACCCAGTTTAGCCATGAGTTAGCAGCATGTGCCCGAAGTGGGTTTTCAAGAAAAAGAAAAAAGCTTTTAGTTGTAACTAAAAATGACAAAGCAATAAAAGTTTTTCCTCGATTTGAAGCAAGCACATGAGACAGCAAAAACAATACGTTTTTAAAAGTTATATGCTGATTCACATCGCACATTAATTTAGCAATTTTAAAAATGGCCGATCTGCCTTACGAATGCAGATGTTATAGATCTAGCTAAAGGTAGACATTTGTGGCAATAACTGAATAACTAGACCTAAAACTGGCCAAAAATACTGTACATCACCTACAAGAGAAATAAAAACCGAAATCAATAACAGAGTACCATGGGGCGACAACCTACTACCTACTACTAACATTACTACAACTTTACGACAGCTGTAATGAAGTTAACAAACGAAATATGGGCTACAACAGCAATTTTTAATAAATGGAGGAGCATAATGTGTGTAATATACAAAAAGAGCAACTTCTATGCAAAGATCAGGAATAAGCGAAAGTAAATATCTACAAAAATAAAGTAGTGGATCCTAAAAATTAATCTTCAAAAGCAATCTTCAAACAGACTATTAAGAAACAAGGAAATTTAGGTGTGCTTCGCTAAGCCTAAAACAAGAAGAGAACTAACAGCACTCTCCCGCCACCTTAATCAACCCGAGATTGAGGGGCGCTGTAGCAAAAATGAAAACAGGTATGGAAAACGAAGTAGACAGATATGAACGCATCGTTGGTGTATGTGGCTGTTGACTGAAGAATTCGTTCACACCGTTTTATACTTCTGCGTCCGACTGCAAACTTTATCTTTTAACGCCTGTTTCAGTGGCCCAAAAATATGGAAATCACAAGGCGATAAATCTGGACTAATAGGATGGGTGCTCTAAAATCCTACATTTCTTCTGTTGAATATTTTCTTTTACCACATTGGTGACATGAGGCCGAGCATTTTCGTGAAGCAGAATGACACCACGTGAAAGCTTCCCTGGGCGTTTTCGTCTTATTGCTTGATGAAGCTTGTTCAGAATTTCATTGTACAAGTTTGCATTGATATTTACTCTAGGGATGGGTTTCAATTGAACACACCTCGTATGTTTTATTTATTAGAAGAGTGTACGAAGCTTTTTGAATCACACCTTAGCTGCAATTTTTCATTTTTAAAAGTTTACTAACATCGGTAATGTAATTAAAAGAATCTCAAATACTGGGCGAGTCACATAAGACGCGCCCCTTAACAATTATTGTAATAGGCAACCCAACTTACAAATTCATAAATAACGTTGATTTCAGTTAATCCTCAATTAAATTTGACTTACTTCAGAATGACGATTGTTCTTAGCCTTTTTCATACATATTACAAATTTGCTACTAAATAATTCAAATCTACAAATCAAATTAAATTAAAAGGTATAGAATAACTTAAAACCTTATTCCACTTACGTGACTACAAAATTATGAGAAAGAAACCTCCCAAAAGCTGTTCCAACTGCTTCGATCTTCTGCGATAACTGTCCATGTAGGTCCCAACTGGTCTTGGATTTCGTCCTACCACCTTGTTCTTGGCCGACCTCTTTTCCTTCTATGCAGATTGGGATTTGGGTTCCATAGTGTTGCTAACCTTGTCCATTTAATAACACTTGGACAGATCACATGACCAGCCCAACTCCACTTTAACTTTTTGCATTTCTTTCGTCATAACTATATGGCCCCATGACTTCTCTTCTCCAATTTCTTTTGCTTCTAGCTTCGCATTGAAGTCGCACGTTATTATAATAGTCTTGTGTAAGTTTTGGTGCTCTTCTATTAGCTATTAGTACCTCATAGAAAGCATTGATGTTTTCTTCTGCTGCAGTTCTTGTTGTGCTGTCTTCTTTGGCCCATTTAAACCAATTTTCGGAAATAAGTCTTCCCTAAATCTTTACAACGTTTACGATTTTGTGCTATTTATATCCATGATAGTCTAACTGTATTTTTGAAATCATCATACCAGCGCATAGGTGGCCGTTGTCTTCCTCTTTTATGTTCGTGTGGAATTCATTCCATTATTTTACGATTTCATCTGTTTGTGTCGAGTCTGGCCACACGTCGCACATAACTCCATTTTAATTATGCTATCTTGTTGCCAACATTTGTTACTTTAGTGATTGATCATAGTCTTTCGTTACTTAGATTGTCTTTTCACGTGATGTTTAGCATGGCTCTTTCCAATGCTCTTTGAGCTACACTGATGGTTTCAATATTGTGTTTTGTTGTTGTCCAGGTTTCTGTTATGTACGTCATTACTGGTAAAACACATTACTCGAACACTTTAGTTTTTAGGCGTTGAACTATTTTATTGTTCCTTAGAATAAACCCATCCCATCCCATCATGTTCTATTATACGCATGGGATAGCAGACTGATCTGTCGATAGTTCTCGGGATCTGTGTTTTCACCTTTCTTGTACAGAAATATCACATTGGCATTCTCCCATGTCTTCGGTATTTCAGCATTCTTTGAACATGTGTGAAGTAACATTGTTATTTTAAAGAGTAGATTTTCCCCTCCTTCTTTTATCATATCTATTGATATATTGTCGTCATCTGAGCTTCGTTAGATTTTATGTACTTTAAGGCCTCTTTAATTTATTCTGTGGTCATCTGATTATTCTTATGATCTCACATTTTGTATTCTTTTTGTTTTTCATTACCGGTTTTGCTTTGGGGTGGCATTTTGGAGTTATATAGTTCTGTATAAAATTCTCCTACAACCTTTAGTATTTCGTCCATCACATGTGTAACGATTCCATCTTTATTGCGTAGCCCTTAGCGCATATGTTTGTTTCTTTCCCAGTTTTTATTTAAAGCTGTTCATCCCTTTATTTTTCTCTATTACTTCATTAATTTGTTCTTCTTGCTTTTTCAGTTTCTCGTCTCTTATGCATTTTCATATTTCCTTATTAAGTTCTTTAAATTCTGTTGTTCTTTTATTTTCTTTTGCTAGTAGGTACTCTTCGTTTTTTTGTTAATATCCTTACTTTCTTGCTAACATTTTTTTTGTTATTTTTGCGAGGTATTTTCTACAGTAAAAATTTCTTTAATTTTTTAATTTTCCTTGGCGTTTTAAAACGGACGCCTTGTATTTTTCGCTGTTGATTTGTTTTTAATTAATTTTATTGCCAAAATATTTTACATTTTCCTTATCAATTTCTGTTGCAAAACAAATATACTTGAAGAATTGGGTACCTCAAAATTTATTTAAATTCCTGTTCCTGTAAAACCATCAGTTAACACATAATTGTATTTTACTCATGTTAATGATAATTACAAGAAATTTTTTTATCTACGAAGAATTTTCCTTTTTCTTCGTTGTTTTATAATAGATGCAGGATATACATAGGCAATAAAAGTAAATCGAATGGACCACGTGCTGAGCTACTACATTACGCCACCTACGCAACCTGTTTTTACTGCTACACCCGCTGTTAAATATAATTTGCAGCTATTAGTAATTGTTGCATAAAAACCAAGCACCATGAATACATTTCTTACTATGTTCCGTAAAGGTGACACCATAAATTCACCGTCCATAAAAATGCCCCATGTAATAATTGTAAAACGAATGAACGCATGAATTTTAATTCGCCATTTTTTATCGACTTCCTTAGTTTTAAAGGTGGATTAACTCTTTTATGATAATTGTTTTAATTGGTTTCTAATTCAAAATTTCGGTTTTAATTTAGAATTCCTAAATTGTACCTTTTACTAACAATTTGCTTGTTTCTTAAAAGTTTCTATCATTTGGAATGTAAAAAGAAATTCGTGAGATCGGATGAAGGCAGGTAAAAATGTAGATCATACTGGAAAATCTTATTCTTGGTGCAGAGGAATCATGCTGCACTAAATCTGAAAAGACCACGATTGCATGTTGATTCTTAAATGGTACCGCAACAGGATCTTAAGGACTTGATGTACTGACTAACATCTAAGTTATGATCAAACGAAGAAAGCTATGCGGCAGTACATGTTTATCCCATTATTATGTTTTTGCTATTTAATTGACTCTTTATTTCTTTCTGAAAACGTAACGTACAGTCATAAATAACTTTTTTTCTTGTATCACTAACCAAGTATTTTAATTCTTAATTTAGCTGTAATTTTTGTTTTCTTTTCAGTATGTAAAGCTTGATTATCGAAGATTAAGGCCCTTGTAGAATTGTTTTTATTCAAATTGAAGCTTCGATTTTCATAAATTTCTAATAAAATGTTACGGAAATGAAGTTTTTGCAGAAGAAAGAAATTTAATCATTAAATAGAGTAAAATTTTTGTAAAATTAAAGAAGACGTTTGTGGACAATCCATAAATCAAAAAATAATAAAACCATCAAAATTCCATCATGGACCAAACGATCCACACCTTCCTTTAATTTCCTAAAATCGTTAAATTGGAAACATCATTAGCTGACAACCAATTACAAGCCTTTAACTTGGCAAAAATAAGGAACATCAAATCATTTCCAACGAAGACAGGTTCCTGGCAAAATTAATGATGCGGCCTGTTAAATTCGGGGTGGTCTTTTATCGCCTACAAAATTCTTTAAACGAACCAATTTAACCCTCAGTAAGTATCCGTCAAATATTCAGAATTTATTAAATTTCCTCAAACTTCTTTGAAGCCAAATCAAAGAGCAACGTTAACCCTTCCAAACCTAACAAGGTTCTGAGATAACAATCAAGCAACTTTTGGGAACGCTTGAATACATAATAACATAGCAGAAGCGTGTTGTATATTAAGAAACACAACATAATATCGCACCTTCTAGTTATTTGGCCATAAATTCCAAATATAATAGCAGCACGGGTTAAATGGATAGCCGGTGGCGCAGCGCCACTTGTGTGAGGGTGCAGCTGCCCTTTTATTACATCAGAGCCCTCCTACATAGACTGAATTAATATTTAATTTCGATATCCTACAAAAAACATTGCTTTCTATTAGTGAATTATCAGAGAGATTAGATTACACTAAGGCGGTTTAGAATGGTTCGTTCTTTTTTTCTGTCAGTGTCATTAATTTTTTTCGCTCCTTTAAGAAATTAATCGATAATTCGAAACTATATTATAATTTTGGTTGTTTCAAGGTTGCTTGGTCATTTATAAATGAATTAATTGGTTATTCTCACTTCATTATTCATTTCAACGGCGATAAAATTGAGGTTGGGAGGCCGAAGAGATTTTTTTTTTGTATTTTTTTAAGCAAAACAATATTTTCGGTTTAGATTGAGTTGCTTTATTTTCCGTTCTAGTACGGATTGTCATTTATTTGTATCAATTAATATATCAGAGTGTTTTCTTAGTTCTTAGTAATTATTGGAATTCCACAAGGACAAGGTACAGATTGGAACTAAAGTAAATGAACAAACAGTTATAAATAACAAAGTAAAATAATAAACATTATAAAATTAAAGTTTTATAAACTAAACCAAAAACTATTAAAAAAAGTAAACCAAATTAAAAGATTCTAACATGTATATAGAATGCAGGCTTTCGCGGCTGTTGTCCAATAAACTAATATTTTCCGGGTGTTGCCGTGGTCGTTCAATTTTACTTGACGTTTCGCTGCTCATACTGTCAGCTTCTTCAGAAGTTATTCTAAAGACTGTCTTTAGAATAACTTCTGAAGAAGCTGACAGTATGAGCAGCGAAACGTCAAGTAAAATTGAACGACCACGGCAACACCCGGAAAATATTAG
Source organism: Melanotus villosus (assembly GCA_963082815.1). Taxonomy (NCBI): domain Eukaryota; kingdom Metazoa; phylum Arthropoda; class Insecta; order Coleoptera; family Elateridae; genus Melanotus; species Melanotus villosus. Next base: position 80,844,245 of record OY720420.1, read on the forward strand.
TTTATGTATATAGAATATGACTTCACCCTAACAGATAGATCAAGACATGCTGAGGTTATAGAGACTACAAAAGAAGAAACAAACAAAGGACACAAAGTTAAAACGGGATAAAAAAAATAGTAGTCGAGGGAGAACTGTAAATCTGGTAAAATAATAAGGAGGGCGAGGTACAAAACTAAATAATAAGTAAGACAAATAGGATCTTAACTAAGATAAAAACTGCAAAAAATAAGGATACTAATGTAGAGTATAAAATATAAGTTGGGACAGAACCCGAGCCAGCAGGGTTAAAATTAATAGAAATAATAGAAACTAAAAACAAAGAAAATGCAGATTCATGACAAAAAGCAAGTATTAGCAGAAGAAATAGAAAAATCAAAATTAAACTGAATAGAGGCTAAATAGAAGGAAAGTGAAAGTAGATAGGAAAAAAACAGAATTAGCAGAAAAAAAAAGAAAAATCAGAAACAAAACTAACAACAATAATAAAAAGAAGAAAGGGAAAATAGAAAAAAGCAACAATTAGCTAAATAAATATGAAAATCAAAGTTAAAATTAATAGGAATAACAAACACTAAAAAACAAATACAGCGAAGATGGGAAAGGATAAGAGTTAGCAGAAGAAATGCAATAGCTAAAGTGAAAATTCATAGGAATAAAGCTAGGCTAAAAAGCTAGAAGGATGAGGAGCTAAATGGGAAACGACAAGAATTAACAAAAAAAAAATAGAAAAATCACAGCTAAAATGAATATGAACAATATAGGCTAGAAAGAAAGCAACTGAAAATAAATGGAACAGGCAAGAATTAGCAAACGAAATACAAAAATCCAAGTTAAAATTAATAGGAATAACAGAGGATAGAAAAAAGGGAAGTCGAGATAAATGGCATAAAGCTAGAGTTAGCAGCAGAAATGGAAGAATTAAAGTTAAAAGTGATAGGAATAATAGAAACAAAAAAGAAAGAAATTGTTAACATTAAAGGTTGTAAAGAATGGGACCGTGTCATTGTTCAGACAGAAGAAAGTGGCTGTTTGATCTTCGGAAATTAACCCCACCAATTTATGAAGAGCTCGTTCTAGTAAGGAATAAGGAAAGAATACATTGAGAAAGTGCAAACTTAGGAAGCTATTTCTGAAAGAACAATAAAAAGTAACGAGCCGACCTCGATGGCGTTAAGGTTAGCCTAGTTACCTACCTTATAAACTAGAGATCTTGGATTCGATTTCCGGTCTAGGCACGGCAAACTTCATTCATATCCACTAACGTGTATATATGGACGTCCCAATTCAATTTCTAAATATTTTTGACAGGTCTTCCTGTCAGAGCCCTCTCCAGCAGAATATGTAACTACGCTTTGCCATTCTACTTTGATAATTTTGTTGATTGAAGTTGTTATTATTTATGCATTGTTATTATACCAATAATAATATACAGAAAATCTAGTTTAACAGATTTAGAAAAATTATTCATCAATTTGAAAACGTCAATTGTTATTAACGTTTTAAACTATCTAATAGATGTCGCCACAGAGAGGACCAATGGCCTACTTTCTTAAAACCTGTTTTTAGCTGAATTGGGACGGCCATATTGCCATGTACTGGGTCTCTCAGGTATGACGAAACATAGGGAAACACCAATGTATTTTTTCAGAAAGGATCCACGATACCTTTGGAATATTTATGGATTCAGTGCTCAACGTATGTTATTGAATTTAGTTAACGCTAGAAAGAGATAGAAATATTGAAGGCGTCTGTGTGTGACAATTGTATGGAGCTAATTCTGGGCAAACTACTAAACAAAATAGAAAAGTATGGCAGGAAATGTGTAATGCTAGGCTTGGTAGCGAATATGTTGAATGGATGATGGGGGGGGGGGGGTACTTTGGACCGAACTCAGAAGAGAGTAAAGGAAAAGAATTTTGCATGGATGCATTTAGTCGCGGTTATGACTCAGTCAGTTCAGCGTGCGTCAAGGGCGGGTTTTCCCTCAACGAGGAAATTGTGTAGAAACGGTATTCGACAACATTGTCACTTAAAACTTCTCATACAAGTCTATTTCTTTCCGGAATTATAATGGCGTTCTTTTAGTGAATCCGACTAAGTCGTTAATTGTAACTTTCCACGAAAGATTACCGATAGCACGTCTTAGAAGACGTCCGATAGGATCGAGATGTTGTCACGCACTGCTGAGGAGAGCGGAAAAGAACTTGAAGCACGCCACAGAATTGCTGACGTGGCCTGGCGTACAGGGGGGATTCCCCCGCACGGTATCACGGGACGTTGCAACAACGGAAGCAAAATGACATCATGTGATGATGAAATACGCAGGAAAATAGGTCAGCTTAGGATTTGAACAAAGAAAACTTTTACAAAAATGAAACGTTCTAAAATAACTTTAAGAATTCGTAGAACTGCTAAGGAGGAGCGTGCCAAATTAGGCTTAACCTTCCATGTCCTTCAGACCAAATAAAATTAAACTGAAGCAGAAATAAAATGATTAATACGGAATCAAACTTAAGGGACAGGACCGTACTGAAAAATCTTAACAATGATTTAAAATGACTTAAAAATTCCAGAATAACACGGAATTGCAAAATCGCGTGACAAAATGTCCCAGATACTTAAAAAATTCCACAATTTATAAACAAGACTTCTAGAACACTTCTAACTGTAACTGCATATATTCCATATATCCTCACTCATCTGCATAATTTATAAAGAAAAAATGCTAATATCAGCATAAATTTGCCAGATTTTAGTAATTTAACTACTTTTAAAGTCTAGAATAAAGAAACATTTGATTATTATACATATAGCTATTAGGTACATCAATCCTGAAAATGGACCGATTCCTCACAGTAAATTTTGAAAATATATCATAATCAGTTGCTTTTCAGGAATACATCGAAAATTATTTAAGTTCAGGCGTATTTTAACATCTTCCCAATTAACTTAAGTAGTGCGTGTTTGTATAACATCATCCAACATACAAATTTGATAAAAAGGCACAATAGTGGAAAAATATCAAAAAAATTCTGTTGAAAAATTCTGTTTTCTTTTAGTTCTGTTATACTGCTTCCATATTTCTGAGAAAATCTTTGCTAATATTTAGAAAAAAGCAAGCGTAAATAAAGACCTCCATTCACGTTGAGATCTGTATCGATATAAGTCTCGATACAAATGGCGATACATGTATCTGAGACTTGCATCAAGTATCCATACAACCATACACACTGAGATCGAATAATGAGACATCAGTTTAGATCAAAATGCCAGAAATGTTTCCTCTCGAACCCATATTTGCAGTAGTTGCAATAGTATTGTCGGAATCTTTATAGTAGAAAAGACGCTGAAAAAGAATATGGACAAAGCAATGGTCACGTGAGAGAAACAAGTATACTGTTTTTAATTTACTTCAGGAACTAAAAGTCAGCGAACCAAACGATTTCAAAAACTATTTGCGAATGAATGACACACTGTTTAGGAATCTATTGGAAATAGTAAAACAAAGAATAGAAAAACAGAATACTGTCATGAGAGAAGCAGTAAGTGCGGAAGAAAGACTGATGGTGATTTTACGATACTTGGTCATCAGAAGATGCTCTGCTCTTCAATGAAACCACAACTATTTTTAGTTCTCGTCGGAAAGTAGAACGAAAGCTATATATTTTTTGGCAACAGAACTGCGATCCGCGTTAGGGTATCTAATCGTACACTTTTCAACCAGTCCTGTTGTTGCCGTTTCCCGAAATGGTCTATTTGAGTAGTCTTTCGACTTAGAATCCCACAAATACAGGTATAACTTATACATATTCAAAAACTCTTCCCAAACATTTCGGTCCGCAGATATGATTTAATTAACTTTATTTACGCGCTACAATGAGACTGGCACATACATGTTGAAACAAGTAGAAATTCGTAACAGTTACACGCTAAAGATACGACAATACCAGCTGATACTGATACATCGATACCGAGACACCCAAATTTGCATCGGTATACTGATACTTGCAACATGTATCGATACAGATCTCTTTAATACATATTTTGTGAAATTTTGCTAGCATAAAATACACAGACTACTTCAGACTACTTAGAATACTCTACCTACATTTCTTTTACAAACAGATTATGGGTTAAACGACTTTAACTAGTTGCGTTTGTAGCAAATTAGTATGACGCTGAACATTACCTATAAACTGAACAAATAATAACTCCGATACATTATTTTCATGATTTATAGTCACATTAATAATATCATTGTAATAATTATTCTTTACTTAAACACTGTTCCTCCATACCAGTATTTAGAAAGAATTGAATTTTTTTACAAATTAAGAAAATATATTAAAATTTCGATAACTTGGTGCAAAAACTGAATCCGAGAACTTTGATTTACGAAGCAACCATGTTAAAATTTATAGTACATAAGCCATTCTTTTAAAATTAATTTTCAAAATTAAAAAGAAACACACTGACATACAAATTTTAACACGAGATAATTGGTTGCTGCTAAATTCCAAACATCCAACAAAATATACCTTTAATATTTCAGTATATCTATTAGTCCTCAACTAAAACTTCATCCAGACATATCATTGCCACTAAAAAATGAGGCAGAACAAATTACATATTGCGAACCAGTCTTCGTTTCTCATGGAATCGGAACTTTTTTTATAAACCACATGCCAATTAGTAACTAATATTTAACAACCAGAAAGCATAAAAGTAAAGATTAAGAGTTATCCCACCTTTTATAGGCGTTTTATATTGCCTTTCACAACTAATAAGAAATCAATATTCCCTTAATTTAATAATTATAAGAGTAGGTATAATCCATAGAGGTTACAAAAAAAAATAAGGACTCCTGCAAATTAAATAGCCATGCAGCAAAAAGAATTTATTTTCCAAAAAGTAGCACAAAATGTTGTTATAGTAATAATAAGTTAAACATTAGCGAAAAAAATAGGAAAAACAGGAAATTATATAAATCATAATTTATATAATATATAGATATATCCGCTATTGTGAGTGAAATATTAAAAATGACCTCTGAAACAATGGACTGAAACATACTAATAGTTATCAGTACTGCTACATACTGATAGTTATCAGTATGTTGCGGAAGCGGAGCGGAAATTTAGTGCTTTGGTTTAATCCAATGCTTTAAAATATGTTGTATTATGCCAAAAGTAGTGAACAGTTAAAATGCCGCTTAAAATAATGAAAATCTGGGTGGTTCTAATAATTTTATATTTATTTGTTTCTGAAACATCATTGGTGAGATTTTTTTAATTTCATATTTTATATAACGTAATACATGAATAACAAGAATCGAAGGTGTTCGGATTGATACGATATTGGCCACGACAATTTGATCGCACTATGTAAAATTTTCTTTGTTTTATTTTATTTAGTTTAATCAAAATGGTTTCGTCGTGGATCTAGAATATGCGGAAACAATGGGATATAATCCTAATTTCATTAAATATTTTAAAGTCATGGCTTTTAAATATAATCGGAGCTATATAGCCACGAACCATACAATATGGTTTAAAACGGATCCTGGATATTCTTTGAAAGTAAGTATAAGAAAAGCTTCCTCTAATTAATCACTTCACTGCGAATTGTAAAAAAATCTCTGTAATTGTTCCCTAATTATCCAAAGAATAGTTAGAGGTAAACTAACCAAACAATTAAACTTTTCTAAATAAATAATATTTATTAATAATTTTTACAGATGGAAATCCAAGCTTATAAATTCGCTAGTAATGAATACAGATTGTTTCCGCTACGATTTTCGGTGAATGTGTGTGAAACTATTGCCAAAAATGATTTTGGTTTAGGAGAAATGTACAAATGTGGAAATTTGACTAAATGTCCAATAACAAAGGTAGGTAACAAAAACATCATCTGTGAACTAAACCCCAAAGTAGGTACCACTACGATAGTAAGGTTACAAATGATGATACCAAGACAAACTAGTACACCATAAAGCATGCTAAATTCAACTAATATCTCTAACTTTGACAATCCAGAAATACAATGAATAAACTGCAATCATTTCAGGGAAATTATTTGATTTGCAATTGGAGGCCCAACTCGAAAAAATTCCCACCGTTTATACCTGAAGGACGATACATGCTCGATATAAAATATTTTATGGGCCCCCATGAAATTTCATTTTATCGTGGTTATGCGTCGATAAAAAAAAATAATAGTTGGGATTCTTCCTAATTACGTAATCTCTTAACAGACGTGATCAAGAAACATTGTTTCAGTTGGCTAGAAAAGTGCAGGGAACTTTTTGTGTACCATCGATTTGCAAAACTTGTTAATCGGAAATGTTATTTTATTCGACGGTCAGTTAGTAATCTGATCATATTGGTTCTATTAGATGAGGCAACAGATTTGTTGATTTTTTCGTACAGGAAAGTTCTAAAAATATAAAGGCACTGTTCTGTTCAAATTTTGCACTGCTATTTTCTATATGTACCTATATAAAATAAATTTAAAACTTTCAATTTAAACGTTAAGAAGAGGGAGTATGGTTTCCACTACTATCAATTTCAAGTAAAATGTTTTGTTGGCAGTTGAAACGATATTTCTTGAACACTGTGTGCTCTCTGGTTAAATATAACGTGAGATCGAAACAATTTCACCTCAAAGTTTGCCATGAAAAATATAAGTCGTATCTTTGCTAAAGTCATACAACTTAAGCCATTAGAACTACTAAATCTAAAACCACGCCTAACTGATAAAAATTAGAGGAGATTAAATGTTTCTAAAAACTAACAAAAACTGTCATTTGATCCTTCGCTACATAGAATATTAACTGCCGCGCCGGTTGATCAAATGACTACCGTCAAAACACAATAAGTGTTTTACTCCACTACTAAACACGTCAAAAATAATCAACCAAATTATAGTAGTCCAACGCTAAAGAAAGAAATGGTAAATAAAGTTTAAAATCAGGAATGGGAAATAGGAAAATAACATTTACAAAGCAATTACCTACAGAAAAAGGATTATAAGGATATTGGCTAAGCTAGGTTGACTTCGTGAATTTGTCTATACAAATAAAACTGCAAATTTAATAAAAATTAGATAAAATTCCAAAAATATGAAGTCACAAAAGAATTTCGTCCCTCCGACTTGGTTTCCCGAAAGAAGTTCCAAAACCAAATGGACGTTCAACTAAAGCAACAAAACTTAATAAGCCCACCAACTCGCTAGGTTGACTAGGTCAAGGATCGATTTATCTATAAAAATGTTTCCTAATGACTGAAAACATATGATTAAATAACAAATCATGCAAATATAAAGTGGTGAAAAGACTTGCACATTTACATTATACATATAAAAATTAGGATCTAAAATAAGGATCTAATTAGTAAATAAGGAGCCTAGTTATAATAGTAACAATCAAAATATACCTATTAATAGTTGTTCAATTTACAAAAAATTGTAACAAGGTATAACTGAAAGTTCACTAATGAAGTGCAAGATTTTTGACAGCCAATCCTTTAAAGTTGAAGGTCCAAGTCCTATTTTTCAAATTTTAAAGTGCAAAAAATTAGACTAGAAAATTCTTTAAAGATTAATTTTTTGGGACGAAGGTCAGTGGTTCAAATCCCTATGAGAGCTTTATATTTTTTTCTCTATCTAAAATTTTCTTAATTCATTTTTTTTTTCTTTTTCTTCATACTGACAAAACGGAATTTTTGAAAGAAATGTTTTTTAATAACAGTTTCAAAATTAACTCTTAAATCTATAGTGTTTGAACTCTTAATGCAATTAACAATGCTCCACAATGGGTTTTCGTCGGTGCTTTATTACTTTGCAAATTTAGCAGCAGGAAACAAACACTAAACAATCAATCATACACGCATCTTAATTTGCTTTACATTTCAAAACAATGTTATCTAAAGTAGATCAAAATGGAATGGTAATTTAATAATCCGTATAAATTATACATGAGCGCAAGAAAATAGTGAAAGATGTGAACACATTAATCATAATTACGGTAATTTCACACGTAGTTTAAGGATAGTATAAAATTATGCGTCGTTACTCCACTAAACATTAAAATTACTTGATACATCATCGCAAGGCGAACGATTGCTCCGGGGGGAATATTTTAAATAACCTAACACCGTTCCGTATTAAACTTCAATCGAAAGCACTTTATTCGCGTTATTTTGCCGAAATAATAATTTCTGCATTACCTACGCGTGCGATTTTGCATAGCCGATTTGCAATAATTAACATTCAAAAAATTCGTCGTGTATTTCCATATTAGTGCAAGTATAACCAGGTGTAGAAACGAGTTACGTAACTGAGAGATACCATAACAAGTCGGTAGTTTTTTTTATTAAATCACGTAGTTATTATCTAACTATCATCGCTTATAGATAATTATGTATCTAAACAGATCATTAATGGATTTAAATTGGAATCGCGCAGCTTGTAATCTCAACCCACCCTCGTTATTAAAGATGTTATTTATTCCATAATGCTAAGGCTTTCTTGTTTAGGAATTTCCGCTTTATGATAAATGGATGTTGATGAGTTGATGAGTTGATGACCCATTTTGTTTATTGCCTGTCGTATAACTTAACTCCAATTGAAAATTGGAAAAAATCCTAACCCTTTAAAGTAACTGTTTTTCTTTGGTTGAATTACAGAGAAATTTGGACTAAAAAAGGAAAACATAAATAAAATACCTGAAATTAGAATTTTACACTTTGAAATATTCCAAAAATAATTTTTTCTACTCCTACTATTGAAAGTTGATCTTTCCACATGATTTTTAATGCTGAAAGCAATTGTTTGTCGAAACTGTGCGACAAAATCCAAAAGTGTGTTGCAAAGTACTTTACAACACACTTTCAAAATGGCGCCGGTTAACTGTATGGTTTGTTTATATTTGTGATATGTTTATTTTCATAGCAACGGACTTATTTCCATAGTGACCATAGTTTTCATCTTTGAATATAAAGCTACAGGAAGGAGGGTATCGTTTTAGTAGCCATACAAAAAGTGCGACGGAAGTCGCAATTTTATAATCTATTTGTAGTCATAGTTTTGAGACTGACAGCTGACAAATAAAATGGTTAGCTGTGCTGTTTGTGGTTTTTCGCGAACAAAGACAAATAAAAATGTAGGAATAACTTTCCATAGGTAAGTATTTACTTTCATTTAATGCAATTCCGTTTATTACGAATAATATTTAAGAACAATTCGATTTTATAATTTCAATGTCAAAGAAAGGTCACGAGTGAATATCATAGGCGTCACATACGTGTTTTATATAGATTAGCACTTTGCAAAATATATATTTAAAAAACTGTTTTAACTATCAGTAATATTGAAAAATACTTTTTAGATTCCCAAAAGATCCACACAGAAGAAAATTATGGATTGATTTTGTGAAAAAATCTGAGTGGATTCCAAAAAATACGAGTGTACTGTGTTCACAACATTTTACTGCAAATTGCTTTGACCGATCATCTCATCTAAAAGTAAGACTGCAAGTAACAGCCAATCCTACAATTAAAGTGGACCGATTAAAATACGTGAGTATAATTGAATTATTAACTTAGCAGCATCTCGCTGTCGAAACGTTTTATCTAATAAATAAATTTATAGAATATTACTCAAACAATTTTTAATTATTTAAAATATGAAAGCATCTTCTTTTCACTGATTTGTTTGATACACTGCGGCTTCGCCGTCGTGCATCAAACTTTAAATTCGTGAAAAAAAAGTACATATTGCTTTAATTACTACTGGTTCAAATAACTACTGAAAGCGTCTTTAAAGTTTTATTATTGTACATCACTATTGTAGGTAAAGACTTTCAATCCAATGCTAAAAAGAGCTGTCAAAGGAATTACGGAGACTGGATCACCAAATGAATCACCAAAAATTCATGAAACTGATGTTCGTCAATCTACAGTTTTCGGGCCATCTACTTCAGCGTACACCTTCTCATCTATTTCTACAGGTACGAAAGAATTGACACAGGACTCCCCTCGCAAAATACGTTTAAAGAGGACGATCGATGAATTGTGCCGGAAAGATATTTTGAAGAATAAGAAAATTCGAAGGCTGCAAAAGATCACTTGGAATTATTTTTTGGAACAATTAGATCTCAACAAGGGTATAACAATAATCCTACGAGCAGACAATTTACTGCAGCTTACAAAAAAATTTTAATACACGCAGAAGTAAGAAAAGATGGATGTGGTAATTGCATTCCCCAAGAGGTCATCAATATTCTTAATGTTGGTTCTAATAAAAAGCCTCCGGAGCAAATTATCAACGAATCTGTATTGCATCGTCCAGATTCATGCAGTGAAAATGAAGATGACACAATTGTTCAATTTCTAAATGAACATAGTTGTGCATTTCAGTGTGATTCTTTATCTCCATATAATTTGGAAGTTATAAAATACATTGCAGGTTTTGTGAGTTTTAAACTTGGACGTAAATTGAGATGTGAACACTGTATTTCACAATTATATGGAATTAAGGAGGATTTCTTGCAGTCATTAATTTCACATAAATCAAGGGGAGGTTTGAGTTATCCCAGTGCAGATGTAATAGATATTTGTATTCAATGCGAGAAATTTATTAGGCGAGAACAAATTAAAAATAAATGTAAAATTGATGTAAAATTGGGATGTATAAAAGTTGTAAATATTTTTTTGCATCGGGATGTATTTCCAAATATGCCAATGCACGATCTTACACCAATTGAAAACCACAACGTTTTATTAATTAAAAGCATTTGTAATACCTATTTTAATACTAGAATTAATTTTATTTGTAAAAATGTTATTAGTAATCAAGAAAATATTAGAAATATGTATACTAAGTTAATTTTGTTTAAAGGACAATAAAGATGTTATATATTTGCTATTATAATATTTTATTTCTTGCAGCTTCTAATTTTTGTTCGTTCATAGTTTTACTACATTTTTTTGCCAGTTTACGTCTTTGAATATTTTATATTCAAAGGTTTACGTACCCCGTATTCATTCTAAAAGGTACGCCACTGACATACCGGAAACATTCAGCCGCCATTTGCATGATCTATCTTGGTCTCACGTATGTTTTGCATATCCTCCTTCCTGTAGCTTTATATTCAAAGGTTTTCATGAGCATACTTAATATTCCACAAAAATTATAAAATTTGTTTTAAAATATTAAATAGTGAATTAAATGTCTTTCTTCTGTAGGAGTAGAAAAAATAGTGTGTAATAACACTTGTTGAAAGTGTTTTGCAAAACTCAAATGAATGCAGCCTTCGACTTCGTCTCAGGCTGCAACCTTCATTTTCGTTCTGCAAAACTGTACTTTCAACACTTGTTATACAAATTACTATTGTTGGGTAAATTCTTAGATCATATATATTAACATGGATAGCACTACAAGCGTTTAGACCTGAAGCCAACATAGCACAGACGTGCTATTTTTGCACTATCTCTTTCTAAATCAAAGTATTTCAATCTTCTATCTCACTTGTGGGAACCTCAGTTGTGAGTATGCGTAGAAAGTGTGAAAACTGACGGTAAATTCAAAAATTTAACTGCATTAATCAACATAACCTGACACATACATGGGAATGTATACCTTTTACAGAATTTTTTATCTTTATATTTACTGTATTGTTGAATAAAGTGTATTAGGATTTTTTCTTATGTTTTTGTCAAGTTTGATATTGTTCTGTTTATTATAATTTTGATGTTCCTTTATTAATAAGAACAAAACAATAAACTGTCTTTCAACCTTATTAAAGTTTTACTGAAATATTTGTCACTTTTTTAGATGCATTTTATTTTCGTTTGGGTGTAAATATAAAAACTAAAGGCATGAGGCACATGTTTTCTATGCATTTTTTCATAGCACGGGAATTACTAGTTTATTTAACTTTTCCCAAAGTGAAAGTTAACACTAAAACACGATTTTTATTTATTTTTAACTAAATTTTTGTTTAATTTAAACAGAGAAGGTGCATAATCGACAAGATCACGTAACACTGCGTCTAGTAGTATAATTAAATATTTTAATTTGTGTTTTTAAGTGCCCTAAAAATGAAAGTTTCATATTTCGTTGCATATTTACCCCACTTGATCCTAACTAAGATAAAAATAAAAGCCAGAAATCCATGCAACTGTAAAGTGCATTTGCGCATGTTCGTGTAAACGCGTTCTGTAAGAGAGATAGGTTATATTGTATTTATGCGCAGTAGAAAGAGATAATTTCAATAAAGTTTGTCGTTATATGTTGGCTTCAGTAGCTTCTGTAGGCCCACATAGGGATGGTGCTATCCATGTTAATATATATGATCTAAGGGTAAATTGCTATGTAACAAACATAAATTACAGGTAGGCAACCCAACATTCACCGACTCTGCCAATGTCACTGTCAATGTTTACAAAGAGGTTTAAGAGATTAAAAATCGGTATTCGCAAATACTTATACTGAATTTTGAAGTTTTGTTAGGTAGAAGCAATACTAGAAGATCTAATCCTTTCTTGGCAGGTTTTAAATCAGGCAACCCAAAATACTTAAAAACGAAAAATATTTTAACTAAAACCCGGGGTGTTTGGTTAGCGTTGTAGTGTTTTATGGTGTGTAGTAAAGATAGATTCTGATTAAAGTAGCGATAATCTGAATAATCTTAACAACAACAACAACAACAACTGTTGAAAGCAATCCTATGTTCTTTAGTTAGCTGATAAGCATTACTTATTTAAAAAATAGTGAAAAACAAACATAAATACGATTTAGTGCTAAAGTACAGCAAATTCTAACCTACTCTATATTACCCATGTTTATTTTTGCTGGTTTTAAGCTCCCAATAAAAGAACGTATATATTTTTTTAAATCATATACTTTCCCTTAATACAAGTTTGTGAAAAATCTAGGTTCCAATTTATATAATTTATTCAACGATAACATTTCGTGCGCCATGGGTATTTTACGGAAGATACAAACCAGAAAAATACTCTCAGTATGTGTACTATTAATGCTTGGTTTCTTTGCAATAATTACAATAAGAAACGACCCGCTTTTAGAAGATAGAGATCGGAATGTTAGACTGTAAGTTGATTATTTAAACTTTAATAATTGAAGTGCAACAAGGTTTATTTTAGAGAAAAAATTGATGAATTGATTAAAACCCGTGCCAGTTTGAAAGCATGTAAACAACCTTTCCTACCAGTTGATGCCCCTGAAATAATGAAGTTTGTTAAAGAAGTTCCTCCAATCGATTGTAGTTCTGCAGGTATAAACTGGGTGAAGTAAGGAAAGTTCTCACATTTTGTTTATTGTTTTTCTCTTCGGAATATTTTTATAAGAAAAAAAATCGATTTCACGCTTCTTCAAGCAATTAAAGGCTCTTTGTTTTTTCTAATTCATTGTGCTTTATCGAAGTCATATGTCATACCTAAGTTCAGTGTTTTTTTACTGCATAATCGACGTAGTATTAAGATTTCTCAAGAAAAACATGCAGGTTATAACTTTTTTATACTATAGAGGAGCAAGAGTTCAAAATGCGAAGATGTTTGCATTAAAGGGTTATTCTGTTGTACCAAAGAATATATATATTCTTTGGTTGTACTTAAGTTCTAAGTTAAAGGGTAAATAAAGTGTTTGTTTTTGTATACGCTAAATTACTAACCATTTCAGCGTATCCGATTTTGGCTAATTAATTTTATTGCTACAAATACACATAGCAAGCTGTGAAATAATTCAGTTTTCAAAATCTTATGACAAGAATAATAATGTCCAATATCTCTATTATAGATAATTCGTTATCTGTTAAAACCAGTTCTTATTCGACAGAAATATTACTTATAAGATTGACAAATCTCCCAGCAATGTTCGTAAAGACGTCGGCGCCTTACGTGAAATGGCTTATGAAGTTTGTACTTAAAATCAAGGCCCGCTGAATTAATATTGCATATAAGGCCTTACCACTTCATTTAGCCAAGACGAAATTAGAAAGAACGGTGGCGCCATTTGCGGTGAACTATACATTTTTTAATGGAGAAATGTATAGTTCACTTCAATTGGCGCCACCGCTGTTTCTAAATTGCGTCTTGGCTAAATGAAGTGGTAAGGCCTTATATGCAATATTAATTCAGCGGGCCTTGTTCAAATTTGTGTAGTTTCAGTGTGATTATTTTACTTAGTGAAGGCATCTGGGTTTTAAACGTTATTAAAGATTTCTTTTTTTACAGATTCGTGCTTGCTGTATTTTGTGCTTTTGTTACATCGAAATTTAATTTTTTCAGATACGGAACGTATTAATTAAGCTAATTAAAGTGTGTACAAAATTTCAAGTTTAATAAAGTGCTTATAATAAAGATATTTGCGTTTAAGAATGGAATTAATTGAGATAACAATACTTATAGTGCATGTAGGCAGCTTCATGTGTTGTTTGGTTTAAAACGTATAAAGCGGTACCTATATGATAACAGAACAAATAATTAATCATTTTTGATTGCAATTGCATGGTGTGCTGCATACTAAAACAGATATTTTTAGACAATTTCTAAAGCTTTGTTTTTAAAGTTCTTTTACAGGTTTTCACATTGTTTAACAAATACAAATAAAAAGTATGTGGTTTAGAATTCAGAATGTACATACAATAGATGAACAAGCAAAAGAACAGTATGGAACAATTGAATGCTCATTTACCGATTTAATTAGACAAGATGACTTTTACGTAACCAAAGGAGATATAACAAATACTGATTCATATTATAAACTTGAAAAAAGCGATATTGTAAGTAAACTGTTACTTGTTAAGGTTATCGATATTGATGATACAGATGGAGGTAAAAGTGTCGTGTAAATCGCAAGATGGTCACACGTGGAACTCGGTATTAACAGGAATACGAATAGATAAAGATATATGGGATCGAACGGGATGGGATTTGTTACCACAAGACGCTTTAAAACTTAACGTGCTAATATTTGGGTTGGATTCGTTATCTCGTATTAGTTTTATTCGTAAATTTCCGAAGAGTTATAAGTATTTAATTGAAATATTACAGAGCCATGTTTTACAAGGGTAATTTTTTGTCTAGTCGTGTTTTTAAATAAATATTACCTACGTTTATATTTTAGGCTATTAAAGTAAAATTCTTATGCCAACAAGTTTAAGCTAAAAATTGACTAAAGCTGGGTTAAAGTAGGGCTGAATCCAAGTCTCATTAGTCATTACACTTGAGCCGTAATTTAAGATATCTTAAGCTAAGTTTAAGCTTAAGCCCGACCCTTGCAAAGCTGCTTACTGGATTGTATTCGAAATTTCAAAATAACTTTAAAAATCTCTAAACTTTGCGTCCAATTGGATATAATTATTGGAAATATTTTTAAATGCCAAAAATATTCGCAGATTAGTGGTTTAGAATTAGTATATCCTAATTCAATATTTTCAAAAACAATCATTAAGATTGCACAGGCATAACTGGAAAATTTCTTAAAAGATTGGCAGCTACAGTATGTTCCGGAAATCTATTTAAATTAGTAAATTATTGAGGATTTTTCCGCAAAATTAATTAATTAATCAGGTTAGATTCTGATAAATTAACGTAGGTTAATTTAAAGTAGGCTAACCTAAACCAAGTTATACTACGACAGATTAGCCAACTGAAACTTGAGCACAATTGTTTATAAACAATATTTTGCTAAAATTTATATGAATTTTTCAGACTTATAAAAGTTAGGAAAAGCAGTAAGTTTCTGGTCACTTCAGAAATATATTGCTATGTAAAGCCTCACGTTGGGCCGTCAATAAATGCTATGACGACGAACCACTTTGTAGCGCTAATAAATGCTTTGAAGGGTTTCTTCTTTTAGCTTTCAAGTTAATTACAATTTTAAAAAAAATTACTTAGCCTGACAGAATCTTTATTACTTTTGCTTTTTAATTTAAACCCCGGTTAACTCAGTACTTATCTCTTAGGCGTTGATGAGGTTCTTAATTTGAGATTTATTTAAGTTCTTTATTAAATTCAGTTAATGTTTATCAATAAAGTCAAATTATAAAGTGCAATACAGATTTATTATTTTGGATACATAAATTGCCTACAATTCCCTAACTAAATAAAATCTAATTTAATGTTACTAAAAATCACTTACGTTTGTTAAGTTCTTATTTAATGTTCTCACTTTTCAGTTCAAGCATCACTTTCGGACTTCTTCCAATTGGGTGAAATATGTATCACATTCCAAATTCTTCCAATTAAATTTCTAATCTTCTTTTATATTTTTCAATATTCAAATATTTTTATCGCTTGAAATATTTTAAATGATAATTAATTATTTTATATTTTCACCATTAACAGGCTTTAATATCTTCCATAATTAATTTCATTTAAATAATCTTGCTTTAATTAATTTTATATTCAAAGCTTTTCTTTTACACAATTTGAAATATCTGTTTTTCAGAATTTTTCATCTGTTATTATTTTTTCCAAAAATTCTCGTTGTCCTGGTTAATTTATCCATTTTCGTTTACTTGATTTTCAAATACAGTTATTATGATTAAATCAAATCCTTCTAGTTAATTTTATATTACATTTTAACATTTTATAAATAATATACATAATTCAGTTTTAAATATTTCTACTTATCTAACTTATATATTTATTTACATTTTTTTATATTAAATTTTAAAATCTGTATACAATTTAATTATTTTATAACTCATCTCATAACATTTTTAAAATTTCATCCTAGTTAAAATAAATTCATAAAATATGTAACATTACAATATCTATGTAAAGATGTTACTTAATCGTGTCATAAAGTTAAAGATAAATATTTCCATAACTTTCTAAAAACCAATCCATCATCTCCAAAACTTCCTAGTACGTTGAAACAATAAAAATTTATCAAATCCTGCTAAATTGCACGAAAAATTTCTTAATTATAAAACAGGAAATGAAACAATTTCACAGCAGTGCAATTAAATAATACCTAATTATAAATCAGATTGTTAAAAGATTACAATTCCTAGATCGCTCTTCTGTCTGTTCCGTCTAAACTGTGCCCTAATTTCTTCAAACTTAACATCCTCGTATTTTTTTCTTTTAAAATTTATAAACCTGGTAATTTTTCACGGCGACTGCTTAATCTGGTGCCCCTTAATGTCTAAATAAAAATTCTTCGAAACGTACTACAGTTAAAATTATTTACTGCAGAAGTCATTTTTAGTAGTGAACTTCCTTATAATTAAATAATTATACACGAAATAAAGGATTGCCTTGTAAAAGTTAAGTGGTAGTAAAGCTTAAAAGTGTTAAAAATTCTTAAAGTAGCCAAAATATAGTTAACAATGTTAACAACTGGCCCTGTTCGTAACTAATGATCTGCACTACCTCAAACCGTGTTTTAAACATATAATAATATGGTTAAAAGCGGCGGTTAATCCTAAATAGAAGCGTGCACACCGTTTATTACCGTTTCGTTCTTATGTTAACACTGTTGCACGCGCGTTTGTAATAGCTTATTTAGCCGGGAGGCATCCGTTTTCGCACCTTTAAAAATACAGGTTTCTTTAAAATATAAGCCAGAATTTATTATACAGAAATTGCTAAAATGTACAGTAACGAAATACGATGCGCAGTTATTAAAAATGAATGCGGGTTATAATTCATAATAATTAATTTAACGTGATTAACTTTGGTTTTTTTTCTTCTTCTAGGTGCCGGCGTAAGCTATAACCTGTAATTAAATATGATACGAAAAATCATCCACGAGCCTACATCAATTTTACACCTGCCTACAAAATATGTGCGTATCATCGACTAATTAAAGAAAGCAAAGTCATGGCCTCTTGTTTGATTTCTTTGTTGTGATAGTAAATATCACCTTTTGTCCATACAAAGGTTAACAAGAAAGAATAATCAGGGATTATATTAGAAACACCAAGAATACTATCGGTTGAATCGATAACACATTGGGAGTTTTCACAAAATTTTGAATGCTAAAAAAACTAAATGTCACTGCAGAAAAATTACAACAAAACACGAAACTGAAAGGCGAGGAAGTTCGATAATAAACTTAAAAATTAAAATTTGTATATCGAATAACAGAATAAATTTATAATTTAAGGGACGTAAGTATGTTTTTAACTGTCTATGAAGACCATATGTGTTTCTAAATTCTTTTCTTTATTTTTTTCTATCAAATGTCAGACGCAAAATATGTTGTCTAGGCATGAACGTCCAACCCGAAAACCACTCTGTGTCTCGTTGACTTCCTGCATATTCTTCTCTATTTTAGCTTTTAACACTTTTCCGTAAAGTCTTGCTGCTGTTGGGATGACGCTTAACCCTCTATAATTGTTACACTCTTTTTTATTCCCCTTTTTATATACATATAGAGGATATATAACAAGTATTCCACTCCAAGGGGACGGTTGCACCTTTTTCTATTTTTTGCCTCCTGGTCCTGGTGCTCTATTATTTTTTGTTTTTGTCAGTGCTTCTTCATAGTTCTTCTACATCTTTAGTTGTTATTTCTGTTTCTATGTTTTCTAGTGTTTCTATATCTTCCTCCTCCTTGAACTGGTCTCTCCTTTCTTGTAATAGATTCTCGTAATGTTTAATCCATGTTGTTGGTGTTATTGTTGGGATTTGTATTCTTTGTGTTGTATTTGATCGTGTCTTTTTAATTGCTTGCCATGCTTCTCTGGACCTATTGTATCCTAAAGTTGAGTCTATATATTTACATAAATTACTCCAGTACTCATTTTTCTCTTCTTTTGCTTTCTGTTTCACTATTTGTCTCCAGTTTACATATACTTGTCTGGTTTCGTCACTCCTATTTGCCAAAAGGTCGTTATATGCTTTTTTCTTTTGTTCTATTAGTGTCTTCAGTTCTTCACTTATATGTAGGTAGTTCTTTTTTCCTCTTTTTACTCAGATGTTGTACCTTCTATATTGGGATTTAGTCGGTCTTCTAGTCTTTGCTGATACGGCGTTCTCACACTTTCCTGCTGTAAAAGTTCAATTTTGTATGTACATTCTTTCGTTTCCTGTAATTCTGTTGTTTCTACTTCCTCTTCTTTAGGTTTATTATACATTCCACATCTAAATTTTCCCATTAGTAGGTGATGGTCCGATCCACATTCTGGTTGCCGGTATACTCTCACATTTCTTAGTTTTATTTTGCGTTGTTGTTTGACTAATATAAGATCTATTATCGATTTTAATCCTTTGGTCGGGTGTTCCCATGCATATTTATGGATATCCCTATGTTTGAAAAATGGGTTTACTACCATGTATTCATATTCTTCACACAGCTGAAATAACCTTTTCCCATTATTATTTTCTTTACTTTCTCCATGTTTTCCCACAATTTTTTCTCTTGCTATATTTCCTACTCTAGAGTTAAAATCTCCAATTATTATAACTTCATGCGATTTATTAACGTTTTCTGCAACATTACTGAGCTCGTCGAAAAATTTATCTTTTTCCTCGACCTTAGCATCGTCATTTACAGCGTATAACTACTCCCACTATATCTATTATTTGTCCATTCACTTTTATTCCTACCTTTATGATGCGTTCATTGATTTCCTCCCAATACTGTATTTGTTTAGTCCATTTGTTTCTTATTAGTAATGACACCCCGGCCCTTACTCTCTCATTTTTATTTACTCCGCTCCACAGGTGATAATAGTTCCCTAACCTTTCCTGTCCTTTACCCTTCTTTTTTGTTTCTGTCAGTATTACAATGTCAGTCTCCATTCTTTCTATTTCGTTGATAACTTCGTTTTTCTTATTATTTATACCTTGAACATTCCATGTAGAGATACTGAAGTCCCATTTCTTTCCTTTCCTCTTCGGTTGTTTTGTCTTTGATCGATGTTTGTTACTGAAATATTTAGCAGCAGAATTGCCCCCTCCGTATCCGTTGGGGCTCCTTCCTTTGGAAGTGTGGATTTCCACGAGGAGAGTGTCTTTCTTAGACGGTCTTTTCATCCTGCTTTTGCTAGTTTTGTTTTACATGTGATGAATTGCAAATTCAATCGCCACAACCCTCCTCTTTTACCCGGGCTTGGGACCGGCAACAGCACCAACTAAGCTGCTCAATCCACTCAGTGGTGCTGCAGGCAGAGTTATTTTCAAAACTACGTGAATTATTTCGGCTATTTGCCATTATTTTGGCTAATTTGACTAGGCTATAGCTTTGGTAAGACTCCAAGTTTGACAAGCATATTCTAAAATAGGCAGAATACACTGACTGAACACTTTACTTATCAGATATTGGAGCATCTTAGTATTTTTAAATGTACTTTTAGTTTGACAAATCCTGTTCATGCTAGGCGTGTTCTTCTAGTAATTTCAGTTGACTGATTTTTTTATTTACTTTTGTCCTTTTGTCCTAGGTAGCGGAAGTGTGGATATGATGGCACCCTTTTTTTAATTACACATATTTAATGTCTAAAATAACATATAAATGTGTCAAATTGATCCAACGTGTTAAGTTTACCACTATTATGTATAATACTGAAAAACGAC
Source organism: Melanotus villosus (assembly GCA_963082815.1). Lineage (NCBI taxonomy): Eukaryota > Metazoa > Arthropoda > Insecta > Coleoptera > Elateridae > Melanotus > Melanotus villosus. The sequence goes on from OY720420.1 coordinate 80,864,800, forward strand.
ACAGTATTATTTATAGCATTAATTATTATTTATTTAAGGCCGAAAGTGACATCATATCAAATCATTTGATATGATGGCACCAAGTAAAAAAAAAACAGGTAACGCCACTAAAAATAAAACTTAAATGCAGTTATTTTAACGTCAAAAATTCACAGATTTCGCAATCCTTGCAACCATCGGATACATTGGAAATGATAATGCGATATGTAATACATAAAGCGTATAAACTTACCTCAGTTACGACTTCGAAATTGTGGAACTATCACACCTCTGAGAGTACATTAAAAAGTGGCATTTTAATGTGTCAAATCTAGTTATCAAAGCAACATTTTAACGTGAAGGGTGGATAAAGTGTTGCTATAAACATTTTATCCACACTTTCCTTGACGACACTGTTTCTATAAACATTTTATTCACACTTTCCTTGACGACGTGAATTGTAGAATGAAAATCATGGTACTTTTAAATTAGGTTGCTAGCTATTGTTTCATAAAGAGATTTTATCCGCTCAAGGACATTAGCTCACTCGGCTGCGCCTCGTGAGCTAAACTTTTCCTTTCCTGGATAACATTTTTCTTTATTCACTCACGGAACGCCGAGTGAGCTATATTCTTAAATAGTGGCGGTGTGGCCTAAAGTAGTATCACATTAAGCGCATTCTTTTTGTCTTTCGATTGATACTACTATCAATCCTATCAACTCAAGCAGGGAGCAGGAATGTGCATATATACGATGGATCACACCTCTGAGAGTACATTAAAAAGTGGCATTTTAATGTGTCAAATCTAGTTATCAAAGCAACATTTTAACGGAAGGGTGGATAAAGTGTTGCTATAAACATTTTATCCACACTTTCCTTGACGACACTGTTTCTATAAACATTTTATTCACACTTTCTTTGACGACGTGAATTGTAGAATGAAAATCATGGTACTTTTAAATTAGGTTGCTAGCTATTGTTTCATAAAGAGATTTTATCCGCTCAGAAGGCGTTGTGTTAACCGCATCACTGGGCCACTTAATGACAATTAATATTATACATACAGTCTGTCTGAAACTAAAACACTAAAACTGCTAGCCACATAGGTACTGGTCCTGTTCCATATATCCAAGACAACTAGAAAATTTCTACTTACAAAATATACAACAAACAAACAAACAAACAATATATTATTTCTTAACGAACTTATCACCACGAAAAAGGAATGCATAACTTTGCTTAACTTCTATTGCACAAATAGTAAAATATTGTCGACATATCAATTGACATTCGACATAATAAAGTTAAATCTGTTAACCCTGGAGCAGCCTAAACACACAATAAACATACGGTATCTGCCTATTTTATAATTACTCGTGAATTCCGTCATCAACGCGGTGCGTATTTAGCCTCAACAAAACGTGCTTTTCAAACACATTAAGACCGCTTACTGTTTGTTCTTATGAGATCATCGGGTTCGCTTTGATGTGCCGATGTCGCAAAAGCTACTGAAAATCTTGTAACTTTGTTCAATACGCGAGCGCATAAACATTTCCAATGTTAAAAAGAAAATGTTAATCGTCTTCACAAATTTTACAAGTAAATATTTTTGATTTTAGAGTCTTATCAGCACAGGCGTCCTCCTTCGTCCTCATCAACTTGCGCATGATTTGTCTGCGTATTTCCGTCTTCTGACGACTCTTCAATAACCTTAAGCTTTCTCTTTGCAGCTCTTGCCAATTTTGTCCTTCCTTCTCCTGCTTTGAATTTTCTGTTGCTTTCTCAGCCTCAATATCTAGTGTTGAATTAATAATGCCCATTTTCCCTTTTTTCGTGCCTTTGCTGGTAATTCGGACATTTTTGGTAAAGGGGATATTTACTCAATACTAACAGACAATATTGAGGGGCGTGCCCTTATGTCTTGGTGTGATTTTTCAAATGTTTTGGCTTTAGGAGCTTGGGATGGCGATTGTTGGTATCTTGTCACCGCAATTGGCTGAAGAACTTCTGTATTTCCTTCAGCACAAGTCGTGTTTGTAGTTTGAAGAGGATTAAACATCCAATCTTCAAATATGTTTGGATTGTACGGACAATACCTGTTTTCGGGAATGCTTTTATGGCTGTTGCAGGTATTGCATTGGAAAATTGACCGAAAAATTTATAAATACTTATTGCTGTCTATAATGTGTCTGTGGAATTGTTATAATGGGGTACAAGAAAGCCTGCCAAAAACAAACAATTCCATAGAAGGATGGAATCGAGTGTTTGAACAACAGGTTTCCGCAGATCATCCAAACATTTGGAGATTTATTAAAGCCATTGAGCTGGAGCAGAGCTTACATGAACTTCAAATTGAACAATATGTAGGAGGCTCGGAAGGCCCTCCTACATATAAAATATGCAGAGATTGTGCAAAACGCATATGACTTTTTACGAGACATAGCACATAATTTGTCATATTGGCATAAAACAAAACAAATTTAAAAAAATTTAAAAAAACAAAAACTAATAAAATGTAAAAAAAAATTGACAAATTGGATGATTTATTCCAAGTTTTAAACACGGCAGCGGTATGCTGCCAGTCCTAAGCCCGGGTAAAGTGTGAAGAAAACATGGAATTTATTAAGTTATTCTAAAATACATTTTTCGGCCAATTTTCCTTTCGGGTAATTGTTCTTCGGGCAATTGTCCATTCGGGAAATTCTTCTTTGGATCAATTGTGTTTCGGGCAATTATCCGTTCTGGCAATTGTCCATTCGGTCAACTGTTTTCGGGCAAATGTCTTTCGGGAAATTATTTTCGGGCAATTGTCCGGAACCCGAAAAAAATACTAAGAAAAACAAACAAAAAGGCGAGGAAAAGCAGAATAGAAAATAGAAGGAACAGAAGGAAAAGAAAAAGAAAGATAAGAAAAAGAAAAAACAAAAGGTAGATTGAAAGAACAAAGGGAAAACGACAAAATTAATCTGTCCATTAATGTTTCTTAATTAATTCCCATTAATTAAGAAACATTCCTTCCATTTTCTCCAGGATTCTATAGAAAGTCTTTTTTTTACAATAATTGTTAATATTAAATAAAAGCTCTTTTTATATAGCGAGTGTAAAGTCTGGAACTATCGCAATAAATCGTTTATTAAACGTTTTTGAAAAAAATCCTGGAACACGTCAATTTTTATCTTAAATGAGACATATTTTACTGTAATCGGCACTTAAAGATCGTCTTTTGTTTTTGAGTTATGACGTAAGCGATAATTTTTTTAAATGGAAACCCTAATTTTTTATGGTGAATTTGGAAAAAGCATGAAATTCTTAGACCAAATATGATCAAAAAGTGTGATATTGTATTTTTCTATTTGGAAGATATTGTACATAATAGTAATGAAAAATCGAAAACACGTCAAATAGGTCAATGATTTGATAGCTTATTTACTGTTTCATTGCGTACAGATAAAATTGACGTGTTCGAGGATTTTTTTCAAAAACGTTTAATAAAAGATTTATTGCGATAGTTCCAGACTTTACACTCGCACTGTACATATAGATATAAACAACAAGAAAACAATTTCGGTTGACTGAAACAATTCTAACATTTAGCCAAAAAATACAAAATCCATTTGGTAAAACATTGTATGGAAACTTATTTATACTTAATTTAAAAAATTATTTTCTTTAAGTGGTTTAAGAATAGTAAAAAATAATCGATTAACGCACATAAAATCAAAACACGGAATAAAAGACAAAATTATCAAAAGTTGGGTATTTTCAGAAAAAAAAGATTTTTATGTTAAATCGTTCGGAAAGGGACAGTTAGGCGCGCACCTTTAGGCGCGCATTTTTAGACGCGAGTTTTTAGGCGCTGCACCATTAGGCGCGGACGTCATTGGCCGCAGGGACGTTTAGACGCGAACACTTTAGACGCCGAACCTTTAGGCGCTGGAAACTTTTATACTGATATTTACCATTTGGTTTAAAAAAAAATAGTAATCAGGGATAGTTACCTTGCATCAAGAAGCATAATTAAATCATACTTAAAACCATCTTTACCTGTAACTTCTATGTATATATTTTTTATTTAATTTTCAAGCAGCTTGATTGATAAGAAGATTGTGTATCCTTTGAAATTTAAAAAATTCGCAAAATTTAAATTAATAAGAGTAAACTATCTTTATCTTTCAAAACTGAAAAATATTCTAGTACTGGTTTAATCTATTTAGAATATAGACTCTAAAATCAGGTTATATTAATTTTTAATTTTAATAATAAATATCGTAATTCGAATAATAATTTACTTAATTTTTTTATACTTAATTTTTTTGCCCGATGTGACATGTTTGGTTCTATGGAACATATTTGTAACTAGTTAAATTTAAATCAGTTTTTATACCTTTATAATTAAGAAGAGAATCTCTTATTATAAAGCAATTTAGTTTCAAATACGCTTCCAACGTTCAGAAGGTACAATTTAAAACAGATCGTTGCCTGGCGTCTAACCGTCCCCGCGCCAAAAAACGCCGGCGTCTAAACGTCCCCGCGCCTAAAGGTTCCTGCGCCTAAAATGCCGGCGGTTAATAGCTCGCGCCGTATGGTGCGCGCCTAAAGATGCGCGCCTAAACGTCCTAGACCGTAAATCGTTAGATGTATTTTTAGCTTAATATTATCATCGTTCCTAAATAATAATACAAATCCACAGATCCATCTAAATAATAAACTTTCTCACCTGTTACTAACTCGTTTTTTATTAACAAATAAAACAAAAGGCAGTTCAACAGTAATTACATCGACGAGTGGGTGGTACCCACAAGTCAAGCAGCAAAGTTACCTAACCGAAAAAAACTTAAATAATAAATTAAATAGTTTCCAACAATGACTTTTATATAGGTCACTGATCTATCCTACTTAATAGGAAGCAACACAGAGAGTTAACTTGACGTATCCGCGGTGGTCTTCATTACGTAAAATACTAATCTAATTAAGGAACCGCAAAAGGCCGTCTTTCACTTTCCACCAACAAGAAACATTATTATTCTGCTGTAATTGACAGTAACTGAACTATCAGTAAAAATAACTTCACTTTAGTTCTGTAATAAAATATTGACCCACCTTTCAAAGCGTTGTACGCTCTACGAGATGTTTCTATATTTTAAGTGTAAATAAAGGTAACTAAACGAGCTGGAGGGATTAAAAGTGGATATCTAAAATATAGCGATCGTCTTTTACATGCGAGCTTGGTTCAGATGAAGATATAATCTGCTTAACCAATAAGTAAATACGACATTTGTTGCATACACCTATCTAACAATTCTAACATCGTTTATTGTAGCTTGTTAAACTTGTCCCGGCAATGAAAAAGATACAGAAATGCGAACCTGTCTATAAATGCACTTGTCCAATCATGTGGGCACTGTTAAAGTGGTGCCTTCGGAAATATCATTGAGCTTAAACTGATAGATTGTTTGCTGGCGTCAAAAGCAAAATCACACGCAAAATTCAAAACTTCATTATATAAATAGATTGTGATCAATTAAAACTTTAGAACTACTAAAAATCAATAATACAATCTACCACGTGATCAACAAAATTTTACGTGTAGTAGGCCATGCTTTGGTTATTTGTGTCAATTATGAATCCTACCGCATTGCTTAATCCAATCATCCCAATGACAATGTGAGGTTATCTTATCGAGTTTTCGCCAATTCCGGTTTCTTTTTACGTTTGGCATTGAAAAGCAATTTAAAGTGAACGATTAATGGCAAAAACAACTGTCTTAATACGGAGGTTTCGTATAAAATTTCATAAACAAAGTAAGAGCCACGAAAATTCGATTCACAATGACATACAAAAGAATATTTGATCTCCGAGAAATGCAGAAACACATCCCTGAATGCAGCCATCAGAATTACATTTTAAGATTATGTTATCGAATTTTCGGTATGTCAGTGGCGTTCCTTTTAGAACGGATACGGGATACGTAGACCTTTGAATATAAAATATTCAAAGGCGTAAACTGACAAAAAATGTAATAAAAGTATGAATGAACATAACTTAGAAGCTGCAGGAAATAAAATATTATAATACTGACGGTTAAAACAGTTTTTTAAATATGTATTTTGCAAAGTTCTAATCTATATAAAATATGTATGTGACGCCTATGATATTCACTCTCTCGACATTGATATTAACATTGAAATTATAACCTCGACATGACTACAAATGAGTCATACATAGGGCTTAAAATGGCGACTTCCGTCGCACTGTTTGTTATATAGTTACCTACTACAGCTCTACACTCCTTCCTGTAGTTTTATATTCAAAGCAAAAATTCTTTAATCCAACCTCAAAATGTCATTCGATAATTTAACCTCAAAAATATCAATGAGGTGGTAGCATTCGGTGACCAGCAACCACGAAACTGCGATAACCTAATCTCAAATGGCATTGAATTGGTTGCATTTAGCGATGCGGGAGGATTCACAATGATATACAACAGAATGTTTGACCTCCTATCAATGTTTTTGGGGTAAGATTTTGTTGACTGGATGATAAATAAACTAGTCTTCCTTATAAAATTTAGAAAGGCTGCTTGAAGAAAGAAAACCCGAAGCAGAAATAAGCTCCCAAAATTAAATTTACAGTTATAGAAAAATTTTAAATTAAATCTTATATTAAAAGGTGTCTACCAAGATAAAATTTTACCGAAAACCTACAGAAAGTGTAAAATTAAAAAAAAAATAGTAATTCTCAAAGACCTAACTGCAGAACTACAAACTAGTACTTGATTCAAGTAACTTGAACGATCGTTTTAAATACAAACCCAGCTAACTTTGGCCAAATAACGGTTATAGCTGAGATAACAGCTTCTCCATGAAGAAATTATCAAAAATAACACAGAAACAGCTGCTAAAAATCTGAAAGTTTTTCATAAATTTACAAGGAATGAAAGAAATCGCTGGAGACTTGAACGTTCGATTCAGATACAAGCCCGATTGTCGGGTTACAATTATTGAGATTACTGCTAATCTATGAAAGAAATATCATAATAATTAATTACACAAAAACAGCTGCTAAAAATCCAAAACTTTTACACAAATTTACGAAAAATTGCGCAATCGCTGGAGACTTGAACGATCGATGAAGGTACAAACCCGATTAACGTTTCAAAATAAAGGTAACAATTATAATTACTGCTTATCCATAAAGAAAATATTGTAAATAACACAAAAACAGTTGCTAAAAATCCGAAATTTTTTCATAAATTTCCAATAGATGAAAAAATTCTTGAAGATTTCAACGATCAGTTAAGATACAAACCGAGCTAACGTTGGCAAAATAACGATTATAACTGAGATTACTTGTCCATGAAGAAAATATTGTCTTCTTCTTCTTTCTTTCCGGGATTAGACGACTCACCCATTCCGGCTTCACCACCTCTTCCTCGGTCTGCCTTTCCTACCTTTTGGTTGATAGTTCATGGCTTGTTTAGGTAAGCGATTGTCCATCACTCTTTGTACATGGTTCTTCCAGTCTTCTTTATATTGCGCTGTTTTAGCTGTTACTGAATATACGAGGGGAGTTTCATGTATTCTAGGCCTAATACGAAAACAACGCAATAATCAAAAAAGTACTTTTATCTTTTAATATAGTCTCCTTTTAGTTGAATACATTTTTCAGAATGTTTAATTAAGTCTTGCACACCCTTTAAAAAATACTCTGGAGTTTTCCCCTGAAAATGGGCTAAAACAGCTTCTTGGACTTCATTGTCGGTTCTGAAATTCCTCCCTCTTAAGTCCGCCTTGAATTTAGAAAACAAAAAATAATTACTGGGGGTAAGGTCCGGACTGTACTGGGGGTGGTCGATTTCTATGAAACCGCATTCACGTATGGTAGCCTTAGCAATAGCTGCTGTGTGAACAGGCGCGTTATCATGAAGTAACAAAATTCCTCGACTAATCTTTCCTCGGCGTTTCTCTACAATAGCCTGCCACAACTTATAAGTAATTGTTGCATAATATTCACCATTCACCACTGTATTCCTTTCTTTAAAATCTATTAGCAGAATTCCCTTCGAATCCCAGAATATTGTGGCCATAACTTTTTTTGTGCCTTTGGTGACTCTGGCCTTTTTCCCTTCCTCACCGAAATAACTTTGACCAGTGGTTTACAATGGAAAATGATGGTGAAGTATCCCCATACACAGCATACATCCGTTCTTTAATTTGTATCGGTTTCAAACCTTCTTTCTTAAGAAATTTGATCACAGCTCTGTGTTCGATTTTGGACATCTTCAAAAATTAGCTAACAAGCACTTACATTGACAAGTGTCACTTCTTCACTGATCTAGATAGCAACTCAATTACTTCGTCAATGGTAACTGAGATATGTAGCTGTTATAGCACGCTAAACTTTTTTCCAAATTTATATTAGAAGTATAGCAGGCCGAGAATACATGAAACATCTCTCGTATATTTAGTTCTTATCTGATATCCACACTTCTAAATCTATCTTCTCTTGCACATCCTTTTACCGATCCTAAGAATTTCATTTCTGACGTCTGGATACCTTGTAAATCTCCTTTAATTTGGTTTTCTAGTTTTTCGAGACTTACAGTAAAGTAGGCGTTGCCATTACTTTAGTTGTTTTCCTTCCTAAGACTCGTTTGAGTAATGTCTTTATTCTTTTCGTAAGTGATAACGCAGCCTAGATATTTAAAATGTGCCACTTGTTCAAGTATTGTGTTGTCTATTACCATTTTTGTTCTCACGAGGTTGGAACCAACGAAAGCCATAGTCTTAGTTTTCTTAGTTGAAATTTTAAAATTGTATTAATTTGTCACATGTAATCTGTAAAGAGTCGTCTGTAGTGCGTCCTCGCTGTATTATGACTTGGTCGTCGGCAAATAAAGTGGTGTTTAAGGATGTTTGGTTCAATCGTATACCTGGACGTACTTTTTTTTCCACTCTCTAATCAGATCAGTATCTTCAACAGCTAAAGTGTTGTTATAGAGGCTTTGCATAATTTTTACCAAATGAAGCGGATATCCCCTTTCTATTATTTATGTTATATCATAGTTTTTGCCTATCGACGCGATCAAAAGTCTTTAGTCTTTACATAGCCTACAAAAGCTAGGTGTGTCTCCAGATTAAACAGTCTTCTTTTTTGTATTATTTGATTTAGAATAAACACATTATTGTCTGCACAGGACCTTCCTTTACGGCAACCTGCTTGTTCTTCTACTAATATAGCATCTGAGATCTGGAGTCTGTTGTTTATAATTATATAAACTATATATTTTGTGTGTTGTATTTAGTAAGCTTATCCCCAGATAGTTATCGGTGTTACTCAGTGGCGTAGCTAGTATCTTATTTACAGGCGCTCGAGCGCCTGTAAAAATCTGTTGAGCGCCTGCAAAAATATGTTCTACGACTACTATTTTTTTTTAAATAAATTACGTTTTTCTTTCTTGGTTGTTCCAACCTTCTAACGACTTAAAAGGTGAAAAGTACATTGTTAGTAGTTGAACATTAAAATGCTGAGCGCCTGCAGCTAAATAATTCTGGCTACGCCACTGGTGTTACTTCGTATTACTTTTTTAAATATCGAAATTATCTTGACCGTTCTCCACTCATTCGGTAATTGATATCTCGTCCAACACATATTAAATACAGCATTCGCCAGAATAAACAATACCGAAACTTAGAGTGTTGAGGAATTGCGCGCACAATATGCATCCGTCATATTTGTCATTAGTTGTCATATTAACGTTGCACTGGTGTTAAAATCGTCTTGAAAATGACTCTTACAACTGAGGAAAAGAGTGATTATAGTGGAACATTATTTCCGCTCATACGGAAATGGACGAGATAATGGGCCAAGTTTGAGACAGACAAGTCTCAGAAAAATATCGACAAAAGTTCAACAAAGAGGTCCCAAGTAAAAGTGTAATGTAAGCAGTTGTTGAAAAATTTCGTCGCACTGGTAGTGTGCGTTCTTGATCAGGTCATACAGTCTCCGAAAAGAAGCCTTCGACGAGCCGCATATAAACTGAATATCAGTGAAACATCCACACGTCGACTGTTCAAATCTATTGGTGGTTAGCCATATCGCATTCAAATTGGACAACGCCTAAACGCCGCGGACAAACGTGCAATAGAAGTTTACTGTAGACGAGTGTTGAGACCCTGATTTCTTGAAAAACGTATGGTTTTCGGACGAAAGTCGCATTCACCTTAACGGTTACATCAATCGACAAACAACTAGGTTCCTTGGATTCCAACGTCCAGACGTGATTGTAGAGAAACCACTCCACAGTCTGCAAAATCGTTATGAAGCTTGTTTGCGCCGCAGTAATATACATTTTGAACATTTAAATTATAAAAATTAAAAAATAAATACAATTTTCATTTTCGGTACTATTTATTTTGCCGAATACTGTAAATGCAGGAATCTAAATTTTAGCAACACAACGCCATATTTTGTATATTGTAAATAACAATAAAACAACTGCTAAAAATCGGAAACTTGAACGATTGCTGAAAATACAAACTCAACTACTTAACTTGAAGAATCAGTTACGATACACACCTGACTAAAGCAGTATAACGGTTACAATTGAGGAATTGAGAGTACTGCTTCTCCACCAAGAAAATAACGTAAATATCACAAAAATCCGAAACATTTACAAAAAAATTTAAAATCGCTGAAAACTTGAACATTCGATTAAGATACAAACCTGACCAATGTTTGCAGAATAAAGCTACAAGTTATTACAGAAAGCAAATTTGGAAATTCTCAAAAAACGTAATTGCAGAAACTAGAAAAATATTAAAAATAAATATTCTAAAATATTGCATTACAAACACAGAAAATCACATCTTTTTAGCATATATCGTAATATTACAAGAATATTAAAATTCAAAGCATTCTACAAGATCGTAGCTCAATAGTAAAGAAAAATCAATTACCGAAGTGTACAGGAAATACTCGTATGTATGTACAACCATTGTGCAATTGTAAAATTTGTCTTTGTAATATCTTAACAAACGTTAAGCGCATTTGATGTTGCTTGTTATCTTATAACATGTAACCAATATAAAGCGGTGTTACGAAGCTGAGACATCGTCTCATAATGATGTGAACATTGCCAATCTTTTATGCATACCTCTGTAACTGGGATTTTAAACAAGTGATTGGCGGGATGTATCTGGTTGGATTATATCTTAATAAGCTTCAAGGTTTATATAACGTAAATACTCAGGAAAACCCAGGCCTGGACTGGCCCAGGCGGGAGGGCGGGGATCCCCTCAAGAAAAGAGAGAGAGAGAGAGAGAAAGAGAAAAGAGGAAATTTTAAAGTGTAAAAAGGATAGCGAAAGATAGTTTTTAGCCTCATAACTTCAAAGGGGCCCCCAGAAAACACTGAGGCCCCCCTGATAAAAAATAAAAGAGGAAACAGAATGGAAATTTTAAAGTACAAAAACTCAAAAATAATGTGAACCGTGGGAAATTCAGCGTATACTTCAATATGTTTGAAATTTTCAGCCCAGCAGCTACAGAGGGGCCCCCAGAAATTTCTGAGGCTACTGAGGCTAGGGCGCTGCACCTACGTTCTACCCATTTAAAAGTTGGGGACCCCAAGGAAGACGGCTCCCGCCGGGGCCCTAAGCCCTCCAGTCCGGCACTGGGAAAACCCTGTTTCTTCAAAACCAGAAAAATCGCCCATCTCTCAAAGTGAATTAGCTTAATTAAAAACGGAGCACGCCTTCGTATTATGAAATATTAATAAAGTGGCTACTTTGTAAATAAGTAACATAGTCAGAAGTAAATTAATTTGGTAAAAACTGTAAGTAAGTTTCTTTAATTTGGAATTTAGTTTAACAACGCAAAACAACCTAAACGTAATTTATGCAAATTAATAATTTGCATTAAAATAAAGGCATTTTTATTTAACAAAATCTAAAGAAAAAATAAAATTTAACCTAGGAAACATTTGCTGATAATTTAAAGTTTTTTGTTTAAAAGCACCTAAGCACCTAAGCATTTTCTATTTAAAAAGGAGCCGAAGAAATTGCTCTTGCCCAACTTTTTATTAATTTATTAATTATTTTATTAATACGTACGAGAAGAATGCATGGTACAAGCAATTTTATGGTTCAAACGATAACTGGCGAGTTCAACAATAAATTAAGATCTGTCTAACGTTAGCAAAACAATGATTATAACTGAAATTACTGCTTGTTAGCTAATGCTGGAAATACCGCAAATACCACAAAAACGGTTGCTAAAAATTCAAAGTCTGTTCAGGTATTTATGAAAAATTTAAAAATCGCTGGAGATTTGAACGATCCATTGAGATGCAGATCCGGCTAAAAATGTTGAAATAATGGTTCGAATTAAGATTACTTCTTATCAATCACACAAATATAACACTAAACATCGGAAAGGTTTTCATAAATTGTTCAAAGAAAAAAATCACCCAGATTGGAACAATCGGTTAAGATACAAACCCGACGAACGTTGGCAAAATAACACATCAAAGTTGCCAAATTTCCAAAACTTTTTTATAATTATACAAAAACTCAGAAAATCTTTGGAGATTTTAACAATCAGTTAGTTTAAGACACATACCCGACTAATATTGATAGAATATTGGTTGAAAGTGATACTACTGGTTGCGAGTTATAAAGGTATCGTAAATAACACGAACATCGTTTCATAATAAGTATACTAAAATCTATAAAATAGCCGAAAACTTCAACAAACATGTTAATTACGACTGCATAAAAGTTGCTAAAAATCTAAAACATTTTTATTAATACATTGTTGTGGTATTTAGACATATTTTCACATTTATACAACATTTATTCAACACACATCACACAATTTAACATACAAAATTACATTCCGTTAATACATTTTAATTTTATGGTTAATACGAAATATAATATTTGCTTCAATTTTTATGAGAAACTATATTAAAAGTAATTTGTATAAACAATTTTAAATGTCTGAAGTCCAGCAAAGTTAAATGATCCATGATGAAAGTGGAAAATTGAATCGTCAAGTATGTATTCATTGTTAAGGCGCAGATTAGTTATGCCAACATCCTCTTTATTTTGGTTTTTAAAGTTGAAATTCTGAGATAGGTTGATTTCTTGGTGTATTATTTTTCAATTTCCAGGGTAGAACATCAGATTAAATTATAAAATTTAATAAAACTTTTCAAGTTTTTGAGTATTTTTTTCCACATACTTCATATTAATCCTTACCCTGAGATTCAACATGACACATTACATGATAACACAATATGTATTCGGCTTATTTTATTTTCAAGTTCAAGGTTGATATCAAGTATCACTACAACTTTATTTTGACGTTCCAACGTGGGACTTCAATTACATTACAATTTTATTGGCTATCCCAACGTGGTGTTTTTAATACCAAAGGGAATAACAGAACAATATACGTATAAACTTAAAAAATTGTAGACATTTTAATGATCGATTAAGACACAAACTTGGGTAACGTTGGCAAAATAACGGTTACAGTTTACTTACTGCTTATTAATTATAAAGCTGGCATAAATAATACAAAAGCAGTTGCTAAAAATCTGATACTTTTTTGTAAATTTATAAAGAATGAAAATAATTGCTGGAAACTTGAACAATCAGTTAAGATACAAACCTGACTAATGTTTACAAAATAAGGTACGACTACTTCTTCACAATCATTAAACGGGTCATAAAATAAGACACAAAAGTTGCTAAAATTTCGAAATATTATAAAGATATAGTAAAACTCGGGAGACTTCAACGGTTGATTAAAATACAAACCCGATTAAGAACGACAAAACACCAATTAAAAGTAAGATCAATACTTACTTGTTAAACAGAAAAATATTGCAAATAATAAAAAAGTTACTAAAAACCCAAAACTCTTTTTTTTTTCTTTAGTAAACATATAAAAACTCAGAATACCGCTGCAAACTTCAACGCAGTTTTAGAGCTTAAACAATAACTGGCATAGCATACGCTTCTAAAGACAGCAAATCTAGCTTAGCTGAGTTTTAACACGATTTTCGCACTGTGCTTATCCCAGTTTAGGTTTTTAGCTACGTGTATAATAATAAAAATGATATCCTTCGACACCACATATTTTTATTTCTTTATGGCAATACATCCACTTTAAGAAGTAGTATTTCCAATATTAGTTAATCTGCGAACGTTAAACATACATAGTAAATTCTGTTTTGTTTATAAGTTTCTTTTACACAATATGTTAATAACGCAATCAATAATTTTTGGTTTTTGAAAAACACCACAAAAATCTGTACAATGATATTATCCAGAATAACGGACGATTAGATCACAACTTAAAGTATTTAGTAATAGAACATTTCTGTGTAATGAAAAAGTAAAGTTCCCAATATGGTTCCTTGCGATACTACAAATCAGTGGCGGTTCGTGACTTTATGAATGGGTGAAGCAGATTATTAGGTCCCCACTCACCCCTTTGGGAATTGAGCTGCAGGGGCAGCCCCCCGGTTGTACGCCAATTAAGAGAAAATTAAGAAGACAGATAACAAGACATATATACACTCAGAGAGATGGATAAGCGAGGGACATTCAGAGAAATGAAAAACGTGGCAGAAAGGCATAAAGGACAGAGATCGGTAAGAAGGCAGATATCGACATACAGCGAAACAGGCACCCATAGACAGTCAGATAAACAGACAGAGAGGCACCTAGTCAGATAAAAGATTCAGGCAGACGCGGATAGTAGACAGACAATCACATGCAAACAGAGTCAGACAGACAAACAGCCGGTCGGGGACAGATAATAAAAGAAACAGTACGATTTGCTTATTAAAAAATAAATAATAATATTTACCGACCGATAGCGAGACAGTCAGAGAAATGGGCAGCCGCATTTTCACACAGAGCGATATAACCCAAGTAGACAGCATACAGGCATTGAAAAGTACAGGAAAACAGGCAAATAGTGGCAAACAGCCGAACCGAGGCTAGATAAGTGCAAATATCCTGATTAGGAAAATGCTTCAAGTTTAACGATTTCCTTTGCGTTAGTTTAGTTGATTGTAGCTTCATCCACTGGAAAACCTTTTCCCTTACGTACGACTACTCCTGAGTTCTGTAGCTTTTGGATTAATAGTCTAACATATTTACCTCGGTAAAAAAAGTTTATAAAATCTAAAAGTAATCTTCTAATTTAGAAGCTATGAAGTTAAATAATCGATTAGAGATTGCTTCAGTCAACTTATAAATGATTAAATCATGCTAAACTTCGGATAACACGTTTTGTACTTTAAAATGCTTAAAAGCTAAATTTCATGTTTTACTTTGGAAAACAGGCTTAGATGCTTAGACATTGCTAATTATTATCCAGTTTTCTGTGGTAGAGTTTTACTACTTCGTTGATAGCTAAAGAGTAATTAGAGTTGACAAAAGAACACAATCTTTATTTACTAATGTGTTATTTGCCATACGAATTCGAATTTATTTTAATTTAGCCAATCGTTGAAGGCTCCTATGAATATTTAGCAATATTAGTTGGATTTAATTTTATTTTCTAATATTTCTTTAACGAATTTTTTCAAATAGTTTCAGCTGATTTTTTATTAGGACTTGTTTAAAATTTATAAGCTTATAAATGTATGTCAAGTTATTGCTGTTGGAGTCCATAGTCGTTACTTATTAATTTATTTTTAATTGCTTTCGAATTTTTGATTGGCCATGCATTTTTACGAGTTCTTTATATAAAATCATCGATTTCTCTTGAATTTTTTTCAAGGACTTAAAAATAAATTTAGGTACATCAATTGTAACAGTTAGGTATAATTAATCTAATAGTAAAGTTATTACGTGTGTTTTTTCTGCAAGGAATAAGACAGCTGGTATTTTAAAACTTCGAGTACTGCTTACTTTTACGTACTGAAACAATCAATCATTGAGGTACATAAAGATCCGTCAAACAAAACGGTTCTAATTTGAAACACGTGTTCTCTTTGTTAAAAATTCTCACCTGCTCACTCACGCCTACAATCACGCATGCAAGTAAGCAATTGAGATGCTTTTATGTGGGGTGTGTGTGTGTGTGTGTGGATGAGTTAACCAACTAATTGAAACAACCGATCATTTCTTGTCGATTTTCGTTCAGGTGTTACTGACATCGTCGTGTGTTATTCAGGTAGTACCGTTGAATTTTTCGTGAAGTAGCCAGAAGAAGATACTTTTTTTATCTAAAATTGAATCGGTTTCAGTAGGTGGACGGCCAAATCTATTCGCATATAAATGAAATATTGTTCTTATCCATTAAACTTGCTTTAATTGATTATTGACTAAATTTCACTATGATTTATGTTTAACGTAATCACCGGTTTCTTGCCGCGAAACTTCCATAAAAAAGTCCATCCATTTCGTTTGAGTCAATCCTATTAATATTTACAGGTGTAAGGAGCCGTATTACATGTGTATTTGGGTAGTTTCCGATGTAAGGTATATAGTCGAGCTACTTGTTATTGTATACTAAATTAAACACGTAACCAAATTTGGTGAAGTTATTAATCTTGCTTAAATTATATACGGGCTGAGTTAAATTTATTCCTGGTAGCCGCAGTAGTATTTGATGTTTTCAGCATTTGAAATTATTTTAAGGTCGCTTGATGAGGATGCCCATAAATTTACAAACTGGAATTTGATATTTAAATACGTTTAAAATATATTATAAGTTAGTTCGAGAAATTAGCGAGTTTTTTAGTTTTTTTTAAATAATTAATCATACTTAACGTTTTTAAATTTAAATTTTATATATTAGCGGCTTTATTTAGTTTTCGGACAGGAATATTTCGCTAATTAGCATTATTAATTTCTAAACTGTACTAGCCTGAATTTATTTGAAAATGTGAAGAACATTGGGAAAATTCAGTAAATGGGAAGCTTTAGTGATTAAAACTTAACCTCAAAATGTAAGTGTGACGGTTGCATCCTGGATTCACAATGACATACGTTTTCAAAAGCATAATAAAATTTTATTGATCGCTTGTTACTGAAAAATTAAGCTTGAATTCGAAGATGTGAAAGGATTTACAGTGACGTATTTTTAGAAAATATTGCCGATCGCTAGCTCGAGTTAAAATTTTGTAGGTTGCATGGTTCCAGCTCTGGAAATTAAATGTAATTACAAATTTGCTATATTAAAACTTCTACTAAAACTTTATAGAAATTTTGTTAATTCTACGTAAATTATCTCATAAATTCAATAATTTAAATAAAAGTTTAAGTCAACCGCTTGAAAATATTCTCTTCCTTTTTAATTTTCAAAAAATATACTGTAGAACACTTAAAAGGGCGTATTACTTAATTGAACACTTCTTTAAAAAATTTACAGGTTACCAGGACCTACCTAATTACATTAATCACATAAGAAATTCGAAGAGACACATACGTACGTGACATCACGGTCTGTAAAAATTAAAAGCCGAAAAGTAGGTGCAATAATAAAAATATATTACAGGGCGGTGTATCTTCCTTAATCTTATTACCCGACGAAAACAATCTCCCGATAATCTCAGCGTGAAACGAATTTTCGATGTGCGAGATAATCATTAAAAAAATGCGGAAAGCAATCAAAAATCCACGCACATAAAAAATATGTAATTAAACTACAGTTAATATATAATAAAAATCGCGTTCCTTGTGACCTGAACGTAACCCTGATCTTATCGGAAATTGCAGTTACATGTTTCACAATAAATTTGCGGTGCGAAACGCACCGAAATGCATTTTCGTGAATTATATCTGCGGAGATTTTTAAAATTGATTAAAACCGGCACGTGTTAAATAGCTAACGGCTTTTTTTTTATTAAATCATCCCTTTGAATCTCGCAGGTATCTGAAACAATGGGTCGCAATTTTCACCTGTCTGTCCGTTCTGGCCAATTCTTTATCTGATGTTTCAACGGCAATTAGGTGTCGTTTATTGTATACGCGGTGCCGTTTAAACCCCTTCGTGTTTTCAATTCAAAGACACCGATTTTGTAAAATATATTTGAAAAGGAAAGGTATTTTATAAATCTTCGCTCGCTTTAAAAAATAATAATTAGTACGAGTAGTAATGATTTACGTAGGGTTAGATGATTCATGATTATATCCAGCTATTAGTTGAAGCAATTAATTACAAATTATGCATATCACGTCCGTTATTGATGCAACGATTAGCCTCGCCCTTCTAAATATTAGATATTGATTCCCTGTACAAATTGGTTTTACATGCTGCATAACTGTTTTAGATGCACCAAACAATGTTTATCGACATATAATACGTATATATTCATTATCATTCATCATTCAACATCGGAATATATCCTAAAACTAACCTTCAGACTTAAATTAAATTCAAGCAAATTAAATTAGTCGAATTTTAAGGTTGGGGTTACGTTACAGATCTAGCATTGAAATCTCCAAACAAAAATTGCGTTTCCGTACAATTTACTTGTGTAACGTTAAGCAAACTATATCAATTGAATAATATTTACTTGAAAAAGCATCAAATTGAAGTTTTAAAACTAACTTTCAACTAATAAAATTAAATTCGCTCAACTCAAATAGCATTAAATTATTGGAAATAATAAACGAAAATACAGTTGAAAATTTAAATAAAATCTCCGTCCGTGCAAAAAATATTGTATGTACCACAGGCGTAATAAACGACTTTAGCCCTTGGCGTGTTATAACCCTCGACTAAAGCCTCGGGTTATAATATTCACGCTGCGGGCTAAAATCGCTTTCCTTACGCCCTTGATACATAAATAACTATTTTGAATATTCATAATGTTTAAAATGATAAAATAATTAAATAAATTATTTAATAATAATCTTTACCTTTTTTAAATAATCTTTTTTGCAGTCAGTTACCCATTACTTTGCAAAAGAAAATGCGCAGAAGAAAAGCAGAAGGTAATGGCAAGCGCCAGTTTAAAGAACTTAGGGAAAGTGAGTTCTTATTTATTGCGGGTCCTTCAGGAGAACCGTTGTGCATTGTTTGCGAAAGCACTATCTCAGATAATAGAAGATATGATCTTAACAGACACTATAGAAAACATCAAACTAAATTAAAAGAAAAACTGAAGTTAGTTCCTGGGTCTGAGTTACGGAAAGAATATGTGGTTAAGAAAAAGGAAGAAATAAAAAAGAGACCAAATATATTATATTTATGAAACGAAGTTGTGAAAGTGTGGCAATGCTGGAAGCATCTTATGAAATTGCTTTTGTGTTGGCTAAAAAACACAAGCATTTCTCTGATGGAGAGGAAGTCGTTAAGCCCTGTCTCGAAACAATTGCAATATATCTTGGTGATAAGAATATGGAAAGAAAAGTGCTGTCCAAGCAAACAGTTTTCAAAACGCATCGAAGAACTTTCCCATGATGTTACTGAGCAATTGAAAGACCATGTTTATGCTTGTTCTTTCTTTTCTTTAGCCTTGGACAAATCCGCTAACATATGTGATGTAGCCCAATTAATCATTTTATAAGAGGAATTGATGGTTATTTTAACTTCTTTGAAGAACTTATCGGTCTTAAGTCAGTTCATGGAAAAACTAGAGGGTAAAACATATTTAACAAAGTAAAGTCATGTCTAGAAAATCAACAACCAGATTCTAGTTAGCTGATCAGCGTTTGCACTGATGGTGCACCGTCAATGGTAGGTAGAGTTTCTGGGACTGTAACTTCACTTGAAAGGTTTTTAAGTCATTCTCTACTAAAGTATCACTGGATTATACATGGAGAGTATCGGTGTGGAAAAACTCTAAATTTGAAGCATGTTATGATACCAGTTGTAAAGTGTGCGAATAAAATTAGAGCAAGAGCGTTAAACAGAAGAGAATTCAGAGCAAATAGTCAACTGTTAGATATTGAATATGGTGATCTCATCCTTCATTGTGAGGTGCGCTGGCTTTCTAGAGGATAAGTTCTCAGTAGATTTTGGAAACTGAATGACAGTGTTTGTAATTTTTTGGAAGAGGAGGATGAGCTGCATGAGGAAGAATCCCCGTTATGTGATGAGAAATAGCTATTTGATTTAGAATTTTTAGTTTATGTTACCAGCTACCTCAGTGATCTAAATTTGAAACTGCAGGACAAGAACAAATTGTTTCCTAGCTTAGTAAATGACATCAGTGCATTCAAAATGAAATTAAAACATACAACATAGCGAATCTGTTGTTATAACTATATAATAATGGCAACTTTACAGAATATACTTAGAAACTCAGATTATTGCAAGAGGCCTTTAATTAGCAGTCGTTATAGAGATTTTGCTGAAGAAGAAGACTGCATACTTGCATTTATAAATCCCTTTTCACTTACTGAATAAGACATTTTGACGATGCCTAAGTAACATACAAATGGAACTTATTGATCTCAAAACCAATTCTTTATTGAAAATAAAATTTAATGAACTTCCATCGGTCCCAGATGCTTGTGATGTAATTAATTTCTGGCGATCTTTGCACTGTGAACATTTTCCAGAACTGAGAAAATGTACTCAGAGGTATATTATGTGTCATTTATTTAAAATTGTTAAAAGTGTCTATATTACCATACCCATACATGTATATAATAAATCATTTTATGCATAACTGTTAAATACTATATTAACATATTTTAAAAGGGCTGAAAAGGGTATAAGATTGTATGAAACTGAAAAATGAAAAAATTGACGCATGAACTATAAAAGGTTGGCCACCCCTGGGTTAAGACATTCCACTACAACGCGCACCATCTCGGAGTCAAACCTGAGACGGCATTGTGAACCAAAACACAATAGTGGAATAGGGGTAGGCGGTTGTCGAAGACGCGGTGCTTACCACATAACCCGTCCGCAAAGCGTGCGGACAACCGAGGTATGAAAGCTACTTAGAAGTCCTTAACCCTCCATGTTGCCGGCCACACTCACTCGCAGGGTGCAAGTGCCGTTACGTTTACCTTATACATGTATTGAAATCTTCAAACTTTATTCGTAGCTTTGTAACTTTCTTTCATAATCTTTAATATTTTGATAATGAGCTGTCAATATTTATTTAAAAAAATAAAGGTCAAGCCTTGCTAAGACTACAATTATTTAAAAAAAAGCCATATAATCTTCATATAAATGTTTCGTTTATTGTTTCGAATTTGATACATTTAAGTTGATCGAATTGAGTTTAATTTTGTTGGTTGAAAGTTAATTTTAAAACTACAGTTCGAGATTTCTTCCAGTAAATATTATTCTATTGTTGGGAATTGTTCGAAGACGTAATTTTCGCTTAGGAGATTTCAATGCCAGATCGGTAGCATAACCCCAACCTTAAAATTAAGTTACTAACAATACGATTTATTAATTTTTTTAACGGCACTTACACTCAGCGAGGAAGTATAACCAGCAACACGAAGGGTTAAGGCCTCCTAAGTCGCTTTCATACC
Source organism: Melanotus villosus (assembly GCA_963082815.1). Taxonomy (NCBI): domain Eukaryota; kingdom Metazoa; phylum Arthropoda; class Insecta; order Coleoptera; family Elateridae; genus Melanotus; species Melanotus villosus. The sequence continues at coordinate 80,886,252 of OY720420.1, forward strand.
TCGGTTGTCTCGCACGCTTTGCCAATTCCCAATTATTTTCGATGACTGGGTAGGCCACCCGCTGAGCATCCGACTTGGGTTTGACACTGAGACCTTCCGCGCCGTAGTCGAATGCCTTAACCTTAACCACTCGGCCACTGCTGCGATTACGATTTTTTAATTATATTAATTTGATATAGCGTTGGTTTATTTTTTTTTATTGAATTTACACATCAAGCGTAAAAAATTGTTGTTGCTACGATTATTACAAAAAGGCCAATCTTCATATAAATACAATTTTCGTCTAGTTTCGAATTTAATTCAATTTCGTTAGATGAAAGTTAGCTTTAAAACTAAAATTTGATACTACTTCAAGTAAATGTTATTCCATTAATATAGTTTTCTCAATGTTGCGTTAGTAAATTGTTCGAAAACGCAATTTTTACTTAGGAATTTCAATGCTAGATCTGCAACATAATCCTAACCTTAAAATTAAACGACTAACAATACAATTTATTAATTATATTTGATACATATTTCACGTTTACTATTTATTTCATTACTAAAATTATTTTTTAATTAGTTTTAAACAGAATAAATGGAATTTAACAACACACTTGCTATACATGCATTGAAATCTCCGAAGTTTATTCGTAGCTCTGTGAATTTCTTTTATAATCTTTAAAATTTTGCTTATGAGTTAATATGTATTAAAGAAATATAAATATCAAACATTACTAAGAATATTTCACTACTTACACTATTTACAATTATTACAAAAGAAGCCAAATAATCATTTAAATACAGTTTTATGGTTTTGAATTTAACTCAATTTTATTTGATTGAATTTAACTTGTTTAAGTTAGTTTTAAACTATATTTCACCTTAAAACTGCAGTCTGATGCTTCTTCAAGTATTTTTTATTCAATTATGTATTACAATTTCCTCAATATTGCATTAGTAAATCGCACGTTAAAGCAATTTTTACTTGCGAGATTTCAATGCTAGATCACCAACGTAACCTCGATCTTAAAATTATACAACTAACAATACAGTTTCATTAATTATATTAAAATAAGCTAAGACATTTTGTAAAAAAATGACCATAAAACCCGTGCATTATTTCTTCCTGTCTTTTTTCTAAGAAAATCCTTGCGTAGATTTTTTTACAAAAACCGGCTTGTCATAACATTATCTGTTCAGAGTAAAACGCTAATAGGTTCGGTTTGAACGTGTTCGATATCCCGGAACATAGACATATGAATAAATGAATTATAATTGGTATTAAATGATGAATGAACCGTAGCATAATTTGGCGACGACGCCTACGCAATATAATAGAATAACATACCTACATACGTCTGCTGGTGTTCAGGTTTTACTACGGTAACCTTTCTGCAAATGGAGTGATTCATTACGCATTGTTATCCATTATATGTAAATATATGGGTGGTTTACACATGGACACATGTGAAACCTCTGTTAAAGTATTGTTCACACTTACTTTAAACGTTGAGCTTAAAGACAATGCGCATAATTTTCCAACTTGAATTACTTGGGTCGTTTAAATTTGGGTTTCCTATTTTTTTTACCTTGTTTTAAGCGTTTCGTTAATTGATTTACTGTTTCTACTAAGATAATTTCTTGTATGGCTTTTCTTCCCATCTTGCATTATTGTATTCGTTCCTAGTATTGTATTTGTAATTATTTGTTTATTTGATTCTAGGGCGAGTTCTAGGCTTGCGGGTGCCAAGTATCTCAATAGTAATTAATTGTAAACCGACATTCGTATTTCACGAGCTGCTGAGCTGAAATGAAAATGTAAAGTCTGAAGCTTTACTGCCGTAGAACTTGGCTAGACATTAAAGTTCCCACCTGTAAGGGTTCGGCGGCGCCACAGGCGTGGTACGATTCTATTCACTTGTTTTGGTGATTTTTAATAGAATCCGACGCCATAAGTGGTTTCGCTAATAATTCAATCAAGAAATGCTTTTATCAAGTACAATGCCAGTTTGGTTGTTAAGAAATTCTATTCTCAGAAGAAAACAAATCTAGTTGCATAAAGTGTTTCTGTGTAAACAACGATCGTAGTATAAATCAAACGGCATGGCACGTTTATCATGCTGAAATTAACTACTGTCTGGTTTTGGTTGGGTTATCAAAGCTGTAACCATTTATGTGGATATCTCAAATAGGGACGATGCTATGTTGGATGATACTGACTTTTTAAGAAGTTTCGTTTAGGTCATGCTGGACCAAACTTGCAGCTTGAGTTTTGTGAATTTTGTGAAAATGTTGCGTATTTGTATGTCAAAGTTTAAGCCTCCCTGATCGTCTAGCCTAAGCATCTTTAAGCTTACTTTTCTTCTAGATCGCTCCAAAATAAAATTTAAAAAGAATTATGGCTTAGTTCTTTGATTACTTAACTGTTAAAATAAATGTTTTCTTAAATGGCACATGCCATATTGTTTCAGTTGATTTGTGTAGGAGCTTATCCGTCCGACAAATTTATTCGTGATGAGTTAATGAATACCTGTTCCTTCCTACTAAGAATCCGAAGGTTTCCGTTTGTTCCTTTTAATTAAATTAATAACGGTATACTCGCATCAATAAACAAAGCGTACGTCAATGAATACTTCTGCAAGTTTAATTTTAAGATTCAGTGAATTGAGATTTTATCTCATTTTCGGTTTTAAATCCTATACTATAATTAAGAATTAATTTTTAATATATCACGCAAACTCCTTTTTTAAAAAGGAAACCTGCGGCACATTTTCGATCAAAAGACGATAAAATTCACAATAAAAACCCGTCACAGATTTTGTTTCTTTTCGGTATTCGGACCTCAAAGCTGGGTCAGAAGTCATGTGATAGCGATGACCATCGAACATTCTTGAGGGCGTTAAACACATAAATATTCGACAACGCACAGATTTCTGCACGCAGATTATCTGATTTCTGCATAAAATTAACGACACCCTCGGTTGTGTTGCATAAAAATGCATTTTACATTCGAATACACTGCACTTTTGGTATTATGAAACGTTTTTAAATTGTTACTTCAGACTGAAAAGTAAATTGAAGCTTTGTTATTTTTTAGATTTCTTGTTGTTTTATTTTTATAATTTAATAATGAATGAAGTAGGATTACCTTCGATTTCAATAAATGCAAGGAGCATCGATCGAATCTATTATAACTTAAGAAGTCGCCTTCTTTAGTTCTTCAGTCAGCCTAGCAGGAATTATTAGAATTATGAAAAATTACAGTTTGGCCGCCCTTAAAAGATCAGGAAAATAAAACGATTGAAATGGAGTCTTAGAGATTCAAAGAAAAGGAAATACAGAACCGAGTTGAGTAAATACGGCAGCTTGTATTTAAAACTTGACTAAATGATATTCAATTATATTTACATAAGACAAAAACTAAGTAATGACATCGGAGGTTACAATACTAAAAAGTTTATATAAAACAATACTTACAACTTATTAAAAAGCTTTCAAATGAAAAATATTTGAATTTGATGTACAAATGATAATAATAAAAATCTTCTCAAAAGCGTTGATGTAATATTTATCGTTTAATATTAATAATAACCTCATCAAACAATGTTAAATAAAACAAACAAATCAGCTTAATCTTGGGAGATTTCAACGCCTCAATAAACAGCAGTCTCTTCCGTTTAACAGTTTGAGTTTGAATCTGTACTAAAATACAATTTGGGGATTATTTGGCAATAAAATTTTATCTAGAAAACGTGTTATTTATTTTTAATAAATATTGACGGCTCATAAACAAATTATTAAAAACATGGAACAAATCTACAAAGCTGGGAATTAACTTCGGATTTTTCTGTTGTTTAATAAATGCGAATTAAAACTCTAATTATTTTGTTTAAATATCGCTTTATACCTGTAATAGCTTTATTAATATAAATTGCAAAGCTGATTTTTGAAGTATTTGATAGAAAAAAATGAATCATTCTGAAATTAGCTGATATGGTTAACAGGTGATTTTAATTCTCAAAGAAATACTTCAAAATCCGCTTCGTTTCTAAACAACTTTAAGATTAGTATTAAGTAATCTTCAAACAAAATAATTAGAATCTTAACTCTTATTTATAAATTAACACTGAAAGAATTATGGTTTGCTAAACAGGCATGGAAATCTCCAAAAGTTATTCGCAGTTTTGTGGATTTCTTTTGCATTCGTTAATGTTCTGCCTATTGGCTATCAATATTTATTAAAAAATAAAAATTGAATCGTCTTAAAAGTATTTATTCTTATTGCTGGAAAACCAAACGTTCCTCACATAAATTGCATTGCAGTACTAATGTAAAATCAAGACACTAAATATGCACAACAGAAATTCTTGCTTATTCAAACGTTGAAATTTCCCAAAATTGTTTACTTAGTATGTTGATATTAAACGAGATATAAGATGTCAGAGCCTTTAACGACATTTTTTATTACTGTTACTTTAAATTCAAATGTTGTTCAAACCATAGCTGTGGCTAGAAATGTTGTTCGGAGAGGGTCTGATTGAGTAGGGTGCATGGATACACAAATTAAGAATTTTATACTTCCAGTCGATATATTAAATTTTAATTTTAGTTCAGTTTTGAGTAGGTTTGACCCCCATAATTCACCACCCTTTCTTGGTTCAAGATGACAAACAGGCTGTACATTACTTCGAAATAGATATGTCGATGCCACTGTCCAATTCTTATACCCGGTTTACATTCAGTCCACTTCCGTGGCAGTGAGCAGGAAAGTGAGCATGAAAGTGGACAGTGCGAGTAAGTAAACACGTCAATCACGTTGACCATGCTCCTGCCATTGCCGCTGCCCGACACTCCCTTCGTTGGCGGTATTTTATGCGGAAGTCAAAGGACAGATAGCGCGAGTGCCAGTGAGTGTTTACATTCTGCTCTCGCTCAGTTGCCGCCGAGCGCGCGAAAGAGATTTCTATAATTCTTCAGGCTAAACCGTAGGTGATACAAACTTCTAAAAGTTCTTTTTAGACTATAAACAACCTATCTAACTAGGTAAAATGAGTTTAAAACAAATTTATTGATTTTTCGTATTTTTAAAAATACGAGATTTTTATCCACCATCTCCTCTTGCGACGATGGCGTCTATTTTCTATATTTTTTCTTTTTAAAACACTCACATAGTTACATAAACTCAGGAGGTAGAGCGCTGAAGCTGCGCCTAATTCTACGTCCTTCACTGCCCAAGGTCGAATGCGAAGTATGAAGCAGGAATGTAAACACTCACTGCCTTCGACGTTGCCACAGAAGTATTTTGGAGAGTAAATACAGCAGCGCGAGGAGCAGTGGCAATGGCTGAATGTAAATGAGGCATTAAATGCGTTAGAATAACCCGTTCCTTTCTCGTTAATTGGTGGGGACTTTTCCAAATTTCCATCAGGCGTTTTACTAGGTCGTCCCATAAGTTCATGTGCATCAAAACTAGCAGAGTTTTTTTAGTTTTCTCTGAGTTTGTTTTTACATTAATCTAGTGACCTATGGTAACAATGACAAAAACAAGATGCTGTCAGTCATTTGACGTTTTGTTAGTGCAAGTTTACTTACGAGACCGTTTCGAACATAAGGTAATGCTGTGCGTTTGGTGGAATTTCGAAGGAATTCTGCACTTTGAACTGGTTCCCGAGGGCCGAGCTTTAAATGCAAGACTGTATTCTGAGAAGCTCGATAGAGTTTACGAAATACTGTGTGCTCGTTACCCCGCACGAATCAACAGAAACAAATCTTGGTGCACCAAGATAATGCTCCAGCACACAGATCCCGTTTGGTGCAGGAAAAATTTAAAAACATGGAACGAGTTGAAGTTTTACCTCATCCTCCGTATAGTCCAGATGTTATTTATAATTTAATAATTTTCAAGAAGTAGAAAACGCATGCCGAGAATTCTTTGCCACCAAACCAACACTGTGGTACCAACATCAAATTCAGCTCCTGACCGAAAAATGGACATGTGTTATTCAAAATAATAGATTATATTTCGAGGAATAAATGCTTTTTGCTTTTTCTAATTTTTTATTTTCTTAATTAATATATCATGAATGCACAAAGACTTATGGGACAACCTAATATTAAGCGAAGCTTTGGATCTGTGTGAGACCATTCTAAGTGGTATTCTTAATTTGTTTTGCTCGTGTTGGTTAGCTTCACTTGGTGCCTTACTAGTATTTGTTCTACTGACTCGTTTTCCGCTGCTTGATATGACGCAGCGTCCTCAAGCTTGCTACCTTCTATACCAGCATGGCTTGGTATCCAGATAAAGGTAGCCCTTTTATTTAGATTTTCAAGGATATGTAGTAGATCTACGGGGGATTAGTCAGGGTTATCAAACTACATATTTTTTTTATTATACATTTTTCCGGATCAGCTATACAAGAGCTATACACAGAACTGTTCATTGTACGTTTTCACTTGTCACTGTAATCGCATTAGGAAGTCAGTTCACTGCATAACTTCAATTACTAATTTCTTCTTCAGATGTTCACAATATATCTTGCGGTAGTTTGCCTTTGAGTCGTGAGTGGATTGATTTTTCTCCTGTTCCATAGTGGGTAGCGCCAGGGCATTCATCGAGTTTATCGGGGAAAGTTCTAATACATTTTTTGATAAATTGTTAAATTGTGGGCATTTGTCGTTCTCTATGTATTTGAACATTACGTACAAACCACGGTGAGTTAGTGGATATTCGCAGAATTTTATTCTGAAAGACTTGTAGCTTCTTTATAGGTCATAATTGGTCGTAGCAATGATTTATAGAAAAGCAGAGAGCAGCCGAGTTTTAGAGGGCTCTTGCGGTTTATTATCGGATATAACTGTGATAAACTTGTGTGAGCTTCATTCAGTTTCTTGTTTAAATGTAGCCTCCAAGTTAGGCATCTATCAAGATAGACTCCTAGGTATTTTACTACTTGATCAGGTCTATTCCATGGTACGGGTTGGTCATTTATTACGAAGTTATTTGGCGTAGCAGTTCTTCGCAAGGTAAAAATTTTTGCCTCGCATTTTGAAGGGTTGAGGTTTACTTCCCATTTTCTGAGCCAGTGGTTTAGTTCATTTAAATTTTCTTGGAGCTATTGGGCAGCTACATCAATGTTCTGACTTTGAGTAACGATTGCAGTGTCATCTGCATACATTGCTATGGTAGAATTGGGCAGGCGTGGGATGTCGTTCATGAACACATTGGTCCTAGAATAGATCCTTGTAATATTCCGGCCAGTATATCTTTGGTTATTGAGACAGTAGCTTTAATTCTGACTTGAAACTTTCTGTGATTATAATGGCGTTAGTTAGAGGATAAATCGTAAGGTTATGTGGCGTAGAGCTCTACAGTAAAACCACTGGCCATAGATGAAAGACTACAGCTATGTGTTTCTTGACCTAAAACGAAAGCACTTCCTGTACCCTTACATTTTGTAGATCCATCAATACATGTCAGCTGAGCATTGGGTATCTAATCATAGTTAATATCCCGAAAGATGATTCGGGAAACCTAATCTAGTAAAGTTTCCTTTTTGGCCTTTCCTAGTTCGGTGTTAGTATGGATTTGCGGTATTTCCCAGTGAGGTTTTTTCTAAATAATCTAAATGGTATCTCAATCCTGAGTTATTTACCGTCTCCTTCCACCGCACAAATAGACGTCTCATTACAATTGAAGGACTGGTAAATATTTCATAGTGCTCATCATCGTTTAGCATCCGTCGATTGGGATGATTGTTTTGTATCATTATTTTTAATCCATAATTCAGCAGCTCTGATAATCACTTAGCCGTGTCGTTATAAACGTGGTCTATGAGCTGAATTTTTTCTTATTTTACGGTGGGTAGGAGATGAACACGCTTAGCACCATTCTTGGAGAGACACGAAGAGACAAAGTGAAAAATCAGAATGTTAGAGAAGAATGTGAAATAATGGAGATAGTAAAATTTACTCGAGGAAGAAGAAAAGAGTGGAACGATCACGCCCAAAGAGCCGATGATGATAGAATTATTAAATTAGCAAGGGGGGGAAAGAGCCGGTAAGACTCCAAAAAAGATGGATACATTAACGGAAACTCCATGCTCTCAAAGCATGGGGACTTAACTTTTTGTAGAACTGACTTCTTTGAAATGGGAAGCAAACACATTAGAAGTTAAGAGGAGGTCCACGGCGTTCTGGCCTTTCACTAGCATTGCTGGCGATAGATTCGGTGCTTTCCTACGGCCTATCTTTCTGACCTTTCCCAATCTCCTTCGCTAGAGTATCTAGAGTTATTGTTGAAACTTAATTCTTCCAAGATTGCCTCTTACTCGTTAATATAGTTAGTCCAACGTGCTTGGGCTCTGTTCTTTTTTTATGTTTATTACATTTTTCTAAGTTGGAGAAGTATAGAAGATGAGTATCATTCTTTTTTGTTTTCATTTGCATCTTTTACTTCTTTATTCTACCATGAAACTGCCGTTCGTGTAGATTTTACTATTGTTCTAGGTATATTTGTAGCCGCTTCAGGGATTCGTTTGTTAATGATGTAGTTTGCTCTAGATATGTTAAACGGTCTGTTCGAAATTTCCTCTATGCAAGTAGAAAGATGGTCTGAGAATAAATACTCATTTAGTACCATCCAAGACAAAACATAACGTTAGATCGATGGGCGAAAACTCGTAGGATTTAGAATTTTAGCAATTACCTTTGCCCGTATTTAGAAGTAGAAAGTCGATATTGTTGATAATGTTTATTATTATTATTGTGAGAATTATTAGCGTACACCAAAAATAATTTTAAATAAGTCCTTTATCTGTGCAGTAGTTTTATAAACAAACAAGCCAAAAATCAACCCTAAATACGCCATTAAAAATAGTGTTGCTTGTTCAAGCATCGAAATTTCCAAGTACAATATTTGTTTTTGGAGACATATAAGAATTATTAATGCATACCAGAAAGAGTTTTAAAGATCTTTAAAGCCTTCAACCAAACAAATAAACAAAAAATCGGAAGGTAAACTCGCAATAAAGAATTAAACCTTCAATGAGCCATAAGAAAGCTAATTGCTTCCTCAAGCATTGAAATCTCTGAAGATGAGATTTGTTTTTCCAGTTTTCATCTACATTAATTAATTTTTTGGCTCAGATTATTTCAGTTTAACCAAAAGTAGAGCCTTCAAAACATTGTAATTATTAGAGTTGGTATTAAAAGATTAACAAAATCTAAATTTCAACTTAACGAAAGTCGATTTCAATGATGAAACGTTGAGGTGGGGCTTTATTATAAACGAGTAGCTTTTAAATTGTTTAAAAATAACTTCCTGTAAGCTCGGTTAATACAAATGGCAGTCTTGAGAAAGTCGAACGAAACACAAATTTCTTTACTTCCTATATCTTTACTGTCTCCACACAGATTCCCAAAGCAGAATACAATATTAATAAAAAACGAAAATAAACGACGTTAGTGTTAGCTGCACCTTAAATACCTTTTCCAACATCATACAATATCTAAACACCCTCACAGTTTCAATGCAGCAGCGCAATTTTTAACGTCACCGTGGGAAATTTCGAAATAATATGAATTCATGCTCGGTCATTTTTTTGGTGTAACTGAAGTCGCAGTAATATTATTGTCTCTTTGTTACATATTCAATTAATTGTTTATGCGTTTATGGTATTCAAACAGGTCTGAGGCGCATAACCATAGAGGTACGCGTACGTCTCTCATACATATTCAATGCAAGGTTAATGTATGTTAATTCAAACCAACACTGCCCCTTTATGTAAGTGCGTATTACCTTAATTTAGGCTAACATTTATTATTGCATACGGTACAGTACTTACTTACATAAAAGGTATACTTATTATTTATATTTTATTCATATTATTCTCAGAATTGTGCGTTTTATTATGTAATAAATGTTTCATTAATAGTTAAAATGATATTGCTTTAAGATTAAATGTGAATAGACAGCTTCGTGTAATTATAAAACGTGTAGAAAAACTTCCATTAACAAAGTACACATGATTTACCATAATAATTGCAAATTTACGACAGAATTTGTAGTACTTCTTAAGAAAGGATATACAGGGTTGCACCAAAACATATTCGTACTAATAGCGAAAACATTCTTAACATCGTAATCTTGGCCTATTTAACTTATTAGCAGAAGGAAAACTAATCAATTAAATAATAAAAAATTACGACTAAACAACCCCGACCAATAAATGAATAAATATAACAGGATTTTTTAATAAGGTATAGGTATACGAGGTTTAATCAAAAAGTATCCGTACAACCAAAAGTTACTATACCGTTCGCAAGCCTGCGACCATCTTAAAATAGCTAAAGCGTCAAAATCCAGGACTCCACATGGAGCGCTGGAGAAGGATCCAAGACTCCAAGCGTGTCGAGTCAAGACGACTCAAACTCGTTTTGTTGGAGAAACGAGGCATGAAAACATATGCTGACATAGTAAGGGTCTCCTTCTGGGGTACGAAACATGTCCCGGAGGCTGGAGAAGGCATAGGAGGTAGAAGAGGAGCCCTAGATATGACACTGGTCCGTCTATGGCCTCAGTCCCACACAAGGGCTCTCTATTTTACTGCTCTGATGTGGATATACCTCAGGAATAAACACGGTCAAATTAACCAACACCTTACTCAAGCTTTGCCCCCCACGGATACCTTGAAATGTTTGTGTTCAAGATAGGGAAAGCAGACAGTGGCCAATGCTGGTACTGCTGGAAAACAGGGGGGCACACCACGGACGACGCAGAACACACCATATTCCATTGTAGAAAATGGGAAGAGATTAAAACAAGAGCGTATAGAGATAGGGCACAAGTTGACACCGGAGAATATTGTGAACGACATGTTGGAAGGAGAGAATAACTGGAACATAATTTATGATAGTATAATAACTGAAATTATGAAAGGGAAAGAACAAGAGGAAAGGAATAGAAGGTAAACATGATAATTGATGGAAAGAAGTATACAGCGAACGTCTTGATGAAATACATTTATGGTACCAAGATATTTGAGAAGAAGGGGGAGGCTCTAGTGGATAAACATTAAATACTTACTGCCTGACTTCCGTTCTGGGGACTTAGTGGCGGTAAAGGTCACCCTCAAGGACAGGAGGAAGGAACAATTGCAACAAGATGAGCATTGATCAGCTTTGTTACCGTATGACGTAGCAGTACTCCCTCCTACGCCAGAATTTGAAGGCCTGATGAGTTTCTGTGAAACTAATAAACTGCCTCTAATTATTATTGGATGTGATGCCAGCACCTGTTGAGGAAGGGGGAGGAATCTTTTTGACTATTCCTACTCTTCTAGTCTTCAGATTTTCAATAAAGCAGACCACCAACTTTTGTCTCTTCAATGCGACAAGAAATCATTGCAGCCTCAACTGCCTATCTTATCAATCACTGGAAGTATCCCTCTCGGCACATAATATTTAGCCTAAACCCAACAATAGCAAAATACGTTTAACAACCCTAAGGCAACTAATTGAAATGCCTATAAACAAGACTTTCAGCTCAAGTTTCTAAGAGTAAGGACTATTTCCAAGAATCCTGATAAACTAAGAAACAATCTAGACACTATACAGCGTTCTGTTATACCCTCTTATGAGGATAATAATTGTCATTTAAATACATCTTATGGATATGAAAGTAGTGGGGCCCAGAACTGCAAGAAATCAGAAGCGTTATTCGTAGACTCCTCAATAATTATGCGTACGAACAGCCTGGTAAACTGGCTTTAAGACGTCCCAGCAAGAATATAAAAACTACATACGCAGATATAAGAGAAACACCTAGGAGGTCTTCTGCGAAAGCGTTGCAAGCCAGAGGCAGCCAGACTATCCTATTGAAAAATTTGAGACCCAGACTATAGAGACTAGGGAAGAGACATTCAAGCATCTCGTGGAAGTTCACTTCCCTAAATTTACCTTGCATGTGGAAGTTCCACCATAGAGGTCTCCTTGCTTTGCTTATGCTGCAATGGACTGGAGGACGGCTTCTAAAGTGATAACTCTTGATAGACTGAAAGGACGGTGTCCACCTTTAGACCCTACAAAAGTGCAGGAGCGGATTATATCTTTCCTGCGCTGTTACAGCAGGGGCTAGACTATCTCCTTAAGCCCCTAGACCACGTGCTCCGCATCAGTCTGGCCCTAGGGTATATGTTTGTGCATTGGAGGACAGGCAGAGTGGTATCCATACTCACTGCGGGAAGCAGAGCGTACGATAACTCAAAGGACTTCAGACCGATCAGTCTAACCTCGTTGCTCTTAAAAATACGGGAGAGGCTAGTTGAAAGGATTGTAATGTTAACCTTACACCCATCGTAGGCCTAAACCATAAAGACTTTTCGACGGGAGCATTTCTAAACATCGAAGGAGCGTTTAACAACAACTTTTTTTCGGTATATGCTGCAGCTGAAGACAGATTCCGATCTCATTAGAGGACATCGCAATGAGGGCAATTCTGTCTGAAATATGCCCTCAAGGTGGAATTTTATTTGCGCTCTTACTAGTTCTCGACAAGCTACTTAGAGATCTCGCCGAAAAGAAAACCTTTGCGATAGGCTGATGACCTTGCTATTCTGACAACAGGGAAATTTCCTAGCACAGTCAGTGAACTCCTGCAGGGTTCACTTAAAACTTTGCAGAATTGATCTCAAAATAGATCCGCCTAAAACCATGCTAATAAACTTTACTAAAAGAAGAAGACTGGATGATTTCAAAGAACCTAAACTCTTCAGCAATACGCTAAACCCCTACGTGGCGGTAAAGCACCTGGGTGTTATCCTTAATGCGAAGCTAACATGAGAAGCTCATGTGAAAACAAGTTCAGAGGTCCACTGCCTCCCTCTAGAGATGAAGAAGAACTTTTGACTGTATTTAGGGTTTCAAACCGCTGATCACCCTGTGGTTGTCCACTGCAGTAGTGAAACCTACCTATGCCTCTCTGGTTTTGTAGACAACCACTAGCAAGTCCACCAAGAGGAGAAATCTTAATAACATCCAAATATTAGCCTGTCTTGGGATCACAGACATGATGCGAACCTCGCCCACCGCGGTCCTTCCGGTGCTTTTGGGCTCTACATCAAACGAGGGACCTGGTTCTGGCATATATGGCGACGAACTGAGATCCAAACTGATGTTTGCACTTGGTAAATACACCACCTTTTCAGATCTTTGTGATCCAACTTGCTTATCTATACACATTTTCAGTGACATTCAGGAAACAATTCAGGCAATTGCCTCAGGGCTCGTTCTAGAGTGTTGCCTGGAATGCCTGGCATTAAATAGGCTTGATGAAAACACTGGGCCAAAGTGCCTGGACACTACCAACATTGGGGGTAAAGAAGAAGCCGATTGTCTGGCTACTGGCTAAGAGAAGCCTCTATCTGGCTCTGGAAATCACTCAAGCGGTTGTAAGGGAAAACATTAACCATTGGCTTGGAAGCCAAATGGTAATCCACTGGAACTCGCAAACAGGTATGAGGCAGGCAAAACTCCTTATACGGTCGTTTTCGACCGATAAAACCCAGTAGATTGTGGATCATTATTGCTTTACTAACAGATCATAGACACCTGAAGAGGCATCTGCACACTGTGGAAATTGCGAATGACCCATGTATAGGAGATGCAATTCAGAGGGAGAATCCTACATGCATGTTCTGTATGAATACCCCGCGCCTATGTCATTTAAGATGTTCGGAGTAGGTTTACTAGAAGCACAAGTTGGGAAGGAAACCTCGAAACTCGAACTTGGCCTAGCTCGACTCAACCTTTGAGCTATTTGTTGAACCGAACCTAGCCGAGCTTTTCTAAATTGATTTTAAAGGTCGGAGCTCTTTGCAGGCTCGAAGCTCGAAAAAGTCTCAAAACTCAGTGAAGGTTTGAAGTACGGTAAATGCTTGACATTCAATTAAATTCAAAAAATAGCTCCTGCCTTATTTTTCATCGTGCCCTTCGGTAAAGACTCAAAGCGTGGTAAAGGTTCGAAACTTGATATAAGCTTAAAGCTCGGTAAAGACTCGAAATTCAGTAAAAACTCGAAACTTGAGAATATCTCGATACTCGGTAAAAGCTGGAAACTCGGTAACCCAGCCAAGCCGGGGATATTTGACATTTTCTCCCGAGTTGAGCCGAGCATGTTCAGAATTTTCTACGAGTCGAGCCGAGCTTTAAAAAAAAATCTGCACCTCTAGTTAGACAATGAGTCTGTTTTATATGAGCATCGGCAGAAAAAAAAGAAGAAAATATCGTTCGCAAGAAGCAAATGTGCTAACTTCAAACCCTTGGCCTATTTAATTAATTGACTAATAAACCAATAAATCAAAAATAAATTCAGCAAGTTACAACGTTATAACAAAGACAGACTAATTTGAATAAATACGTCTCCCTTGTTCCTTTTCTTGCTCTGACTAATAAATTATATCATTATTCACTCGCAACTAAACAACTTCATTAATCACAAAAACTCATTTGCACTTTGAAAATTTATAGTCGTTCAAATATTAACAATGTTACATAAATTTAACTAACTGTTGCTACCATTTTTAACCATTAAATTAATTAATTAATTAATTAATTAAATTCTAAATTTAATACTTAACTATTCACATAAAATTCATTCCAGTTTTAAAAACATAATTTGTAAAACACAATAATTAATTAAATCCCAAATAGCAGCTTGACACCCAACGGTATCAAGCCTGGAGTTAAGTTAAGGAAGTCTATAAATCCCAAATAAAACAAGAACAAACTGAATTAACTCATAATAGCAAGAATTACTCTCCTTAAATCCTACCTCATTTGTTCGACATGTTAAAAATTAAAAAAATAAATAGAAAGTATCCCACATCGTACCTCAATTAACAAATTAATAAAAATCAGTGCACACCTTTAAGCAGTGAACTTTAGTTAAAATTTATTTTTGAATACAACAATTACGCTTGATTGATTCGTGCTTTAATCTGTAAAAATTTCAAGCGCACAAGTTCTGCAAATTAAAGTTACAAGTGAAGCAAATTATATTTCATATTAGCAAGTTGTATATTTACATAATGAGCTAAAACGAGCTCCTTATACCCTTAGGTCATGAACGCCTGGCCGTTCACATTTTCTATAATTGTGTGATTATGGTACAATGATTAAAAATTTATACTAAAATAACAATAACAAAATAACTAGCTTAGAATTTAACGCAATGAAATTTTATTTGTACACAAATGCGTTTAATTTGTATGTTGTTACAGTTATGTTAAGTATGAGTGTGATATATTAATGTAAATTTGTTAACAGCATTGTGGTGTTCGTTTACTCCCGATACATTACGTAAATTCATAAAACTGTTTGTTAAATCACCATATCAATCAGTTGTATTTAAAAATACAGTTTTATAGGTCAAATGAGAACTCACCCTTTCAAACATACTTATAATAATGAATTTCTAGCTCGCTTGGTTAAAGCAGCCAAAATAAATAGGCATAGGGGAGGGTAGTACTAACTGAGACGGTGTACTAACTGAGACAAGTCTTATAACTTTTGAATTTCCCGCATTTATTTACTTCCACTTTATATACCGTGTAGGTACTAGGTAGTGTATCATACGGCGCTCCTGTGTGCTGAAATTTAGTTCATTTAACGCAGAAATGAAAAAGGTAGGAGCTTTTGTGGTTTTGAAGGTAAGTGGGCTATTTCCGAATGTTTTTAACATCGTTTTTATTTGATCATTTAAGGATTTAAGTTATATTTCATAGCATTTTTACAATGGTTTCGGTATAACCTAACATTGTTGGAGTTGATTTTAAGATATTGTAACAAAGACAAATATTAAAATATTAACCAAACCTTGAATTGCATTCAAGTTGTTAAATTAACTTATACACAAGTATTGATGTGACGCCATGCAGTTACTAAGGTCGTTAACTGAATAGAAACACACGTGCGGCGTATCGAGTTACAGCGTTTAACAATGCTAGGAAAATCACGTAGTAATGAAACCCGATACTCGCTACGTGCTTTAATGCAGTTTTAACAATACCCACGCGTAAGATAAAGTACTAAATATTGTAAGAGGGGATTCGATTTACTGTATAAAAGCGTAACTCAAATGCATCAGAGGCATGGTCTTTATTCTGCCATCATCCAAGCAGCACCGACAGTAAATCGACACCTTTCAAGATGTGACTACACGTAAGATTGTTTTATATTAACTTAAATTACTATTCTGGACTTGTAAAATATTTGTGTTAAAATTATTTAAAGTCATTCTATGGACTTAGTCGTTTTAAATGTGATTGAGACTTAGTAGGATTTTGTATAACTTTTTAATATAATCAGAACTTAGAATAATTTATGTGTGTACATTTTGCATCCGGACTTGTAAGAAGTTATATCGATCGATGTACTTTGAACTGGGACTTGGAAATATTTAGATTGTGTTGTAAAAACTAAAAGAACCAATGTTAAATACATGATTTGTTAGTTGAATTAGACTTTCATTCAATACCTCTCGCACAGCGAAGCAAACCCCCCGTAACGAATGTGAGTCAAGTCTCTACCATCAGCATTGGATTAACTTAATTTATTTAGCTTATTATATTATACAGCCCCAACTCACTACGTTACAATATTACAGACCAAACGTAGTTTCACACTAGCTTTTTAAAATTCTAGTTGAGGTACAAAGTGAGACAAGAAGTGAGACTGTCTCAGACAGCAGCCAACCAGCAAAAAAGAAAAAGAAGATGTCTAAATCAAAACCAGTGACTGATTCTGACACAAGTGAAGATGAAAACATTGAGTATGAGTTCCATAAACATTCGTTAGTGTTGTTTAACAATTATTATCTGTAACTTAGATTATATAAGTAGGTAACCTAGCTTCAATAGTTATTTAAGTTCATGTTTTGAAAGACTTATTAAATTAATAAAAATTATTTTCCAGTTGGTAAATGCATTTTATTTCCATTTTTAGTGGTGTTTAACTTGAAACAAACGTGTGTCTCACTTAGTACCAGTCTGGTACTAGGTGATATACTTTCTGTGACTCATAAAAAAAATTATTTCCGTCTTAATTAACAATGATTTCGTTGATCGATTATTGCATTTTGATTACCTTAAGGTGTATCTTTATACTGACGGAAGCAAAAGAACATAAATTTTAAAATGTCTGAAAAATTTAAAAAAAAACAAATTTTTGTCTCGCCTAGTACCACCCTCCCCTAGGCATAAAAAGGCAATATTTTTCTGTAATAATGAAGATGGGTTGAGCACTTCAGTCAACTATATAACAACATTAGGAAGACATAAACCAAGAAAATATAAGACTAGACCATATAATGGAAAACAACGAGGAACAGGAGCCACCTACAATAACAAGCCATACGAAACATGTCCAACAACAAAGCACCAGGAAGTGACAATATCCCAGTAGAATTAGTTAAATATGGGGAAAATACGTTAATTGACAGCATACATAGACTAATACAGGAAATCTGCAACCACAAGACTATTTCTGAGGAGTGGGACGCCTGAATTATCTGCACAATATATAAGAAAGAAAATATATTTCAATGTACGAACTATAGAGGAATCACATTGTTAAACTCGGCATGTAAAATATTCTCCAAAATACTATGTTCACGCATCCACCCATATGTAGAAAATTTGGTAAGAAATTACCAAGTGGGATTTACGGGAGCAAGATCAACAACCAACCAAATACCAGCCTTCAGACAACTCCTTAAAAAGACACTACAACATGCCATTGAAACGCACCACATCTTTGTCGATTTTTGAACAGCCTACGACTCTATCAACACGAGGAAACTATACGAAATCATGCGGGAGTTCGAAATACCAAACCATTTGGTAGAACTAGTGCGAATGACAATGCAAAGAGTATAGTGCAGAGTTCGTATAGGTGGACACACATCAGAGATGTTTGAGACACATAACGGATTACGACAAGGAGACGCACTATCCTGCATCTTATTTAACTTGGCACTGGAAAGAGTCGTGAGACTCTTCAGCATAAGCACAAATTGTACAATTTTTAACAAGTCTTGCCAAAAGCTATCATACACCGACGACATTGATATAGTAAGTCGATCTGAAATAGGAGCCAAAGAAGCCTTCACAGCCCTAAAAAAACCAACAGAATTTTGTCTAGTTTATTTTTGTGCAGGCTGATGTTTTACCAAAAATTGATAGTTTCTGAGTTTCAAGCACAAAACCTGAAAAAGTCGCTTTTATCCCTTGTTTTTTGCTTGTTAACTCAAATTCCGGAAAAAATTCGTGTTGGAAAAGTTGAAATTCGTAATCAGCACCCAAAAAAAAGGAGCCAAATATGAAAACTCCTTCAGAATTTGTAGGGTGGGAACCTTATAGAGCACCAAATGACTGTTTAGGAAATTTAAAACAAGTCACTTAGGTACTTGAACACCTGGCTCAAAATAGTAAATTGTTGATTGTTCTTATATAAAATAAGAAACTGCATGCTTGCCAAAATAACAGAAAAGAGATACCTAGATACAAAAAATAACTATATCAGATATTAAATGGGTTCGGCAAGGCCATTGCAAAAACGCTTTCCGAAAAGATTAATTGTACTAATTTGTATGCCCAGTTTTTTCTGTTGGGAGTGTTGGGGTTTTTAAAATAACCGGTATATAGTTTAAATACAAACCAGAAACTTGTGGAGGAACACAGAAGATGAAGTTAGCTATATCCACCAAGAGACAGATATTTCGCACTTTGTTTGCAAATTTATCTCCAATTTAGAGAAGTGTATTGCTGAGAATGGGTGACATACTGTTGTTAGATATTTAATTTCCTAATCACGATTATGTACACATAATTCATCTCGGTTAAATAAAAAAGGTTATTACATATTGAAGGCGTCCAGTACGTTTTCAGGAGCCTGTACAAATAGGTTCACGTGTTGCAAAATATAGTATTTTGTATCTAAAAACGTCCCAACCATTGTTTGAACTACTACATGGTCGTTAAAACAAAATTTGGGGACATTTTCCAAATTAATGATATTATTTTAAAATAAGTGATACTAATATCTTGTTTGGTAATCAATCACCTCCAATTTAAATTAGTTATAAAATAGCAATTTTGCTTATTTTCTAAAATAAGGTCTGATTTTATAATTCGGTATAAGTGATTTGCAAATATTTTAATAAATGGTCGTGGTAATAAGAAAAGAACTATTTTACATAAATAACACTAAATACTACAATATATTTCCTACATTGACTAATATTTATTATGTTCAAAAGCCACGCCCGTATCGACCTGAAGGTGTGATTCTTGTTAGATTTCGTTTTGAGTATGCATAAAAAAAGAATCTGTACTTTCGCTTTGTAGCTATATCTTTTCATGGTCTTCAATTTGTTGGTAAATACGTTTCCACTCACTCTTTCATACCTCCAATAAAGAAAATATTAAACAAACCAAATAGTGAAGTACCTATATTTTGAATTCGAAGACTTCCACGGTCAGTGTCAGTATTAACAAAACGTTTTCCGGATTGGGACCGTATCATTTTGAGACAAAAGACTCAACGTTTCGCCCACTTTTATAAGGGGCTTCTTCAGGAGGAAAGGGAGCACTAAAAGAAGAGCACGGTAACTCAACGTGTCAACCACGCCAGAGGCGAAACTCTTTTAGCAAGAGGCAGAAGGGTAGCGGTAACTCAACTTGTCAACCAAGCCAGAGGCGAAACCCTTCTGAAGAGAAACAGAGAGAGCAGCGACTTTATACCGGCCGTACCCGGCCAAGTGTATCCGACTGTGACGACGATTGGTCAGGGGTAGAGGAGGCGGAACCAGTGATGATGGCGGACTTCCAAATATCGGATAGATAATAACCAGTGTCACGATTCAAGTTATTAGGGGTCTTGATGATTTCAATAAATTGCCTCACGGATTTTCCTATTGAAAAAATAAGGGGCATTGGCAATGATCGAAGATTTTTCAAACAATATTTTATGACCAGTGTCGTGATGATGTTCAGCAACTGCTGAATGTGAAAAAAGACCTGATTTCAAGCAACGTTTGTGTTCACAGATACGTGTGCGCACTGAGCGACCAGTTTCTCCAATGTACACTAAACCACAAGAACAGGGGATGCTATAGATGCCTCTTGATGATAGGGGTTTGAGGCTTATCTTTTACTGAAGGGAGTATCTGTGACACTTTTGAGGGGGTTTGAAGATGGTTTTGATGTTGTTTTTTGAGAATCCTACCTATGCGATCCGTAACTTGGCGAATGTAGGGTAAGAAGTACAACTAATGTAAATGTCTATTAATAAATATTTAACCCTTGATTCGAATAGAATGGTTAACTCTCACCTTGTAATATGAGTATAGTCAAAGCAATAAAACTAATTTTATATTCCATGGTGTTTGTTATTAAACACAGAAAAAATCTTATCAGGTTGCTTTGTATATCAATGATTATGTTTATAAAGTAAGTGTCTTAAAAAAGATTTTGCAATTCAATTAATCGGCCCTAAATAGGACCGGCCATTCGGGAAATTTCCTGTCTTCACAGCCGTCCCATCCGCCCCTGACCATACTGACACTTAAAAATAAAAAATTGGCTAAGAATCTTCGCTGGACTTTCCATACTTACACAATTGAAAAATGCATAACAAATATATCATAAGCTTGAGGATAAGCAAGGTCTTTGTCACCCATTAACGATCTCAGAGTTCCACATCAAAACTATTAAAACGTAGCTTAAATTATGTTTGTATTTTAAAGACAAAAAAAATAAAACAGTCTGTGCTAGAGGGCTTACTTTATTTTAGGTATTTGTGCCTAAAGTCAAGTAAATATCAAAAATAAATAAAAGTTCCAGGCCGACAGAACCTTTATGACGGCACTAAATAATATATAAGTATAGATATTCTGAGACATAATCGAAATTATTACCTACTTATTACCCATTTGTTTTCTCAACTCCACAGAAAAAAGTCGTTTCAAAAATAATTTTATTGTAGCACATAATCTTGTCTATAAGCTGCACCTTGATCTGATATAATAAAATAAATTAATATGTATATTGAACATTATAATTCTTCTAAAATGTTAAAGCAGTTGCAGGAGACCTCAGTGTAAATTCAGGATCGATGACGACAATAATAAAAAAAAGGAGACAACGACACGCGGTGTTCCCAAGCGGTCACCCATCCAAGTACTGACCGCACCCGACATTGCTTAACTTCGGTGATCAGACGAGAACCGGTGCTTTCAATGTAGTATGGCCGTTGTCGTACCGTTTTCACATGATCCAGGCTTTTCTCTTTTGGGTTCCGTATCAGAAAATTTGTCCTTTTTATTTTTGAAATTTTGAATTTTTTTTTCAGCTAGTTTATATTATTTTAAAATTGTTTAGAAATGTAATTACCTAACTATTGATCCAGAACATTTAAAAAAAATCGTGTGTCGTTTCCGAGAAGTTTTTTTGAAAATTTGAAAATTTCCCAAACTGCCCGGACTTTTTATTTTTGAAATTTTGAACTTTTTTTCAGCTAGTTCTAATCAGCCGAGCTAGAGGTACAATTTGGCGTTAGATTTATACCAATATGTTGATGCGTTTATGAGAAAATCAGCCTTAAAGTTGAGCTTTTCAAAAAATCGCCCAGGGCGCAATTTATGACATAGTAACTTTGGGAAAAAATTATTGATTTCTTTTCAAATTCTGTATTGATTTTCTAAGTAAAATTTTGAAAATTTTTTTCAAGGAAAAATCTGCGCCCAAAAAAACATGGCTAACTTCCGTTTCCGGTTCCGGATTTTTTTGAAAAGCTTATTTTACAGATGTACTGTAATTATAGGCCCGCATACCAAATTTGATGAAAATCGGCCCAGTAGTTTTCGAGATATGACGATAACGCACCCACCCACCCACAGACATTTAAAAAAAAAACACATATTTAGGATGCCTGGACCCCTAAAACGTGTTTTTTTCGAATTTTTATGATTTTGAATTTTTGCACGACTCCAATACTTTCCTATACATGCGTTGCAAGTATGGAAAGTAACTCTAAAACGTGTTTTTTTCGAATTTTTACAATTTTGAATTGGCGCACGATTCCAATACTTTCCTATACATGCGTTGCAGGTATGGAAACATGGAAAGTAAAAAAGGGATGTAGTTCTCTGTATTTTAGTTTAATAGATACATCTTTATTCTTAATATATAAATTTCAAAAGAATTATTTATAGGCAATATTTCATAACAATAACAGTCATATAATTGAGCAGACTTTACGGTTTCGAACTTCTAAAGCTTAATAGAAAAAATCTATAAAACATTTCTATACATTAGAATAAATGCATAACATAATAAAAATTACATAAAAATAAATTTGCATTATCACTAACTTAACTTTGAAGACTATTACACATACACAAAAAACATGTAGGCAAGTACATCGAACAAGCAGATTAAATATTAGGTAATTGTACAATGGAATTGTGTAAATCTACCTAAAAAATTAAATAGTAGCATATAAAAATGAAAATGCCATATAAAAATATACACTTTCTGCTCCTTAACTGTAACTGCTTTCGGGATAAAAAGCATGTAGAAAATAAAAAATACAAAATATTTACTCCTTTAAATAAGTAAGTAAAAATTAATCACTAATCACAAATTCAAAGCTAATAGTTTTGATGGTAACGACAATCCAAAATCTACTACAACTATGGTTAACTTCTGTATACTTTTTAAATTTAACAAATATTCTCAAGAATTAAACATGACTATAATCTTCAAGAAGAGCTTGACCATAATGTGTGATGACGTAATCGTGATAGTACATCATGATACACAACGGCTGACCCATTATTATGGCAGCCCATACAACTACGTTACCCATGCGAGGTCCGAAGTTCCTTTCCATATACTTAGAAACCATTGAAAGAGGTATTTGCATCATCATTCCCATAAAAGCCCAAATTTTAAACGTTTTCAACGGGACGCTTACCTAAACAAAATCAAACTCGATAAAAAAACCCAAAACAAATTACAAACTTACCATATATTCATGAAAAAATGCACTTATAAAGAATACGATTATACTAGCAGTTAGACGTCCGTAACCCATCGCAACTACGGGTATATAAATATGCCTCACAGCCCAACGATGAACTGGCATATTCCAAGTCCGCCAAAACGTATCTATATTATTGGCATTCCACCAATCACAGTAAAAATTACGATCTGCAAAATGTAAAAGTTCACCCATCAAATTCATAAATGAATGAAACATTATATAAAAACCGCACAGCCATGTCAAGTGGTTCGGAATCTGTAAAAACGTTTAAATAATTGACGATTAAAAACGTTACCCTTTAACTGAAAATTACCGCTAATTTTAGCAGTCTTTCGGAAGCTTTAGTAATATCCATATTACTGAAAGGTATGAGGGAATTCTTTATGGATGGCACCATATATTGTTGCATTATTGCAAAAATTAGTTGAATTCCAAGCACCACTTCTACGATACGTTTTAATAAAAATCGTTTCCTAATCCTCGACGTTTTTGGGAAATTCAACTCGTAGCATAATGTAGGAGCCAACATAAAGTAAAATAAATCTTTTAGGCTCAAGTTGTCTGGGTATTGTACTAGATGGGGTTCGTTATCAGTCTCATCTGATCCTTTTGAGTCACCTAAAAAAATAAATTTCGCTCAGAACATTAGTTTATTAACAAATAATTATTAACCAACTTACTCTTTGGTAAATTTGAATACGAAAACGACTGCCGCCTCATCGAATTTTTAACCTTTGAATGTCGTTGTTGCGTTCTACACCACATATTGACTTGTACATAGGACCATAGTTTTAAAAATAGTACACTGTAGACCAAGCTTACAGTAGAGGCACCAACTAAAAATTCGTTTATTTACTTAACACTCAATGCAAGTTTAGATGAAAAACGTACTTAAGCTAAAACCATCCTTGATATGTATTGCAACAATCGGTATCATAACCAGTACGACTAGGTTTACAACATGCGCTATCATTCCTGGACCATTTGGAATAATATCCTGTCAACAAATAAATTAATGTCAATTCTAAACAACTAAGAAACGGTAACACTTACCACAGATAAACCCTTTTCCGTTAATAAACATAATACTACTGGCACCAGCGAATCTGTTAATACATAATCAAAATTAAAAATACGCCTTTTGTTCATTCACAGAGCTTGAAATAAACTATATTGCCCAAACTATACTCGGTGCTGAAAGAATTGAGCCAGCATGTAAACAAACAGTTCGACTTATTTGCAATTTCCAATAAACGAACCAAGGATTAATTACAATCATATATCGATTTCAAATTCAATAAGCACGAGGAGAGCAACAATAATGGTCAAAAATTGATTGGTTTTGCTGCAGGGAAGGACATGTAGATTGTACCTACATTTTACGAGCACAGAGACGTCCATAAATGGACTTGGGTTGTACCAGGTAGAAAAAAGACTAAACAAATAGACCATGCAAGTACCAAGTACAAAAAGTTTCGAGAAGTTGCAGAGAGGCCGACATGGGATTCGGACCATTATTTAGTGTGAATACCAATTAAGAGGGAAATAGAGAAAAAAGAATACAGAAAACAAAGAAGAAGGAAAACATGGAACAGAGAGGAGCTACAAATAGAAGAAAAGAACAGAATATCAGGAAAAAATAGAAGAAGCGGAAAAGGGCAAATGCAGAAAGGAAAATGCAACTGTGGAGGAAGAATGGAAGTATACAAAGGAAAAAGTCTGCAGAAACCACATTAGGAAGGAAACATTTAAAGAAAAGGAACAACGAATGCAAACAGGAACTGAATAGAAAGCAGAAAGCAAGGGAGAGGATGCTAAAAACGGGCTCAGAAGAAGATAAAGTAAAATACCAAGAATGAAAAAAAATCACACAGTTTTTGAATCTTTTTAACTTAGCAATGTATAATAACGTCAGAAACGCAGACAACCGAACTCTACATTTAGTGGTAGGTACTGTTAATTTAAATGTAAAAATGAGGCATTAGTACCAATAGATAGTTTACACCCAGCTTTGTTAATTACAACTCAAACTATGTCTAATTGTCCGGTCAATGAACGCCCGTTGTTAGAAAATAAATATGATTTTAAAAGAGCAGATTTTTATTATTATATAATTCGGTGCAGAATTATGATTGGAATATTCTTAACTCTATAACAGACGTGAACGAAGCTGTAGATACATTTTATAATATTTTATACAATATAATGGATAATTCTGTAGGTACCTAAAATTAAATAGGTACTGCGTGAAAAACAGACGTAAATATCCTGGGTGGTTCAATAAACAGATTATTTCAAACTTAAAGCTTAAACGATTTCACCACAAACGCAAAAAGGAATCTATCATTTGCAAGAGTAGGTATTAGATGTGAGGTCAAACAAAACATTTTAAAAGCTAGAATGGATTACATACAGTCAGTTGAACACAGTATTGGAAATAACATTAATGAATTTTGGAATTATGTGAAAAATAACAAAAAAGATAGCAGTGCAGTAGGAACTTACCGGTACAATAATCAAAATATCGCAAAAGAAGAAACCGCAAATGTTTTCGCTAAGTAGTTTAGTAGTGTGTATGAACACGAGTCGACTTATAATGTACAATCAGTCATGTTGCAGGCTAAACAGTTTGATGTGGGTATCCTTGCTCTAACTGAGATAACAGTAGATGAAGTTGCAGTTGCGTTAAAGAACCTTAAGCCTAAGCAGTCTGCGGGGCCTGATGGTGTACCTGCATATATATACAAGGCTTGTTAGGAAATTTTAAAACTTTCACTTACGATATTGTATAATAAAAGTTTAAAATCAAATTTATTTCCGGATAAATTTAAAATGGCTAGAGTTACACCAATTCATAAAACAGGCAGCAAATTCGCAGTGGTAAATTATAGACCAATTTCAATTATATCAACACCTGCCAAAATTTTTGAAAAAGTCTTGTATAAGCATATTTTCAACCATGTTAAACATCGGATTATCAATTAGCAACACGGTTTCTATGAACAACGATCAGTTAATACTAACCTAATCACATTTACCGATTTTATTAGTAACGTTATTGATGAGGGTGGGCAGGTAGATGCAGTATATACCAATTTTGCAAAAGCCTTTGACAAGGTTAACCATGATCTTATTACAAAAATTGTGTAATTTCGGTTTTTCTAACTATTTATCTAATCCACTTTCTATAACTCGCAATATTATTTAGCCACATCTGGAGTACCGCAGGGTAGTAACCTGGGGCCACTCTTATTTCTTGTGGTTATTAATGACTTGCATTCCTGTATCAACCACTCTTATGGATTACTATTTGCTGATGATCTTAAGATTTTTAGAGAAATTTCATGTAGTGAAGATGTTACTCTATTTCAAAAAGACATTGATTCCATAGGCGGCTCGACGAAAGGGTTACGAAACCCAATTAAATTGTATTCATGAAATTGATCTCAGCTTAATTTCTAAGAGTTCAAAATCCAAATTAAATGTTTCACCACCTCGACCTCTTCCTATGAAGCAGAGAAAAATTGAAGACTTTTTGGATTTGCAGAATGACAACACACTTAACGCAGTTCTTGCCAGCATGACTTCGTTGGATGGATTTCCGTTTAAAGTATTTGTTACTTCTAAAGATTTAAGAAAATGTTTAAAGGCAATAGGACATGATATACCGACCTCTCCAACAACAATTAAAAACAGAGTTTTACAATATAGCGATAAAATTAAAGATTACTGTACTAGTACAATAACAGGACAAAAAGAGAAGGGAAAACGTTTCAGTCTCACATTTGATGAATGGACATCCTTGGCTAATAAACGATATTTAAATATCAATGTGCATAGTTTAAATTCGCAATTTTGGAATACCGGAATGGTAAGAATTTCAGGTTCAATGCCAGCTGAGAACTGTATTGATTTATTAGAAAAGCGCTTAGAAAAATTTGAACTTTCATTAAGCCACGACATAGTATGTATAACAACTGATGGTGCCAGTGTTATGACTCGCGTTGGAAGATTAATAGAGCCCTATCATCAGCTGTGTTTTGCCCATGGCATTCAACTGGCTGTTGTTGATGTTCTTTACAAGCGAAATAAAACAACGGTTACATCTATGTCTACCGATAGAGACGATATGGAAGACGATGATGCTGGCACTGAGAACGAGGATGACAATTCAGATGATATAATTAATGTTGTGGATACTGTAAATGACAGCGATGCATTTGATTTAACAGATAATTATAATACTAAAGAACTGATTGCAAAAGTGAGATCAACTGTTAAGTTGTTTAGACGTTCACCTGTAAATAATTGCACCCTTCAGGAATATGTCAAAAATAAGCATGGAAAAGAACTCTCTCTTATCTTGGATACCAAAACAAGATGGAACAGTCTTCTCAATATGTTGGAAAGGTTTATACTCTTAAAGGACTGTGTACAAAAAGCCTTAATCGATTTAAAGAGTTCCATAATGTTTTTGAAAAACGAATTTGAAGCTGTTGCGGGAATAATAAATGTCCTAAAACTTCTAAAACTGGCTGTGGAAACTTTATTTCAACGGGACGCAAACCTTATTACAGCAGATGCTACTTTAAAATTTGTACTGCAACAACTAGGTCGCTCAAATTCAAATTTGAGTAATGACATGAAAGATGCATTAAAAAATCGAATATCGGAGCGCCGCAACAAAAATCTGTCGGGCGTTCTAAGATATCTGCATAATTACCAGGAGAGAGAGAATGATCATTTATTTGACATCCCGAAAAAAGCATCTGTAAGACAAACTTTACTAACAAGACTAGTGAAACACAATCCAATTTACGAAAAAGGAACTGACACTGAATCACTGATTAATGCTAATGTTGTTGCTCATGATAGTGAGAAAAATGATGATGATGATGATGAGGATGACCTAACATTAGCTCAAATTATTACAAGAAACAGAGCTGAAGAAGCAGATGATGAACCAATGTCACTGGAAGATACATTGAAGGAAACTATAAAACAAAGTATGGAACCAGCTCGATCTAGTTTCAGTCACTCTACAGGAGACCCGGATGTTCTTAAAGAAGAGATGTCACTTTTTAAAAAAGAAGGTATTCGTGGACACAACCTTCAATTAGCTTATGAATTTCTATTAACAATTGTTCCTACCAGTGTTGAATCGGAACGTGCATTTTCGGCCGCTGCTGTTTTCTGTACCAAATTCCGATCGTCACTTGCAGATAAAACCTTAGATAGACTTGCATTTATGCATGCTTTTTTCAGTGAACATAGAAAAAATGCTATTTAAGATTTAAAGTATTGATAAGTTATTCTTTTTATATTTTTTATGTTAAATTTTAATATCTTTGTATCCGTTTATATACGCACTAAAATAATAAAAATTATTACTCAAATTTTCTGTATAAATTTTGGGATATATTCATAATTTGAAAATCCCGGGATTAATCCCGGGATCCCGGGATCCCGGGATTCTACTTTTCACAGTCCCGAATCCCGGGATTTCAATTTTGTTTCGGGATTGGATGCCCTAGTTATACATAAATAAAACTAATGTAAATCAAGAAAACATATGCAACTTATGCTAAATTTAAACTGATAAACGAGAACTACAAAGTCCATGGATGCAACTCGAATACCTGCTTCCAATATAGCTTAGATCGGGTGTTACATCGGAGTAATTTCGAATGCAAAAATTTACCAGGTTTGGATGCAGTTTGAGAGTCTGCTTATTTCAGATTATAACATTATTAAGCTGGTTGAATTGGGTTAAATTATACAGCAAATGCGAGATTGAAATATTGAATTTATTCTTTTATTTATTTAAAGGTTTAACAATATAGCTTTGTCACAGAGAATTTGATTTAACCTTTATTGCTTAAATATATTACTTTCATTTAATAATTTGTGATTTTGTTTTTTGTAATAATTTAATTTAGAGGATGAATATTATTTTGTGTTCTGTTTTTTCCAATCAAATGCAAAATACTTAGTTTATTGTGTTGTTATGGTCAACATTTATTTATTGTTCATCTTCTGTAATTTTAAAACAATTCTTTTGTAATTAGTACCTACTCATGTGTTTTGATTTTCCTTAAATTATAAAAAGATAAATGTTCTTTATTTAAAATAGTTCATATTTAACACTATGTCCCCTGACCAAAATATCATGCCACACCACTGATAACTAGATGATCTGTGATTTATTTTGTTTAATAAAGGTGTCAAAGTCAACTAGGTTGCTATTTGAAAAACACTCAAAACTTGATAAGCAAATTAAAATACCAATTTCATCATTAAATTCTATATGAAAAAGTGTTCTAAAGATGCTTTTACTTTTTGTTTCTATCTCTACAAACAAACAAGTTATAAAATTCAAATTTCGCTCAAGAACAAGTCGATTTTAAATTTCGTTTTGCACCATTAAATTCTTCCTTTATTACTTTTACGTAGGTGTAATAATTAAAGAGATAACCTGGAATCCCTTTGAAAATCGTTCACTCTAAACTGCACTTAAATTATGTATTAAAATATGTAAGTCATACTTTAACGATAACTACTCATCTAATAACATTAACGCAACAACCAATTATGAAATACCTTTGACTCATGAGTTCATCAACAACCACATGCTTTTGTTTGTATGCTGGCTCAATTCTTGTTGGATCAAGTTTAACACAATTCACACTTCCGCAGATTATAAAAAATTTCAAACTGAGCTCTGAACGAATTTTCCAACAACTTACATAACAATAAAATCATGGATGGATGTTCAGTCCCGCTATCATCTTGACCTGTAATAATGTATATCCATTGTATCGGATCTACCCTAATCCCATATCTGTAAAAAATTTACAATTAGTCTTAATTAATAAGTTTCACACGTTTCACTCACTTAATGAAATTCTCTAAAAGTAATCGAAG
Source organism: Melanotus villosus (assembly GCA_963082815.1). NCBI lineage: Eukaryota > Metazoa > Arthropoda > Insecta > Coleoptera > Elateridae > Melanotus > Melanotus villosus. The sequence goes on from OY720420.1 coordinate 80,916,258, forward strand.
CCCTCCCATGGAAAGAAGTAAAAAGGCCCAGTTGACGAACCCTGTGAAGTTGTCGAATCCGGATGTCCAAGAAAAGAGAGAATCCCGCGGTTTGTGACATCTGTTTATTAATAAAAATTAACACTGTTGTTTAAGTTATTATAAAATTTACTAAGTCACACTTAGAACTGGCTAAAGAAATTCAATGCTCATCGATTGAATATTGGAAATCTAACGGCCGATTGCACCAGCCACTGATTATTTTTTAATTGGTTATTTAAACGAATTCATAAAACTTGCAAGCATTGATAGCAGTCAATGTACATATTTGTGAACAAAAGTTTGTTCAGAATAATCACCAATTGGTGCAATAAACAATAAGAAACAAATCGTGGGTTAAACGGCCATGATTTTCATAATCGCAGAAGCGAATACTAAATGCTGTTTTTACTTTGTAAATAATTATTTAAGACCCTGGAAAACAACGGATAAGTGCTCTGCTTCTTAACCAAGAGTACATTGATTCAAAGGGCAATCGTCATTACAAATTCTTTAAAGTGTAGCAGAGTTTGTTTACAAATGCGAAAAAGGCTTGGGCAATTGATACATAAAAGCTTACTTTTATATACCTTTTAAACAAATTTCAAATCATGCAAAATTGCACAACAGTTGCCTATTTATTATTAATCTAAATAATGGTGTATCCTTGTAGTGTACTATATAATTAAATGCAATACATGAACCTCATTAAAATGTTATCAAATATTTATGATTCTGAAGGTCAGAAATAGAACTTTGGCAGGGAACAATTTGGTAGGTATCGAAGTACAACCGGTTCCCCTATCTTACCACAAAAATGCATCGTTAGTAACATGACTATTCTTTAAAAATACTAAATTATTTATTTATTATGGCTACTAGCAACTAACCCAAAAACTTCAATTAAGAAGCATAAATAAGCTTAAATAGTAGATATTTAACCTTTGCCTTTAATTCACATAAAATACCAACAGGTCAAATTTTTTTACAAAATTGGCCTTGCCATTAGAAGTACGTACGGTTTATCTGGTTGAGATCTTCTAACTTTTAATTCTTCAGCTTGTATTTCCTCAGCTCGTGTAACACTTTGGGCGCGCCGCAGCCTTAAACCATCCTGATCCCCTGACATCCTCTTAATAACTGTCTAGCGTGTCTAACTGATAAATTAACGATAAATTACTAAAAAAACACATTTTCTACATATCTTGTTCCAAAAACCAGCTGGGCACTTTAATCCCAAGTTCGGTGATTGTGAACTAACCTCACTTTTGAGCGAGATTGTCGCGTGCATGTAAGAGGGAGACGGAAAATGTTAGAAAGCGATCGTTAGAAAAGGATGGTCATATTTATAGAAGTATACAAATCAAAGTGCAGGTTATTTTTAGAAAAGAATTAATTTATGAATTAAGAAGCACGTGCAATTCGATTTGTTATGTAATACAAGTAGGTAAATTAAGTTCCTTACCCTGCGCCCCTGCAATTATCGTGGAGTTCAGTCGGGTGAAAAATATTGAAAGAGTTATGTTAATGCAATGCTTGTATTTCATATGTATATACAAAAAGTACTAATACAGCTTACAAACCACTAAAATAATTACAATTACCTAACCTATGTGTTTCTTATCTTTTGTAAGCAAACTACTAGTACTTTGGCCATCGATAATACAAAATATATTCAACAGATAAAGTTTGCGTAGTGCTCTACTAAACTAACAGTAAAGATAAAGCACAAAAACTAAGGTAAATTAAAACAGAATACATGTATTTGATTTTAAATATTTACATTCATAGAGAGAATAACATTCTCACAGAAGGAATGTTTCATAATTATTATTACACACACACATTATGTACAGGGACCGGATCATCCTGATGTAAACACAGGCTGTTAACGATTTAAAAATAATATCAATAAATAAATAGGATAAATTTACTAAATTGCACGGCTAAATTTAGAAAGGCACCTTAAACACAAATTTTACAAACATAATACTTTTGAGAATAATAAATTAAACTAAATACTTTAAACGTTAAAATTTCTTAAAACTCGGACTTTGTCGTAAATGTATATCGTCTAAACTTTTCATTGCTTTTTGTGATATATCATCCATAGATTTCTTAGCGGTACTTGTTATATCGTCGAAAGATTTCTTCGTGTGATTTAAAATTTCGTCTGTGCTTTTGGTGAAATCTTTTACTTCGGCGTTTAATTTATCAATAACCCATTCCATTGCTTGTCGTCCTTTACCGGCGTTTAGCGAGATTTTATTTGCTAACAGATCTTCCATGTAATTGTTTAATGGTACACCTTGGACGGTTACAACAGCCTCTTGTTTTAACAACGTTTTACTAGGATCTGTCGGATGTGGAACGTAACATAATGTTTCATCTACGGCTATGTATCGACAAAAGGTTAAATTTACTGTTTTTAGTATCATTTTCCTTATTGACGGATGTACTTCCGATTTTTCACTAGCGTAACAAATCTTCGCTGAGCCTATAATCTGTAACAAATAAATGTATGTTAGAAAATACATGACCGATTATTTCATATATTACAAAAAACATATTAAACATTGAGTGAGCATTACCACCAAAAAATTCTCTGTTGAAACAAATCTTGCAAGGATGCAGCATATTCAATTGTTTCGTGATTGCATTTTTCCCTACCAATGGCTTTTGAAACCCTATCTATCCTTTGTTACTTACATTAAAGTCTCATAATCTGTATTGTAACATAAACGAACATTTGAATGTAAAAATTCTACATGGATTTGACGAATGCGTAATCGTACAAATCAACAGGAAAACAGTTGAATATAACTGAAATAATCTACAGACGCAAGAATCGGTTGACGGATACGTCGTGTAAACCAAATTGACCACATCCTTATAACTAGAAGAGAGAAATAGGGGATGTATCAGAGGCACGAGAAGTTATAGGGGACTACGATCACTTTGTAGTCGGAGCCAAATTAAAGCAAACAATATTGATCTAGAGAATACTGATATAAGAGAAAAATATACAAGTACCTACAATAGAAAACATGCTAAATGACAATACTCTAGTACACATATGGGCAACCCCGGCACGCGGACCGAATCCGGCCCTGATCTATCTCAGCGAAATAGCTCATAGCAATTTTATCTCACCAATAATCAGGGTTTTAGCATAGCATTTAAGGTACCTGCCAATGTAGAGCTTTATGCCAGAGCATTATATTATAAATAAATGAAATAAGAAGTAGCAACTTATTTTAATGCATTTAATATTAATTTATTTTGTTTAATAATTTGGTCCGGCCCTTGATTCGCAGACCGAATGATAATTTGGCCCCAGAACTAGGAAAGATTGCCCATGCCTGCTCTAGTACAAGGTGTAGAAGAAAAATGCAGAATAATAGTTTGTTACAACTATAAATAAAGCAATCCACAAGCAGGAATGAAGTGCCCAAAAGGAATAGTAATTAACGTCACAAGTCCGGGAACTCATATTTTACAGTACGAGTAAGATGTTTAAAGACGAGGCGACGCAAGGAGCCGAGTCTTGAAACTCGAAACGAGTACTGTAAAAAGAGTTCACGGACGAATGTCGTTATGTATTTTATTTCATACTGTCAACAATTTGATTTTTAATTTTTACATGTGACGCTTTTTCAAAACGTCAACATGTGACATTACTGTGTCAAAGCCGGTAGGTGTGGCTTGGTTAGACTTTTACGGGCTCTGATTGGGTGCATAAAATAACTGTCCGGAAAATGTTGCCAAGCAACATTTTCCGGCTCTGATACCGTAATAGCTCATTTTCCGGACACAAAATGGCGCCGGGAAACTGAATTTACCAGACAGTATGAAATAAAGGTATGAATGGTATGATGAGGAATGTAGAAGAGAGGTGGAAAAGTGGGCCAAGCCTAGGAAAAGCACGAGCTCTAGTAATGTATAGGAATTTGAAAAAAACTTTTGTTTAATTCGCCACACCAAATATATATTATATTATCTCCAGTTCAAACCATTTATGTTTCGAAAATACGCGCGCTAAGCGCATGCCTCAGATTTTCGATTACGTTTATTTTAGGTCAGAATACCCACAAATGGAATAGCCTGTCCAGAGCCAGTAGATTAACATGGCTTTGAGCCTGCCCAAGTTTGACTTATATTTAAATTTCCCGCCTTTCGCTAACATAAATACATAATAGAAGCCTTACAATTCTACGATATACATCATAAATACATCACTATCATACAACAACTACTTCACAACACCACAACAAGTATAAAAACAGAATTAAACAGACCACAATTTAAATTAGAAAAAGGAGTAAGGCAAGGAGACCCTTTATCCCCAGACTTATTTAATATCACCTTGGAATACATGTTTAAAAATTTAAAGTGGGATAACAGAGGAATTAATATTTCAGGGCAATTTCTGACAAATCTATGATTTGCCGATGATGTAGCAATCTCTGCAAAATGCTCTCAAGAACTGCAAAAATGCTAGTGTCATTAAACGAACAATGTAAGAAAATAGGTCTAGAAATAAACCAAAATAAAACAAACATACTTACTAACAGTAACAAAAATCCATTAACTATATTAATTATATGCGGAGGAAACAACGTACTTGGGAAAACTAATATCTTTTAAGGACAAAGATATAAAAGAGGTTCACCGCCGAATAACTTATGCTTGGAAAAATTCTGGTCATTAAAAAGTAGTTTAAAAAGCAACATATCAAACAAATTAAAGAGTAACGCGTTTAATCAATGTGTCATACCAACTTTGATCTACGGAACACAGACATGGACTAACAAAGAATAATCTTAAAAAACTGAAACTTACTCAAAATAAAATGATAAGGCATATATAAAACTAAGTGACCGTGTCAGGACAATAGACTTACTAAACCCTTTGCAATCTGAAGACATAATAACCAAGTGTAAAAAACTTAAGTGGAGGTGGGCGAGGCATGTGTCATGAATCAAAGAAAGATGGACTGAAAGAATTACCCGTTGGAGACCTATATTACAAAAAAAGAAAAGAGGACGACTGGGAAGAACTCGAAAAACAAGCAGGAAAAGAGTGAATGAAGGTAGCTGCCGATAGAGAAAAATGGAAAAGCCATTTGCCCGTTCTGTGGAATGCACATAGGCTAAATAATAATTATTTGAATAATCTTTCGACTTCACATCCCACAAGCAGCTATTTTCCCTATAAGTATAATTCTACAAATTTGGTGTTGCAGACAGAGTAAATATAATAACATAAATTAACAAGCCACTAGAGAAAGCAAATAGTTTAAAAAATCGTTCCAACTGGTCATAGCAATCTCTACATGTTGCAACCTGTTATTTGATAAACTGATAGTATGACAGATTTTATGGAAGGTCCGTACTGTGAAACGGCAGGACCGCATCATACTGCAGCCCTACTAACGTTGCAACTGTCGTTCAAATCGACTCATGTTGTATGATAAATTATATCGTCTGTGGGGCGCTTACAAAGTTCACAAGAACAAATAATACGAAGAACCTAACATCAAGAGAAAGACGACACAGGGCATAACTGAGGAACAAAACAGTATATACTTGAAACATATATAACATTTGTATATTGATTAAATTTTTGTTAACTCGCACAAAGCCGTTAAATCATGTTTATACAACCTGCCCTTAAACTAGCAAAATCTAAACATTCAGCATTGTGATTCCCCGAAAGTTTTTGAAATAAATTTACCAATTCGTGTTAAATTCTAATAAAATACGCATCCGAGTGCTTTCACATTTTATTACCCAAACTTATCCAAGTGTTGTAACAATATGAAATTAAATTTATGCCAAAAATTTAAAAAGTTAACTTAAAAATAACTGTCCTTGCCATTATTCTCATGTCAGGAGTAAAAAATTCCGTTACACTATATACCTAGTGCCAAATACATTATCATCTTTTTACCTTTCCGAACCCACATAAAAAACTAAAGTTACACAACAAGGTTTGAAATAACAGCAAATTCTTCTGCTTTTCGGTTACGTTTTACACAATTCATTAAACAAGCTTATTTGAAACTCAAGTTGTCTAGAAATTGAGGTAATTTATTTCGTTACTAAAAATCAAATTACGATGTGCCCCATCGATTTATGCAGAAAAAAAGGAACGACTTGTAATTTGGAAGTATTTCGGTTTTCTAATACACAGAAAAAATATAAAACATAGCCAAGACACGCTTTTACAACCACACGTGCTTTGATTAGACTCAAAATAGTTTCGATTTGAACTCTATTAACACTTCTCTTATCATTGCATAACAACTAACCTACACGCAAACGTCATATGACAGTTGTGAATCTGCCATACTTTCAACTGAATGCACTGCGTCACTGCCATTCAACTTTAAGTCCAAAGGACGTTTCAATAAGGTTCAAATTTGCTTAAAGGATAAAGTATCGCTTACGGGGAATTCGATATCGCTCTGGAATTTTTCTAACAGACAATGACACTTTAAACTCCTTTCTTTAACGGATGCGATAAAGCACAACAATTCACGTGCAAAGGCTGATTCATTAAATTCTTGTTCTTTTAAATCTATTAAGATTAAAGTTCAACACGTGCATCTGAAATAGACGTTTTGGATACCTTCCAAACTGATCATGCAGTCTGAAACACTGTTCTGTAACAATTCCACTGTTGCACATTATTAATTTAGATTAATATCGAACTAAATGCCAATAAAAACACAAAGGAATATGCGTTTCGTCAGTAAATTAATGAATATTATATGTGAGAACTTACAGCCTGTGCCCATCTCGGAAAGCCCCATTTCGAACTGACAAGCCTGTGTGTATGTAAAACCCCATCCACAACTCTTCTCTCAACAACGTCTGTACCAATTACAGCTGGATTATGAGGGTTAGGATATTTTCTCCAAGCTGCTGTGGCTACTGTCTCCCACGGATGACTGAAAAACACAAAAAACACGGTTATTGCTAAGCAAAGTACAAAGTTACGAATTAAACTTACTTGAAAATGTGTTCACTGGTCCAAATCTTCATTTTTGTACTTAAATGACCGTTTAAAACAAGTAAAAAGTCAGTAGCAAGGAAATTCTGCCCTGACACACAGCTTACTTGACAGTTCGTCAGTTTCTAAACGAAACATGAAATAGAGGAATGCAGCCGGTGTACGAACCTTTTGTTCAAACGATTACTATTACGGCGCCATCTCGCCGAGGATGTTTGAACTTTAGGCTTATCTACCTGTCCGTCAGGTGGAAACGGTATTGCAGGTGGTAATTAGAGATAAACAGAAAATTGACCACCAGTTGGACACTTGCAGATTGTAGCGTACGGTTCATGTAATCAAATTATGAAGTGCTAAAAGTGTCAGAAGTTCGTGTGTGTGGTGTTTTATCACTGAACGATGATTTGGATTAATTAACAACAATTTCAGGTAAAATAATAAGAATATTTCATACATGGCAAAGAAATTCCATTAACCTTACACGTCGATGGTACCATCAAATAACTGTTCTTTTAATCCGTTAAATTCGATACGAGTTCATCTCTTATTTTATTTTCCAATACCAGTGGTTTGGTGATTTTCTGAAAAAGTTACGCTAACAGCAGGTGCCTTATACTTGCAGACAGATCAGGTTATCCAGTTTTTATGGCCTTGCGTATGCATTCTTTTGAAGAACCCGGCATTCTGTATGGTAAATTGATGGAACGTTGCGAATCGTAACCGGCACCGATTTATCCGGAATTTATTAACCGCGTTTTCTCTTTCGGATTAAAAATTAATAATAGTTTTAAAAAGTTCAAGATTGCATAAATAACTAGGAAAAAAAGACTTATAAAGGTCAACAGCTCAAAAGTTGTATCCATTCAGAGAGATAAAAAGCATTTTAAGTCACCACTGTGGTTAGAAATGCAGTTTTTGCTTCGTTAAACTTCTTTAATTTCCACTAATGTCCAGTAATTAAATCAACGGTCGATTTCCCCCAAGATTTACAAATCCGTGATGTTTCAAACTGAAATGAAAATACTGAGGGGCAGACAATTTAATTGCCATGGTTACTATTGTTGGGTAACAACTTTTGTTAGAAACTGCGGAAACTTCATTTAACCTTATTTTCTTGAGATTTCCCCTTAAAGACGAAAGGAGATCGTTCATTTTTTTTGTACATTTTAGAAACCTTTTTAGGATAATAGAAATAATTAGGAGTGCTTGACACCCATAAGCTTAGGTTGCACTCAATAAAAACAACTGAAGTAAGATAAAAACAAAAGACATACATAAAACGTGAGAGTTTGTTTTGGACGTTAAATGGCCAACTTCGCAGTTTTGCTCATTTAAAGTTGATTGTTTAATAATTAACCTCATTAATTAGTTGCTTTCAAAGCAATTTTGATCTCTTTAATTTGATTCTCATCATCTAATCAAAATATGCAAGAGTTTATCACTACTAAAATAGCGTGAAAAGAGAATGTTTATATACGATATTTTATAAATTTACTGTAAAAACACGTCGGTTTCCAGTTATTTTTAGCCTTTTATGAATTATACAAGGTCTTTTTTTCTATGTTATCATGATGGTTGTAAATTGTCTGCTGTTTATTTAAGATTAAATAAGAAAGTCTTGTAAAGAAATTAGAAATGTTAATGTTTCCTAATAGCATAGCGTAGAAAATTACAGATGTTATCGTTTATTGATACAATTAAACCCGATATTATTTTATTTATAAAAGTATAATAATCTCTTTTACATTGTCCTTTATGACAAAATCATGAAATTGCAATTTTTTGCTCCATGCCCCATAAAAATGTTAAATTAAATGCTAACAATCCACGGCCTAGTAAGTTACAACGTTTTATATCATTTTCTTTTAGTATTTTTTCTGGAAACAAAGCAAAACAGCTCGCTTGTGTACGTTGTTGAAGTAAATACACAAATTTTATATATAACTACCGTGTTTAATTACCATGGCAACATCATGCATCTCTTTTCCGCACATTCAAGTTACATAAAGCTATGCCGTTTTATTGCTTTAAACATGACTTAAAGTTAGAATCAAAGTGGTTTTAATCAATATCAACAGAATGTATGAAATTTTCTTTCTTTCGTGCTCGTATTAACTTTTTAGCGCCGCTTTATCCTTGAAACCGTGGAGGAAAGGCTCAGTGATTAGCAAAACTGCATAGTCACTTAAGGTTTTAGAATTTACTTAATAAAATGTTAATAAAAACTGTAAGCAAAAGTATCAAAGTGCGAATGCAGTTAATTATGTTTAATTACCGTTGTTGGGAAACAAGTCTTTACTACTTACATGTACTTTATGTACTTAAAATTGCAGTGAAATTTCTTGCTTGTTGAAATAATCCTAATCTTTGGCAAACTAAATTTTCTTTTTGGTCTCCTTTTGCTGCTTTTGTTTTTTCTTGTTATTATTTTCCTCTTGTTTCTTCTGCCTCTTCTTCGAGTTTTTGCTCTTCGTCGTTTCTTGTACTCTTCGTCTTCTTCTTCTTCTTCTTCAATTTCTCTCGATTTTTCTAGTTTTCAATACAGTTTTCAACAAAACGGGGCATTCAACAGCCAATGCTCGACGTGCTTGTTTATTATTTTAAATATATTTTGAACAGGAAATTTTAATAAACAGTGGTTTATTAAACCATGTAAGAAATAAATTAATTTATAAAAATACAACTTTCTGAATATGTTGCTCTTCACCTTCAAATTGATTCACTTCTAATCATTAATTAATGTCACCTATGACTCACCTTAACATTCTTTCTAATTTATTACGTTTTCAAATAAAATTTAATGATGTTCTACTTACAAGGCAAGGATGAACCTGTTGGTGTGTGGAATCAGATTTTAGATTAACTTTTACCTGATATTCTCGAGCCATGAATTAATAATGACGTAGGAAACGAATGCTACTTTCTGTTAAGTATGTGCTTTAAAACTGTGCAAATTTTTAAAAATTAAGCCTCAGGTGTGATTTAAAAGCAAATACTTCACAGAACTTTCTCTGGGCTCCTCTTTGTTCGTCTTATTTTATTACAGATTATTTAAATCCAGTCTGACAATATTATTTTAATTACTTTAATGTTTAGTTAACATTAAAACATTATTATTTCTAGGATTTTCGAGTTAATTAAGATCAAGTTCTTACATAATTGGACAGAAAGACGACATAATGTGAAAAAGCTAGTAGTAATTAATTAATGACGTAGCTGAAGCAGCTCAATGATTTGAAGACTTTAGACTGTTGTTGAAGTTAACCTTTCCGTTTATGCTTTGACGTCATTTAATACAAATGTTTCTTAAATTTTTTCTTTTTCTTTCCAATCTGCTTCGTTTATCATTAAAACTCTTGGAAATTTTCAAAAAATGCTTATCAAATCCCTTATCTGCTTTTATGTGTTTGTGATCGGTGATTTACATTCCCACTGAAAATCGGTCAATAAATTTCCACAGAAATCAAACTAAAATTAATTAATATTTTATTACTGGTCGTTATTGGCATGTTAGGCGTTAATTCGAATGGTAACATTAAAAAATTCGTAGATTTTTAACTTAGTCAAGGCTTTTACATTAAAAACTGTTTTACTGTCCAATATTTGCCTACACAACAAACTTGACATACTTATAATTATTGTATTACGGTCAACTAAATATTCTTTAATGTATTAACAAGAGGCTTGTAACTGTTTAAAAGAAGCCAACTGCTGCTGTTTACAATAGAAAAACCAAATAGGAAATTGCGGACATGAATATGAAACGTGCCTTTGTTGATTGTTAACTGTTAATTAAATGGTGAAAATAGAGATTTTAATATTAGGAAATAATTATTCACATGTTAAGAATTTAATTATTAAATAATCAACAAAAGAAGAAAACAAGACGTTCGCCGAATTTACAAATAAATGTCAGCTTTCGCTGAACAAATGGTGTTTGCCTATAACTGTAACCTAACCAGGTACCTAGTTAACTATTATTGTCTATACCGTAACATACTTTGCCAGTTAAATAGTTGAATAGGTAATTGGTCCTAAATTTTGTCTGTACATTTTAGTTCGATAAGTTTGATGTAGTATGACTCGTCAACCAAATTTCCTAATGTTTCCATTAACTACTTTCTTTTCCCAGTGATTATGGTTTTTTACCTGACTAAAACTGGTAAAACAATTATGTGTATTATTTTAAACGGTTAAACAATGCGTTGTTTACATTTAAGTGTTTCGTTTGAGACAAATATAAAAATATTTGGGAATTTCTGTGTTAATATTTGTAATTACTTCTAGAAAGTGGTTTTTGGGAGGTTTACTGTACTTTCAGGGGAATATTTTATACAGTTTATTGCCTTATATTGTCCCCTTGACTATGCATTTAATTTTTATTTCACTTGCTTTCTGACACACTTGTTATTGGAGTTTTACTAGAAATTCTCTAGCATTAATTCTAGTGTCATTTAGTCAGAAAATTAAAAACACACTGTAAACGGATCAATGATGAAATGAGTAGGTATTACATAAAATCAAAAAAAGAAATAGAAAAAGCAGATTCACAAAGTTATTACTGTTATTAGGTACAGTAAATGCTTTTCAAAATTTTGAAAATATTAATTTTTTTAATAATTTTATAAGTGACTGCCTTTTCATAAAAACAAAAACACGAAATACTAATTATTTAAATGTTCTGAAGTAAAATCCGACAAAAACGAGTCCTCTAAAACCACTTCTACTCCTACTGAGGCAGTCTTTTAAGGCATTCTTAGGAGTATTTTGAGGCTGGACATTCTGAGTCTGAGGCGTTTTGGGGCAATCCAAAGCAATTTTCAGTACATCCAAACTGTTTGATATATTTCAAAGGCAATTTAGGGCAGTTTAAATGTAAATGGCGTAATTAATCTAGTTTATATTTAAGGTTTCAAGGTAATTTTTCGGTATCCTAAGACAATTAAAATAATGCAGGAATCGTGGTGCTCCCACTAAAACAGTCCTCAATGAGTTAGTTTAAAGGCATATTCTCAGGAGCAGTTTAAGGCTGGACATAACAGGCAAATTTCGGTATTCCAATGCAGTTTAGAATAGTTTAAGGCAATTTCAGACAGTTTAAATAAAAACGAAACAGCTAATTTGGTTAATATTGCGTTTTAGGCATTTTAAGGAATTTCGAGGCGGTTTGCAGTACTCTTAAAACAGTTTGAATAACAATTTAAGTAAAAAATAAAACAACTAATTTGGTTGATATTTGATGTTTTAAGCAGGCCGTTCTGGGTCTGAGGCATTCCGAGGCACTTTTCAGCACTCAGTTATAGTTTAAAATATTTTAAGTCAATTTTCGAAATCATGGAGCAGTTAATTTAAATAATGCAAAAATCTCGAGGTTCTCTCTTAAACAGTCTTTTATTCCTTTATGAGACAGTTTAAAGACATTCTTAAGAGCAGTTTTAGGCTGGACTTTCGGAGGAAGGAGTCTGAGGCACTTAGTGGCATTCCGAAACAGTTTTCAGTACTCCCGGACAATTTCACATATTTTAAACGGAATTTAGTGCAATAGAAGTAAAAATGAAGCACTTGCTTTGGTTGCTTTCCAAAGGAAAATCGTTTATCTACATGTTTGATTCACTAAAATACTATTGTGGCTTTCAAGACTCTTAGCATCAAATCAGGGATTCAAAATCAGTTTGTGATTTTTCATGAATTTCTTCAGTTTTTCACGATTAAACCATGGATTCAAAATTAAATTATTATAAAATATAGTTAAGACTGAAATTTTCTTTGGGTTCAGTTTGGATGCGGTTTTTAGGTTTTTCGGTTTTTCTTCTTCAAACTATGTACTCAAAATTAGGTTGTGGTTTTTCATGAATTTCTTCAGTTTTTCACTATTAAACCATGGATTCAAAATTAGATTCAAATATGGTTTGAGGCCAAAATTTCCTTCTGATTCGGTTCTTTAAAATTATGTTGTGGTTTTTATAGTTTTTCAAATTTTCATTTTCAAACTATGGATTCAAAATTAGATTGTGGTTGTTCACGGCTTTGTTGCTTTTCACCATTAAGTCGTGCGTTTAAAATAAAGTTAAACTAGATTTCTGACTGAAATTATCCTGGTTTAATTAAAATGTCGCGGGGCTTCTTCAGTCTTTCAGCGTCTAACAATAAATTCAGAATTAGGTGTGTATGAAGATGGCTTGAGGCTTTCAGCATCAAATCATATACTCAAAATAATGTTGTGGTTTTCAGAATTTTGTCATCTTTTCGCCATCAAATCAAAAACTTAAGATTAGGTTGAAACTTGGTTTTACACTAAAATTTTTATACAATTCGTTGTTTAGAATATTGTTGCGGTTTTTCAGCAATAAACCGTGGATTTAAAATTAGGTTCAAAATGGTTTTGAACATGAAATTTTCTTAAAGGTTGCTTAAAATATTGATGTAATTTTTAGGACATCTTCAAGTTTTCAGCAGCAGATCATGGACAGAAAATTAGGTTGTGGAATTTAAGATTTGTTTCAACTTTTCAGCATCAAACAGACTTGAAATGCGTTGTAACCATGGTTTGAAACTATAATTTTCCTATGAAATCAATTATGGAAAATATTATTGAGGTTTTAGGGCTTTCACAGGTTTTCAAAATCAAGCCATGGTTATGCTTTTCTAAGGTTTCTCAGCTTTTTGCCATTAAACTATGAAATTAAATTAGGTTCAAACATGGTTGGAGGATAAGATTTTCCTGAACATGGTTTGAAGTTGAAGTTTTTTATGGTTTTTACTTTTTAGCATCAAAATATGGGCCTAAAATTAGCTTGTGGTGTATCTACGCTTTTTCAGCTTTTCAACATCAGACCACGAACTTAAATACTTAAAACTAAGTTCAAGCAGGTATGAAGCTCAAATTGTGTACATCTACTTTTCTTTAAAATATAGTCCTTCAGGCTTTCAGAATCAAACCATGGATTTAAAATTAGGTTCAAACATTATTTTGAGGCTGAAATTTTTCTACAGGTCGGTTCTTTAGATTGTTGTGGTTTTTCAGGGTTTCTTAAAGTTTTTAATATCAAATCATGAATTTAAAATCAGAGTCAAGCATGGTTTTCAGGATAAAATTTTTCTACAAACCATGGACTCAAAATAAAGTTCAAACATAATCTGAGGCTGGATTTTTTCTATTAAATCTGCTCTTGAAATATCGGAACAGATTGCATTACCTCGTCAGGTTTTCAGCATCAAGCCAGGGAGTTAGGTTAAGGCTAAAATTTTCCTAGGTTTTTTGTTCTTTTTCGAGGCTTTTCTAACTTTCAGTCATCGAAAAACTTAAACACTTAAAGTCTTATTAAAACAGGTTTGAGGCTGAAATTTTTCCACGGTTTGCTTCTTCAAAATACTGTTGTGGTTTTTGCAAGTTTTTTTCAGGTTTTTAGTATCAAATCATAGACTCAAAATTAGGTTGTGGTATTTAAGGGCTGTTTAGCTATTCAGCACACTCGAAATGGTTTACAGCTGGATTTTTCGGTTCTTTGGATTTAGAATATTATTGTGATTTTCAGGGTTTCTTCAAGTTTTCAGCATCAAGCCATGAATTCAAAATTAGGTTGTGGTTTCACAAAGCTTCTTCAGCTTTTAAGCATCAAACCATGAACACAAATTCAACTCAAACATACTCGAAGTTTAAGAATAACATTATCTAACAAATTCAGTTCTTTCAAATATTGTTTTTTAGGGTTTTTTCAGATATTCAGCATGGACTCAAAATTAGGCTGTGCTTTTATAGGTTTTATAAATTATTTTTTACCATCAAATCACACACTTAAAATTAGGTTTACACATGATTGCTGGCTGAAATTGGCAGTTTTCAGCACTCCATTATAGTTTAAAACATTTTAAGTCAATTTTAGAAAATATGGAGCACTTAATTTTAAATAGGTAATACAGAAATCGCGGAGCGCCCACTAAAATATTCTTTTATTCCATAATAAGTCAGTATTTAAAGCTATTCTTAAGAGCAGTTTGAGGCTGAACTTTCTGAGTCTGAGGCACTTCATGGCTTTCCGAAACAGTTTTCAGTACTCCCAGACAATTTGACATATTTTAAACGGAATTTAGGGCAATCGAAGTAAAAATAAAGCACTTAATTTGGTTTCTATTTGATGTCTGAAGTAGGGCATTCAGTTTTTAACAATCCAAGACAGTTTAAAACATTTTAAAGCAATTTGGGGCAATTTAAATAAACATGAAGTAGTTAATTTTAAATACTATAGAAATCGTGCGGCTCAGACTGAAGCAGTCTTTTATTTCTTAATGCAATAGTTTAAAGCTGAGCATTCTGAGTTTGATGCATTTTGGGGCATTCCGAAGCAGTTTTCAGTATCCCCAGACAGTATGGCATATTTTAAAGGCAATTTAGGGCAGTTTTTAAATAAAAATGAAGCAGTTGATCTGTTTGATGTATATTTAATGTATTTTAGTGTTTAGCTGTCCTAGGCAATTTGAAATATTTTAAAGCAGTTTAAGCAAAAATTGAACAGTTAATATCTAATTCTTGTTAGAGTTAAGGTTGGACATTCTAAGTCTGAGGTGTTTTAAGGCATTTCGAGGCAATTTTCAGATCTCGAAACGGTTTAAAATATTTTAAGACAATTTAATATTTAAGGTTTGATTGAGCCGGAACATTTTGACTTTTCGGCATTTTAAGGCATTTTAGGGTAATTCAGTATTCCAAAACAGCTTGAAAAATTTAAAGGCAATTCCGGGTAATTTAAGTATAAGTGAAACAACTAATTTGGTCGATATTTGAGGTTTGAAGCAAGGCATTATGAGTCTGAGGCATTCCGAGACAATGTTTAGCGCACATGCAATTTAGAGCAAATGAAGTAGACATTAAGCAGCTAATTTAATTTATATTTGAAGTTCAAAGCTGGGCATTCTAAGTTTGAGTTATTTTTGGAGCATTACGAAGCAATTTTTAGCATCTCAAGCAGTCTCGATTAACCTGCTTCATGTTCAAGGTGTGAGGCTAGACATTTTGAATTTCAGGCAGTTAAGGCATTTCGAAACAATAGCCTAAAACAGTTTAGAATATTTTAAGGCGATTTCGGCCATTTCGGGAAGTTTAAGAAAAAATAACACAACTAATTTGATTGATATTAATTTTAAGTAAGGCATTCTGAGTCTGAGGCATTCTGAAGTAGTTTGCAGCACTCCAAGACAGTTTAGAGTATTTTAAGGTAATTTCAGGAAATTTAAGAAAACCGAGCAGTTATTTTTAAATAATGCAGAAATCGTGGGCTCCCATTGGGGGAGTCGTTTATTCCATAATGTGACAGTTTAAAGGCATTCTCAGGGGCATTTTGAGGCTGAGGCATTTTGGGGCATTTCCAGTAATCCCAGACAGTTTGGCTTATTTGGCAATTTAGAGCACTTATAGGCAAGTAAAAATAAAGCATTTAAGCTGGTTGATATTTGAAGTCTAGTCATTCTGTATATTGGCTTTGGGATATTCGGGGCAGGTTTTAGCATCCCGACAAAGTTAGCGATATTTTAAAAGACAATTCAGGACAATTTAAATAAAAAATCTGTTTGATATTTTTGAGGTATATTTGGGAATTCTAGGGTGGATTTTAGCATCCCGAGACAATTTGAGATATTTTGAGACAGTTTAGGTAAAAATGGAGCAGTGAAGTTTAAGGCCAAACATTCTGTGTTTCAAGCATTCCGATATTTTAAGGTAATTTAGGGCAGTTAGTCTGTTTAATATTGGACATATTTTAGGGCATTCTGCGGCAGGTTTTACATCTCGAGACAATTTAAAATATTTTAAGTTTAAGGCGTTTAAACAGTTAGTCTAATTTGCATCTGGACATTCTAAGTTTGAGGCATTTTAGAGCATTCCATCATTTTAACGCAATTTAGGGCAGTTAATCGGTTTGCTATTGGAGGTATTTTAGTGATTTCTAAGGCAGTTTTTAACTTTCGAGACAATTTGAAATACGAGGCGTTCAAGCAAAAATAGAGCAGTTAATTTAATTCGCATTGAGGTTTAGCGTTAAGTTTGAAGCATTTTAGGACATACCGATATTTAAAAATATTTTAAGACAATTTAGGGCAGTTTAAGTAAAAAATTATATTAATCTGGTTGATATGTAGCTAAGGTTTGAGGCTTGAGTTTCATTACTTCAAGATAGTTTGGAATATTTTAAGGCCATATCAGACATTTCAAGTAAAAATGGGGAGTTAATTTTGTTAATGTTTGAGATTTGAGACTTGGCATTAAGGGTTCAAGGCATTTCAAGGCATCATAAGGTAGCTTGCCTCATCTGGAGACAGTTTGAAATATGTTAATGCAACTTAAAACTATTTAAGTTAATTTTTTAAATTTTTAGCTTTGACAGGGCATTCTGAGGCTGAGCATTACCGAGAAAGTTTTCAGCATTCCAAGCCATTTTCAAATATTTTGGTGTAATTTAAGTAAAAATAGAGAAGTCATGTCTGAAACATTTTAAGCCCTTTCGAGGAAGTTTTCGATATCCCCAAAAGGTCTTGAATATTTTAAGGCAATTTCGGTCAGTGGGTCAGTTTACATAAAAATAAAACAGCTAATTTGGTTGATATTCAAGGTTCGATGCTGAATATTTTGGGTTACAAAAATTTTAAGGCATTCTGAGGCATTTTTCAATATCTCCAAACAGTTTTGACGAATATTTTAAAGCGATTTAAGGCAGTTTAAGGTTTGACGCTGGACATCCTAAATCTGAGGCACTTTAAGGCAGGTTTCAACATCACAAGACAATTTGATATATTTTTAAGCAACTTCGAGGCAGTTTTCACACTCCAAGAAAGTTTAAAATATTTTAAGGCAATTTATAACAATTTAAGTAAACATGGAGCAATTAATTTGTTGATATTTGAGGTCTGAGGCTGGACATTCTGAATCTGAGGCTTTTGGATACTTCCGAGACAAATTTCAGCATCTCGAGATATACGAGTAGTATGAGATATTTAAAGGCGATTTAAGTAAAAATAAAGCAATTAATCTGGTACATATTTGAGATTCGCGAATGAGAAAAAAACTGGGCATTTTGGTGCATTCTGGGGCAGTTTTTAGCATGCCACAACGCCACAACAGTTTGGGATATTTTAAGAGAAGACATCTCAAGACATTTTAACATGTCTTTTAAAGCAACTTAGGACAGTTTAAGCAAAGCTGCAGCAGTTAATCTTGTATTTAATAATTTATTTGGCATTCTTGCATTTTTCAACATTTTTTATAATCTCAAAACACAAGGCAGTTTTAGGGGCATCCCGAATAAATACAAGAAAGGGCAGTCTTTTGTCCTAACCTTGAGGAACCTCTCTGATAAACATTTAAACATACAATAAATTAGTAAAATATTACCAAAAACACATCTACTGAAACAAATACCAGATTTTTTATTATATTTAGGTATATGCTTATTTTTGGAATTTTGGGGAAATCATTATTTTGTAGTATTAGGTATTTATTTTCATAAGCAAGGGTGGAAAAGCATATACAAATAAAAATACAAGTAACAATTACGAAGGAACGCAAATTCAAAAATTAATATAAAATAATAAACAGTCAACAAGCTACCAAAGGAATGCAAAGAATACAGTAAATAATTAACAAATGTATCGTAATAAATAAATGCAAAATAAGCCTGAAATGTAGAAAAAATCTAAAAGTAGAATGAGTCCAAAAACATTTTGAAGGGTTAAACCCATCGACCTTATATAAGGTCGATGGTTAAACCTTAGAAATAAGACTGCTCTTTTATCAGATTGCCTTTAATTTTGCCTTGACTTCCCCAAGAACGTTATTGCTAAATATCAACCTGACTGACTGCCTTAAAAAACTAAAAATCACTACAGATTGCCTCACAATTCATCTTAAAGTGCTAAGAACCGTATTGAAAGGCCTAAAACTGCCTTAAAATGCCTCAAGCTTTCTTATAGTGCCTCAAACTGTCCTAGGAAGCCTCACATTGCCTCTAAGAATGCTTCCAACTTGTCTCAGAGTGCCAAAAAACTGTCTTCATCTCCATCATTAAAATGTCCACTCTATCGAAACTTCCACTAAAAATGCCTTTAAACTCTTCATTCATAAATATGAAAATATGTATCTACAGAAAACTTAACAACATTTAAAATTTATTTAATTAAATTAACATACATTATACTTGGTTGGCCTTTTTGTTAAGTTATATGTTATATACTGTTACGAATTATGAGAATTTTGTATAGTAAAAAAAATATAACCAACGCAGAAATTTGTTGTTAAATTAAACTAGTTTGTTGTGTATTCAAATTCTTGCTAATAGAAATATTTTTGCTGGAGCAACGTTGTTACCAGTTGTAAATACTGCTATTTAGTCGTCCCATTAGTAAGAAAAATTCCCACTTTTCTCGATATTAAAAAAAATAATAGATTTTCCAAGTATTTTGTTACATACTCTACGTAAATTCAATCTCCCATTATTAGTGATATCCAAAATACAAAGATAACCAAATTCCAATTTTAATCAAAAATAGATCAGCTTGAAGTAATGTGGAATAAATAATTCATTATAAACTTATTTCTGTTGCTTCTGGATTTATTGCTAAATTTATTGTTTCTAAACTTAGCATTTTTTATTGTAAATAAAACAGGCCTTCCACTTCTGTCCTTTAATAATTGTCAAAAAATTACGTAAATTTATTTATAAATAAGTTTTACGTATTTCCAACTCTTAAAAAGTCTCAAGTTAGCTAAATCTTTTCTAAAAGTTTTTATTCAACTGATTTTTCATAATAAATTCAGAAAATACTTCATTCCGAACACCTCCCAACAAAATCTAGGTCTGTTAAAGACCTCAGGAACTTAGCGGTTTTTAAATTTTTGTACCAAAGTGTGAATACGTTAAGCAAATAAAACACGTCAGAGTGCAGAATTTAATTTGTTTCTCAGGTGTTTGCATAACCGCGACTAAAAGGAATATCAATTTTGTGAACGGAGGTCGGAGGATTTGGTATTTGATGCTTATGTAGACTTTATTTTTAGTATCAAAAAAAAGGCTTTCAACTTCTTGGGAACGAATCATTGGAATGCATCTTTTGAACACGTGTGAATTCGCAAGTTTATTGAAGGAATTCGAATTATTTATTGAAATTGATTTTTCGAATTAATGCTTGTAAAAATTGTTTGTTTAATTATAGCATTTTTAAATTAATTTAGATTTAGATAGAAAAATACATAAGGTTCGATGACAAAATAAAATATTTTATAAAAATGTAATTAGTTAAAGGACATAGAATACTTTTAAAAATTTATTTAGTCAAACAAATGGCGTTGAATAATTCTGATACTTTCTTAAACGAAATTTTCACCAAGTGTTTGTAGTTCCAGTTCTCCAGATGTTAAATTGAAAGTAGATTAATATTACAATGACAGACTGCGACGATTCTGTTGCAACAAATTCCCAATTTTTTATGAAACAGTTGTTTTGTTGCCTTTTTTTAGTTTATTTTTTTAGAAATTTTGAACTCGAAAGTTTCACACATCATCTGCTTAACCCATACGTGCATTAAATCAGCACTTACTCTAATGTCTTTAGATATCTAAGGTTTGTTGTAACTGAAGAAAACTGCTGTGCTGAAAGGGAGGGGCACTCGAATCTAAATCAGCAACTCAAACTTTGGACAATATTAATACGTTTGTTAAAATATTTGTTGGCGTAGGAATTTTAACTTAAACAAATGAAACTTCGGATTTATGTGCATAACTATGCACTGCTCACGTCGTATTTGGACAATATTTGGCCATCGTTTTAGTTTATTTATTTATTTTATTTAATAACAGTCTGGACGTGTAAAATTTGCCCAACTTTAGGTTATGTAGAAAATCACTTTGTCGCCAAATGTTGCTCTTGTTTTTCTGACATTTTTGTTTGTTTTTATGAAAAAGTGAGACTCTCGTAAAACAAGTTAAATTTTTTTACACTAAACCAGAGCAATATCTACCAACCAAAGATAAAGGAGCAACGAAGGAAAGAAAGCAGCAAAACAAACAAATAGCAGGAAATTTTGGATTTGAATAAAAGTTCTTAAAGGAAGATGGAAACAAAAGGAATTAGAGATGAGAATCTTCCAGACATCCACTGAAGGTATGGAGAAGTTATTATAAGAAAAAGTTCTCAAAAGGGACGATGGACGAGGGCGAAGAAAGTGGCATACTCCCAATGGACGAAATAGAGGAAAATAACACAATTGAGAGAAAAGAAGTAGAAGAAGCCGTCGTGAAAATTAAAACTGGAAAAGTTTGCGGGGATGACAACATTGACCCGGAAATGATAAAATGGATAGGAAACAAAGGATTGGACTGGCTATTAGAAATATACAAGGAAACATGACAGAAACAATCCCGGAAGATTGAGAAAACAATATAATACACCCCATCTATAAGAAAGGAAACTCAACCAAGTGCGACAACCATAGCGCCATTTGCATATCGACAGTAGCTTACAAGAACTACACTACTATATTAGAGCGTAAGCTCAGTAGAGAGAATCTCGAGATCTGGCTCCACGGTGGTCCAGTTCTACAAAAACCACAAGGCCACCAATCGAACGTCCCTCAATGAGGGGCTACCACAGCTCAAGGTCCCTAGGACAATTGGGGATATCGAGACCTCTACTTCTGTTTTGCACTTCCTCTTTTGAGAAATGTTGCATCTTTAAGAAGAAAATTAGAAGCAAAAGAGTTCCGTGGTGGAACTCAGAGCTTCAAACACTTCGCAAGGAGACGCGCAAGCTTCTGAACAGAGGGCTCTCACCAACCAAATGACTTTATAAAGACGCATCCGCAGTTATAAGAAGGGTGCGTGGAGAGACATTTATGTACCCCTGAAAAAAGGCCAAGGTCATTTTCTTCTTTCTCAAAACGTTAGAATGTTTGGTTGAGATGTACGTTAAAGATAACGCACTCAGCACCAATCCGTTGCATCCACATCAACACACCTATCAAGTAGGCAAATCTGTGGAGACGGCGCTTCACCCGATCGTTTTTAAGATCGAGAAGTGAACAACACAAGGAATTGGCCGCTGGTGCTTTCCTGAACATTGAAGGAGCCTTTGAGAACACATCCTTCGACTCATCAGTCAAGCCGCCACTGATCATGGCCTCGATACTACCTCAGATGGGTTAGAAATAAATACAACGATCCGACGCCCACATGGGCAAAAGGACAAGAGAAAGAAAAGACACCAAACTAGGGCAACATCTACCAACAAGGCACCCTTTTACTTAACCTAAAATTGACAAATGTCATCACCAACCTCTTAAATTGAATTCATGGCCAACTACTGTCCAATTATTGGGCGAGCGATGCATAAAACTTTCTTAGAAAACATCAAACCTAACTTCAGCAAGAATAATTTAATTAATAAAATAACATAAAAAAATTAATAAAACTAAGTGAACGCAGTTTCCATGCAAAAGGAGTTATTAACAATGACAATGACAAACTACGACACTTTTGTTGCAACAAATTCCCAATTTTTTATTAAACTTGTTTTAGTTTGATTTTTTTTAGAAATTTTAAACCCTGGTAGGAAGTTTCACACATTCTCTGGTTAATCCAGATGTGCCATAAATCAGCAGTGAAATGATCACATTTGCTTTAAAGTCTTCATTTATGATATTTAAGATTTATTGCAGCTAAAGAAAACTGCTGACATGAAGGAGGGGAACACTCGAATCTAAATCAGCAATTCGAACAGCACTAATTAATACATTTGTAAAAACATTTATTAAATACAAATTGGCGTAGGAATTTTAAATTAAGTAGATGAAGCTTGTGGTTTATGTGCCTAACTATGCAGTGCTCACTTCATATTTGGATTATATTGGCCATGACTTTAGTTTCTTCCGTTGGTAATAAAAATCAAACAGTTTGAAAGTGTGACATTTGTCTTACTGTAGGTTATATAAAAAGGCAGTTTGTCACCAAATGTTACTCTTGTTTATATGAAAAAGTTAGGTTCTCAATGAACAAATCAGATTTTTCTTACATTAATGATTTTATGATAAACATAAATTAAATTCTCTGGCCCCAAACTGAATCAACGTTTGCCAACAAAGTTACCTTTTACTTAACCTAAATTCAAACTAATGTCACAGTTGCAGACTGTCAACTTTCTATTACCAACCTAGTAAATTGAATTCATAACCAACTATTGTCCAAATATGGCACGAACAGTGTATAAAGCTTTCTTAAACCACAACCCAAACTTCAGCAAAAATAATTCAGTTTATAAGTTAACAATGTTAACATAAAAAACTTAATAAATGCAACTATAAAACTAAGTGAACGTAAATTCTAGCCAGAAGGAGTTATTAACAATTACAATGACAGACTGCCACGATTTTGTTGCAACAAATTCACAATTTTTTATGAAACAGTTCAGTCGCTCTCATGTTTTTGGTTTGTTTTTTTTTTTTAGAAATTTTGAACTGGAAAGTTTTACACATTCTCTGGTTAATCTAGAGTGCCTTAAATCAACGATGCAAATACCAAACTTACATTAAACCTTGACCTAAGATATTTAAAATTTATTGCAACTGAAGAATTACAGGGATGAAAGGGATGAATGTTCAAACTTATATCAACAACTCGAACTTCAGAAAACTGTGTGTTTACAGTTCTTAGAATAAAGTTTGTGCAAAGCTATACATTGCTCACTTCATATTAGTTTATTAAGTTGGCAATAATAATCAAACAATGGAAACTGTAACATAAATCTAACTTTAGCTTATACAGAAAAGCGTTTTGTCACCAAAGTTGCTTTTGTTTATATGAAAAAGTCTGATTACTAAAGAGCAAATCAAGTCTTTGGCATTAAAGATTTTATGAAGTGAGCTTTTTGTAAAACAAATCGGCCAACAAAGCACCCTTTTACTTAACCTAAAATTGGATAAATGTCGCAGTTGTAGACTGTCAACTTTCTATTACCAACCTAATAAATTGAATTCATGGCGAACTACTATCCAAATATGGTCCGAGTGGTGTATAAAACTTTCTTAGTAAACCACAAACCGAACTTCAGCAACAATAATTTAATTAATAAAATAACATAAAAAATAAATAAACGCAGCTATAAAACTAAGTGAACGTAACTTCCAGCCAAAAGGAGTTACTAACACGCACACGCACACTTAGATCTTTAATTCCTATACCTATATCAGATAAAAATTAAAAAGTAATAATAATTATAATCATTTTAGATACTTTAACTACAACGTCACTACTTCATAAAATCTAATTAATTCTTTTCTGCCGCATAAGCATTACAATACACGTTACACATACTTGAGTATGTTGATGTTGATAACCTTTAAGATTAAAGGCCACCAGTGATGTTTTTTTCGCAAAAGAAGTTTTATTATCGTTTGCCCCACTTTAACACATCAGTTGCAGTAGAATCCATGAGACCTAACGTGCAATTAATAGTTCTTCGATTATAGTAACAGTGTAACGTGTAACCTTTCATCCTTCCTGTTGCGTAAAAAAGCAATAGCATTGGTTTTGGGAACGTCCTCTTTATCTTTATTTGACTCAGTCATTCAGTGTCAAGGCTACTAAAGGTCTTCGAACTTATCACACGTAGCTGTATTAAGATATCTCATGTCGCGTGAAATGTTTAATCGTGATTTTACTTTATAATGGAACGAATTGGCAAATTGTTGTCTTTTGTGGTTGACTATTTATTGTCAGTGGCGTAGGTGACTAATGAAAGATTTGCGGTAGGTTCCCACTTAAGCATGGTAGAAATAGAAATTGGTTGTATACAACACTAGTTTTGACAAAGTTATGATGGAAAACAGGTCAAAATATTAAATCATGCTGTTAAGTGAGATCTCAAAAACAATTCGAAATTTGAAATTGCTAAATTGAACTGTTCGACACACGAAATTCTTAAATTGAGATGAAAATGTCGAGTTAGGGAAATCCCCGAACTTCTTCACTAACTACATAAAGCTAATTGAAGTACCTATATACAATAGAAAATCAAATCTCAAGAAGAGTTCGAAATTTGAAGTTCCTAAATTGAACAGTTCTTAAATCCACGCCTGCAAATCAGAATGAAGTTATCGAGTTGAGTTAATAATCGAATATCTTAAACTTTATTCTGACTAAATATGGAAAATCTTTTTATTTTTGGAAAAGTTATTCAAAAAACCTAGATATTAAATTTTTAAAGCGTTTCAAAAGCTACGTAACTCGGAAGTCGCTGAATTGGGGTAAACTTATTAAGTTAGGAGAATCCCCGAGCCTCACTAACTGCATATATAAATTTAGGAAATCAAAACTTTTGAAAACACAGTTGAACTTCTAAAAGAATTCCAAACTCAAATTCGTTAAATCAGGCTGAAGTTATCGAGTTAAGGGAATCCCCAAACCTCAGTAACTGCAAATACAACTTTTTTTATTTCTAATAAAACACATACCGGATCGTTTGATGGGAACATTGTATAAAATGAACAATAAACCAGAAGGCAGGTTGCGACTGACACAGGTCTAGAATCTGTTTCTCTTCTTCGTGCAAATTAATTTGCAATCGTGGTTGCTATGCAAACATACGAAAGTTGACGCAGTATTTCTGTATAAGCGAATCTGCTTCAGTTGAACGCTTGTGGTCTGTGTGCAGTATGTACTGCATAACCTGCAGGGGCTTTCTGTACAATGTACGAAAATGAAAAATACCGTGTTCTGCGGTGCGACATATAGCTACTAATAATTAGGAATGGAAGTAATTATTTCATTCTTTTCTGGTTATATCAACTGAATTAAAGAAAGTGACAAAAATTAAAATGATTCCGGATTTTGAATTTAAAAAAAAAAAACATTTGACCGAAAAATATAGGTGAAGCAGCGCTTCACCTGCGTCATCAGACCGCTGAGTCGAATCCCCGAACTGTACTAACAACATGCTTTTTATTTCTGAAAAAGTCATTTATATAAAGTCGAAAATCAAAATTTTAAGAAACGTAGTTGAGTTCTCAGAAGCAGTTCCATATTTGAAATTGTTAAATTGGAATGAAAAGACCAAAAATTCAAAATCATTAAACTGGGACAAAATTGCCGATTTCGGGGAATCCCTACGCTTTATTTTCGTATTTTACAAAGATATTTGATATTTGAAGAGTTGGGCCATTTTTTGTTCCTTTAAAGTCGTTATAAGCAACAAAAATAAAAAACTTAAAAGAAAACTAATAACAAAATAAATAAGAAATTTTTGGTTCAATAGCATAGACAAAAACAGTTCAAAAGTTGCAACAAGCAGTTTGAAATCACGCATTTGTTTAAAGAAAACGAGTGCAAAATGGTTGATCTCAGGTTAGGTTAATTATTATGGATCTTTTGGGAGTTTCTACTGAAGTTGGGTCGCGGTCGTGGTTCAGTTGGTTCAGCGTGCGGCTGACCACTGAGATGGCCCGGGTTCGATTCCCACATATATCTATTAACTACGTATATTGCTAGCAAAAATTCGCAATGCGTACCCTCACAATAGAGTGCAGACATATATGTCTGCACCTTTCTGCTGTGTCGGCCACATGCGGACGCCTCGTCGAGTTAGAAATCGCATGCGCAACGAAAATCAGTACCACACAATAGCCCTATCTCTTTTTGTAGGGGTACGCTTTCCGCTTGTGGGAAGGATAGACTGCTAGCAATATACGTAGTTGATAGATATATGGACTCTCAGGGTCACACATACACCGAAAATACCCGACTGCTTCTCTCGGAAGGCAATGGAAAACCACCGAGGTATTCCTGCCTAGTAAGTCCTCTCTGGAGTAGAAGTGCTAGTGGTTCGGAGCCCACGTTAAGCTGTAGGTTACTTGACACGCACACTTCTGGAAGAAGAAGACTGAGGTTGGACCTGGTCATAATCAGCAATTCCAGCTCACTAATCGGAACATTATTCAGTTACGGGAATCCCCGAGCTATACTTTCGTGTTTTAGGATTATTTTACGATTAAATACGAAAACTTCAATATCCGAAAAATTTTGCCCGTTTTTTTCCATTAAACTTTTTACAAGTAACAAAAAAACTAAAGATTGATCAAAAAACCTTAAATATTTAATGCAGCAGCATAGGTATAATAGGAATAGGAACTGCATGAAATGTTTGATCTCCGATCAAGTTCGTTTTGTTTTCTTTTTCTTATTCGCATTTACGTTTGAGATTTGAAGATTCTTACCTTACGTAAGTTCCCATCTCTTCAGGAGTCATCCGGTTCTCTTTCCCACAGCTACAGTATTTTCTCCCAAATTCTTTGGCTAATCTTTCGTAGTGCGATTTTTAATTCAATAAATATTTATTCTCTCTTCTTTTATTCAGTACTTCAGAGCTGATTTCATTCAGTATTCAGTAATTTATTCATTAAGCTTGTAAAATGCACCTAATTTAATTCATCCTTCTTGTTATTATTCAGGATCATTCCTACAGCCTATCTATTATCTGAAAATATGAATTCCAGCTAGTACTTTTATTTTTAAAAAATTAAGGAACAAAGAACTTACTCATAATCATAATTTCAATTGCAAATTCTTCCAAAACGACACGACTTGAAAGATTCTAATTTAAATTCCACAGATAAGGAAATGGAGCTGCATTCATGGCCAGTTTGCAAATTTGGTATTAATTATAAACAAAAACGGTTTTTATAGTTTAAAAATTTAAATTTCACGTGAGAAATTGCATTCGACAGCAAAGCTTGTGCTTTTCCGCAAATTATTATTCTTAAACTAAAAGTAAAAAGTTATATTTTTATGTTTATTTTTAAGCCTCTTTACCGAATTGGCGGGCGTATCAAAAATTTGCTAACATTATTTTAATCTAATCTCGTATCAGATGTACTGGCAAACCCCGGAATTGGTATTAAAAAAATATTTTCGAAACAAATCAGAAATAAATCAGTGAGGCAATGACCTTATCAGCAGCAGATACTTGTATTTTGATCGATTATTCGATAACAACAAGCTAATTTAATTAATTAGATAAAGATACATCCAACTGTGAGCATAAAAATAGCAAAGATTCTTAGAAACGTAATAACATATCCTATTTAATCAGCGTTTAACTTCCGGAACAAGTAATAAATTGCAAGCAGTACGATACCTTCAATGGAGACTTGCTATAAAAGGCGAGTTTCTCCAAGCTCGAATGCTTAAAATGTAGATTTAATAAGAGAAAAACGTTATTTATTTGCTATACCGTCTGCATTTTATATTAAAAACCACAACTAAAAAGTGTTTATTAAAAACTAATTCTCGTGCATTTTAACGAGTCTGGTTTAAACACAGGTTGATTAAACTTTTTTAACCCCATGTAACATTTCTAAAGGTTAAGATAACTGCTTTTAGGTGCTGCATGGTCCTTGTAAACTCCTTTATGCAAGTAGCCTTTTATTCAATCAGTAGTTCCTTTCTCCTGCTACTTTTTTTAGTTGCTCTGAAAATGTCATTTCTAATATATTTTACGCTGTCTTAATTGCATACTTTTAATCATAAAACACATCGAAGTCCACATATCTTATTTCCTTAGTTTCATACAAAACCTAATTAGTTATTATAAACAGCAAGCTTTCTTAATTAGATTTTAATAATAATATTTTTAAGTAAGTAGAAGTTCTATGAAACAGTTGACGTACAAGTATAAGATGATAAAGCCGAGTATCTCCTGGTTTAATTAATTCCAAATTTTTAACTGAAGGCTAAACAGGGTAATAAGATGATTGTAAAGCCATCTATTTTGAGGCAGCTGTAAAATTTTTCGAATCCGGCCTAGTGGGGATGATTTACGATAGCTGCATTTAACCCTCATAATCCACAACTAAATTATAAAATGCTTTCAGCTATTTTGCGGAAAGGAAATTTTTCTTCCGACGTCTCTACTACCCCCTTTCATTTCCAATGCATCTATAGTAGATCTCCCTCGCCTAAACCCGTACTGATTGGCGGTGCCCTCCCCTTCCTAGCTAGTCTCTAACCTGCTTAACACCAGCTTCACCAGGAAGTTTCCTAACGCCGACAGTAGACTTATCGGCTTATATGAAGAGGGGCTCGATCTGTCCCTTTACTCCCCTTTTAAAAGCAACAGTAAGCCTCCGGACTACCAGTTGCTTATGCCTCATTTACATTCAGCGATTCAGCCATTGCCACTGCTCCTCGCGCTGCTCTATTTACTCCCCAAAATACTTCTGTGGCAGCATCGAAGGCAGTGAGTGTTTACATTGCCGATTCATACTTCGCATTCCACCTTCGGCAATGGAGGACGTAGAATTAGGTATAGCTTCAGCGCTCTGCCTCCTGAGTTTATGTCACTATGTGAGTGTTTTAAAAAGAAAAAATATAGAAAATAGACGCCGTCGTCGCAAGATGGTAGATAAAAATCTCGCATTTTTGAAAATACGAAAAATTAATAAATTCGTTTTAAACTCGTTTTACCTAGCTAGATAGGTTGTTTATAGTCTAAAAAGAACTTTTAGATGTTTGTATCACCTACGGTTTAGCCTGGGGAATTATAAAAATCTCTTTCGCGCGCTCGGCGGCAACTGAGCGAGTGAGCAGAATGTAAACACTCACTCGCGCTCGCGCTGTCGGTCCTTTGACTTCCGCACAAAATATCGCCAACGAAGGGAGCGCCGGGCAGCGGTAATGGCAGGGGCATGGTCAGCGCGAGCGATGTGTTTACATACTCGCGCTGCCCACTTTCATGCTCACTGCCACGGAAGTGGGCTGAATGTAAACCGTGTATTAGAAACACGCCTAGACGTAATCACTTGCTCCACCTTCCAATAATAATAATAATAAAATGACAGTATATCGAATTTGGCAAAATATGTCTTCATCCGGCGTGTTGATTTTTTAAAATACAATTATACGCCGACGCTAGTTACCGGGCATAGTTGCAGTGATTGGCAGCTATTAATGCGCGTCAGCAATATTCAGCCAATAGCAGTGATTGTTTCGGTCGATAAGTGGCGCCACGTGAAGCACATTTGAAGTTAGTAAACAGACAGGCCGGATAAACGCTTTACGTGAAAACCCAGAAGGATGTCAAAAAACCTACAAATAACGTTCCTTTGTAGCCAATAATTTTATTTTAAATTCACAGAAAAAGTTTAATTTTAAAGAAATGGTCACCGTAACATCAATAAATTAATGAATAATTTACAATATCTGCATAAGACTTAATTATTTACAAACAATAACCATGTAACGGTTAATTAATCTCAATTTTTAAGACATTGAATTTATTTAATTACGATTATTAAAATAAAATAAGCCGCTATCAACAAGCGGCTGATAATAATTAATTTCATAATCAACAAACGCTCCAAGTTAGTAACAATATCTGTGATATTAGTATTCATAATAAACGGGTGCATAAGCATAAATTTCCGGTATTTCAACAAAAATTTACCTTGAAATAATGACAAACCTGCAGCAAAAATATATAATCAATGTTAATAGCTACTTGTTTTCATTTAAACTGCTTATAATGTAAACTTTAACTTAATTTCTATTAAAGATTTTAAAAAGTTGTTTTAAGAAAAACAGGTTGGCTACTTTATATTCAGATCTGGTTACTAATGATATAAAATAATTACATATCGAATATTGGAAGTTTTAAATGTAATAAAGCCAAAATGGCGAACTTAATTAAAAAATTACGAAATATTTATTTTTCTAGGGCACAGTTTAAAAGTATGTGGGTGTTGTGTCACTATTTAAATAGAACTGAGCGGCGCTTTTTGTTTATTGATAAAAATTTATAGCAACTACATTTTATTATATTACGTTTCGTATTTACGTAAGTATACAAATAATTAGATAAGTAAGCACGTGAATTACGTACTTCTCAGCAAATATGGAAGATTTTTAGGAATTTATATGGTGGTAACGTCATTGCAACTCTTTTAGTATGATTTCAGGAAATTTTACTTTTTATAGCGTCAAATAAAATTGTTTCCCTTTATTAAAGAAAATTTCGTTCAAACTATTTATCAGACTGTGCAGTGAAATCTTAAAAAATTGTAGGAAATAAAGAAGACCAGCGAGGATACTTCAGCATTTTTTCTAAATTCTCTTTTAAAAACCTGGCTTTGTGTACAAATAAAACAAACACTAAGCTTGTAATTAATAATATATAGTTCAACGAAGATACTTCGGCATTTATTCTACAAATAGCTTGTAATTAATAAATCAACATTTAACGGTCGATTAAACAAACAGCGACACATTTTCAACAATTTGTTAACAATCATCTCGATACAGATTTACAGCTGAATTTGAACCTTATAACCCACTGACTTTTAGCTTTATTAAAGTGATTTATCACAGACAAATCTAACCAAACTCACAAACTGTCCTGAAATAATCAAAGCATAAAACTTAATACTTGAGATAAAACTCTTGAATTAAAACTTAAATTAATGGTCATAAAGTTAATCGCCCGATTTAAATTTTCTCTTCACACGCAGATTATTTGCATTTATAGTGCGACTACTTCATTAGTCTGATATCAAATTAACTTTAAAGGAAACAGGAAAGAAGAAACCACCAACAAGATTCGATTTATTTGTGAAAAACTTAGTTACTACAAAACAATAAAAACGCCGGATTAGTTATGAATGGAACGGTTACGTGAATATCAGTAAAAAATAACTTATATTCAAGCAGGAAGCCTGAATGTGTTCTGTTCGTACCAATCATGCATGTTCACTATTCTAACAATGTGAATCAACAATAGTCTGTCTCGTGTAACCAAAATGTGAATAACCTTTGAATATGCTGATACGATCACCAATGACCCCAAACAATCATAACTTAATCTGAATACAGTTACAGACATGTAAGGTAGCTTAAAGGAATCAAAAAGAGTCAAAATACAAAACATATTTGGCTGGAAATACAAATGAGAGACTCGTTAATATCAGCAGTTAATACAAAAGTTTACTAAATTATTATTTGTTACTTAATAGTAAAACTCAATATAAATGCAAATTTTTCTTACATTTTAAGACAAATAAATATTTAGATATGCAAAATTTAAAATTAGAAACCGAAATATTGCGGAATTTCTAACACCTTACATACCTTATGCAACTGGAAGTAAAGCAAATAATGATTTTTAAACCGGCGGCTAGTAGATTAAACAAAGTACCTCCC
This sequence comes from Melanotus villosus, assembly GCA_963082815.1. Taxonomy (NCBI): domain Eukaryota; kingdom Metazoa; phylum Arthropoda; class Insecta; order Coleoptera; family Elateridae; genus Melanotus; species Melanotus villosus. Next base: position 80,948,512 of record OY720420.1, read on the forward strand.
TTGTGAAGTTGTAACGATTTTAAAATACGTCCTAATTCGTTCACAATTCAAAAACCTGGCGGTAAGCCAACGTCCTATTTTGAAATAACTGTTACTTTGGTGCAGTAGTTTTATTATAAGGACTAACCCTTCAGACTACAAAAATGGAAAAAAGTAAGACTGAAAATAATATTTGACTTTATTAATGGGTAAAGCGTTAAGAAGCAAACTTCACTGTTAAAAAATTAAGTGACACGCACCGTGACACGTTGGTAACTGTTACTACATTAGAAAAATGATTGTTATTTTCCTGCCACATTTTTGTTATGAGAACTGTAACTGTAAGGACCCCAGGTGTGCTGCCTTTTACAGTGTTTCGCTGTGATCGTCTAATTTTCACTAAGATTTTCTTTTACCCTCAACCCTTATTGGTTAAATGAAAATCTTACTCTTTATTTAAATACATGACTATTTAGTCAGAGGACTCTTAATGTTGTTGTGATTTCATTGATCTACAACAGCTCACCTTACAATCTAAGAAATAAATACTCCATCAAGTTTAATACATACATATATTATACAGTCATATTTACAGATATTTACAAATTTAAATACAGTAAATAGTGAATGAACACTAAATTAGGCAAGTTAGATATGGGCAGTGGCTTTGAATAATTATTATCCTTTTGTTTTGTGATTTTGATATAATCAGGGTGGCCTGAATGTGGTGGTTTGATCACAAGAAATTATATTGTAAGTCAGTGCGGCAGTCAGATGATCGATACAAGATCGAGTGAGATTGATATTAAAATCAATCATAGGCGACTGGAGCGAAAGATGGTAATCATAACCAACCTTTAAAATGTAACTAGGGGGCAATTTTCCTCCAACGAGTACGTACGCTATGCACGAGATGAGTGAGCGCTATGCCCCTCAATTAATGAGTGTATGCGCTATCCACAACTCAAAATGTACGAGAACACTGGGTACCTCTTACCCCTTTTGTTGATTGAGAATATGTTCAAGACATAACTCACATCTCAGTGATCTCAGTAGTCAGAATTGTTGTAAGATTGTAATTAATTGTGATCAGCACCTACAACAGGCCATTCATTGGGAGACCCCTCAATTGGAATTACCCTATCGTAACCCTTTGATCAGTACACGGAGAAGCAATGCTTTACAGCGGTGTACGTATGATAAAGAATTTTACCAGCTAGTGCAGAGCAACAAAGTGCAATACAGCTAGCTAACTGTATACTTTACAGTAATTAGATACACGGATTAGTGAACTAATAGATATTCCAGACTGAATAGTCAAGACTGGCTCCTATGGTACTGACGGTGTTGTTATCAAACGTTCTCACGGGTGTGCATCTGGCACTTGTCCAAAACTAACAAATTTCATAAGTGGGTTGTTATCAAACGTTCCCGTGGGTATGCAGCTGGCACCTGCCCAAAATTAATAAATTTCATGGTTAAGAGTCTACTTCAAAATTCTAATATTGTGGTCTGTTTTAAATTCCTTTGCAATTTGACATTTTACTAGAATCTACACTTGTGTGTCGGTCCATCTCAATACCGGGCGACGTGACTTAACTCATGATATTACTGTTTTTAGTTTCCAAATGAAATTAATACTTTCTTACTACCTAACTGCCCAAAAACACTCATAACGTTATGCTTTGAATAACAGCAAATACATTAAAATATAATTACTGAAAGACAAATAAAATTAGTAATTCGCAGCTGGCCATCACAGAACTAATGCTTCAAACCACAAGAAGATAAAGTACGATTAACTGAAAATAGCAGGATTCCTGGATGTGTGTTATTGTTTGATCGATTGAGAAAACGTTAACTATTACTAAATTAGAAGGAAGTAACTGTTATTTTCGTGCAATATTTTTGTTTTGAGAACTAATGCTTCAAATAAAAAGAAGAAAGAGTAGGATTAACTGAAAATATAGGGATTCCTGGATGTTGTTGTTTGATCACTAAATTAAAAAGAATCGACTACTGTACTCGTATAACTGACCATTTACACCGAAAAAGTGAAACTTTGAAGGTTAGTTTCTTAGTCCTTTCATTAATTAAATAAGAACATACATCTAGGAAATACCACTGAAAAGTCTTTAAGGACGTTACTTCACTTTATTTACAAAATTAGCCCCCAATACAACAAAATACATGCAACAACTCTGAAACCATCGCAAAAATGTTTCTAGCCTTGATTAACAGAATTATCCGGCAAAGTCATTCCAGTTCTAAAGTGTTTTAATGCGTTTGGAAACAGAGTTAACCGTTTCTCTGAAACATTACGTTATTTTGTAGATGTCTTTAATTCCCAATAACTGATAGCGAAATACCTAAACTCATACTTTGTCTTACCGTCAGAATGGTATTATTGGTGTACGCATTGTTCATTAAGCCTTTTGTTGTTGTTTTACGTGAAGGTGTGGCTTAGGTTCAAGGACGTACTTTGTTTAATCTGTTAGACGCCAGCTGAACATTCCACTTGGTACATCCACATTGCAGAAGTCATTCCTTGCAATTCAAAGTGCCATTTAAAAGACTGCCTCGGTATCAACAGCAGCAGCTTCGTAGTTTTATCTTGATTTTGACATAAAGCATGTTAAAATCAAGAAGGGGTGGTTTTATGTTCTTCATTAGGCCTTATATGCTCATTCCTAAAAATGTTACATCTGAAGCATAAAATTACCAAGAAAATTCCTTAAATATCTATCCAAAAATGTACTTTAGTTAAGCGTGTAAACATTTAATCAGCTCTAAAACCCCTTCAACAAGGAGTTGGCCGTGGCTAAACCTCTGCCGCAAACTACCCCAAAAAGTGACTCTAAGCAGCCCCATTAAACAACGGGGGTCTAGTCGTGGCAGACAACCATTCTACCTGCCGCTGTTCATCGCCTTCAACGAGAGGATGCCATGGCTAATCCTTAATGGTGCTTATTCTAAACTGCTTCGACTTATACAATGAATACCTTTAGAATATACACCATTTGTATTGCTAAACATCGGCCTTAATGCCATACACAGACAAAAAGTTATCATAGGCTACGCTGTAGTTTCGTAAGCTATCCTAAACTGACTTAAAATGCATCAGAATACCTCACTACCTCAACTTGACAGCCTTAAAACATCTAAAATTGCCTAAAAACTGTCCCTAAAGTGTCTCTAGGTAACCCCATTACACAACAAAATGCTGTTGTAGTAGACAGCCGTTTGATTTCCAGCTGTTCATCAACTTCAATTAGAGGCTTCTATGCCTGCTCCGACTTATCCAATGAATGCGTACCTCAGCCTCAATTTGACAGCCTTAGAACGTCCAGAACTACCTCAAACTATCCCCAAGGCACCCCCATTAAATAACAGAAGTGTGTCATATCAGACAACCGTTCGATCTCCAGCTGTTCATCACCTTCAACGAGGGCTTTCTATGGCTAAACCTTAAGGACGCTTATTCTTAGACACTTCAAAACCTGCTCCGACTTATCCAATGGATGCTTTTAGAAAAATACACGATTTGTATTAGTAGACATCGATCTTAATGCCTTACAATTTACATAGTTGGAAAATTGTCGTAGGTTACCCTGTAAGTTTCATAAACTGCCCTAAACTGACTTAAAATGCCTCCAAGCGCCTCATTACCTCAACTTCGCAGCCTTAGAATGTCCATAACTGCCCCAAACTACCCCAAAAAGTGCGTTAAGGCAATCTCATTAAACGACAGGACATATGTTGTAGCAGACAACCGTTCGATCTCCAGCTGTTCATCGTCTTCAACATTTTTGTCTGCGATTTTCTTGATTTTGACATGGTTTTACCTTCGCTCACATCTAAATATGTTGCATCGGAAACATAAAAGTACAATGAGGACACCTTAAATATCTAATCAAAAGTCTATTTTAGTTAACTAAACCATGTCTTGAGATTTCACAAGATCTTCTATTTTTTATAGTTTACAGTTTTTGATTGTTATATTGGCTGAGTAAAGCACAGACAATAAATAGCATGAATAAGTGTATACATTTAATATATTCGAATCATATAGAAACCTCGCAAACGTTATTCTTCTGCTTACAACAATACCATCAGATTAATTTTTGAATTTTATACAGATTATACATTTAATATATTCAAATGCGTAACCAGTAGGAAGTTGTATGATTTTGTCCTAAAATCTTGAAATTCCTGCTGGTACAAATTGCATAATTTGATGATACAAAATATAAATTAATTATATCAGAACAAATTCCTAATTCAGTTTAATGTTTCAGACTTATCGCTTACGGATGATTGGATGATTAAGCTTTCACCATGGTTATTGTGACTCGGGTAAGTAGTTTTTATTTACTTCCTTGACGTTATATAAAGTTTATGTTTATGAAATTACACGGAATATGAATTAACACACGCAGGAAATTTTTCGAGCTATAATTTTCAATCCTGCCGACTAATTACTTGAAAATAAAATTGTAAACATCGTTATCGTTCCGAGATATCTTAGCTGGTGGAAAATATGTAGAAGTAACTGTTAAAAGCAATTTTACGATGATATTAACATACATATAGATATGTACTCGTTAAAATTTTGTAAGTAACGGTTTACAGTGTTGACAAATAACAATCAAATTTGTTCAAGTACATAAATACATTCAACTTCGTAAGCGATGGTGCGTGACCGGTACGTTGTTAAAAGCTTGACATTTCCACCAGATATGTTTGTTATATTCTACTTCCTTGATGTGGGACAGTTACATACCAATACAGGCATTAAATTAACCTTGGAGATTGTAGCTGACCACTTGCTTATAAGAATTGTTTTAGAAGCACATTTGGTATTTTATAAAAGGACTGGTTCAGTGTATTAAAATATTATTAACCGGTTTGGAGACTTGCATTTTTTCTATTTTGCCCGTTTGGTAATTGCCAGTCTTTGCTACTTAATAACTTAATGTAAAGAAGCTAGGTTTGTCGTACATTTATTAAAACTCAGGGAGGTGCGCTATTTAATCCGCTTGCCACCAGCTTAAAAGCCAGTTGGCATATCTATAAAACAACCTGCTTATCTGTTATCTTTTATGTGTTTATTTTATTATTTGTCGAGCGAGATTTGTTATCTATTATCATTGTCCTTTCACCCTTGTAGGACAACTGTGTGAAACACATCTGATTGGACAAAATTAATTTTCCTAAATTCGTTTGTCTGTTTTCGGCCAACAACTTACGACAAGCCTAAAACTTAGTTCTTTTAAGACACTTCCAACCGTATTTGATCATTTTGATAATTACTAACAATAATAGGGATTCTGACAGCAACACTGTTAGTCTTCAAACATTTCTTTATGACTCTTTGTATGTATTTTCAGCGTTGATGTAGTTTTTCTGCCGCTTTCCAATTCGTGTCCATTCATTCATGTGAATAAAAATCAACGAAAACAAAACTCACAATATTTCCTAATTGTTCTATGCGTTTAATATTACACCATTAGCGTATCCTGCTGTCTATTTTAGTCAGGTATTATTAAGCGAGGGTCGGCAATGGAAAAGAAAATTAATGGCTTCAGTATAATACGAAAATGATACACCGAGTTTAAAACAACTTTCAGCAATTTAAATTGCAGGTTTTCGTTTCATAATTTATTGCACCGCAATTGATGTGGGAATGTCTGCTTTCATACAAACAATTGAACTTTTTTTTACTTTTTAGTTTTTTATCTTCTCCGTTAAAAGTGTGGTTGTACAAACTGCGACGTTTTATCTGGTGTTGTAGACATGCGTCACTGGAGCGTAAAACGTCACGCATTTCGTATCTCTGAGGACACTGTAGATTCTGTCATCAGTTTATAAGGTCAGAGGATATCATGTGAAATACATACTGTTTAATCTGGTAGCGCAATATCATTTAATTCTTTAATGCTCATTGAATTGCAGAAATTAAAAAAAAATACCAAGACAACGAGGCTTAGTTGTTTATCAGGAGCGAATTTCGAAATTATTTTTTGAGAGAAAACAGAATGGTTTTCTTCGTTAATATGCCGATCTTCCTAGATATCTAAAACACCTTCAACGAGGAGGTGGCCATGGCTAAACCTTAATAAGGAGGCTTATTCTGAGGCACTTCCAAACATGCTTTGACTTCTTCTATTGAAATACGCAATTTGTATTATTAAACTTCGACCACTATGCCTTACATGGCTGGAAAGTAGCTATAGGTTGTCCTGTAGTTCCACAAGCTGCTCTAAACTGACTGAAAATCTCTTCGAATGGCTCATTACCTCAACTTCACAGCCTTAGAATGTTGAAGACTGTCTCAAATCACACCCCATTAAACAATAAAAGACTGTTATAGTATACAACCGTTCGATCTCCAGCTGTTCATCACCTACAACCAGAACTTGGTGTGGCTAAACCTTAAGAACGTTATTCTGCGATACTTCAAAACCTGCTTCGACTTCTCCAATGAAAATGCACGATTTGTTTTACTAGACATTGATGTTAATGCCTTATATAGACGGAAAATTGCTGTAGGCTGACCTATTATAAGTGCAGCAAAGTGCCCTAAACGGACTTAAAATGCGTCCAAATGGCCCATTACCTCAACTTCGCAGATTTAGAATGTCCAAAACCGCCTTAAGTGTCTCTAGGCAGCCCCATTAAAAACGACAGACTGTCGTAGTACACAACCGTTCAATGAGAAGTTACCATGGTTAAACCTAAAGGATGCTTATTCTGAGGCACTTCAAAACCTTTTTCGACTTCTCCAAGAATGCCTTTATGAAAATACACGATTTGTATTACTAGACTGACCTAAAATAGGCTGCCCTATAGTTCCGTAATCTGTGCTAAACTGACTTACAACGCGTCACTCATTACCTCAATTTCGTAGCCTTAGAACGTCCAAAAAGTATCTCTAGGCAGCTCCATCAAACAATCGAAGACTGTCGTAGAAGATAACCGTTTGATCCCCAGATATTCATCACCTTCAATAGAAGGTTACCATGTCTAAACCTTAAGGACGTTTATTCGGAAACTCTTCAAAACCTGCTTCGACTACTCCAAGGATGCCTTTACCAAAATACACGGGGTGTATTACTACATTATTAGACATCGTCCTTAATACCTGACATAAACGAGAAGTTGCTATATACTGTCGTGTAGCTTCCATAAACTACCGTAAAGTGACTTAAAATGCCTCCAAGTGCCTCGGTACCTCAACTTCACAGCCCTAGAACGTCCAGGGCTGCCTCAAACTACCCCAAAACTGCTTCAATGCAGCCCCATTAAGCAATAGAAGTCTGTCGTAGCAGACAACCGTTCGTTCTTCAGCTGTTCATCACCTTCAACAAGAGAGTTCATATGGCTGAACCTTAAACCGACTTCACCGAGAATGCCTTTATAAAAATACACAATTTCTTTTACTAATCATCGATCTTCAGCCTTACATAGACAGTTGTTGCAGGTTGACCTATAAGTTTCGCAAGTTAGCCTAAACTGACTTATATCTTAACTTCACAATCTTATAACGTCCAGAACTATCTCAAACTACCCCAAAAAGTGCCGCAAGACAGCTCCATTAAACAACAGACGACCATTCAATTTCCAGCTGTTTATCACCTTCAAGAGTTTTTCTTGATTTTGGCGTAATTTTACCTTTTTCATTAGGACTAATCTGCTCACATCTAAATATATTACATCTGAACCATCAAAATAACTATCCAAAAGTCTTTAGTTGAGCGTGTAAACGTTTAATCAACGAAACTATGATTTATGCAACACCTTCAACGAGAGTTTGGTCATGGCTAAACCCTAAGCAGACACTTCAAAAACTGCCTCGACTTCTTCAAGGATGCCTTTTTGAAAATACACGATTTTTATTACCAGACATCGATCTTAATGCCTTAAATAGCCGAATTGCCTCAGCTTCGCATATTTAAAACATCCAGAACTGCCTCAACCTACCCCAAAAGTGCATCAAGGCTGCAGAAGTCTGTCGTAGCAGACAACCGTTCGATCTCCAGCTGTACGTCACCTTCAAAAGTTAAAGTTTCATTCGTGATTTTGGAGTGATTTTACCTTCTTCGTTGAGATTACTATGTTCATATCTAAATATTAGTATGTTGCATCTGAAACATAAAAATATATATGCAACAGTCTTATTTAGTTAAGCGTATAAACGTTCAATCGGTTAAACCATGGTTTGTGGTTTCACAAAATTGTATGCTTTGATTTTTGGAGGATCAGCTATTTTCTGTGGTTCACGCGTTCACGGTTTTTGATTGTTGTATTGACTGAGTAAAACATCGGCAATAAATATCATCAGAAAGTGTAAACGTTTTAATATTATAATATCATATAAAAACTTCCGTATATAAGATTGATGGTAGAAAATATTTTCCTTTAGCTGGAACAATAGAATTCTTTCCTGTTTTATAGCCATTGTTAAAACTTTTTAAAGAAAAACAGAAGATTCCAACTGAATTTATTGAGTAGTCTTTCTATGCCCATTAAATTATCGAAATACGTATTTGCAATTCGCTACAGTCGAGCGCTTCAACGTGTTTTGTTTTTTCTTTATGTCGTAAAAATTGCAGAACTAATAATTGTGTTATCAAAGGTAATTCAATAAACCAAATTCCAGAAGAAACCAATCCAATCAACGTTCCCGATGTTTCTATACAAATCAATTTTCAAGCCCACGTACGAATATTTCTAGGTTAATAATTTTTAAAGTTGTTATTTCCATTAAAAGTGTAATGCAATAAGCTTTTTAAAAATAACCTCAGGTGTGTTTCGTGGACGCGGTCAGTGAGTACATACCATTTTACCGGACGCAGGAAACAGCCGCCACGGTTTCTGACTTTGGTACAGGCAGAATGGCAGACCTAATGGTGGCATCTCGCTCATTATACCAATTACCATCTCACTCTTACCTCTTGTTTACGGCCGGACGTCCGCATGTGGATGACCGCAATAGGTCCAAGATAATTATTAGCGGTACTTTAATATTTCTGTTTAGGAAACTCAACTCTTTCGATGGAATTTCAAGCACAAATATTGCTCCAGGCTGCTGATTAAAAATTCGTGTTTTTTCTAAATTTATTTAATCGAATATTTAATAATTTTCACGTTTTATTAATAATAAATTAGTCGAACATATTCGAACACCCACATTTTCTCAAGTAGGTAGCTCTACTTGCGGGCAAATTTTTATTAATAGAACATTAAGAAAGTAGTTCGATGTGTAAGTGTGAATTAGAATTTACAATACCGTCTACGTATTAATTACAGTAATTAAGCGCAATTAATAACGATCAAGTTACCATACATAAGACGAGAACGTTCTACTAAACTTCTTGTTGCTTCAAGATCAATGTTAACTTTCTATGAATCACATAACGCGCATAATCGCCTAAAGAAATATTAATAATATACTGTTTATTTCGATTTCTATTTACGCAGTGTTAGCTTTATTAACGCTCTTAGTCGTTAACATATAAAGCAAACTTGGCAACAGAGCGTTGAATAAAACAGAAATGCAGATGGGCATCATTGATGTATAAAAACACAGAAAATTCCAAAAAAACATGTTTTATGCGTCCAGACTACTTAATTTAATTACTTCACTGTAGCATACTTGCTGTAATTAAAATGTCTCCAAATTAAGCATTATTATATTTAAAAAAAAAATTAATTGTATACCAGGGGCTTCACAGGGACACCCCATAGATCCTCCCTTTTTTAGTTTATAACGCGGATAACCGCCCAAAAGAATATGAATACTAATTGTTTCGATTTCTATTTATCCAGTGTTAGCTTTATTAACGCTCTCAGTGGTTAACATATAACACAAACCTGGCAACAGAGTTGAATAAAATAGAAATGCAGATGGGTATCATTGATGTTTGAGACATTTGATTTATAAAAACATAAAAATCGTGTTTTATGCATCCAATCTACTTAATTTACTTACTTCATTGCTGCATACTTACTATAACTAAAATTATTCGAAATTAAACATTATTATACCTTTAAAATAATTGTATACCAGAGGCACCCCATAGGTCTGCTCTTTTTTAGTCTCTATTAATAATGTACTATTTATTTCGATTTCTATTTACGTTGTGTTCAACCTCTCCTTGTCCTCTGTTGGACATAGGCCTCCTCCAGACGCTTCCAGTTTTCCCTATCCCGAGCATTTGCTATCCATTTCATAGAGCCTCTTTTGATATCGTCAGTCCACCGTGTGGGAGGTCTTCCCTGGTTACTTTTATCTCAATGTCGCTATGACAATGCGTTTTATAATGTTTTCTACGTCCATTTGCTGCACATTTCTTCATTCCTAATCATATCTCTAAACTGGAAACTAGTGTAATTGAAACTACAACACATAACAACCGACATAAAACTACGAGTAGAAAAAAACAATCCTGGATATCGAATGAAACGTTACAACTAATTGAAGAAAGAAGAAAAATAAAAAAGAAGAGGAAGTAGGCGAATTTAAACAAATTGCAGGAAAGATAAAAATCTACACAGTAATAAATTATGTGAAGAACTCCAACAACGCTCTGGCCGTAATAATACCAAATATTTATTTAAGACAATAAAATTATTATCAAAAAAAAATTGAAGCAAGGACATGGGCGGTGACGAATAAAACCCGAAAAATCACAACAATTTTAGGAGAACCAGTAGAAAGTGGAGAGATTATTACCAAGGATTATACTCAAATAAGGATAATAGAGGACTAAGAAATGAAGGCATAGAAAAGGAACCAGAAATTATGATAGAGGAAATCGAAGCTGCAATAAGGAAACTTAAAGCGGAAAAAGTTCCAGGAGTTGGCTCAATACCGGCAGAGGTGTTTAGGATAGTTTTGATACGCTAACAATCATCCATATATTATGTAATAAAATATGGAAAACTTACAAATTGCCCCAACAATGTACTTCTTTCGTATTTTCTCTTCACTATCTGTACCAAGAGCTTCCAAATAGTTTATTTTTGTGCCTCGAGTTCTTCCACCAACATCCTCTTCGTCATTTAAACCACCAAATCAAATATTTGATCTTTTCCTGTATATTTCAGGATCAGAATCATCTCCACCTCAGCTTGGATTCGTTGTAGGGAACAGATATCCGCAACACAATTGAAAAAGCACGAGAAGAATACGTCCCTGTAATACTCGGCTTCGTAGACTTTGAGAAAGCCTTTGAGAGCATCAAATGCTATAGGCTATGGCATATAGGTACTATAATCAGCAGGAGTTCCGAAACATCTCATAAGAATAATATCCAGTCAGCAACAGTGTAATCAGAATAGAAAATGTATTTTCATATAACTATCAGATAGAAGATAGATCGCCCTAGACGAATGGCATGGAGGGAAAGAAGTTCTCCAATCTACGATTCACCGACGATACTGTATTAATGACATCAAATATACAAGAAACAGAAGAAATAGTGTCAAGACTAGAGAACATGGAACAAGAATACGGACTTAAGATTAATTATAAAAAGTCAAAAGTGATGATCATTGATCGTGGCAATATCCTAGGGCAAAAACCTAACCATTGCTAACTGTGAAGTGGTAGATTCATTCATATATTTAGGCGCAATGATCCATAAAGACAGCAGCATAGAACATGAAATCAGACGTCACATTCAACTTGGGCGAACCGCAATGTCGCAGCTAACAAAAATTTGGCAAGACAGAAATATTTCAAGGACAACGACAACTCTGGTATTCTCGATCTTTCGGTACGCTACAGGAACATGGGTACGAGACGTATTGATGCTTTTGAGATGTGGTGCTGGCGCGCCGAATGCTGCGTATACCATGGACAGCTAAGAGGACCAACATCTTAATCGTACAAGAAATCCAGCCAGCTCAAAGACTCTCTGGCACTGCCTAGCAAAGAATATTAAAGTTCTTTTGCCACATTATGCTTAGTGACAATATGGTGGTGGTGCAAGGAAAAACTGAATGCAGAAGAAGAAGGGGGAGGTCATCTACGAGATGGGCAGATGTTGTAACAAAATTCTATAAAACGCCCATAGAATTGCATAGGATAGGTCCCGATTGAGAAATATAGTACAAAGAGCTATTAATCGATTAGAAAATAACTAACCACATTGAGTCACTACACATCGAATACGATATTGGATGCAAAGGAAGAACCCTATCCCTCAAGCATAGTTACAGCATTTTTCGTTGTGTTCTCTGAAGTCACATTGCTGATGTTCTGGTGAGAATTAGGGTTTCTGCACCATACGTAGGTACCAGTAAGACACACTGGTTGAACGCTCTTCTTTTCAGTAGGTCAGTCTTGACTATGTCACGGGGCTTACCGTATGTTGCCCAGCCTAATGTTAGTCTTCTTTTTAGTTCAGTAGATACGTGTATATCTTAACCAAATCAAGTTGAGTTCCATCGACTTCTATTAACTGAATAAGTACGAGGTTGGTCATCATTTTCGTTTTTGTGTAATTCATTTTCAGACCCACTTCATGTGGAGCTTCTCGTAGGTCATATAACATATCTCTGATATTTCTTAAATTGTCTGCTATACGGACAATATCATCAGCGAAACGGAGGTGGCCGTGTTTCTCCATCAATTTCCATATCTTTTTCGCCCCATTTCGCCATTTTAAAAGCGTGTTTTAGAACTGCTGTGAAAAGTTTCGGGGAGAGTGTCGTCCTATCTGACATCTCTTTTAATTTGCATTTCCTTTGTTGTATCGTGGATTTTCACTGTTGTTGCGTTTTCGAATATCGTTTGAATGATATTTGAGTATCTGTAGTCAATTCGGTACTCTTCTGGGGTCTCTAAGATAGCAGGTAGTTCAACGAAGATCTGTTATATGCTATGGTCTTTTCGATAAGGACTTTCATACACTGCAGATGGTCGTTTGTTCCATATCCAGTACGAAATCCAGCCTGTTCTTGCGGTTAGTAGAAGTCAAATTTCCGCTTCAGTCCATTTGTTAACATTCGGGTGTACAACTGGTATAAGTGGTTGAGTAGGCTGATGCATCTATAATTCTGGAGATTTGTATTGTATTTTTAAAGCGCAGGATCGTGATTGAGTTTGTGATTTGAGACACACACATTGAACAATGATTGAATTTTACTCAACCTAGTTTTACTGCTTCTATGACGACTCTATCATCTCCCGCTGCTTTATGGTTTTTCATCGTCTAGAATGTCTTCGGACCCTATGTTCTGTACTTTCTCTGAAATACGTCTAGGTATTGCAACTGTTTGGTTCGTGTAGAGTGTTTCGTAAAATTTTTATACTATGTGTATTAAGTTCTTTTGTCTGATATGTTGCCTGTTTCGTCTTTGAGCTTGAAAATTTCTCTTTTTTCCTCTGCAATTATTTTGTTCAATGATTTGAGTTATTTTTTCGTTCTTAATTTCCTTAGATCTTTGGAAATTTCTTTATTTAAGGTCTTAATTTTTGTGGGTCTGTAGTTTCTTCTCTCCTTAGTAGTTCCAATTTTCTCTTTCTTTCTGTGTTTAGGACAGAACTTTCTTTGGGCTTCTATGATTGTGTTTGTTGTTATCTTTTGCAGTTCGTTGATGCCATCGGTATTCGGTTTATTTGTAAGGTGCTGGTAATACATTTTTCAAATTTAGCTTCTTCTTGTAGATGCGTTCCATTTTGTATCTTTCGTTATGTGTGCATATTTCAATAGTAGCTCGTATCATTCGGTGATCACTTCACATTCCAAAGCTATTCAACACTGTTACGTCTTTGAAGATGTGCTTTTTGTCTGTTGTAAAGTAATCTATTTCATCTTTCTTGGTAGTTGATAGTTGACATATAACACAAACTTAGCAAGCAATAGAGAGTTGAATAAAATAGAAATGTGGATGAGTGTTATTGAAGTTGAAGGCATTTGATTTCTAAAATCATAAAAAAAAGTCAAAAAATCATGTTTTATACGCTCAGTCTATTTAATTTCTTACTTTATTGGTGTATACTTACTATAATTATATTTCTCCAAATTATTCGTTACCTATTACATATTTTTTTAAATAATTGGATGCCAGGGGTTTCACAGGGACACTCCATAGATCCTCTGTTTTAGTTTGTAACGCACATAATCGCCTAAAATATTAATAATATACTATTTATCTCGATTTCTTATTTAAGCTGTGTTAGCTTTATTAACGCTCTTAGTAGTTTTAACATATAAGACTAACTTGGCAACATTATTATATCTAAAAGAAATCAATTCGATACCCGGAGCTTCGCAGGGACACCTCATAGGTCCTCTCTTTTTTATTTATACTTGAATATAAAACATAACTTTTTATAAATGCAGATATTTGTGCAAATCAACGCAAACATAACAAATATTATTATTGTACGGTTAGAGTAACTTACAATTCGTTTAAAAAACGTTTGAAAACCGCACAAAAAGCATGTTTTCCCTTCTTCCTTAAGGTTCTTTTAAATCAACTTTTAGTCTTTACAAAAACGATTATATAAAATCTTGAATATATTGGTGGGATTCCCTAAATATATAACAAAAACATTTCCTGGTCATTTAAATATCAGAATTTATTCGAACCTATCGCTGCTTAAATCATATGTACTAAAAATAACAATTATTGCGGTTGTAACATAATGTTAACAGGTTCCTGGAAATTATATAAAAACGAATAATTTAAAAGGTCATCCTGCGCTTCTTGTGCATCAAGAAATATCTAATTACACGTTTTCAATAGCTGTACATATTTGTAAATTAGCATAATTTAAATTCTCTTAGAAAATCCCTACCATAATAACAACATAAATAAATATCTTCCCAGCAGGTACCGAGATGTAGTTTAATCATCACAGTTTTCACTTAACTCGTTTTCAGTTGGAGAAATTGAAATTTATAGCACCGTGTAATGGAAATTGTTTCTTTTAATTCTAGTAATTCCAGACAATAAACAATGTACCGTAAAAATTACGAGTACGAATGAAGCTGGCCATTTTTTATTTCTTTCGTGGCACTTTAAATCCGCCGTGTTAAATTATAAGGTCATCGAATAAAATTTAATATCACTGTTAATTTCACACCTGCCATATTCATCACATCATCGTATCAAAAAACTTTTTCAAGTTCCATTGACCTTTTGTCTTCTTTTTTTGAATGCGTCATGGTGTGCACTTGTGCGTGTAGGTTTCCTATTGTAGACCCCCTTTTGGAGGTACATTATTAATTTTTTTTAATGAACGATAGATGCATAGATGTTGATGCAAACGCCCCAAATTACACCTAATTTCGGTCAGTTTCTGTTGCAAAGTAAAATGAAAATTTTAAAAATCCGAATGTACTCATAGACTTTTGTGTAGGTGTCCAGACCCATTCCTAAGATAATCAAATGGGATTTACTGACTTGACGTTTTGACATGACGGTTTAAAACATTAATCTTCTTGGTATACCAATGCATAAAAGGTAACTTAATATATGGAGAATGCTTGCAAATCAGGTTTTTTTGGTATTCGAAGAGTTTATTGTTATGTTTTTTGTCTTGAGTTATAGCTTGGTATGGTAATCATATACCTCCTGGTTAAAATTCTCTGAAAATCTTTTGTGGGCTCAACTTGACGATTAAAATATAAGACCGTAAAACCTGTCTACCAATTTAAAAAAGTTTCGGTATTACGATTTGATTGAAACTGTGAACTTGTATAGAAAATTTTGTTAATTAATATGGCAAAATTAGTATAAAACACCTGCAGAAATGTGTTATAAATTTAAAACACATAAAACTTGTTGAACCTGTAGTCTTCCAATTTGCTGAAATTTAGGCAACCCATCAAACACCTGTGCTATAAATGGTAGAGCACTTGAGTACTTATCCCCTCATTCATTCACTCTATTTCATTTTTATTAATGTAACATTTCTTGTTTCTTCCATGTGTTTTAAACAGATTGTTGGATCTTCTTTTTAATTAATATAATATCACCCCAATAATTTGAATTCCGCAAAGGACGAAACGCTTGGGATGCTGTAGGCTCATACTACATATAATCGTATTCTAAATAATTTAGATAATAAATTAAAATCCATTGGCATTCGTTATGACTTTACTAAAGCTTTTGGATTAACAAACCATACATTTGGAGTCCGCGGTCTGGCCCTAAGTTAGAGCGAAGCGCTTTTGACTGAAAGAACCCAGTGTATTATCATCAGTAAATAGTGGAAATTGCTATACCAAGTAATTTCATGGAAATTTCGTAGATGTTCGCAGAATTTCCATAACATTTCTGTTTAACTTGAAGCTTAGTATAAATAGAATCCTGAGCAATTCTACATGAATTCCATCATCACAGTAATTCCGCAATTAACCCTTGATATAAATGAACCTCAGGTCAATTGGGAATTCCATGAAGTTTACGCCACAATTTTACTGTGGTGTATTGATTGATATAAGCAGAATTTTAAGAAATTCCGTGGAAGGTACGTAGATGCAGTTATACACCACAATTTATCTATGATTTATACTTACATTGATATAATACAGAATCTTTTTAGGTAATTCTACAAACATTCTATAAAACATTCTATTCAGGTGTATATCACAATAAACGGACTTCCAAACAATTCCATTAATTCCAAGGATTTTTAAAATTTTATCAAGTTTTCCACTCAGCATTGTACCATTTGGTACAAACAGAATCCGCAGCAATTCTATTATAATTCCACGGAGTTCATAGATTTCCGTTAATTTTCGACCAGAGTTTACTTTCTGTTTATATCATGCTTTTAAGAACTCTCAAGCACCCTTAAATTCCATGGAGTTCCACCAACTTTCATTAAGTTGCACATCAAATTTCCTTTCTATTTTATGCCTCGCATACACGGAATTCCAAGCAATACCATTGGAATCCGGATATACCAACAGAAACGTTCTGCTGTTTATTTCTTAATATAAATTAACTCCTGCGCAATTAAGAATGCCATGTTTCTACGCCAAAATTCCACTCCCGTTTATCGCTTAGAATAAATAAAATTCCGATCAATTGCATGGGAATTTCTTAGCTGTTCACAGAATTTCCATTTCCACTTGTTTCTCGGTATAATCGGAATCTTGAGCAATTTTACATTAATTTCAGTTGCTTGGAAGTCCATTTGATTGTTGTACATCACAGTTTCTAAATAAACTCCAGTGCAATTAGGAATTCTATGGAGTTTACACCGCCACAGTTTTACTATGATTTATTGATTGATATAAGCAGAATTCTAAGCAATTCCATGAAAAGTACATTCACAAAATTTAGTCGGTTTATTCGTGATATAAACAGAATCCAAGGAAATTCTACATAACTACTTGGAATTCCGTTCATAGATATACATATTGTATAACAATTCTTGTTAATATGAACGAATTTCCAAACAGTTACATTAATTCCACTCAATTCCATAACAATGTATTATTTGATACAAACAAAATCCGCAGCAATTTCATGATTAATTCCACCGAGTTCCACAGAATTCCATTAACTGTAGGCCAGAATTTATTTTCCTTTGAAGCACTCTTGAATTCCATAAAATTTCACAAATTTTCATTAATTCCCTTACATTTTATCCCTTGACACACACAGAATTCCAAGTAATTTTACTGGAATTCCATCAGTTATACACCACAATTTCTTTATGATTTATACCTTGCTGTAAACAGAATTGTAAAGAATTCTAAATATATAGAATTGCTTAGAATTCAATTCAGTTCTACCTTATAATTCTTACGCGGTTTATCTCTTATGTAAATAAACTCTTGGGCAATTAGGAATGTCATGTGTGTACCCCGGAATTCCGTTGTAATTTATTGCTTAACATAGATGAAATTCCAGGCAATTTCATAGAAATTTTATAGCTGTCTACAAAATATCCATATTCCTCTTATAGCTTGGTATAAACAGAATGTTGGGCAATTGTGCAGGAATTATTTGGAATTCCATTTATTTATATACCACAATTCTTACTAATATAAAATTATTTTCAAACAATTCCATGAACTCCACGGAGTTCTACTGAATTTTATCAAATTTTCCACAACACCGAATTCTTTGGTACAAACAGAACCCGCTGCAACTCCATGGTAATTTCACGGAGTTCCACAGTATTGCATTAACTGTAAACTAGAATTTATTCACGGTTTATCCAATATTTTAAAAAAACACTCAAACAATCCCATTAATTCCATAAAGTTCCACCAATTTTCATTAAGTCGCACACCACAATTCCTTGCGTTTTATCCCTTGGCATACAAAGAATTCCAAATAATTCCATTAAAATTCCGTATGTATCCTAAGAATTCCATCAGATCATAATTTCTTTATGATTTATACCTTGGTATAAACAGAATTGTAAAGAAGTCTAATTTTACGGAATTGCTTGGAATTCTATTCAGTTGTACTTTACAATTCCCCTGCAGTTTATCTTTTGATATAAACGAACTCCTGGACAATTGGGAATGTCATGTATATACTCCATGAAATTTTCCACTCAATTCCACAGCATTGTATCAGTTGCTTCAAACAGAATCCACAACTATTTCATAGTAATTCCGGGGAGTTTATTTATTTTCAGTGTGTCTCTTGTTTTAAATCCATCGAATTCCACTATTTTTCATTAAGTTTCACACCACAATTCGCTTGCTTTTTATCATTTGGCATAAGTACAAAGAATTCCAAGTAATTCTATTGGAATTCCGTATGTATCCATAGAATTCTATCAATTATACACCATGATTTCTTTATGATTTATACCTTGATATAAACAGAATTGAAATATACGAGTATTCTAATTTTACAGAATTACTTGGAATTCCATTCATATGTGCATTACAATTGTAGTTGTACTGAAAGTCTCCTAGTACTGACTCAAGGATTTTCTTCTTTATTACCATGTAAAATCTCCTTAAAGTTGCGGCACTTATTTCTGAATCACCCTGTATACCACAAGTTCTCTATTGTTTATACCTTGATATAAACAAAACCCTAAGTAATTCTAGAGGAATTCCATGGAATTGCTTGGAATTCATACAAATGTATCCAACACTTTCCCTACATTTTATTCCTTGATGTAAACAAAATCCGAAATAGTTGCACATCAATTAAATTCAATTCATTTATCAAAGTTCCTTCACTGTTTATCTCTTGCTATAAACGAATTCATGAGTAATTAGGAATTTTATAAAGTACTGCGATTTACCCTTTGACGTAAACGTAAGTCCAAGCAATTTCATTAAAAATCAATAATATCACACGTTTTCTATAAACTATAAATTGTACTTTGGTATAAACAAAATCCTAAATAATTGGAGAGGAATTCATTTGGATATACAGGACGCTTTCCATAGTGTTTATTCCTTAGCATAAACAAACTTCCAGGTAATTTGTCACGTGCTAATCTCGCACTTCGACATTTATAGGGGACGTTGGAAGTCCTGTGGCACTCGGCTAGCAAAACAATGGAGAAAGGGGGTTTGAAACGCTAAAATTCTTTTAAATGGGGGGTAGTCACATTCGAGATAAAAGTTGGGCGCCACCACGGAAAAGAACCACCTAAGATGTTGATGAAGAACGTACTGCAGATTGGTCCTCTGGGCTCGAAGGGGTTGGAGGTTGGCTGCACCCTGCCGCAGGATGTGACTTACTTTGCTGAATTGAAATAAAATACTGCTACTGGCAGGAAGGCTCACAAAGCTATACACAAATATACTAAAGTACTAGGTTCCCTGAAGTCAAAAGAAATGATGATGGCAAATACAAAACTTAAACTAAAACTTCAATTTATAAATGATTACACACATGCAACACGAAATAAGTAATCGTCACGACAATTTGCGATGCTTCTAAATTGATAACACTGAAACGAAGCGGTGACACACACTAATTGAAGACTTAACACTTGCTGAACAAATTAGACGAAAGAAAAGGATGCTTGAAGCACTTGAATGATTGACAGTAAATTTAACTAAGGCCTTTCCGCGAGCAAATCACCAAAACTAATAAAACAAACTAGCCAACTGGTTTGCCAACGGTCCTCAACCTTTGTAATGTGAATATAAAGCCGGCTAAAGGCGATTCACAAAGCCTTCGACCATTACCGCCGGACAAACAGATTGAGCAGAAATCGGCTACTAAAAATACAAAAGCAGATGCAGCGTAAAGGAAAGTAGATTACCTGGCGAGATGTTCGTAAGTACTTGATCGGAAGGCCAGGGAGTACGTGACGAGCGTGAGACTGGGAAGAGCTATGATGGTGGTAGCCCAATTGGAAGCGATGGTCGGCCTTCAAACCCCAAAGAGAAATAGTGGCAATTAGTAAAGGGGGAGTTGATATTCTTTCTTCTAAAACGGGTGCGTAACAAACGAAGAATATTCCTAAGGCTGTGGGCTTTCTTAATCCCATAAAAGGACTTTGTGTGAGAACGGTACTTCACTAAACTTTTCACACAAGAACTACATCTTTCCGAAACTATATGGCACCCTCTAATAAAATCCGACTATAGTCGTAACTTAGTTCTCCACGAAAACTAACGAGAAATGAGAGGCCTTCCGGTGATATAAATACCCAAGCTGCGAACGACAAAACTTGCACAACCGTCTTAACTACAACTACAAGAAGCCAAAGACGTGCGATATGGTCGAAAAGCTGTCACGTACTGACGAGGGGGGTAGAACACTCGAACCATGCTGAGACATTGTTAACTGACATAGCCTTGCGTACAGGGGATTCCCCGAACCGTATCAACGAGAAGCTGCATTAAATGAAGTAAGATGACATCAGGCGTCGACAAAATGCACGTGAATTAGGTCACCTTAGGATTTTTAACAAAGGAAAACTTCTACAACGAGGAAACATTGGGGTGACTTTGAAGATTTCGTAAAACTGCAACGAAACGCGCTGACTTGGCCTAACCTTGCATGCCCTACAGACTGAAATGAATTTAAACTGTAGCAAAAATAACATAATTGACACGGGATTAAAATTAAAAAGGACAGGGCCGAACTAAAGAATTTTAGCAAAAATTTAAAATGACTCAGACTTCCCAAAATAACACAGAATTGCAAAACCACGTGGCAAATTCCATGGATCTTTAAAACTTCCTGGATTAGGCTTGTTTGAAACATTAAACCATTCTAATTATAAAATAAATAAGAAAATTTCAATTTTTTATGTAAAAGCAACTCTATTCAAGTATGAAGTATATAACAAAGATATTTTTGTAAATGCTTATTCACAATTTATCACTCTAGTAAATGATTCCATAATCATTTATTTGTCATACAAAATGCCACTAATTATAGAATTATCCATGCCACATCACAAACCCAGCTTAATCCGTACATAATGAAGGTATTGTCTTAATATCACTCAAGAAATCAGTTTAGTAAAACACAGTCTTCTATTTTCTCTACAAACTACAAATGCTAGACAGTAATCATTTCTAATTAGTCTTTTAACCAATTAGAGGACGTAACTTTCCTTTTTTACTAATCATTATCATTGAAAATAAAACAAATTAATTTCAGTTTTGTAAGGAAAAATAACGAGCTTTTCAGAAAAATTTTTTATTATTCATTGTTTTAATACAGGCTTTTTCATTACAAAAATCATTTATAAGAATAACACATATTTTAATTTACAGGGTGATTACATATGGATCGAACCGGTTTCTGGTAGTGAATTCGACGTAGCCATCGGAGCAAGGGTGATAACAGCAGAAGGACGAAGAATAGCCGTTCGAGATGACGATGCAAACGAACACTGGCTTTCGCCTGAACGGCGAATTAAAGCCATGCATGCAACCTCGATTCAGGGGATGGAAGACATGATAGGCCTTGGTGATTTACATGAAGCTGGTATACTTAGGAATCTCCTTATTCGTTACAATGATAATCTCATATACGTAAGAATATTAAACTAGTTTTATTTTTGATTCAGTTTAAATTAGTGTTATTACAGACATATACTGGCTCAATATTGGTGGCTGTCAACCCATATCAAATCCTTCCAATATACACCGCCGAACAAATCAAGATGTACAAGGAACGAAAAATCGGCGAACTACCTC
The DNA here is from genome assembly GCA_963082815.1 of Melanotus villosus. Taxonomy (NCBI): domain Eukaryota; kingdom Metazoa; phylum Arthropoda; class Insecta; order Coleoptera; family Elateridae; genus Melanotus; species Melanotus villosus. Next base: position 80,970,609 of record OY720420.1, read on the forward strand.
CGCATATTTTTGCGATTGGTGATAATTCTTATGGTAATATGAGGCGTTACGGTCAAGATCAGTGTATTGTAATATCAGGCGAGTCGGGGGCTGGAAAAACGGAAAGCACAAAATTAATTCTGCAGTATTTAGCCGCAATTAGTGGGAAGCACTCGTGGATTGAACAACAAATTTTAGAAGCCAATCCTATACTCGAAGCGTTTGGTAACGCCAAAACCGTAAGGAACGATAACAGCTCACGCTTTGGAAAATACATTGACATACATTTCAATAAAGATGGGGTTATTGAAGGAGCGAAAATCGAACAGTATCTGCTAGAAAAGAGTAGAATCGTACATCAAAATCCTGACGAACGTAACTATCACGTTTTTTATTGTGTGCTTGCTGGTTTAAGTAAAGAAGATAAAAAGAAATTAGAGTTAGGGGATGCCAGTCAGTATCGATATTTAACAGGGGTAAGCTTGTGACGATTGTGTGGTATCTCGATTACGCTTCTGTATTTTTAGGGTGGCTGTATAACATGCGAAGGACGAGCAGACGCGGCCGAATTCGCCGACATCCGAAGTGCAATGAAGGTTTTGTTGTTTACCGATCAAGAAATATGGGAAATAATGAAACTCTTGGCTGCGCTTTTACATACAGGAAATATAAAATACAAGGCGACCGTTGTTGATAATCTAGATGCCACCGAAATTCCAGATCCTACCAACGTACACAGGGTCGCCAATTTATTGGCTGTCCCCGCACAACCTTTAATCGATGCCTTAACAAGAAAAACTTTATTTGCTCACGGTGAAACGGTCGTTTCCACTTTGTCTCGGGACCAAAGTGTTGACGTAAGGGACGCATTTGTTAAAGGAATTTACGGACGAATGTTTGTTTTAATAGTAAAAAAAATTAATAGTGCTATTTATAGACCAAAAGAACGACAAAGGACTGCGATAGGTGTTTTAGATATCTTCGGTTTTGAAAATTTTAATCACAATAGTTTCGAACAATTTTGTATAAATTATGCTAACGAGAATCTCCAACAATTTTTCGTAAGACACATCTTTAAATTAGAACAAGAAGAATATAATATCGAAGCAATTAATTGGCAACATATCGAATTCGTTGACAATCAAGACGCTTTAGATCTGATCGCAATTAAGCAACTGAACATTATGGCCCTCATCGACGAAGAAAGCAAATTTCCCAAAGGCACAGATCAGACGTTATTAGCGAAATTACATAAAACGCATGGACATAATAGAAATTACTTAAAACCCAAATCAGATATTAACACAAGCTTCGGTTTAAATCATTTTGCCGGTGTGGTATTCTACGACACTCGAGGATTCTTAGAAAAAAACCGAGATACGTTTAGTGCCGACTTATTACAATTAATCGCAATATCCAGTAATAAATTTCTGCAGCAAATATTCGCCGATGATATCGGCATGGGTTCTGAAACTCGCAAACGAACCCCAACTTTATCAACGCAGTTTAAGAAGAGCTTAGATTCGTTAATGAAAACCCTTTCGAATAGTCAACCATTTTTCATACGTTGCATAAAACCAAACGAATTTAAAAAGCCGAACATGTTCGATCGGGAATTATGTTGTCGACAACTAAGGTACTCAGGTATGATGGAAACGATCAGAATACGAAGAGCCGGTTATCCGATACGACATCACTTTAACGAATTCGTCGAACGATACCGATTTTTAATATCAGGTGTTCCTCCAGCACACCGAGCCGATTGTCGAGCAGCAACCGCAAGGATTTGCTCGATAGTTCTCGGCAAATCCGATTACCAACTAGGTCACACAAAGGTATTCCTGAAAGATGCCCACGATTTATTTTTAGAACAAGAACGCGATCGTGTCTTAACGAAAAAGATTCTAATCCTACAGAAATCAATTCGCGGATGGGTATATCGCAGACGATTCTTAAGGCTGAAGATAGCCACAATGATTATTCAAAAATACTGGAAAGGTTATATACAACGTCAAAGATACAAACGAATGCGAGTGGGTTATATGAGATTACAGGCATTAATTCGTGCCCGAGTGTTATCCCATCGATTTAGGCATTTACGGGGGCACATCGTTGGGCTTCAAGCTCATTCTAGAGGTTACTTAGTTCGAAGAGAATATGGGCACAAGATGTGGGCTATTATTAAGATTCAATCGCACGTAAGACGAATGATTGCGCAACGGAGGTTTAAGAAGATTAAATTTGAACAACGTAGCCATATCGAAGCGCTTAAATTGAAGAAAAAGGAAGAACGGGAACTTAAAGACGCTGGGAATAAGAGGGCCAAAGAAATTGCTGAACAAAATTACAGGTAAATTATTAATTTGTTATAAGAATTCGGCTTAAAAATAAACCAGTAAGACAAAAAAGGTATTGAAATTTGCATAATTAATAGAGATCACTTATTCCAAAGAATCTTAAAGCATTAGTCATCACAACCTTAAAATAATAAGTAAACAACAAGCAGACTAACCTGAAGGTACCTAATTTACATAATATAAAGATGCAATATTTTTTATTCTAAGCAGCTTATTAATTACATATTTTAATAAAACGACTCGCTAAACTTTTGTGGATTTTTAATAGTCAGGTTCAAATCTGATATTTAACATTATTTTGCACAATTATAAATAACAATTATAACCTTGATTTATGTACTAATAATGCATTATAATAACATTTTTAACAGAGAGCGAATGTTCGAACTGGAACGTAAAGAAATGGAACTAGAAATGGAAGAACGAAGACGAGTCGAAGTGAAGAAGAATCTCATTAATGATGCTGCACGTAAAGCAGACGAACCTGTGGACGATTCTAAACTAGTCGAAGCTATGTTTGATTTCTTACCTGACAGTTCTAGTGAAGCTCCAATGACAGGTTAGCTTATATTATTACTTATTAAATAGGTATTTCGCCACCAGTTGCTAAAATAGAAATTAAATAGACTTGTCTCTGTTAATTATTTAATTGAATTTCCATTATAACGACTGACTGGTGGCAAAATATCCAATTACAAAGTTTAAAACTTATTTTTAATATTAAGAGTGCATTTGCTCACCGATGAATCGGCAGCGTTCTCCTAATATTTACAGATGCCAATAGTTATTGTTTTACGTCGGAGAAATTCATTTTAAAAATAATTTTGTAAGAGTTCGAGATCGGTTGTAGGATTTTGCAATCAAAAACATGACGTTATTTGTTATTTTTATTCTTAAGATTGTTAAATTAAAATTTAATTAGTCAGAAAATCTTGAAGGTTTAAAACGGTTCTTTAGTTTTAAATCTTGGCCCTTGTCACCCGGGCTTGCAGTGATAAGTAAGGACGTGTTTCACGTGAATTTGCACATTTTCTACGATCGATGAAACTTGCGAGTAATTTATTTAGCGTTTATTATATAAATTGCATCTTCATCGAAATAACTTTCTTTGATGTAACTTTTTCATGTTGACTACACTATGATTACCTATTTCTTTAAAAACAGATGCTTCTGTTAGCCTGTGGTCCCAATTAATTGTAATTTATATGTATTTATATACAAAACTATACCCCGAGTTACACGAATTCGACTTACGAGCTCTTTGTCGGTCCCACCTATCACGTAACTTCGGGATATTACTGTACACCGAAAGGCAAGACAAAGAGGAAAGAATGAAGGAGAAATGAATAGGCTGGCTGACTGATATCATTTGCTTTCTTTTGACAGAATTCAATACTATTCCATGTTTATAGAATTTACTTACGTTTTCTTTACGTGTGCTGTTGTAATAAGGCAAATTCAATTTAAAATATGCAGAACGCAGAAACGGCGATTTAAAAAATTATGCATTTTGCGTATTATTATTGTAAACGAAAGTTTTACGTGCTGTCAAAATTGACAAATATAAAAAACAAACAATGAAATAATCGCCTGTCGCAATGACAGACGCCTTCAGTATTTCTATCTCTTTCTAGCGTTAACTAAATCCGATAACATACGTTGAACACTGAATCCATATATTATATTCCAAAGGTATCACGGATCCTTTCTGAAAAAATACATTGGTCTTCCGATCCTAAATATTTATAATATTTGGATGAAACCTAGAAATTTTAAAGTCTAAAAATCTAAAAGCTAGCTTCAAAAGATTTTTAAGTTTAAACACTTAAATTTGAATTCCAAATTTTACTAAATATATTTTTCGAAAATTTTTTTAATCTTTGAATTTCTACTGTTAAGATTTTTGATTCACTTCTCCAGCTAATTTGTCTTTGTTTCAATTTACTTAGACTCAAATTTCTGTACCTATAGGATGAAAAAGACTGGAGTCTTTTATAATTACTAGTTGGACTTTCACTAAGATATCAAAATAACTATAACTTAAAATTTGTTACTTTTGGAATTAAAATTAGCATGAAACCTTAAATATTTATATTTCGTTTTTAAACTGTTTATTGTTAATTATTTAAACTAAAACTAAAAATTGTTTTAGGACATTAACATTTTTGAATTCAAATATGTTTTGCAGACCTTCAAATCTGAAATGAACTTATTAGGTTGAAGTTACTTCTGAAACTTTTAATACACATTTTTTGAATTATCGATTCGAACATTGCTAAATTATAAACGTTCTAGAAATTGTATATATTTTATTTTTCTTCAAAATCCCTGAAAAATATCTAGCCTCAAAATCTACAAAAATATTGCAGGAATTAAAAGTAGGAATTTCATTATTCTGCTCTAAGTGAAATTAATAATTTGCTAAATTAGCCAAATATTTCTTGATAGTCATAAAAGTTCGCTCAGAAGACTACATTCGTCCAGAACCTCAGTGAAATTTTTAGAATAACTTAAAAATGAAAATAAAAGTAAACAATCAAATCCTTAAATCCAAACTGCAGAAGTTTTCACGGATTTTCAGCTCCTGAAGTTTTATATAAATTATTTTTTTTTTAAACAATTTGTTAAAAGTTTCAAACAAAAACGTTAGCTTAGAACTTCATCCAAAATATAAAAACAAATATGATGAAAGCATGTCCTTTTCGAATTCAAATTAGATTGTAAACCTAAATATTTGCAGTATTGAATCGAAATCTAATTCTAAAAGAAGTGTTCAAGCCTTTGGGTCCAAAACGAAGTTTCAAAAAGCCAGAAGTAACTCAGAATTAAGTTTTAGACATTTAAATTTAGATTTCAATTATTATCGAATGGAATTTTTCTAAAATTCTTCGTCTTCGATTTTAAATGTAAATTTTGCATCCTTCATATGTTTAAACAGTTCCTTCCTTTCTTCCAGTTCAATTTGTGTCTCTATTTAACCATATTTTACTTCCTTTCAGCTTGTTCGCATTCTTAAAAAATTCCTTTTTTGTGTTTCGATTGATAAATGTAATCAAAATTGGTCTGTTTTTATTAGCTTTGTATCTTCCCAGCCTTCTAATATCCTCGACTTATCCTACTTCATTATTCTCCTCCACTTCATCTGTTACTCCATAACATATCACATGTATTTTCTTGATTTCTTTTTCCAAGTATTCAATTTTTTCTTCTTGATAACTATCTATCTACCTTTGCCCTATCTTCATTAGATCTCCCTGACTTAATAGTAAAATCTTTATATAAAATACTTTGAACCGTCGTCTTGCAACTAATAGTAGGACGTAATCTACGTATTTTTCCAAAGAACGAAGCTTTCTACGTTGCTTTCACCACTCTGCGCTGTCAGTTTCTTGTAACTCTTTAATTTGTCTTTTTTATTCTTTTCAAAAATGCTTTTTTTCTTCTAACATTATAGCTTCTTCTAGGTCAGATTTCTGGCAATGTCTCCGGCAGCACCGTCCATGCCGTGTTTTCATGATAACAATAGTTCTTATTTAATTTTAAAATTTTACAATTAACATTATTTATCAATGCAACATAATTCAATTGAGGTCCCGGCTGTACCAGGTTTTAGTTTTTATTTATTGTGCGTGTCTTATACCAACGAGAACGAGCGGCATTTTACAATTAAACGAACATTATGTATCCATGCAACGTACTTCAATTGCGGTCCCTGCTGTACCAGGTTTTAGTTGTTTATTGTACGTATCTTATATAAACGAGTACGAGAGGCATTTGTAGATTAGTTGCTGCAAATCGGTTTCTTTTGTAGTGCTTCAAGTTACAAGGCAAATGCATTCTTAAATAACGTTTACATTTAATCAACCTTAAAAAACGAATTTTACAAAAAACTTTTATAATTATTAGGTCGAGAAACATCAGTGTTCATGGATCTTCCATCACAACCAGCCGAATCCGAAGTGATTAGTCCGATGCAAACCGTTTCAGAAGACGAAGAAGATTTATCTGAATATAAATTCCAAAAATTCGCTGCTACTTACTTTCAAGGAAATGTCGGACATCAATACTCGAGAAAACCACTCAAACATTCCTTGTTACCTCTGCATACACAGGGAGATCAATTGGTAAGTATTTAATCACACTCTCAATTTCTACACATTCATAAATAAAGGTTTACGAGCCTTTCGGTGATGGTCTGCTTTACGATCGGGTTCGGAGCCACCCTTGGAGTGAGGTTGATGTTCGAACCTATTAGACTATTAATAATTAATTTTATAAATTTTATAGGCCGCTCAAGCATTATGGGTAACAATTTTACGTTTTACCGGAGACTTACCCGAACCTCGCTACCATACAATGGACAGAGATACCACATCGGTAATGTCTAAAGTAACAGCGACATTAGGTCGTAATTTTATAAGAAGTAAGGAATTCCAAGAGGCCCAATTGATGGGGTTAGAACCCGAATCCTACCTCAAACAAAAACCCCGTTCGATACGGAACAAACTTGTATCGTTAACTTTGAAACGAAAGAATAAATTAGGAGACGATGTGCGTAAAAAATTACAAGACGAAGAATACACCGCTGACAGTTATCAGTCTTGGTTAGAATCTCGACCGACATCAAATTTAGAAAAGCTACATTTTATTATCGGCCATGGTATCTTGCGAGCGGAGCTACGTGATGAAATCTACTGTCAGATTTGCAAACAGTTATCGAATAATCCGTCCAAATCATCGCATGCACGTGGGTGGATTTTGTTATCTTTATGTGTGGGTTGTTTTGCTCCTTCTGAAAAGTTTGTCAGTTATTTGCGTGCCTTTATAAGGGAAGGACCTCCAGGTTACGCTCCGTACTGCGAAGATCGTTTAAAGAGAACTTTCAATAATGGAACGAGAAATCAACCACCCAGCTGGCTAGAACTGCAGGCTACAAAATCCAAAAAACCGATTATGTTACCTATTACGTTCATGGACGGAAACACAAAGACACTTTTAGCGGATTCTGCGACAACAGCTCGCGAATTATGCAATCAACTATCCGATAAAATCGGTCTTCGTGATCAGTTCGGTTTCTCACTCTATATTGCCCTTTTTGACAAGGTTTCCTCTCTAGGAAGCGGTGGGGATCATGTAATGGACGCGATATCTCAATGCGAGCAATATGCAAAAGAGCAAGGAGCTCAGGAACGTAACGCACCTTGGAGGTTATTTTTCCGAAAAGAAATCTTCGCCCCGTGGCATGAACCAACGGAAGACCAAGTCGCTACGAACCTTATTTATCAACAAGTCGTTAGGGGAGTGAAATTTGGTGAATATCGATGTGATAAAGAAGAAGATCTTGCTATGATCGCAGCTCAACAGTATTATATTGAATATGGATCTGATATGAACGTCGAACGATTACTAACATTGCTTCCGAATTATATCCCCGATTATTGCTTAACCGGAGTTGAAAAGGCAATCGATCGATGGGGAGCTTTAGTCGTACAAGCTTATAAAAAGAGTTACTACTTAAAAGAAAAAGTTGCACCTTTACGAGTAAAAGAAGACATAGTTAGCTATGCAAAATTCAAGTGGCCGTTATTATTTTCACGATTTTACGAGGCCTACAGAAACTCAGGACCGAACCTACCTAAGAACGACGTTATAATAGCCGTAAACTGGACTGGAGTTTATGTGGTAGACGATCAAGAGCAAGTATTATTAGAATTATCATTCCCAGAAATAACAACGGTTTCGAGTCAAAAAACAAATAAGGTTTTCACACAAACGTTTAGTTTAAGTACAGTTAGGGGTGAAGAATTTACGTTCCAAAGTCCCAACGCTGAAGACATTCGAGATTTAGTAGTATATTTTTTAGAAGGACTGAAAAAACGATCAAAATTCGTTATAGCTCTCCAAGATTACAAAGCGCCCGGAGAGGGTTCAAGCTTTTTAACCTTTCAAAAGGGCGATTTGATCATTTTAGAGGAGGACAGCACGGGCGAAACTGTCTTAAATTCTGGCTGGTGTGTGGGAAGATGCGAACGGACACAAGAAAAGGGTGATTTTCCTGCTGAAACTGTGTACGTTCTTCCTTGTATGTCAAAACCGCCTGCTGATATTCTACAATTATTTGCTGTCGATGGTAAGCGGCTTTTGTATCTGTAGTTCTTAGTAGCATGGATGATTTCTGGTTTTATTAATGTATGTTCAGTTGAAAGAAGATGCTCTCAAATTATAAAGGAATCATTCAAATCTAAACAAATCTAATGAAATTTCTTCTTTAAAAATTAAATGATATAGCAAAAACAGACATCGCTACTGACAAATTGCTCATAAATTCTGAAAGGTAAGCAATAGGAAAAGTTTCTTATTGATTTTGAAACTATAAAAAAAGATTACAACATAACTACAAACCTTTTTTGCACAGCGAACTTGTGGATTGATGTGAGGTAAGTATCGATAATGGTACGCTTTGCCTTAAATGTTTTCCTATTGCTTACATGTAATCAGGATTGCTACGTTACCTGATTATTATATTTAAATTTATGCTTTTGTGCCTTTACAATTTGAGACCATCATTGCTGTATAATTTCATCATCGCTAAAACATGCAAGAAAAGCATTAAGAGGGCTATCAAGTTGCAACCAAGAATGTAGATGGCGCTACTGCAGGAAAGTTATGTTTAATTATTGAAATAAGGTTCGAATTTGTTGTTAGTGGTTGTTATCAGTTTTCAATTAACTAAATTGTCATCTATTAATTGTCTTAAGCAGTCAGGTTGCCTGCAAACAACAGTAAATTCTTCGTAAAATTAACGTATAAAATTGTTTGACTATGAAATTACCTGGTTTAAAGTTTAGCACCTTTATAAATCACAACACTTACTTACTTAGTAGACAACTGTCGAAAATAATACAAAATATAGTTTTTTTCCGCATTTAAAAGTAACATAATTTTCCTACAGTGCCGCCATCTCCACTTTTAGTTCGACCGTAACCACCCTGTTAAAAATATTTTCTGTTTCGGCATTCGTTCTTAAATGATTTTTGGTAATACCTTGTTTTTGTTAATTGGTAAGCTACATTAAATAATACACAAAATACCCAGGCTGTTCTTTATTCAATCTTAGGCAACAAAACTGTCAAACTGTTGTCAACTGTCAAACGTAAATCGTTATTAGCAACCTAATTATTTCACCAAAAGGCAGATTTTAGCGACGAACCTGGTTCCAAATTTTCGAACCGCTTCGTTTTATCGACGAACCAATGACGTCACGGTTCAAAAAATTGAACCGGGTTCCAGCAACCGACGAACCAACCTCGAAACGTGTGTTGCTGACAAGTCGTTTGGGTTCGTCAATTATCGGAGCGCGAATGCCATCACGTGACTACTTTTGTATGTTAACAGTGGCTGACGGTTTTTACGAATTTGAAATTACTGTGTGTAATTTTTATAACTTGCAATTAAAAATCTAGTATTATTTCATAAAAAAAGATGGAGAACGTTGATGTCACGTATAACGGAGTGTCTTACAAATTACTTGTAGATTCTGAAACCGCCGAGAATTTAAGTTAATGCTAGTTACCTGAACGCGATTTAACTAATAACGGTAAATCTAAGAATCATTCGAAAACAGCATTTCATAAGCAGCTAACACGCCAAGTTGTCCTAAATACCTAAATCCATTGTAGATACTAAAACGTTCAATTATGTTAGAGGTTAGAATTTTAATGTCAAACCGCCGTTTGAACCGAATTACGTTTTGGCGAACAGTAAATTTGATGACGTCATTAACGAACCGGGTTCAAAAAATCCAGGAACCAGGTTCGTCGCTAAAATCTGCCTAAAATTTCCCCAAATGGAAATTGTCAAGTATTTTTATTTAAAAAAACATAAATAATGAATGTAAATGAATGCCGAAACAGAGAAAGTAGTATAAAACCCTCATTATAGAAGGCAATTCGAGCACTGGTTTGTTCATTCACTCGCGTCGTAAAGGTTGCCTTCTCTAACCTGTGTTTTAATATACTTACTATATTTTAAAGATTTTACACTGCAAATATTACATATAACCATCTTCAGCATTTAAACTGCTTTTCACGGTTACAAAAGTTCTTACTTTATCCATCTCTTTTTGCCCTTAGGCGTCGGGTCCTCATACAGGTCTATATCTTTTCTACCCTTTCTTTATCTTCTTCTTATCCCATAGCCTCTTCTACCATAGGTGAAGCGGTGCTTGAGTCCATGTATAGCCTCTATCTGCTAACATTTTTGCTACTCCCGCATTCCAAGTAGCCCTGGGTCTTCCTCTGGCTTGTTTGTCCTGAAGTTTGCCTGTCTTCTAGTGATGTGTCCAAACCACCTAAGTTTTTTATATGCTTTTCTATCCCTCGTTAATTTTTTTATATCTGTTAAGGTCTTTCCTCTTCTACTTGCCAGGTCATCCATCTGTTTTTCCCATGTTATCCTCGACCTTTCTCTCTGTCTTCTTCCTTCCATTATTTTTGGAACTCGGTTCTCTCCCATTCGGCATTTCAACAGTTTGTCCTCTATCTTCTTTATGAATGGTTCAACATTCAGCATCTCCCTTATTATGTTATTGTTAGCTCTGTCTCTTCTAGTGTGTCCCGTTGTTTTCCTTAGATACTTCATCTCAGTTGCTGTTAGTCTAGATCGTAACTTTTCCGTAAGCACCCAGTTTTCTGCTGCATAGGTGAGTGTTGGTAAGAATATCGTGCATTTTTGTTTTATTACTATCTCTTTTACCAATTATCGTACTGATTCAGTTACTTCTTGTAGCTTGTTGTAGACTTGCATTTTTCCATTTTCCGTACTGTCTTCCATAGGCGCATATATCTGTATTATGCTTATAATTTCTCTTAGTTTCAGTCTTATTTTAATTATTCTTGAGTTTACTGGCTCGATCTCCAATTCAGCCGACTCCCTCTTTCGCTCTATTTGTTACATTTACTCCCAACTATCTTAGTTCATAAAACCTTCGAAACAATTTTTACCCATAACCGATAAACATTTTCATAACAAATAATTTATTTCTGCTACTAATTAATCTGTCATGTCTGCAACGAATATTACAAAATGAATTTTCATTACAGGTGCGGAACACGGTCGTAAGTTAAGCCAACAATACTCAGTAAATGGAACAGAATCTCGGGACAGACCACACACGTTAGCTGAATATGCAATAGACCATTTCAGACCCCCACTAAAACGCACCATGTCAAAGACATTAAATATAACAGCAGCACGAAGAGGCGCTGACGATCTATGGCGACATTCTCGCGATCCTATAAAACAACCTTTGCTCAAAAAATTATTAACTAAAGAAGAACTCGCTGAGGAGGCCTGTTTTGCTTTCAGCGCTATTTTGAAGTACATGGGTGATTTACCGAGTAAACGACCACGATTAGGAAATGAATACACGGATCATATATTCGATGGACCGTTGAAACACGAAATTTTAAGAGACGAAATTTATTGTCAAGCTATGAAACAGTTAACTGATAATCGTAATCGATTGTCTGAGGAACGTGGTTGGGAGCTTATGTGGTTAGCAACGGGTTTGTTTACTTGTTCGCAAAGCTTGTTAAAGGAGCTTACGTTGTTTTTACGGACACGAAGACATCCGATTTCACAGGATTCCTTGCAACGGTTGCAGAAAACGCTTAGAAACGGACAGAGGAAATATCCACCGCACCAAGTCGAAGTCGAAGCTATTCAACATAAAACTACACAAATCTTTCATAAGGTTTACTTCCCTGATGATACTGATGAAGCGTTCGAAGTTGATTCTAGCACTCGAGCTAAAGATTTTTGTCAGAATATCAGTCAGAGGCTTAGTTTGAGATCCAGCGAGGGATTCAGCTTGTTTGTTAAAATAGCTGACAAGGTAAATTTGTGCTAACTTTGTTTATTTTAATAATGGCTGTCACAACCATATTTAGCAGAAATAAACAAAAGAAAAATAAGAGATTTTCAACTGTTTGGAATGAAAGATTAAATTAACTAAATTTCTATTTTAAGGTTATATCAGTACCTGAAGGTGATTTCTTTTTCGATTTTGTTCGTCATTTAACCGATTGGATCCGAAAAGCACGTCCGACACGCGATGGTATTACACCTCAATTTTCATACCAAGTCTTCTTTATGAAAAAATTATGGACGAATACCGTCCCGGGCAAAGATAGAAATGCAGATTTTATATTCCATTTTCATCAGGAGTTACCTAAATTAATAAGGGGATATCATAAATGTTCCAAAGAAGAAGCGTCTAAACTGGCGGCTTTGATTTATAGGGTCCGATTTGGAGAAAGTAAACAAGAACTGCAAGCTATTCCGTATGTATTTTTTTAATGATGATATTTCGTTGAAATTAAGGCTTTTTATGTAGGCAAATGTTACGAGAGTTAATACCAGCAGACCTAGTCAAGCTGCAAAATGCTAACGATTGGAAACGGCAGATTGTTGCAGCATATAATCAAGATGGTGGTATGAGTCCAGAAGACGCTAAGATAACTTTTTTGAAAATAGTTTACCGTTGGCCTACTTTCGGATCGGCGTTCTTTGAAGTTAAACAAACCACCGATCCTAATTATCCCGAAATGTTGCTCATCGCCATCAATAAACATGGTGTTAGTCTTATACATCCTCATACCAAGGTAGGTTTTTGTTTATTCATTTCTGTATTGATTTAGTCATTTATTTGTTTGTTTCGTCATTAATTCATCCATAATCGTGCTTGACCCAATGTGACTAAACAGTAAATCGTCCAGCTATCGTTTGAAGGCTAAAGCAAACCTTTGGCTACCACTACTTGCTAAAAATTGAAAGTTAAACATGTAAAACTAAACTACTAAAAACAGCACAATGTTTCAGATAAAATCTCTCTCAAAAACATCCACTAAGGATTAGTTTTACCTGTATATTTAAACCTAAAACATTCACTGCAACAAACTTTCAAAAAACATGTAATTATATTCGTTACATAAACACACGTTTTTTAAAGAATTTCCTGTGATTACCACAGACATAAAAGAAAATTACACTAATATCTAAAGAAAACTGGAATTGAGTGCTATTATTTGTAGATAATAATATATAATAACATAATTGCTTTTATTAGCAAAATCTTTTAAGAATATAAGTGAAAGCCTTGTACAATTAAACAATTTCAGTTCAAGGTTTTTTCGTAAACTGACTCATGGTTTTTACCAATAACAACTTAAGTATTGTGTCGCATGACCAGTAAATGTTTTACTAAATTCAAACTCCGATTATTAATAACTTGACATCTCTTTCCAGTCATCCAGGCAAATTACATCTCATTTCAACATGTACTAGGTGATCCAAAAATATTGTTTCAGTTGGCTATAAAACTTGGGTTTTTTTGCGGATTAATTGGCACAAAGTTCCAACCGGATGTGTTAATTAATTTGGGTTCAGCAAAATTCTAATCGGGTAGTGCTAATAACCATAGTAGTTAATGCGCCTGGAAATCTCTGGCATCAGTAAGCCTAGATTTCGCCCATTAAATAAATAGCTAATTAATTTGGCAGAACATAAATTAATAGGTTATGTGATGAATGACAACGATTTAAGTAGGTAAAACAACAGTTTTGTTATTGAAAATATACCTAGTGTTTACGGTAAGACCGTAAGACGCAACATAGGGAAACGCCAATGTATTTTTTTAGAAAAGATCCGGGTTACCTGCGGAATATGTACGGATTTAGCGCTGCACCTACGTAATTGAGCTTACTTGGTACTAGAATGAGACAGAAATAGCGCCGGCATCTGTTATCGCGGCACACAATTATTTAATTGTTTAGTTTTACATTTTTCAATTTTGACAGCGACAAAACGTCAAATTGTTAAACTTGTCAGTTACTGAATAATCTGCAATGAAGCGCAATTAGTGATTCATTATTATTATTGTATTAGAACTCACAAACACAATATAATTTAAGAAATTTATTTATGCCGTTATATTTTACATATTTACTAAAATCACACTATTTACGTAAACGTACATATAAATGTTTTGACAGCAAGATCATCAACAGGAATGCTGAAATACCTCGGTCTCCTCCCCCTTGTGATTAAACTTTTTTTGTATGGCTCTATTTAGAAAACACCATGTTTAATACCCCTATTAATGATTTAAAAGTAAGAATAGAAGAAAATATCAAAAAATTAATAATCAATCTAAACTGTTGCAAAATGTTTGTGGTAGGATGAGAAGACGTATTCAATTATGTGGTTATGTATGAGGGAACAAGGCAAACATTTTCAGCATTTACGCTATTCATAATTCACCAATCTTTGAATTTTGCTTTTTGTATTCAATAACAAATTATTTTTCGCATTTTATACAGTGATATGCCATATTAATGCATTTAAAATCATCTAAGTGGCATTTTACTACATAGCAACACTTTACTACATAGCAACGTTCGCTCGTGCTCTGCGGGAGGCGATCTTACACTTTGCTTACTTGTAATACAAATATCTATTTTTTTTTAAATGCGAAAAGATAGTATGGCATGTGGATCGTATGCATTTAAGTACTCGCTGTGGCTCGTACTCAAACTTGCCATACTCGTCTAGTAAAAATCCACTTTTCTGCACTTGGCACGTAATATACTATCGTTGTTAAATTTGATACTTTATTGCGTAGTGTGTCATTAAGCATTCTAGAATGACGTCAGCTGAAAAGCAATATGGTCGGCGAATGGCACACATAGTCTTGTTTACATTTACAGCTGTTGATTTAAATTGATTAAATCATCCAAATGTGATATGTTATGTGTCCATTATGAGTGTGTTGATATGTAAACTGTGTTGATATATATTTGTAACGTCCATTTAGGTGTTTGCTCTGCAATCTTATTAAGTAGTAAAGTGAATATTTATATAATAAGAAATATAGCATTGGTTGGATTTAGCTGTTTTAAATTTTCGGTATTGTTTCGGAAAAATGCCTTTAACGTGTATTGTTGTAAACTGTGGAAGTAGAGCAGATGGGGATAAAGTTTCATTTTATAGAATACCAACTGCACTGCAGTTTAAACATAAAGTTAAGTTAAACGTCAAAAAAGCGAAGGGAGAAGTGGTTAGCTGCCATTAAAAGAGCTGATTTAACAGAATCAAAAATTAAAACACAGAAAGTCTGTAGTAAACATTTTATAACAGGTAAAGTGCTATAACCTGAGGGCATAGTGATATAATAACTGCAAAAAGAAAAGTAACATGTTTATATTTGTCGGTACTTTTTTAAATAATTAAACTTTTGTTTAAAGCAATGTAATAAGTTTTAATTAAACTCGTTAACAGTATAACATACAATGATGGGTCGTCGAAATGCGATGATATTCCTTAACACTTTAACAAAAATTGAACACAAACTTCCAATTCTCACACGGCGGTTAAGTAAACACTGACAATGTGTGCCAATCGTCGGCCATTACGGTCTCGTAAGTATCACATGATCTAGAAAGCCTAATTGCCAAATGTCATGAGCCGCGAGATGCGCAAATGAACAAGAGAGAAAGCTATAGAAAAGGTCAGGTGATAGGAGAAAGTGAATCCTAAAAACCTAAGAACGTATTTAACAAAGCACACAATTTAGTTTTGAGAAAGAATGAGTTTTTAAACAATCGGCAGGAATTCAAAAACAAAAACACAACGAACTTCAAACAAAACACGTGCAAACTACTACAAACACAACAAAACATTGAGGTTAAGTTGTAACACCTGATGACAAAAATGTTTTTAGAATGATCTATAACATCGCGAGCCGTCGAATTTTGGTTTCTGCGCCAGAGCTCATGAGATTTGACAAGGCCTATACTTCTTCCTTTTTGTGTGTGACTTGTATGCATGTATAGCCAATCTACTCGGAACCGCCTTTAGGCATTACTTCAAGTAAGACGGCTGTGTCATGTGTGTGTTACTACGTGTGTAGTGGTCTTGTTACTCTATCTCATAGACCAGTCTTCCGAGTAGAACACAGTAAGCCCAACTGTGAATGATCTCACCAGGCCTAGTACCTTTGAATATAAAAAGCCCGGGAAGGAGTACTAATATCTAGCAACTATATTCAAATTGCGACGGAAGTGGCCATTTTACGCTATTTATTGAGTAATATCGTAGATAATATAAGTAAAAGTTTTAACGCCAAATTAAAAAGAAATAAGTTAATAATCAATAATGACATTTATACAATAAATGAGTTAAACAATGAAGAAAACAGTATAATGACTGGAATGAAGAGAAACTTAAAAGAAAGACAGGAAAAGAAAACAAATATAATAATCAACCTAAATGATAGGAAAGCCCAAGAACGAGAAAAACCAAATCCCACCGGCGCAATTCCCAAAAAACCCACTCAACAGTTATTATTACCCATCAAACCGAATACAATTAAAAAGGTTAAAGAAAAACAAAGAAACAAACACAGCAGCAACAAAAAAATACAACACCACAACAAAGATAGCAAATAATAGTTAGCCGTCTGGAGTAGAAATGGCAAAGCTACTCCCAAACGCAAAACCAATTGCCAAAACAAGCGTCTAAAATTAAAAATTAAACTAAAACAAAAAGTGGAGCAAGTCAAAACCCATTTAGGGTTATAGAGCTAGATAATAATAAAATAATAATAGTGCGATAGTGACATAGATTAGGTTAGTTTAGTTAGTGCCACTGCGACCGGAAACGTCAATCCGCCATATGCAAAACCCATCGCGGTCTGTCTTAAATTTGTCTTGCATATGCTCCTGGGTTTTTATATTCAAAGGTTCATACGGTTTGCCGACGCCGGTGCTAGTAGGCCCCCTTCTGGGCGTCTCTTGAGGGTTAACTGCTAAATCAAGTTTGATATTTTGAATTTCCTAAGCTTCTGTGGAAAGGCAAAAGAAAATAGTGTTAGGTGGAATAGAGAAGTTTTGAGAAATTAAGCATCCAAAGAAATAATACTTACAAAGTAAAGTAGACCTCACAGTATAGACAATGAATGATATGTTACAAAATAAAGCTGCTGATGTGATTCTACAACCAATAAAAACTCAAAAAAATGAGTGATTCGATGCCGACAAGTAAAGAAAAATGAAGTAACGAATTTATGGTTACAGAAAACAGAGCAGGACAACTATGGTAAATATGTGAAGGCAAGAAAAACAGCCAAGTTATGTAGGAAGAAAAAGCGAGAACGGTTGAATAAGAAAATCATAGTAGAAACAAAAACATTAGACAATTATATAAAGAGAATCAAATAAAAAAAAGTGAGAAGAAAGCAAAAACCAACGTAGCAAGCGACAAAGGTGGCGATGCCGAAAAAATATATGACCAAAAACACGGTGGAAAGAACATTTTAAAAATTTGTTAGGGACCAATCCAGCAGAGGTATGAGGTCCAAATGAATTGGTGCAAAAACCGGATTAAGGCGAAATACAGGAGATAATTATCAAAATGAAAGACAATCAAGCTGTAGGGATCCAGAAATGATCAAAGCTGGTGGTGACAAGTCTTACAAAAGATATAGGGAAATTAATAAAGAGATGTTGGAGAGAAGAAAAAATATGGAAGGGCTGGTCCCATGGATTACAGATGGTGACAGGAATATGTGTAAGAATTATAGAGCAATAACGCTTTTGGATGTTTGCTAACCAGACTGGGGAAATCCATAGAATCAGCACGAATTTTAGGAAAGTATCACCAAGGCTTCCACAGGAATAGAGGGCTACGGATGCTGTTAGCTAAATAAATAGAGTAGCTATGGTCCAAGCACTGAAGGAACTAAAGATCCCTACTAAATTAATAAATTTAATTAAGGCGACCTTATACCAAAACACTGTGGAAGTAAGGCCGGAAAATGGCCTGACTGAACCACTCGAAGTAAAGAAGGAGTCACGCAGGGTGACATGATGTCTCCAATGCTATTTAATCTAGCGTTAGAAGTGATTATAAGAAGAGCAAATGTAGAGGAGTGGATAAACACCAAAAGTATACGATTAATAGCATACGCTGATGATGTTGTTTTAACAAGTAGGTAGCAGTTAAGTATTTTTGGATTGACAGTAAACCAAAACAAGACAAAATATGTGAAATTTACAAGAATAAAGCCAACAAATAAGCAAAATATAAAAATGGAAAATTATGTTTTTAATTATTTAGAATCAACATTAAAAAGAAACAATTTCATTGAAGAAGAAATAAAAAAGAGAATTAGGTTAGGTATAGGTATTATCACGCTATGAAGCACATTTTAAAAAGTAAACTGTTGAACAATGTTACTAAAATAATAATTTATAAAATAATTATTCGTCCAGTAATAAATAGTATATTCGGCGGAAGCTTCTGTGAAAAGTTGAGAATATGTGAATTTTACGTAATATATTTGAAGGGATATCCGAAGAAGATTATCTCAGGCAAATAATGAAGTTTGATATTAGGAATAATGCAAGGAGAAGATATAGTAAAATATATGAAAGGACAGAGATTGCGGTGGTGAGGACAACAGGGGGAGACCGAAATTATGTTGGGAAGACTGTGTATTAGAAGATTTGAAAATCCCTGTAGTATATAACGGCTGGGAAAAATTGAAGGACGGGAAAATGTGGCGTAATTAAAAATAATGCAACAAACATACACACACACACACACCTTGTACCTTGGACTATCTATAGCACAGCGCAGAGCAGAAACGATTGGGAAGGCACTTCATGCAGGCAATAAGCCACCAAGGGTTGAGAAGCTATCAAAGTAAATAAATAAGCTTCTGTGAAAACTTCTCAACTTTAAACATTTGGAATACCGGTCAAAACAAACAGATATAATATTTCCTGAATCTAGATAGGACATGACTTTTAATTTCATTGCCTTCTGAGGATGACCTTATTTTGGATTTCTTGATAAACAAAAAAAGGCTAAAATTTCAAAATGTTGCTGGGGTTGTACATAAACAAAACCGTAACTTTCAAAAACTACAAGAACAGGAGGTAGAGGTTACATGCTACCAACTGTTTATTGCCAAGTGAAACAATATTTCTTGATCACATTGTACTTATTGAAAAATCACTTTAAATAATGACTTTGGTTTAGATTCGTTCTAATTTTAATCAGGCTGATTTGTAAAAAGAAAATACTAGGCTTGTCTGGTCAATATATCGGATAGTATGCGACAAAAAAATACCCCCTTTGCTTGTTCCACTTCCCAAAGCAATCTTCAAACCCAGATTTTGGAATAGGCTGTAGGTGCGCTCAGAATAAATCAGAAAAAGATGTTGGCTGAATAACCCATGCCCACTAAAGTTTCCTATGATGAGTTGCCATAATTCATCATAATGCCAGAACCAATTGAGGAAGAATCGTTAATGATGGGATAAAAACTGGGCTGACCTCGTACAATCGAACCATGATAAAATGTTTACTGAACATCCAATTAGTTAGATTAAAGATTAATATAATCGTGTGAATTTAATTTAATCCAGAAATAACAATTAAAATTATTTCTCACGATTGTTCCTCAATTGTTTATACAGAATTAAATTAAAACACAGATTTTCTTACTTACTTTAAATTCCAGCTTGTTGACATACATATCTGTAGAAAATATTTTGTACAATCTTAGTGGAATCTGTATTTAACATACATTTTTTTTTTCATATAATAAGTCCCCAGTATTAAATTAGATTGTTCAAATAATTTGATAAATAAACATTAATATATGGCAGCGAATTTAAATTACTAATGAAGAGCAACTTAACATACTACAAGGGTCATCCAATAAATAAACAATTAATTTGAGTGTGCCACGAGAAGAAGAAGAATAATTAAAGAGGTAGCCTAGAATCCCTTCGAAAATGGTTCACGCTGTACAATTGACAGTCAACGATTTTAAAATGATGGTGAGGTGGAATCTGCAGTAAACAACTGGTTGCACAGGGCATAGACGGTGGTGACTACCCACAGAGGGTTGAAGAGCCATAGAAAGAAGAAGATATATTTGTTCCATATTAAGAAGACTTATTTATTGGATGACTGTTGTAAAAATCAGTGTCTTAATTGAGTTTTATTATTAAGGAATAAAGTTTGCTTGTTTTCTATTTACAGCCCTTGTGAAAAAATGTTGATAATACAATAGCTTTCGAATTATTAATTCGTAATTTTGTTTATTTTTCATTGTCTTAAACGAATACAATTTTTGACAATTGTTTTTACGAATAATAAATTACACCACACTGTGTTTATTACCCAACATAAAAAGGATAAACTATTTTTTTTAAATATTATTAATAAGAAAAATAATAGCAGTATGTATGTTGACATTTAGATGTGTTGAAATGAATATGTTATGGTTAACGTTTAGTAATTTTTTTGTTCAATTAAAATTCAACAAAGTAATATTTATTGGGTGAAGATATTGTTTACAGATGAATAAGTGGTTCAAAAGGTCTTAATTAAGATAATTATGAACAAATTAAAAATATTTATAAACAAGACCACATTTGAAATAATAATGAATTAATTAAGAACAAATGATTGGAGATATGCAAATAATAGCAGGAAACTACATAATCTTTTAATTAGTTCGTTTTTATTGCATGCGTGAGAAAGCAGGTGTATTGTTTTAAACGCTTAATTGCAGAGGCATTCCATCAGGACATAAACATCATAAAATGCTGTCGTTCCACGTAATACAATTCTGCACATCTTTTACAAACAATTGCCTAATTACAATATTTCATATTAAGATTATTTTTAACACATAAATGTTGCGAATACTGACTAGATAAAAAGCACCTTTCTTTTTTTTTCAGGAAATATTAGTAACTCATCCTTTTACGAGGATATCAAACTGGTCTTCCGGTAACACTTACTTCCACATGACAATCGGTAATTTGGTCAGAGGCTCCAAACTTCTCTGCGAGACTTCATTAGGGTATAAAATGGATGATCTTTTAACCTCTTACATTTCACTTATGTTGACGAATATGAACAAACAAAGGAGCATGCGAATAAAATAGAAAACGATAGAGGGTATTCGTTTATATAACTAAACCATTGTTTTAGCCTATTTTTATTGTAGTTCCAGTCTCATTATCAAATGCAAAAGGTCATAAAGCTTTCAAGAATTTTGTTTTGTCTAGGATGCGTACGACATGGTTTACATAAAAATATTTTTATAGCAGTTTACATACTGTATAGGGATAAGGATTCCGTCCATTTATTTAAAAAAAAATAATAATAAATATATTTTTATAGTTATGTATACATATTAATATAATTATTAAAGCGACTTATCGATGTTATATTAAATAAAAATAATTTATTTCTTCCACTCAATGTTTCAGTTTTTAAAGTAAAATATAGTTTTGCTCATTTGCACTTGAAAGTAAATCGGTGCTGTTTTGTACGTTTAAGGAGTACTTTAATTGCTGGCAACAGCAAAAGTAACATTGCGTATTGTGCATCACACTAACTATTTTACTTGCAAGTGTAAAAACATAGTTTTAATGAACAATTTTTGCTATTTGTACAAAAATGTACAGGATAATTCAGAATAAAGTGGTTCTTTATTAATTTGTTGTTTGTTTTTTTTTAATATGTAAACTTTGTATCCACCTTGAATTAAATAAATGGATTGTTAACGTTACGTAAAAGCGCTTTCAATCCCACGTAATCTGTGCACTTTCGACCAACAAAACATGTTTGGAAAAATAACCTAAAACACCTAAATAAGTTTTAATGAAACTGAATATTTTTAAAAGGTCGAAAGGCACAAGTGTTGTGACCGTTTCACTCCTCACAATGGGAAAATCCTTACAACCCGTCGAATTTTCATCTTTTAGTCATATTTAAAAAACAAAAGAAAGTTTTACACCCGGAATTTCTACATTTTTTTGATTACACTAATAAAAATAAGGTCCCAGCATTTCTACGGCAAATTTCCATGTAAAAAATTATATTCTTCTATTGTCTTTATTAAAGTTAAAGTATTTTCAAATTCATTTAAAACAAACAAAAAGTTTCATTGTTAACGAACTACGAGGTTTCTACTTTTTGGTATTTTGCTTCACACTTTTTTTAATATCCTTGTGAAAATGCTCATTCCAAATTTGCTTAACGGTATTTCGAATAATTTTAATGAGCTTAAACAAATATGTGTAGGCATTTAACCATGAATATTTGATTTACGACGACTGCTTTTTTTTTGTTTCGTAAACCATACACGATTTGCCAAAGTAAACTTTCTTTTAATTACAATAATTACAAGATTCAGAATTTTTTTAATATTAATAATGATAACAACCGAAACCTATAAACGCCTGTTATTTAAGCAACATTCTTCTCTTAATCACACGTCAGTTTTTGGCATGTTTTACAAAATAATTCTACGCTTAACAGTTAAATTTAAAAATAAAGATTATTAAAGGTTTCGTTTCCCACCGACCCTTTAAAACAAGAATGTGTGTAGACAAACTACCCACATATTTTCTGTTTACTTTCATTATCTTTTCTAAATGAATATATCGTGTGGGAAGGTAAAGGTGGTTTTAAACCAAGGCGGATAGCGGATTTCGTTGGGTGTATCCAGTAATTTGAATAGAAATTTCTATTTTTGTGGATTTTTGAATTGTGTTGTTTACATTTCAGGCGGCATCAATTTTAATGGAACGATAAACTTTTACTTCTTTTACCAACGATTTTAAGAGGGAAAAATGATAACAAAATTGTAAATAATTGGGCGCATTCAGGGACGCTCAGCGGCTGATGCGCTGAGTTAGCAAAGTCCCTGAACAGACACGCTGTGAAAAAGCTTGCAGTAAGCCGCTGAGAAATTCTCTCAGCGTATAATTTGTTAGCTGACTTTGTCAGCGGTGTCAAAATAAGGAGCGGGAAACACACAAACTTAATAATGTGAATAAAAACATATTAATTAGGGTGAACTAGTACACATAGTCCATATTTTGAAGATCATTAGCCATAATTTCTTTAATTTTTGATTAATTACATAATAGTGAAAGTAACACCTAACCTTACAAAACAAATAACAAACTATCAAAGCAGCTTACTATCAGACGTTTCATTCAGGGAAATACCGTTTGCTGTCATTTAGCATAAGCTGACTAAATTACCGCTTAGCTAAGCAGCTGAGCGTCCCTGAATGCGCCCATTGTCATAAACTCATAAATCATATTTGGGATTTAAAGTGTACTACAGGAAAAATATTTGCTAGTCCATGTAAAATTTTATGCCAAATCAGAATGTTGAATGAAACCATTCAACCTAGCCGTTTTACAAGATAGTTGAATGCAGCCCCTAAATAAAAAACTGCTAAAAGAAAAACTTTTAAGGGAACTCCAACATGTAGGGTCATTTTGCAATTACCAAATTTACTTACTGCTCAACAGAGCAGATTGTAAATATAAATGAAGTTTAAAAAAAGAAAAATGCTGAACAAAGCCATTGAAGAAAACTATTAAAAGAAAAAACTTTTAAGGGAACTTCCACTGGGAAGATCTTCAACATGTAGTACGTCATTTTGTAATTACCAAATGTACTTACTGCTAAACAGACCAAATTGTAAATATTATCCATTCACTTAACTCCTGTGACGTAAAAGTCACCATGTGTTGGTTAATATGAAAATCCCTATTAGGCTATTAAAAATTTTTAGATTTGAGATTGGCGCACCTTTAAATTTAAATTTAATGCTTTTTTTTTTTTGTTTTCACTTTGACACTTAAATTATTTATTATTCAAGTTACGTTTTATAATTCATAATCTTTAGAGAAATGGATGAACAGAAGCACCAACGAAGTTTATTATCAAAGAGAGAGAAAGAAGCTGTATGCAAATACTGCTTAGAAAGGCAAGAAATCAGTCCTCACTTAAATAAATATACAATTTTTGAAAAGGCGGCATATATATTTTCAGTAAGATTTCCTACATTTTATCCTTTATAACCACTTTTCCAATCCTACATCTCCTTTCTTAGATCAGCGTAGCTCAAGTGAAGGACATTTTTACAAAATTTGAAAATGGGGAAGATTTAGAAGATACACAAAAGGGTGGCAGAAAATCTACAAATTTTGATGATTATTACAAGGTATTTTTAAAGGAGGAACTACAAAGAAAAATTTATTTATTTCATCACAATAATGAACATTTTACCATTGATGATTTACATGACTCAGATACTGAAGACTGAAGACGATTTTCATGATACTTTTCTTTAACTTTATGCCACCTTTAACTGATTGAAATTTTACGTAGATAATAATTTTTGAATTTCATTTAGGCTGCATATACTCATAATACTACACTGCATACTTGTATTATTAATAAACCCATTTTTACCTTGTTCTACTTAATTTTACGAAAATGACAAATGATTTATCATAACCTTACATTTCAGTTTGACGTTAAGTACATTCACTAAAAAAGTTGATAGGTTCTGTACATAAAGTACACTCCCAAATTTTCATTTGACAGCGTAAACGTCAAGGGAGTTTTCTGAATGGATTATATAAATGAAGTTTAAAAAACAGAAAAATATTGAACAAAGCCATTAAAGAAGATAGTTGAATGCAGCCCTTAAATAACAAACTGTTAAAAGAAAAAACTTTTAAGGGAACCTTCCACTGGGAAGGTCTCCAACATGTACCTACGTCATTTTGTAATTACCAAATTTACTTATAGCACAACAGAGCAGGTTGTAAATATTAAGATGTTGGTGTAAACTTAAACTTGAATGTCTAACGTAAACTTGATTTTAAGTGATATTGTAAATGACCCGTTACCAGCGGCTGTCGCTGACGAGGGATAATGTAACAGCACAGCACTTTTATTTACTTTTTGCTCGTAGTAGCTATTAAGACATAAATCATGTACTTAATGTTGTTATATTGATTAATAAAAAAAAAAAGTTAAAAAAAATAAAAACATTGAACAAAGTCATTAAACAAGTTAGTTGAATGCAACCGTTAAATAAAGAAGTGGAATGAAACTCTAATTTTCGCCGCATTGGCGCTAGTTACCTATGTGACAGTTAAACAATTTAGTTTAACAGGCAACAAAATTATTTTTAAAGTAAGTTTAGGCTTTATGATTTGCATTTTTGCAACAGTTTATAAAAGTTTGGCATTTCAAAGGTACAAATAACAACGTCAAAAAATTATATTTTCAGCACGGCGATGTGTGACGGTAAACAGCGATTTAGAAAAAGAAGAAGAAGCTGTTGTAGGAAAAATATCTGTTCTTGTTTTAGTGATGTTTATTAAATACTGGCCGTAATAAATACAAAACCAAATTATAACTATTCAACTACACAAATGGAAAAATCGCATTTATGGATTAAGCCGCCGCTTAATTTAACTGATTAAAATTTGTTTCTTTAATTTTCACACCATTAATAGCCTGTCAAAAGTGTTTACTAGCACCATGTGGAGAACACTTAAACTGAGCATATCGTTACCTGAAGAATGACGCAACTCAAAATTTTAGTATTTTAGCTTTTGGTGTCAAACAGCTCCTCCACAAGTCAAACATAGTTTATAGTTCATACTTTTTACTCATACAGTTACTCGCTACTCTTGTTTACCGATGGTCAGAAATCTTTTAGTTAGTAGTGATTTTTCTCGAAAATAAGGTTTTGAGAGTTGTGTCACTCTTCTTCCAAGGTAAGGCTATACAAAAACTACAGCGCGTAAGATCAAGAAGGTTGTGGTTAAATGAAACCATTAAACAAAAGTATTGACAAAGCTGTTAAACAAGAATATTGAATTCAGTTGTCCTTAACCCCCAAATTATACCCCAAAATATTAACGTCTTAAAAGTCAATATTCAACCAGAATGTTTTCAGTTTTCTGCTTTGTTACTGCAAGTAAACTTCACCGATCTTGATGCACAAACAGAGTTAAAAGCAACATAATTTATATCGATATTTGTTAAAAAATGTCAATTTCTGTCCAGAAAAATCTCAGCCTACCTTACTAGTACGACTCCTTCGACAAACGTATTAAATGCAGGCGTTAAATGAAACCGTTAAGAAAATTATTGAACAAAGCCATTATACAAAAATATTGAATGCAGCCGTTGAATAAAAAAGTTGAAGGAAGCCCTTAACCTCTAAATTATTCCCCAAAATGTTAACATCTCAAAAGTTTTCAGTTTTCTGCTCTCTTAATGCAAGTAAACTTCACCGATCTGATTGAACAAACAAGAGTTAATAGCAATGTAATTTCTGTCGATGATATTTACTTTAAAAAATGTCAAGTTCTATCTGGAAAGATCTCGGCCTACCTTACGACTCCTTCGACAATTAAATGCAGGCGTTAAATGAAACTGTTGAGAAAATTATTGAACAAAGCCGTTAACTGAAAAATATCGAAGGAAGCCCATAACCCCCGAATTATTCTCCAAATTGTTAACGTCTGAAAAGTCAATCACAGAATGTTTTTAGTTTTCTGCTCTCTTAATGCAAACAAACTGAGTTAAAAGCAACGTAATTTACGCCGACAATATTTACGTTAAGAAATGTCAATTTATGTCTAGAAAGATCTCAGCCTACCTTACAACTCCTTCGACAATTAAAATGATTTTAAATATTTACAAGAAGTTAATGAGTTACAAACAATGTCAAGCATAATGAGTTTGTAATTAACATTAATAGACTGGGAAAAAAATCTTCATGTTTGTATTCTTATGACAGATACATCCGCATTCTCACGATCCAAGTACGTCTTTTTAAAATACTCCTATGAAGCATTATGATTTCACCATAACAATTTGATTTTAATCGAGTAAACCTCGCAGTTTTGCGCAGTACGAGCCGAGCCGCCCTTACATACAGGTTACTTAATATCATGCGACGCGGTACTAATTGTAAAAACCGCATGTTAATCAAAATTTTAGTGTTTTACAAAACAAGATTGTCTTTCCCACGGTAGACTAATGATCTTGTCTTTTACATTTCTACCGCATACTTAGGCTTGGGAATGGGGGCCCTGATTAATATACAGTAGGCTCCTAATTATTAAAAATAATACTATTGTATTCGAAATTTCCCACAATGAAGTATAAATAACTATGTTATAACAGCACAGATTTAATGGTTTTTTCCTGCGTGAGAACAAATTTTTTTAATTCATGTGAAAATTTACTTCCTTATATTTATCTTTATATTTTGCATTTTGCGAATAAACATTTCTGGTAGGTATGAGTTTCCTTCTGCGAACGTTTGACGAGCTTCGTTGAGTGACGAAACTGTTTTGAATTGCTTTCGGTACTTCGGATAAACTTAACAAATATACTGACTGATTTAGTTTATTAAGTTCTTAATATTACATGCAAGGCACAAATTCGCATTAAACTATATTCACCTGCAAAAATTCTAAGGATAATGGAAAAATCATAAGAAAAAAAAATTAATAATCAAATATTTATATTTCTACAAAATGCACAATGTACAGATATGTCATGTTTATATTTACGTAGCTACATACGGTAATTACTACATATTTACAAGTCTTATTTCCCTAAGTATAAATGTAGACTTTATTCGTTGTGAATTGTACGGCATACTTTAAAAGTATGCTAAATCTTAAGAATTATTTTCTAATTTTAACTGAGACAATGATTCGACATGTTCTTTTTTTATGAATACAAAAAATGGTTCGTACTTTGTATACAATTAACAACAGCTTGAGAAAAGTGGCTGAAACTATTTCTAAGGCTAATTCTACCACACACAACTAATAATTAAAACTGCCAGCTCTACTTTCCGACTTTGTTTATAAAACTTTGGTCTTTGTTAAAAGAAAAAAACATGAATGGCTTAGTTAAAATAACTGTAAATTTACAATGCAAATTTTAAAGCAAACTTTGAACTTGTTGCACTAATACATACACAGTATGTAATTGTTGTTTTCAATTATTTATACCGTCAGTTGGGTTGATTTTAATTAATATAAAATTTTATTATCTTTTAATTTTAATAAGCATAAACTTGAGATTTTTCCCAGAGTTATTAATCAACCACGTCCAAAAATCACCTGAATTAATTTACTTATACAAAACTGACAGAACTTAATAAATTGTACTCATTACCGAAGCACACATGTTGAAAAAGGACACCATAATTTCTTACCATCTATTATAAATCACATTATATTACATATTAACAAAAAAAAAAAACTAAAACTTCTGAGATATTCAACAAAATTTAAATAATATATTTTATAATTAAAATATTCGTACTTTATAAGAACAACACTTTGTCACTCGCATATTCGAAGATTACAATGAGATTAATTAAGAACTAAATCTACAATTTTGTGCAACTGTCTTTAAATGATTATTTGAGCATGTTTATCTAAACTTAATACTTAAAATCTCCCCATTCGTTCCCTTAAAAATTTTATTGGAGAAACAATTCATAAAATGTACTTATACGGTTATAGCTACATAAAGTCTCATTTCGCTAATTGCTACACAGTTGACCCTTAAGGATCTAAATAACTGCAGGTAAATTTGCATGTCGTTAATGAACCGCAATCAACAAACAATTTCTAAGGATATCAGGTACATATTTAGAAAGTTCCTAAGATCTCACAGGTCTTAAAAATTAGGTTTTGCTAAACTGTTACGACGAACTTCAAGCTTTATTACGGACAGAAAAATAAACAAATATAACCCATATTAAGTACATTTTATAAGTCCGAATTTTTGGCAATTCTACACGTATGATACTGAAAGAAGTGCTGTGATAAAACTGACGCTCAGTTTCCCGAATACTTGCACGTGGTTTTGCAGAAGTTCAATTAAGATTTGAACAGGTATCACATCATAAAATACTGTGCAACTGTTTTCACGCTCTTACAATACTGAAGAGAATTTCATCGATTACTAATTTCGTGCCAATGCGTTTGTGCTTAAGAAAAACTAGATTATTAAATTCTGATAGTGGATTAGTGCTGCAAATTGCAAATTCGAATTAACACGACACTAATCTGTTTTTCCCCGAAAGAATTCCTAAAAATACGTATAGTAAAACTGAATAATTCATAAAAACCATGTAAAATCAGTGCAACACCAAAAAATACAAATTTGGTATAAGGCTATTAATGCATGCCAGCTTGTGGATTCCAAGCGGAAGCATCCGACTGAGCCATGGTAGCAGGATTACCTGCAGAACCTCGCCCACCTCCTGGTCGATGCATAATTTCATCAGCAGGTGGACAATGAGGTCTAGGACCAGGCTCAGGTGTATAAGTAAACGTTAAACCCGTAGCATAAATAATCCCATCGTTTCTAACTAACGAAACCGGCACCTGAGTCGGTTGCCTAACCCACAACCACTCACCCCTAAACTGTGAAATATCAGGAACAACACACAACATTGATTCCTGACACCTATACATCGTTTCCGCTTCTACATCCCCAAACCATACTTGTAAAGATGGTGAAAAATTATCACCGGTCAATTCTAACATAGCAACGTCTCCCCCGCCATTTAAATGCAAACTATGAACTAATGGTACTGGAGTTACAGGGTTTCGAACGGGACCCATACCTTCGTAAAACTGATATTCAGCTTTATCTGTTGATATTATGGTCCAACATGCTCCATCGTTGATCATTTCCTTGTTTGGTTCTTTGGGACATGGCGTCGCCTGGAACTGAATTATTCGTTCTTGCGATAAACATAGATACATTCGTTCTGTGTCTTTCAAGAAAAAAGCGCACTTGTGGAGTTGTGATACTGGATCGTCCGCTTCTAACAGTGCTTGCTGCTTGTCCACCTTACAAAAAGAAAGATTTTTATAGAACACTTTCAATAATTGCAGATGGTTTTTAAATATTTTAAATCATCCGCTTGGATCTTCATAGCACAAATGTTGTAAAGTTTGAACGAATTTATATAAAATTAATTTTAAGCAGCCTGGGTAGCTCAGTGGCCACAGTATAATGAGCCGATTTGGGTCAAATTCGTTAGTTAAGGCTTAGGTTTAAGTTGTATGAATGTGTCGTGGATGAAAGCTGGCTGTAGCAAGTGTGAATAAGCCTCGACACTGCATTATGATAGATGTATATAAAATTAATTTTGGCGTTAGAATTACTTTTTAATAATATTACTAGCATTAGATAAGTTATTAATTAGCGTAGCTAATTAAAAAATGTATTAACAATATTAAATACAAAAGAAAATAAAAGAAATTAAATACAAGTGACAGCAATTGTATGTAGATGACAACAAGCCATTGGCCTAATGTTACGTAAATTGATATTTACTATTTCAAGACTAAAATAAGGCTAACACATGTTCGATACAACTGCAGCATGATTTGCATTTTAATAGTAAATTACAAGTTTTTTAAATGTAAATGTTTAATGTACAATTTACACAAATATTAATCTCATTCTAACAAGTATATTATTACAAATAAATATTAGGATTTATCGGCTGTTTGTGTTTTTTAAGTATGCATTAAATTATTTTATTATTAAAAATATACAGGTTTTTTTAGTTTATATAAAGCAAATGAGCTTACAAACTCTATAATGTTGTTTGAAAATTTAAATAAAACGCATATAAATTGACAGTAATTAAAAAAAATCAGAATTCTTACCTTTCTGATAACAAGTCGAGGTAATGCCATGCCTGTTACAGAGCACACAAGCTTTACAGTAGCCCCATAATGAATATAACCATCTCGTACTTGAAATTCTTCGCTTTCAGATTCGTTGTCATCTAGTAAATGTATTGTAAATGCACCCCACTGTGTTGAACTAGCATGAAAGTGACCATTTTCGACATGTAAATACCTCGTAGAAACCGTTTGTGATCTAAGTCTATTAAATAACGCTACTTTAGTTCCACTAGCAATACAGAGATCGGCATTTTTTAATGACTGTTTCTTCTTCGAAGGTTTCGAGATAACTTTAATACGTTTACTATGAAATACACCTATATCGTGCCCTGAGCCGTAGAACATTTTAACAGATAACATAAAATGTTTACGTTTATCCGAGTCGGAAATATATAAAGTCTTTGCGGCACAATATTGTTTGCCGTTGTTTAAATCGAGTTGTTGCATATCTTGGTCTGAGTTACCTATTCCTATGAATGCGCAAAGTTGTGCCGCCTGTTCAGATTCACCCTCTCGTAACATTTGTTCCTGTCTAAGTCGCCAGCCATCGCCGAATAAATAAATGCAAGGAGGCGGACAGAAAAATCGCTTCTCGTTGCCGTATGATTTTTGGGCGACTTTAGCGTGTAGAATTACAACGACCATATCAGATCTCTCTCGTAAGTAACGTTCCATGGCTTCTCGGGTCAGCTTTCTGCCTTCACCACGGTACCCACCAGGCACTACTGCCCCTGAAAATCTGGAATACATAGCCCCATGCTGTGGGGGCGGCGTTGGGGGCGATTGGGCATGGGCAATTCCCGGGAGGCCGTATTGGTGAGGCATGCTGAGGATTTGATCTAAATCCAACCCTGCTCTCCCTGGGTCCGGCACTGATTATTTATTTTTTCACATGTCGCACACCTGGTTTATTGAAAACTCCATCGACAGAACTCGCATTGGCGTTTGTGGTTATGATTAATGAGTCACCGGTTCATTTAATAAAAGACTTCGCAGACACAGCAAGCGGACGATTTATCCCAAACACTTGCTCACCGTCTCAACTAGAACTCAATGCAGCTACCGCAATACGTGAGAACGACTGCTGTTTGGCCCCCTCTCTAATGCTACCTCATTCCATTCGAAAACACCTGTTCGCGATATGAATTTTCCGACAGTCCAACCAACGTAAGATAACTGAACGTTGTTATCATTTTCAGCGGTAAACGAATTCTTTTCAAATTTCGAAGTGATATTGCGATGTACGCCGCAGAAGCGTCGTCTAATGCGGCCCTTTTTCCATACACATTAAAACACCGATCGATTATTAATCACTAACCGGTAGATTTATTACAGAAATTTAATTAAAGCATCTATTATTATATTGGTAGCGCAATTTATTGTGATGAACTGTACTTTTGTGTTCCCCGTTCCGCACCGCGTTGCTGCTAAAGGATGTTGGGGTTATAGCTAGGGCGTGGGAAAATCATCGTGTGGGAAAGAGTGGGTGGCCTCGGCGATTCTCAAACATTTGATACAGGCGATGTAATTCAGACTGCTGGCAAGATTATGTTAACATATATTTTCCTCTGATTTGATGATTCTCGCGTCTCACCGTGGGAATCTCGCTGACACTGCGCGCTTTGGCTACTTGGCATTCGCGGTTGCTGTCGGTGACTTCTTGACAGCGTGAGAATTTTTAGTCGTCTTTCCTCTTTTAATTGTGATTGCTTCCGATTCATGGGAGTGACTGGACTCTGGAGGCTCGTAGAGCCGTCAGGAAAACCCGTGCCATTAGAAACACTTGAAAATAAAGTTTTAGCAGTCGGTATCCTTCTAATCCTGTCACAACACTTTTAACCTATAAACTAATGTTGTTTTACATTTTGTTTTTATTCGTTTGTTTTATTTTCCTTGACACTAGATTACTAGATGTGTCCATATGGCTGCATCAGGCTATCAAAGGTTTTCAAGATTCACAGGGGGCTCCACTCCCAAATGCCCATCTTTTAGGAATATATCATCGAGTTTGTAAACTACTGTATTTTCGTATTAAGCCAGTTTTTGTATTTGATGGAGGAGTTCCAAATTTAAAAAAAGAAACAATAGTAAGTTGATTATAAAAAAAAGGATTTTAGGAGAAAGTTCTGGCGTTAGGTAATATGGAATGCTCTAAACAATTTTTATAGGCCAAACATCAACAGTCCAAAATGAATTTGGTTGGGCCTTCTATAATTTTAATTAAATTCTAAATCTGTATATTAAGACTTGTTTCAAATATGAATATAATAAACTTTATGTACGCAGTGTAAAAGAAATCAACAGAAGTCGAAGAAACTCAGCGAAGCAGAGCGTATTCAAAAGCAGCTACTCACAACTCTCCTAAAACACTCGGCAGTTAATAAAGTCTTATCGGAAACAACAAAAGCAACCCTTACAACTAAACCAAACTTATCAAAACTTGCAAATAAACAAACAACCGAAGATATTTACAAGCTCCCTCCGACGGATTTTGATTCGACGATATCCGATGATGATGAAACTAGCGAATCGGTGGATTCAAGCCCTACTAAACATTGGGATTTACATACAATCAATGAAAAAAGCACTCAGTTTAAAGCGTTACCGGCAGATGTACGTCATGATATACTTACAGACTTGAAAGAAACTCGAAAACAATCTTCGTGGGGTAAAATACATGAAATGCCCAAGCAAAGTGATGATTTTTCCAGTTTTCAAATGAAACGGCTTTTAAAGCGTTACTCGGTACAGGTGTCTTTAGAAGAAGCCGAAAAGGAAATGGGTGGACGTTCTTTATCGTTAGCGGAACTTGAAACGTTACTAAAAGACCAAGGGGTTGATACATCTTGTAATTCGTTGGGCAGTCGTATAGCGTCCGATGAAAACACTAGGTATTTACTAATTAAGGATGTTAAAAAAGCCATGGATGAAGCGAGTAAACGAGAATCTCCAGTTTTAGAAAGCATTCAAGAGAAAGAAGAAGAAGAACCAAACTGTCTTGAAAACAACAAAATAACAGAAATTTCTAACGGCGAAACAGAGACAGTTGAAAACCAAAGCAATAATCCAGATTCAGAATTTCAAAGAGACCTAGAAAAAGCAATTCAGTTATCGTTACAAGACGTTCCGTCCACTTCGAAAGATACGCCGAAGAGCGAAACGGCATCGAAATCAAAAAAAGCTAATTTTTCTTTTCTGGAAGATTTTGATGATGCTGATTTTCATAGTTCAAGCGAATCCGAAGACGATTCTAGTAATCGGAGAAATAGCAGTAAAATTCTTGCTTCGGCAAAGAGTTACATGGTGGAGTACAGCGGACTAACTCCTAGTGAAATAGCAAAAATCATTGGTGGCAGTACAAATTCACTCGGCAAAAACAAAATCAACGGTGCTAGTGAGAACGTCAACAGTCGTTTATCACCAACTGAAAATAATGAAGTGGAATCGAGTACATCCCTAAATGAAAATGAGGAAATAAAACGCAGTGAAACGTTACAAGACGACGGCGAAGACGGAACTGTTTCAAGTAGTACGACGAACATTGTTAAACTGTCTAATAAAGTAACAGTTAACCCTGTGGATACAAATGAAGTTACAAGCAGTAATGAGGTACTTACAGATAAATGTGATAACAAAGTAATTGAAATTATATCGGATGCAGATTCGTCTTCGGATGAATTTCTCGAAGTGTCGGAAACGAACCCAAAATCGTCACAATTTCAAATTTTAATAAAACCTGAAGAATCAATAGAAGACGATATATTTAGTGATATATTTTGTGATAAACCAGACAGTATTTCTACTAACACAAACGGTGATTTTATAAAACCGCAAGCTCAACGAGTGAGCGTTTCCACCGAATTTGTAGAACAAGTAAGTTCCAGTGCGCAGGATGAACCCACCAAAATTAATGCTGAGTTTCACGACGGTAAATCAACCTCAGCAATTCTAAGCGACAATGTAACAAATAGCGTTGGCGGAGAATTAATTAAAGATACAAATAAAGAACGAGAAAAAACTGTATTGGAAGAATTTATAAAACCAAAACAAATACAAGAAATAACAGGTGCAACAAATGATTCCAGCGATCAAAAAGGAAACGAAAAACAAGTTTTAACAACAGAACGATTATTGGAGATTGAAGCAAATTTACAACAGGAGGAGACGGAATTAATTTCCGAAAGATTCACCAAAGAAAGAATGGCTAATAATCTTACGGAACAAATTTACCAAGAAGCTCAGGTAACTACAATAATGAAATCGAATGTATGCAGAACTAAAAGCTATGTTTTTAGGAACTGTTACAATTATTTGGCTTGCCCTACATCGTAGCTCCCATGGAAGCAGAAGCTCAGTGTGCGTTTTTAAATGACATTGATTTAACCGATGGTACAATTACCGATGATAGTGATATATGGTTATTCGGAGGTAAAACTGTTTATAAGAACTTTTTTAACCAACACAAACATGTTATGGAGTTTCGAGCGGAGAATATTTTACATCACTTTAGTAAGTATTTTATCCATTTAATGTAAACTTTGCTTAACATGTTTGCTGCGTCACCGTGAATTTTGTTTACTACTACTACTAAAGTCAAAAGGAACATCGTTGGTATTCTAAACCGCTCTTAATAACCTATTTGTTTTCAGAATTGTCAAGAGAACAGATGATTCTTTTAGCCTTGCTGGTGGGCAGTGATTACACAGTAGGAATACAAGGCATAGGTCCGGTAACAGCTCTCGAAGTTCTAGCAGCTTTTCCACCATCTAAAAACACAGATCAACAACTAACATCAGGTTTAAACGAGTTCCGTAAATGGTTAATAGGTGAAAGAGCCGCAGGTCCAGGACGAACAACCTTACGTAACAAATTGAAAAACGTAACGTTAATTGAAAGTTTTCCAAGCTTACAAGTGGTTAAAGCTTATTTAGAACCAACAGTCGATAGCAGCAGAGAACCGTTTACTTGGGGCAAACCAGATATGACCGCATTAATGGAGTTTGCAAGACGAAAATTCGGTTGGACACGTGTAAAGAGCGAAGAAATTTTGAAGCCGGTATTAAAACGCCTTAATGAAACGCATATTCAAAGGTCCATTAAAGATTATTTTAAAACCAAACATAAGATAGATGGTGGTGAAATTGAAAGTGCATTGAGTAAAAGGGTTAAGAAAGCGATAAATCGCATTGAAAAGGGCGATGTGGATTCGGATGAAGATAAAAGCAAGAAGATACGTAAGAAACGACAGCACAAAGGTAAAGCGGTTGCCGAGACGACTAAAAAAGATGATTCAAGTTCAGTGGCGGATGAAGCAGCTAATACTGAAATTGCTGGTTTATCCTCGGATGAAGACATACAAATATTGAAGAAAACCCGTACAGAATCGAAAAAGAAGCTACAACAAATAGAGACGGAAGTAAAAAGCGAGATTGAACAGCAAGCGAAGAAAGAGAGGCCCACTGTAAATTTACATAAAAAGACCGTAATTCCTCAAAAGGAAAGAGATAAAATCGATGCGCTTAGGACAAAAATGAAAGCAATCGAAGTTTATCGTAAATCAAAGAAAGGTCCGGGATATCTTCAGAAAAGAACAAACGTTGCACGGCAAGCAAAGGAAGACGCGGGTTTATCTGAAAGTAGTAGTAGTGATTAACAAGAAATGTTTGCATATTTTTGTATTTTTTATTGCCCTTTTTTATTATAAATATTGTTTTTATGTATAAAAAAATAAAGGTTTTAATTGTTAATGTTGTGTTAAAGCAAGCAGATATAAAGTTGGAAGAAGTTGAATTTAAACTGGAAATATCAGAAAGGGACAATGTAATTATCTCAGGTTTAGAGGTTAATACAGATGATAAGTCAGTGTTGAAACAAACAATTGAAAAACTTTTGAAGAGGAATTAAGTGTAAAAACGTGTATTTCAGAGGTATTTCCAATTAATCAAAATCAATGCATTGTTAGATTAAAGGACGTGGATGTGAAAGCCAAAGTACTTACAAATGCCAGACACTGCCAGTATGTGAGGAATACTGTTAAGTAGTGAGTTCGCTAGTTAGCCTTTTCAACCTATAAAGTTAGTTAAATAATAGCATGCAATATTGTAAATGGGGCATGCTCGAATAAAAAAAAAGGACAATACTAGTCACTGCCAGGCACGGCCAGCCGCTGCCACACACTGCTAATCATTGCCAGTCAATGCCACTCACTGCCATACTTTGCCAGTCATTGCTATACTGCCAATCACGGTCAGTTACTACCAGTCAATGCCATACTTTGCCAGTCACTGTCAAGCAAGGCCAGCTACTACCAATCACTGTCAGTTACTGCCAGACACCACCAATCGCGGTCAGTTACTGTCATACTTTGCCAGGCAAGGCCAGTCACTATCAGACACAGCCAGCCACTGTTAATCGCTATCAGTTACTGCCAGTCACTACCAATTCCTGCCAATTACCGTCAGTTACTGCCAGTCAATGTCAGACACTGCCATAGCTTGCCAGACTGCCAATATGTGAGGAATATTATTAAGTTGTGAGTTCACTAATTAGCCTTTTAGCTTAAAGTTTAAGCAACCTATAAAGTAAGTTAAATAATAGCATGCAATATTGTAAATGGGGCCTGCTACAATAAAAAAAGGACAATGCTAGTCACGGCTAGCCGCTGCCAGATACTGCTAATCATTGCCAGTCACTGCCAGCCACTAACAGACACTGCCAGTCAATGCAAGACACTGATAGTCACTGCCACACTTTGCCAGTCACTGTCAGACGGTGCCAGCCAATGCCAATCACTGCCAGTCACTGCCAATAGTGGCGGCTGGTGCTAAA
Source organism: Melanotus villosus (assembly GCA_963082815.1). Taxonomy (NCBI): domain Eukaryota; kingdom Metazoa; phylum Arthropoda; class Insecta; order Coleoptera; family Elateridae; genus Melanotus; species Melanotus villosus. Next base: position 81,008,431 of record OY720420.1, read on the forward strand.
GGGCACGTGCCCTCCCTACACTCGAGAGAAAGAAAGCTTTTTTTTTAATAACACGTCTCACCTAACTTTTATTTTTTTTAACACAAGTACCTAACACAACAATCTATTATTATACCTATAATATCAATATTATAGTCCATTGCCGCGCCGCCTGCCGAAACAAAGAGTTATCAAAACTTTCTTCCAGGGACAAGTTAAAATTATACCAATCTTTGGTGACCATTGCGCAACCGCGGTGGTTAATATGCAGTAAAAACTCGTCGATTATCGATCGGCTTGGGGCACATATGAATCGTGCCCGTCTGCCCGTGACAGATTTACTCATGCTCTTACTCCGACTCGGGCTAACGCCCTCGTCGGGCAACTCAACGCATTCGTATGTTAATGATGCCTTTATCCCATTGATACAATAAATAACTATTACATTATTTATTTTATTTATTATTAAATTATTTTCATAGTTACATTTTTATTGTGTTGAAATCTGATTGACGGGAACACTTCTCGTTTATGTGTTCCTAATTTTAGGTGAGGCAAAACCAGAAAACTTCGCCAGCTGCCTGTTAAAAATCCATGTGTTTACTGCTTCCTCCTTCCATTCATTCAGATTATTTTGCCCACGTTTGAGTTTTCTAATTTATCATCATGAAAATTATTCAACTGTTTTTATTTTTACCAAATTTTTGCAGTGTTTATTTGCCACGTTCAGACTGCCCAAAACATTAACAAAATACCCACCGATTATTTATTAAAATAGAAAATAGTATAAGCTAAGAAGCAATATAAAAGGGATCTTTATAATTTTCAGAATGTTGCGTTTTGTTAACGAAGAGTTGTCCAACTTTGACTCCTCTTAAACTAGGAGCTCATAAATGAGCGAAACTCATTACTAACATAGCACGAAGAAGTTTCAGCACTTCAATTTTTTTCTCTGCTTTGACAAACTTGCTTTACTTTCCACTTTATGCACTCCTAATTTTGACGACTCTTCGTGGGGTTATAAAGATTAAAGTCGCATGCACACTACACTTTTCTATTATTTTTATACTTCTTGTTACTTATAATCGTATGGATTGCATAGCGGTAGCGAACACCACAACATAACCTCAAAATTTTCAATTTGCCGGTGCTGTCACTGCCACTTCTGAGTATCACTTAAAGATTAATTCATAGATAGCTGATATGTAATTGGATTAATATGAGATTACATTCTGAGGATAACTTCATTTTTGATCTCTTGATGCCGTTTAAAAATGTGACTTCCACTCGCCAACGTCCCGAAAAAGATGTCACTGAAAAGAAGAACAAAGATGATTGTGCCATAAAATTTTGAAACGCCCTGTACACATAGAAAATCGAAAAAGTAGCAAATTGTGGAAGTTTAACTTTTATAAGTCTAAAATAATTACAAACTTTAATTGCAGACGTGCAACAGTTAAATAAAAATTATTATGCTGCAAACTGCAATTGCAACATAATACATATTTTGCAATTGCAACCCCACAATTAAATGCTCTTGTTAATTAAAATTAATTAATTAAAAAAATGTGGCTCTAAATAGCTTTTAAAACGACAGAAAGTGCGTGTGTTGCGAGGGTTAAAGTTGGTTAAAGTGTTGTGTCGGGGTGTTTGGTTAGCATTATAGTGTTTTATGGTGTGTAGTAAAGATAGATTCTGATTAAAGTAGCGATAATCTGAATAATCTTAACAGCAACAACTGTTGAAAGCAATCCTATGTTCTTTAGTTAGCTGATAAGCATTACTTATTTAAAAAAAGTGAAAAACAAACATAAAGTGCTAAAGTACAGCAAATTCTAACCTACTCTATTTACCCATGTTTATTTTTGCTGGTTTTAAGCTCCCAATAAAAGAACTTATATATTTTTTTAAATCATATACTTTCCCTTAATACAAGTTTGTGAAGAATCTATGTTCCAAGTTATATAATTTATTCAACGATAACATTTCGTGCGCCATGGGTATTTTACGGAAGATACAAACCAGAAAAATACTATTAGTATGCGTACTATTAATGCTTGGTTTCTTTGCAATAATTACAATAAGAAACGACCCGCTTTTAGATGATAGAGATCGGAAGGTTAGACTGTAAGTAGATTATTTAAACTTTAATAATTGAAGTGCAACAAGGTTTATTTTAGAGAAAAAATTGATGAATTGATTAAAACCCGTGCCAGTTTCGAAGCATGTAAACAACCTTTTCTACCAGTTGATGCCCCTGAAATAATGAAGTTTGTTAAAGAAGTTCCTCCAATCGACTGTAGTTCTGCAGGTATAAACTGGGTGAAGTGTGAAGTAAGTGTATTATGTATGTAGCAAGGAAAGTTCTCACATTTTGTTTATTGTCTTTCACTTCGGAATATTTTTATAAGAAACAAATTGATCTCACGCTTCTTCAAGCAATTAAAGGTTCTTTGTTTTTCCTAATTCATCGTGCTTGATCGAAGTCATACCTAAGTTGAGTGTTTTTTTACGGCATAATCGACTTAGTATTAAGATTTCTCAAGAAAAACATGCAGGTTATAACTTTTTTTTTAACTATAGAGGAGCAAGAATTTAAAACAAAATGCGATTTGGATTAAAGGGTTATTCGGTTGTACTTAAGTTCTAAGTTAAAGGGTAAAGTGTTTGTTTTTTTGCTAAATTACTAACCAATTCACCGTATGTGATTTTGGCTAATTAATTTTATTGCTACAAATGCGCCTAGCAAGCTGTGAAATAATTCAGTTTTGAAAATCTTATGACAAGAACAATGATGTCCAATACCTCCATTATAGATAATCCGTTACCTGTTAAAATCAGTTCTTATTCGACAGAAATGTTACTTATAATATTTGTCAGTTTTGGTTATTATTTATATAGAAATAAAAATGTATTGTTCGACGCCAAGATTGACAAATCTCCCAGCAATGTTCGTGAAGACGTCGGTGCCTTACGTGAAATGGTTTATGAAGCTTGTACTTCGAATTTGTGTAGTTTCAGTGTGATTATTTTACTTACTGGGGGCATCTGGGTTTTAAACGTTGTTAAAGATTTCTTTTTTTATCGATTCGTGCTTGCTGTATTTTGTGCTTTTGTTATATCGAAATTTCATTTTTTAAGATATGGAACGTATTAATTAAAGTGTGTATAAAGTTTCAAGTTTAATAAAGTGCTTATAATAAAGATATTTGCGTTTAGGAATGGAATTAATTGAGATATCAATACTTATGTAGTACATAAGTGTTGTTTGGTTTAAAACGTTTAAATTGGTGTATGATAATTGATAATAGTATATTACATCCGAGGTGGGAAATGTTTCATTACAGCCGAGGGCTTATGTATGACCGAGAGGCGAAGCCTCGTGGTCAGATATTGCGCAAGGCTGTGATGAAATTCCCACCGACGTATGTATACTATTGTATTCACAATTATTAATCATTGAAATTTAAATTAATTTTATTAATATTTTTTGACAGCTCTATTATAATTTATTTTAGCCTACTTTATCATATAGATCTATGACAGTGTCGCTAGGCAACCGTACATAAACATTTCCCGTCCGTGGGTGGTAAGTGTTTTCTGTCACTTTCCACCCAAGAGATTGTCATTACAGTTAGGAATGACGTATTTCCCAACCTCTAAAAGGTTAGGAATCGACATATTACTATAATGATTGTGAATAAAAGAACAAATAATTAATCATTTTTGATTGCAATTGCATGGTGTACTGCGTACTAAAACAAATATTTTTAGACAATTTCTAAAGCATTGTTTTTAAAGTTCTTTTACAGGTTTTCACGTTGTTTAACAAATACAAATAAAAGTATGTGTTTTAGAATTCAGAATGTACAATAAATGAACAAGCGAAAGAACAGTATGGAACAATTAAATGCTCATTTACCGATTTAATTAGACAAGATGACTTTTACGTAACCGAAGGAGATACAACAAATACTGATTCATATTATAAACTTGAAAAAAGCGATATTGTAAGTAAACTGTTACTTGTTAAGATTATCGATATTGATGATACAGATTTAGGTAAAAGTGTCGTGTAAATCGCAAAATGGTCACACGTGGAACTCGGTGTTAACAGGAATACGAATAGATAAAGATATATGGGATCGAACAGGATGGAATTTGTTACCACAAGACGCTTTAAAACTTAACGTGCTAATGTTTGGTTTGGATTCGTTATCTCGTAATAGTTTTATTCGTAAATTACCAAAGAGTTATAAGTATTTGACTGAAATATTACAGAGCCATGTTTTACAAGGGTAATTTTGTTTAGTGCTGTTTTTAAATAAATATTAACTACGTCTTTATTTAGATACAACATAGTAGGTGACGGAACTCCACAGGCATTAATACCAATACTTACTGGACAAACGGAACTTGAATTACCAGATACACGTAAAAGAGTTGCAAAATCCAACTATGTTAATATATATCCGTTTATTTGGAATGACTTTAAAAATGCTGGTTATGTAACTGCATTTCTTGAAGATGTTCCGCAAGTCAGTACATTTACTTACAGATTGAGAGGATTTAATGTAAGTACTACATTTTGCTCCTGTTAATTTAACCAGGGACTATATATTTTTTTTTGGTAGGAACCACCAACTGATCATTATATGAGACCATATTACATTGCTGCTACTAAGGAATGGTCTCGTGGACCTAAATTATGCGCAGGCGCAATTCCAAGACATAAAATTATGTTGAACCACATAAAACATGTAAGAGCTTGCTATATTATTTTACAGCATGATCAAATAATTCTGTTTCAATTAGCAATATAAAACTTCCTGTTGATGACTGTAACATTTGACAGTTCTTTCTTTATCCATCCCCATAAATTTGGGTAAGGATTTTTAACGTATTTCTACCTACTATATTAGATTTGAGCATATTTTGAAGAGAGTAGTATCCTATTGCCCTATATTAATCTTTGCAGTATTTCTTAAATTATTTCGTTATTTTCATTAAGTTGTGATGGTTAAATTTTGTCCTACTCCTCTGATCGGTTTTATGGCCAGCCATTTAGTTTTATTCTCATTAATCTCCAGCCCTATTTCATGTGCTTTGGTTTCTATCTTATTGTATGCTTCTTTTAGAGCTAGTATTGATCTTGTAATAATATTTAAGTGGTCCGTATATCCAACGGTTTGTTGGAACATTTAGTTGCTTCTTTTACATGATTACTTGCTTGTACTTTTGTCCTTGTGTTTGAATTCATATCTTTTATTAATTGTACCAGATCGATAGGTATGTTTTTCTTTATTAATATCGATAATACGTCTTGTAATTTTATTCAATCGAAATCCTTTTTTAAATCCACAATTGCTTTTTCAACTACTTGTCTGATTATAAATATCGCGTCACTTGTTGAATGGTTTGTGCGACAGCCTTATTGTTCTTCATTTATCGGTACACAAACTCTGCAGAAGTCAACGGAAACCCACTGCAGAAAACACATTCCCCTAGTTTAAGCAGCTTTAAGGCAATTTTACTAATTCATTCACTAAACTGCTTTCTCCATACTTTAGCAATTCATTTCTTATCCCATCGGAACCTGGTGCCTTTCTGTTCTTTAATGTTTTCTTCGCTCGTTCTACTTCTTCTCGTTTTATTTCAGGTTTGCTATGTTCAACTATTTCATGTGGTATATGCATGGGACTATAATCTATATCTTCCTTATACAGGTTTTCAAAGTAATCCCTCCATTGTTTGGGGTCTCTTATATTTATCTTAACTGTGTCGTTGATTTCTGCCTTTCTTCTGTGAACCATACATGTCCTTCTCCATGTCACTAGTAAACTTCTCCCAGTATTCTTCTTTTATTGGCTCTACTTCGTTCTATTATGTATGCTAGTAGATTTGTATTGCTAAAAAGCTCTTTTCTTTCTCTCTGTTATGTCTTATGAGTTGCCTGAACTTTCACTACTCTCTTTCCTATTGCTTCTTCAGCTGCTTTGATTACATTATTCCTTAGTTTCTCCTATGCTTCTTCTACATTATGGTCAAGACTTATTGGTTGGGCATCGATTTTTTCTTTTAAATGATCAGCATATCTATACAAAACTAGTACTTTCATCCTGAAGTGATTCTATTTTAAATTTGTCCCTATGCTTGTCGTTAGTATCCATAGGAATTCGATATTTAAATCTCATTTGTTAATAAGATAATTCTAATTAGGTATGTAATTATATTCGAATAATCTTTTTAAAATGCTGGAGGATCTAAGCGAAATATATAAACGTTGAGTCTATTTCATTTGCCACGTACTGTATTTGCTATTGTTGATCCTGAGATTGTTCTGGGCACAAATGTCAATTAATAGGTCTCCATTACTGTTATGCATAGAGGTTCATCACCTATGCGTGTGTTAAGATCTCCCATAATTATAATATTATACTGCCTGAGAGTGTTAATTATACCCTGTGGTTGCTCATAGAACTGCCTCCTCTGATCTCCTGGTTTATATTTGTTAACAATTTTTAATTGTGTTCTTAGTAACCTTTTGCTGTTATAGTCGATTTCTTCTATACATTGTTTAAGTTCTACATGCAATAGTGTTCCAACACCAACGCTAGCATATTTATCTTTACTTTTTCCACTGTATATTAATAATAATCATTTATTAGTTGCCTACCTTTGCCTTTCTTCTTTGTTTCAAAGATATTGCCAGTATGTATGTTCTTTTCTGAGATTTCCGTTCTTCTGATTTATTTCTTGATTCTTTGAATTCCAGGATTTGACATTCCAAGTTCCTGGTCTCGGTATATCTTCTTTCTTTAATCGTTGCTGGTCATCATTATGTTTTTCTGTCCATGTCCGAGGCTTCCCTTATTGCGATCCATCGCTGTTTATTTATTTTGTTGATTCCGTGGTAAAAAAGTATAAATCATTGGTTCTCGATTGTTGCCTATTCATATGCGTGGTTCTATAAGCACGGTTCGTTTTATGATGGGTAGATTTCCTTTCTTCTTTATCCGGGGTTGGGACTGGCAACAGCACCATGAGCTACCCATCATGCTGTATCATCATCCATTACGCTACAGCGCGCTTTTTTTCCATTGCCTTTTTTCTCCACTGTCTGATACCCAAAGTTTTTAGATCGTTCACTGTTTCATCCATATATCTAGTTCAGTGGCGCCCTCTGTTCTACTTCCTTCTGGATCTCTATTAAATGTGATTTTAAGAGGAATGCATCATTCATTCTAGCTACATGGTCTATCCATTGCAGTCTTTTTGCTTTGATGGTACCTATTTATTATAGTTGATTCTTTGAAAATGATTGTATTGCCTCCTCCAAATATCATTCTCTTGTGTTGGACGTTGGACCCAATGTACTTCTAAGAATTTTTCTTTCAAATGTTTTCAGATTGTTCCTGTCTGCAGTTGTTAGTGTCCAGGCTTCTGCTGCATAAGTTAGTACAAAGCGTATTAATGTTTGTTCTCTGTGATATTTGTTTGGTTTGAAATTGCGTTGCTATTAATTAATACTCCCAGATATACAAATTCTTGCACCCTTCAAACCTATGATTATTTATCACAATATTGTTTCTCACTATTATTAGATTGTTTGCTTATACACATGTACAGTTTTTGAAGAGTTTATTATCAGACCCATGTCCTCTGCAGCTTTTTCCAAAGATGTAAAAGTTTCGTTAATGTTTGTTACAGATCTGCCAAGTATGTTAATGTCATCAGCGTATGCTCAAATTTGCATGCTTTTGCTGAAGATTGTTCCAGTTGTTTTGGCATTGGCTTGCTTTATAACTTTTTCTAGAGCTATGTTGAATGGTTGGCAGGAGAGAACATCACCCTGTTGTATGCCTGTATTTGTGTTAAAAGGGTTGAATAAGTCATTTTGTATTTTTAGTTTTTACTATGTTCTCCACTCTGCTCATGGTCGTTTCTGTTAGCCTGATAAGGTGCTTTCCTATACCGGTTTCATTCATAGGTTCATATTGTGGCGAAGTCGGGGGTTGGTTTATTGTTAGAAATCAATATAAATAAGTTTCTTTAATATTTGGTCTTTGACCAACGTCGCTACTTGAATATTGCTTGGCTTTTTACGAGAGGTTTTTATTCAAAGTCAAATTCAACTAACATGTAATTCATATCTGTGCTTTAGTTTTACAAAGTAACATAAATAATTGTTCTAAGTTCCAATGCAAAGTAAACTGATACAAATTATTACAAGTCCTGATTCAAAGTAAGCTGATATAAATTACTCTAAGTTCCAATTCAAAGTGAAGTGATATAAATTATTAGAAGTTTCAATTCAAAATAAAGTTATACAAAATTATGCTAAGTCCCAATCACATTTAAAACGGTTAACTCCATAAAACGAGTTTAACTAATTCACACAAATATTTTTCAAGTCCTGATTTAAAGTTAAGTTAACATAAAACAATCTTACATGTAATTACTGGAATCATCGCCTTGGAGGAAGTCAATTCTCTCGTACATACTGTTCCTTCGATGTCCGGATATAAACCATGCCTTTACTGTATTTCAGCTTAGTATTTATACAGAAAATTGACCCCCTTCTCTCAGTGTTCTCAGTCTCTTATCTATGCTCGTGCGAGGTGTCGGGTTTCACAGTACGTTGCACTTCAATGTGTACGTGCTTATCTTTCATTCTTATAATATTCTGTAAGATGAGCATAGACGTGCCTAGTTAGTGCATTAACCTTAATAACTGACGTCATATCAACCGCGTGTGCGTTCAGATTTTATAGTTTTGGTATTCCTACATTCGCCTTTGTTACAATATAGCCTTTACCTATTAATACTGTCATGTGCTTCTTTGAAATCAATGAAGAAATGATGGGTGTCAATATTCATTTCCCACGTTTTCTGGATGATTTGGTGAAGTGAGCTTATCTGTTCTATTGTAGATCTCCCCTTACGGAAGCCGCATTGATATTTTCTGATCCATCGCATTGGTGACCTACCTCTCGAGCGTCGTCCTTCCATTTTCCCTTGAATTATTAGGGTTTCCATGGCATTGTCTCGTCTCGCTAGATGTCCGAAATATTTGAGGTATGATTGGGTTATGGTCGAATTCAGTCTTTTCTTTATGTCCAGTTCTTCTATAATCGATTGGTTTGTACGGTGGGCCGTCCATGGTATGCGTAAGATTCGTCTGTAGGCCTACATCTCAAAAGCGTTGATTCTGTTTCTATCTGCTTTTTTAATCGTCCAAGTCTCGGCTGCGTACGTCGCTATAGGAAAGATTAGCGTTTGTATTAGTCTCAGTTTGGTGTTCTTCGTTATACTTGAATCTTTCCATATTTTTGTCAGCCGTGTGGTCGCAGTGCGTGCTATTGCTAGTCGCCTTTGAATTTCCGGTTCCATCTTTAATATGTTTAGTTTATTTTGTAAATGATTTCTATTCTCAGTTATTAAGCAGACATCTTCGGCATATTCTAGGTCCTCCAGTTTCCTATCCAATCTCCACGTTAATCCTCTACTGTTGTCCGTCGATTTCTTCATAACCCAATCAATCACTACCAGGGATAAAAGGGGCGACAGGAATTTTGTATGCTATGTTTAATAGTGTTATAGTTACGTCTATAATTACTACACTCTAGTTGATCGCCTTTCCTATACCGGGTGTTTGACTTAAGGGGCGAACATAGGGAAGTAGCATGGGAAATCGTATATATGCAGATTCCTGCTTGCCATTTGAGTTGATAGGATTGATAGTGGTATCAATCGAAAAACTAAAAAAAATGCGCTTACTTGGATACTACTTTACTTGAATTTTTTGCTTGTGTAAGAAAGAAATAGCTTAAAAACTGCAATAAATAATTTGAATTTTATGCACAAAAATCAGACCAGGCCATCATCAAATTTTCTTCTTTTAATAGTGATATTTTTGCTCGTAATCAGAGTTTAAAAAAAATTTTAATTATCTATACAGAATAACAGAATACAGTTCGAGCATCATCTTAGATTTTAGCCTTTTTCTGTATTTTTAATAATGAAACCATTGTTTTACCTTTCTTAATTCGTGTCATTCATCACATAACCTACTAATTGCCATTCATTAGCAAGTTATGCCAATCAAATTCACTAAAGTTTTAGTGCCAACTGAAACAGCATTATTACGTGATCACACTGTATCTTATATATTAACTTTTTGTTATTTTATAGTTCTTTTCGGTATACAAAGATAAACCAAAATTCCTTTTTGGATTTCATGGTGAATTGTCTCACGATTCTTATAATCTAGTAGGAGCTGCCGATGATGACTTATTGGAATTTTTAAGAGATTTACGCCAAAGTGGTGCTCTTCAAGATACGCTTTTGATTATAATGGCAGACCATGGACATAGGTAATTTTTAATTATTCGTAGAATTAACAATTTCCCTCCATCTTTTCCAGTCAACACTCTGACCTCACCAGTTTTGAATGCCTAAGTCCTTTTGCACCTGGTCATACCATCTCCTTATGTTATCTATTCTAATCCGCAGTGGTTTTCGTGGTACCCTTCGTTCCAGCATCCTGAATACGTGCCCTAGCCACCTGATCCTTTGCGACTTCACTATTCTCAGTATGTCCACGTTATAAATAAATGAATGTAATCATCTTAATAATACGTATTTTGCACGTAGGTTTGCAGAGATTCGTGACACAATTCAAGGAAAACAAGAAGAACGTTTGCCATTTTTCTCCTTTACTTTCCCCGAATGGTTTAAAAATGAACACAAAAAGGCTTATGATAATTTCATGACTAATGTTAATAGATTAACAACACCGTTTGATATTTATTCAACTTTGAAAAGTGTACTTCATTTGGGAAACACGGACACTGCCAGTCTTAAACATAGATCCATTTCGTTGTTCAGCAAGGTATTATTAATGTTACTTGGTTGATTAAAAACTAAGGTTCCTTCTAAAAGGCTTACGACTTAAGTAATTTTGAAGCCTCTTCGCTAGAAAGTGAACACCACACGAACTAATTTCAAAAACATTGATCGAAAGATAACTACAAAAATATTAATTCAGAATTTGTAGCTGCTGATGCTTACCTTATCACACTGCTTGATAATAAGCCACAAACCAGAGAACTTTTACACTTTCTTCTGATGTGTTACTTATTATTCATTGCCATCCATCCCGGATCTAAATTTCAGGTTACTACAACTTTACAGTAAAATGTTAGATAAGCAACCTTTTACATCAGCGGTTCTGCTCATACTACCAAACCACAAAGCAATGATTACAAACAGGAAATTTAAACTTTCCTGCGCAGTACAGGGAACCTTAGTTGTTGATATCCTCGTATTATCTATATTTATTTAAAATTATGTAAAATGCTGTTATCTTTCGCATATTTCTAGGGTGTTTTTTTTGTCTTTTTACAGATACCACCAGAACGAAGTTGCGCCCATGCATATATAGAACCTCATTGGTGTGCATGTTTAGAATGGTTTAACGTACCTCTTTCAAATCCTATAGTACAACAATTAGGTAACACGTTAGTGAACACCCTTAACAATTACACGAGTCCGCATCGTGATTTATGTGCTGTCTTATCACTATCAAAAATCTTTTGGGTAACTAAAACGAGACCTAATGAAAATCTCTTAAAATATAATAAAAATAAGGATGTAGACGGTTTTGTGGCCGATATGTCTGCGAAAATGGTCTTAAAAAGTGATATGTATCAAATTAAAGCTATGTTAACGCCTGGCGATTCGTTATTCGAAGCCAGTATGACACATTTTTATGACACTGATCACCTACAACTTAAGCTAAGCGATATTAGTAGAATAAATATGTACGGCAGACAAGCTAGGTGTATTGAAAATGATTTTCCAAATCTAAGAAAGTACTGTTATTGTAAAGACTGACTTTATCAATTATTACTTTGAACAGGTGCACCATTTATTTTACACTAAAATTTACCTACTCAGGAATTTTAAAGAATTTTCTCAAGTTATGAATCTTATATTTTTGTTTAATTTAATTTTCTGAACATGAACAATCCCGTAAAATAATTTGCTTGGTTAGAATAATGTTGATTCCCTTTATATTTAAGTTATAAACAGATTTACACAATAACATCAAAATACATATTGGGTTAATCGGAATTCACATGTGTATATTAAAATACCAACAAATCTATGGTTCCTCTGCAGTCTGCAGTGAGTTAATAAATTTGGAAGTTGCTAAATAAAGTTGTGATTAAAACACTGTTGTAAGTACCAAGTATTTTTTGAAACTTGGGCGCAATCTCAATTTATTAAAAAAGTAGGAAATGTAAGTTATTGTTTGTTTTGCTTCGTTTTAAGAAATTGTTCCACAAAATGAGTGATGGTAGTGAATCAGAGGAAGAGGTTGTAGTAATGTATACGTATGTTACACAAGAAAGCAAAATTAACTCATTGTACGTACAGCAGGGAGAATATTTTATTTCATCCCTGAAGTTATGAAGTGTTGAAAGGAAATGGAAAGGTTCCAAAATTACTACAGAATTGTGAAATGAACAAAAATAACTTACACATAACCTCACTTATTATCAATCACCTTCAACCAGATAGATCCAACGGTGATGTTATTAAGATGGTGTCTCCACTCCTTCAATTGTTTGTGAACTGTATTCTTTGACAAGTTGCGTACTAGTTCCAACAATTGCTGTAAGATGGCGCTAATGACAGTTGAATGTTGACACCAAGAACTGCCAAAATATTTAATTTTGAATGTTATCGCAACTCTTGGCGATACAAAGTATTTATGTTTCGCCCATGCTTTTTATCTGATTTTCGAAAATGCCCAGAAAAACATTTGGGAGAATAATTTATGAAAATGCTTGTTTGCAGCATTGCAGCAAACCTTTTGCGAAAAAAACCTATTTAATTCAAAGAAAAAATCGATTTGTTCTTAAAGCTGCAGCCTTTATATTATATTTATGTGTTTTTAATATCTTCTGCAAAAACTGCAAAATTTATAAAAATACGTTACGTTATAACAGGTTATGATTATAAAATATCAAAGTTTATGCCGCTATCTAGCGGCAAATATCTAAACTAGTACGTATATTGTCAAACGATACAGTACAAAAGTTTTATATGGAAAATAGTGGGAGTAGGAACACCATATCTTAATAACATCACCGATCCAACATACCCGAATTTCAAACTGCACAGCACAGGGACAATAGTTTATAGAATGGTTCTAAAATGACTAGAGAAGTGTGAACTGAATTAATAAAATAACACACATAACCTCACTTATCATCGACTGTTTCATCCAAATCGATCAAATTTCCAACTAGTCGGTCGAGGATGATCGCACTTGAACTCAGCCGATCAGTGTTTACCATGTGTTTGAAATGTTGAACGGTCATGGACGATCAACACGATCGAACTGTTGGAATTCCCACTAATGTTTGTTCCAAGCAATACATATTCAATATCATTAAAAATATTAAGGGGTTGAGTGCAAGATTATTCTCTCTTTAATTAAAAATGAATTCCCTTTTGTTTTTAGAAGTAAAAACGTTTGTAATTGAACCTCATTTAGAATAAGATTGAAACCAAAAAATTACAAGATCTGATCTTGCTTTACATTTATTTATACAAATAAAATCAGATTGGAATTACCTTTTCCGATCATGCTGAGTTTGTTTGTTTCAATACATTTTTAACATTCCATTAGTAGTCACAAATTAGGTTAGAAGTTTAGTAAAGAATTTCAAAGTGAGGCGATGGATGATCTTAAACAAAACTAATAATAAGTTTAAAATGAAAAATCTAGGTCCAAATAATTTTAATACGCTTTCTGAACTTAATAACATTTAATAATAAACTAAGACTAATAACTGTGTACTTAAGTACAATGTGATTGCAGCAGGCCGTATTCTGTCTTAATAACTTTAGAACTGTCTGTATTAAGTCAGAATACGGCCTGCTGCAATTGAGTTTTTAAAAAATCACATTGTATATGTAAATCTTGGTTGATACTTAACATTTGCTGTACGACATCAGATTTGACATCACAGACGTGTTATAAGACATATCCTATTTGGCAACGTATTTGTTTCGTAATTGTAACAAGTTATGATGATAATAAAATAAAAACATAACAGTTTTGAACGTGCCCATTAACAAATGCGATAGTTTGTACGAATTATGCCAAAATTGTGTAAAATACAATTTTTTTTCCTAGTCATATAGCTGGTAGCTCTTTGGATTTATTAATTTGTACTAATATAAAAAGTGCTTATTTTAATCAGTCTGTAGTTTAATGTATGTTCCTGGAATATTTAGTATAATATTAACTAACATTCGATGTACAAATTAAACTATTTTGTTTGCTGTTATGTTCCTTTTAGATCCGACTTGTTTTATTATAATTTAATTAGTTTGTAAGGTTTATTTTTGTATAATATACACTAATTAACAATGTAAAAGTGTTATTCATAAGATACTGAGCTTTGTTACCAAATACATCACATATTGTTACAGTCCAAAATCAAGAATTAATTATTGTAATACACTTATATCTTTTTGTATGGAATGAAATTTTGTTAATAAATTATTTTTATTAACAAATAAGTTTTTAAATATATGTATGTAGTGATCGCATCGTCCTACATATCTATGTACATACCCAACAAATTTTCAGAGTTTTACTACTGTAAAAAATATATCGTCATCTTCACTGATTAGACCATACAGTCTGATCGGGCTTATAGTTATTCATTACATCGTTTCGATAGTCTTCCTCTCGGACGTATTTTAATGCGAACAAAATTATAAAAACTACCAGACAAGGTGAAAAGAACATGTAGAATGAGTGCCAGTTACAAACACCCCCAAAAAGCATTAAAATACTTCTTTTCCATTTTCCCTTATGTACCATTATGGCGTCGGGTAGTGTGATGTTATCCATTTTTTCTTTATTTGTTCTAGTGTTGTGCTATGTGACCTTATTAATTCTTCTATTATTTTCTTTGGTGTTTTTCTTTTAGTTGTTTTCTTTCCTACTGGTCTCGCAGATATTGCTTGGTTTTCCTGCTCGAGTCCATTCTGATTACATGCCCATACCATGTCAGTTGTTTCTTCTCTATCTTTGTCTTAATTGGTTCTTGTTTCACTCTTTGTATATCGTTTTTTCCATGTGTCTATTTTTGCCACACCTTGGATCTTCCTTAGGAACTTCATTTCTACCGCTGTGATTTTTCTTTTCTATTCTGGTAGTGTTGGTAGCACCTCTATTGTACACAGGATTGTTGGGATTACTATTGTGTTGTAAATATGTTGCTTCATCTTCTTACTTATTCCCTTTTTTCCTAATATTGTTCTTGTTCTTCTTCTTCCTAGATAAATATTACACCGCATTGACATTTTTAGTTACTTCGCCAGTGCTTAGCTTTCTTTGAATTAAAGTAGACAGTGGACGGTTACTGGTGACTGTGTAGTTATTTCGAATACAAGGACAATAGGCGCATTGTGTTTTTTCTTTTTAAAATGAGCAAGCAAATCACACTTTCGAGTTTTTTAAAAATAGGTAAATTAGGTGAGGATGAACCTGTTGCATCTACAAGTAGTGAGAGTGCATACGGAAGGGAGTCTAGGTACTACATAGTAATAGTAGTGTTGAACAATACAAAAGAATGAAGAAGTTTGATTGTCACCCAAGTGATATGGCGAATTTTTGAATAACAAAGCTACAGTTTAGAAAGAGTTATGAGTAGATGAACAAATATGTCAACTTTTCTTTCATGCAGAAATACGATTATGGAATTATTTTTTGTACGCTACTTGTATACTTTACCGTTAAATAAACCAGCTATTATCGAGAGTTCACCGATATGTATACAAAATTTAGTTCAATTCAGGAACGCAGGCGTATCGTGAATCCTCTTAGTTTAATCAGCTTTATTAATTATTATTATTATGAGAGAAAGATTCAATAGTTTACATTTTACGCAACACCCCGTATAAAATTCTAACCTCAAAATTTCACTAAGTGACATGTATTTCCAAGAGAATATCATTATTTAGTATAAACAGAAAATGGCAAGAAGTCCACCGTCTCTAAGACTTCGTCAAAATGCTTCCCAGAGTTTAAAAAAGGACCATAAAAAGGAATCGCACAGAAAAGTCGCAAACGTACAACCAAAGTACGTGAAATCTTTTTTAAGGTTATGTTTTGATGTTTTTGTTAATTTGTTGTGATTTTACAGGAAAATTGAACAGGATACTGGTGGATTAGTTTATCCTGGTGGTGATACAGCCTTTAAAGCCTTACTGTCGGCTAGATTTTGTGCGGCTATATGGTCTCATATATCAGACTGCGATGAAACTTACAACTATTGGGAACCGATGCACTACTTAGGTAATAACGTATTAAGTAGTTTGTTTGATTAATAAATAAATTGTTTTTAGTGTTTGGAAAAGGTTTACAAACTTGGGAATACAGTCCTGAATTTGGATTGCGTTCTTATACTTACCTACTTCTTCATGCGACACCGGCTTACATTTACCATAAATTACTACAGCCTAACCCTTTACTAATATTTTATTTTGTTAGATGTTTATTGGGATTAATCTGCTCATTTGCCGAAGTATTTTTTTACAAGTGTGTAAATTGTAACTTGGATTAATTATAACATTTTTAGATGTATTGTATTTGCCTGCTTTCAGGGCTGTGTGCAGAGAATTTGGAGTCCATGTAGGTCGTATATGCTTAGCGTTTCAGCTGTTTTCTGCTGGAATGTTTATTTCTAGTACGGCTTTTTTGCCTTCTAGTTGGGCCATGTACGCATCTGCGGCCGCTTGTGCTTCATGGTGGCAACAGAAATACCCTTTAGCTGTTTTTATGATAGCTTTAGGATCGTTGTTGGGTAATTTTTAGCATAAAATTGTAAACACTTTGTGTTACAAACGAATTTTCACAGGATGGCCGTTTGCGGCTCTTTTGGGCGTTCCGATAGCATTCGATATGGTAATCTTGAAAAAAATGTATAAGGATTTTATACAGTGGTCTGTAATATCCGCTACTGTAATATTAGGTCCAATGATTATAATTGATTCGAGTTATTTCGGCAATTTAGTTATTGCGCCGTGGAATATTATAAAATATAATGTGCTGGGAGGAGCTGGCCCGGAATTATACGGGACGGAACCTTTCATGTTTTATATTGTCAATGGTTTTCTTAACTTTAATATTGTTTGGGTAAGTTTAGTTTCTATTTAAACAAACAAGATTGATCGTTGATTTGTTTTAGGTATTTGCGATTTTGTCACCGGTTTCATTGGTGTTGTCCAGTCTTTTAGTACCGGCTAAAAATAAAAGTACATTAACATTACCGCATGTCCTTTCGATGTCGCCGTTATTCCTGTGGTTGGCTGTGTTTCTATTTCAGCCTCACAAAGAAGAAAGGTTAATGTTTAACGTTCACTTTGAAACAATAATAATCGATATTTTTTCTAGGTTTTTATTTCCAATTTATCCAATGGTATGTCTTTGTGGAGCGGTGACGGTGGATATCCTTCAGAAATTGTGGTTCCGTGTTCTGTGTTTCTTAAAAACTCAGCCTATTAAGATATTTAGATTACCACACGGTGCACATTATTTAGACTCTACTCTTTTTATAATGATAGGTGCAATTGCAATATCAGGCGTACTAGGAATGTCGAGGATTTTTTCCCTTTACAAAAATTACCATGCGCCCCTCGATTTAATGATGGAACTGAATCGTTTTCCCGCAGAAGGGAAACTAAACAGTAATAACGCCATAAACGTCTGCTTCGGAAAAGATTGGCACCGTTATCCGAGCTCGTTTTTCCTACCGAGTAACAATTGGAATGTACGTTTTATAAAATCGGAATTTAAAGGTATTTTACCAGCTCCGTATTCGGAATTTGAAAATGGTACGATGATCGTACATAAACATTTTAATGATAAAAATGAAGAAGAACCAAGTTTGTACTTCGACATAAATAAATGCCATTTCTTGCTTGATTTGGATTTAAATAAAGAGACTGAATTAGAGCCTATTTATTCAAAAAGAAGAGAGAAGTGGCTAATCGTTAAAAGTCTGCCGTTTCTGAATGTAGAAAAATCGAATACATTTTTTAGGGCTTTTTACATTCCGTTTATAAGTGAAATGTATGTGAAGTATGGTAATTTTAGTTTGTTGCAAACGAGTAAAATCGCTAAGTTAAAATAAGTACCTGACTACTTAGTTGTGATTTTTTTTTTTATTAACTTTACGTTCCAAACTGCGACCATTTTCTTAGAAAGGATTTAGATTTACACCTTTCATTCAGCCCGATTATTATATTTAAACCTAACTGTCTCAATCATTTTTCATTGTTTAATTGTTTCTTATAGTTTTTTATTGCGTACTGCAACGGTTCTATATACAAATGTAGTGTTGTAAAAAATAAACATATTGTATTGTGTGGAAATGTACCGTTTTTATGAAAAAGTAAAGACTAAACGTTGGTTTTATTTAGTATTTTCTATGTAAAACTTTTATATATCAAGTTTTAAATACTTAATATTAAGGCTATACTTGAATCGCTGAAGCACTAAAGTGAGCATTTGCTATTCATACCAACACACTGATTTCGGAGGTTTTCACCAATTATAATACCATTGCTTTAGTGATTCAACTAGAAAATTATAATGTAAATAAACTTACCTATGTATTTTGTACAATAATTTTTATTTGTTGGTGTTATTTTGTTGTATAGAATTTCGTACCTTAGAATTACAAAGATGTTAAAATAATTACTAGTTTTTGTTAAACACATGACTTGTGCTGTAATATATTTTTATTTGTTTGTGTAACAATGTGTTTTTTTGTCTTAAACGTGTTTACGGAAATTATTTGCGGCAAGCAGTAGGAGTTTAAACTAATCCGTCCAATTTGGTAAAATATACAAGACTTGAAATTAATGGTAGTAATTACCTTCATGTATTATGAATTTCATCGAAGTATTAAATATTTTAAACCTATGACTAATCAATGAAGTTCCTTTCATTGTATTTAATGAATAAAATGGTATCTGAAATTAGGCAATTTTTTGATAAAATGTTATGTTAAATTCAAATTGTAATTTTTACCGCCTGGATTCAGTGCGCCATCTATCGAAAAGCATTCAGTACTCTTGTGCCGATTTCATGCGCGGTTGTGTTGCGCGTTGAATGTGGTACTTAACGCCATTGTGGTGCGATAGACTATTATATACTATTATAACTATTACAACTTCATATATATTTCTAAGTGCGGTGTTAATAAAATAAACGTGAATTAGTGCTGTTGTGAAATAAGTGACAGATAAACTAGTTTGAAAAACAAGTGAAGGAACTAGTCAATGTCAGCAGGCGTGTCAGAACAGGTAAAGTCAACACATCTTTGATTTGTTGGTTTTCTCTTTTAAATTACCTGTGAATAATTTAAATCTCGGTATGTAAATCTTATCCACATATTCTTTTTCATGTGGGGTCATGCTGCAGCGGATGAAAGGACAAGGAAATCAAGGTTTGTGTTGACATTTCTTTTATCAGTAATGAATCAATCTGTACCAAAATATTCCTTATCAAAGAGCTTTACTTGTGTTACAGTTAATAACTAATTAGTTCACTTACATAATACATTTATTAAACACGTTTGTAATGCTGCTTATTTAAGTTTTTCACCGAAAATTTTTCCTGTATCAATAGTGTCCAATGGCACTAAGGAGCAGTTAGGTGCTGGAGAGGGAGCAAGCGGTTCGGAAGAATTTGAACCATGGCGATCACAGCAACAGAATTCTGCAGCTCCCACCGCTTACGGAGCATCGGTCCCAATTTCCAGTGCCACAGATATTTACAATATGAGCACTGCAGGTTAGCCATAACATTCACGTTCTTTCGCCCTTCGATTCACTTAGTTCTTTTGAATTAACACAAGGTATTGTAACACGCAGATCACCTGCTTTATCAAGTGTCACTATTTATTTTGGCAGATAAATGACTGTTTCTTTGAATTATACCTTCAGTTGTTGTTTGTGCAACTTGGTTATGTGTATAAGTGCAGATGTACCCTATACATAATAAAAGTAATAAAAAGACAAAATATGTATAGGATTCAGAAGGGTGCAGGACGTAAGTGTAATATCATAATTATCTTAGTTCTTAGTAATATCAGGGAAATTGTGCAAGTTAGATTTCATAAGGGTAACTGATTAATGCTAAAAGTATTTGTTATGGCTACATATTTTAAAGAAATAGGTCTCATTACAAGTAATAAAACATGACCTTGCACTTGTTTTGAATAGTATTGTTTAATTTACTTAAAAATTTGGTGTATATCATGTTACTCTACAGACTTTCTAGAATGGGTTCGTAAACTATGAAGGTAAAAAGAGTTCAGGTATTTTCATTTAATTGAAAAGGTTCTGTTTGCAAAATAAATAACACGGTATTCAGTTTATATGTTCATATTTTTTCTTCTCTCTTTTGGTGGAAAGCTAATCCAACAGCTTATTAACTTGCAAGAAGTCTTTTTCTCAGATCTGTTACATCAAGGAAGGTTTTCTTACTGCATAAATTAAGCTTTTAGCAATATTGTTAACCCAAAACATTCCTATGATTATTAAAACGATTGGCTGAGCTCGGGATTTCCCCTTATGAAGCAAAAAAACAACTGAAAGTTTGGTATATATTTTTGAATTCTATTGTTTGTAGGAGGTTAATTTAATAATAACAATGGTGTTTTTTTTAAATTAAATTGCTTATGTCAACAGTCTCGAAAGTTATTAAAACCGAATTTGCTATAGGTTATTACGGAAGTGGCGGAACGTACCCTTATCAAGCATATGGTGTGGGAGATGGAACATGGTCAAATGGGACAGACGGAATGACATTTCTAAGTGGTTATCCTCACGAGTCATATTCAATGGATGGTGAATAGAGTGTTTAGCGGTTTAATAAAATACCAATTCGTATTTCTATTTAGGAATGTTTGGTCCTTCGACAACGTTTTCAACACCAACGGCTTTTGGTCAGCCGTCTTCGTTCAATTATTTTCATAGTAATGGTGATTTTAGTACTTGGGGAAGTCAATTAGGCCAGCGAAAATATGATGATTATTATAGAGACCCTCAGAGCATGTACACTCAGGCAATGCCTGACTCAACACTCAAAAGTGTTGAGCAGGCAATGCAGAATCTAGGTATAAAAGTGAGTTTCATAGGTATATTTTACTATTAATGTTGCGCCTCAGATTTAAAAGGTACATCAAGTGACGGTAAAGATTCTGTATCGCAGCCTAAGAAAACAACATGGGCCAGTATCGCCGGACAACCCGCCAAGCCACAGCTACCATCCCAAAATCAAGGACTAAAGAAGAAGGGTCCCGGAATGCCACCAGGTCCGATTATTCCCGGGAAACACAACATAGATATTGGGACATGGGATACAAGCAAGAATACTCCGCCTCAACTACCTATCGTTACCAACGCCGCCCCCAAATCAATAGCACCCGCTCTACCAGTACGTCCGGGATGGAATGGGCCGCCGACCAACAGGCCTCCACCATCAGCTCCAAGGCCCGGCCCGCCGATGCAGTCATACCAACCTCAGGCTATGTTGCCCCCGCATCTTCCACCTCCTGTAAGTGTTCCCGCCGGAGCTCACGTGCAAGGTTTACTGCCTCCCGGAGGGCCTATGCCGGTTTTAGTTGCTCCTCCGGCTCCTTCGCATCCTGTGTTAGACGAACTGCGCGGTAAAAACAATTACAATCCTCCGGATTACGATTTGTCAGCTCCGAACGCGCGTTTCTTTGTGATCAAGTCTTATTCTGAGGACGATATTCATAGAAGTATCAAGTACGAGATTTGGTGCAGCACCGAACACGGAAACAAACGTTTGGATCAGGCTTATCGCGAACGCGAAGGCAACGGCCCGGTTTATTTGTTCTTTTCAGTGAATGGTTCCGGACATTTTTGTGGTATGGCGCAAATGATGTCATCCGTGGACTACAACTCGAATAGCTCGGTGTGGTCTCAGGACAAGTGGAAAGGACAGTTTAAGGTGCGCTGGGTTTATGTGAAGGATGTGCCTAATGTACAGTTACGTCATATTCGATTGGAAAATAACGAGAATAAGCCGGTAACTAATTCGAGAGATACGCAGGAGGTGCCGCACGCTAAAGGACTGCAAGTCTTACGTATTATGCATTCTTATCGTCATTCTACTTCGATTTTCGACGATTTTGTACATTACGAGAAGCGACAAGAAGAAGAGGATAGTCGTAAGACTACCGAAGGGCCGCCCAGTCACCGTGAGGGTCCACGCGAACAACACAAGGATAGAGGGGAACATCGTCCTCGCAACCACGATCGGGATGGCGACAGGGATAATCACCGTCCGGGTGGTCATCGTAATTCCGAACATCATCACGGCGTCCATCATAAGGTAAGCGCTTAACTTAGCGAAGCTCATGTTCAGTTGCTTTAAATTGCTCGTTGCAGGAGCGAGGAGAGAGTAACAGAGGCCGAGGAGGACGTGGTGGTCGTAATTAATTAGTTTATTATGTGTAATACGAACACTGTTAATGCCTGCTGTTTATTATATAGCGTCATATACTATAGCTTGTTATTTCACCACATAGATGTTCTAAATTGGTTACTCCGTAATTCTGTCTGCATGGCTGTAGAATAGCGGACCATCCCTACATTATCTTATTAATTTTTATCGAGGTTATAATTTTTTGCTTTATGTTTGCTTTTTGTGGTCATCGACATCTGTTTTATAATGTTCTTGATGTGATCATGCCTAAGTTGGAACGATACTCAAGTTCCAATTCCTTCATGCTCTTACGCAGTGTTTAACTAAATGCTAACGTATAAAAATTTATCGATTAATTCATATGTGTGGGTATAATAAACTAAAACGTTCATTTAAAACTTTAAAAAATCTGGTATATGGATCAAATATAGTTGTAATATGCATAGCAGCCCACTGTTCGGATCGGGCTAGAGACACATACGAGGATAGTGCAGTGCTCATTTATTTTAAACAGTTTTATGCTCGAGTGAACTTCTAATAAATTAAAATATAATATATAAATAGAGAAACTTTATGAAGTAATTGTTTAAATAAAGTGTTGATTTTCCTGGACTGATTTTATCTGCCAAGTGGCCAAGTGATACGGACTGGCAACGAAAGACATCTCCAAGAAATTCTTCCTAATCACTGTAATCGAACAATGACGCTGTGAAAGTGACTCTTGTAGCTCAGCGATATAAGAACTAGCAACAAAAGAACTCTCAACAAATTGGCTAAATTTTAGTTGATAAAGAACGAACACTAATTTGTTTGTATATGTTACAGTTTTTCAATTTTGTAATATAGGAGATGGAATGTGCAGTCTACTAGAAATATTTGTTGAAACGATAATATAGTTTAATTAAACTTAATTGAGAATTGTTCGGCCACTCAGTGTTGTGTTCATTTTGCACTGTATACAATTATTATTTTACTGTATAGGTTTTTGCTATTGTATGTCAATAATTTTTTAAACATTATACAACAGCGATTTGTTATTTCTTGAAATTCTATATTTGTATATTTCTATAATATATAGTAACAATCTTTTATTGTTAATAATGTAATCTGTGTTCTATAGAAATTTACCCCCTGTATATTGACGATAGACAATTGAGAGTATATCGTGTTTGTTAACGATTGTAATAAAATGTAACAAAAGGAACCGTCGATTCCTTTAATTTTTGATATGTACGAAGAACATAACATTGTGGTCGTAGCAACAATTTTACTCTGTGCCTAATTAGTTAGACTGATATGTCTCACCGTCAGGTGTACTGATTGTAATTTGAATATGACAGATCCGAAAAGTGGGCATCTTGTTGATAGCTCCATTCATAAAATCAGTTAGAATAAAATACATTTTAATTGACTTTGTTTTCTTTCACTACCTGTTAATTATTTTACTATCTATCGTATTAAAATAATACACAGGATGTCCGTTTAATGATTGTATCAAATCATTATATTTAATTGAAAGTCTTTGATACTACTGTCAATCTTTTTCAGAATAAACTGTGTTTATAAAAGTAATTGAAGTTATGCTTTCCCGTTTAGAATACCTCTTTAAAATTGATTTATTTTCGATTCAGTAAATACAAAGTTAGCTTGTTGTATGAATTAAGGTTTAGTTTTAATGTAAATCGCATTAAAAAGTTAATTAGAATCAAATACAATTCAGTAAATGAACCTTTTGTAAAAATATTTAGAAATAATTTGCTTCGGCAAAAATTTTAATTATAAATTAATGAACGTCCGCCCTAAGTAAAAGTTCGCTTGTGCTCACTCAACCATCTTTAATTTAATTCAGTTTCGAAAAGAAGCGATGTTAAATCTTAATATTAAGAGATGCAAGCTAAAGTCATCCTCAGAAGGCCATGAAATTTAAAGTTATATCTTATTTAAATTCAGGAAATATTCCTTCCCTTTATTTTGAATAAACAAAGTAAGTTACAAATTTTAGTGAGCTGTGATTAGAGTAAATTCTTCATCCCATCACAAACGTTTCGCAACAGTTAAGGTGAGTTATTAATTTCTTGACATTTTTCTTCTATTCTCGCTTTTAAACCGCTTAAGTTACTAATAGGGGTATTAAACATAGTGTCTTTTAAATAGAGCCACACAAAAGAGTCTAAAAAGCGAAGAGACCAAGGTGTTTCACTCGAAATATTCTCATGAAAAGTTTAGAGTATCTGCAGCTGCATTTCGTAATTCATCGCCATGAAACTGACTCAAGAATGATTGCAATATGTCATTTCTATTCTGTGCCGCAGGAAAATATAGGCCCAATTATCCTTCAATGACTCATTGCAGTCCATACACCCGATTTTTATGGATGAAGAGGGACTTCAATTGTGATGTGTGTCCCGTCAAGATAAAACCAGGTACTTTATTTTAACTGCCGGTCCTCAAGATGTAAGTCACGGCAGTCCAGGAAACAAGATGGCTAGGGAAAGGCATGATGGATACCATGGCACGGAATCCTATTATATAGCGGAAAGGAAACAGGCCCCAATGAATTAGGAGTAGCCTTGATAGTAAGCAGGGCGGCAAAGAACACCATCAACTTCAAACCCATCAATGAAAGAATTTGTGCAACGATTAAAACTGAAATTCTTCTATGTATCAATAGATTTAACTTTGATAATCTGATGGTGTATTCCAGTGGTATGTTGAAGAGTAAGCATAACAAACCATAGCCTTGCCGAACAACTGCGTTTGAGGAAAAGCGGCTTGATGTTTCTCCATGATTCTAACCATATTTCTAGTATTATGCCTGATCACATAACATGTCCTATACAAAATTTCAGGAAGATCTACCTACTTTGATTCAACCGTCATTTTTTAGATTAAACAAAATAAATTGTATTTATTAAAAATTTTATTTGTAGAACATTGAACGAAACAAATAGTATTTACAACAAATTTAACTTACAAAACGTAATAATAACATTGATCCACAATAAATTATTTATTCAACGTAGGCTGCCAGGAGGCCATGAAAAAACAATCGTTGACTAATCTTCCTGAAATTTTGTATAGGACCATAATTTATCATTCTGAACAACTTTTCTTAGTAAAATTTTGCCGTATCACGAACAAAAAGGGTACTTTACCTGAAAAAAAAAAAGTTTTCGCTTCAATGTCAAGGCCGACTTGTTTTTCAAAAACTGAAAATATTCCTAAAATTCTCTTCAAAACAAGCAGGACTTAATCCCACAATCTTGAAATAAAATTCAAAAATTTTTAGTCCATCGCACCTTTTGTAACATCAATCCTGGGACACACTGTATGCTGACAAAGAGTCGTAGTTTTTTCCATGATAGTTGGTTACAATACATCATAGCCAATTTCTGCCAGGGGATTGGAATAATTGCCCTTGCATGATGACATTTGTCCATCCAACACAGTGGCAGTTATGGGTTTCTTGTTCTATCATGGTACTAAGAGAGGTCAATGAAAGAGCAACAGCTGGCTCAAGTCCCCAAAAAGGGTTGTTCTGAACCTTGCTTAGCTAAGATATCGGCCTGTTCATTCCCGTGAATTCCAGAGTGTCGTTTTACCCATACGAGTTTTAGGGCATTGTTTGCAGCTGCTAGCTCTAGGATCCTTTTAGCATTGGAGAACCACTTCTGATTGTTTAGCGCCAATAAAGCAGCTCTACTATCACTGGCTATTCTTACCGTTTTGTTCTGTATTCCCCGATCATGAACTATGCTTGCACCCTGCATGATGCCTTTAACTTCTGTCTGAAATACGGTAGTGCATTTACCTAAAGCAGTACTTTTGTTGAAGCTTTAGGTCTTCTGAGTATACCCCTACACCTGTTACCTCTCCATTTTTAAACCCATCGGTTGGAAGCATTTTTAGCGTCGATAAAGACTATGTATTGTTTCCCAAAGATAAAAGTGGGTTGGATGGAGTACACTTTCGCCCTTAGAAGAGGTATCTTTTGAACAGCCTCTTTTAGAATGTGTGAGTGTCTACCTCCATCCTTCCACGTCGCTTTCACCTTTAGTCTTGAGTTGCTGTCTCCTCCACGTGCAGGTCCAGTAGGGGAAGGCCAAGGACACTTTCCATATGACTGCAGTTGCTGTTGATTTCATTCAAATACGTTAAAAGAGATACACCGCCGACTTGGTCTGCCTGGCGTACGGGATCTTTTATCCTTGTCATTTCGTTGCGACGTGAAGCGCATGCTCCAATACCTCAAATTTCATTTCATTTTTTAAAGCTGCTTCGTTACTCATCGTAAAAGGAACCGTGTTTACACGAACTTTCTCGACACGACAAGGATAAAAGATCCTGTACGCTAGCTTTGCTTTGCATTGCTGGGATAGGTGGTCGGTGGTATATCTCTTTCAACGTATTTGATTTCATTGCACCAGTAGTACTCAAGCATGCCACTCTCTACACATGTGTGAGTGCAGCTACAGTGGTGGCCTGTCTGACTCTGAGCCGCCAGACTACAGTTCCATAACAGAACGTTGTTCGAATCACGGCAGTGTACAGCCACAGAACAGCCTTTGGCGTAGGTCTCCAGAGTCTGCCCATTGTGCGGCGATACTGCCAAATGGCAACACATGTTTCCTCCATTTTGAGCATGCTTTCCCGAGTTCAGTTTTTTATTAAGGGTAACTCCTTTACTAACTCCAGTATTTGACTTCATTTGAGAAGGTCAGAGTTGCCATAACTTAAAACTTATATTTCGGGATTTGCACTGGAAACATTAACACCAAGTCTTTTCTCATTTATTTATTGAAATAAACTATTTTAACCATAGTAAAATATATTTTAATAAATAAATAAATAAAAATTGATTATTTGGCCTAATCTAACGAGTAACAATAATAGCGTAATTTGTAAATTCTTAAAAAACAAACAACATAAAATTTAACCCACCTACATGTAATATGTTTCAACTTCAGTCAATAATTTATCAAAATTGTTATCGTCTATAATAAGAAATCTTTTTGCCTGTCTACTAAAATAGTAAATCTCGCCGGTATAAATATCGAACCACAATGCGTGTATGTGTAACTGATGCGTTTCTAGCCTTTTCTTTAAAAATCCGTAACTGGCTATATTTTGCATTTGTTGTAACGTATTTATCTGCGATAGTTTATCTTCCAGTGCAAATTGATTTTCAGGATCGATGTATGCTACAAATCGCCGCATGGGTGTTTCGGCTTGAAATATTAATGGTTTCTGATAGTCTGTGATTTGAAGCTGTTGAAATTTGTCTAAGCTAGGTAATGCGTGTGTGCACAACCAAGCTCGCAGCGGTGATATTCTTCGATTTCTCTATTTAAATAATAATGTAAGCTGTATATCTAGGGCTTTGATTTAAACTCACCAAAGAAGCAAACTCGCTGTCTTGTAATTTATATAATAAATTCATGGCTTTGCAGTCGCTGTGTCCACAAACGATTATGTGTCTTATATCGTTTACTATGCATCCTAATTCTAAAGCAGCAGGTTCGTTTGTTGTTAGCTCGTCCAGAAAGTGTTGCGAATGCGGAACTACATTTCCGGCATTTCTGACTAGAGAACTTAAGTTTTAAATTCGATCGATATTATTTTATAATAATAACTTACCAACAAACATGTCTCCAACATTCATTTCCGTAAAACGTGTAGGAATCATTCTACTATCAATACAGGTAAAAAACACTGCTTTGGGCTAAAAAAAACATTTGAATTCAAAGTTTTTTAAACAAATGAACGCGCATGCGCACGCGTGTGTGCGACATGGCGCGACCTTTGCATTAGGTCATTGTGATATTTATCATAACTGTTATTTACTGATAAAAACAAAGCATGGCTTACCGTGGGATTATCTCTAACTTCAAGGAATTGTTGTACCATTTTTACTTTGTCCAGTTGCCGATATTTCATAATACCTTTTAAAATGCGATCCATTTGTACAGTTTGATTGAAATCAACAGGTTGTTTACTTTAATTTGGAACTTTTACTCCCCTCTTGGGAGTCTCAAGGTTGAAAGTTATCTGCGCTCATGTTTAAAATTGAAAAACAGCGTGGTTTAAATACACTTTGAAAAAGTATCAGAATGTAAGACAAGGTTAATGTTGTGTTGTGTGTACCTACAAACCAAAGTTATCTTAATTTGTGTACCCATCGATTGTATTTTCGTTGTGGTTCGATACTTTATCATTAGTTTATTTACTTGATACAGATTTGTTATCATCCTTCATCATTAGGATTTTCATGATTGTATGTTATGCTTATGATTAAAAAGAACCTTTGGTATATTTAACATTAAATAGCGTAAATAACATTAAGAGCTTTCAATTACAAGCATTTATTACAACTGTGTACTTTATTTGGATGTATAAACTAATTTGAACATTTACAAAAGTAATAGGTGTAGCAATACCTACATATACAGTACAATGAATAATTATATTTTTTAGTAATGACGAATCCCCACCTATAGTATTAACACAGTATTATAGATCTATACTGTGGTATTAATAACGTCTTCATTAAAAATGGTGTTTAATATACATATACTCTTTCCAATACGCATTGACAAAAAAGATTCTAAGCGAATATCTTACAGCAAAACAGCTACTTTATACAGCACAAGACAAGGAAAGACTGGTGGCCCTCAACGCTTGAAATTCAAGTAAGATACGAGTAGGAGAAGAAGATGATGAATCGCTTAAAGTGTTTTTTTAGGGGATAAAACCATCTTTCACATGCTACTTGGGAAATTGGTAAAGTTAACAGATACTGATAGGCCGTACACAATGAAGGATAAACTTCTTGAAACATATGTATTTTTAAATTACTATGTAGCAACAAACTGCACAATTATCTGGATTTACTTTACTTCATCCTAAGACCTCTCTACCCTTTTGGGTGTAAGGCTGATGGTTGTATTGGTCTCTTCCTGGACTTTCTCCATTTTTTCCTGTCTTGCCTTCTTAATACTGCTTTCCTCAGTTTTTCGTTCTGTGTTTTTCTAGGTCTTCCTTTTCCTCTTTTTTTTCTTATTCTTGCTTCGTATATCTCCTTGTTGTTCTTTCCTCCCCCATCCGCATTACATGCCCAAACCATCTCATTTGTCCTTCTTCTATCACTGTTTCAATTGACTTTATCAACTCAATTCTTCCATGTATGTCGTATTTGGGATCCTGTTCATAATTGTTTTACCTTCTATTTTCCTAAGAAATCTCATTTTGGTGCTGTTTATCTTGTTATCTTGGCTTTGTGTTATTGCCCATGTTTCGAAGCATACGAATATGTTGGTATTGCTGTTGTGACGTAAGGCTTTTGCGGTTTCTTTTAATATTTAATATAATATAAATGATGAACCATATTTAACTATAATAATTCGGGTAGCTTTAATAAATTTGGTAGAGTCTTAATTCCCTACACCACTTTAGGGGTTTGCTTGGCCTTATTGCAAGAGGTGTTTGAATAAGAAGTCTCAATTAACTAACATTCGTTTATTTTAACTATGTGCTTTAGTTCTTACAGGATAATATATGAATTGGTCTAAGTCCAGAATTAACTCTAAGTTTTGTTAATTCTTACAAGTTCTGAGTGACACAATGTAGTCTAAGTCAGAATCCAATTAAACTGATACAAATTATTATTGATCCATGAACAGATATAAATTATTGTAAGTTTAAATCAAAGTAACAACTAATCTGACAAATTCTTTTAAGTCCAGAGTTACATATAAACGACTAAGTTCATTAAATGAGTTTAAATAATTTAACACAAATATTTTACAAGTCCAGAATTATATTTATAATTTACTTGAATATTTTCTAAGTGTTCAAATAACAGATAAAACGACTAAGTCCCCAAAAAGAACTTAGAGGGTTCACACAAAATTTCACAAGTTTTAAAATTAATAAATAAATTAAATCTTACATATATTCAATCGCACGACATCTTGAAGGGTATCAATTTTCTCGACGTAACTGCTTCTTGTGGTGGCTGGAACAAACCATAGCGTTACTCAAATTTGGCCACGGTTATATACGGAAAATTGAACCCCTTCCCTTAAAATAATTGTGGGAAAATATTGACTTAATCACAGCACGTGTGTAACCTTGACTGTCTGTACATTACCCTGCATTCTTAACATTCTTTAACAATGCAAGTTGATATTTTTGCCACGTGCGGTGTTAAGATTAATTAGGTCGTCATTTTATTTGCTCATGTACTTAAAATATAATTTTAATATTTTTCTATATTGGGCTTTACCACACTATTTTTTTGTAGATCTGTTGGGATTTCTTTATTACTAAGGAATGTGTTTTTGATGCCGTTGAATAGTTGCCTCTTTTCTCTTTTTTATTTCCTCCGCCTTGAGTTATTACGGAACCGAAGTATTTAAATCTCTTCACTTGCTCCAGTTTTTCTCCGTCCAATTCAATCGTGTGTTTTATTTCTTCTCTACTTATTACCATTGTTTTTGCTTTTGCTGTTGTTAATTTTCATGTCTATATTTTCTAAATGTCTTTATAGCCTTGTTCAATTTTTTTTGTAATGTTTTTTTGTCCTTTGCTGTTATTACTAGGTATGTCATCAGCGTAGCATATTTCCAGAATCCTTATGTTTTCCATTATCCAGTTTCGTACAACGCCTAATTTTCCTTCCTTGTATTTTTTCTTGCTTTCTTTAGGACTAAGGAG
Organism: Melanotus villosus; assembly: GCA_963082815.1. Classification (NCBI taxonomy): domain Eukaryota; kingdom Metazoa; phylum Arthropoda; class Insecta; order Coleoptera; family Elateridae; genus Melanotus; species Melanotus villosus. The sequence continues at coordinate 81,039,683 of OY720420.1, forward strand.
AACGATGGTGGGCTCTGTGCGCTTCTTTGGTTGTTCGTTCTTCATGTCATGTTCTTACATTGTTCTTGGTTCAGGCTCTGCACACTTCTCACCGCATTCTGTTGAATTCCTCTTTCTTTTAATACTTTCCATTTATCGCCTCTGTGTGCTCCGTCAAAGGCCTTTTACAGGTCTATAAAGCATACAGCTTCACTAATTATTTTTTCACTTAATAGCCTTAATATAAATACAGTATCTTATACCCTTCTGTTAGGTCTAAATCCATATATTGATTATCTTCTAAGGTTTCTTGTATTTGTGACCTAATCTTCTTTTCCAGAATCCTGCTATTTCTGTTCTTATAATCTTCCCTCTATTATACTTTCATATACCTTTTCGACTATCAATAATAATGATATCCCTCTGTAGTCATTATCATTACCTCATTACATATTCTATTCTCCCTCTTTTTAAATATTGGTAGTATTACTGCCATCTGCCAATCTTTTGGTATTTTTTTCTTTCTCCTTGCCATTTATTTCTAGTTTGCGGTATCTCACTTTAACATCTTTGCCCTTGGTCCTCTCTTCTTTTGCTTATATATTCCTGTACCACTCTATCTTCTTTGGTTTGATCGTCATTAATGTAGATCTTTTCTCCCCGTCTTTTAGCTTATTTTTCATGACTTTGTCTTTTTGTGTAACCAATTCGGCAATTCGAGCAGGTATGTTTTCTGTTCAATTTTGTATGTGTCCTTTATTTTAACGTCAACTACTAGATTGCTCTACATTCTCCGATACAATTCTTTAAAAAAATACGACTACGGAATTAAGCAAAGGGAAAAGATCTTTAATACTGGTTTTCGTAATGTCTACCGTAACTAAGTTGATATGGTTGTAACACCATATGTGTAAGTGATATAGATTTGGAGTATAATGCAGTATAGCTGAAGTATGAGCTTAGTCAAAATAATAAAGCTAATTATGTTTGATGGTGATTTCTTTCGATTTCTACACACAAATAATTTTATAAGTTGCTTTGGATAATTAGTTCTAAAAACTAATGTAACAGCCCAAAACAGGACTGGCCGTTCGGGAAACTTCGAGTCTCCCTGGCCCTCCCATCCACCCCTGACCCCAATCCAGGTTAACAAAAAAATTTAATATCATAAGTATTGCTTTTCGATTATATTTTATTTCATGCTTTATATTATACAGACTACATTAACAACAAAATAATTACGACAAAGGCAGACAAAAATAAGCAAATCTATAAATATTGGCACAAGGTATAAATAAAATTATTACAATTAACACACTATCGTGATATTTTGTGCTAAATTCTGTTACTAAGCTTGCCATTACTGCTTTGTAACGTACAAAATAAAAATATTATTTAGAGTACATTGTACAATATAATTATATAAATTAATCAGATATAATAAACAAGTCTTATATGTATATGTCATAAAAATTACACCTTTATATAAAACAACATTCTCATCTCGGAACTTCGTTTCGTTTACACCTTAATAAACACTTATCTGTGAGCAATTGCAGGTGCGGAGCTAGAAACCTTTTCTAATTTTTCAAAGTGTTTCCTAGCATTCCTAATATTAATTAGTGTAACTTCTGATGGAATTTGTGGATCAGACATGCAAACCATAACGTACGTATTACTAGTAAATATGTCGATATACGCAGCGAATGCTGAATTTCTCACCTCCATGCTTTGAAACTGTGCTGCTAACTTTGAACATGATAATTTAAACTGTTTGATAATATTCGAAACTTTCTCGAATCTGTGCATATCCCTATGTTGTTTACGTTGGCAATATGAAATAACTAAAAATGTGGCACGTTCAAACAGTAAAACCTCATCGGCGTCTACGATATTCGCAAATTGACTTAAACTATTTTCTAAGGCTTTTACATTTGGTATTAACATATACACGATACTCGACCATGCACGGTATAAAGTTTCGTCCCAAATAGATGTACGAAAACAAGTGCATTCTAACGGTTTTGATAAACGTTTTAAATCTGCTTCGCGTTCTCGAAATATTATATCTCTTTGGTCTTCTGCAACTAAATCCATTTTGTGAATTAAACAAAATATTTTGGCATCGGGTGAATTCTGTAGAATTGCTTCCAAACACGACTGATAATAATGCATATCCTTTTCCAACTCTCTGCTTTCTACATCGAACACGTATATGAGTACTTCTACGTTTCTGAAAATGTTATCTCGTTGGGATGCAAAGTAATTCTCCATGAACGCTTCTTGACCACCACAATCCCACAAATTAAGGACTAAATTACCAAGAAATCGTACGTGCGAATGTTCGACATCGACTACAAATTTAACGTATAAAAATCATTTATTTATTTAAAGGCAAACATACTTGTTGCTCCTAATCTTCTTGTATCACGAGCTATATAATTGGCGAAGATTATGGATCTCATACTTGTCTTACCAGACCCACTCTTCCCCATTAATAATACCTAAAATTTAACATGAATTAACCCCATTGAAATGTGTCTTTGAAAACTTTACCTTCTTCTTCATTTTTGACGGTTTTTATCGATGAAAGAGTATAAATCAACTACTTTTTGATTGTATAAAAATTCCAATTGATTAGTTTTGATAAAATTATAACCTGTTTGACATTAAACATTAAACGCAATTTGACAGCCTGTTATTTAAAAATTAAATTCCCTAAAATTTCATACTGATAGGATTGAATCAGGGAATTCATACCAGATGGCGCCACGATTTGACAGTAAAAAGTAAATTTTCGATATGAGGTTAGCAACCGAATTAATTACAATAAATGAATTTAACAAGCTTCATATTAATGAGGAAATGAGTTATTTTACGTAAACCGTATATAATAAGCGGAAGCAATAATACAAGCAGTAGCTCCATGGATTCGAATTGTATAAGTGAAATAAAATAAGGTTATGAAGAATTTTTATAAATAATGTAAAAATAAAGTTAATTATGGGAACAGCAAGTGAAATGAGTAGTCGAGACTTTTGTCAGTGGTTGGGGCACTTAAAACTCTCAAGAATAATAGTTGTTTTGTCTGCAATACTATTTCTGGTACCTCTTATAACGCACTATTATCTTTCGAACGTAGAAAGCAATTCGATACATATCACGCATAATGCTCATTCGCACGTAGATTTACCTGAAGATTTAAATTATCTAAATGACTTAGATTTAAAAACGAGAATAGAAGAATTATACCGAATAAAAGGATCCGTTTCGAGTGAATTACGTGACATGGAAAATAAGCGACAGAAGCTACAACAGGAATTGCAGGCTTACACCAAAAGCATTGAGCAACTTAAATCTGAATTATCGCATCATCAGACTGAGTTAAATCGGTTAAAAATTTCGGTGGAGCAAGCGCAGGTTGCGCAAAAAGAAGCACAAGAACAAAATACACCGGAATTAGCGTTACCAAAACGATTGACTGCAAATCAACCACCGGAAATCTTCCCAATGTTACCAAAGAATTTAACAAGAAACTGTAGGATGTTTTCGTGTTTCGATCATTCACGTTGTTCCTTAACATCTGGATTTCCAGTGTATCTTTACGATCCAGATCAGTACACTGTAATGCATAACGGTTGGGACGTTGATGGATTTCTTAAAACAACATTAAAACAGACTTTGGGGTATAATCCTCATTTAACCAGTGATCCGAAAGAGGCCTGTATTTATTTAGTACTCGTGGGCGAGGCATTGAAAGATACCGATGATATGAGCGATGCTTTTGGAAACCCCAATTTGCCACCTTTAGATTCGCATGCTTTGAAACGATTACCATTTTGGGGCGGCGATGGTAGAAACCACGTATTGTTGAATTTGGCCAGACGTGACCTTTCTGCTTCTTCTGGTGATATTTTTTCCAATATAGATACAGGGAGAGCAATCTTGGTTCAAGCGACGTTTTCTCATAGTTATTTTAGATCAAATTTTGATTTAATTGTTTCGCCAGTTTTAGGACCACCAGGTAAAACTAAAAGTGTCATACTGTCATTTGTTAATAATGTAAAACAAAAGAATAACTGTCATTTGTTTTATAACAGCAATTAATTTGTTTAAATAAATTTAATATTTTTTATAGGTGGAGATGTATGGCAAGAATGTGCACCAATGTTACCAGCGCGTCGACAATATCTGTTGTCGTTTCAAGGAGAAATCAAAAATAATAATAATAACAATAACCACCGATATGGTGGCCCAACGAATATATACGGATTAGACGACTCCGATCTCGGTAACGCAGAAAATTATTTCGAATTAGATCGTTTTATCATTGAACATTTAAAGGAAATGGAAAAAAGCAGTACTGCCGATAAATTTTATTTTGAATTCGAATGTGTACCTGCTAATGACGATAATATAAATACAGGCTCGCAGGATTGGGCTTTGTGTGGCACCGACAGTTCACGTAAAGCCATACTAAGAGATTCCACGTTTGTGTTAGTGTTTGCTCCAGCTACATCCGAGTTTGTTTCGACGACCCTTTTACAAGCTCGTATTTACGAAGCGTTGCGATCAGGTGCTATTCCCGTGATACTTGGTGGAGATCAGATTAGATTAGCGTACGACGAAGTGATACAATGGAAAAGAATATGCCTGTTTCTACCTCGAGTTCGTATCACTGAGCTGCATTTCTTTTTACGTACTATTCCCGATTCTGATTTATTAGTAATGCGAAGGCAAGGTCGTTTAATGTGGGAAAAATATTTAGCCTCGGTACAAAGCACTTTAGACACGATCGTAGCTGTATTAAGAGACAGATTGAATATCCCTCCACTACCCGTTGATAATGTTCCCGCAATATCGGTATTTAACGACACATTTCAACCTACGCAAGTGATTGTTAACGTAGACGGTGAGCAGGATGAAAGTTTGGGACCTCTGGAGCCACCGTACAATAGTCCGGCCTATCGACGTAACTACAGTTTATTATTAACACAAGGACACGAAATCTGGAACGACTGGGGTGATCCTTTCCATTTGTATCCCAGTTTACCGACCGATCCTTTATTACCATCAGACGCCAAATTTTTAGGTTCGGGTCGTGGATTTAGGCCTATCGGTCAAGGGCAAGGTGGAGCTGGAAAAGAATTTTCAGAAGCCTTAGGTGGTAATAATCCCAGGGAACAGTTTACAGTGCTTTTATTAACTTACGAACGTGAACAAGTATTGTTAGACTCCATCGCGCGACTACGAGGACTACCTTATTTAAATTCCGTAGTGGTTGTGTGGAATTCTCCTAAACCTCCGAGTCCTGAATTACGATGGCCTGACATAGGTGCTCCTTTACATATCGTTAAAGCAGCAAGAAATTCGTTAAATAATAGATTCTTACCTTTAGATAATTTAAAAACCGAAGCGGTTCTGTCTGTTGACGATGACGCGCATTTACGTCACGACGAAATTTTATTCGGGTTCCGAGTGTGGCGCGAACATAGGGATCGAATTGTTGGATTCCCAGGTCGTTATCACGCTTGGGACGTGAACACTGCCAATAGTTGGTTGTATAATTCGAATTACAGTTGTGAATTAAGTATGGTATTAACAGGTGCAGCTTTTATACATAGGCATTATTTTCATTTATATTGGAAATGGCTTCCGCAAGCCATCAGGGATAAAGTGGACGAGTATATGAACTGTGAAGATATCGCGATGAATTTTTTAGTTAGTCACATCACAAGACAACCCCCAGTTAAAGTTACTTCAAGATGGACGTTTAGATGCCCTGGATGTCCGCAAAGTTTATCCGAAGACGATACCCATTTTCAGGAGAGGCATAAGTGCATCAATTTTTTTACTCAGGTTAGTATTGTTTTAAATGGGTGTAACTTATACTAACATTTGTTACCTATGTGATGCAGGTATTTGGATATACACCGTTGCTGAACACCCAGTATCGAGCAGATTCGATATTGTTTAAGACTCGGATACCTCATGACAAGCAAAAGTGTTTCAAATTTATATGAAACAATTTATATATGAAGTAAACTTCATAACTGACAGTATGTGTTTGTAAGTACCTTGATATCTTTTGTAAAAAGCCCAACCTCTTATATTTATAAGACAAAAGCGCTTTGCTTAAAGTTGTTTTTAAAAGTGCTCTGTATCATGGCACTTCTATTAATGTGTATATACACATTCCGTACTGTGGCGCCGTCACACAAAACCGAACCACAACTAAGACTGGCTGTACACGGGCAGCTTTGTTTGTCTCTCTGATGAAGCGTTTCTGAATAAAAATAGGGGAGATTGCAGTGGTTTTAGACGATTTATTATATTAGAGAAATACAACTGTTTCTTAAGTGGCAAAGTTGTATCTCACCCTTGTCTCAGGGTGGGGGTTGCACAGTTTGTTCAATTTCTACATCATGCATTATTTATTTCTATCGGATACAATAATTGCACGTTAATATCGTTCCGTTTGTACACTTAACATAGCATGCATGTGTCTTTCCATCTCTTCCAGGTATCATTTTGGTAATTACACACAGAAATTGACGCAAGTCTAACAAAACCACGTCACCTACTATCACACTGCACTCCTTCAGATTATTGTTGTGATGAGCTCGGCGAAGTAACAAGAGGTATCCTGTTGACCATGTTTTCTAGTGATGGGAATAATCGAGATGTAATAATCGAAATAGTCGAGTAGCGCAATGTCTTGATATAATCGATTATACGTCTTGAAATTAGTAGTACTAAAATTAGTAGTAGATGTTTGTCGTCGCAGCCAGCAAGAATGAGAACTGAAAAGCGAACGATACCGACGTGATCGTGGTTAGCGGCTGGACTATTCGATAATTCAATTATTCTCTCGTCTCGGTTCTCGGAATCGCAGCGCTGAATCGTCGGGCAACGCAAAATAAACTATTTAGTTACCTACCATACCGTAAATATTTATAATTTGAATTGCCGCTATTCTGAATTTTGCCCATTGTGCTTTAGTTAGCAGCCGACACCTAATTAATAGTACCAGGAACTCATATTGTAAATCAGAATCACACGACCAGACGCAGTCCGGCGACATGCTTTTAAAAGAGTTGTGGTGCCGACCTGTATAAACAATATCGGTGCCATAATAATTATTTATTAATCAAAGCCGCCGCGATTTAGTAGAAGTCACAAAATGAATGAATCAATTGTCATCCGATTATCAGAATAGTCCGCTTATGTAGTATAATCATCAGCAAGATCGATTGGCAGGTAAAATTCTTACTACTAATTTATAACTACTAAATTAGTCGATTACTGAAATGTCTCGATTACTAATAATCGGTTACTGAAATATCTCGATTATACCCATCACTAATGTTTTCCAAAGTCGCCATCCTTTGTTTCCGCTCGTTTTCAGTAGATCTTTTATCAATAATAGAACGTCTTCCGGGTTGGGACTGTGTCATTGTTGAGACAGAAGAACTCAACGTTTCACCCACTTTTTTAAGGGGCTTTATCAGCAGTAAAAGGGAGCAGGGTAACTCAATGTGTTAACCACGCCAGAGGCGAAACTCTTTTACCAAGAGGCAGAAGGGTAACGGTAACACAACTTGTCAACCAAGCCAGAGGCAAAACCCTTCTCTGATATGGTCCCAACCTGGAAGACTTTCTGTTAATACATACTGACACCGACCATGGAAGTCTTCGAAAACAACGACCATTAGTCCATAGAAGATTCTTTTTTTGTTCGCGGGTTGGATTGCAAGCCTCTGTTTTATGGTCTTTGTTACAAAAGAATCAATATTTATTGTGTCTGGGATGGGCACTCGATAAACTTGTGGCAGTTTTCGATTTTTTTCTGTTGCTTCCCAGGTGGCTCCAGTGCCTTTTCTAAAGACTCGTATTTTATGAACTGCCATAAATCTTTGACTTGCCGATCAACGTTTGCCTCACTGGTAGCACTTGCTGTGGAACCACTTAAACTGTCTTCAAAGGGACACAAAGGTCCTTGTATATAAAATTCAATTCGTAGGTCAGTCGATAAAGATTTAATCAAACTTGATTTCACAAGACTGTTGTACTGTACTAGTGAGACATCTAAAATTGATAAAGCCCGCTGATGTGATTCGATTATAGTTCTTTTTGTAAGTTGATCTGATCAGTGAGACATTCTGGATTTCCAAACTGCTGTTTTAAAACGTTAAGGGCTTCTTTGTAGAATACTTCTGATGGTGGAAATCCTTCAATCGTTTTTGCTGCTTTGACCATTGTTAACATCTGTAAATAATTAAATTTGTCTCCAGAACTTAAAACTATTGTTTTCATGGACCGAATCTTTGAATTGTTTTCAAAACACTAACCATCCCTTTGGATCACCATCAAATTCACTTCGTTATACAGGGTGTCGACTTTTAGAAAAAATATTTTTAACAAAAGTTGTTAGGTGATGAGTACTCCATATATCTGTGGCCTTGAATTTGTCTTACGTCATCACGTGTAAGTACAGGGGCATGCAACTTACTTTTTTAAATGGGACACCCAGTATATTTTTACATTTTTGGACGCAGAATAAAATACTACCTTTAGAAATATTAACATATTTTTTTAATTTACTTTTTACATGTAGTACTTACACGTGATGACGTAATACAAATTCAATGCCACAGATATATGGAGTACTCATCATCTAACAAGTCGACAATAAAAGAGTTATAGTGATATTGCATTACTTTTTTCTCACCCTGTATGTCAGACAATGGGCACTACCTCTGAATTCTTCTTTTCAAGTAATTTCAATCGATATTCCAACTTAGCTACAAGACTTACTGCGGTTGGTCGATATTCTATTTGTTTTTCCACTTTCTTTTCGGAATTACCCGTCATTAGAGGTTCGTTCTATATCTTTATCTGCTCGCTTAAGGTTTATTCATTTGATAACACATTACCAATGTCTTCCACTTCATAGCTACCTTCAAGCATGGTGTTTATGCTGCTTACCGTTTTGGTTAGCTGGGATCTACATACGGTACATTTCATTGGTTCCAGTCTGCTGAATTTTACCAATTAAATTTGAATATTCTCACGTTCAAGTTCACATTCCGTTTTAGTCACAAGTATTCCCGTTCTTGTTCTCTAATCCGGTAGCATCCCACTAATTACTGCAGCTCCCGGGATTCGGCACCATAATATGCTTATGTAAATAAAAATAAGAGAGATTGCAGTGGTTTTAGACGATTTATATTAGAGAAATACAACCAACTAACTAACTAACTTAAGTAGGGGAGACTAGTACCAAGTGAGACACTTTCTACTTTATTTTTGATAAACCTAGCATGTGTCAATATTTCAAAACCATTACCGCCCCAAATAATGGTACGATAGTGGTACAAAGTATAATTAAAACAATACCTCTGAAGCAAACAAACGTTTATTCTTTAATAGTTAACAAAATAAAGAGTAGAATAATTTTTTAACGAATATGAAGAGACGTAAAATTCATACCAAACTTTATAAGGTTCGCTTGACGTTTTGTAGTTTCGGGGAGACGGTCTGGTAATATGCTAACAATATCCCTTAATTTAATGAAGGCTTTGTCTTCAGCAGTAGGAAATAAAAAAGTATTGTCCATTTTCGTACTTTTACGAAGGTAGGAAACCTCAAAGTCTCCATCTTGAATGGTTAATACTTTAGCAATGTAAAATATGTTATTCAACAATCTGACTAACACAAATTTGCCCTCCACAACATTTTCTTTTTTGACTTCTTCTATAACATCTTCTTCAATCTCTGAGTCACATTCAACTTCCAAACTCTCATCGCTTGTATCACTTTCATCTTGATTCCTTGATTGGTTGCTGCTTTTCTTCTCTTTGTTATATTTCTTTTGTCATCATTACCAAAGTTTCTCGCAACTTTTAATTTTGTTGTGCTTTGTCTGGCTTTTTTTAAAATTTCCTTTTATATGAATTTTTCTTTTTCAGAGTTTCAGTTATGACAGTACTTTTGCCTCGCTCTCTTCCTTTCTTGTTCTGTTTTCTTACTTCCACTTTCGGGTATTCACTTATTGCTTTTGGAGAGATGAAGGAAGATGACATCTGTTGTTTTGGAGGGGTGCCCTCGCGTACAGGAACAGTTACGGGGAATAGAAAATCTTCCTGCACGTTGGAAATGCTCTGGTTATTTTCTAAGTCTTGGCTATCAGTTTTGGTCTCCTTTACTTTAAGTAAATCATCTGATGGACCTGATTCTTTGTTATCAGATTCTGAAACTGGTCGATCAGTTACAGATGAACTTCGATAATCACTTTCTGTAAAATTAGCAGGATTAAATGGTTGAAGTCCAGCTTTACAAAATCCAGCCAAAATATTTCTAGGACTGAATGCTTTTTCGAAGGCCTCAGATATTCGCCCTACGAGATCATAGATGGTTAATGGTATCCCATTGTATGTGCTTTAAAATGTTTTCTGGGGAAAACTAATACTGGATACTAATGTGCCTGTAGCATATACCTGGTACTTTGATAAACCTGTTTTATCCCTTTAGGAGTCACAACTTTTTTAGTATTCTGTACTGTAGTAGTTCCAGTTTCGTCTAGATTAAAAAGCCTACAACCATTTTCTAAATTTGGATATTGCTCAAATAATCTATTCAAGTAATTGTAAAACAAATTGACATTATGGGGATTGAACGAGGTGAGGCATGACAGTCTATGCGCCTCTGGTTTACGAATAGATATTATTTCTCCTGCACCAGTCTTCTCCAGCCATGCGATTTCTGTCCACGAATCGGGAACTGCAAAATTATTTTCTTTCGCCATATCATAAGCTATTTTGCGTACTTCAAGAGTATTTAAAACCATAAGCCATCCTGTTACATTTAACTACATATTCTATTAGTTTTTCTTCTTCCAAATTAAAAATATGTTTATGTCCATAATTAGGCGCCATTCGGCAAGTTGGATTTTCGTTTGCCTTCTTTACATATCGGAAAAGAGTTTGGAATGAAATGTTGTAACACTCTGCAGCGCTTCTTACAGAATATCCTTCCGTTAATACCAAATTGACTCCCAACTTCCCAATTTTTCGCTCTTTAGCTTTTGTGGCATCTGAAAATAAATAACTTCAAATTTAAAAATCTGGTACCAAGCTACCAAGTGAGACATGTCTCAGTTGGTACTACGAGCAGTGTCTCTCTTTGTACCTAACTGACGTGATCAAAAAAATATTATGAAACTAAGCTAGAAAATTTCCCTTAAACGAAAGTTAGGTTATGATGTATTCATTAATAGTGTCCGACCGAAAGTAAGTTTTAAAACCGTAATCGAAACCGAAGGCTTTCATCCCTGTTTCGGCCAAAACCGAAACTTATGAATTTTATATTAATTTAACTAATTTTTTACATAGAAGTTAGTACTACGTGTTTTAAATACAGGAAAACATAGTTTTATTCCAATCATTTATTTTGTATTTCTTCAGTAGTCATGCGACTTTTCTCTTTAATTGAATAAATTAAATTTCAACATGAAATTAACAATAATTATAATTATTCTTTTATACATATTATTCCTTTATAACTTAGATTGTATTTTTATACTAACTTATTATTTGAAACGAAACCTTTCAGTATATTTGCTACAACATATACTCACTTAAAGTAAAAAAAGAAAGAAAGAAAGAAAATAATAAAATCTCTTTACTGACACTTATAATAAATTTAAAATTGTTTAAAACGAAAACAAAAATTCTAAACAAGAACTGAATGAATACAAAAGCAAACGTATTAATTAATTTTATAGTTAGTAACCCGGCCGAGTTTTCCCGAGGATATCCCGAGACGTAAAGACCGAACTTCGTTACGTCTCGCTCGCGTAGTGCGCCTTTAAACAAAGACAGTTTCGGTTGGGCCGAAGATTCGGCTATTTTTTCATTAAATGAAATACTTCAAACTCACAATTAAAATCTATAATTGAAGTGTTCGGTCCACATAAAAAACATCAAATAGTTACTCACTTACCTTTAAAACACCTTTTCTGCAATTAGCAGCCTGTATAAACTTATAAAAAACAGAAATAGCACAGACGAACGTCTACACATATAACGAACTTATACCGGTAACAATAAGTGATAGCGGCGGCAAATTTAAAAATTATTGCAGTGTCTCACTAGGTACTAGTCTCCCCTAAGGGGTTACATGGCGGTTACGCAGTTTCTACAGCGTTCACACAGCCGTTTCACCTAAAACTGGCTTTTCTAAAGATCTATTACGGCAAGTTTAGCTGGTGGTGAAAAACCCAATTAAGAAATATGGAACTGGGTTCTGAGAAAGTAGGCGCCATCTATTGGAGACTGTAACAAGTTGCCAGTTGATGTTTTTGATTGTTAATTTTTTTGTTACTGTGTTAATTTAAGTATTTAAGTACATGTCAAAAGTGGGTACAGATTGCTTAATTTTCCTTGTCTGTTTGTTTTAATAAATAGCAAGGTACATAAAAACAAACCGGTGGTTTGGTTTGGATAGTGCTTACACACTGACCTGGAGAGGGCGCTGAATCTAAGACCTGTCAAAAATGTTATAGAAGTCAAATTGAGATGGCCATAATCAAGCAAAACAGATTCAATACGAGTACCGCTTTTGTCATATAAATATATAAGGCTGTGGTACGAAGGTAACTAGTAATTTTGAGCCATATTCATAAACAGTGTTTAAAGTTAGATGTTACTAATTGCTATAGCAACATATATTAATTATATTGGTTTAGTAGCTACTAAACCCCTACTAACTTTAAATACTGTTTATGAATATGGCCCATAATGTTTAAATTCAAATCAGCGATTGCTGGTGTTAAAATCAGTAAGCAACGAGCGATTTAAGTACTGAAAATACTGTGCCATACATGTTTAATTGCAAAGGTATGGCAAAACTGCGGCCACCTTCGACTGTGTATAAAACCAAAAATCTATCACTGAGCGCACCTTTGCAAGATTTACCCAATTATAAAATAATTATTTGAACTTTCTGTTGTAAAAATATTATAATTAATTTTAATAATTTTTAATCGCAAAATAGAAAGAATGAAAGCAATCGTTGGTTGAAATTGTAAACAAGATGCTCTTTTGTTACTGAAACAATTGATTAGAGTTGATGCATTCACCTTCCAAATAGGAATTGTTGGAAGTTCTTATACATATTGAATCGATTGATTGATTAACAAAGAGCGTGACATTGTTTATATATTCTTAGCAATTAATTTAGTCTTATGTTTTAAAAGTACGATGTAAAAAATCATAGAAAATTGTATGATTTGTAATATTTAACGTAGTGTAAATTTATTTATTGTTTTTTACACTTTTTACTAGCGATTTTAGCATAGTTATTTATTGTGATATTTATATAAGAATGTAAGTACTGTGCCATTTTTATTAAGTAATTTTAAATCTACGTATATAATTAATTATATTGCTCATTTTATTTCTAATAAAAAAAAAATTGAATCGTAAAGGTACGTAAATAATTTACAGCATTGATTCTTCTTCTTTCTTTATTAAAGGATTGCTCCTGTTCTTTCCCGCTATTGCAATGACTTCCTCCATTTTCTTGCTGGTCTGCCAGGGGACCGTTTTTCTGTTGGTGCTCTGTGTCTTGCTACCCGAACTATCCGATGGTTGTTCCATTCCCGCCTTCTAATTGAAATCTGATTTTTGATTTCTGTATTTATACATTTGTTATGCCATAGCTATTATATTATTTAGTGTACCAGATGTCTTTGCCTTTATAACTTGTGGCATTACTTGCTGTTTAAGGTTTCCATAACTGATTATATTAAGTCTTATGTAATTAAAATAAGATACCAATAATGTTAAAAGTTAGTAAAAATAAGTTAATTAAATTTAGTGGAATTTGTGATAATTCTTAAGTGCCAACAGGTGGTGTATTTAACCAGCTATGCCACGAGGGGGTTTTGCTGCAAAAGGTTTTGTCTTAAAAGTCTAGTTCAACTAACATAACATATATTGTCCGAAGCAAGTCTTACTATGAATTGAATTACATTTAAGTTAAATACAGAAAAATAGTCTTACATACAAATCGTAGGAAACACCACTAGTACGAAGGACACGATAGTTTGACGACTACACTGATCATGAAGAGCTCCTACATGAGCAAACCCTTACATAAGGGTCAGCTCCCCCCTTCCGGGCTAATACTACATGTATTCACCTTGAACCACGAACATGCTGCTTCAGCATTTTAGTAAATGCTGTCTCAGTTTACGAGATGCAGCTTCAAGGTATTATATTTCAGTTTCATGGTCACACATGTGCATCTCGCTCGCGTAATGACCCTAGATAACATCATAACAACGGGCGTGGCATTTAGTCTTACCCAATATCTTCATATTATACCTCTGTAGTTTTCATTAGTAATCTTTGGAGCTGGTTTTTGCTTTCTGCTAGCAGGACGGTATCATCAGCTTAGCATACGATTTTTGTCTTTGTCCTGCATTTTGTATCCTTCTAATGTTTTCACCTCCTTAATTACGTTATCCAACACTATATTAAATAGTAAAGGGCTTAAAGAATCCTCTTGTCTAGTTCCAGCCGTTGCATCTATTGTTTCCAGAAGTTTTCCATTTACCTTAATTATTACTTTATTGTTGGTATATGTATATGTAACACATCTTTTAATAGTATTGTGTCAAAAGCCTTCTGCAGATCTATCATACACATTCACTCTTCTATTAGTTATTAGTTGTAGTATTATAAAGATAGTGTCGGTGCAGGATCTACCTTTTTTAAAACTTTGTTGTTTGTCTGTGAGAGTTATGGTGTTTTCTGTTCTTTCTTTTATTATTCTTGTTAGTTTAAGTGTTTGTAGTTACCCAGAGTTTGTATATCACCCTTCTTAAAATTTCAGGTATCTTCTGTTCTTGAAATGCTTTTTGTATGAGTTGCAGTAATTCACCTCTATACTTTAAAAGTTCGTTGTATACTGTGCTGTGGCCTGGAGATTTTTTGTTTTTTAATTTTGCTATTTGTGATCTAATTTCTTCTAAACTTATCTCTTGTTCTCCATTTATAGTTGTTAGTTCTTTTTTAACGCGGAACGGAAAATTGTGCAGCTCAATGGATTAAAAAAATGAGTTTTTTAAAATGGAACACATGAACGTAGTACATGCAGGGTTGCTGTTATGGAGATGTATCTGGTTTCCCCGAAAATGAGACTGTTTAAATAGGTTGTCATTAAAAAATGTCATTCAACAATGGAGACAACCAGACACATCTCCATAACAGCAACCCTGCATGTACATTCATGTGTTCCGTTTAAAAAAAAAAACTCATTTTTAATCCATTGAGGTGCACAATTTTCTGTTCCGCGTTAAAAAACTCTTACCTACTGTATAATTCCTTGACCATATTTCCAAGTCAATACTATTTATTACTACATGTTCGTTCATATCGGCTTTGCTGCTACTTCTTATCACTCTCCATAACTATTTCTGAGTACTAAGTACTGTAACGCTGTGGGGTAATGAAAATTCACAATTTTCGGTAACTGTTGTTGTGTATTTGTAACCCCAGTGTCTTTGATAAAGGGTAGGAAAGAAAAGTCAAGTCAAAGTACAACTTTAAGCTTGTAGGATGTTAGGAACCGAATAGGACACTCTCGGATTATTAAAAGGGTTACAGAGTTTTGCAGGTGCCTATTGAGATGGGTAAGATCCCAGAGTAGCACTCGTACAATGAAAAGGGTTTAGAAATTTTGCAGGTGCCAATTGAGATTGGTAAGATCCCAGAGTAGCACTCGTACATTTAAAAAGGGTTAAGGAATTTTGCAGGTGCCGATTGAGATTGGTAAGATCCCAGAGTAGCACTCGTACATTTAAAAGGGAATTGTCCTTTGGCACTTCTGATCAATTGCATTTATACAATAATTTTCGATAACCCCCAAATAGAAGGGGTTCCTTTTATCAAATCAAATTGAATTTCAAACTGAAGTTTAGCCGTGAATGGATGACCGGTTTTGTATCAAAACCGGCATAACACTAAATTTCCCATAGGAATTCTTTCATATTTCTGCCGTGATTTATAGCTATGTTGCTTAACCTGAGATTCACAATATTTGCGACTTCGCTGCGCTAACGCGCTTGAGTGCATATGATTAAGCACCAATAACTTAGCTAGGATTAAGAAACACTCTTTTCAGACACCGCCCCTACAAAAGAAGTGGCCTGAAAAATAATTAAAAATGCCTGCAAGGGAAACATAAATTAAACAACCTACGAAACGTTTCGTTTTACGGATCATATAAGTACTTCTTAACTAATCTGCATAACTCCTATTCTAAAATATTACAAGTGGTTGAATATATGGCAGTTTAAAGTAAAAAATATGTATATAGTAATTAGGCTGTTTGTCTTTATTAACGGAAAAATAGTTTTTCCGAACTTGCGCACCCTTTCAATATAATCAGTATTCTTAATAATTTGTTTTCATGCTAAGATTTGTTATTTTTTTGTTTTTCGTCTGGCTTATTATTTTGTTTCGAATTGTATTAGCGTAAAGTGTGATCAGGAGTGTTACGTGGCAACAGAGGTAGGTGGCGCAAGTGTCAATATGTTTAGATTTTCGGTAATATACAGCGCATATCAAAAGTAAGGGCAGCGCCTGCTCATTTTAGAAAATCAATAATTTGGTACCGTGACGTCACGCTGTACAACAATCACCATTGGTAGTCTCTTAACTCATCTTATTATTTATTAAAGCTGCATGAATGGGTAATTGCAAACTGTGATATTTGGCCGTCGACGGCAAAGACAATCGGGAATATATTTAACGCTGCTGCGACATAGTCGCCGGTAGTGTAGGTGCCAGTGGAAGTTATAGTGCGGCTTTTTTTGCACGAAGGGAACCGCCTGTGTAGCAGATTTTGCATGTTCGATTGTGCATATTCCTAACAAGATGGACTGTTCAGCGATGTGCACTCGAGACCGGCTGTCCATAGGGTAGTTGGCTTGTGATGATTAGCGGGGGGTAGCATGGAGGAAGGGCCGGATCTCTCGCACCTCACTCCTGAGGAACGGACCATCATCGAGTCCGTTATGCTTCGTCAGAAACAGGAGGAGGAACGCGAGCAAGAGATCATGAGGTAAGTCCAAGGTACCTACTCTACGTGGACTTGACAGATTTAGGAAGAAACTATAATTAGGTATTATTTTATCTGTCTATATTCGCGTAGATTTATTATAAGATCGAAGTCTACCAGCTGTACTTTTTAGAAATATTTCGAAAGAATCAGATGTTGCCATTTAATCTTAAATGTCAGATATTGTTATATCTACCATATATGGACACCATCTTTTATTGTTTTGACATATTGGTAACTTTATAACATCGATTTAAGAAAACTTCTCTTGTCTTTGTTTAATTAAGCATTTCTGTCTCCCGTTTTTCTGCAAAAAAAATCCGAAAGAATACAGCTAATTTTACGTTCTATTTTTAGATTTCAAATGACACCACCACAGAGATTAGAATGTTACTTCAATCATTTTCTTTGCAGCAAAATGTTCCTGGCGTACTTTGATTACATTAATCATTTCTACTTCCTTGTCTCTATTTCTCTAGTTTTATTTTATATGAGCTACGTCTTTCTGTACGTCTGCAATTTCACAAACGAACCTTTCTTTATTAAACTCAGCCCTAATTTCACCTTCTGAAAGTTTTTAAAAACCCACACTGTTATCAATCAAAATCCGAACCTTTTTTGTAACCTTCAACATTTGCAAAAGTTCATTGTGGAGTTAAATCAACCCATTACTTCTAACATGATCAAAAGAAACGGATGAACCAAATAAGCAGCGAGGGCATTCACTTCTGTTTAAACAAAATACACCCAGTTTTGATTTTTCCGGCAGTTACGCCTGAAATCTTTTATTACACTTCACAGCTTTGCGTATAAAACAAAATTGTTTCGATGGTGTTTTGTTTTGAAATACATATGGATAAAGCCGACTAGATTTTTGTTACTTTGTAACAAACAAAATCACTTAAAACAGATTTTATTATCTTTTTCATCGAAAAATGTATTTTTGTTTCATTGTTTTATATTGTTACAGTCACCAAAAGCGTTAGAAATGTTAATCCGTATTTGTATGCGTCGAAAAAGTTTAAAAAATTGTATTTTGCATTTATGTATACTTTGTTTCAATTTCATTGGAAACTTTAGATCTCTTTAGATTAATAAATATATACGTTGTTTCAATTTCATTGGAAACTATGAAGTAATACAAACTTTAGTGGTAACTAAAATAAATAAAAAGGTTTTGGTTTTCCTAATTATTGGCAGTTACTAATCCGTAATATAAACATAACAATTATTATACTTTCCTATTATAAAAGGAAATTTTGGATTACATACGTAGTAAATTAATTAAACTACCAACCAATCAAAAGTATTTTTTGTTAATCAAAATTTCAAGTGATCTTTTTCATATAAATTGCTACAAACCATAAATGTTTGCTTATTTTTAAGAGTCTTATACAGAAATACAGAAATCTAAACACAAAAATATTTGTAATCAATAAGAACACGTCTAACGAAAATATACAAAGAATTCCAAAAAAACACATTCCTGATTGTTGTCCGAAGTTGTATAAAGCATATAAAACCTTGATATGTTACGCAAAAGCTGAACAGATCACAATTCGCAGAAAGGTCTTCTGGTTATAGAATGATTGTTATCATATTTCGACGTAAATGGCTGAAAACGTATTTTTAAAGGTTTGATATCAGTCGTCAATGTTTTGATAAGAGAGACCTAAAGATTATTTTTTGCAAAATGTCCCACAAATTCTTTTCCATTTTTATCATTTAGAAAAAAATTACTTATTTAGGTTTAGATTTCATTAATGTAAAAAAATTAACGAATTTTACTTTAAAATTTCATACATTTATATTTGTTCACACATCGAAATAACTTTTATAAATTAATGAACGTAACAACCTAACCAAACCGATGAGTTTACCATTGCTAAATCTTTCCTTGGAATGCCTTTAAGACTGTCTTATTTCACTAAAAATGTCTTTTCGAAGGTACATATTGCTATTATCGGCCAGACTGCCTCAAAACTACAGACTTTGTAGGTCTTAAAATGTCCAAGGCTACTTCACCGTCTCTATGAATGCCTCTGAAGTTGGACCGTTCAGGAATAAAAGACCACCTTGGTGGTCAACTCTTTGATCTTAACTTTGAAAGGGAAACGAATGGGTTAATACGCCAGACTATTAAGAATACTATTGTATTCTCGATAAACTTAAGAAATTGGTTTTTATAATAAACAACCAGTATATTTATTAATCTGTTCTACTGACCAGTTGCTAATTAAATAAAACTGCAAAACTTGCCATAGTTTGGCTTGGTAGCTTAGCGTTTGCTTATTGAACCATATGTAATGGAGACTGTTAACATAGGCAGAAAGAGAGGAGAGAAAGATAAATAAATTAATTGAATAACGTATTTGTTGTTTTTTATGTATGTGTGTTACACGTTTCTTCTTCTTCTTTCGCATTTCTGCCTTTACAGCGTAGAAGATTACATGTTTCTATCTATGTATATTCACAATCACCAAGACGGCCACTTTATCTTCGAAATAAATCATCAAATTTACATTAAATTCAAAACATTATTTTAAATTAAACAAAAATTAATGGGTGATTGATTATTATTGTTGTTACAGGCGTAAAGCGAGCGAGGTCCAGCTCTTAGAAGATACCATAAAAGCCCGCAACGAACAACATAAAAAAGCGGGCATAGAATTAGATGCAACTTGCCAAATATGCCTTAAGACCAAATTTGCAGACGGTGTCGGTCACCTCTGTAATTATTGTAATATTCGGTGCTGCGCTCGTTGTGGTGGGAAAGTTACTCTTAGATCTAATAAGGTAAGAATATTTTTCAATCCTATTTTCTTGCATACTGAAACTATTAAAAATATCATCGAAATCTAAATTAAGCACTTTTCTATCATTAATAAATTTGATACCATTGAAAGAAACATGATTTCGTAAATAAATTAATTGAACGATCTGTATTACGGTGGGTTGATATTATGGATGTTGAGATGTTCGACAGCTAAAAGTAATATACAAAATTACATTGCGCTGAACACAAGTTCGGCTTAACATGCTTATATGCACCACTTTGTACCACAACTACTTCATTTACTGTCAGTGGAACTACTTGTTTTACCTTGATTATATCACCTGCTTTGCATTTAATGGAATTTCATACCTTTGTTGTTAAAAGTTTTAACTGCCTGCTGAATGATGGAGTATTGACATCTTAAATTACGGATTGGTTTATTATAAGTAGTTAAAACAAAAGAGTTAAAATATCACAATTGTTTTGTTCTTTTACATTGTTAATTACTTTCTCATGAAGTGTAAGTGCCGACCGAAACCTTTACCTTAACACTAATAATTAAACAGAATTTGCTATTGTAATATACCGTGAGTTCAAAGAGTTTTTACATAAGGGTTGGCCATGGCCATGAGACACAAAAGTAATGTCTACTGCAAGATTTAGAACCTTTGTTTTTACAATTTTATTGAAATTTGCACAACAGTATTATGCCAGTAACACAATGATGACAGTCAATAAATTCTAAATGTTGCAATTTACATTATTTTTGTGCCTCATGGCCAACCCTTATGTAAAGACTTTTTGTTAAACTCACGGTATATGTCACAGTTTCAAAAACAAAACAATATAAATCATGTATTTATAATAAGTTCCAAACAGGGTAATTTTAAAAATATGCTCTTCATTGAGTTATTACAACCATCGTCGTCCGTCGATCCCTCTGTCTCACGCGTTTTTGGGCTTTCTCTTCTGTTTATTTCTAATGAAACTCGATGGAAAAGGCTATATCAAATGAATAGCAACTGAATTTTGTTTTAATGTTCTGGAAAGTTTCAAAATTTTGGAAATTATCTTCATTTATTCTGACATACAATTACTTAATAGGTTTCAATTTTAGCAGAAGTTTGGTGCTAAAATACAATAATACATTTCTTAATTAGCAATTGTTTCAATGAGTTCCTTAGAAATTTAATAGATGGACCCTTTCTGCTAAAAACAAATGAATGCTAATCATATTTTCCGATTTTGAGGAATTTTTTTGGAATTGTTTCCTCTGTTTTAAGAAAAGCTGGTTTAATTATTTAGGGAATATATAAAAATGCGGCAATTGGATTTTTGGTTGTGTTTAATGAAGAATCTGGCGAACTTTATTTGTGTTTGTTGTAGTACTTACACGTCGGTATATTCTAGATTTACAACACCCATTGACGGTTAACCCTGGCGCGTGGGTGTTCATTGTACATGCTCGGATTGTGTAGGAGGGGGTTGACGTCATGCACCACGGACATGACGCGGCGTATTGATTCACCCTCCCCCCCCTAGGTCTTGAGCTCCTCTTTCGCGCCCTTTCTGATTTAAGTTTTAGCACTTCCTTATGGCTTTTTCTCTTTTATCTCGTCGCAGATCCTGAATGTTTTTACGGCAGTACCAAAGACCTCGGGTAAATACTTTTAAAACTTTATTTCGAGTGCGTTTTAAAGAGCTTACGAAATATTTCAAACGTTCCGTTTAGATTAATAATCTGCCGAAAAAATCGTTATGAATGAATGAACGTAAAACGTTCGAGTAGTTAAATTCTAAAATAAACACGGTACTTCCCCTAAATGATAGCGTTGCATTAGGCGATAATAACAACGTAATTTGGACAAATTACTACTTCAAATTAAGCTGTTATTGCCGTCATTTGCATAGAATCGTCAATGAATTGAGATAAGGCCAATGACTGACGTGCAACATTTTTACGTGATGCAACTATCTGCACAATAAATATAAAATTGGGCAACGATAAAATCGTTATAGTTATTACGCAATGATGCATTAATTCGCGTAGTTGGGGATATATTTAAACATTTCATAATTTAAATTTTGTTACATCTGCGTGAACTGTGTAATATCATTTTTATAATATACAGGGTAAAGAAAAAGTAACGCAATATCACTATACCTCTTTTATTGTCGACTTTTAGAAAAAATATTTTTAACAAAAGTTGTTAGATGGTAAGTACTCCATATACATGTGGCATTGAATTTGTCTTACGTCGTCACGTGTAAGTACAGGGGCATGCAACTTTACTTTTTTAAATGGGACACCCAGTATATTTTTACATTTTTGGATGCAGAATAAAAAACTACCTTCAGAAATATTAACATATTTTTTTTGTTCATAAGAAATAAATGCAAAAAATAAAAAAAATCGTCCGATAACGCAAAATCGTATATCTTTGGTTTGAAATTTTATTGAGACTACAAAAAAATATTCAAATTGTGCTTCGTTTACAACTTGGCAGTGATGTAATCGATCCATAAAATATCTTAGAGTGAATTCTGTATCATTTGTGGCGTAATACGATTGATTTCTGCAGCTATTCGTCCTTCTAATTGTAATGTTTCGCATTGCTTTCTTATGAATAAAAAAAATTATGTTAATATTTCTGAAGGTAGTTTTTTTATTCTGCATGCGAAAATTTAAAAATATACTGGGTGTCCCATTTAAAAAAGTAAAGTTGCATGTCCCCGTACTTACACGTGATGACGTAAGACAAATTCAAGGTCACAGGTATATGGAGTACTTACTATCTAACAACTCTTGTTAAAAATATTTTTTCTAAAAGTCGACAATAAAAGAGTTATAGTGATATTGCGTTACTTTTTCCTCACCCTCTATTTTTACAAAAGCTCGGTGTAATTTCTGCCCCGGACTGTATATAATCTTATACAGAGTGTAACACAACAAATGGGTAGCGTTATATATTTTTTCTACGACCTTAGTTTACGACCTCTACGACCTGTGGGCATTTTTTTAACCATATAATTCTTGATTCTGATGAAACGTCTACGGCCTGAGCCTTTTTTAAATTTATATGGCATATAATCCTTGATTTTTAGAAAACGCCAATTTTCGCCGCATTGGCGCTAGTTGTTCACAGTGACAGTTGGATATTTTAGGTTAACTGCCAAGAAAATTAGGTACTTTAAAACAAGTTTAACTTTAAAAATATGGTTTAAAATATGCAAACGTTTGACGGTTCCGCATTTTATTAGACGTACAAATAACAAAAATGTCAAAAGATTATAATTTAAACCACAGTGATGAAGGTTAGTGATTTTTTATTTTTCGGGGGTATTTCGCCACTAATTGCTAAAAATAAGAAGCTAAATAAAAAAAGGCAACATATTGACGTTTTGAAGAAAATTTCTTGTCCATTTTTCTAAAGTAAAACGTTATTAAATGTGTTAAACGAAGTTATAAACAGTTTCAAGGTAGGTGATAGACCTTACGTCGTGTTTCACCAAGCTCCATTCATGCTTCGTTTATTCTCCTAAACTAATCTTTAACTAATGAGTTCGATCGAAATCAGCTCTACGATAAATCGTGGCCGCTGTTCACCTAACCACTCGCTTAATTACTTACTGAGTTACTCAGGCTGCTATGTGTGTTTCTAAAGCTGTCTTTTACTAAAAATTAATAAAATGACGTTTTATTTTCTAGGTGGTTTGGGTATGTATTCTATGCCGGAAAAAGCAAGAACTATTGGGTAAAACAGGCCAGTGGATGTTAGGGGGTACACCGGAAGTTGAACATGGTATGCAGCAGCTTCACCAACAAGCACCTTCTGATAAACGACCAAAATTAGAACGGGCTCATTCGGCTGCGGAAAAAGAAAATCAACCACTTCAGAGATCCGGCAGTGTACTTAGAAGACAGTATTCGGAGCAAGAACCTATTAGGGGACCCTCGTGTGAGCGATACCAACAAGCTTATAACGAAGACGATCCTAGGTATTATCAGGGAGAACTTGAAGGACTTATGCGACAACATCCGCATTTGGTTCCGAGGAGGTACGAATTTTTCTTTCCTTTTCCTTTCTTAATTACTGAAAAATAAATAATAAATAAAGAAATCTAATGATTGATATTTGTAGGTATCCGGATGCGACAGAACCTGAAACTTCACCGATGGACATTCCGCAGCAAAGAATGCCACCGTCAGCTAGCACTAATAAGAAACACAAACGTAGTGGTTCAACAAAAAAACATCAGCCACCACCGCCTCAGCCTCAAATTCAGAGATCGTTTTCTAGTTCGGAAGATGATCTCAGATCGACTCCCGAGTGCGGAAGTGACGAACGCGATAGTGAAAAAGGTAAGTTTGTATGTATGTGTGCTGCTGGATGTTAATAATATTGTGCGAAATTTGAAAATATTTTTGAGTTATTAAGAGTTGTTGCTCCCATAGTATTAGCTAGAAATAATATAAAACGTATTTATGATTATTTTAAACTGACAGAAATAATGCGGAGGATTTTAAATGGGAATTGGCTTTTGCAAGCCACATTTAATAAACTCACATTTACAGGTAGCCATGATCGAGATAAAATTTCCAATAGATTGAGTCGTCAAGCCATTCTAGATGAGAAAATTAAAAAATTTTTAGCGGTGAGGGTTTTCTCTTGCAGATCATTGGTTGATGTTGTGTCTGCATGGTGGTGTACACGCCGCTCTGTGCACTCTTTATTCCTGCATTTTATATCTTTACTAGTGTTTTAAAAGAGAATGCATATTATAAATTGGAAGAATCTTATTTCGAATATTAAAGATTTTATTTATCGATAAATAACCAACTAGATATTCATGGTGGGTATCTTGGTTATAACTAGGGCCTGGATAACTTTATGTATAAAGTATTGGATATTTTCTAGGTTCATGTAAAGTGTTAGGGTATAAAAGATTCTGCAAAGAATTAAACTTTCGGTTGTAATGGAAATATAAAAATGGCTCGGTTTTACATGCATACAAGCAAAGAAATAATAATAATAACAACAAATTTTGTTCGTATTGGAATTAAAAATCAACGGTCGCAGTTCGCAAGGTCTTCTCTACAACAAACCATTTTAACAAAGATCAAAGTAATTCACAGTAATTAAAGCGTAAACATACTAATGTGCTGTTTTAATAAACAATTTTGAAAAAATTAATTGATGCAAGGAAGAACCCGCACTGTTACTGCTATAAAATCAACTAACTTACCTCTTTTTATAAAAATAAAACAATTTTTGAAACTTACTTAGGAATATTTTAATGAAAATCCAACTACTTTTCGACAAAGTCGTTTTAACAAATAATTATTATGGCCAACCAGGGCACTGCAGCCACATACGTTTTTGATTAATAATCAGATTTCCAGTAGGTATACAAAATCACACCAAAAATGCATTTTGAATTTTACTAAACCAAGGTTTGTTTATTTCAGTAAAAAAAGAATGTAATTTTAGTATTTCATTTGTTTTTAAAACAAGCAAACAAGTGCACCACATTTATTCTTTGCTCACACATTTGCTCATAAATGCCAAAGTTGACCTTAATAATTAAGAGAATGTTTGTAGTTTTTACAATTTTTGAACAAATTAATTCCTTCAGGTATTTTAATTCAGATCACTTAAATTAACGGTAGTAATGAAATCTCGAATAAAGTAAACGAAAAACTTAACCTCAAAGGTTGGTAGTTGGTATTTTCAAATAAACATTTCTACGTAACTATCTGGGCCTTAGTTGTAACGATGTTTAGGGGGAAATGGTGATTGGGCACCGTTGAGCCACTACATTGTAGCACCACAACACCGGCCTCTACAAGATGTGACCGCAGACAATCGCTGTTTTACGGAAAGGAGAAAGAAGACTGTACGTTTTGATCAACACGAAGCTTGGGATAGGCAAGGTTCTCAGGATTCTCACCGTGATTCAGGCATAGATACTTCTTCCACGTTTACTTCTAGCGAAGATTCGACCCGTGGGGATGGGCCAAAGGTGCTTACTTACGACCTTGTTTATTATTTTTTTTTAGAGTAGTATCGATAGAAAGTAGAATTGTATATAAATTCTACTCTTATGTAAATTTTTGAGGAATAATTATACGTAAAAATATAATGACCATCGTAAGTAGACTTATTTTACAAAATTTTCTAAATCTTTTTTACTCCCCTGTTAACTATTTAACTATGCATGCTGTAAATAAATGTAATTAATAACTCCTGTTATTATAATTTTTTGCTAAAACTTTTAACTGCCTGCATGGCTTTTTGGTATGTTGATGTTCTCTCTTCTTCTAAATTTATATTGATTTTTAATAAACGATGATTGTCAGGTTTCTACTTTTAAATATAGCGGCCAGATTCATTAAAGAAGTTTAACTTAAATGTGAAAACATTTAGACTCCTTTATTGAACCGGACCGTGTGTGATTTTTAGTAAATGTTCTTGTGTAGTTTCTTATCCTTGAAATTCTTCAACAACTAACTTCTATTTTTACACAGAAAACTTTACTTGACCCTTAAATTACATCGAATATTGATTTTATGATTTTATTAATAGTTTGTTTTTCATCTTATTTTTTGGCAAGTTCTGATGTTTGTGAAAAATTTAGCAGTTCTCATATTGTTAGATTGAGATTACCATTTATGTTATACATCCCCTTACGCATACGAATTTGGCATTGTACCAAATCTTCCGATATTGTTGGCAGTTACACAATATCCGTTTGTTGAGTGCACCACTGCTCTGCCACATACAACTAAATTTATTACTGCAGTTCCCCGAAAAAAACTAATAATTTATCATTCTGACATTTGAATACACAGTAGCTATCCTAACTGTTAATCAATAGATAACTGATTTTTAATAAACCAGTCGAAAGTTTACAAAAATTTAAATTTCCAATAGCATCCCTTGTCATGGCAAGTTTCGTCCGATGGTACAAGAATGATAGGACACATGATTCTAAGAAGGGGAACTCGAGAAGCGACAGGATCAAGCGCCGCTATTTTAGGGCTTAAAGTAGTGGGTGGAAAAATTCTAGAAAGTGGTCAAAAAGGGGCTGTGATTGAAAAAGTGAAAAAAGGAAGCATCGCCGATCTTGAAGGACAACTTCGATCAGGTTAGTTTAGTTTAGTTTAGATACGGAGTTTATATATAAAAATAATTGTTTTAGGTGACGAAGTTATAGAATGGAACGGTCGTCTACTTCAGGGCAAGAGTTATCAAGAAGTATCGGACATAATAGCGGAAAGCAAACACGAAGCGAATGTTGAATTAATAGTGTCTAGAAGTATGGGCAGTCGAAGAGCTGCTCAGGCTACGTGGAGGCAATCAGTTGCTCATAGAGGTATGAGAAAAATTTATCACAAAAGAAGGTGATGATGACACGCTTAAAATTCGGTCAGCAATACTTTGTTATAAATCTTTCGTTCACTTTTCTTATTTTATAATGCACATGTTTACTCCTATTTTAACACTAGAGCACTTATACATTAGCACATTTAACACTAAATTATGTTTTTCTCAGTGTCATTCTTAGCTTATTTTTAAAAAATCTAGTAATAGTAGTTTCATTATTGGCTTTAAATGTATGTATGTGTGTCTGTTTAATGAATGTGTCACAACATTAATCATAATTATTTGTTTATACCTAATGTATTCGTACTTATTTCATATGGGAGCAACAACTTCTGTCTGCGTCTAGTGTTAAAATACGGACCAACTAATTTTGCACAGCAACGACAACCCTTTTTCTTCTGTACACTAAATGTAACTTCCCTAAATAGGTCAAGGTGGAATCCAGTGGAGCGGAGGGGAACCTTACGAACGACCTCACGTTTTAGTGACATCTCCGGGAAGTCCAGAGAGACCACGTGCTGCCCCTCCTATGGCGCCTAGCGTAGGAGGTCGAATTCAACTTCGCCTTACATTCGAACCTGCAACCTTACAACTGTTAGTAACGGTTGTATGCGCTGCCGGTTTAATTCCACGATCACCGAATCAACCTAGAAATCCTTATTGTAAGCTCTTCCTACTGCCTGATAGATCTGAAAAATCTAAACGAAGAACTAGAACGCTTGCTGGTAAGCTGTGATTGAATAAAATTCCTTTACGAAATTTAGACGGTTAATTTTAAGGCACAACAGACCCGATGTGGAATCAAACTTTTGTTTACTCTGGACTGAGACGAGCCGATTTACGTCACAGGGCTTTAGAAATAACTGTTTGGGATTATGTTCGTTACGGTGCAAACGATTTTCTTGGTGAAACTGTGATTGAATTGTGGCCTCTGGACGAACAACCGATGTGGAGAACGCTTGGGCCACACGAAGACGTTGCACTTACGCCCAGCGAGCATTTATCACCTCCTAGCACCGGTTCTAGATTTTCCGATTCGGATACACCTTCAGAATGTGAAATTGATGGGGGAAGAGAAAGAAGGGGAGCTGATGGCGCTAGTGTAAGTAGCGTTGGAAGTTCAACTAGTCCCCCTAGAGAATCCGAAAGGAGATCTAGAAGGGACCAAGAATCTACGCAGCAGTATGGTGGTTATAGGAGGGTAAGCATTTGTTCTCTTACTGATACGACGATTCAAGAGAGCCTTTTTTATTGTGGTGTGTGGCAGCCGATCAAGGTCCTACAATGAGTTTTTGGAATGCATCAAGTAGAAAATTAGTGTTATTTTAATCAGAGTTGATTAAATTCGTAAAACTTTAGTCAAGTCTGATGTAAATTAATAGATGAAAAAATTTAATAAAATGCATTAATGTTGCAGAGTGGAATGGCAGGTCAGAGGTCACATTCAGCGGCACCGTGCGAGTCACCAAGTGTTCATATGTCTCGTTCTCGTTCAAAATCACCTCGACGTTCTACAACGGATCACAGGTCTCTTTCGCCTCCAGATGTGAGAATTCCCGATTATCAATCGACATCCTATACGGTGCCTCGATTTCAGTCTCGTTCTGCTACCGCTACACCTACAGGTTCGCCGAAGAAGAGGCAACTTCCTCAAGTGCCCCATGCCTTAGCTAGAGCCCTTCAGGAGAGGGTGGCGCAAGACTTAGAAGAACGAGCCAATAGACAACGTATGCGATATGTACATACGTATAGAAGTACAGGTTCTAGTTGGGAAAGAAGATACAGTGGACTTAGTGACAGTGACTTAGCTAATCATTCACGTACTCGAAGGCCAGTTTCGCCTGAACGAGATAGGGACCCTTTAGGATTGGTAGACTTTGATAGTGATATGGAATCAGTTGCTTCCGTTACTAGTAGTGCTTTTTCAACCCAATCTGAACGTCCAAGGGGAACTAGATTACCAGGGTAAGTAAAAAATAAGTTCACTGTTATTATGTAAATCATAAATCACACATTTTTGTATAAACGTATAATAAATCCGAGCGATTATCAATGTGCTTGTATGTTTTAAGCACAGTTAATACTCGCTGTATAATGAAAGTTATCAAGTTTAAGGGCTATTGCGCACGGGCAATTTTTTTATCGCGGAATTAGAAAAGTGATCTCACAACAATAAGTGTTTTCACGCATGGGCAACGAAAAGTCATCACTATTTTCATCAATATAAAGATGAATTTCGATAAAATAGCTTGTATTGGTGCACTAATTACAAGAAAGCTGCAAATGTTTGCGGATACATCCATATGTACGTTAATAAAAGGTTATTAATAATACATTTTATAAAAAGTTTACTCGTTTACCGAACGATCCTTCTTCGAATGAATTGTGATAGGATATTTCAAGACGAACACTAAGGTAAGAATAAAATTAACTAATATTCTTTTTCTTCTTTCTCTTTTACCCTCGTATACCTTTTACGGTGTTGAGGGAACTAATGTAATTATCTTTTGTGAAATTACATATTTTAAATTTAAATCAATGTTTATTTTGAATATCTAGGAGTAGCTGTAAACGACAAAAACGATAGAAGCTCTGAGATAAACGAAAGAACGAAAGCAGGAAATAGAGCATACTGGAAATACCAAAAGTTATTAAGAGACAAACAGCTTAGCAAAGAAACTAAAATAAAAATCTATAAAGCGGCAATTAGACCAGTTATAACATACGGAGCAGAGAAAGATGGAGAAAAGCTAAGGGTGCTAGAAAGAAAACTCCTAAGGAAAATATTTGGTCCAAAACAAGTCCAAGGAGAATCTGCCCCACTTATGAATCATGAAATCAGAAACCTAATGGACGGAGAAGATATATTGTCAAGTATGTAAAAGCCCAAAGGTTAAAGTGGTTCGGACATATCCAGAGAAGAGCCCCCGATGCTATCAGAACTAAAATAACAAACTGGAAACCCATGGGAACCCGACCAAGAGGAAGACCAAAGACCAGATGGCAAGACCAGATAACTGAAGACATCAGAACCATAGGAATCGAAAACTGGAGAAGAAAAGTCATGGACAGGAAACCATGGAACAAATTAACAAATGAAGCAAAGACACACAACAACCTTAATTAATTGATTAATAAAGGAAACTAAAACAAGGAACAAGCGGACCGATCCCCCGCGACAAACAACAGATCAAAAGAGCTATAGATATAGGGTTGTTAACCCTATCCCCAACCCTCCTTTGCCTGGGCTTGGGAGCAGCAAGTTGCCGCAATACAACCGTCACACCTCGGCAGAGTTTCCAGGATCGTACACAAAATTAAAATATACCATGTTTGCTTTTGTATTACTGTAATTATGGTATGCTTGGCAATGCTGACTAATCGTCCGTACGTTGTCACATGCTAATTCCGCACTATGACAACTTATAGGGGACGGCTCACGGCTAACAAGCAGTCGAAGAAGGGGGGTTCGAAAAGCTAAACCCTTCAAATAGGGGAGGTCGTAATCGGGAGGATAATGGGTGCCACTGCGGAAATCACCCAAGATGGTCTCGAGGAACGTACTGCAGATTGTTTCTTCGGGCTCGAAGGATGTTGGGGGTGGTTGCACGCTACTGCTGGATGTACTTACCCTTACTTACTGCAATGAAACACTGGTACTGGTAGCCAGGCTTACAAAGCTATACAAAATTATTTGAAGTAAACACAAAACGCAATTAAAAGGCAAGAATGAATTAACAATGAGATTTAATGAATGCAAGTAATATTCAAAATAGGACACAAAATGAATCTCACTGATTTGTTATATCTAATTGTAATAATACTATGCGAAACATTTGTATACATTGATTCGGGCTTATATTAGTTTACTGTTGCCTGTGCATACTAAATAAATAAATAAATAAATAAAGTTCTATCTTAAATGAAATGAAAAAGGTGATTGAGGGATACCACAGTTACTTAAGTTTCGCAAGTATAATTAACAGCTAGGCTCCCTTAATCGCAATCAAATGTATGGCAATGACAAAACTTAAACTAAAAATCTGGTTACAAATGATTTTCACGCATGCAACATAAAATAAGCAATCATCGCGATAGTTCGCACTGTTTCTGAATTATTAACGCTAAAGCAAAAGGTAATACACACTAGTTGAAGATTTAAACACTTCGCCGAACAAATTAACCAAAGAAGAATGCTTGATGTACTTGGATTACCAACAAAATTAACTGATGCCTGTTTACGAGTAATTGATAATATACGGTACTGAATTAGGGTTGAGTTGGTACACTCACAACCGGCAAGTAAAAGGGACAGCCTTAAATTTTGTTACCTGGGAAAAAGGACTTTGTTCAGGGACGAGGACGACAGGCCGACAAACACGGCATTTTACTACCAAAGCCGGAACGATAATTTGCACAACCACTAGGTGTTAAAGCTGAGCTGGCTAAACTCTGATGTGCCTTGCTACTTTTCCGCAAAGCAAAGGATGTTAGAAGAAGATAGAAAACGCGCCTTTTTGCGCGGGGTAGGGGAACCTTGAATGACTCTACTAGCGTTGCGTCGTGATCGGGTCTGTGCTTCCCCGAATTCTTAACAAAGACATCAAACGAACAAATATTAGATCACCATATTTGGCCATTGTATTTGGGACTTCTCTGAATTATTGCGCAGCTAAAAAGGGATGTGCTAAATTGGCACTATTCCCGCAGATTTTGCAAGCTTCAGGGCCGGCTTAAACTTTAAACAACAGGGCCGTATTATACTAAATTTACGCAAAATTTCAAAAGCCGTGACAACGTGCACATGCATTTTATTTCGTAGAGGGATAATTGCAGTTCTTGCAAAATAGGTCTAAAAATAATTTTTTAATCGTCGTAATTTTATAATCATCCATGTGATCACACTCATTTGGGCGATAAAAAATTGCCTGAAAAATATAGCCCGTGCATGTTAGGCCTAAGAAATTGTTTTAAGACTTCAGAAAATAGCCAATAAACATTTACAGTGGGATTATGAAATACCAGTTGTGTTGGCTTTTTTGCAAATTGATTGGCACAACTTGCCTGGTTAATTTAACAATGTTATGTAATGATTGACAAAGATTTAGAAAGTAAAATAACGAATTTTTTTACTGAAAAAAAAATCCGGAAGTTTAGGATTTTGCGTTATTTTGTATACATAAACTTCTGTTTGTTTATCACATTCAAATGCACTGGCATTTTAGTGCCAACTAAAACAGTGCTTTTTGATCATTGTGTATTAAAAGTCCCAAACAAAACATCATAAATGTTATTACAAACTAATATATTTTTTGTAGTTATGACAGCGAAATTGTGGATCATTCCCTTTACTGTAATGATTGTCTTCAGCAAAGAACTGCTAATTTTACCTTTTGCTGTAATTCTTGCTTTGGCCAAGCTTATGAACAACATCAACTCAATAATTTTCACAGAAATTGTAGTGTAAATAAATGTAGCTACCCCTATTTTGATAATTTAATTACCGAAAAGTTTAAAGATATTCCTGCCGAAGCAGCACCGACCAAGCTAGATTCCCAAAAATACAAACCGCCAAAATTATCCACTAATAATCGTAACTCACTAATACCAAACCGTAAACTTGAACTTGCAGGGCTTTCAAAGTTATATAATTCAACTGATGCTGACTCGTACTTACCTTATTCAATTTATTCAGATGAAAATTATCGGCCCATTTCGCTTTTTAATAATACTGTAGAATTTAAAACAAAAAAAGAATTCAAACCTATTTTTACTTCAGAAAATCGAGCTAAAACCGTTTCGACGTATCCTTTTTTAAAATCTATTATTGACGAAGTGAAATCTGATGTGGCCAGCAGACCCTTGCATTATATGAATTCACAGGAAGCTTATCAGACAGGTACAGAAACTAGGGACCGTATTTTAGATAGTGAAAATTCAGACCAGTCGAGTATATGTTCTAATGTTATTGAAGAATCGAATGAAACCTTGATAAGAACGGACAACAATGTAACTACAAGTAATAATGCCGACAGTGATAATGACGACAAAATTTCAAATATATTCAAACGCGTAGGGAAAGTTAGGTTTGCTTGTACCGATTCCTCAGATAACATTTCCACCGCTAGTGCGAGTAGTATTACAGCTAGTGTTTCCCTTGCTAACAGCACCGAATACAGCGGAACGACAAACGAACGTTACGTATACTCAAGACATCGAGAAGCGCCTCCTAGAACTTCTAGAGATCACCAGGAACAAGACTTAAGAGATCCGGTGGAACAACAACATCACCATCATCACCATCACCACCACCATAGGGAAGGAAGTCAAAAACGAGGTCAATTTACTAGAAGTTTGTCGAATACCGAACCTCCTGTAGATGAAAAAACTGGTGAGTTAAATGTTATTATTTTGTTGATTTTATCGAAATTTATCAGGTTTCCGATTAAATGATATTTTTAATCGCCGATGTAGAATTACAAAGTAAATATTATAAAGATTATCAACAACTTTGTTTTAGATGGTAGTTTAAGTGATACAGCAGTTGGTCAGTTGCATGGTTTAGAAGTTCCTCAAAAAGAAACGATTAGAAAAGACGGCCATAGAGAAAGAGACCGTGATCGTTCGAATCAGTTTATGGGACTTGGTAAAAAGAGTAATTCAACCAGTCAGTTATCAGCTACAGGTAAGGACATTCAATCTTTATCATCCAATAAATCAATTTAAAAAAAAATCGATGTAAAAAAATAAATGTAACGTTTTCATATGTTTACCAGTTTTCTATAGAATCAATTAAAACATCAGTTAGACTAGACGGTATTTAAAAATAAAAACAGTTAACGTGTTATGCTCTTCCCTTAAATTCAACCACATCTCCATATAATTAACTCTCCACTGAGCAAGATAGATTTTTAAGGTCGGAAACGAAGGATGGGCTTCGGACGAAGAGGAAAGACTTCGTTTACTGTACATCGATCGGAAGAAGTTTTACCTGGTGATGTTAGACTTTCAAAGCAAGGTTCTTCAGCTTCAAGTGACGGAGAAGGATCTGCAGACGGGGACAGGTCGGCATCCATGCATTCTGTAGAAATTTTCCTTCTTCCTTTAGAATACTATCCTTTATTCCTTCCTTAAGAGCAAACACGGAGATAGGTACATAGAGAGATTAAAGCACTTGCAATTAGTATTCGCTTTTTATAACCAAAAGTAAAATTCAGGAGAGACATAACAGACTAAATCAAATATTAAGTTTATAAACCACATAATTTACATCTTCAGAAAGCAGATTTAAAGGAGCAAATAAAACGTATCTTCCAAATCGTTGCTTAACATATTGAAAAACTGTATTTTAGTCGTATTCTGTTGTTTCACTTATTACCAAACTAAATTATTTTTAATCGTACATTTTGCATTAAGTATCGTATCTTGTTCCTTATCATTTGTAAGCATGAGGGTTATTCGATGTAATAACTTTACATCCTTTTTAAATTCTGTATTTCATCGTTTACGATAAGTAGAAACTGTAGAACTGTTGTAACTCTTATGATTGTGGTTGATCTATACAAGACGTCCCATTTCTTGAACGTTATATGGGTTACTTTTTATTTGTAAAGATAAAGTGGTGGTTAAACAGGCAAAGTAGTGGCGTTTTATGAGGAATCTACGCTGTGAACAAATTTGATATATGAAGTGTTTCAAATATTTTTTGAATAGTGGTTTACGTAGATTAAGGTAGACTAAATGGGTTCTTGATAACTGTCATTTTCGAGTAATTGGCCAACGTATTTTTTAAAATGGAAACTATCTGTCGGTTAGTGATGTCGTTGAAACGCTTTTTTTTCTCTTTCCGCTGATGTGACTTAAGTTATATAGTCTAATTTGAAAAAAATTGGGAAATAATGATTTTTGTGTTTCTTAAGACAGCCATGAAACAAAACACAAACCAAAAAGGTTGTCCCAGAAAAATCACTTCTCTTGATTCAATTTCATAAAGGTGCGTATACACGAGCACGCCGTGCCTGCGAACACGCGCCGCGCATCCATCTGCAACGAGCAATTCCTTTGTGTTCGCGTCAAAATCCGACAGAAAATGGTTTGTTGCTCGCTGTTGCAGTATCGGCTTAGCGCATGTTAGCAGTCCCGTCCACATGAACAAACAGTATGTTCGTTTGGCAGCAGTCTCACTGCAGCCACTACCACCCACTGTCATCAACCACCACCAACTAAAATAATCCCGTGCAGTCCCACTGACGCAAGTATTGACCACCAGTATTAGTTAAAATTTTTAATTTCGCGCCAGTTTTATGTTTATCCGGTTTATCTGTTGCCACCTTAGCAAGCTTAGCACTGTTATTATTATTTCCTATATTCCTATTAAATTAGGTTATGTCCATTGGTTTGTGTCGGTGTTTATTTACTATTACGTAGTGATTAATAAATAATAAACCGAATTATTGGATAATATGTCATCGTCAGACGATTCATCAGATAGCGATGAAGTTGTAACCATGTACTGAACAGGAAATGCAAATTTTTAGTTGTCATAAAGTCCACTGGCGCTTGCGCATTTCATCTACCGTTAACCACCAACCATTAAAATTCGAACATGTTGGAAATTGCAAACTGGTGGTCACCGTTTTATGGCAGTGGATGGCTAGCAGTGGCTTAGTGAGACCAGCGCCATTGTTTAATGCATGTTTAAATTTTAGTTGATGGCTGTGGGTGATTGATGGTGGCTCAGTGAGACTGCTGCCTTTCATGTTGCATTACAGGTTCGGCGCGCTCGTGTATACGCACCTTTAGCTCCTATTTTTATATTAAATATGTAACTTATGATACGTGGTTGAAAAGAGAAAAGAATTACGATTCATCTAGGTCACATCCAATTATGGTTTTCATTTAAAAAAAAAAAAAAACAGCTTTGGCCCTTTACTCAGAAATGATAACAGTTATAAAAAAACAATTTAGCCTAAACTATTTCGC
The DNA here is from genome assembly GCA_963082815.1 of Melanotus villosus. NCBI lineage: Eukaryota > Metazoa > Arthropoda > Insecta > Coleoptera > Elateridae > Melanotus > Melanotus villosus. The sequence goes on from OY720420.1 coordinate 81,075,938, forward strand.
GTAAAAAACTATTTGAATTTTAAAAATCAGTAATCTAACTTACTTTTTTCGTCGATAACTCTGTAACTGCACCTCGTAAATCAAATTTGTTTCCACCATTGAATAACTACACTTTTGCTTATTCCAGGGCCACGCCAAGCCTTTCCCGCGCCTTCGGGCAAGTCACTGTTTTGCCTCCCCGCCCGGTGATTTTCAATTCCAAAGTAAATATTGTTATTTTGCAAAATTTTGCAGAGAAGCTGTAAATATTGAGTAAATTTTACACGGATTTTATTACTAAGAAATAAACACTGGACATTGTTTATTGAGTACATATTTTAAAGAGCACTAACAATTACAAAAAATGTAGGTTAATTATGGGGGAAAAAGCGATTTGCGAGAAAGCAATCGCTGCACTTTACATCGAACGAGTTTTTTTATATACAAAAAAGTAAAAATATATGTTACAATCATAGGCAGTCAAAGCCAAGGGCGCCTTACGGCGCCCTTAGCAGCATTGCGCCGGCGGGCACACCGCCCGACCTCGCCCTTATGAGGGTACGTTAAGTTAGGGGTCCTGGTTTTCATACAAACACCTTTAATAATCGTCGACCTTCTTCTCCTTATTTGATGGGTCAGTCAGCCTCCTACCCAGCATACATGCTAAGAGGGCTCACAGAACTCGTTTTTATGAGTTACTAACTTTGACCATAAAGGCCAACGCGCACTTAACCACGCCACGGCGCGCCACGCCGGACGGCATTTTTTAAATTACATTAGTTGTTATGGAATAACGCGCCGTGGCGTGGCGTGGATAAGTGCGCGTTATTCCATAACAACCAATGTAATTTAAAATTGCCGTCCGGCGTGGCGCGCCGTGGCGTGGCTAAGTGCGCGTTGGCCTTAAGAGGAAGAAGAAGGCTTTGCTTATTTAACCGTTTCTCTATCTTTACAAATAAACCCATACCTACAGCATTCAAGAACAAGGGCACCCTGTTTAGAAATAAATCGGTAGATAATGATAATAACATGTATAACTGTTGCTTAAAACTTTTCTAGTACTGACAATTTGTTGTTTAAATTGTGTTGGTAGATAACATTGAGTGTTTCTTCATTATTTGTAAGGTAAAATGGTAATCTGTAGGTATGAAAGGTTTTATTTATTAAATCGTAATAACCAACCAAATTTTATTTCAAAATTAGGTAAAACTAAGTTTAAATTCGTTGTAAAAATTATTTTCAGTTCATGATACAAGATTATTGTTTCAACACATTCAGAAAGTGTTTTTTGTTTGTATTAAATATTGTTTGACTGTTCTGTCTCTTCTGTTTCTAACAGTGTTATTTACGAAGTCATCGTTACTGTTACACAAAAATTAAATTGGTAACAAATGCAATACGATTGTGTAATTAAATTTGATCGATTGGTGGTTGGTTTAAATAAAGGAAGTTGTATAATTATGAATACTGTTTAGTATATATATTTGCAAGCGTGTAGAATTGCATAAGTAGACTAGTTAGTACTGTTGGCCATTAGATATGGCTCTGCTTGTCCAGTTAGCGTTCGTAGTATTAGATCGGTTTTGCTTGCTGCTAACGATGTTTGTGCTAGTATACTTGTGCTGCTCCTTGTCATTACTGTACAGTTTGCGAGAATTTCGTTTGAAGTTGATGATACATAAATTCTCGCATGTTAACCCTTACAGCATCGGAGAAGATACTAACAAGACTTCGACATATTATTATTTTTATAAAAACGTGAATATCAAATAATAAGCGAAAACTGTCTGATTCTAATCATAAACGAGTATCACTGTTTCTGTAGTTAGGCCATATATAAAACTGGAAAAATGTGAGCACTAAAATGCATTGCGAACACAACAGTACATCACAGATCATCCATAATACAATAATGTTTGGAGGAGATTTTAACATCTCTTTTCTGTTTTGATATTTGCAAAAAAATAAAACGTAATTGGTGCAATTGCTTAGCAGATTAGTTAAATTGCTAAATTCATCGTATTTTGTAACTTCAGACAGCGGATACAGTAGAAACCGCGTATCACGAAGTAGCAACATACAGCGCTCACAAGAAGTGGTTCCTTTGACAACCCGTGACGCCAGCCAAAGGGCTTCTAGCTTAAACTCCATCTCTAGCTCCGAGGGATCTTCGTAAGTAGTTTTGTGTGTGTGTGTGTGTGAGAAATGCTGTTGGCTGCTTGTGCTGCATTTATAATTGTTGTCGCTTTACTGCCCGTATAATTAGCTACGCATAATCTAACGCAATGTGTAAATTTATATTACTTCTGTGAAAACAGATTTTAACTTGGCTTTACAACGATTTTCTAAATTATCTACAAGCTTTGCTTGTTTATACATTTATTTTGTTGTTGGAACAAATAAGATTATGGGGCAGTTTAGCTATATTTTTATTTGAGTTATTTACACGCAGTATTTTTATTTCATATTTTTTAATTTAAAATGCATGTTTAGCTCAATAGGAATGGTTCCAGCGGACTTGAAGCCCGCGGAAAATTATTCGTGCAACTAACTTTATTCAAACGTCTGAGGTACCGAAAGCTTTATATATAAAAGATGCACTGCCGCTTACTTTTATTCACAATTTTTTATGTTACGCCAAGCAGAAGCTTGCATTTTAATTCATTTTACCTTTGTATCCTGGAATGGTACGTATATTTAAACCGTATACTTATAAATAAATGAAGTAAATATACGAAATAAATCTGAAGGTTTCTGAAAATCGACGTTAAAATAAACATATTTAAATTATACACGTTTTTAAACAAGAGTAACTTAAGTATTTAATTTTCTGCTTAGGCTGAGATTTCACTTGGTTTGTAAATACCTATTCTAAGCATGAGAAATAAAGCATGGTACACAGAAAACCGTTAAATGGCACGGTACAATAACTTAACACACCCACCTACACTTAGTAGCTGTAGTTTTTGCCCAATATTTCTATTTCTCTCTATGTACAACTCTGTGTTGTTCTCTGTACTCAGTTCTTTGGATCTCCAATCTAGAAGTTCCATAAAATTTTTATTTATAATGTTTGTTGGGAAGCAGTTTTAAATAGAGATAGTTTTCTCGTAGAATTTTCGTGTAGATAGAGGTTTTTTTAAATAGAATCTTTTCTACTTTTAGCGATAAGTATGCTACCCAACTTACATATACTAAGATTATTGGTATTTGAAAATAGTGGACGATAAAAGTACATGTTTTTAAAATCATCCAGATGGTCGCCCTCTCTACGCATGACCGGAGAAAGCGGCCAACTTGCAGATTTCATAGATGGCCTGGGACCGGGACAATTAGTCGGTCGCCAGGTTCTAGGCGCCCCTGCCCTGGGTGACATTCAGTTATCCTTGTGCTATCAAAAGGGATTCCTTGAAGTTGAAGTTATCCGAGCGAGAGGTCTTCAAGCCAGACCTGGTTCTAAAGTTTTACCAGGTATGATTTTTTTAGCGTTTTAGTACTGACCTTTAATAATTTATTTCTAGCGCCTTATGTGAAAGTGTATTTGGTTAACGGCAAAAAATGTATAGCAAAAGCAAAGACTTCGACTGCACGTAGAACGTTGGACCCTCTGTACCAACAACAACTAGCATTTAGAGAACCTTTTCAAGGCTGTGTTCTTCAGGTAAATTTATTTATTAACTTTTAAATGCTCACAAGCGGTATATAAGGTCTGATAATAAAGTTTTAGAATAATTTTGTTTCCGTTTGCACTCTAAACTATTACATCACATCACTGCATAGCAATGCAAACGATAAACATTGTTCCGGATGGACCTTTTTGAAGAGATATCTCTTTAACTATTACACCAAGGCAAAAAGTAATAAAAGAGTCTTCTCTTGGGCCACTGAAATTTAAAATTGTCCTTTATTTTTGAGTTTTTCAAAAATTCATTTTGGAGTTATGACTTTTGATTGTAGAGATAGAAACAACAAGTAAAAAATTTGTAAGGCCAAATAGAATTTTAATTTGTTGAAGTTTTGCATGATAACATAAATCTATGTTTTTTAACTAGCAACCGGAGTGTTAGCTTTTTTTTTATGGATTAACACACATTTTTAGTTAGTTTCTGAAAGGAATCCTGCGATGGATGAAGCCGAGGCTGAAATGTGCATGTTCAGCCTCAACAGGAATACTTCGAAGGCGATGTTATTCTCCAAACTTTATTATCAGATCTCACAATCAGTAGTAATACCTGTCATTTAATATTTAAATTACAGCCAAAAGTTATTGGAATTAATTAATTTATTGCATAGATATTTTAGTTAATTTATAGTAAAGGTGTAAAGTGTATAATTTTTTGCAGGTCACTGTATGGGGAGATTATGGTCGAATTGAAGGCAAGAAAGTGTTCATGGGCGTTGCCCAAATTATGTTAGACGACTTAAACCTGAGTAATATCGTGATAGGATGGTACAAACTATTCGGAACGACGTCCCTGGTTAGTGGACCTCCCTCCCTAGGTCTCTCTCGCCGCAGTTCCATGGCTAGTCTAGATTCCCTCAAACTGTAACCCTAACACCTTCTCATTTCGTTTCATGCTATTTTTGTTTAGGTGTGCAAGAAAATATTACGTTATCGAGCTAGTGCATGTTTCGTTAAATAGAATTTGTCGCATATAAACGTAATATTTTATATCTAGCACACCGTCATATCGCATCACGTTACTGCCCTATAGACAACGTGTAGACGCCGACCGTCGGCCCACCAGTCACATAGGTATGAACCTCTCACTTCACGTATTTGTTTTATTCCTCTCATTCATAATATATTTGCGGTTATGTTGATTTTCGTTTTAACTTGTGCTGTTATGTAAGTAAATATTTATTGCTAACAAATGCACCAAACGCATCGGCATATTTTATTGTTACGCCATAGTTATTTTCTTCATGTCGTACCATTTTCCTCATTTTACAGTTTAATCCAGCTTTTGCATGCTTCTTCATTTAAGGTATATTTTAGTAATAATATTAAGTGACTGCGAAACGTTTGTAAAAAAAAAACATGCATGTGCTTTGCATTAGGTATAAATAAAAGGCTCGATCTTTTGTCTTCGTTTGAAATTTTTTGTAAAGGTCTACCAAAAAAAATTTCTTAGGGTCTTTTCATACTTGCAGTTGTTAGCACTGTTATGGTTGTGACACGGTTAGATTTCCGTTAATATAAATGTTGTGGCACGGCTGTATGTGTGGTTAAGTTTACTGCCGGCGGAAAAATATGGCATAACCATATCAGTGCCCACAATCATTGCTGCATAAGTACAGTATTTTTCATCTAGCATTTGGGTTGTGACGTCAACAAGCTCCGCCCAAAAACTGTATGGGTAGACACGCGTTCGTGCGCAGTAGGTAATGGAAACTTAGTTTAGAAAGAGATGAAGTATAGTTGGATTGTGAATTTATAAGCAGCGCGTTAACGTCACAACCCAAATCCTAAGTAAAAAATACTGCATAATGATTTTTGTAGAAACAATAAGTAATTTATATTTTAGATTATGCAATGAATTGTTGTCATAACTGCCATATAAGTTACATTAATTTCAAAATGGTATTTATATTCAATAACGATTTCTGTATGCTGCGATTGGTATGAGAAACAACTAACAAACTGTGTTTTTAATTATGTAAAGACAAACCTTACTTTTTTATTTTATAGAAAAGATCATACAAGTATCAAGAGATCCAAATTAAAGTCATCCTCAGATGGCTATGGAATTAAAAGTCATGTTTTAGCTTGATTGAGCAAATATCATGTTGACAGGATATAACAAATTTCTGTCATGTATTGCCCTTTATGTAATTTATACCCTTCGGATACAATTTAAGATCATTCTTCACAATCAAGTGCAGCGACTCACAGTTAACATAAGCTCGGCGATCATATTTCTCTGTGAGTGTTGTCTATTGCATCTTATTCGACTTCTAATAATGTTACGAAACCCGGGAGTGTTTACAGTACATCCACTTCTGGGCATGTCAGAAGTAGTCAAGTAGTTCCCAATTCCTGATATTGCTTGATAACATGCCAAACCCTTTTTTTACGAGGGTCATTCAAATATAAACCGGACTTTTGATCTCTGGGCTAGGGAAGAGCTGCGAGAAGGCTGTGGCTGTAGTGGTAGTTAGGTGGGGATGTACACTACTAGCCAAAAGTTTGGATGCACTTACTATTAGTATAAATATTTATTTTTACTAGGAGCCCTACAAGTCTGTAATTAACAAGTTATTTCATAATAAACTATAAAACGTCAGAAAGCTCCCGGTTCTATAACATAAAATTTAAAAATACACCAACTAAACCTGTTAAAGTAAATATTCACTGTTTTCTCGGTAACTAATTGAGCTGCAAACGTCTTTATCTTCAATTTTGTCTTTGTTGCTGAGGCACATGCGCGCACGCGACATCAGTGTGAATCGTCAATGCTACTGGGCATGCGCACGCCCATGCCATGGCAACAAATTTCTGTTTGATATTGTTTTAAGAAAAAAAGTTGATTTGTTTCAAACTGCCCAGGCAAAAATGGGAAGAAGTAGAGAATTGAGCACTGAAAAACGAAGTGCTTCAAGTATTATTACGCTGCGTTATAAAGGCCTATCATAGAGTAAATGTTTCGCTAAAAAGTGTGCAATCAACTATAGCATGATTCAAAGGTACTAGTACGAGTAGCAATAGTGATCGCCCTCGCACTTGAAGACCAAAAGTAACTAGTTCTCAGAAGGATAAACATATTGGGCCATATTCATAGACAGTATTTAAAGTTAGTAGGGGTTTAGTTAGATATTAAACCAATATAATTTATATATGTTGCTATAGCAATTAGTAACATCTAACTTTAAACATTGTCTATGAATATGACCCATTGTGATAACAAGCAGATGATTAACAGCATCGGATATCCGTGCCGAAATCAACAAAACGCGCTTAAATCCGACATCACTCACGACAGTCAAGAGATGCTGGTTTAAAAGGCTATGTTGCGGTCAAAAAACCATTTCTACGGCCTGTAAAAACCTTTACAATGGGCTCTTCAGCAACGAGACTGGTCACTAGAGTAGTGGAAAAACGTACTTTAGACTGACGAGTCGAAGTACGAAGTACGCATTTTTGTCAGAAAACACAGCTATCAAGATGGCTCCTCAGTGTATTGTGCCCACACTGCAGCATAGGGCTGGCTCCATTATGGTGTGGGGTTGTTTTTCTGGCAAAGGTACTGGAGATTGTATTAAAATAGACTGTATCATGAGGAAAGAGGATTACAAACGGATACTCCAGGTACATGCAGTACCCTCCGGTCTCGGAATCATTGGCCATGGCTTCATGTTGCGCATGTTCTGTCTATCATCCGTGATGAAGCTGTGATGACAACTACAAGTTGCGTGAGCTTCTTTAGAACAAGGAAAAATCAGTAAGCTAATAGAAAGAATGCCACGACTTGTAAAAATGGTCATAAAAGCTAAGGGTGGATTTTTTGATGAGAAGAAAGCTTAAATTACTTTTTGTAAGAAGAGTGTCAAATTTAAGTTACACTTGCTTAATTTCTACTCGTTCAATACTTCCAAGTGATTGATAATTATTTAAAAATGAATTACTTAAATAAATATAATTTTTTGTTGAGAATTCTTGTGTTTCAATGATGTATCCAAACTTTTCGCCGACAGTGTATGAAGGGGAGCCACCCACCGAGTCCTCCCGCAATGACCGTTCCTTCGCTAGTAGCGCTACATCCGGGCTTCATTTTAGCCTTGACCGGAGCTTCCTCCTCACTTTTCCTCTACTCCATGCTCACCCTCTTGTTTTCTGGGGTGTAGTGGTGTACCAACGTCAAAAATACCTCACCTTCTTCCTCAAAGCGATTCAGAAGCCGCTGAGCGATGTTTTTTGAACATTTCTCTGTTCCTCAGTGTGAGGAGACGTGAAACCCACCTCGCCGTCACTTTACGAAATCCCAGGTGTTTCAAAAGAATTGTATGTGGACTCCCACAACTTATGCTAACCTGTGATAGCTTTCATTTTCCACTGCATTACGACAGCTTATGCCAGTCAAACACTTGGGTTCATGACAGCGTGTCATCGCCAAACTGTGCACGAAGTCTGAACACAATTTCAGTCGGTTTGACCCCTTCATTGGTTAAAAATCGGATGATGATGAAGCTCCTGCTCGGGCATAGCGCTACTAGCAAAGGGGGGTTTGGTGGGTGGGTCCCCTCCATACATCCCCACCTAACTACCACTACAGCCACAGCCCTCTCGTCGCTCTTCCCAAGCCCAGAGATCAAAAGTTCGGTTTATATTTGAAGTACCTTCATATTGATGCGAAGATGATGAGCAATTTCAGAATTCAACCAATTTTTACAATGCAATGCAATAATACAATGCTGAAGCATTTCAGGCCTGGAGGCCTATGGCTTATATGGTTTTCTTCCATAGCTTCCTATTATATAGCCGCTCCTCCCAGTTCATTATATTCAGTTCTTGCATGTCTTCTTGTACTCCTTACTCCATAGATTTTTCTTAGAATTTTTCTCTCCCACACTTTCAGCTATTAGAGTGTTCCAACCCACGCCTCACTAGCATGTTATTATTGACCTGATCACTATTTTTCACTTTAATTGAACCAGATACGTTTTTGTTATTTAGTATGTTTTTAAAGACACTTCTTGAAGCTTCTATTTTACTTGAAATGTTGCCACCACAGTTAATTTCAACACCTAAGTATATCGTCGAAGTTTCACTTTTGAATTTATATTCTTTATCTTCACTTCCACTTTTTATCACTAACTGTTCTTCTTGCGCTTCTCTTCCTAACATCATTTATACTTAATCCCACTTCCTTTACTTCCTGTTCCATTCTCTTGATAAGTGTCTTTAACTCTTCTCTTGTCTTTGCCATCAACACCAAGTCATCCGCATAGACGATACATTGATATGATTGTTGTAAACTATTATATCTCGAATTTATTTGACTTTATCTTATAACATTTTCCAAAACTATGTTGAATAAAATTGGGGAAATTGGATTACCTTGCATGAGCCCCATGTTTGTTTTGAAATTTCTTGATAAGCCTTGACTCCTTACTTTAGCCCAGCCCACATATCTGTTAAAGTCATATTTACCAGCTCTGTTTTTTCTTTTTTGAAATTTAAGTTTCCATCATATGCATGTCTGAAATCGATTACTTATCACCGTATTAATTGGGATATTCTTTCTTTTGCATTTATCTTGAATCTGTCTTTATATGAAAATGTTGTCAATCACTGATTTTCCCTTCTTAAAACCGTTTTTATATTGTCCGATTTTTCCCTCTGCTTCATCAAATCAAAACAAAGAAAGTGCAAGAGGTATGGGAGAGAAGAAACAATCAGGAGTCGTATGAGCTTTATAATGAACCAAAACTATCAAAAGTGGTCAAAGCCCAGCGAATTCGATGGATGGGACATATTTCACGGGCAAAAGAAGGAAGAATGCTTAAGGAAATTCTGAATACGCAAGCTATAAATAACAGGGGGAGAGGAAGACCTAGGGTTAGCTGGAAGCGACAAGTTGAGGACGATTTGGAAGCAGCGGAAGTTAGAGGATGGAGAAGAGTGGCAAAAGACAGGACAAAATGGAGAGAAGACTCTTGAACAATAGTTGTACAAGCCTTGGGCCACTGGGCCTGTTGTGCTTCTATATATGTTAATGACTTAAAACTTAAGTGTTGCGAAAGTTGTGGAATGAGAGGATGTATACAGTTATGTTTGAGGGAACCAGGCAGACATTTTGAGCATCTACCCAAATCATAATTCGCCAATCTTTGTGTTTTACTTTTTTTTGTATTCAATGACTATTTGATGGTAAATTTTATTGTGTAGCATGTAGCGAACACAACAAAACATAACCTCAAAACTTTCAGTTACTGTGTCCGCCGGCGCTGGTACGCGCTGTCGCTCTTTAGGGCATCGTCCGAAGGCTAACTGCTAAAAACATCCCAGCTTTAAACATTCTCATTTAGAATAATATTTCTCAAATCTAGATACGACATGACTTAATTTTATGACTTTCTGAGGATGACTTTGTCTTGGATCTCTTGATTTAACATCATTTGTTTTCGAAACTCAATTAAATTAAAGATTGATGATTTCCTGTGGTTTTATTGAAATAAAGTGACCATAAGTAAACTTTTACCCAAGTAATTTGGATCTCTTGATATATACAAGTCCAGTGTGTTTAAATATGTACAGAAGGCAAACGATTTTTCTGAGCTTTTTTACCAGTACTGTCCCGGTTAGTAGGTTTCTAATTTATTGTTTCATTTTTTCAGTGAACCAGGACCTAATGAAGCGAGTAAAGGAAAACAGTTAAGAAATGTTCATATATATAAATAAACAAAAAAACTTTTAGAAGTGTTGGTACCAAAAGTAACTCTATTAAATTAACTTGTTATATTAAGTTTTCGCTTAAAATGTTTTCGACTACATTCCGCAAATATTTGTAAAGATATACCTAAGACTATATCCTCCTTGAAATTTAACAATGTATTTGAAAATGTTTTTAGCGATGATCGTAAAAAACACTGAATATTACTGTTACTAATGAAATACATCATAGTATTACTTTATAATACTATACACAGCATGGTGCGAAATTATATAAATAGTTTAAAAAAAAAACATAGAATTCAAAGTAGACACATCTAGTGTAAACGAAGTGAAAATGTAGATATCACTGCGCACATGTAAACATAACCTCACATAAGAATCATATCCCAAATGTGTAATATAAACATACATTTACAGGGAGACTTAAAAATTATTACGACTATTAACTTACAACGACAAAATGCGGATTAAAACAACTTAACTACAGTCTTTAGAAAACATACAGAATGCTCGTTATATTTTTTGAGGCTCCTTGTATAAAATGCTTTATTGGAATTGAAACTGCTTTTTTACTTAAATTATACTAAAAAGGACTTAGAAAAGCGTTGATAAGTATGTATATTATAACATAATGTACTATAGAAATATATATGAACGTTTATTGTAATATATAATTTTATCTTAATGGTTAAATTGCATGTGATAATCATTTTATGTTAGCAATTTATTAACATCCATCTATACCTTTTAAATTTCCCGCTTGAGAATAATCGTTTTAATTGTTTCACAGACCCCCCCCCCGGTAGGTGTCAACAGGTCCGTTGTATTTAATATTTTACGTGTTCATGTTGTAACCGCGTGTTTATATGTTTTAAATTGTTTTTTCGTGTTGAATTTGTGTTCAGAACGATTGGTGAGACATCGATTTTTTTAAATGTGGGTTTTTAACTAAAATGTGATTCTTCTCGTTTATTTTTCATAATCAACTTTTAACCATTTTTGTGATTTATTATATTACATAAATCTTAAATCAAGGCTGTAGAATTTAATGAAAAAAATTTCGGTTAAGTCGTAAATAATAAAATAAAAGTATACCCTATTTACAATGCAGTATTTATGGTAAATTGTGTAATAGTATTTTATACCTTACATATATATTATTAATATTTGAAGATTACTATGTACAGGGTGCTTTTAAAATTTTAACGATTACGAATAGTGATAGCTTTTATTTGTTGCTTCTTATTAAAAGAGTTTTCACAAATATACAGTGACCGGCAAAAAGCTCGCAACATATGGGAAAATTTTTATTATTAGAGTATCGAAAAAACTTATGTGGGGGATCGGTTCTGCATGTCCGGTAACCTAAAAATCGAGTTTGACATATGTCACGTGACCACTGGTATGGCGGCAAATTTAAAAAAATCACCGTGAAGTCGCAAGAAGTCGGGTTAGATGACAAAATATTGAAGAAAATTATTTGAAAAAGTTGCTTAGAATTTAATTTTAGACCCATATGCAAAATTTCAAGCATTTATTTAAAACAGTTGAAAATCGCAATTTTTACGAATACCCGATTTTTTTCCTTTTAAATAGCCTGATTTAAGTGCAACCTATGTACTTGGATAACAGTGGAAGAACTTTCTCTATTTCTCCATAATTGACGGACCTAAATCTAAAAAACAGGTTTTCGCTAGGACGCTCACTGTTGCAATAGTTTGTATCTGAAAGCTGTTTCAAAATTTTAGAAATATTTTTATGCTGGAGCACTTACAAAAGACCATTTTTCTCGGATTAATCAAGTGCATAAACCTCCCTGAAATATTACAGAAAGAAAAAGAACAAGAAAAATTATGGTGGTTTTTAGTTTATTGGCTATTTTATTCTTCTTTGTTTTATAAATTGATGAACTTTGGCCATAATCAAGAAAATTGAACTTTTATATGTGTTCTAGCATAAAAATATTCGTAAAAGTTTTCTACAGTTGTTTGATACAAACTATTGCAAATTGCAACGGCGAGCGTCCTAGCAAGAACCTATTATTTAGATTTAGGTCAGTCAATTTTGGAAAAAACGAGAAAGTTCTTTCACTGTTATCCAGATACATAGGTTTCACTTCAATCAAGCTATTTAAAAGGAAAAGATTGCGTATTTGTAAAGAAATAAAAAAAATTTTCAAGAAAATGCGATTTTCAACTTCTTTAAATAAATGCTTGAAATTTTGCATATGGGCCTAAAATTCAATTCCAAGTAACTTTTTCAAATAATTTTCTTCGATATTTTGTCATCTAACCCGACTTCTTGCGAGTTCACGGTGATTTTTTAAAATTTGCCGCCATACCAGTGGTCACGTGACATATGTTAAATTCGATTTTTAGGTTACCGGACATGCAGAACCGATCCCCCAGAAAAGTTTTTTCGATACTCCAATAATAAAAATTTTTCCCATATGTTGCGAATTTTTTGCCGGTCACTGTATATTTATTTTAGATTGTATTTTAAACGACTGATTTTAGAATTATAATCGAAATTAACGTTTTTATTCAACACGTTTATCTTTAAAAAACACATAATTTTAAACGTTGGCCAAATTAGTCATAAAATATCGCATAATTAATTTGTGTGCGAAACTTTTAAGCGGCACTTCATTAATGAGAAAGATTTTTTTAGAATATTTGCCTGCTACCCGATGGGACTGGGATGTAATTTTACCAATTTAATTATACAGAGAATACAAAGAGTAACTAAAAAAAATCAGGTGTTGTAGATTTATTCAATTCACAATAATTAACATCGGATTTTGGTTTTGCACGGCTCATGCAAATGGGTTGCTTTTTACGTGCCCTGTATAATTTGCTGTTACTTAATTTTAATATGCGTAAACATTGTTGAAACTATTGTTTACGTCCCCTAATTTAAAAATGTTTCCTAAGATCTAAATTCGTCTCAAACGTTTTGGAATGTCAAGGATCGGAATGTAACAGTTTTTCAAACAGTATGAGCACCCTGTATAAAAAAAAAAGCTATTTGCGAATGTACCCTTATTGGGTTGCATAAAATTAATAGTATTATTTGGATAATTTCCGTATACCAAATGTAGGTATAAATTTTTGTACCCACCTTGTATATAAGATCCGCTGTTAAAGTTTTGTAGTTCAGTTTTCTATTTTGAATTTGTACGATTTAGAAAAAATATTCCATGCTTGTGATGAAAAATTCTCTTATATTATATAATTCCTATGAAATAGCTCCGTTACATGTATATATTATTTTCACGTGCTTGTAAGAGAATGTAATGCACTTAATACAGTTCAGATAGTTACGGGAAACTGAATATCAAATCGCTAAATTCTATATTATAAAATCTTTTACATACTTAGATGTTAGCTTATCAATATTAACTATAAACTACTCGTATAATATTACTTATTGCAAATTGGGAAATAATAGTCGGAACAACACGCTAACTACTGAACTGTTTAAAGTGTAAAAACTGTTTGACAACTGCATATCATGGAAGTGTCGTGGAATCGTCCACTTGTATGTCCGTCTGACACGTTCACTATGACTGATGTATCCATTATCCAAGCCTGCGGGCATGACAATAAATGAATGAATGAAATTTTGTTATTTTATTAATGTCATAAGTTCTCCATGTTTGTACCCCTTTCCATATGGAATTCCTTTGAAGTTTTTTCATTTATTCTAAAATAAGAATATAAAACATGCTTCTATTTGTGTTGTAAGTTGGGATTCACCCACAATTCGCTTCAAATTAAACGCCGGGGTTCATTAGTTCACCGAAATGGGGTGCTCCTGGTGGGATAAAATGCCATTGGGTACCATATGTCGTTAGATTATCTCGTACGTAATTAGATGAAACCATTTCGTTAATTTTTTCTTGAATAATTTTTCTGTCTTAACAAAGGTTGTTCCATTATTGCTGTACCTATACGAAGTTTGGCAGAAAAATAATGAGACTGGCAGCACTGCGCAAACCGACAACGCTGCTGCCTCCCACTTCACACAAAAGTTTGAACTTGTTACAGTTGCTACGCGATTTTTGAGAACGTCTGAAGTGAAGTCTGCAAAATTTGAGCAACGTTGTGCTATCAAATTTTGTGTAAAGCTTGACGAATCCATTAGTTACAAAGGCCTTATGCAGAACATTTCCCTTCCAGGGCGTAAGTTTTCAGATGGCACACGGCCTTTTTAGAAGGCCGAGAAAAAGTGGAAGGCGAACTTCGCGCGGGAAAACCTTCAACTTCAAAAACGGACGACAATGTGAAAAGAGTGAGCTAAATTTGAACCGGTTTACCGTCCATCAGATTTTAATGCAGGATCTAGGCACGAGAAAAATGTGCTCCAAGATAGTTCCAAAGAAGCTCACGACTGAACAGAAGGCCAATCGTAGGGATGTATGTATGTCTTGAATTTTTGTACCGCCTTGAGAGGAAGCCACAATTCTTCAGTCGCGTAACAACAGGTGATGAATCATGGATTTTTGAGTACGGCACCGAGACAAGACGCCAAAGTCGAGAGTGGCACACTGTAAACAAAAAATTTGTGCTGCCAGCACAAACTGTCAATCAAACTTTTTACCGGAAAGTCCTTGAAAGGCTCAACAAGAAGGTGGCATATGTACGATCAGGCATTGCACGCACTTGGATGCTGCACAATGACAACGCCCCACGTCACATGACAGTCTCCATCAATGAATTTTTGGTAGGAAAAAGCATTCCTGTGGTTCCCCAGTCCTCCTATTCGCCGGATCTCAGTCCCCGGTTGAAAAAGAAAAAAGAAAAAAAGAAAGAATGAAAAAAGCACCAAACGTATGGTATACAGTTAGTATATGGCCTTCAAGTTTGTTTTTGTGTCTATTAAGATTGCTTCTTTGCAACAGGCTCTTCTTGTTTGTTCTACCCCACCATAAACCATTGTGTACTCTCTCAAGTAGATTTTTCATTCCTCTTAGCTTTTTCTTCGTTTCTTTAATCACTGCTATGTTGATCTTCTGTTGTTTAAGGTATTTGTTTAGACTTTTTTCTTTAGTTCCAAAGCCCATTACATTCCATGTGACTACTTCCAAAGTATCTTTAATTGCTTTACCCCTGCCGTTGTCTCGCTTTGGTCATCGTCCTTTAAACGGTTACGACTAGTGAAAATTAAGAGTATTGTATTAGCGCTTCCGTACAGAATTTTGTAAGTCATACATAATTGTTACAACCTAAATAATACGATATTTCTTTCTAAAATTAATCTAATTGACTTCTTGGGATTCCCGAATGACTTTCAATATCTTCCTCTTCAGGGCCATTCTCTTTTTCTCTCTGATGCTTATCTTCTTAAAGCTTCACTAATCCATGTTGCAATTTGTAGTTTCTCTTTCCTTGTCTAGCTTATTTTCGAGAATTTTATTTACTATATCCGGAGCTATTATATTTGCTCGGAATCTGTTTACTTCGTTTTGAAATTGTAAAAATATTTAATAATTAATATTTGCAGTTCTTAAATATGGCTTCGAAAAAATGTATAATTCACGGACTACCTTCATTAACAAGTTGATTAATTGGTCTGACGTTTTATCACTCCGTATAGTTTTGGTTTGTTTATTCTATTTAATATAATTAATTTTTACAATTTTTCCATTGTAATAAAAGTGCTAAATTTGCTTGAAAAAAATTAGCAAATATATAAAATAAAGTAGCACAATTATAAAAATGATTCATTACAATAAAACTGTCTATTAATACACACTGTTAATAAAAGTAGGTCACATTAATTTGTCTATAATTATTGCAAGCAGTTTTTAATCGAATAACTAACAAACTGTATAAAGAAATTACATTTGTGTAATACCACCTTACTTATTTGTTATTTTTCTGTAACTTTCCTTTTGCATTCTTTTTGTAACTAACTGTCTGAATATTATAGGAGCGATTTACTAATATAGGTAACAATAATTATTATTTAAAATATTTTTTGTAATAAGTAATATCCCATGCCAATCAGTAATAATAAAAGAAGTATATTTTTCTAAAAGCTAAAATGATTACTTGCGTATTTCGTAGCCGTTTCCACCAACTTTTGGCCCTTTCCTTGAAGATTTGCTATCCATATCCAGAGTTTGCTATCATCTATTTCTGTTTTCGTTTGCCTAATTAGTCCAGATTCTTATAATACACATACTTTCTATTTTTATTTTTTCGGCTGCTCGTACTTAAGTCTTTCCTTATTTCTCTCTTCGCAATTTTCTTTTGAGTGGTGCTTGTTTTTCCTTTGAATACTTTCCTTCTATTTATGAGATTTATTTTGTTGTTTGATAAATATTCTTCTTTCTTGGGCTGTGAGACTGTCGTCATTTAATTCTTGGATTTGCATTCCTTGTACTGGTGTCACTAGATTTTGGGGTATCTTTTCTTTAAATACATTTAGATCTAAATCGTTGTTGTTTGTTGTGTTTGTGTTGATTGGCTTGAACTTCCTCCTCGTTTCATTCTCTGCATTTATGGTTATTGTGCTCTTGGCCATTCTATGATAAGTATTTCTTTTATTGTTCAGAAGTATAAAGTCTATTTCGTTTTTAATGTTTTTATACTGTCCATTGGGGGAGACCCAAGTCCATCTTCTATCAGCCCGTCTCTTGTTAAATGTGTTGATTATTAAATTTATAGCTTATGCTGTATTGCAAAGTTTAGGTTTAGACGTTTTCCTCTCTATTTCTTTTTCCATAGCCAAATTTACCTACAATGATGCTGTCTTCTTTTGTTGGTATGTCTATTTTCGTGTTTAAATCTCCTATTATACGAAGAAGGTTCAAGTTTAACCCGGAATTTTTTTATAACTTTTTATTTAAACAAAATCTTTACAATATGGTTTGTCCTACATTTCAACATATTCCCCTTCTAACTCTACACACCTTTTCCATCCCTTTGCAAGCGCGTGTCTACGGGGGGGTACTAGGGGTAATTACCCCCCCCCCAGGACTATGCTCGTATTGCACATGGTTAACAATCTTTGTGGAAAAATGTGTTAAATTTAAACAGCACCCCGGACCCTCCTTCTACCCCCCGGTTTCTACGCTCTTCAACGTATACACATCTTTTTCAATAAGACTACACCATGACTGACTACCCCCCCCCCCCTCCCCAGACTATTTGCTCACAGAACCGCCGGTAAAGTTTTGTCTCCATTCCATACTTGATTTTTTGGATTCTGGGACAAAATGGCGTACCCAGGTTTCATCACAGGTCAGTATTGAGTTTAGAAAAGCTTTCATTAATAAGAAATTTAATGATAATTCGCTGCGCAACAGAATTATGAACTGGATTGTTCCGTTATGGCTGTAGATACTAAACAAAAACAATTGTAACCATAACAACAGCACATACGGCTTCGAGATTGTCCAGTATATTATCAGCTATAATATCCCTAGGACATTGATGTCATTGATTGATAATTACGAAATAATTTTATGACAGTTGCCGAAAGCACGTGCTTGAGGAAGTTGTCATAAAATTGTAAGTCATTTATTAATGATCGAGGAATATTCGGTGACAAAATTTTTTGTAATTTTAATTAAATACCGTGAAAATGTCATTTTCAAATTATAACGATTAATATTTAATTATCTGTTAAAAACGGTTTGTTACTTAGCAACCTAATTTTCTGATCACGTATGCGAAAGTAACCAATCAGGACAACATTACACTGATAATCGTCGTAGGGCGAGTATCACTTATAATCTCACAAGAGCATTAATTCTTTCCGGAAATTTTTAGGTGTGCATTTCAACAACGTATTACGTTGTTGAAATGCACTACTAAAAATTTCCCGGACATGAATTAACGCTCGAGTGTAGATTCGGTAAGAAAATCGTAACGGCATCGCCATTAAAAGCAATAATAATTCAGTACATATTTAAATTTTAGAAACGTAGCAACTTGTACGTCAGCTGTCACATTTGACATAAAAATTTCCACTTATTAATTTCCCCTAGGATGTTCTAGCTAGATACAAAAAATTTCCGAGAAATATGGGCGTGGCCGTGGTAACCATGCCCAATATTAACATTTCTGTTGGTCATTAATCAGTGTCGTACGATTTTCAGAAGTAATACCCAGTGTTGTAACAGGTACTTCTTTTTTGGTACCTAGGTAAAGGTACAGGTACACAGAGAAAAAATTACCTAGTTACAGGTACAGGTATACTTTTACAAAAATACCTAGGTAAAAATACAGTTACCGTAAAAATGTACCTAAATATTGTAGGTACAGGTTTAGGTACAACCGCACAAATAATTTTTTTGGTCGATTGTTAAAATTTAAATATAAAAAATACTACCATTTTTTAAATAAAATAAAAATTTTTCTTAAACATACCTACATCATGCACATCATTTATATTATTTATTTTTCTTGAAGAACAATAGAGTTTCAAGAGCCTCATCATAAAGCCTATTTCGTTTGGAAGTTAAAAATAAATTTGTCCTCCTGTACTAAACAGTCTTTCAATAGGAGCTGATGAGAGTATGATTGTATTATTTATTATTTAAAAATTCTTAAAATGATTTCATAATTAAATGGGGATTTTAAATTTTTTGACTTATCTTCAAAATACTTCACTATATTTTGATAATATTAATTCTCTTTCACTTTACCGTTAAATACGCTACACAAAATACCCAAATGACGCCAATAAAATTCGAACTATATGAATATATGTATTGATATTCTCTTTATATCCACAATTATTGTTTAAATTTTTTTACGTAGTTTTACAGAGAAAATAGAATTTACGTTGTACCTTAAGTTTTTATGTTGTTTAGGTACAAGGTAACTCTAAAAAATACCTAGGTATAGGTAAAGGTAATTCTAAAAATATGGACCTTTTAGTATACGAAGGTACAAGAGAAGTACCTAGGTACTTGTACCTAGGTACATTTACCTAGGTACGTCTCAACACTGGTAATACCACAAATGACTAGAATTTTACCGGCAATTTTTTGCTGTCATGAACACGCCTGTATGCTACGAAAGCAACAAACAAGAGTGATCGTGATGGCAAAAATTGCCTGTACAATTCTAGTCACGAATGGTATTCGGAATGACAATAACTCGAATTATAATGAAATTACTGAAATACTTGTCACTCAAAAAATGTTGATAGACGTTGTCTCTAAGCAACACTGCTAGTCGTAAAATTTCCAGTATAATTCGATTGTGATTGGTTCAATTTACCAAAATACTGTGATTTCATTGGATGACAGATTATGAGTGGAATTGTCAGAAGTAATACCACAAGTGACTAGAATTTTCCCCGAAATTTTTTTGCCGTCACCAACACGACTGCTTGTTGCGACGATTTTCCAAAGCAACAAGCAAGAGTGTTTGTGACGGCAAAAATTTCCTGTAAAATTCTAGTCACGAATGGTATTCGGAATGATAATTCCTCGAATTAGGTATAATGAAATTACTGAAATACTTGTCACTCAAAAAATTTTGACAGACGTTGTCTCTAAGCAACTCTGCTAGTCGCAAAATTTTCTAGAAAATTTCACTAGTAGTGGTATTTTCGATTTAATTCGATTGTGATTGGTTCAATTCACCAAAATACTGTGATTTGATTGGATGAGTGGAATAATCATAGAAATTTCTAAAATGTTTGAGGTTAACGAAGTTTCAAATTAAATAAAAAAATCAAACTCGGTTCTTCAGCGCCTCAGCGCCCTTGGATCATTGACTCCCCTGGGCTATAGCCCATTTAGCCCAATGGATAAGGAGGGCCTGTTCGAGTTCCCTTCCAAACTCTTCCAATGTGTCTTGTTTTGCCATTTTGACGGCTTCTTTGGCTTCGTTTCTTCTAATTACATAGTTCAGTTTGTCGATTTCATTTTTTCCACCTTCTCTTTTTGATCATTACCTTTCCTCTTACCTCTTCGTTCCACCAACCGGATCTCTTGGTTATCTTTTATTGCAACTTTTCTGCAAGTCTGTTCAGCTTGTTTTATAATTGTCGTATATTTTCCAAAGATTAATTCAGCAATGACATTTTCTTCTACTTTTGCTGACCACACTAGAGTGGTATATGTAGACTAGCGTGGGTATAACTACAACAATGTTTTTCCAAATACGTGACTACTCCTCGTAGGGGCTATTTTTGCTCTTTTTATTATGCCCATAAGTCTTCTCTATGAGGTGTTTAATAATATGAACTCCGTTTATTGTAGATCGATTTGATAGTCACCTACTGCCTCTTCAGTAAATGTTTCCAGCTTTCTGTAGATAATCGTTGTGAGAATTTTATACAGGCTGTTTGATAAAAAACGGAGCAAGCCGTAGCACTCTTATTTATTAACTGATTGTAATAAAAAAAATGTTTGGTCTAATAACTCATAAAAATCTACATTTTGCCGTAAAAAAATTTTTTTTTCGGCCTCATTGATTAAGCGTGGTGACGTCATGATGAATTTTTTAAATTACACTCTATATATTTTTTTAGATATTCTCATAGAGAATTTTTTTCTCTTTTCAGCCGTGTAAATATTTCATATGGTTGCATAATAAAACTTTCGAGTTAAAGACAAAAAACCAATACAAGCCAGTAGGCCATTAAATTAGCAAAAAAATGCCAGCTATGCGTAACTCGCGATGGTGCCCAATTTGAACAATATCTGTAGTTTCCATTTCTTGTGTTTTTTTTTTGTTTTGATAGTTTTCATCTGTTTAATGTATTTTAACATGGCACACTCGATTTGTTCAAAGTTGCTAGAATAAACGTTCGTAATGTTTCAGTCTTGTACCTATTGGTTTTTTGTCTTTAACTCGAACGTTTTATTATGCAACGGTTGAAAAGAGAAAAAAATTCTCTATGAGAATATCTAAAAAAATATATAGAGTGTAATTTAAAAAATTCATCGTGACGTCACCACGCTTAACCAATGAGGCCGAAAAAAATTTTTTTTTACGGCAAAATGTAGATTTTTATGAGTTCTAAGACCAACATTTTTTTTATTAAAATCAGTTAATAAATAAGAGTGCTTGCTCCGTTTTTTATCAAACAGCCTGTATATGGTATTCAATTTTGTAATTTTGGGATAAGCAAAAGGTCTATATGTTAGGATGCTTTTGATATTTTTAAATAAGAGAACAAAAAAAGCATTGCGTAGGTTTCAAAATTATTTGTAAGTTTCGACTTCGTACAATTACATTTTTATACTTATAAGTAGTTCACTGTAAATACTCTTACTTCTAGCAATAAAGCTTGTGTAAAGTTGCCAGTAGGTAATAGGAAAAAAGTAACTTCCTGTATTCCTAAAACTAAATTATTGGCACCAACAGTTACCAAGTATTCTTCCTTTATTTTCTCTACAATTTCTCCGTCTAGAAATGTAGTGCTAGCTGAAAGGAATTTCTATTAAAAACTTTTACCAAATTAAATACACTTTACTGTTTTAAATGCTTGCACAATTAACCATGGAATGTGACTACGTTTCTATTTTTTCATAGCAGGTTACATGCTTTGCATTATATCGTACCTATATTATTTTGTTTAATTATTTTGTAATTATATGTTTCGGTATGGCTTTACATAATTCTAGTATTTAAAATTTAACTGGACGTTTTTGAAGTTTTTCTTAGGATAAAATTTTGGATTGTCACTGGAAATACGTTTATTAAATCAGACCCAAATTTTCCAATGGGAAAATTTTATTGCAAGGACGCAAAAACTAATTACCTGGTAAATCGAAGTTTTTGAATTAAATTGACAGACAAACAGATAAATAAATCTCCTGTTGCGCTTTGCATAATCACAAGCTATAAAGGTTATATAATTTCCGTAATAAGGTCTTGGCAGATCATTTAATCGTGGATTAATTAACCAACCAGAAAGCATCCAACAATGAAAATGAATTCAACTCATCCTTATTCAATAAACTTTCATCTCACTCAAACATGCAGAGAAACTCGAACGTTTTATTTGCATAGAAATGAGGAACATTTTCTCGCACGTGAAGGAAAATTGCTCATGCAAAACAAATATTCGTGTAATTGGCGACTTTCTCAAATTCTGGGCCATTCGCTACATTATTTCGCTTTAGAACGTGTTTAGAGAAGGCCGGCCGGTGTCCCGTTACCTTTACAAAAAGTTTACAGGCTTGGACACTTACTGTACCTGAAATTGTGTAACAAAACCCATTTTATTCACTCGTTTAACTCAAGTTTATCTAAAATATTAGGCTAGACTCTTACCAGAAACATTGCTTAAGAAACAAAACGCGTGCGTTTTTTCAAAATTTCGAAATTTGATATTTCGCACTGGCGTGGCGGATTAAATAAAATAAAAATAAAATCGCCTTGCTTTAAGAAAAGAGCGTGTATTAAATAATATATAATAAACTTTAACGATTGCTTCATTAAAGATTTGCGCAATTTCTAACAATTCTGAAAGTGAAGACGCTTTTTAAATATAATAGAATAATCGAAAACTCCCTGAAATTATAATAATTTCCTTAGTAGCAGAATGGGCCTAGGAAGATAAAAGAGTTTGCGTTTGTTTTCTTCAAATTTTCCGCGAAAATCGGTGCAATTGTTTTCCGTACGCAAGGGAAAACCTGTACCGTTAGTTGAAGGCAACCGCCGATAGATGGCAGACGAGTTGCTTTAACTGCGATATTTTCTATATTTTTATGTCTTTATGAAAGTGAAAATCCCGAAGCCCCCTGTTGCTGTTTATGTAATGGATTTCTATTGTTGGTGAGAAGCCTATTTAACTACGATTTTATGGTGTTTTTTCGAAACACACAGCTGCGTGGGAAACTAGCCTTTAATAGAAATTCTACAAAAGCGATGGGTAATTTGAAGGTTTTGTGACTAAATAAGGTTTTTAAAGTAATTAGAAATAGTTAGAATTAATCCAACAATTATTTATTTCCGAGTATTTTCCGGATTTCCCTCAAAAGGCCCACTAAGATTTTGTGGATTTTCAAATTGTTTCGTAAGATTTTCCAAGGTTTATTTTTGTCCATTTTTAATTCATACCTATCTAAATCCTAAAATAAATGATAATTGGGATCATTGTTAAACAATTTCCATCTTGGAAATACAACAACGCATCAGTATCAATTCAGGTTGCGGTTGCGTCGTTTCTTCATTTGTTAAAAATAAGATGGGGCTTTAATATTACACACGCGTCAACCTTTGCCATCATTTGCTACATTCAATGTCGATTGGAACAAGTCCTTGATTATTTTTCACGAAATACGTCACTACGCTTATCTCGTTTTAATCTGTTTCGAACGAGCTATTACACCTCAACTGACGTAGAATAAAAGCGGACAATTCCAAGTTGATTGCAGCTCGCACACCCATTCAAACGAAATTCCGTCACGAGCAACAAGGATAGCTGCAACAAGCTGATCGTGTATGTATACTCCAAATCCAAAATGATCCTGCATACACTCCACATGACCTTTCCCCCCACCCGCAAATGTTGGCCAATAGTTAGATATAGGTCACTACGGTCATCCAATCGGTGAGGCTCGTTTTCGTCACGTGGTTTTGTTGTTATCATCAGCTGTGGCCGGGCCGCTATGTGTGTCCGTACGTTTGCGTGCGGCTATGCGATCGTTTGCTATCTCTGTCGTAGGACTAACAACTGTGGGCGATGGAGATGGTTAACAGGTGTTACGCGATCAGCTGATTCCACTCGCCGGCCGGCACAATCGTACCAGTCGACTTTCAACTGTTCTCGGTGACGCAGCCTACTCCGTCATAGGCTAATTTCATATTATGAAAAATAATAGTATGTGTTTTGATTGTTACGAGAAATTTACGGAATTGGATTGCAATGTATCTATAGAGTGTTTTAGCCCTCAACAGGAATCGAGGCAGAAGGTTTTGGTGCGAAGGCTCTACTTCACAGATACGTTTTCGTTCAAAGAGTGATAGATAGATAAAAAAAAGGACATTGTAAATTATTATCGTTTTCGCCGTATAGTATTAAGTCTAAAAATTCTCAATTCTACACCATGTCTACTGGCAAACGTCTGGCTAAAAGATCAATTATCGGTACAAGAGTGTGCGCTCCTGGAGAAGACGGAAAGTTTTATTCGGGTGTTATTCACGCGGTAAAGACTCCTGCGAGTTTTCCTGAAAACAATAATTGCATTAATTTAACTCCAAATACGCGTTACTCCGTTCGTTTCGATTCTCGGCAGGGCAATTTGGGTCGTACTACTGCCGAATTCCGGGAGGTAGACCTAATCGGTCCGGGATTCCGATCCATAGCTGGAATCGAACTTGTACCTGGACAGAAAGCTTACGTTACGTATAACGGCCGAGAGGTCTGTGGTGAAGTTCTTAATCATAATTTGGAAAACGACGAAGTTATCATCAGCATTTTCCCTCCAGGAGTTGAGGTAATTTTTTTTTATAAATCATTCATTTTAGGTAATATAATTGTCGGACCTACAATTAACAAAAGAATAATTACTACAAGGGTATGTAGAGCCATTTTAACAAACAATTGCCGTAATGCTCGTCATTTGTTTTATAAGCAGAGTGACTGTATGTTTAGAAAACAAAAACAAAAGCAACGATACGAGTTGGACCTATTTTTCATTTCGTACAAACAACTTGTAAACTTACGCAGAAGTTCAAATGTTTGTTTATAAAAAATCTCGTAAGATTAAATTTTGTTTACTCATCTTTGTTTAATAGTATTATAGAATATTTACTAAAATTCTAATGATGCTTAATAATGGCTACAAACAAGAAAAGGTATCAAAGTTTTAAATCTTAGCGTACAATTATATTATGAAGGTCATTAAACTTTCTTTCCTCTGACACATTTTTAAATTAAATCGCAGCTGAATTAAAGCAGCGTGCAAACAATGTCAGTGTATAAAGTCCACCCTTTTGGCATAAATGAAAGACGTGTTATTCTTCAGCGTTACGTAGGCTTGTGGTCGCCCTATTTTGGCATGCTTTTAAAATTAAAATGCGTAGATATTGCGTACGTTCGTTTCTTCCTCGACACGCATAGAAGATTTCAGCGTTAGCATAGCTGCCGAACAACTACGGTGCTGTTATAGTAAGTCAGTGCAGGACAGATTGCGAAAGTTTTAGTTAAAGAAGTTGGTTGCCTTGGTCAACTCCATCAGCTCGTAGCACCCAAAACAAGCATTGCGCGTGCACGGAAATCCCTCCTTTAATCATTGCATCCTCGTGACGTCACTGTTATAAACAAGCTATGTTCATGGTCGATTTTTTGACCGCCGCCTACAAGCCACATGTAGGATATATTAAATTAAATTGTGCGAAGTCACAAATTGTCTTCTATGAAAATTACGTACTTGTGCGTTGTTGTTTACTGTTTCGTTTTTTTCTACTCATCCTCGTGGTTTAAAATTACCATATCAATTAATTCATTGTAAACAAACCACTGATTTCTAATATTTCTGAAGAAGTTTTTACACCTGAAGGATCCACAATGACGTAATCTGTGCATCTTGTGCGCCACCAAGATTTTTGTTTTGGTTATTTAGGTCAAAAAAAAGTCCATTCTTTTGATTGCTAATACTTAAAACCAGTTGCTCGGGTCACCGCAAACAAAATCGCATCAAACTTCAGATGTTTTTTGTAAACAAAATTTGATTAGTTTTTGTTTGGAATTTGGAACAAGCGAAGATGCACTGATTCTAGTTTGTTTCGAGTTTTAGCCAACTTACGCTTAGCTGCACAAAAATGAACTGTTCCACTGAGAAAACCCCATTGAAGTCTGAAGTAGCAAAACGATTCAAACTAAATAAACAAGAATTCGTTCAGAATACGATGATGTTTTGTTTATTTACATGGATACACGTTTTTCTGCCAAGAAATTTTTTCAAAGTTAAATTGGTTACTTATGATTCACTCAATCAAGCCTTAAGTTTTGGCATTAGTTTAACAGCATTGAAAATGACATTAACCAAGACTATGGAGTCACGTTTAATAGTTCTAACATGCCCTATGGCAGGTGTATGCTTGATTTAATAGAAGCTCCTCATTGTTCTGGTTATGAAGGTTATAACCGGTTCACGTTTTGACATGTTTGCGAATATTATTCAAGTTTAAACCCATGCTATTCCTGCAAGTACTAATTTTCACTGCACTTTCAAACAGTAAACCTAGATAAGAAAGGTCAACATTAGAATCTAACAATTGCGACCTTCACTTAAGTGCGCATTAGTTAATGAAAACTTAAGTGATGGAAACGTTTACGTAGTTTTCCACGCGAATTTAGTTATTAAACTATCGAGGAAATAGGTTATTCATCCGTTCATGGTGAATGTCGTGTTGGATAAGCTTGTCCTACTTGTCGTGATTAAGAAATTTTATTTCGCAAGCTCACCTGTGACGCGGTTGCAGCATTAAACTATTTAGCCTTTCTCTGTGAATATCGTAATACACCACTTGCTATAATGTAATTATTAGCACTTTTATCCTTTTACTTTGCGGTTAGAGACTTTACACCGTATTATTGAATCTGCACGGTTCTTAGATTGAAAGGTAACACTTGATTTATAACTGCTTTTAAATATTATTGTCTGCTAAGCTTCCTAAATTGATTTCTAATAGAATGGATCTTCGAGTTATGTAATTGTTGAATTTGAAATGAAGATCGTATTTAAATCGTTTTTGTCTTGTCATTAACGGCTCACAGATGTCTCTTACTAAGAAAACAAATCAAAATAAACAAAACACTGGAGTTCATTTGTTTCAATTTTGTTCCACCCAGCCTTGGATTAGGTATAATAATTTTGGTTGATTGGAGATTATAGATGAAATATTTTAATGGGGACAGCTTTTCCTTTATAAAATTTATGTGAAATATACACGAAGATCCATTTTCCTATTTAAAAGAACCTAACCATAGTGCGTCACGCAACTGTGTATCAGATGTATCTTATAACTCCCCGTAGGCATGGCATTCATTACCTTCATAACGTGGATGGATCGGGAATAACTAATACAACATATTGCAATTACTTTTGTAACCTCTACACCCGCATACTTGCAATTGCAAAATTATTGTAATACCAAAGACATCGCATTCAGGGTTATTTCCTTATGTGGTTGTAATTTTCGTGCCTCTGATGTAACCACACCTCCTGAAATATCGGGCTGTACCCGTGATTAATACACGAACCGACTTGTTAGTTAATCATCCGTAAGAAAGCAAAATCACAGTAGGATATCTTGTACGGCATTTATTTAAACAGTTAACATCGCGAATTAATTCTCGATAAACAAGTTTTAACTTGCATGTCGACTAATTTGTTAATATTTTAGAATTACCAGAGTTGCTTCTGAAAATCACCACCACACAATCCTTTTAGCCGATATCAGCTCGTCCATAAAAGGAAGTTATGCTTTCCCATTCTTCTCGTTTTGGATATCCCTTTAAGACCTCCAAAATTTGTAACCCTCTGCAAGCTGCAAAACTTCCGAAATAGGACGCACATTGGCCCAGAAACCCGGGCCGGGCTGCGCGTGCGACCTGATTTCGCATCGACCTGTGACCTAGTTGTCTTTTGGAGTGAGTCCCACGTGCAGGGGGGCCCGATTCGTTGCAAGCGTTTGTTTACAGCCGTGTTTACACACGGCTCTGCCATATTGGTTCCGTTACTTTGACATAGATACATTAAGTAATACTTTCAACGGTTATTCGTAACCGACAAGTGCGAAAAAACGCGAGGTTTAAACTTTAAATGGACGCTCGAAACATTCATCCATATCCCCACACCTCCCATGTGTCTTGAACCTGCAGTTTTTGTTTTGGGTAGTTAGGGGAAGATTGAATAAAAAGGGACAATTTTCTGAATGGAGAGTTGGAGAAATGCTGATACATTGAGATTAATCCTTTCCGAAGAATTTTAAAAATCCGCCACATTACAACAACCACTATGTTAACCTTGAGTATGGCAAAGT
Organism: Melanotus villosus; assembly: GCA_963082815.1. NCBI lineage: Eukaryota > Metazoa > Arthropoda > Insecta > Coleoptera > Elateridae > Melanotus > Melanotus villosus. Next base: position 81,104,285 of record OY720420.1, read on the forward strand.
GAGCGATTCGTAAAAATACTGCCATCTTCTGGCGTGTTTTTATTCTGGATTACATAAAATCGAAAAACACTCCTTGTTCGCTTCTTCGCTTTTGCGTCCTTTTGGGTCTTTTGTTTATGTTGCAATCTGGTTTTTTATTCTTCTGTCCCTCCTATTTTTTGTTGTTCTCTTCATAACTTCGTCCGCTCTTCCTAGCTCCCCCATTTCTGTTCCTTTCACTTCTGCACTCCTCAATTAACTCCTCTTCTGTCCACATTGATTCCCATTTGCTTCTCACTCCTCCCCATATCTATCTACTCTCACCACCTCTTCTTTTTCTCCTCATCTGCTTCTTTCTTGTTTCATTTGCTCCTCCTCGCTCCTCTTACCTGCCCCATCCTCTCCTATTTCTTTTCCTATTTGCTCCATCCATCTCATTTTCTTCTCTGTTTCTCTCCTCCTTATTTATTCAATCAATTGCTTTTCCCCTCTCCCTGTCTGTTCCTGCTCTTTGTCACTATCCTTCCCACACTCTCTTTATCTCTGTTTATTCCTCAATCAACTACTCGTCCTCCTTCTCTCTGCTCCTCTCTCCTCCTATCTGTTCTTCCTCTACTAATTTTCCCTCTGCTTCTTTCCTTATCTCCTCAATGTTTCTACCTTCTCAGATCTACTCTGTCCTCTTACTGCTCGTATCTCATCTTTTTTTGTATTCTTCTGTGATTCTTTACTCTTTTTCACCTCTCACGCAGCCCTACGGCCTTAGCTTCTTCGGTAACTATCCTGCGCTTTGTCCGTCCGACTATGCCCTCGTAATGCTCCCAGATCATTCGTAACCTTATCTCTGTTCCTCTTCTCCTCTTCGTTTCTGCTTCTTTGTTTCTCTTCCTCTCTCCTCTTCATTTCTACTGCTCTCCTTCCCTCTCTGTTACTTTCTGCTGCTCACCTCCCTCGCCTTTTTTTGCTTTTCTTTTTGTCCTCTCTGCTGCTTTTCTGCTCTTCCTCTCTCATCACACTCCCTTCTGGTCTCCCCATCTTTCCTCATTCTCTCTGCTGCTCTCTTCCTCCCTGGTGCTCTCCTCCTCTGCCTCTTTCGTTTCTTCTTTCATTTAAGTCTGTTCTTCTGTTAATCCTCATTTTTGTGTAGTTAAATAATTATTTCTGAATGTTTAAATACCATTTATATGCTCCAGATGAAAGTAACTTTAATGCTAATTCGTAATTTTAAGGATCTAAACCAATAGAGTTTACAAGCTTATTTATAAATTCCGATACAGTTTGAGCAAATTTTAATTTATGTAATGATTTGATGTGCCAATAATTCTCGTTTTATTGTTCATAACTTTCGACACAGTCGAATTAATTGCGGTAGTATAAAAATTATTGCATTTACAATGTATGAAAATGTAAAATTCATGATTTTTAATGGTTCAACAATGAGAATCACGCAATTGTTAAAACCGTAGTAAAAAAAAACCTATTAACTGTTAACACCTGTTAAATAAAAATTGTAGTAGAGGATGTCGTAATTGTTTTTTTCGAAACGATTTTATGTCGGTTTACGAAATTTTTTTGTCATAAAAAAAATGTTATAAATTCTATTTTCAACGTTTGATAATTTTTTAAGCTTTTAGAATTTCAGAAATTTGATTCGGAAAGTCATTGTTCTCTTGATTTGATCGTACTTCTATTGTTCTGTTTATAGCTTCTTTTTTTCTATGTTGTCTTTGTTTTTTTTATATACATAATTTTTAATTTTTAATTTTTCAGAAAAAGTCACTCTTGGTATAGTTGTCTGTTTGTTTTCGGGTCCCTAAAGCAGTTTTCATTTTTGGGCTAACTGTTACAGTTCCTTTTTTATTCATATTTATCTCGAAATGTTTTATTAAAAATCACGAAAAACTTGAGTAGGCGAATTTTATTTTCAAATTGACATCATCGCTAATTTAGGAGGTGGTTTATTTGAATAAATTGTTTTTTTATAATTTTTTGTAAATAAAATTTGAAATTAAACGTTTTGTAAACTGATTAAGTCTAACAATAAGCAGACACGATTTCATAAAAGTAAGCCGATATTTCTGAAATTTTGCATGGATCGATGATTTTACATTGCGAAAAACTTTTCTTAATGGAGTTTTGCCATAGTACACAAAAGCTACTTTAATTAAATACAAAATACAGTAGACACGCGGTAACGTGAACATCGGGTAACGTGAATATCCGGCTAACATGAACAACATTTTTATTATATTGACCACCGTATAACGTGAACACACTAACCCTCACTAACGTAAACATTGTTTATGATGTATGAAAACATATTGAATTTCTTACGTTTCCTGTAACTTGTTTACATGTCTATGCCGCATTAAAGGTATTTGCAGACATAACAGCGTTGACGGCGCAGAAATGTGACTGCATATATTATGTGTTTTGGTTAATTTTGGTTGTCAGACAGTTATTAAATACGGCCGTTTTCCATGGCGCCAAATCTCTTTTAAAGCTGATGTGATGCATTAAAAACGTAATTGTTGCTTGTGTTCAGTGTGTTTAGTTTAGCAGTAAACGTTTCAATTCAAAATTTCCGATTTTTTTCTGCAACAGTAGTTTGTATTTTAATGTAAAACGTTAATAAACAATTTTTACTTTGTTTTTGATCTTTTTTTATCAGTTTCTAGTAGAAAATCATTACTATTCGATAGCATGAACAAATCGCAAACGTGAACACGCCTTGTTTTATTTTGTTCACATTATCGCGTGTCTACTGTACTCTTTTATCTACCACCAAGGCCTCCTTGATTTGAAACAATCAAAAATATACTTCAAATTAGTTTCAAGCCAAGCAGGGTTTAATCCCCAAATATGCAATTTAAATTTAAAATTTTTTTGTCAATCATACCTCTTTGTAACTCAATCCGTGGACATACTGTATATAATTAGCGGACTTCTATTGTGTGATTTCTGAATTCTGGTGTTTAATAAAGTAGCTATGAAAATAGTTATCACTTTGATTTATTAGGGTTATTGCATGGTGTGCTATTGAAAAATTTTGATAATTGGCGAGTTTGGGCTAAAACTTAGTGGCTTAAGTATAGTGTATAGTAAGACTTGACTTAAGTCATACTTTAAACCAACTTAAATCAATTTTTAGCTGGGATACCAGGTATTGTACGTATCCTGTAACATTAACTCGCTTATAAATAGCTGCGGTAATAAAAATGTTCCCCAGTTTAAGAATTCCAGAGGGATGAATCGGATGGTATCGTTGCTTCAGTTGTAATCCTGTATAAAATATATATAGCAGTAACCCACTTTCGCTTATTTTTAGCTCATTCACATGTGCTGTTGATATAATAAAGTTAGTTTGACACATATCTGCATCTGTTTAATTATACGTGTAGGTTGCCTGTGTAATTGGTTACACAACCGCGGTTACAAGTGAAGGCCGCTAGTAATAATTCGCGGTGTAGGTGGGGCACACCGAGAGAGAGTGCAAGTCTATTTCACCCTCACTACTATTACCATGCAGACAATCGAGCGTAATTCGATTATTTCTTTGTCCTATTGACATAATTACATAGTTCTTTGTTTCCTTATCAGGAGTTATTTCCGCGATTTTATTCGTTTTTTTTTTACTCCGGTCTATCTATTATCACAAATTTGTTGTTATTGTTTCGGAATGGTTTCTTTATCTTTCATGACCTTAATTTTTGCTATGTAAGAGTAAGGATTAATTAATTAGAAAAATGGAAAAGGGAAACAAGGAAGAGGAAAATTGCCTTGTTTGTGATTCTGACAGTAAATAAGGCTTTATATCATATTGTTATGTGGGTGGAGGAAGTGCAATAAAAATTTATGTTGCTTCTGTTTACTCCCTTTTGTTTATTTAATGTTGGATTCATTCACAAAAGAGGCTTGTTTTTTTGGTTTCCCACCATTCTTCGATTTTGGCCATTTAACAAGAAGTTTAACAATTAAGTTAAGCATCAAATAAATATTTTTTACAAAGCTCATTCGGGAATGGTGCGACTACTTATTAACTTATTATGTATATGTTGTTCAAAGAATTTATATGAATTTTGGCATAGGTACCTTATAGGTATTGGAAACCAAACAAGCCACTTTTGTCAGGCCACTGAAAAATCTGAATAACCCAGCACCTCCATAGCTGCGACAGGGTTGATAAAAATCACGATTTTAAAAAAAAAAATCAAAAAAATAGATTTTTTTGATTTAAATCAAACTCATATGTTACATTATATTCCAGAATGCAAATTTGAATTTTGTTTACGCCAAACTAAATTTTATTTTCAATCAGTTATCTATTCACATATCTACCTAATTACTATGAATAATAATGTTCAATATTCTTGTAATGAAGAGAGGGTATTTATTGTCAAAACAATATTATAATAATATAAATTTCATTTAGAGCAGTTAACTCTTTAAATAAAGCTTTTGTTCAATTAGGAAGTGTTTGTCTTTTTACCACTGACGATCACTACTTTTGTGTAATGTTTTTGTTTGTTAATTTGTCAAAATCTAAAACTGTGATTTAAATCAATGATTTTTTTTAAATAAATCGCTTGATTTAAATCATGATTTTAATCGTGATTTAAATCAAATGATTTAAATCATCTCAACCCTGGCTGCGGAGGTACTTTGTTTAATCCTTTAAGCGCCGGATTAAATTTCCACTTGGTAATCGAAGATATTTTGTTCAATGCTTATTGCAAGTTATATTAAAAAATTTAACAGGATTTACCAATATAATTAAAAAAAATTAAACAAATATTTACATAACAAATTCAGGAATGGTGTGGCTACTTAGAGGCTTTTTGTATGTTTGGAGGTTATGTATATTTAACAGTGGGTTGGAGGTTCGTGCAAATTTTTTTTAGCGAATTCTACACGTGCCTGTAGGTTGTAGATAGTTCCACTTCTTCATTTGCTTTTTAAATTAGTAACCTTGCTACTTAAATTATTGGAGTTACTTGCTAATTTTAAGGACAAGGACAGTTGTTTTCTTTTACTTCCTTTGTTTTCGTTGTGGTTTTCCTGCTTAAAAACTGCCTTGTAACTGTGTGAAATATCCCGCTTTCTACAGAAACCACTTTCTAAAGAAAAACTCCCCCAATTTTCCTTTACAAGACTGAAGAGTAATAACCAAAACTAAAACAATTTTAAAAATGCCCTGAATAGAAATAACAGTAACAGTGTAATATAATTAATAGCAGCCTTGATTTAATAAAATTAAGGTTAAAACCCATCAAGCTTGTTAGAAAAGCGAAATTACTCGTTAAACCGAGAACAACCGCATCATTATAACAAATAATCATCCTGATGATAACGGTAACTCTTATTAAGCAAATAAAACGAGTTTGTTTTACAATTTCACAACGTACATAACTCCTCGATTCGCTTTGTACGAATATTCAGGTACTGTTGTTGGTTTTGGTTGGGTATTCAGCACAGTTGGATGTAACGGTGTTTAAACTGAGTGCAATCCTGAGTAAAGAATTGTAATAGAATCGCGAACCCGGTAGCAAAAGATAGTGGCACTTATTAACCTACATCTTAAATTAATTAAATCCGGCGTGTTCGCAGCTGGTTTTATCATTGTTATTAGTTGCTATTTACTCGTCTAACATATGCTAAGCGTGATTTGTACAATTTCTTTTTATAATTGCCTCCCTAATTCAGTGCTTTGTTACTCTCAGTTGCAAAAAAATTGTAAGGAAGAATGAGGGATTTTTTCGACTTATTTGGCATCTCCCTCTTACGGGTCTTCCGGTAAACATCACTAAAATGAAGAGTTTCAAGATTAGAGAGGCGATAAAAATCCGTACAAATTTTCTTGCATCTTTCGTTGTTTAGTGTGGAGCTTTGGTAGAAATTGACGTGTTCGGGAATTCCCCTTTTTGGGCTTATTCAGACATCACATTATCATTTGTTTTAATCAAATGATACAAACTAATCTACTGACGGACTTTACGAAAGCTCATACACGTTCTTCATTTATTTTGAAGCTTGTTCAAATCGTGGTTTTCGAGGAACCCATGTTTTAGCTTATGTAGACATCTCCTTTTCGTTGGTGTTAATCAAATGCTACGAGCTGATAGTTTAGAAACTTTACCAAAACTCAAAACAACTGCTAGGCGATTCTCTTGCACTAAAACCAGTGTATTTGGGGAACCCCCTTTCTTAACTTATGCAGACATCTCCATCTTCTGATGTTTAATCAAATTCTACAAGCTGTATTGGCAAACTTTATGCATACAAAATACTAAAGTTTTAACAGCCACGAGACGAGTTGTACAGCTTGTCAAACTTAGCCGAAAGTCTGAATTCGACACGCCCACGATGCGCACTGGGACTGAATGCATTTACAGCGAATATCTCGCTCCTAAGGCTCACCTCAGACTCGCGCAGGTAGGTGGTGATCTCACACTTTTTCCTATCTTTGACAAGCTGTACGAAAATCGAGGTATTCGGGGAACCCCCTCCTTTGTTGGCTTATATGGATCTCTTTTCCTTTGAATTAATCGATTCATATGATATGGTATTTTGGCAAACTTTACTAAAACTTAAAACAATTAGAATTTTAACAACCGTGAGACGATTCTTGCACTTTCTTTGGAGTTATTTGGGAGCTGTGCTAAAATTGAGGTTTTTGGGGAACTCTCTTATGTAAATATCTACCTCTTCCTTAATTTAATCACATTCAACAAGCTGTTTTCACAAACTTTATTAAGGCAAAACAACTACGAAACGAGAACAAAGGTCTGTCTGTGGTTGCACTTTCTTCAGTTATTTTGAGCTATGTTAAAATAAAGGTGTTTGGGGGACCCCTTTTTTGGCTTTTGTAAGCGTCTTCCCCGTTTAGACAAATTAATATTATAAGCAGATTTTTTGGACTGGTTTACGAAAGCGTAACAATTTTTAACTGCCTTAAAATGATAAAAAATCTCTTTGCTTGCATTTCACTCACTTATTTTAAAGCTGTTCGGGGAACCGCCCGCCTCTTGAATGTAGCTCTTGTAAGTTCGTCATTGCTACGATCCGATATTTTGGCAAACTTTACAAAAACTTAAATTAGAGTTTTAACAACTCTGAAACGATACTCTTTTACTTTCTTCATTTATTTTGGAGCTATGCTAAAATAGAGATACTCGGTGAACTCCCTTTCTTAGCTTATGGCTTATGTAGACATCTCCCTCACCTTTGATTTAATCACATTCAACAAGCTGTTTTGACAAACTTTATGAAGACAAAAAACTAGAGTTTTATCGCACTACAGAATGAGAAAAAAGCTCTTCATTTATTTTGAGCTATGTTAAAATTAGGATGGCTTTTGTAGACATTTTTGCGTGTAATATTATAATGTAATTTTTTGAACAACTTTACGAAAGCTTAAAAATTTCTAACGACCTTGAGACGATAAAAAAAGTCTTCATTTGCACGTTAGTCGCTTATTTTCAAACTGTACTAAAATCAAGATGTTCTTTGCTTCTGTTCATATATTCTCATTTGAGTTAATGAACTATCATGAGCTAATATTTTGGCAAACTTTACAAAAACTGAAAACTGAAACCGGAAACAACTCTTTTGCACTTTTATAATGTATGAGCTGTGCTGAGCGTGGTGCTCGGGGAATCCCGTACATCTTCCTCTTCTTTCATTTAATCACATTCAACAAGCTGTTTTGGCAAACTTTATGAAGACAATAAATTAAAGTTTTAACAACCACGACGGGAGAATCGATGTATTCGAGGAACTTCCATTTTCTACTTGTACTCGTATAAACATCTTCATTTTTAATTTAATGAATTACTATAAGCTTATATTTTGGCAAACGTTAGCACACTCCAAATTGGAGTTTCAACAACCCTGCGACAACTCTCTTGCACTTTCATAATTCATGTGTTATGAGCTGTGCTGAAATCTTGGTGTCCGGGAACTCCCTTTTTTGGCTTATTTAGACATCTACCTTTTCTTTAATTTAATCAAATGATATGAGCTAATCTCTTGACAAACTTACTCTTGCATTTTCTTCATTTATCCCGGTTCTATGCTAAAATCTAAGGATTCAAGGCTTATTCAGACATTATCTTTTCTTTAATTTCATCAAATAATATGAGCTAATCTCTTGGTAAACTTAAAACTTAGAGTTTTAACAATCGTGAGACGATTGTCTTGTATTTTCTTCATTTATGCTGGATCTACGCTAAACTCGAAGGATTTCGGGAACGCTCTTGTTTAGCTTATGTAGACATCGACTTCTCCTTTGAGTAAATCAATTACTACGAGCTGATATTTTGACAATCTTTAAAGTTTTAGCAATCTTGTGGTGCTTCTCTTGCATTTATTTTGAAGCTGTGCGTAATAGGGAAACCCCCTTTCTTGATATATAGATATAATCAAACTTTACGAAAGCTCATAATTTCTTCTTCTTCAAGCCATGAGACAATAAAACAGCTCTTCGCTGATGCTTACGTTGCTTATTTTGTAGCCGTGCTAAAAATAGCGTAATGGGGGAACCCCCTTTCGTGGCTTATGTAGACTTCTCTTTCATGTTCTTCTTTACCTTTTAAGCAGTGCCGAAATCGTGGTATTCGGGGAATCTTGGTTTTGCAAATATCTCCCTTTTGTTTGAATTAATCGAATGCTGTGAGGTGGTATTTTGGCAAACAAAACTGAAAAATGTTTTGTAAGCCCCAAGCGATAAAAAATGCTCGGTGGCTTTCTTCATTTGTTTAGGTGCAGTGTTAAAAAAGAATTTCAGCAAAGTCAAAACTATAATACGTGTCCCCAAAGCGTAACACTGCCCAATTCTCTAGTTATATTTTCCTCTCTCACCTTTCTTTTTAAATAAAAACTCGTGACAAGACATGATTCTGAAATTACGTACAAGTCACGCGAACGTCCGTTATTATTTCAAATTAAAACTGAAAATACCGAACTTAACTGTTATTTCTAGATATAACCTAAGACAATTTAGGCTTATAATTAGGTACCTCTTAGAAAATTAAATAAAATAAGTAGCCGGAGGGCCGAGAATGAAAAAGACGAGTAAAAGTCGGACAATTGAAACTTACAAGATAGTTGCTCGACAGTAAAAGTTTGTAGTTATGTATACAGACTGAACTTTTACTATACGGACAGTTCGTGACTACCGTTTTATATTAAAAAGTACGCCCTTTTTTGATTATTTTTACTTGTACCATGTCAAGCTTATACGTCGAATTGAAGTGGATTTCTTCCCTTTCACTTCTTGTTCTATTTTTTTGCAAAATAAGATGTGAATTTTAAAAGTCTGATACAATGAAGATTTCCTTGGGAATAAATTTATCTAAATAGGTCATAATATTTGTTGAAATAAGACTGGCGTAACACCATTTGGGTTAATGTTGTAATGCACGTAATGAAATTATTAATTAGTTAAGGAAAATTGTGATTACGTCATAGTTTTAATTTGTAGTTAAGACTTTATTTAGCAACAACAGACAATGAGTCTGTGGTGAATCCACGTATTCTGAAACTATGCAAACAATAACCATTCAAGGTGGTAATGTTTATAGCTTATACCATCTCCGTAACTAAAGTAATCTTTATTCTGGGAATTACAATACCTTGAGATTTGTTTACAATTTCAGCAAGGTGACGAAATACCATACAAAAAAGGCGCATAATATATTATTTTATTGGAATAAGCGCCGTTGCCACATTGTTGAATTTTCTCCCCGAATCTGAGGATTTCAAAACAATTTTTGCCATCAGTTAAACTTAATTACTCGTGTCATTCCGATTTTAAAATAAATTGCCAACTAAATGGACCGTAGAATTTGTTCGAGTAGAACAAGCGCGTCTCCTGACGTCAAAACTGTCAGCTGTGCTGGTGTTCATCTCTTGTACTTCGCGGTCTTCCTGCTCTTTGACCTAATTCCGCTTGGCATTGCCGTTAAAGTTGCTTCGATGCTTGCGGTACTATTCTCGATCATTTGCATGTGTTAGCGGGTTAGCAAGATGACATCATTCACACAAAATAGGTGAATTTTTTTTTGGCCCTAGCTTGTTACCTAATCGCGTTATTGCTTCGTCTCAAGGCCCCCGTACTTTCGAATACTTGCATTGAAGATGGCTATGAAGCAATACGACACTTGTTTTAAAAAGTGGCACGATGTGCAACCGTTTCCATTGGAATCTAGATCAGTTGTTTATGAGAGAGCCTACTTAGTTAAATTATAAATTCCTCATTGGCCGGTTCCACTTCGTAGTGCACAGATTTTCTTCCTCAATTACAACTTAGGTATTGCTTCCATACCGGCAGATTTGCTGTTAACGTTAATAACCGAGTTATGCACGTATACACCTGACAGAGATTGCCGTGACTTTCACAACTTTCACTATTACTTTCACAACTTTGTTTTAATTACTGTATGGTGGAATTTTACGAACGTCCATTTTTATTATTACAAACTGATTTTATTGACGTTATGTTGGACGAGGTGGCCCGGTTCGCCAAATGTCAACAGATGACTTTACCGGTGTGGGTGTGGGTGTGCGCGTTCACTTGTTTTTGTTATACTTTCGAATTATGTCACTGTTACATATCTATTTTTTTTTAACTTTGGCAAGCCTCCAGTTACCTACGAATCAGGAGCTTATGCCCCCTTTTTTTCTTTACTTACACGATCAAGGTAACAGATACCTAAATAATCATTAATCTTTTCATCAGTTGCACCGCACCGATTGTTTTTACGTAACAAAAATTAAATGGAGAAAATTAATTTAATTTTGCAATATGCTTCATAAAAATACGTTGAAATACAATACGTAACCTTCAGACTTCCAGCGGTTGTGTTGTAATTAATTAGATTATTTCAGGAATTTTTTTTAATCGAATGCAACGTCTAACTTTGGATGTAGTTGTTTGAAAAGTTAGATGCAGTGATGCGTTACTTAACATTTTAATAGGAATAAAACGAACGGAACCACTCACTTCTCAGTTCTCACAAATAAAAAGCCGCATTTTTGGTTGTGGTGTTGCAATTTGTTTTTTAAATCCTGTAGTTTTATGCTACGGTTGAATAATCCCAAAAATATTTAACTAATAGAACCGATTAAGCAAAGTACTTTCCTCGTCCCTACGAACTTGAATCCTCTACGTTTAACCTTGCAAATCACGAAAGAGCAAAGTAAGCTCCTTTAAAGGCCCTTTCGATAGTTTTTCCAGTTAAACCTGGTTTTTATGGTTTGCAGCTTTAGTCCTTGTAACAAAATGCAGTACAGAAAAAGAACCATAAATAATTTTAAATCATTTTGTTTTATTAGCAAGTTAATCGACTGGTGTTACCGTGCTGGATTTTTCAAACCAGACCAAGATTTTTTGTTTTTCCCAGGGTTCCCAATTAGTTAAATTATAACACTGCTGTAAAACTACTTGGCAAATAAGTAGTAGTTCACTGGGAAAAACCTTATGGGCCAGCACCCAGCACATCCCTGGAAGGAAGTGCCTTCGTGATATTGTAAAAATTTCAAGATGCGTCTTAACTCATTCTCGTCAGAAGCAAAATGCTGACATACTACCACATACAATGAAGACAGTATTAATTTGAAAATAAAGTAAAATACAGGTTTATTCAGATTTTGTTAAAAGCCTGGACCTGATTTGACTCCTTCGTGAAGCCGTAAAAATAACTTGGAGATAAGACAAAATATTGGTTTGTAACAGTACTGCGGCTAATCGATTAAACAGAGTACATCCCCTTAGAGAAGGGTTGATCTGTTAAGATTTTTCCGAAAGGACGCTGCATACTTGTGATGAAAGTGGTTGGCTCAGATAGTTTTACAGTCATGTAAGCATAAATAAATTAAGGAACTTTGAAAAGCAAAGAGCCTGGGGGTGATTTGACAAACTCAGCACGCCGCTTCCCCCGTCTTAAAGTCATAACAACTTCAAGAAGTACATACCTTAATATATTCTCGTCAGAAACAAAATACACAAATGTGTATAGCAAAGAAAGTATTGACTTGGAGATACGGTAAAAACTGGGTTGTAACAATCCTGTGATGTGTTATGAAGGACGGTTAATGGATTAAACAGAGTATCTCTTTCTAGGACGGTATTGATATAATTTTTTTTAAGTAGGACACTGTTTATTTGAAAAGTTGTTGGTTTCAAATAGTTTTACAGCCAAGCAAAAATATAGATAAATTAAGGAACCTGGCTCGTTCTGAAAAACAAAGAGTTTGGGGCTGATTTGACAAACTCAGCACGTTAGAGTCATAACAACTTCAAGAAGTACCTTAAATACATTCTTGTCCGAAACAAAATATACAAACGTGTAAAGCAAAGACACTACATATTAACTTGGAGATAAGGTAAAAACTGGTTTGCAACAATTATGTGATTTGTTATTAAGAGCGGCTCATGGATTAAACATAGTACCACCTTCCAGGATGTTATTGACCTAAGTTAAACACTTGTTCATTTGATAAAAATGGTTGATTTTATATTGCTTTGCAATCATGTAAAAATTTAAATAAATGAAGGGACTCTGGCTCACTATGAAAAACAAAAGATCCATGTCAATGGTGTGTTCGATTTGTCAAACCAGGCCAGGATTTGTTTGTTTTACTTAGCAGCCCAGGGTACATTAATTCATTTTAATTTGTATCTACGTAATTGTAAAAATATTTGAAACCAACCATCTTTGTCAAATAATCAGTGATTCGCTGGGAAAAATCTTATTAAGCCAACATAGCACTGGAATGAGGTACGTCGTTCATTCTGTTACCGCCCTTATAATAAAATGCAATGCTGTTACAAAGCAGTGTTTTGTCTGTATCTCCAATTTAATAGTTTTTTTATTAAACACCTTGATATATGGGTCTTTTGCTACCCCTCAGCTACCGACATGAATGAATCCACTACCTGAAATTGTGAGGACTTGAAGGAGGAGATAAGAACACGCTGAACTTGTAAAACCAAGCGCAAGCTTTTGTTTTTCAAGACAAGCTGGTGCTCCCTAATTTATCTAAATTGTTCATGGTTGTAAAACTATTCGAAGCCAGCTCCTTTTGTCAGTTAAGCAGCATTCAACTTGTAAAAATCGTAACAAACCAACACAACACTAGAAGGAGGTACTTCCTTTAATCTGTCGACGCCCCTACAACACGCAGTACTGTTACATAACAGTGCTTTGTCGTATTTCTAAGTTAGTACTGTGTTTCTTAAATACATTGATATATCAGTTTTTGCTTGTGACATGAATGAATTAAGTTACTTCTTGAAGTCGTTAAAACTTCAAGGAGGAGTTAAGGACATGCTGAGCTTCAGAAACCAAGACAAGCTGGTGTTAATTTATTTAAATTGTTCATGGTTGCAAAACTATTTGAAATCAACCACTTTTGTCAATTAAGCAGCATTCATTCCACTTGCAAAAATCTTAATAAACCAACACAGTCGTGGAAGGAGGTACTTTGTTTAATCTGCTAGACACCCTTATAACAAACTAGTATTCTGTCTTATCTCGAAGTTAATACATACTGCATTTGTTAAAAACATTGATATATCGGTCTATTGCTTCTAACTTGAATAAACTAAGCTACGCCCTGAAATTCTTAGGACTTCAAGAATGGGGTGAAGACATACTGACTTTGTGAAACCAGGCGTAGGTTGATTTGTAAAACAAACTAGAGTTCCTTAGTTTACTTAAATTGTTGCATGATTGTCAAACTATCTGAAACCAATCATCTTTTTTAAAGAAGCACGGCTCTACCGTGAAAAATATTTTCGGGGGCTTCGTTTAATCTGTTCACCGTCCTTAGAATATAAAACACAGCACTTTGCAGACCAGTATTTTGTCTTATCTTGAAGTTAATACATTGTTGCTTGATTCGGAAACTATTTGAAACGAATCACCTTCATTAAAAAAGCAGCGGTCTACTGGGAAAAATCTTAACAGGCCAGGAGCTCCTGGAGGAAGGTACTCTGTTTAATCCATTGCTACCAGCTTCAAATTCAAACCATTAGAGCATTAGACAAAGGCAATCCATTATTCGCCAGCTTAGTACGTGCCAATAAATGAAGACATCACAACAATTAGATACGAAGTAATTAAAAACTTTGTTCAATGCTGGCTGATAGCGTGATAGCAAAAGGGCAAAAAGCTTCCTTAAAACGGACTGGTTTGGCTAGCTATTGCTAATTGAGACAATCTGGACGCCAGTTATCGTCCTCTGACGAGATTTTTGTGGTTTTTGACATGTTCTGAGTAACAACGGTAATTCAAGCAGCGCATTCGTCAGTTATAAGTTAGTAGCGCCTAAAGCAATTTCCAGCCAAATTCACAAATTTTGCATTTTTTCCTTATTTGGAATCGATGCCCAAGAACCACCAGCTTTTGTTATATCCTCGAAAAACAAAGCACCTAAGAAAATTCTGCTCTCGTTAGTAACAGCACCAAGGTTAAAAATCCAAAGTATTTTTGTTCGTTTTTTTTAGAGTGCCTAATGAATAAACAATGAAAATCTGTAATAAATATTAATAAAATAACGTGTAACATGTATTCGGAAATATTTGTTGGTCAATTAGCAGAAGAAGTAGGCCACTGGTTACGTAACATTTTTTGTTTTTCCCTAAGGAATTTACCTTGATTAAATGTAGCTTATTACATAATAAATACTTTTAAATAAACAAAATATGTAAATTTCACAGATAGTCGATTAATTGCACGATAATATACAGATGTGCCTTTTTTTTCGTTAAACTTGTCCACACCTAATTTAGAAGGCCAAAGAATTTTAATTCGTAGTAGTTTTCGATTATTCCTTTTCCTTTTTTTAGGTATCAAGTATCAAGTGCAAATTCATCAATCAGTCTGTGAAATCTTCTAAAACTGAAGTGTCGAATTACATGCTTTTAATAGACAAGACCTGAATTTCCTCTCACTACAAATTATGATGTTTAAAGCTCTGATTTGCCAAATCTTTTATAAGGAATTAAGTCCGTTACGCTTAATAAGTACGTGTTATGACGTAGTTGCGAATTCCTTGGGGGAAATCCGTGCCGTTTTACGGACACGTGCCGTAACCTCAAAACACCAATAAATTCGAGGCAATAATAAAAATCAGCAAAGTACTGTAAATAAATCGATTTGTTTATTTTATTAATAAATAGTTGTGTATTGTTTACATGTTTACAATATTACAACATTAATAAGTAACTAAGGTTGCGCGTGTTTAATCGGACGTCTTGTTTGTGTTTATTATTTTCGGTTGTTTTCATTTTTTGAAAAACCGCAGCTTAACATAATGTTCTCCGTCTATAAATATGTTGTTTATCTTGTTTATCTTTAAAGATTGTTGTGTACAAGCCGGCCGGCCGGCCGGCTTCTCGACGATATATCTATAAATGTCACTTAGTAAAGAGGTTTGAGTCAACCTACAATTGACGTCACTTTGCAAATACAAAAGAAAAATATCTAAATTGGCACGAATATCACTTGCAAACAGCTGACTGATAAGTTTTAAAACAAATTTTTTAGACTATGTTTCGTAACCTAATTGTGAACTATTTTTAAATCGCTAATATTTTTAAACACTTACCTCAGTTTTACACTTTTACTCTTTTAAGACCTCGGGATACCTCGTTGTTTTTTTAAAAAAATTGTTTAGCAGGGTTTCAAGGGTTCGTCCTTAATGATTAATAACGAAAGCGACATTGACTGAATTTGTTAATGAGATGGCGACCCGTTTGCTTATCAAATATGTAGAAATTGCGTTTATCTTCTTGTTTAATACGTCATCAAGCTAGTTTTCCTTAAATTCTTCGGAAAAAATACCTGAATAATTGTTTTCTTGGTTTAATTTGATTTGATTTTTAATAACGAATATGCATAAAAATTATTTTTAATTATGGCGTAAGTAAATCCAGTATTTTTTTAATTAACGATAAGCGAGTGTTTCGACATTCACATAACTGTAATATAACTGCAACAAATTCACCTTCGAAAAAATTTATAGTTTTGTTTATATTGTCGCCTAATTAAAAAGTCTCGAATATTTCATAAATTATTGCAAGTGTTTTAATGTACTACCAGGGCCAGACAGGACATTATTAAACTTATTAAAATATTCATTGGGTATTTTCAAATTACTCATACAATTTGTGTTTCGTATAGTAATTTCAAAAATTCAGAAATTCTGTTTTTAATTTATGAGAAAATTGTTTTTTGTTATACAAATTCAGAACTCCCAGGTTTGGATTTTGGGCCCAATTTCCGAATTTAGATCCAAAAATGGAATTTTCTAACTCAAAACTGAGACCAGAAAGTTTTTTTTAGTTATGATTCTAAGCCTAAAAGTGGAATTTTGAATTTTAGTTTAAGATTTGAACCTTGAAATTAGTTTAGAGGTTTGGAACTAAGCATGGAAATTTCGAATTTAAAATCGAAAAGGTCAAACTCTTTGCCTTGCAATTTCAAAATTTCAAGCTGAAATTATAAGTTTTTAATTGAAAACTCCCAATCTCAAAGTGAAATACACACTGAAATTTCAAATTGTTGGTTTAAAACTTCAATTTCGAATTTTAAAATCGGAGAGGTCAAACTATCTGCCTTGTAATTTCAAAAATTCAAGCTGAAATTTCAAATTTTTGGTTTAAAATTCGCAATCTAAAAGTGGAAATGACATTTTAATTTGTTTTTGATATTTAGAACTTCAGATCCAAAAGTCTGCTTTCCTGGTTTTTATAACTCTGTAATTCTAAAGTCTAAAAGTGTAAATTTGCAGTTTCAAAAAATCAAATTATAGGTTTAAATTTAGTATGTACTACTAAAATCGAAGACATTACTCTTTGTCTAGTAATTTCAGAAATACAAACTAAAATTTCAATTTCAACTTATTTATTCCACGTTCCACGTTCTGGATTTTAGATCCAAAAGTGAAATTTTCTAACTCAAAACTGTGAACCTTTTTAGTTGTCTAAATGGAATTTTTAATTTCAGTTTAGGAATTTAAACTTTCGAAATGAAATTGGAAGCTTAAATTCCAATATTAATCGTGAACTCTATGCTTTGCAGTTTCAAAAATTCAAGCTAAAATTTCAAATTTTTGGTTTATAACTTTATAAATCTAAATGTATGTAGAAATGGCAAAATTTTAATTTTTTCAGTAAAAATTTTAAACTCCAATTTTAAGATTTTAACAGTGAAGACCTGTTTATTCATGATTCTAAGCCTGAAAGTTCAATTTTTAATGTAAGAGTTTGAATTTGAATCCCCGAAAAGCAGATTAGAATTGTGAGTTCGATGATAAAACTAAAATTACGTACAAAACAAAAAAGATCGCCGTTGTGGCGAGTTTTTAATTTGTGATATAAAAAGCTGAAACTTCAGTTTTTGGATTTCAGGCCCGAAACGCTTGAAACTTTAGTTCTAAAAGTTTGATTTATTGGTTTTTGCGGCTACAAGTTCCGGATTTTAGATCTAAAAGTGAAATTTCCTAACTCAAAGGTGTAAACATTGAAGTTTTTTTAGTTCTAATTATAAATCTGGAAATAATATAAAAGAATGATCTAAAACTGTTTATTTATGATTCCAAGCCTGAAAATTTGAATTTGAATCCTTGAAAATGCGATTATATGTAATTCTAGGTAAATTTGATGATAAAATGTTTAAATGACAAAAACCGTTGAGTTTGGGACTTTGTATTTACGAATTAAAATCTGAAACTCAACTTTTTGGCTTAAGATTACAAATATAAAAACATTGTGGCGATTTGTAAATTTATGCTACAAAAATTTAAAACTTCAGTTTTTGGATTTCAGGCTCAAAAGTCTTAGACTGAAACCCTGATTATTGTTTATTTTTGAGTCCGCCAGTGGAACTGTGAATTTCAGTTTAGTAAACCCTAAACTTAGATTATTTTTGAACGAAATTTTCAAATTTTAAATTCAAAAAGATCAACTCGTGCCTTTGAATTTCAAAAATACAATTTCAAAGTTTTGGTTTAAACCCCAAATCTAAAAGTAGAATTTCTTTGGCTTTTTCAGGTTTAAATGTCTCATTTCGTGTGTTTTAAAAGTTACCTAACACCTGAAACTGTTTGTGATTTTATATCTGAAAGTGGAATTTTGAATTTCAATTTATAATTTTGACCTTTCTAAAAATGATATTAAAAGCTTGAATTTTGAGATAAAAATTTCAAATTTATGACTAAAAACCCCAAGTTTAGGAATAGAAATGACAACATTTTAATTTCTTCAGTAAAAATTTGAAATTTCAGCTACAAAATTGCAAGATTTTAAGAGAGAAGACCTGAAACTATTTAGTTATAGATACAAATTTCTTCCTGAAAATTCTGAATTTAAAGGTCTGAACTTGAATCCCTAAAATTCTGATTTTTATGATAAAATATTCGAATTACAAAGTGCTTACGAACTAAAATCTGAAAATCAACTTTCAGACTTAAAATTCCAATATATCAAAATAATGGTGTTTTGATTTTCTGACATAAAAAAAATTAAACTTCAGGTTTTAAATTTCGGTCTCAAAAGTCTAATTTTGAGGGATAACGAGTAAAAATAAAAATCACTCAGAGTTTTAAAAATTAGCGAACATGATTTGCTTTGAAAACAAACTAAACAAACCTGGTCTTGAGATAAAAAGCCCAAAAATTGTTTATTTTTGATTTTCAGCCTGAAAGTAGAAATTGAATTTAAAAATTTGGTAACGATAAAAGCTGACATTTCTCGTTTAGAATTCCAAATATAAACCGGAATTCTAACTTGTGAATTTCCAAAATAACAATATTAAGCTCAAATTTCGAAATTTCAGATTTAGGAATCTAATGTTCTAGTTTTAAGACTGAAAGTTTACAAGTTCGTTGGTTATAGTAGTAGATTTGCAAGTGAAAGTCTAACTTTAGAAATTGGATTTCGACTTCTGAAAATGGTACAGGATTTTGAGTTTGATCATGAAAATGTGGAATTTCGAATTGGAAAAACTTTCTTGAGTTGAAGTTCCAAACCTAAAAATTTGAATCTTCAAGATTTCAAGTTTAAAAGTCAAATTTCCAAGTCTTAAGTCTGAAAGCCTGAAAGTAGTTTGTTTGTGTTTTAGTTCTGAAAGTTGGATTCTCAAGTTAAAAATTCAATTCCAATCCCTTCAAGTCAAGTTCGGGTTTTGTTATGCAATTCACTAATCCTGTTATTTCATCCACGTATGTGGATATTCTGATTTAAATATGTCATTAGCAAGTTTAAATTTTCAGTACTAAAATTTTCAATTTTAAGTTTTGTAACTGAAACTTTTAAGGACGAGAGTGTAACCTGGGAATGTTAAATGTAATATAGTTTTTTCTTTAAAAGATAAGTTGTAAATATTGCTTCCAAAAAAAAAACACAATTTGGGTCTGGATTTAGATCCAAAAATAAAATTTCCTATCTTAAAACTGAAAACCAGTTAGTTGTGATTCTACGTCTAAAATTGGACTGCTAAGCCTAAAAATTGAAATTTGCAGTTTCAAAAAACATTGCTGAAATTTCAAATTTTTGGTCTAAAACATTTTAATTTTTGCTGTAAAAATTCGAAACTTCAGGCCCAAAAGTCTGATCCCCTGATTCTAAGTCTAAAAGTGGAATTTTGAATTTTAGTTTAGGATTTAAATTTTTGGAAATTTAGAAGTTTAAATTTAGGAACCTAAACTCTGACTATTAAAATCGAAGACATCTACTACTTGCCTAGCAATTTTAGAACTACAAGCTGAAATTTCAAATTTTTTGTATAAAACTTCATATCTAAAAGTACAGATTTCAATTTCAACTTTCAACTTATTCAGTAAAAATTTGAAAACTTCAGGTCAGTCTGATTTCCTGATTTTACGAGTGCAAACTGTTTAATATTTCTTATTCTAAGTCTGAAAGTGGAATTTAAAATTTCAGCTGAAAATTTGAATCTTTCATTATAAAATTGGAAATTTGAATTTGAAGAAATACACTTACACGTAAATTATGAAACCTTTTGGTTTAAAATTCCGAATATGAAAAAGTTTTTCATTTCTGATATACTACATATAAGTTTGAAACTTCAGTTTTTGGACTTCCAACTCAAAAGTCTTAAGACTGAAAATTGTTTATTTTTAGATTAAAAGTCTAAAAGTGGAATTTTGAATTTTAGTTTTGATTTGAACCTTTGAATATGAGATTAGAAATTTGAATTTGAAGAGGAAAATTTCGAATTTGGTTTAAAACTCTGAATCTTAAAAATAGAAATTTTCAGTAAAAATTTAAAACTTCAGCTTCAAATTTTCAAAACTTTAACAAGAGTGAAGACCTGAAATTGTTTATTTGTGATTCTCTCTGGAAATTCCTAATTTAAAGGTCTAAATTTGAATTCCTAAAAAGAGATGGAATTTTGAGTTAGATTAAATTTTTGATTTAAAACTCCAAAACTAAAAAATTGAAATGACAACATTTTGAACTTCAGCTTCAAATTTTCAACTTTAAGAGTGAAGACCTGAAATTGTTTATTTATGATTCTCTCTGGAAATTTTGAGTTTACAGATCTGAGTTTAAATCCCTAAAGACGAGATTAGAATTCTGAGTTTGTGAAGGATTCGGATTACAAAAACGAAGTATGTACTTCCGAACTAAAATCTGAAATTCACTTTTAGACATAAAATTATTGTGATTATAAAAACTAATTCTGATATAAAACAAAATGGAACTCCACGTTTTGAATTTCAGGCCCAAAACCAAGTCTAATTTAAGAAATTGGATTTGTTTTAAATTTTCAAAGTCAACTTTATGGCTTAACATTCCAAGTATTTGCTATTTTTTATTGATGTAAAAATTTGAGATTTCGCGTTTTGAATTTCAGACTCAAAAGTCTAATTCTTAGGGGAAAAGAGTGAAAATAGAAATCACACCAGGATTTTAAAAATCACCTAATTTTAAGCTTTAAAAATCCGCTTCTTATTAAAAACAAAATAAACGAACGCTGACCTTACGATAAAAGGCCTGAAAATTGTTTATTTTTGATTATGAGTCTGAAAGTAGAATCTCTGAAAATGAGATTAAAATTTTGAGTTTGACGATCTAAAATTTCAGCTTTTTGATTTAAAATTCCAAATACGAAAAAGGAATTTCTGATATAAATATTTTAGGCTTCAAGTTTTGGATTTCATGCTCAAACGATTCTTAGGGAAAAGAAAAGATTATACCTAGTTGCAGATTTGCAAATGAAATTCCGAGTTCAGAGATTGGATTTCAACTTCTGAAAATGATTTTGAGTTTGATAATGAAAATTTGGAATTTCAAAATTAGACCTGAAACTCCACTTTCTTGATTTAAAATTCCAAGCCCAAACACAGGAATGAATTTTAATTTCTACAATAAAAAATTGAAACTTCGAGATTTCAAGTTTAGCCAAATTTCCAAATCTTAAGACTGAAACCTGGAAGTACAAAGTTTGTAATGTTTTTAATTCTGAAAGTGGGATTTTGCATTTAAACATTAGATTCCGATCCTCAGAAATGAAGTTATAATTTTGGTTTGGTGGGGAAAGCTTTGGGTTTTGTTACGCAATCCTGTTATTTAATCCACGGATTTGGATATTCTGATTTAAATGTTTTTCATTAAAAATCAGCATTTTTAGATTTTCAGTGCCGAATTTTCAGTTTTGTAACTTTTAAGGGTGTAACCTGGTAATTTTAAATGTAATATAGTTTTTACTTTAAAAGCTAAGTTGCAAACATTGCTTCCAAAAAGAACAACACAAAAAATCGTTTTCGGCACCGTCCATGGCTTGCAAATAAATAGTTTTTGATTTTATTTTCAAAATTTCAAATGATTTTGTCTTTCGCTTTAAAATGATACACAAAAGATCAGAAATGTTTCCTCAAAGTGTTTTTGTAAAAATCAGAAACGAAATCTGTCAATATATTTCAAGTTAACTGCTGTTTGCAGCATTCAGGTTTTGATTTTGGTTTCTGTTTAAACTCAACAAATTTTGACAAGCTTTCCTTGCTAGTGATCTTCCTGATTTTTTTGGTAAAAATAAAAAATTTCTAACAATATAATGCAAGTAATTAATTTATAGCTTTTCTGTAGTTTCGGTTTTGATTTTATTCCAAAAATTCCTGTTTAAATGCAACAAACTTCGCTGAATTTTCTTTGTCGGCGATAAAACCACTCGAAATGTCTTTGTTCACTTTATCAAATCCACTCAAACCAACGGTTTTTAAAGAATTTTAAAAATATTATTTTGACATATTTTTCATTGTGGTTTCTGTTCTCATCCATCCAATCTGGTGACGTTGAGCCTCATTATGTAAACATCAGATAGAAAAATAGAAACGAAGCAATAAACATATTTCAGCAATAAAATTGAAGGTTTTATTTTTTAAAAAGGCCACTGGTGCAGCTTGTTTTCTTGCACTAAGCATTTTAAAAAAAAGCTGACGTAAACTTTTGTTTATTTTAATGTTTTTTTTATTTGTTGTTGATGTCATAATTTTAATTAATTTGTATTATTTAATTAATTAATCGGTGTCTTTGTGATATTTTTGTGATGACATGTTATAGCTGGGGGTTAACTTTTTTATTTATTTATTTATCGATTTATGTTTAATTCAGAATCCTCCCAGTTTTTTTAAACATAAACACGTGCAAACTCAGTTATTAAACAAATAAACTTGCGCATGCAAAAATTTTAAAACTGAAATTTCCATTCAAGGTTTTAAAGTTCAGCTAACTGCTTTCGCTGTTTACGTGTTTATTTAAACAAGCTATGTTCAACTCGTACTTTGTAAGATAAATATTTAATTTCGTGATAGTATTTAAAAATAATAAACAAAGAAATTTACTCTAAAATTCCGTAATCATCTGTGCAACAAAATTGTTTGTATATAAAAAAGTTTAAACACCCATTTCGCTTGTAAATGTTTTTAATTAGTAACAACCTGCCTTGACCTTTACGTCTGCCTTTCTATTGATAAATATATTATTTTATCTTAGTAAAAGTTTGCTCATTTTGTACTCTGTAACTTTCAAAAAAATTCAAAATTGGCCCAATTTTCGTTGATTTCACTTTTACTGAAATTTGCACATTTTGGAATTTATTGCTTGTTCTTTACTCGTAATTATGATGTGTAAACTGCCAGTTTTGCTGGCGGATTTATAAATGCCCTAAAAAAGAGTTGATTTATTACGAAAGTCTGCTCTTAATTGCGTTAATCCATCCTAATTGTATCATTATTTTTGTTAGTAATAAACGCACAATAAAATAAACAAAAAAATTATAATTATTTTCATCAGCAATGTGTTGGACAACTAACTAACTGTTGAAAAACGTTCACCAAATTAATTTAGATATGGAAAAATCTGCACAGTCATTCAGTCTTTCAAGCACCAAAGGTGTTTTATACCTTTTCAATTTAATGGTCTAATAAAAGCTGCTTTAATTACTTCTGTATTTTATCTAAAAGTGCGATAAGTATTTTGGTTTTCGTAAGACGTATACATTCAACGTTCAACGATAACGGTTTATTACTAACCTCTAATAAAACAGATTATTGCAATTCTGATACGATTGTGAATTTCGTAATTCATGCTCAGGCTGCATGGCGACAGGGATTAACTCGCTTTTTTTTATTTGTAGAATAGATTTGTTATTTTCCATTTCGTTATCTGATGTGTTTTATTTTGATGATTTTTTACTTTTCTTTGTTGTTTGTTGTTATTATCTACGTTTGTTAACTTTGAGGCATCGTCCCTGACCACACACACTTTTTGTCCCAAATTAATCCAAAAATTTCACGATTTTCAATTCACTACAATACAAAAACGCATCAAGGCTAAATTTCAGAATAGAAACGTGGGAGTTAAAACAGGTGTTAACGATTAAATATAAGAAATCATTGCTCTACATTTTGACAGTTTGTGTGTAGGTGAAGTATTCTATTCTTGTATTGTTATTTACCTTGCTTAATCTAAGGAAATAAATTGACATTATCATTAAGATTATGTTGTAACCTAAGCCCCTTTTGTTACTTCCAAACGTCAGGGTGTAAATTAAGTTCCAAAAATCCCTTTGTTGTTGTTAGTTTGTTTATTTCTGCCTTAACTAATTAAAATTTATTTATTATTGAGCAAAAAGAATTCTTTCTCCAGACTTCAAATCTAACATTAATAAAAATAATTGAGTTGTCTGAAAACGATAATTTAATTCCTTTATCTAAAAAGATTCACATTACGCAGGCCAAAGATTTAAACACTTATTTATTTATTTAAGATAACAATTTCAAATGAAACTGTAATTACTTAAAGCCCGATGTACGTTAAAAGCGTCGCCCAATAATTTAATTAATACCCGTCGATGTTGTCGTCGTTGTTGTTGCATGTATATATGGGTAATTAGTTATTTATGTAAATATTGCTCTACACATTACACATGTATATCAATGTTTAATGACGTTGATAAGAATTTATTTACCAATGAAGATATTTTTCAATTGACGAAATGTTTCTGCTTAATTTTAATTGATGAATTGTTTTTTGGTTAAAGGATTTGGTAATAATTCTTGGAGATTACTTTAAAAATAGCAAATATTTTATTTATGCTTTAACTTATTTTTCTTTGTGTATAAATCCGCATTCCTTTTTACCGTCAAGTAAATAGGCTAATGTGATTTGGCAGATTTGCCTGTGTGAATGGGGCTTTGACAGTTGTTATTTGAGGTTATGTCTTTGCTTTCTGGCAGATTTGCCTGTGTGAATGGGACTTTGACGGTTATGCTGCAGATTATTTATGCAGCTAAAAACTTCAGTGGCTGAAACGTTTGTTTTTTTCCAGAATTTTACTTTGACTTTGACAGATTATTTGCACAGCTAAAATTTGCAGTGACTGTGTTCGATAAACTTAGCAATCTGGCGTTCAATTCGTTTTTTTTTTTCTCGTAAGTATTTGTGGCAGCAACGACAACATTTCAATTTAGTGAGTAAAAATTTGAGGGTTCAAAAGTGTGATTTCCTGGTTTTTACGATTCCAAGTTTTGGACTTTAAATCAAAAATTGGGGAATTCTGTAACTCAAAACTGAAATGAAAGTGTGAAAGTGGAATTTTTGTGCTTATAAGAATTGGACCTTAAAATTAGATTAGTTTGAATTTAACAACGAAAATTCCTAATATTAAAATCGAAAATGTCAATTTTATGTCTTACAATTTCAAGCTGGAATTTCAAATTTTCTGTTAAAAACGTCAAATCTAAAAGTAGAAAAGACAACATTTCGATTTATCCAGCAAAAATTTGCAACTTCAGGGCCAAAAGTCCGATTTCCTTGTTTTTAAGGCTCCCAAGTTCTGGATTTTAGACAAAAAGTGAAATTTCCTAACTCAGAACTGAAAGTTTTTTTTAGTTGTAATTCGAAGTCTATATTTTGTAAAAAAAACCAAGAAAATAGGTCACAGTTCCATAAACACGCTAACAAAGCCGGCCCGTGATCAGCTGTTTAAGGCGGAGTCATGACGTCACATGGAAATACTTTATAGCTGCGTTCAGTGGTCGAAACGTGATTGACCGGCTGACTACATTCAGCTGAGCTATCACTTTTCTTCACATACAATCAGCTGAATGCAAAAAACTTTCAACAATTCGGCCTTTTTAGTAGTTACTGAACGCTCACGACCCTTCAACAACTGTTTAAAACAGTAGGTGCGATCACTGGCAAATCGAAACGTAATCGAACTGTTGATTACATTCAACTGAGCTACCACTTTTTAGAAAATTGCTGAGAAGCTCTGAAGTGTGTTTTTGTATAAATTTTTTAAGCTACACACAGCTCTCGGCAATACTTATTGCTTATTACAGCTATAAAGATTGGTCGCGTTCAGTTGATTGAGCGTCGCAGCTTAATTGAATGCAGCCAGCTGTTTAATCTCATTTTAGACTCGCCAGCTATTTTTAGCAGTAGATGCGTTCAGTGACAAATCTAAACGCAGCCTATTGATGAGAAGCTTTGAAGTGCTGATTTTTTAGGTTACGAATAGCTCTCAGCATTATTTATTGTTTCATACAAATACGAGAGCAATTAAAATGTTCAGTAAATCACCAAAAATGTGAATTGTTGAAGATTAGTCACGTTCAATTGATTGGGCGTCCCGGCTTAATTGAATGCAGCCAGTCGTTCAATCCCATTTAGACAAAACCATGGCCTACTCTAAAGCAAAAACAACCCAAATGAATTACAGTAATCCAAATTTTTACATTCAATGCTCATTGATAAACTAGCCTAGTTTTCAGTTTTTTTCATTTTTTGGCGTTGTTGTGATAAGATTTACTAAACTTGATTTATTTGTTGCAGGGTCCATTCGAAGTACAAAAGCGACTTGAGGAAGTGCGCCTTTTGGAATCAAGGAAATCGGCTAGATTAGCAGATCAGGATACAGATTTTGCAAGGTTAGCAGACATGGCAGGTGATCGTAAACGCACTGCCTCGCACACCATTGATGTTCCTGCTCCATCTTATCATTATGGGTAAGTCAACAGAAGTGCAAACTTACCTCCCATGGTACATAACACTTTTCGCAATTTTCAAGCATGTGCTTTGTGTTCTTATTGCCATCTGTGTTACGTGAAAGTTTCGACATTTTCAGTAGATTAATCAGCTTTTAATATTAGTGCGATCTCATCTCATCTCGCCTAATAAGTTAACATGCAGCTGACCTATTTTAATTTATTCCCTTGTGAATCTCCAAGTTATAGTTTTCTGCATTATTAAAAGTAATTTTTGTAATTTGGTTTTTAAATCAAGTGTAATACAACGTACAACCATTTTAGTTTTCTTGATCACCTTAAGTTAGATCATTTCACTTTTATATCCTAGGTCATTACCACTATTAATAGCCACAGATAATTTTAATTGCGTTAAATAAATCTGTGTGCGTTTCTGTTTTAATAGTCCAGTCAAAACAAGGTTTAACCTCCTGAAAAATCCGAAAGTTTTGAAACTTTGCACACTTATTTATAGGTACCTAAGGATGAATATACCAAAAGTCCTCATAAATATGAGGCGAGCTCTAGCGGCAATTAGTGAAAACAGGGAACTTTTTTTGGTTTTTCGTTAATATCTTAAGAACCGTTGGTCGGAGGTAAAAGTTGATTATATACAAAATTGAAGCTTATTACATTTGCAATAAAAATGATTATATACATTTTTCATGTATTCCTAACGGCTTCCGAGTTATAGGGCGCTAAAAAATAGCGTTTTTTGAAAAACCACGCTAGTGCGGTACAATATGGTATTTCTAATAATACTTGACAATGGTTTACCTACATTTTTGTAAACCATGGATGATTGAGGAGATTAACTTCACGACTTTGTATAAAAAGAAAGACATATTCATAAGTAAGTATGTATATTATATTAAATAAGTATAATTAAAGTATATTAAACAATGAAATGCAAAGAAAAGTCAATCAACTCTTGATCGCTTTTGGTAGAAGGACCTGCAATCTGCTCATCTTGGTCAGCTTCTCCACTTGCTGCCTGAAACACAGTAAGAAGAGGTAGGTATATGCATGAGATGATGGTGTGAGAGAGAGAACCATTATACAGATAAGAACATGACAACTGATTTATGTATACTATTGGAAGGTAAATGAATAACAAAAAAATACAAATGTGCAATCTCACCTGGCTTCTGGTTAAGCGTCCAGCAAGCATAGTATTTTGATCTTCATGTACCAAATGTTTATGACATCGGGATCATTAGGGTCATCAAAATCTTCTTCGAGGATGGAAGTAACACCATTCATGCATTCACCATGGCAGTTGTGACAAATGCTTGTACACATTATTTCTGCCTTTCGACAGCCACATCTGTTCCCACATCCACCTGTGCATTTGCAACAAATCAGATTGAGGACAGCTTCAGGTGCTGCTGGATCCTCTGTTCTCACAGGGATTAGCCGATCGATTTCCAACTTCCAACCCCACTGTACAGGAGGAAGTTCATTCCCCAGCCAAA
This sequence comes from Melanotus villosus, assembly GCA_963082815.1. Classification (NCBI taxonomy): domain Eukaryota; kingdom Metazoa; phylum Arthropoda; class Insecta; order Coleoptera; family Elateridae; genus Melanotus; species Melanotus villosus. Next base: position 81,132,298 of record OY720420.1, read on the forward strand.
ATTGAATTTGGTGGTACACTCGAAAAGCATGCTGTCTTGCTGCTCCTTCTGTGGGTGGCAGAGCAGAAAGGTGGGGTTTAGCATTGGATACCGATTTGGTGAAAGATTTGTAGCGGTGCATGTTTAGAGAGGTTTGCTTCCTGGGCGCATTGTACAATGCCAAGAATATTTTGTTTCCAGCAGCAGCTACAGCCTCACGGGATGAACTTGGGCTGTTAAATATATCATCAATAGCTTGCAGTGCAGCTTGCTTCTTGAACAATTTGAAACAGGAAAGTTTCCCTTTTCGATATGCAGCTGACGTCGTATCGCATCCGCTGAACGCATGCAGAAGAAGTATGCTGTCCTTCATTCCCAAAGTTTGTAACTGCTGGCTTGAATATACTTTCCTTGCGACTTTGCTACGGCTTGGTTTCACAAATAATATGTTTTGTTCAGTCGGAGTTAAGGCCATGAGGAGAACAATAAGATCAACATCTTCACCGACTATTGCTCCTTTGTCACAAGTGAAGGATTTCATGATTGCTGTTCGGACGATCAATGTGTCAGCATCACTAGATGCTTGTTCTGTTTCAACTCCATGGCTCGTAAGAGCAGTTATAAGGAATGAAATTAGTCTCGACTTATTCTTTTCGTTAGAAAGAAAATCATCCTGTTTGACTGTTACTACTGTTTTCTCTCCAAAGTATATGTCAACTGACCTCTTTGTTTTGTACCTTCGGCTCTGTTCAGCTCTCTTTGTACTGGATAGAGCGGCTGAATAACCATCAAACACCACCGTGCAGCCGTTGCCACCATAATGTTTGAGAACATAGGCTACATAACACTGGCAGATGGTTGAGATTGTTGGCGAATCTTTGGGCCACACCACCTTGTGTAATAGTAAGCCACCATCCAAAACAATGTCAAAAGAGACTAGATTTATTTCTTTTTTTAACGGAGTAAAGGCATCGTACAAGGCAGATTTCTTGGTCTTCCGCCATATTGTATCGCACTACGTGGTTTTTCAAAAAACGCTATTTTTAGCGCCCTATAACTCGGAAGCGGTTAGGAATACAAGAAAAATGTATATAATCATTTTTATTGCAAATTTAATAAGCTTCAATTTTGTATATAATCAACTTTTACCTCCGACCAACGGTTCTTAAGATATTAACGAAAAACCAAGAAAAGTTTCCTGTTTTCACTAATTGCCGCTAGAGCTCGCCTCATATTTATGAGGACTTTTGGTATATTCATCCTTAGGCACCTATAAATAAGTGTGCAAAGTTTCAAAACTTTCGGATTTTTCAGGAGGTTGGATCATTTTTTGAGTTTTTTTGACTGGACTATAACTGCTTTCGTTACATTCATTAAAATAACTCGACTTTTTTCATGTAATCTGTTAGATTATGGATTTACTTATTTAATTAACTATTTTATAGTCGGACTAAATCCAAATTAATTGATAAGTGGTTGAAACTAATAAATTTGGTAATATTTTAACCGTTGCGGTTATAATTTAATCAGGCTTGGTACGATTTAAAGTTTTTCAGTCGTTGTTTACGAGACGACGAGGAAAATATATATTTTTTCCTGTTGTTTGTTTTTCCCGTTTTGGCTTTAAGCTATTTTGCTTTTATTAGGTTATCGATTTAATGTAATCAATGAAAATTGATAAATGCGGTTTCAAAGTGATTGCTGCTCGTCCGGTATTCTTAAAAACCAAACCGGAAAAAATCCCATAGTTAAATTCGTTCTAAATACCAATATTTCGAAGGTAACTAGCCTTGTCAGAATTTCAATCCAGGTGTGCTACTTACTGCTGCTTACTAATATATCTTTGGTCATTACAATAATTAACAAGCTTACGGTGTTCATATGGTGTTCATTTAGCATCCAAGGTATTTTTCAAGAATGTTACATTATTGCCAGGTCATTGAAATTAATTTAAATAATTGCTAATTTAATCCATTTTTGGTTATCGATTTGTCTAACCTTAAATTTCTATATCTATATACGAACGATTAATCACAGTTAAATAACTCGGTTATTTTTTTGTTAAAGGTTTTGGGCGTAATGACATTTCAATGGTAACAATTTTAATGTGCCATAAATAAAGATTAAATAAATAAAACGTGATTTACAGCTCGCGTAAAATACAAAAAAATTGCTTAAGTTTCCAAAGCGAAATTCCAACCATTACAGATGCATTTCTGGGAAAATTTAGTAAATTTGTGGTTTTCGCTCGCTCCTATGTGAATTATGAGTAATATTGTTTCTTGGTAGCCTCGTGAAGTGTTATGGGGTTTATCGCTAATGTGGTTATCTGGACGTTGCGTAGGAATTCGGAAATGTGTGTCATGAAACAGAGTTTTAAACGGAAATGAAGATAACCCAACGTTAATTGTTTCTTTAAAATTCTCTGACCTGATTTTTCGTATGGTTAACGATTTACTTTCATTCTTCTGTGAACTTTTTGCCTTTCATTTTTAAAACATTTCCCATTCAATTTGTTTGTTTGATGCATATAAAAACAAAATTAATAAAGTGTGTTGGGAGAATAACAACACATCCTAAGAACTTTCCAGTAATTTTAAGCAACCAAAGAGTACTTTCTGGGTATTTCAGTATTGGAGTATTTAATTTATTAGTTTGATATGGTTCAATGTCAAAATATAGATTATGTTTTATTGGTAACCAATTAATAAGCATAACACGTGCTTAAAATCTTCCAGTAATTTTTAGGAAAATGTGTTTTAGGTTTTTCAATGTTGTAATATTAAATTAATTTGTTTAATATGGTGTGATCCAAGCAAATACAGTGAGATTGACAAAAAATTAAAGATGGCCACACCGACTGATGTCAAAATATAGGTTATGTTTTACTGTTACCAAATTAATGAACTGTGCTGCAAGAATAACACAACCTAAGAACTTCTTTTTCTTCGCTTATTACCCTCTTGGGTGTGCCATTTTATGTTTCCATAATGCCCTATTCTCCAGTCTCCTTCCTTATTTCCGTCATTGTATTATTTATATGAGTTTCCCAGAGTTCCTCTCGGGTTCCACTCCGTTATTTTCTTGGACCATCTGTTTTCTGACATACGTTTGGAGAGCTAGATTTTTCAAAATGTTGGTGATTGAGTTGGTTATCTCCAGTCTTTTCCAAATCTCTTCTGTCTTCAGTCTATCTCTCCGTGTGACTTTCATCATCTCATATAATCAAGTTCTACCGTTCTAACAACTTTTGTTGCTGGCCATTTCAGCTCCATAAAGTATAATATTTGCAACCACGCTATGAAAGCTATGCTCTTTGGTCTTCTAACTAAGATTTTCACTCCATAGTAAACCATTTCCCCCATAGTTATTCTTGTGGATATGTCCTTTTCAATGTACCTATCGAGGTTATGGTCGCCCCTAGATATTTAAAAATGTCGCAGGATTTAATGTCTTGGTTGTGTACTCTTCACACGCACATGAATTCTGTTTTTGGGAAGTTTTAAGCCCATTTTGTATGTATTCCATGACCTCTTAATTTGTGCGAAAACGATTTGGTCATCAGCAAATTGTAAGGAGCGCATTGTACTGTCACCTATTCTTAATTCCATTCCTGAACATTTGCGGTACCACGTTTCCACGCTGTTGGATGTATATACATATTAAATAGCAAAGGCGATAGACTACAGCCTTGCTTCGGTCCCTTTGATATTGTAATGAAGCGATGTTCTAGCAGATCTCAGATATGACGTGTTATCTAGGGTCATTATACGAAACGGGAAGGAAGGCATCCTAGAATGCGAGATGCACGTGGATGACCGTCGTGAACCAGAAAGATGGCACTTGAGCACGTTCACGGCAGGGTTAATGCATAATATAGCATCAGCATGGCAAGGGCCATGCCTTTGACTTCTTATGGTATTAAGGAATTGCTCAATAAGAGCGCACCATGGTTGGTGTGGTCGTCGAAGAACCATGTCCTTAAGAAGTCACATCCTTCGTATTACGATTTTGATGTATGATTATTTTTTTGTTTAATTTAATTTGATTCAATACATAGTACGACTTGCTAATAGTTTTGATCGAACCCTTTCTTTCATTTCATTAACTTCAATGTTTGTATGTACTTGGAACTTATACCTAAAGTTGTTTAAGTCTTTATCTTTAACTTTAACTCTGAATAATATTTTGTGAAGTTTAATCAAAGTCAGACAATATGTGTTATGTTAGTTGAATCAGAATTTTAATATAAAACCTCTCGCAGCAAACCTCCCCGTGTCGTAGCTGGTTAAATATACTACCCCGTTGGTACTTAAGAATTATCAGAAATTCTACTTTTGGTGACAACCACTACTTTACAATATTCTTCTGGCTTTCGTCATATTGTTTTCTATTCTAATTTTTGTCTGGTTGTTCGTGTAGAGTTCTTTTACTAAGTTTATACATTTTTCATTTATATTTAGTCTTCTCAACGCTAACCATATTTTACACCTGGGCACGTTATCATAATGCTTTTTCAAGATCTGTAAGTGTCATATGTGTATCTATTAACTGTTCTATGTTCTTCTCTATTATCTGTCTTACGCAGTGTATGTTATCTAAGCATGATCTTTGCTTTCGGAAACCACTTTGTTCTTTCTTCTTCTTCTTCTATTTTACTTTTGACGATACTGGAGCACAATCTGGCTATCGAAGGAAGTTATTCATAATTCCGCTATAATTAGTGCAGTTTTTTGTCTCCTTTTTGCAGATGGAGTTTATATATGCTCCATTCCATTCTGGGGGATCATCATTACGTTCTTCTATTTTGTTCAGTATCTTTGTTATATACTTTCTCATTTTTCTCCTTTGTATTTGAAAAGTTCTATTCGGTGCTATATTGTTTTTTGCTTTTTGCGGGGCTTTATGCACGCCTTTTTCTGTTGTCTCTGGTATCGCCTGGTCTTTTCTTATCTCCTTTTTCTGTTCAATTAGTGTGTGTGGTCGTCAGCTCTTAGAGCTGGTTGGTCGCAGCCTTAAGCTGCTTTCACTGGGGAAGTGTGTTCTTTGCAATGGTTTCCCACCCTTCTGCAGAATTTGTGACCATGTATTAAGTGTATAAGTAGTGTATGTGTCTTGTTACTATCTGAAGTCCCGCAGACAGAATCGTGAATTGTAACCAAACGATTAAATGGCTTCACTCGCTCAAATACAGACCTCGAACAGTAGTAGGCCTAAGTAATGTTTTATACACTCTTTTGGTGGTATTGTTTGTATTATTCCTGTTCAGTTCTTGTCCTTCCTTATTTTCTTAATTGTTTTCCATGCTACGACTGATCTATTATATGCTTTGGTGTTGTCTATATCTATAAAAAGTCGTCCTTCCCCTTTACTCTGTTTTTTACTTGTCTTCTGAGGGATGTATATATTCTTCTCTTAGTTCTGGTGATTTGTCCAATAACCACTTCATTTTATTCTCTTCCGAGAATTGCTCAATGTGCTGGGTTTTTCTGTTTGTCGTTACTAAAGCTTCTGTGGCTGCTTCTAGTATGACCTTCAGATGTTCATCCTTGTCTACGTCTAGTTTATTTTCTGTTCTGTTTTTATATAAAACTTTAATGCTATATTGTTTCAGTAGGTCAGTATCGTCAGTAAATTTACCAAAGAAAGCATTGTCATTCATAGCATACATCCCCAAAATTACTGATGATTTTCCATATATTTATATCTACTGATTATTCTTTCGTGTATCTCTTCGAATGAGATAACGTGTTTCTTCCAATTTTCTCTTACTAATGTAGATACTCGTACTTCGCTTTTGGCTTGTTGATGTATTAGTACTTCAATCCACTTCCTTTTCTTCTTAGTTTTCGTGTGAATATCACCATATATGTCTTCATCTTCTCTATTTAAGTCCCAACTGCCCCCCCCCCCCCCAGATTTATAGGGCTGACTATTTTACTACAAGTGTTTTTCATCTAGCATTTGGGTCGTGACGTCAACAAGCTCCGCCCAAAAACTGTATGGGTAATGAAAACCTAGTTTAGAAAGAGATGAAGTATAGTTGGATTGTGAATTTATAAGCTGCGCGTTGACGTCACAACCCAAATCCTAGCTGAAATAGACTGTAGTATGTGATTCTGAGCTCTACTCACCTGGGGTAGTATCGTTTTAAAATTCGCTAACATGTTTGAAAACAACCTAAAAACTTTCGTGTAATTTTACGGAAAGTATTTCGGTGTTTAAATATTAAAATAATTTGTTCAATGTTTTAGTGTCAAAAAAGTAAAGTCAGGTTAGGTTTAAAATTTGACCTTTTTCTCGACATTGCTGTATTCGAAATAGTTTTTACTTATCAAAATCGATTAAAATCAAATTTAACTCCAAAATTCAAGCAAGAAATTACAGTAATTTAAATTATCATAAAATCAATCTGAAATCAAAAAGGTACTTTCCCAAACCGAATGTAAGCAGTTAGAAACCACAGAACTTGTAAAATAAGCACTCTGGTTAGGAAATTAAGTATTAGTTGCTATTATTTATAACTATAACAAACCGGTAGCTATGTAATTAAAAACTTTACAAAGTAATAGTGCGTATAGGCGAAAAAAATATAGTTTTGCAACCTGAGGAGAAAGTCTTACAGCGATTTTAACACCTGTAAACTAATTTGAACACTTTTAATAATGATTTATTATGTTTATAAAATTGTTTATGGGTACTTTAAACTTTAACAGAGTTTGATGAAAGTTAATGCCGACAAAAGAATGCATTCCGGAGTTTCTTGTCGGAAATCTAACGAACTGAGATTTTCCCAAAGTGCCAAGTTAGGTTAGGGTTTTTTGGGATTTTCTTTTGAAAAAGGGATCAGCAAAAATTAAATACAAAAAAATGGCTTCAGATTCAAAAAAGAGATGCTGTTTAATTACAATGAATCGTGACTCTTATTAGATTCACTTTGCATAATACTTTAGCGTGTACTACGTATTTACTGAAGCATCCTCGTCGTTTATTAATAAAATTGTCTACTCGGGACGATGACAAAATACCGCCGTTACCTTTTTTGTCCTGTTGTTTTTTTCCTATAAATCGAGCCCACGTTTTTTTCCCTTGATATTTATGCATACAATTACGAATACGAATACGGAAACCGCAAACAGTCTTAAAGGGAATAATTTAAATTATTCAGCAATTGAAATGCTGCAAGTCACTTAGAAATAAGTGTTTCTTGTGTATTTTGTTGCACGTCACGTTTGACGTAACAGCAAACAAAAACCAGGTTGGTGCTGTTTAATTTTCTTACATAATTTCTTTCAAATTGATAGTTGACGTTGCTTTTATCTTAATTTACCTAATTTTTTTTCTTGTTTCTGCACGCATTTCTGAATAAATGCAGCCGCTGCTCTTAAAAATTAATTTTTACTCTTAAAAACAGGGCCTGCTTTGCATCACAAATTAGTAATAATATATTAAAATGTGTTTATGGTTAGTTAAAAGCTTAATCATTAAAAACTCATTATGGCACTTGTTTCTAATCTTTGCCCAGACTAATTGAACAGCACCGATTTAAACGTTTTCAAATAACATCGATCGTAACGTTGTTTGTTTACTGATATGCAAGAAACCGGCACTAAAACAGTTTGTGGACTTTTGAAGGTGAGTGACATCTTCCATATTGTCCAACTGTAATCTTGACCAGTGCCTTTGACACCATAACTGGAGGACAATAGCCGTCCACATGTAAATTTCGTTTATTTTCAACCATTCTTCTTATCATTTTATAACACACATGACTTTGGGGGTGGGGTTATTGGCCATCTAATTTAACCTAACAGGATTCGAATATCATTTTTTAAAAAGTTCTAAGAAACCAATCATTGTCGAGATTTGAGTATCGACTTAATGGTTAAAAAAAGTTTCATTAATTGTTGTTATTAAAGAAAGAACGTAACAGTAAATTTTGAACGCAGATCTCGCAAAAGGAGGCCCAGCAGCAGCCAAGAAGACAGTCCAAAAGATCCACAATTGGATGAATGCAGTGCTGCCTTGGTCCTCATGAGCCTTTCTTGTTCGCCTCATTCTCCTAATTTCAGTGGTAAGCCTTTCTTTTCCTTGGTGTAAAAACTAAACAAAAAATAAGCAAACAGATTCGTATGGTTTTTGCAATATTACTTGACCGATTTTGAAACATGCCTGGTTTAAATTGAACTTAAAGTTTTTTTTAATATCTTAAATTCGACCCTGTTGATGTTTTTAACAGATAAAGGTTGAAGCTGCCGCAATCTCGACTCAAATGTTATTGCATAAACTATACATCTTGACCTATATTACAAAATTAACAACATTTCTTCTAAAACTGAATATGCGACATTTGTTTCGGATATAACAAAAAGTGAGTTAATTTTAATTATTAGCTGCAGGAAACATTTTGCCTCGAGTTTTACAAAACTACATTCATTTGTCTGCATTCCGTTTCAACTTGTTGTTTAAACGCTGAGAAAGTGAGGTTAGTTCGACTGTAATCCAAAGATTTTCAAATAATTCCTGGCAACTTTTTAACTGAAAAAGCAATTATTAATTTGCGTTCCTTCTTAAAAAGTTTAATTCAACCAATGGAAATCAAGTAAATTTTGGGCCACTCATTCGGCATTAAAATCAAAAATGAATTTAACTAAAATAAAACAGGAGTTTCAGACAATTGGGAAATTGGTTTGACTCGCTGATTTTGAAAATAATCAAAAATGTTTTATGCATGTATTCGAATGCGAATTGTATAAATCGTTTACTGGCTCCATCTGCAGGCGTAATTATTTTAACTAAACTGACAAACATTTTGTTATAGTGAAAAACTCAAATCTAAGCTTAAAAATTGTTTTCCTTTCAAAAATTAGCAAAAAATGTTGATTCATTTGATCAAATCAAAAATGTTCTCAGTAATTTGAAGCCTAATTTGAGTAGTGTCCGACCGAAGCTTCGGCACTTTCGGCCGCAAAAAGCATATTCGGCTTCGGCGAAAAAAGGGCCGAAGCCGAAGGTTACATCAGTTACATCCAGCCGAGCGATTCACGCAAACAAACGAAATATTACGTATAATGTACAATATTATTAATTTTATTATGTTTCAATAAATATGTAAAGAAAAATAAAATTAAGTTTACCATCGAAAAAAATCAAAAAAAATTATGCTATTTAGAGTATTTAATTTATTTACACTAATTTACAGTAAGGGTTCTAAGTCCGGTTGCACCTTCGGCTTCGGCTTCGGCCGAAGGTGACGGCGACAGCCGAACATCGGCTTCGGCCGAAGGTGACGGCGACAGCCGAACATCGGCTTCGGCTTCGGCTGACAAACTGACCTTCGGTTGGACACTAAATTTTAGTGTAATTAAAAGTGAGGTTAGTTCTGAAGCATTCGGCAAAAATTGCCTTTCTTCTAAAATTTGCACAAAATTTTGATTTACGCAATCAAAACAAAACGTTTGTCAGGAATTAGGATTTACTGCTTTTGAAAAGAATCAAAAGTGAGATTGTTCGGTATTCGACTGCCAATTGTTTAAATCGTTTACTGGCTCCATCTGCTGATATAATTATTTTAACTAAACTGCCAAAAATTCTGTTTCAGTAAAAAACTCAAATCTAAGCTTAAAAATCACGTTCCTTTCAAAAATTGGCGCAAAATGTTGATTCATTCAATCAAATCAAAATTTTTCTAGGGCATTTAGCCTTTTTAAAGCCAAATTTGAGTGTAATTAAAAGTGAGGTTAGTTCTGAAGCATTCGACAAAAAATGTATTTCTTCTAAAAATTGGCATTCATTCATGCCAAACCAAAATGTTCGTCAGGGATTCGGATTTACTGATTTTAAAAGTGATGTTGTTTGGTGCAAGCATCCGACTGTCAATTGTTTAAATCGTTTACTGGCTCCATCTGTAGACGGAATTATTCCTTTGTTGCAGTACGAACCTCAAATTTAATCTCAAAATTGACTTTCTTCTAAAAATTGGCACAAAATTTTGATTCATGCAGTAAAATCAAAATGTTCGCCAGGAATTTGATTTTGAAGATAATAGTATAAAAAGTGAGGTTGTTTGGTGCAAGCATTCGACTGTCAATTGTTTAAATCGTTTACTGGCTCCATCTGTAGACGAAATTATTCCTTTGTTGCAGTACGAACCTCAAATTTAATCTCAAAATTGACTTTCTTCTAAAAATTGGCACAAAATTTTGATTCATGCAATCAAACCAAATTGTTCGTCAGGAATTTGGATTCATTGATTTTGAAGATGATCAAAAGTGAAGTTGTTTGGTATTCGACGGTCAATTGTTTACTGGCTTTATCTGCAGACATAATTATTATTCTTCCAAAAATTGGCACAAAATGAAGATTCATTCAATCAAATCAAAAATTTTCTCAGGAATTTGTATTTCTAAATCCAGTTCTGAGCATAATTAAGAGTGCGGTTAGTTCTGAAGTTTCATACCTACTTTGGAAATCAATTTGATTTATTGACTTTGAAGATAAAAACTGAGATTGTTTGGTACCGGTATTATTATATTAACTACTTAACTTAGTAATTTGTAGCAGCAAAAACTCATATCTAAGCTCAAAAATTGTTTTTCTTCCACAAATTTGTATAATTCAATCAAATCAAAATTGTTCTCAGGAATCTGGATTTTCTAAGCTGATTCTCAGTATAATTAAAAGTGAGGTTAGTTCTGAAGTTTCAGACCCAGATGCCCAGACCTATTTTGGAAATCAGTTTGATTCACTGATTTTGAAGACAAAAATAAAAAAAAACTAACTAAATAATTTGTTGCAGCAAAAAATTGTTTTCCTTACACAAATTTGTGTAAATTAATCAAATCAAAAGTTTTTTAGAAATTTTGATTTTCTAGACTAATTTTGAGTATAATTAAAAGTGAGGTTGTTATTCACCGGAACTGATTGCGAACTATTTAGCGATTTTCTATTTTCTCCTGTCAGGTTTTTAACTCAGACTTAAATCAAAATTCAAAAATGCATTCGAATGTAAAACTCAACCAATCAAAATTAAAATTTGGTAAACAAAAATTTTGGTTTCCGTTCGGCATTAAAAAATTTAAAAAATGAAAATAACTAATGCAGTAAGCAACAGTTTTATGCACTTAAATTAATTTTCTTCTTAATTCTTTTGGAAAATATTTTAAAATTGAATTTGTTAATGTGTTTAATAGATAACAAATGAATTTCTGCTGTTTCAATTTGGACTCGTCTGCCAAATAAGGCCCAGCCAAGTGTTATTGCACAAACTATACATGTTGACCCAAATTACAAAATGAACGAAATTAAATCAGAACTTGACCTAACTGTTGTTGTTTTAACAGCATTTTGAGTGAATCAAAGAATTGATTTTTCTGTAATCAAAATTTTATCTTCATGTTTTTTTCTCCTCCAAACAGCAGAGGATAGGTCGACACGTTTTAATTATTAAAGCGTACAAATGCAACAGAAATGGGTTAGTTTTTTTATTACTTTAAGGTTGGTGAAGTGACGGACTTATTGATTTTATTTCAGCTTCTTAATAAATAATAAAAAGTTTCCGGAAAATCCTAATTTGTCCTCGTTATTATTTACAAGAACTGATAATTTTCAGAATTTATAAATGATACAGTGAGGTAGCCAAAAGCAGTAAACTTGTGCAATTACCAAGAACATAAAAGCATCATTTCAGGTTTATAATATTGAAACATTTACAACGAGGTGCTTTATTGTTAATAGAGTTATCAGTACAAAAGTTTGTTTTATTTGCTTTCACTGTTATTTATGTACCGGGCGTTTTCCTGATGTTTATTTGATATAATCATCGATTTTCTGAAAATCTGAAGCGCAGTAATCCTCTGAAATACGGCACGTTTTCAGGAGAGGACAGGGAGGTGGTTTTAAGCAACAGAACACGTGATTTTCTTAAGTTTCAGTTATTAAACGTGCCTGGTTATTTTAACAATGCAAGTAGTTTCACACATTTCAATAGTGAAGGTGAAAATAATTGTGTACTGTTGATTGTTTCAAAATTTAAAAGCTATAAAAACTAACTAGATTTACACATCTTAAAAAAATTAGCAGTTAGATTGTTCTTTTGTTTTTTAATTTTACGCCCAGTTACTGGTTTTTTTGTTTAGTTTGGGTTTATTTTCGGGTTTCCTTGGCCAGATTTTTGTTTATTTATTATCTAATCAGTGAGTAATTGGTCTTACTTTAACTTGAAATTGTCGCAGAAGCTTCACTTTTAAGGCGGTTCCTCTTTAAAAGATTCTCAGTTAGAATTGTTCTTTTGTTTTTAACAATTCGATTTTTTGTTTTAAGCCGCCCACTTACTTACCACAAAAAATGAGGTTAGTTCTACTGTAATGGATCGTCACCTGTTTAAATGATTTTCAAATTTTTTCTGTCACTAGAAAAGCAAGTATGCTTCAGACTTTAAATTGAAAATATGTTCATTTCTAAAACCAATAGAACCCAAATTCTTGGTTTTAAAGCTAATTTTGGGCCACTTGTTTCGTATTAAAATAAAAAAATGAGGTTAACTAAATGCAGCAGGTGCCTTTTAGCAGTTTAAAAACTTTCTTTGAATTTAAGTGTGATTCATTAATTTTGAAAATCAAAATCAAAAGTGAGGTTGTTTATCGCAGCTCTTCGACTGTCAGTTGTTTAAATCGTTTACTGGCTCCATCTGCAGGTAGAATTATTATTATTACTAAACTAACCAAACCTGAACTTTAATCAAATCAAAGTTTTTCTCGGGTATTTGGATTATCTAAAGCTAATTTTGAGTAGAATTAAAAGTTAAAAAATTCGACACGAATTGCTTGGTGCAAATATTCGACGGTGAATTGTTTAAATCATTTAGTGGCTCCATCTGTAGACATAATTATTCATTTGTTACAGGAAAAACCTCAAATTTAAGCTCAAAATTGATTTTCTTCTAAAAATTGGCACAAAATTTTGATTCATGCTATCAAACCAAAATTTTCGTCAGGAATTTGGATTCATTGATTTTGAAGATATAATCAAAAGTGAGGTTGCTTGGTGCAAATATTCGACTGTCAATTGTTTAATTCGTTTAGTGGCTCCATCTACAAGCACAGTTCTTATTGCTAAATTAACCAAACCATTTGTTATAATAAAAAACGGAAATCTAAGCTTAAAATTTGTTTTTCCTTCACAAAGTCACAAAGTTTGATACATTCAGTCGAATAACATTTCTAAGGAATTTGGGGTTTCTAAAGTCTAATACTCTGATTATAATTAAAACACAAAATCAATTTCTTTTTGCAGAAATTTGGTTCACTGATTTAGAAGATAATCAAATATTCGATTATCAATTGTTTAACGTTTACTGGCTCCATTATTGCTAAACTAACAAAATATTTTATATCAGCAAAAAAAACACAAATTTAAGCAATTTAGCCACATTGAATCAAAGCAAATTTTTGCTCAAGAATTTGAATTTTTCCAGTTCTGAGTAGGTACAGTTAAAGGTGAAGTTAGCTCTGAAGTTTCAGACGTCTTTGCAAATCAGTTTGGTTCACTGAATTTAAAAATAATAAAAAGTGGGGTTGTTTGGTACCAATACTCGATTCTCAATTGTTTAAATCGCTTACTGGCTCCATCTGCCGATAGTTTTAGTTTAGTTTGGGTTTATTTTAGGGTTTCCTTGCCCTTAATTTTTGTTTATTTAATTATCTAACCAATGAGTAATGAGTCTTACTATAACTTCAAACTGCCGTAGAAACTTCATCTTAAAAAAATCAATTAGAATTGTTCTTTTGTTTCAACAGATGTTTTTAAGTTTTACGCCCATTTACTAAATGTTTGGTTTCGTTTGGGTTTGTTTTGGATTTCCCTTCACATAATTCAATGAAACTCGTTTTGTAGTTCCATGTTCCATGACATCGAATTTAGCTTACTTTTTAAATGTACAAAAAATTAGGTTAGTTCCTTACTGTACTCGATCGTCAACTGTTTAAACGATTTTCAAACTTTTCCTGTGAAATGTTTCAGACTTTCTTTAAAAATTAAAAATGCGTTCATCCGTACAAGTTTTGTTCGCCCAAAAAGGGCAATGTTTTATTTTTAGAGCAAATTTGAGTCACTTGTTTGGTATTAATACCAAAAAATTAGGTTAACTAACGTAACAGCAGTTTAAAATTTTTTTGAAGTTTCTGGCCTTAAATTAATTTTTTTTGGAATTAAGTCTACTTTTAAAAATCCAAATCAAAAGCGAGGTACTTTGGTGCAAGTATTAGACTTTCAAATCGTTTACATTGTTTACTGGCTCCATCTGTTGGTGAAATTGTCATTATTAATTAATCAGAGTAAACATTTTGTTGCAGTAAAACCTCAAATCTAAACTGCAATTTTTTTCCAAACAATGGTACAAAATTTTCGCAAGAATTTGGATTTTCTAAAGCCACTTGTGGGAATAATAAATTAAAAGTTAGGTTTAGTTCTAAAGCATTCGACAGAAATTGTTTTTCTTCTAAAAATGAACACAAAATGTTGATTCATCCAATTAAACCAATTTTTTTTAGAAATTTGGATTCATTGATTTTGAAGATATCCAAAAGTAAAATTGTTTAATGCAAATATTCGACTGTCAATTGTTTACTGGCTCCATCTGCACGCTATTTGTTACAACAAAAAATTATTTTTCTTCCAAAAATTGACATAAATGTTTCAAATCCATCAAATCTAAACTTTTCTAAGGAATTTGAGTTTTCTAAAGCCAATTCTGAGTATAATTAAAAGGAGGTTAGTTATAAAACATTCGATAGAAATTGCTGCTCTGCTAAAAATTGGTACAAAATCTTTTTTTCGGGAATTTGGTTCGCTGATTTTGAAGATAAGTAAAGTGAGGTTGTATGCTACAAATATTCGATAGTCAATTGTTTAAATCGTTTACTGGCTCCATCTGCAGGCAGAATTATTGTAACTAAACTAACTAAATACATATTTTATAACAACAAATAACTCAAATTTGACCTAAAAAGTTGCTTTTCTCTCAAATTTGATACAAAATTTAGATACATTCAATCAAATTAAAATAAAAAAGCCAGTTCTGATCATAATTCTGAAGTTTCAGGCCTTTGCAAATCAGTTTGGCTCTTTTGTTTTAACAAGTCGATTTTTTTAAATTTTAAGCCAATTTACTGGGTTTATTTTAGGGCTTCCTTGGCCAACATTTTTGTTTATTCATTACCCAATCAGTGAGTAGTGAATCTTAAAACTATTGGAAAAGCTTCACCTTTAAAGTCCTTCTAACTTATTTAAAGATTTTTATAGAGCAAAAATTCATTACAATTGATATTTATAGACATTTCTTATCGCGCTGATAAGATTTTTGTTGCAGAAATACCGCATTGTTTGGGCGGGAAGAGGGGGACATTTTAACTTCTTTTTGTTCTTAAAAATGCATAACAAGTGGTTTAGATAAATTTCCCTATTGATATTACACTTGAAAATTAGAAACGAAGTACTTTTAACGCCAAGGAAGTTTCTCAATGTTGTTATATTCAAGATGTTGGCACATAAACGGTGGATTATCTTCTGTTGAAATTTTTTAAGGTCGTGCGAGTATTCAAACGTACATCTCGCCCAAGGTAAAGAGATTCGCTATTTTCGCAAGGCACGTGTCCGTGTAGCTTGCTTAATTACGTTGAATTACATTTACTAATTAGTCCTTGATTTTTATTAATTCCGCCGAATATTCACAGATTTCACTTAAATTGAAAAATGTCATGTCCCAGATAATCGAAGGTAAATAAAGTAACATTGGTTTGCCATCATGACCATGCTTGGCAGTTTTTTTTTTTATCTTCACCACTTTCGTTTATGTGTTTCTACTACTACAACTGATCATGTCGATGGATCAAGACCTAGTTCTAACCATTCAGTAGCATTAAAACGTTCATAAATAAACTCGATAAACGAGATTACTTATAATAAGAGGGGAAATTAAGTCAGTTCAATGGAGGCGTGTCTTTGATTACGTTATTTTATTAGTTGCAAAAAATTCCCAAATTGACGCGAGATAACAGCCTGGTTCTGGTTAAATGGGTGCAAGTTTTTTTTTTAATTAGTTTGGTGAAGCAACAGGGTGTTGTGGTCTTTATTTAACCATGAAACAAAGGGTCGAAAGTTAGTTACATTTTAGAATGACGTTACAGGATGTTGTGCATGGTCATTTTGTTGGAATGTGAGAGGGTATTGGCCTTACTACTTTGTAGCAAAGGGCTGTGTTTGCTCGTTCCTCCACCAAATAACTTTAAGGTGACTCAGAGCTAGAACTTCGCGAGGGAATTTAATAAAACTTGTGGAAGCTCCTTTTTTACCGAAAATTTACCTTAATTTCGTTGATAAGTTAGTAAGTTTGGGTGCTCATTTAAGACCTTCCAAATAGCCATTGTACCACCCAGCCTTACAGCTTAAACCAGAAATGATTGGCTACGATATTTCTCGATTTAAATAATGCTTAAATTTTTAGTAAATCAAGTACAAATAGTCCATAAGAGAATAGAGGATTATTAAGGTTTCTAATGCCTAACAAACAAATATTAGTTTAACTTGCAAAAATATTATTAATTTCTGTAAGCTTAAATGGTTAATTTTCACCAAGAAGCACAATTCTGGATACAGTAAAAACTGAAATTGTTTACTCGATTGTCAGTTTTAAGTAATTTTATGCCTTTTGTCATGGACAGAATTATTGTTGTGAAACCGATTTGAGTTACTTAAATCGTAAGCTTAAGGTGCGGTTTTCGCATCCAAAAATGTCAAATAAAATCAGGCAAAAATTTTGTCTAAAACTGAATATATAATATAAATATGTGACTTTTGTTTCCAGTAAAACAAAAAGTGCTGAACCATTGCGGCAGGAAAAACTTTGTAGAATTTCGATTAATTCATGAAACCCATTTTATATCCCCATTTCATCGAGTTCTACAAACTTAGATACATTCATTTATCTATATATCGATTTAGCTTACTTTTGTAATGCACAAAAAATGAGGTTAGTTCTATTGTAAATCGATCGTCAACTGTTTCAACGATTTTCAAATTTTTCCTGTCAACTTTTTTAACTGAAAAAGCAGTTATGCTTCAGACTTTATATAAAAAATGTGTTCGTCTGTTACAGTTTAATTTTTAATTCAATCAATACAAACCAAATTCTTGTTTTTGAAACAAATTTTAAGTCACTTGTTGGGCACCAAACTCAACAAATGAGATTAAATTATGCAGCAAGTGACTTTTAGCTCTTTAAAAGATTTTAGAAGTTTCGGCCATTTTTGGAAATCATTTTGATTTACTGATTTGAAAATAGTCAAAAGTGAGGTTGTTTTGTGTAAGTATTCGGCTGTCAATTGTTTAAACTGGCTCCATCTGCTGGTAAAATTGTTACTATTAAACAGAGTGAACTTTTTGTTGCAATAAAAGCTCAAATCAAAGTTCAAAAATTGCATTTCTTCCGAAAATTTGTACAAAATGTTGATTCATTCAACCAAATCAATTTTCTAGGAATTTTGATTTTCTAAATCGATTAAAAGTGAGGTTAGTTTTAAGGCATCGACAGAAATTGTGTGTTTTTTTTTCTACAAATTGGCACAAAATACAATCATATCAATTTTTTTTCATGTATTTGGTTCACTGATTTTGAGGATAATCAAAACTGAGTTTGTTTGGTACAAATTGTCAATTGTTTACTGGCTCCCTCTTTGGGCACAATTTTTATTGCTAAATTAAGTAATAAAAAACTGAAATGTAAGCTTAAAAATGTTGTTTTTCCAAAAACTGGCACAATACTTAGTTTGATACATTCAATCAAATCAAAAATGTTCTAAGGAATTTGAGGTTTCTAAAGCCTAATTAAAACTGAGGCTAGTTTAAAGCATTCGACAGACGGACAGACATTGTTTTTGTTCTCAAAATTGGCACAAGCTTTTGATTGTTTGCCAGGAATTTGGTTCACTGATTTTGGAGATAATCAAAAGTGAGGTTGTTGGTGCAAATATTCGACTGTCAATTGTTTCAATCGTTTACTGGCGCTATCTGCAGGCAGAATTATTATTATTATTATTAAATAGGCTAAACAATTGTTGCACTAAAAACCTCAAAAATTGTTCTTTTTTCAAATTTCGATATATCCGATCAAATCAAATATTTTCTCTTTGGATTTTCTAAATCCAATTATGAATATAATTAAAAGTGGGGTTAGTTCTGAGGTTTCATACAATTAAATTAACCTTCTTTGGAAATTAGTTTGATGCACTGATTTTAGAGGTAATCAAAATCAGTAAAAGTGGGGTTGTTTGGTACAGGTATTTGATTGTCAATTGTTCAAATCATTTACTGGCTCCATCTGTTGGTAGAATTGTTATTACTAAACCGAACAAACATTTTGATACAGTAAACGTTAAATCTAAACTTGAATATAGTTTTTCTTCCGAAAATCAGATCAGATTTGCCTCAGGGTTTTGGATTTTGTAAAACCAGTTCTGAAGTATAATTAAAAGAGAGGTTAGTTCTGCAACGTTCGATACAATTTGTAATTCTTCTAAAAATTGGCACAATTTTTTTTTAGGAATTTGGTTCATGATTTTGAAAATAATAAAAGGTAGGGTGTTTGGTACAAGTAGTCGATTGTCAATTGTTTATATCGTTTATCGGCTCCATTTGCTGGTAGAATTCTTATTACTACTAAACCGAACTAACACTTTACTGCAGTAAAAGCTAAATCTAAACTCAAAAATAGTTTATCTTCTAAAATTGGCACAAAAGTTTGATTCAATCAATTAAACCAACATTTTTCTCAGGATTTTGAATGTTGTAAAATCACCCTTGAGTATAATCAAAAGTCTGAAGCGTCCGTGAAAAATTGGTACACAATTTTTAATTCATTGAATTAAACCAAACCTTTTTTCAGGATTTTGGATTTTACAAAGCCAGTTCTGAGCACCAGTAAAAGTGAGGTTAGCTCTGAAGCATTCGACAGTCGGTTGTTTGCAAAATTTATTAAATTAATAAACCTTGCAGTTCTGTTTAATTAACTGACCTAAATGCCAAAAGAAGATTACTCAGAGCTACTGTCAAATTTAAATAAATAGATTTGTGTCTTGAGGTATTTAAATATTTAGATGTACTATATTCATTTATATAAATAATTAAATATAATTTATTTTATTAAAACATAAATTAAATTTAAAGTTTTTAATACAAATATTAATTCAGGGTGTCTCTCCAAGCCTTATTTGTACTGTACCAGTTGAGGCTGCCTGCTACGACTCTGCATCGATACTTTTACCCTAATTGGGCAATAATTGCATTTGGTCCTTCGAGCCGGACTAGGGTCTACCAATACTTTGAAATTGCATGTTCATGTGCATAAACAACCGAGACAACACAGTTTTATATTTGAGTGCTTTGACCAGCATTTTTACATTAATTTGTATGTGACAGTTTCCAATAGGTACTATTATATTGTAGTGGTACGAAATAATTGACGTTATTTGTGAAGATTACTAGAATATCCGTACAACCTGCATATTAAGTCGGTTTCATAAAACTAAGAACAGGTTTTAAAACTAAATTTAGGAAAAGATTTTTTCGTTATGCATTTAATTGGTGCAAAGGTCAAATTTAATTAAAAAAAAGGCCGACAAAGTCACTTTCAGTGTCCATTTCTTGTGCAAGGTTACATCTAGGACGAATGAATTCTATGTTAAGTCCTCATAAAGTAATTAAGGATGTGAACTTACTTACACTTAAAACTTAAAACTATTATGAAAAGAACCGCTAATTTTCACTTGGAAGGTTGCCCAATTTGGCTAAAATGATTTGCTTTGTTTCGTAATTAAAAATGTTGCTTTATTTATAAACCGTGATAAGTGATTCCCAATGAGCAACAGTTTAAAATTTTACGATCATTAAAGAGCCCTTTAATTAGTGGGCCGATGTTGGGTTATTTCAAAAGAACGTGTTGGCACGTTATGGTCATGCAAGCACGTGGATGTATGCGCAAACTTGACATTATGGCTGGTTGCACCGACATGCTTTGTTTTGTATCAATGTCACACATCCCTCTTTGTTCTTTGTCTCGACACTTTTGTTCGGGGCTCAATCGATTTTACTAATTTTGTTCTACTTTTTTCACGGTTGGAATTTCGTGCTTATCATTTTTATGCTTTCCAACTTAATTGCTGAATGCATTCGAATTTGGTCATTTTTAATTACAGTTTATCAACGTTGTTTTAGAGATAAAGTGCAATCACATTATACCAAAAAATACCCACGAGCTTGACGTTACAAACTTAACTGCAGCGTTGAGTTAACGGATAATGCCTAGTGTTTCGATAAGATAACACGGTGTTAATAAACTTGTATCAGTGAACGTCATTTACTTTGTTTTATTGTTATCACGATAGTGACCATGGACTTTACCTGTTCCTTTTTATCCATTAGGTGAAATCATTCAACAAGAAAGCTTTTGTTACACACGCTTTTCGAATACTTCGAATTTATCTTGTCGTGCGTAATGGAATGAATGTGATTAATCATTGAAAGGCCTTTCTTTGTTATACCTTTATTATGAAATATTTGAAAGAACTCGGCTTTCTTCTTCCTCAATATCAACGTCAATTTCTGTTACTTCTTCTTCTTCTGCTGCTTCGTCATCTTCTAGTTCTGTTTGATATTTTTCTGATTCTTATCTTCCTTTAATAATTATTCTTCTTCCAACTGAAGCTTAAAGCTTATTAGGTTTCGCTTGATTTTCCCATTTCTTCGGATCGTCTTCTTCTTCTTCTATTTAGCCATCTTCTTCTTCAAATTCGCCGTCTCTGTTTTTTTCTCTTTCCATTTAAGTACTGACTGAAGCATGTTAGGTTTCCTAAGATTGATCTTCTCATTTCTCATGCCTTCCAAAATTTACGCTTAACCAGTGTTTGTTATTGAAGATCAGATTCTGTTCGTTGTTCTTCTGCTTTGTCGTCTTCTTCTTCTTCAGTTTCACCAGGCTTTTCTAAATATTTTTCAAATTCGTCTTCTTTGAATTCGTTTGAAAATATCGTTTGCCCAGTGGTCGTTATTCAAGATGAGCATCATTTCTGTTTGTTAGTTTTTTTTCTTCTACTTTGTCATCCTTTTCATGTATTTCGCCAGTTTCTGATAAATCTTCTCGTTCCATTAAGTTTTTAGACGTAAACCCTGCTTGGTTTCTTAATTTTGATCTTCCCATCTCTTCGAAAATTTACGTTAAAGGTCGCTATTGACGCTTAGATGCATTGATGTTCTTTGTTCTCTTTTTTCACCAACATCTTCATTTCATTTAGGTTTTAGATTTGAAGCCTCTTAGGTTTCTTAGGTGTACGCTTAACCAATGCTTGTTATTGAAGAACTAATATTTGTGTTGCTTGGTCGTTTTCTGCTTCTTCTGTTTTGCCAGCTTATTTTAATTCGCCGTCTTTATTTTTCTTCTTTCCATTTAAATACTAACTTGAAACTCTTTCCATCCCTTTGAAAATAATGTTTATCCCATGGTCGTTATTGAAGATGAGATTTATTTCTGTTCGGTATTTTTCTTCTTCTGCTTTGTCATTATTTTCTTCTGGTTCGGCAGCTTCTTCTAAATATTCTTCAGTTTTTAGACGTAAAAACTGTTAGGTTTCCTAAGTTTAAGTTTTAAAATCGCTGTTGCAGACTAGATTCATTTATGTTCTTTGTTCTTCTGCTTCGCTGTTTTCTTCTTTTCATTAAAGACTGTTAGGTTTCCTAATTTTAAGTTTTAAAATCGCTGTTGCAGACTAGATTCATGTATGTTCTTTGTACTTCTGCTTCGCTGTCTTCTTCTTTTTATTTAGGTTTTATTTTTGACACCTGTTAGGTTTCCTAAGATTGATCTTTCCATGTTTCCATCCCTCGAAAGATTACGTTTGTGACCAGTGGTTTTTATAGAAAATCAGATTCATTTTTGTTCGTTGTTCTTCTGCTTTGTTATCTTCGTTTTCTGTTTCTTCAGCTTCCCCTAAACCTTTTTTTTTGAAATTCGCCTTCTTACATTTTAGACTTGATGTCTGTTAGGCTTCTTAAGATTAATCATTGCTTCAGAAGTTTACGTTTATGGTCGTTATTGAAGATCGTTCTTTGTTCTTCTGCTTCGCAAGCTTCTCCTAAGTCTCCTTCTTCGAACTTGTCTTCTTTGATTTTCTTCTTTTGATTTGCGTTTTAGACTTGAAGCCTGTTAGGCTCTCGAAGATTGAAGGAACGGGCCTTCGAAACCAATGCCTATTATTGAAGATGGAATGCATTTTTGTTTTGTTGTTCTTGTTCTTCTATTCCGCC
Organism: Melanotus villosus; assembly: GCA_963082815.1. Classification (NCBI taxonomy): domain Eukaryota; kingdom Metazoa; phylum Arthropoda; class Insecta; order Coleoptera; family Elateridae; genus Melanotus; species Melanotus villosus. The sequence continues at coordinate 81,154,627 of OY720420.1, forward strand.
AGGTTGTTCTAAATCATCATCTTCGAATTCATCGTTTTATTGCTCTTCTTTCCACTTAGGTTTTAGTTTTCAAGTTTTCTTCTTCTAATTTACGTTTTAGGCTTTAAGCCTGTTAGATTTCTCAGAAGCTCAGATATATTTCTGTTCTTTATGCTTTGACGTGATGCCTGTTGGGTCCTTAGTTTTGATCTCCCCATTACTTCGAAAGTTTATCTTTTTCCAGTGGTTGCTATTGAAGATCAGATCCATTTCTGTTCCTTGTTTTTCTGCTTCATGAGTTTTTTCTTCTGCTTCACCACCTTATTGTAAATCTTTGTATTCTTCTTCTTTGTTTTTCTATTAGACTTGAAGCCTGTTTGACCTTCTCATCCCTTCGGGTGTTTACATTTACTCAGTGGTTATTATTGAAGATCAGATTATTTGTTTTATTCTTAGACCTTATTACCATCTATTTCGCCAGCTAGAAGGTGTTTCTCTAGTTTCTTCTAAATTTACCTGGAATTCGTCTTCTTTGTTTTCCTAGTACAGTTTACCTTTTAGATTTGAAATTTGTTAAGTTTCTTCTGCTTCGCCAGCTGCTTCTTCAAAGCTCTCTTCTTTTAATGTTTCTTCGCCTCAGTAACATTTTAAGCTTGAAATTTGTTACGTTCGTTAAGTTCCATCTTCCCATCATTTTTATTGAAGCATAAACTTATTTCTGTTCTTTGTTTCCATTATTCAGTCTGTATTAATATCAATTGAACTCATCCTTAACTGTATTTTGAAGAAAGTGGTTTACACGTATAGTGTTCCTAGAGTACCTTATCCTGCATTTTTTCTACAAATTAAAATTTACTACATATAAGGTGCTTGGCATCCACAAGCTTAGAAATTCTTCAATTTTTTGCACTGAACGTGATTTTTGATTTTGATTTTCAGGTATGTCATGGGGTGGTACATCACCAGGAAGCAGTAGTTCAGCATCCTGGAGGTCTTCCCCTTCACCACCACCTCGTGATTTATCATCTCCTTCAGCTGTTTTATCCACAAGTGCAGCTTCTGATGAAGGAATTGTTGTGGACTACATCGACGAGTTACCAAGAAAGAAAAAGGTATGATTACGTTTATTTAAATTCTTATCACGTTATTTACTTACCTAATTGCATAACCGATCATAAAACGGACTGTAAAAAAGGGCACGATTTTTTTAGTGCTACATAAATAGTAAGTTTAAAGACCTTTTGTTTAATGTGGATGATATTACGGGAGTTTGTAGCACATTAAAACCTGTGCATTTAAATTATGTTTTTTAATAGTTTTTGGTGCAATTTTTCTGTAGGTAATTGGTGCAGTGGCATAGGGCCGATTTCGAAATTGAGCTGAATTTTGAAAATTGTGTTTATGAACGTTAACCAGTAGAGAAACTGGAATCTCCGAACAAACATTTGTTTTATGTTTGTTTTAGTAACCAAAACGCATTTCAAATGTTACCGTAAGGCATTTGTTACTTTAAACCAATCAAAATACAGTTCAGGTGTTCCCATAAAGCATTTGTTATTTTGAACCAATCACAGCTGCAACAAAAGCACGCAAGTGTGAGTTTTGGAAATTTGTTTGTTTTTCATTTACTTGCGATTTTGTTTTGTTTGATCGAAATTTAAGACTTCTTTCTATGTGCTTTGTTCTTAATGATTAAAAAAGCATTTCAGATGTTTTGCATGCCTCATTTGTTATTTTAAACCAATCAAAGCGCATATTTGGGACAAAAGCTTGCTGACATTAACAGCAAGAAATGTGCTTTTTAGAAATTTGTTTGTTTTTCTATTTTTTCAGGTAGAATTTAAGCTTTCCATGAGTTTTGTTGTTATTAATAATTTTTTAAATATTTAAAATTAAAAACGAACTTTTTGCTAATTTGTCCGTTCTGGCGTAGGAAGGTTTTCAAAGTTGAAGGGCAAGGTTGAGTACATGAAAGCAACCCTGAATCCTAGCTGAACTGAATGCCTTTAAAATCGAAACTGTGCTATAAATGATGAGGTTTAATAAGCGTAAACTTGATCAATACTCGAATGAAAATTACGAACAAACATTTGAAAATCGCTCATTGAAATTTGTTTTAAATTTATTTTGGTAATCCTTGAGGCATTTAAGAGGTTATGTGTAAGGCATTTGTTATTTTGAACCAATTAAAAGGCATGGCATAGGTATTTGTAATAAAAGCACATCGAACGAGTGTGCTTTGGTTTTTCTTGACTTGTGATTCAGATGTTTCATTTGAGCGGGATTTAAGCTTTAATTTTTTTAATATCTAAATCCTCTCATGCTTTTTTTATAAATATCAAGATTTAACAATCTCAGGGGTTAACTGTAAGGCATTTGTTATTTTAAGCCAATCAAAAGGCGTTTCAGATTTTATCCGTAAGACATTTGTTATTGTGAACCAATCAAATGGTGCGTTAACAGAAACAAGTGAGATTTTTGCAAGTCTGTTTTATTTTTGTTTTGTTTGGGCTTTCCATTTGTTCTGTTTTTGTTTTATATTTATATCTTCTCTTCTTTTTTAATATAGAACAATATGAAATCGTTTTCAGTGCTTAAAAATTACGAGTTCCCAACAAGTTTATCTGTTATGATTAAGCTTCAAATCATGTTGTTTTATTTTGTTTGTTTTTATAATAAAAGCTCGATTAAATAAATACAAATGAAAGTAGAGTTTATTCCGTGTTGAATTCGTATCAAAGGTCTTGCAAAAACTTGGTCAGTCGAACATGCTTACAAATCGTTGGCTCATTAACTATGATTGTGATAATTATCATCGTAAATAATATGTAGATTGGTGTTGTTGCAATTATTCCGCCTTTACTGAGATAGAATGTTAACAAAGACAAAACCAGGTCCGAGCGAGCGTATAATATTGAAATCTGAGTTTAGAAAAATAGGAAACCATCTGTCGTAATCGTTGATTCGAATTATAATTATGCATTAAAACGCTTTGTTGGGCAAAACTTTACTTTACAAAAGTAGCACCGTCACAGTAGATTTCTAATTACTATCTATTGATCAGCCGGTTGCAGTCGACATTTTATATAGTAATATTAAGCAACAAACGATTTGCCGGAGAGAAAGTGTTTAGATTTTCTAAATACAAATCAAAAGTATGTATGACGTGTTGTTTGTTCTAAAAGTTCCAAACATCGCCCAGTGATCTTTGATGGCAATTTCGACTGATTATTACGTAATGGCGTGACGGATAGGTTAGGTGCAGCAATGCCGGCCGGCTTCGCAACCAATGGCATTCCTGTTAGCAAGGCCGAAACTATTTATGTATTTAGACACTACAAGGTTGCAGAACGAAGGCGTATCGAGCTACAAATAAACAAAACAAAAATACGATTTTATTTCGCTCAAAACGTAAACGAAATCAGTTCTCCGTATCTCTGAGAATTTCCCTTGAAAGAAGAGAAATACTCGAGATAAACGCGTCGAAACCGCTTCTTCTAATATCCATAAACGTGCAAATAGCACATGTAATCGTATCGCAATTCTGCGGTTTATTTTGCGCTGCATTACACGTGCCGACCCCCAAGGACAAAGTTTTATCATGTGATGAAATTCAGCTGGCGTAGAAATCAACTTTGCGAGATGTTAAACAGCCTTCTATTACAAACTGTGTTAAGCCTACACGTATTATTATTATTATTACGCACACAACACTGATCATTGTCAGATTATTTTCAGCTACCCATGCGTGATCATATGCTAAAATGTGACAGTTTTTATTTACAAACGAGCCAAATTGTTTGCTGTACTTAGGAGTACACAAGGAGTGCCGTGATGTATTTTTGATTGACTAATTTTGCGGCACAAGGATGCCAGCCAATCTTTGATTACCTACACGTGTAACGTTCTATTTTTATTTTATGCGTTTATCAGCTGGCACGATTTGAATTAAAAGTTCCTGTTTATTTGTTTATTTTAGCAACTGAAATGAGCAATAAACACATGGATCGTTGAATAACCTTCAAACTACTACAACACTTTGGATAACTTCCGTGGACAACACAGTTGTTGGTTGTTGTTGAGCTTACAAACTTTTTATGATGATGTAATGAAGAGCATTTCCTCCAATAATTAGGCGAGGCATTTATTCGAAAGAGTTCCGCCTCAGCTGGATTTTGGTGAAGGGAATGGAATATCTTCAAAGATTCCAGCCAACTGTTTTAACTAAGGATTAAAGAATGAAAATAACCGAAATACATGTTCGGTTTAAATGCGTTTTTGTGCCTTTTCGACTTTCATTTCCAATCAGCAGTCTCCTTTTAGGTTTACTGGTCTAAAATGATTTTGTAATTTATTGGAATTTTGGAATAGTTCTGGTTAGGGATGGGAATTTTTCCGGATATATTGCTGTAAATATCGATATCTCAATGAATTCGATACTTTGATTTCCCTTTTCTGCTAATTTAATTGATTTGTTGCCTGTCTGACCCAAACATATTAACAGCAGTTTATAGATTTCCTGAAAATCTGGAAATCTTTGCTTTTGAGTTTGTGCAATTCCCAAAAATGTAGAAATGCACCTGAAAATCTGAAAAATTACTACGAAAATTTTGACTTTGAACTGAACTTGGAGAATCCATTTTGGAACTGAAAATTTTAATTCTTCAGCCTGACGAGTAAATTCAAAAATTGCATAACTTTCCAGCTTTAGAATCTCCAAACCCAACCCAAATTACGGTTAAAAATATTTTTCAAATACTGCCTGGCCCAAAAATGTTAATAGAAATAATAGTTTTTGGTGTTAAAAGTGAAAATCTGAAAATCTTTGTGTTTAAGTTTGGGTAATTCCCAAAAATGTAGATATGCACCTGAAAATCTGAAAAATAACTACGAAAATTTTGTCTTTGAACTGAACTTGGAGAATCCATTTTGAAACTGAAAATTTTAATTCGTCAGCCTGACGAGTAAATTCCCAAATTGCATAACTTTCCAGCTTTAGAATCTCCAAACCCAACCCAAATTACGGTTAAAAATATTTTTCAAATACTGCCTGGCCCAAAAATGTTAACAAAAATAATAGTTTTTGATGTTCAAAGTGAAAATCTGAAAATCTTTGTGTTTAAGTTTGTGTAATTCCCAAAAATGTAGATATGCACCTGAAAATCTGAATAATATCTACGCAAATTTTGACTTTGAACTGAACTTGGAGAATCCATTTTGACACTGAAAATTTTAATTCGTCAGACTGACGAGTAAATTCAAAAATTGCATAACTTTCCAGCTTTAGAATCTCCAAACCCAACCCAAATTACGGTTAAAAATATTTTTCAAATACTGCCTGGCACAAAAATGTTAACAAAAATAATAGTTTTTGATGTTCAAAGTGAAAATCTGAAAATCTTTGTGTTTAAGTTCGGGTAATTCCCAGAAATGCAGAAATGCACATGAAAATCTGAAAAATTTTGAACTGAACTTGGAGAACCAATTTTGAAACTGAAAATTTTAATTCGTCAGCTTGATGAACAGACCTAAAAATTGCTGAATTTTCCAGTTTTATAGTACAATTTTGAAACTGTCAAATTCAAATTACAGTCTAAAGTATTTTGAATATCTTAAAAACTCCATTTTCAGAAGCTGAAAGTTAATTTTCAAATTAAGAATTTAACTTTTAAATGTATTATCAAAGTACTGAAGTTTGTTGATGATTTTTTTCAACTCCCAATTGTTATTTGGCCCAAAACAAATTCCTGGAGATCAGAAATTGTCATTTTGAATCAGGAAACTTTTATTTACGTTTCAAAACCCTTCAATTTAAAACTTTAGTTTTACTTTCGAAATTTAAGTTTCAGTTTTAAATCTTCATTTTGTGAATCTGCTTCAAATTGGGAATTTTGCCTTTTAAATTTATTATCGAAGTTTTGATATTTGTTGATGAGTGTTAGATCAAAAACTGCAGCTTCCAAATGCTATTTGGATGAAAAATAATACTGGAATGTTTCGAAATTTCCATTTGAATCTGATAATTTTGAATTTTAATTCAAAACCCAAATTTAGTCTAAAATGTTTCAATTTTAACTTTGGAGTTTTAAGTGTGGAAAGCTGTCATGTCAATTAGGTTTTGGTTTTTTTAAACCGGGGTTCTTTCTTACAGCTAATAATGACCAAGTAGTCGAATGTTTAAACTGAAATTTTGATTGTTAGCTTCATGAGTAAATTTAGAAATTGCCGAAATGTCTAAGTTTTAGACTTCAACTTCGAAGTGGTAAATTCAAATTACTCATAATTTTTAATTTTCATGTTTTGAAAATCCATCTTGAAATTGGGAATTGTTATTTTTAAACTTAATCGTCAAAATTCTGAAATATTTTGCTGAAAATAAGAGCTGCGGAAAATTGTTTGTCCCAAAAATATTTCTGAAGGTTTCACCCTTAATCCAAAAATGTTGGACTTTGTAAAACGTAAGTTCAACACCTTCAATCCGAAAGTTTTGAGTTTTAATTTAATGATTTTAAGTTTCAGATATAAAACACGTAAAACCACAATTAGCCATGTTTTTAGTTTTTATAAATGTGGGTTGACCTAGAATCTTTACAATTTTAAATAAGTGCTCAATTTGTGAAGCTGAAAGACAGTTTTCTGAGATTTCTTTCTTTTAAATTTACTTCAAAAATCGCAGAAAAAATTTAGAGCTGGAAGTTCTAAAATTTTTATTTTGATTGCAAAACGTAGTTTAAGAGCCTTCAATATAAAAGTTTTGAGATCTGATCTGACTTCGAAATTTGAAGTTTCAGGTATAAAATTATTAACCAACCAGATTTATGGTTTTTGCAAACTTTATAATTTTTCTTGTTGGAACTTTTAATTTTGGAAGCTGCATCTTGTGAAGCTTCATTGGACGTATCGCTTTCTTCGGATAAATTCAATACGTCAATTAAATCTTCATACCGATTTAATCAATGCGTCGATTGATTCCAATTATCGATGCCTATTTGATGCCGATATTTTCGAGCAGCCCTAGTTCTGGTTAAGAGCACATGTGGAAGTGAAATCTTACAAAAATAACAGCTTAAACTTTAGTGTAAGTAGTTCAACAGTCCGAAATGCTAGTTGTTTGATATATTGAAAGGAAAACCCAAGAAACGAGTTTTAATGTCACTGACAAAAGTGTAACAAAATTTGGACCATTTATTACGTTTACACTTCCATTAAATTCCGAAAATTGGAAATAAATACCAGAATCTAAAGCTGCTCATAGTTATTAATTACATTAAGCTATGTACTTTCTGCATGCGTTGTTTGTGTATGGTAATTACCTGTTTTTGTATGTACGAGATAACTACCATGTGCATTACGTAAGTAAAAGGTTCTCAAAGGTAAAATTAATGAAACATCAAGCAGCTCTTGAAGTTAATGGAGGAAATTTAATAAATTACTGTATTATTAATAATATTAATAATTAATTAATAATTTTAATATTAGGCGGCCTCGATGGCGTTAGGGTTAGCATTTAGCATACTTGCCTTATAAACCAGAGATCTCGGGTTCGATTCCCAGTCCAGGTCGGTGAGATTTTTTACTGCGGAAAAACATCTGTAATTGTGCCAAATCACTTCCAGGTGGAAATCCCTTGGGTTTGGCAAAATTATATCGGGTAGACTACAGATTGGCACTCGCAAACCTAGATTTCGCCCAATAAACAAACAAACAATTTAATATAAATAATGTTAATACCAGAAATGATTCATAAATGTTCCATAAACGCATGGTTTAAGATATATCAAAAAGTACCGTCATATTGGGGGCCAAACTACTGTATTTCGCTTGGTTCTAATTGTTATGGTTGTACGTAGAGGCGTGCTGGGTCAGCCAAACCAAGCCAGAATATTTTCAAACAGGCTAAAGTGCCCTAATTTGGATAGATTTTTAAATGATTATACCTAAAATTTGTAACAAAATTCGTAGTTATCCAATGGGTCAACACATCCTTGATTGTATGTTTAGAAAAAATAACTCGGTTCTGAACATTCTTCATTTTATCACTTCTTGGTGCCAGTAATCATCAAATTTATTAACCCTTTTTACCATCATCTATCAAATGTGCTACATAATGAGTAACATTAAGCAAGTTACAGAAGGGTTGGACTTGAATTTTGATTTCATTTCAAGTGTTAAAACGCTTATGGTGCTTCCTCTTTTGAGTTTTGGCCTAATATTTAGGAAAAATTAATTGGTTGCTGCAGGTCCCTCACTTTATTGCCCCTGTTTACCATGTTGTATCAAATGAGTAATACTTATTAAGCAAGTTCCAGAAGAGTTATACTTGAATTTTTGCTTCATTTCAAGTGTTAAAAGCTTATGGTGCTTCTTTTGAGTGTTGGCTTAAATGTGTGGGAAAAATAACTTGGTTGTTGAAGATTCTGTACTTTACTGCCTCTACTACCATTAAGCAAGTTGCAAAAGTTTTGCCTTCATTTCAAGTGTTAGAAACTTATGATGTTTTTTCTGTTGAATTTTAGCCTAAATGTTTAGAAAAAATTACTTGGTGATTGCAGATTCTTCACTGTATTACCCCTTTTTACCATCGTCTATCATGCCTTTTTTTGTATTTTGACCTAAATATTTAGGATAAATAACTTGGTTGCTGGAGGAAGAGGGAGACCAAAGAGAATGAAAGATTTAAAAGAATAAAAAGAGAAGAACAGTAATATATGAAGAAAAATTGTGAAAGAGATAAAAGCCCACACAAATTTATAAAATGAAAATGGATGACCAAGAAGAGCAATTCACTCAGATAACCAGATTGACGAGCCCTAACAAGCAGCGTACCTACAAGGAAACTGCCGAGGAAGAACTTGGTTGCTGAACATTTTTCACTTTATTACCCCTTTTTACGACCATCAAATTTGTTACAAGATGAGTAATATTAGGCAAGTTACAGAAGGGTTGGACCTGAGTTTTGGCTTTATTTCAAATGTTAGAAGCTTATGGTGCGTCTTCTTTATATTTTGCCCTAAATATTTTGGTTGCCTTTTTAAGATCATCTATTAAATGTGTCACATAATGAGTAATGTTAAGCAAGTTACACAACAGTTGTGCTTGAGTTTCTGCTTCATTTCAAGCGTTAGAAGCTGCTTCATCTGTTGATTTGTAGCCTAAATGTTTAGAAAACATCACTTGGTGGTTGAAGATTCTCCACTTTATTGCCCCTTTTTGTCATCTTTTGTCAAAATATTAAAGTTCTGCTTTATTTCGAGTGTTAGAACGTTAAAAGCTTATGGTGCTTCTTCTTTCAATTTTGACCGAAATATTTAGAAAAAATAACTTGGCTGCAGAAGATTCTCCACGTTATTACCCCTTTTTACTACCGTCTATCATGCCTTTTCTTCCTATTTTGGCCTAAATATTTAGGATAAATAACTTGGTTGCTGCAGGAAGAGGGAGACCAAGAAGAAAATGGTATAATGAAGTCGTGGAAGATTTCAAACAAATGCAAATACACAATTTATAGAATGAAAGTGGATGACCATACATCCACCTCGACAAATGGGCGGCAAATATTCCGTCAAGGAATGAACTGAAGAAGAAGAATAAGAAGAGGAGGAAGAACTTGGTTACAGAACATTCTTCACTTTATTACCCCTTTCTACCATCACCAAATGTGTTAGAAGATGAGTAATATTAAGCAAGTTACAGAAGGGTTGGACTTGAGCTTTAGCTCCATTGGAAGTGTTGAAAGCTTACGGTACATCTTCTTTGAAGTAGTTAGGAAAAATATCTGAACACTCATTCATTTTGTGGCCACTTTTTACCAGTAACCCTGAGGTATATTACGTAATGAGGACTATTAAACACTTGAGACTGAATTTTGGCTTCATTTCGAGTCTCTTCTTTAGTTTTTGGCCCAACCATATCTTAACCTAATCGCATCTTGCCTTTCACTTAAGATATTCTAAGCAAATTTCCTGTAGTTTGAAGAATCGACAGACACGAATAGATAACGAAATTCAGCAGGAAGTGCTGTAAAGTTTCAACATATGAATGAGGAAGACTCCCACTTCTGTCATGAGTGTTGGGGTTAATTTCTGTAAATTGTTTTTTTTTTTGTGTTTAGTGTAAAACAAGTAAGTGTACGAAAGGGCTTCATTCAGGGTCACTTCTTTGGGTTTCGGCCCAACTCGATTGTAATCTAATCGCATCTCACCTCACTTAACAAATGTAAACAAATTTGCATTCCTGTAGCCCGAAGAATCGATGGATATCAATAGATAACAATATTCAGCAGGAAGTGCGTTTGAAAGTTCAACATATTGTAGAAGGAAGCCTCTTGCTTGGTTCTTGCAAAAATTTTGGGCATTTGGGGTTTCGTATTCTTGTTCTGAGTATTAAGGTTTAATTTCTGCAATTTACTTAGTGTGAAACAAATGCGTAAGTTGGATTTGAGTTGTGGCTTAATTAGCTGATGGTGCTTCTTCTATGGATTTTAATCTAATCGCATCTCGTATCTGGCTTTGCGAATTGTAAACAAATTTGTATTCCTATAGCCCGAAGAATCGATGGATATGAATAGATAACAATATTCAGCAGGAAGTGCGTTTGAAAGTTCAGCATATTCATAAGGCTGTTGCTTGGTTCTTGCAAAATTTTTGGACATTTGGGGTTTCGTAACCTCATTATGAGTGTTAAGAATTAATTTCTGCAAATTGTTTGTTTTATGTAGCGTAAAACAAGTGGTAGTAGATTATGTAAGAAATTAAGAAATTGTATTGTCGTTACAGCGGTTGCAACTTAATACCTTTCGCTTTCAACAATAACCGTAGAACGGGCACATTTATTTAAAATTAAACAATTTCTAAACATTCCCCGCTTTCACTGCACTGGATTGCCGAAGGTCGCTGACTTGTAGAATCATCTCATCTCAGCCAAAGCCAGGAGTAATGGGTTGTTGACCTGAAATAGTAGGTTGTAGTGGCCAAGGGTAACTTTATTTTCTTTTGATGACGCCTCATTGTATGTATTATAAGGAGTGGTTATGGAAATGATCCCCAAATTCGGACTTTTATTAAACTCCGGATTATCAGTAGTGCATAAGTACGTAACGTGCAATTTCACGTTATTAATTTGATTATGATGATATAACGAACTCGACGCCTTTTCGAGGCCGCGTCCTTGTTATCAATCAGGTGCTCGCTTTTTACAACTTTATAGTCGGTAGTAAACTTAAAAATGCCGTTGCTGAGTCACTTTGAGGCAACTGAACTCCAAATTTAATGTATACAGGATTTGATGCGTAGCTTCTGCCAGTGCTATAATATCAAATGGGCATTGACCACTAATAATAGACCCAGAACATGGCGAATCCACGCGTAATGTACTGTTAACTGCTACGAAGTGAAAATGTGTGCTAAAGGCGGTTGTTGATTGTTAATGTATTCAAATTGTACATTCTTTAATGACTTATTCATGAATGCCCCATAACACCGTCGGCATTTTGATTATATACCGAAATTTTAAACAATTTATAGAAACTATATTTTGACGGATTTTGCCAAAATGTTGAAGGTACATACGTGTTCGTTAACAAATACCGGAAGGCATGACCGGTATAATATCGCATTTGCGTATACAACATGAATAATAAATTAATTCCTATTTAAAACAGTTATCTTTTGCTTCTGCTTGTTGAATTTCTAGTTACACAAAGATTTAAAAACGTAGACATACGCACCAGACTTTAAAGTTAGAATTTGCAATTTCAAACTGTATTCAATGTAACGAATGCTTTTGGTCGAAATTTCCAGTTTAAAAGTACAACTTTGAAGCTGTTTGGTCTAAATTACAATCCAAGATCCAAGATATATGTATTTCGTCACTTCGAAGTATTAATTTTGAAACCCATTTATAGCTTTTTGGCCCAAAACTAACTTTAAAATATTTCCAAACGTGTTAACTTTGAAACTTCATTTTCAAAAACTTATTAGGAATTTTCATGTGTAAGTTTACCACTAACACTCTGAAACTATCAAAATTTCGAGTTTGAAAGTTCAGCAAAATTCCCAATTTTGATTTTTCAGTTTAAATTTCCAATTTTAAGATATAGATACCTTACTTTGAAGCTCCTTGATCTAAATTCGAACCTAAAGGTATTTGTCGAGGGATTAATTCTGAAACTCAATTTCAGGAACGAAACTGGGAATTTGATTTGTCATCAAAATACTGAATTTCGAGCTTGAAATTTCCGAATTCCAAACAGAAACGCGTCTAAAAAAATATAGAAATTTTACTTAACCTGGAATTTCTGTTCCAGTTTAAAAGACTAAAATTGAAGCTTGATGGCCCGAAATATTTTTGGAATTAAGTAGGTACATATTAGTTTTGACATTTCGTTTTCAGAAACAAATTAGGAATATTGGTGCTTAAATTTACAATTCAAACTCTGGAAATATCAAAAATTCGAGTTTTTAAGCTTGTTTGCCAAATGCTTGTTAGAAAAATACAGTAAGAAATAATTTTCGTTTTGAAATTCGAAATTTTGAATTTTTAGTTGAACAAGTAGATTTAGAAATTGTTGGGATTTTCATTTTGAAAGTCCAAAACTGACGATTTATAGTCCAAAATATATTCAGAAGTATTAATTTTGGGACTTTTTAGAACAAATGGAATTTTGATGCCTAAATTTACCGTCGAAAATCTGAAGTTATTTGTTCACAACTTGCTCTCAAAATACATACTGAATTTGTCAAAATGTCAAGTTTGAAAGTTCAGTCTTCGAATGCTAATTAAAAATGCAAATTAAAAAATACTACAGAAATTTTGACTTAATTTGAAGTTCTTTTGAAATGGTAAATTTTGTATTTTCAGCCGAACGAATAAAAGTTTCTAGTTTTTTGATCCAAATTAATATTCAAAATATCAACTTTGATGTATTTTTTCAGAAACTGAAGGTTTACCTCTAAATTGGACATTTGTATGTTAACTAACTCTCAAAATTCTGAAATTCACTGTTTCAATTTCAAGTCCAATTTTAATTTTCTAATTTTTTTGGTTTTTAAATGCCAAATTACAATCCAAAAATTTTCAAAGGTTGAAGTTCCACTATTTCAGGTTGAAAGTCAATCTTCAGATTTTAACATTCTTTGATCATTCCAAATGCAGACTTTTCCATTGTGAAACTGACAATTTTGTTGTAATTTTTCAATTTAATGGGAAAATTCAATACATTTCTAAAATTGCTTATTTTAAAAAAGTATATATGTACTGCCAAATCCAAATTACAATCCAAAATATCTTAAAATTTATTATTACATATAAAAATTCTGAAATTTATTGAAAAAATTTAGGGCTAAAACTTCAATTTCCGAATGTTATTTGACCCAAAAACATTAACAGAAGTATAGACATTAACATTTTGAAGCTGAAAATCTTTTGATTGGTTGTGTTTACGCAATACACTTAAATACAGAAACACCCCTGAAAATCTGAGAATACTAGAAATTTTGACTTTAAGCTTGAAATTCCCATTTTCAATCCGAAAATCTAAATTCAAAAATTGCTTTGAACTGCCAAACCCTCATTGCAATTCTAAATTCCATTCTAAGTCCATTTTTTCAAACTGAAAATTAATTTTCAGATTACGAATTTTGACTGCTAAATTTATTTCAGAATTCCTAAAATTGTTAATGAAATTTGGAGCTGGAAGTTCAGCTTCCAAAAGGAGTTTGGTCCAAAAATATTCCTGAAAGAAAAACTTTCATTTTTCTGCAAAACTCAAATTCACCAATTTCGGAAATTTTCGTTTTCAATTTGAAAACTGTTATTTTTATTTAGAAACTTTGAATCTTAACATTTTAACACAGTTTTAATTTTTGAAATTGTAAGTTTGCGGATAAAAATTCTTTCTTCAGGTTTTCGATTTATATCTATTTGGTGAAAGTGAAATTTCATCAACAAATTTGGGACTGAAAGTTCAGCTTCTAAATGTTATTTGGCCCAGAAATATTTTTGAAATCTGAAAACTGTTATTTTTATTTCACAACCTTCAGTCTTACACCTTTCAATTTTAATTTTGGGATTGTCAGGTGTAAAATCGTTAATTTCAGTTAAGTTTTTGGTTTTTTAATCGTAGATTAGATCGACATTTTTTTATTATTCTGATATTTCCTTTTGGAACTTTAAATATTTTAAAGCGCCATTTTGTGAAGCTGAAAGTTGATCTTCAAATTAAGAATTTTGTATTTTAAATTTATTATCAGAATTTTAAAATATGCTGAAGAAGTTTAAAGCTGAGCTTCAGCTTCCGAATGCTGTTTGGCTCAAAAACATCAGAAATATTCATTTTAAGTCTGAAAACTTTTATTTTTATTTTGAAACCTTCGGTCGTAACACCTTTGAATTTTAATTTTAGAATTTTAAAAGTTGCAGGAGTAAAATTGTTAATTTAAGTTAGGTTTTTGGTTTTTCTAATTTCTCCACATTTTTAATTATTTAAATCTTTCCTTTTGAAAAAAAACTCCATTTTGTGAAGCTGAAATTTCATTTGCAATTTGGGAATTTTGACTTTTAAGTTTGTTATCTTCTCTATAAAATCAACTGCTGAAACTTCAGTTTCCAAATGGCATTTGGTCCAAAATCATTACTGGAAACTCTGAAATTTTGACCAAATCTAAATCGAAGCATTCATTCAATCTAAAGCTTTCGAGTTTTAACTTTGAAAGTTTATGGAAAACCTTTACGTCAGACGTCAATTAGGTTTAGGGTTTATTTAATCGTGGGTCAACCCAACATCTTTGTTTATTCTTTTTCAAGTCAGAAGTTCCAATTTTGAAGCTCCATTTTCTGAAACTGAAAGTTTATCTATAATTTGGAAAATGTTGATGTCCTTAGTTTTGAAACTTATTATCAATTTCGAGTTTGAAAGTCCGCCTTCCGAATGCTGCTTAGATAAAGCAAATCAGCTTTAGTATATCCATTAGAATCTGAAAATTTCGATTTTTGTATCTAAACCCAAAATTTGAATTTCCGCTTTTAACTGTGCGAAACTCGTAACTTTAAACTCACGTTTTTCTAATTATAGGTTAGCTTAAACTCCTTCAACTATTATCATTAAATAAGTGCTTGGTTTTTGAAACTAATAAGCATTTAAAACCATTAATACCACATTTAAAAACCATTAGTATTGAAGTATTTTTTGCACCAAAATATTTTTTTACACGGCTGGACACGAATTTAAAACAGGAGGGGAGTAGCAGACTTAATTAAAATTAACTTATTCTTTTCATACCTTAAAAAAGAACGGAAATGCCTTATAATTAGAGAGAGTGGGCCTATTTCTACTATAAACTGGTTCGTCTGTATGCCCCACAGTTTGTTACTTGAAGCTTCTTTATAAAAACTTTTGCTTATTTATTTATCGTTTTAGCTGCTTCCTGGTGATCGTTTTGTCAGGCTATTAGAACATAGTTTTTATTTTTTTTAAGAATTGGTGACATCCTTGAAAAAGAAAAATTCAAGAAGTTAAAGCAAAACATTTGAACCCAGGAAGAAGTATTATTGGAATTAGCTTGCCATTTTGTTTTCTTAATCTTTGGTATGCATGGAGTCAAAGAAGTTATTTTTAAATCTTAAATTGTTTCGTAACATTAGGCATGCTCACTAAAGAAATTGAAACTGAACATTATAAATAGAACTGATTAATTTTGTTACATATTGAATTTGTTTCCAGTTGTTTACAGTTAACAATTTAACAGTTAGTTACTTGCTTTATAATCCGGAGTTTGTCACACATTATTACACATAATTGTAAACTGAAATTCCCTTCACCGATAATAATCAGTAATTAGTGTAATTAGATCAGATTTATTTAGGTTAACTAATCAGCTAATTAGAAAGGCACTTGGTTGGTTGAAATCAAATTTTGTTGGGATTTATTTTGACTATAAAGTTACAATTAATTGATATTTGCAAAATTTGCATAAGTATGTTAGGAATTCGTGTAACGTCCATAATTATTACTTTCATGCATCGTAATTCAGAAATAATGGGTATTGGTAACGATAGTGCCCACTGTTCTGAAATTAATTATCAAATTTTCATACCACAAATTCAGTAGCAGCTTGTGGGAGGTAGAAAATTATGGTTCTAAAATTAAATTCCAGTTGCTTTATTAATTGTAACTTCTGTTTAATAATTTTTTTTTTATTAAACTTTTGATTGGACTTGCAGATGCCAGAAATCCCTTAATTAATAAAAAAATGTAGCAGTCTTAACATAAGTATCAATTACTAATTCATTTGCATTAAATAAAATTAGCTACTCATTTGGGGACCACATAATTTCAAAAGGAAGCGTTTGTTTAATAACTTAATCAAACTTCAATTAAGAATGATTAATCCTGCAAGCTTTAATATAAACCAGCAAGTGGTAAAGGGAAGCTAGAAAGTTTTAGGTTAGGCTGTGGTTACCTTCATTTCGAAAGTTCTAAATTGAGTGATGTTTTTATTTGAAGCGCCAATCAATCAAATAATCTGCCTTCATTGCTGTGTAAAAGCTAATTTTACGAATGTAATTTTTTGTTATGTAGGCATGCCTCAAGCTTTATGATTTTGTGTGAGAGACAAGTTGTTTCATTGAGATAAAAATAGGGGGGCCTTGAAAATCTATTAATCCACCCCTGGTTTTTGAATACTTTGGCTACAGCCTATTTAGACCTTTCAGTTGATATGATTTTGCAGTAAACTTAAGCACTGATTATTTGTAAAGAGTACACCAGGATTAAACACATCTTAAAACGACTACCCTTGAATGCAGCCAAAAAACCGTCTTTTACTATTTCAACTTTTAACATTCAAGTATTTCAAGATTTTCAGGCATTTGTTAATAACCTAGTTCAATTTGATAACTGAGAATACCCTAATCGAGTCGATCAGTTACTTTAAAACGTCCCACAAGTAAAAAAAACCAGTAGATTAAGATCTGGTGAACGAGCAGGTCGTATGTAATTTGGGCCTTTCTTTGTTTATTATCAGTGCTTAATCGACCCTGAAAACGATTTACAAACTTACTCTACGAATGTAGTTTTTTGTAAATACATAACTTAATTTGTTTTTATGTAAGTACAACAAACTGAGGTTTTATAAATTTTTACGAGAGGCGAGTTACTACACTACTGAAGTAAAGCGATGGGGGGCTGCATCTGAAAATCTGTTAATCCACCCGTGGTTTTTGGATGCTGGGCTGAAACCTATTTAGGTCTTTTCAACTGACAAGATTTGCATGAACCTTAAGCACTAATAGTAAATAAACAAATAACTATTTGTAACAGATCGATCAGGGTTGAACACATCTTGAAACAACCACATTTTGTTGGTTTAGGTGCAGCATTAAAGCTCGTACTTATTTTAATATATTCGAGCATTCTAGGATTTTCAGGCATTTGTTATTAGCCTGTCTCAACTTTATAGCTAAAATTACCTTAATCCAGCCGATCAGTTGCTTTAAAACGTCCCACAAGTAGGTTACGATCTGGCGAACGAGGAGGCTATGTTATGGATTGTTCCACTTAACTATAATCACAGAGCCGATATTAATGTAACTAAAAAAACATGCAACCGATCTACTTTATTTAAGTGCTTAATCGGCCCTAAAAGCAGCAGACAATAACCTGTCTTCATTGCTGTGCAATGTATAAATAAGTACCTACTAAACTTTTTAATAGTAATATCCACCCTGATTTTTAAATTCTTTGGCTGAAGCCTGTTGAGGTCTTTTCAACTGGCAGGATTTGCATGAAAATTGAGCTATATTGGTCAACAAGCAAATAACTATTTGTAAAGAATCGATCAGGGTTGAACACATCTTGGTTTAGATGCAGCATTAAAGTCGTTTACTCAGACTATTTTAACATATTCAAACATTCCTGAATTTTCAAGCTTTTGTTAATGACCTACCTCTGAACTCTAAAACGTTCCACGGGTAAAAACCCAAGGGGTGAGGTTTGGCGAACGAGCAGGTCATAGTGTGGGCCTTGACAGTTGCTACGCTATGACTAGAAAATCGTACAGCGGATTAACTTTATTTGTTACCGTAGTCATCGGCCTAATCGGCCCTAAAAGTAGCAGCAGGCTACTGTTTATTAATATTCCCGCAATGAAAAATTTTGAAAGGTGGCATAAAAACAATTGCATTTAACGAATTAACCAACTTAAAACTTTATTTGTTGCGATACTTAGGGTGGGTTGCAGATGCATGCAAAATCGTGCAGCGGTTCAACTTGACTGTTTAATCGGCATAATCTGCCCTAAAGATATCAGGCTATTTATTAATATAAATTGAAGGGTGGAAGAAAAACAATTGCAATTTGACATATTAATCAGCTTAAAACTTTATTCGGCGGGTTGCACAAACATGTTTTAACAGCTTCGTTAAATTAACCATTCGTCAAAATGAACAAAATCGAATTAAAATTCAAATTTGTAGGGTAAGTAATAGGTACATAAGTAAACAAAAATTGATATTCTTTTGTCAATTTTGATCAATCGTTAATTTAACACAGTTTTATGTAACCCGCCCTTCGTTATATACATTTTAGATCGTAATAATTTGTTGTATTTTCTGAAATATGTATCAAGGCAGTCTTTGTCTTTGGTAAACAAAAGAAAGAATAAAGAAACAATCGAATGACGGACAAAAGAATCGGTTCAATGTCAATTGTTTCAATTACCTAGGTTATATAAAATAACCAGGTTAGGTAAATCAATTTTCTGGCTTTGTTTTAATTTTTAACTAATTTTAGACATTTTTTTCTTTTGTATCGGAGGCGAAATTCCCGCATTATCAACGCATCCATCTGTCTGTCCTGTGGTAATTATCGAAACTAAAACGTTTATCAATTGTTTACGGGCGTTACGGCCATTGTTTACAAATCCACCGTCAAAAACAAATTCTTTCGGTGTATGATAGTCAAGTCTGTTGATTACTATTGCGAATCTCTTCATCTCATGGTCGTCGTTTTTACCCCACGTTCCCGTCCTGTTTATCCCCGTCCTTGTCTGTCGCGAAATTTAATATCCATAAACACATAACGTAAGTGACGTTTTTGATTTATAAGCGGCGCCTATTGTTTAACATATTTGTAATGTAAGTAACCTATACGGATTTACGATACCCATATAAGTAAATAACCGTTACAGCTGTATACTGTTTTAGTGCCGGCTCTCTTTAACCTTAAACCAGAGCCAGAATCTTGAAATGTGACGTCATGGATCCTGTATAGGACTGCAACAAACACAAAGAGTACGTCTCTCCTCCGAACGCGGGGGGACGACCGTCAGGGCATTGCCCCTCAATGTTTACATCGCAATAGGGCTGCACCCCACGTGCACCGCTGCCTGCACGCCGGTCATACACCTGATCGACCTCGACAAAAACTACAAGAAATTATTCCGGTAGCAGCTGTAACGCAGAAAAATTTTGCATGTTATCTTGATGAGTAATAAAGAACAGCAAATTCTAGTGGTTTTTTAACATTCGGTGGTCTACAATTAGCATTAGACAAGCTAGAACTATTCCATTCTGAGTGATTCCTTCGTTAGTCGTTTACCGTGCAGGTGGTAGCTGCAGGTGTTACCGATACGATTAGTTATATTGCAATTTAATGAATCACTTCTTCAAGCTCTTTTATGAGCCTTCATTATCAAACCTTATCAGTTGTAAGTTTCATCAATTCATTCAAAACAAAAGCGTGTCCAAAGGATAACTAGCGCAAATGTTTTTTGCGAT
The DNA here is from genome assembly GCA_963082815.1 of Melanotus villosus. Classification (NCBI taxonomy): domain Eukaryota; kingdom Metazoa; phylum Arthropoda; class Insecta; order Coleoptera; family Elateridae; genus Melanotus; species Melanotus villosus. The sequence goes on from OY720420.1 coordinate 81,174,379, forward strand.
AAACTATAGATTTTGGATAGATTACAACTGCAGGTGCTACCAATACGATTAGTCATAGGTATTGAATTTAATCACTTCTTCAAGCTCTGTTATCAGTATAAGTTTCATGAAAAATTCTGCTAAAACAAGCTTAACAAGTGCAATGTTTTCTATGACAAGCTATAGATAGATGTTAATAAGTAGGCTATGTGACGAAACTTTTAAACAGACCTACAACAAAGTGTGTTAAATAAATTTTGCAACCATATTAGCCAAACAAACACATAGCCGGCGCAGTAGTCGTGCCTGTCTAAAACTTGAACCCACGCTGATGAGTATCTTAAAGATAAATCATGATATCTTCATTACTCTTTCTTGTAAATTCGTGTCTCCAACCTCCGCGGTCTTGTTGGTGCCTGACTTTGTTTTTAGTGCCTGTTAGTTTTACCATCGTCGTTAGATAAAGCTTAACGTTTGCGTTTGTGTTTTGTTACTTACACAACGAACAAGTCTTACACAATTTGTTTAGCATTTGTTTAATTAAACGGTTGTTTGTGCATTTGTGGAATTGTTTTGTTTAGAGAACTTGCTGCCATTCTAAAATTTTGCACCTTTTTCCACGACAGGCTTAATGCATTAGTATGGAAGCTAGTGCAACACTTAACCAATAAAATGTCCAATAGCCATAACATTAACATAGGTAACAAAATTTTTATTGCAGTAATAAAATGGCAGTAAATTTCTTTGTTAACCAAACACCCTTCTAAGTGTAATGGCTGGAATTTTTGTCATAGGTTGGCCACTTATCAATTGAAAGCTTAGAACAATTGACAATTTTTGTTTTGTTTCTCGCGAGATATCAACAAACTTCTAAACAAATGCTAAGCAATATCAGGCTTGTTTCATTTGCTCCACCTTTAGAATGATAGTCCTTTGTTTTTCACAAAATGCAAAAAAAGAAACTTTTGTAGGTGTTTTATTTGCTCCTCCTTTGTTGTGAAAAGTTGTCAACAAAATTCTTTCTCCAGGATTTTAAAGAAATGCAGGCAGTTGTTTTCTTTACTTCTCCCTTAAAATGATAGCCCTTTATTTCACACTTGTTTTTCAGGAGATGCTGATAAACCACTTCTCCAAAACGCCAAAAACAAATTCTAATCAGTGTCAGTTGTTTTAGTGGACCCTCCCGTAACTCTATGTGCTTTTGTTTTCTGAATATTTTCAATTAAAATAAATCGAAATAGCCTATTTTAGTTCGTTTAATTACCAAAATGTTCGTTCAAATAACACTGGCAACGAAATTATTTTTCCATAATGCTCAAACAAATATTCTAATCAGTATTAGCTGTTTTAGTGGCCCCTCCTTTGAAACTACGTTCATTTGTTTTCTAAAATATGGGCATTAATAATTGTAAAACTAACAAGTATTAAAAATCAAGGAGACACTCGTTCCAAGTTGCTTAATTAGCAACAAAATTATTTCTCCAAAATACTAAAACAAATTATTTTAGTTGCTCCTCCCTTGAAACTACGTTAGTTTGTTTTTAAAACCAATTTTAAAACAAAACCAGAATTGAAAAATCAAAGAGTACCTATCTACCTACTTACTTCAATTGTTTAATTACCAAAGTGTTCGTTAACTGCCAACCATGCGTTTTTTTTAAACTACTAAAACAAATTCTAATCCTGTTTCAATTGTTTTATTAACTTCTCCTTTAAAATAAAGCTCTTTCTTCATATCTATATTAAAATCGTAAATAAAATAAGTATAAAAAAACTAACAATGTTCGTTTCAGATCTCGTAATTTTTTCTCCAAAGCACTAAAACAAATTCTAATCAGTTTCAATTGTTTTATAAGCCTCTCCCTTAAAAACATTATTTTGTTTTTTAACCTATACATATTTTTAAATTGCAATTAAAATATGTATGTATAAAAAAATTAAGAATGCTCGTTTCAGATCTCGTAATTCTTTCTCCAAAATACCAAAACAAATTCGAATCAGTTCAAATTGTTTTATTAGCCCCTCCCCTAAAACAAAGTTCTTTTGTTTCCTAAACTGGACTAAAATCTGGACTTTTCAATTTTAAAACAAAATAAATATAAAAACATAAAAAAATTGTTAATTTCATGTCGTTTAATTACGAAAATGTTCGTTGAAATAAAACTGAAACCTTTTTTCTTTTATCCTCACATAAAATGTGATACGAGTGGGTGTCTATCATAAAATGAATTTCTGTCGTGCGTGTCACTACCACATCGAATTTTATTCCCAAGTTCATGTGGTATAATAACTGGTTTCAGCAGTTGACCAGGTTTGATATTGTTTTCAGTTGGGTGGTTTTAATTCGTGTTCCTTGCATTTTAATTTTAATGGAGTTATTTTTAAATACATGGCCAGGATATACTCGGTCGTTCTATACGTTTTTATGTTTAGGGTTTTTGGGGAAGTTTTCTTTCTACTTTGGTGTTTTACCTGTGAAATGTTTGTATGTCTACGTTTCTCATTTGTTTTGTGTATTATTTGGCAAATTTAAAGATCAAGCAGCTGCTGTTTTGAATATTATTTGCGAACATTTGAAGATCAAGTTAGTGTTTGTTTACAAACGGTGTATTCATTTGTTACTCTGAGCAGCCTTTGATCTTCGTTATCTGTTAGTATGTTAATCTAGAAGGGTTGGGGATTATTGGGGTTCATAAGTGTCGTGTTGAATTATACCAAATACCAGTGCTTTCAACAACGCAATTTCAGAATCGTCAACGAAGTGAAAATATTACAAATTATAATTATTCACGTGGCTGGTTTAAAATGCCAATAAATCAATTCGGTGAAAATGTGCCTTGTTGGAAAAATCCCTACTCGTAATTAAGTAAACACGTTTGAATATTTAAAAATGAGGATGTAACCATAATCTGTGGGTTATCTTAATATTTTGTTAATTGCTTTGTGTTCTAAATATTTAACTATAATAAGGAAAATTTCCAATCGTTTACGAACAATACGAACGTCAGTAAATTTATTCCTTGTATTTGAATTGAATACTGTTTACATTTCTATGACACTGTTTCGTGTAGGTAGAATAACCAAGCAATGCTAATTTAAAGAAAGTCTTCGTAGTTCGTGAAATACGTTTAATTTAGATCCTCACACAAAACGTAAACGAATCATAAAAAAATACGACGAATTCCAGCATATCGATTGAATATTTTTAAAACTCCTTTATGATTGTTAATAATTAGGTAGTTAAGGCACAAATAATTCAGTACGAAAATAAAATAAAACCGAACAAATAGGGAATCCTGATGACAAAATTAGACTTGTTAAGTGACAAAGAAAGTCAAATTCCGGTTGTGTACACACACGCATCTAATTAAATTAACAAATCAGGGGCAATTTGTTTACGTTTCATTCGTTTTTCATTATCATTATCATAAAAGGAGCAGACGAAAAATGGTCACCTTTCAACAAAAAACAAAAACCTTTCAACCTCCCCTTTCGGTTCCTCTCACTAATTTGCATTATTCAGTGCGTTAATTTTCAAAAGAACTGCGCGCTGAAACATAAACGCACGAGTATCTCGTGTGTGCACTTTTTGTAGGTCAAAGATATCTCATTTTATGTCAAGATCAGAGAAACCTTTGTAATTGCTACTTCACGTGTTAAATATGTGTTTTAATTTTGTTGATTTTGTATGTGTATGCTAAAGCCCGCGGGGCAATTTCGTGCTTTGAACATTTAGATATCTGAAAATAATTACTCTGTCCAGGATTAATACTTAGAATAATCAAAAACAATGTTGCTTTTGTTTTTTTTTTCGTAGATCATAGATAACACAGATTTTCGTATCACAAAGCCACACTTGCGTCCTCTTCAATTGTTATTGATCGAAACTTGATTATTTTTGGGCCAATAACCACAAATACTTGGCTTTTGAATTCGTATCTAAACAGGAAATTTGGTAGATATCACTGAAACTGATAACTGAGCACAAACGCTACATATTTATGTTTTTTCTTGTCAAAGTCTGCATGCTTATTTATTATTATTACGTAAAGTACGATGCACGTTAATTTATGAAACAAACAAAGTGTAAATTTCGGCCGAAACGTTATTTTCTTGTTCTCATTCACTTGTTTTTACGCCTCGTGTATGAGTACTCTTAAGTTTACTACTGTTTGAATTAATTCCAGCTTTGAAATACCGAAGTAGGCACGTTTGTTTATAAATTCCGGCGTAGTTATTTTGCTGTAAAATACTAAATGGCACAAATAAGTTAGGTTACTAAAGTTAAAATAAACAAATAAACAATAATCCTTCACTTTTTAATTTATGAAATAAACGAAGTGTATCAGCTGAAATGTTATTTTGTTGTTGTCATTCACATGTTTTTACGCTTGATGTATGAGTGCTCAAGTTTGCTCTACTCTCTCAATCAATTCCAGCCCACAAATAATGAAATGGACAGGTTGGAAAATTCCCGTAGGCCATTTTTCTGTAAAATATGAAACAAGTTAAGTTATTGAAGCTAAAACAAGCGAATAAATGATAATTCTTAATTTTGTCATTAATGAAACAAACGAAGTGTAAGTTTCAACTGAAAGGTTATTTCGCTCTTCGCATTGTTTACCTGTTTTTCAGCTTGATGTATGATTAGTCTTGGTTTCATTGTTTATTTCGCTGTAAAATAATAAAACGAAATAGGTTAGATTCCTACAACTCAGTGGTGGCGGAACCGGGGGGGGCAGCAGGGGCGCTTGCCCCCCCTGCATTTTACCAGGGGAGGCACAGCCCCCCCTGGAAATCATTAGACATAAATGTAAATAAAATATTTAGGAGCAGGTAACTACGAAATATTTCTGATTAAATTTCGGTTTTTATATATTTTTGTTTTTGTTGTTGAGGGCTAACAACTTCTACCTGCAGGATGTAGATTTTCAGATACGAATCAATCAATATTTCTCAGAAAAGAAGTAAAAATTTTTTGTTTTTGTATTCGTATTTGTATGTAATTATGTAATGCAAATCAGTTTCAATATTATTTGTGTGCATACACCGATACGTAGTTTTATTAGTGTATATAATTTTTTTTTACCATTTCAATGAAATATTTTTGCCCCCCCTAGAAAGTATTCGTTCCGCCACCACTGCAGTACAACTACAACAAACGAATAAGTAAAGAAACATTCTTCCGTTTTTAATTTATGAAACAAACGAAGTGTATTTTTGTTGTAGTTCTCGTTCATTTGTTTTTACGCTTGTGTAATATGTGTATGGGTGGGTACTCTTAGGTTTACTACTCTAAATTAATCGCAACTTTGAAATAATGAAATAGCAAAAAAAGGGAATCTCTGGTTCGAAAAAAGGACTTCAGTCGAAAATAAGGAATTTCGGTTCCAAAAAAAGGAATTTTGCTGCAAAAGGGGAATTTTGGTCCCCCAAAAAAAAGAAATTTTTGGTTCAAAAAAAAGTTTTGCTGTAAAATACGAAACGAAACAAATAAGTTAGGTTAACAACGCTGAAACAAACGAATAAACGATAGTTCTTCCTCTTTTTGTGTATGAAACATTATTTTGTTGTTCTCATTCACTTGTTTTTACGCTTGGTGTATGAATACTCTTAAGTTTACTACTCTGTCAATTAATTCCAGCTGAATTAATGAAATAGCAAAAAAGAAATTTTGTCGAAAAAGGGGAATCTCTGGTTCGAAAAAAGGAATTTCAGCCCAAAATAGGGAATTTCGGTTCCAAAAAAAGGAATTTTGCTACAAAAAGGAAATTTTGGTCCAAAAAAAAATAAATTTTGAGTTCCAAAAAAGGTTTTGCTGTAAAAAAAATAATTCTAGTCAAAACGGAACTTTGTTACAAAAAAATTGTTCCATAAATGGAATTTTGTCCTGAAAAAAGGAATTTTTGATCGCAAAGAAGAGGAAAAAAAGGAACTTCATCTTCATCGTCATTAAAAAGGTAATTTTGGCCCTTAAAAAAGGAATTTTGGTCCAAAAAAGGGAATTTGTTACAAAAAAGGAATATCCGGTCTCAGAAAAGATGTAATTTCAGTCCCAAAAAAATATCTTCTTTTTAGTTATGAAACAAACGAGGTCTAAGTTTCAGCTATTTTCAGTTATTTTGTTGTTCTTATTCACTTGTTTTTACGCCTGGTATACTCTTAAGTTTACTACTTACTATTTAAATTAATTCAAGCTTTGAAGTAACGAAATAATCACATTGATAAGTTCCAGCACGATTGATCACTTTGCTGTAAAATTCTAAACGAAGCAAATAAATTGGATTTTTACTACTAAAACAAACGAATGCATTTAGTTCTTTATTATTTAATTCATGAAACAAACGGAGTACGAGTTTTAGCTCAAACGTTATTTCATTGGTCGCATTATTTACCTGTTTTGAGCTTGGCATATGAATTATTTTTGATTTTTAGATTAATCTCGGCATTAAAATAATAAAAGTACGAATTACTATACTAGTACAGTATACAGTTCAAGGAAAGTAAGAAAGTTACCAAATTCCTGCACGGCAGTGTTGCATTAAAACACGAAACGAAAACATTTTTACAACTAAAACAAACGAATGAATTGTACTTCATCTTTTTATTTATGAAACAAATGAAGTGTAAGTTTCAGCTGAAACGTTATTTTCTTGTTCTCATTCATTTGTTTTTACGCTTGGTGTATGAGTACTCTAAGTTACTACCGTTTAAATTAATTCCAGCTTTGGCATAACGAAGTAGGCACTTAATAAATTTTGCCTGGTTATTTTGCTGTAAAATACGAAACGCACAAATAAGTTAGGTTATTAAAGCTAAAACAAACGAATAAACGATGGTTCATCGTTTTATCTATAAAACAAACGTAGCTTTCAGCTGAAACGTTTTCTATTCTCATTATTTACTTTTGTATTAATCGCAGTTTTGATATTTTGAAATAAATAATAAATAAAAGTTAGAATTACCTGTAAAGCTCTAGGAAAGTTACAAGGTTACTAAATTCCCGCATTGTTATTGTGCTGTATAATAAAAAATGAAACAAATAACTATGAAATTGATCCATCTTCAAAGTGGATTTGAATATTTATTAATAAATTATCTTTGTGGGTAAGACAATTTGGGTTTTATTAATGAAACTGATAAGTTAGGTTAGTAAAGCTAAAACAAACGAATCAATGAACAGTTTCATGTTTGTATTAATTTATAAAACAAACGAAGTTTTGGCTGAACCGATTATTTGCTTGTTTTTAAGTTTGGTGTATGAATATTCTTGAATATGCTATTTTTTAGATTAATAAAATAAAATACGAACGAACAAATAAGCCAAACAAACGACTGAACGGTTTTAATTTATGAAACAAATGAAGCTTAACTTTCAGCCACTTGTTTTTGAGCTTGGTATACGAATACTCTTAACTTTACTACTTTTTAAATCTCATCTTTGAAACAACGAAAGTAAGAACATGAAAGTTTAATTTTGACCAATGAAAGTTTATTAACTCTTAATAATACGCTCATAAAACGTTTTTCTCATACCCAAAACTATTAAAGAAGTTGAAGCTTTCTATCAGGCGATAATTTTAGTAACACATCTGCTTCTTTTCACGTACAGACTTCGGTTTACTACAGTTTATTTAAAAACTCGATTAAATTTATAAAACACTGCAAAATGCTTTGATAAAACTCTGAATATTCGCAAAAATTCGAACATTCCGATGAAGCACACGTGTATCCTTGATACTTCTGGAATTTTTTTTCAAAGTTTAAGGCTAGGCAAGTATTTTTACCTGTTCAAGGATGTTTTCTTCATTTCACTACTGTAAATCAACCATTAAGTGAACTAATCTTAGAAGTAACACATATTTTGCAAAGTAATATGAAGAACCACAAAATATCCAAAATAAGTTTCTCACTCGGTTTTCTGTTTGATAATCAGCCTCTTCTCTCACGTAATAACAGATGTAATTACAGCCAATATAAAAGTTTCCAACTGTGTATTTGTGGCCGTAATATTAAGGGGGGTCCCCTGTACGTTAATAGAAGTGAGGCATAACGTAAATGAATGGGTTGGAAGAGGAAACACCGCCGAACATTTTTGTTATTAGTATTTTGTAGCAATTACCGACATGCATATCAATTAGTTTATCGATATTTGAATTATTGTTGGAATGTCTGTAATGAAAGTAATTTTCGAATTTAAAACTAAAAAAGTTGAGAAGTGCTGCTGTGAGAAAAATGTAGTAAATTTTACATCTGCTTACTTGTGGTGTAAGTAATAACATCTGCATTTTTAATTTATAAGAATTTTTGTTAATATGTGGAGGAAACAGCTGTTGATTTTGATAGAAATGTAGATTAAAGATTGGTTTCTAATTCCGTTAGGGCTATTTTTTGCATACTGAAGTGAAATTTGCACATTGAAGATGGCAGGTGAATACCTACTGCTAAAATTTTGCAAATACAGAAATACTGCTGCTGTAAAAAAATTAAATTGCTGTAAAATTTTGGTTCCAGAAAGAGGAATTTTGCTGTAAAAAATGAAATACGTATAAGGATTTAATTACCAAAAAAATTTGGTTTCAAAAATAAGAGATTTTGGTCTACAAAAAATGAATATTCGGTTCCAAAAAAAAAAAAATGTTGATGCAAAAACAAAGAAGTTCGTTGCAAAAAAGGAATTTTGTTGTAAAAAAATGAATTCCAGTGCAGAAAGAGGAATTTTGCTGTAAAAAAAATGAATTATGTCCCAAAGAAAAGAATTGTATTACAACAAAAATAAATTGTGACCCAAAAAGAAGAGATTTTGGCCCAAAAAAGGAATTACTGATCTTAAACAAAAAGGAACTATGATACAAAAAAGGGGAATTTTGTTTTAAAAAAAGGAATTTTACCATTAAACGTTGAATTAGCGACAGAAGGAAGTTCTGCTAAAAATTGTATTTTAATCCCAATAAACGAAATTTTGGTCCAAAAGAGGGAAAACATTCTTGCTGTAAAAAGCGAATTCTAACACAAGAAAAGGAATTTTGCTGTTACAAATTTCCAAAATGAAGAATTTTGGTCCAAAAACATAATTTCCGCTCGGAAAAAAAAGGAATTTTGCTGCAGAAAAGGGAATTCAGGTTCAAAAAAAGGGATTTTTCTTGTAAAAAAATTGAATTCTGTTCCAAAGAAAAGAATGTTGCTAAAAAAATGCATTTTAGTCCCAAAAAATAGAAATTTGAACCACAAAAGGGAAATTCGGTGTTTAAAAATAGAAATTTTGGCGAAAAGAACAGAATTTCGCGCCCAAAAAAAGGAATTTTCCTATAAAAAATAATGTTGCTGTAAAAAGCGATTTTTAGTCCAACTAAAAGAAAGGAAATTTCGACCTCAACAAAAAGGAATTTTGGTCCAGAAAAGGGAAATTCCTATAAAAAGTGCACAAATGGAATTTTGTTAAAAAAGCTTTTGCTGTAAACAAACGAATTTTAGTCCAAATAAAGGAGTTTTGTCACAAAAAAAAGAAATTTTGGGTCGAAGAAAAGGAATTACGGTTCAAAAACAAATTTTCCTTGCAAAAACAGAACGGAATTTTGCTCCCAAGAAAAAGGAATTTTGCTGTAAAAAGAGAAACGAGTTTTGCTTCCAAAAAAGGCAATTTCGGTCTCAAAAAAGGAATAAAGAAATATTGCTGCAAAAAAGAAATATTGCTGCAAAAAAGAAATATTGCTGCAAAAAAGAAATATTGCTGCAAAAAAGAAACTTTTGTCCTAAAATATAGGATTTCAGTCCATAAAAGGAATTTTGCTTCCAGGAAAAGGAATTATGCTGTGAAAGAAACTGAATTGTAGTCCAAATAAAGGAATTATGTTCCTAAAATAAAGAAATTTACTGTAAGAGGAAGGAGTTTTGCTACATAAAATTAATTTTGTTTCGAAAAAAGTGGATTTTGCCCAAAACAGAAGCGAATTTTGGTCCAAAAAAGTTAATTTCGGTCTCAAACAAAAAGAATTTTGGTCCAAAAAAAATGAAAATTTCCTATAAAAAAAGGAATTTGGTGTACAAAAGAATTATGCTCCAACAAAAGGAACTCTTATGCAAACAAAAGAATTTTTGTAGGATTCACTCTTTCTGGGAAATACGAATTCTAGTCTAATATTGTTGCAAAAAAATGAATTTTGGTTTAAAAAAAAAGGAAATGTCGATCCAAAAAAAGGGAATTGCTGCAAAAGGGAATTTTGTTTCTAAAAGAGGGTAATTTTGCTGTAAAAAAGTACAAATAAAGGAATTCTGCTATAAAAAATTTATATTTGGTTATAAAAAAGGAATTTCTGTCCCAAAAATTAGCGATTTTGGTCCAAAAAAGGGTCTCAAAAGAAGCAATGCTGCAAATAAGGAAATTTGCTGTACTCAGAAATGAATTCTAATCCAGGAATTTTGCTACAAAAAATGTAATTTGGTTCCAGAAAAAAGGAAATTTCTTGGTCCCAAAATATTGAGTTTCGGCCTCAAATTCAGGAATTTTGGTCCAAAAAAAGGCAACTTTGGTCCCAAAAAAGGACTTTTCTTTTACCACAAATAAATCTTTATCATTAAACTAAATGAATTTTCACTTAATATTTATTTATTTACAAAATAAACCTCTCGCATTTTATTTGAAACAATCAATTTATTGATTTTATTGATGATAAAAGTAAACCACTTTGTTTAACTTAAAAATAAAAGCCCCGAGGTATCAAACATCAAGTCATTCCTCATTTCCTTTGTTCATTTAAAAGTTCACAACAAAGGGTAATTATCAGGAACGTATTAATTTAGTTGTACCTTTCTGGAATACTTAAAATCATAATTTTATCTTGTTTACAGGTTGTTTTTATCGATCGATTAGATACTATTACGATCTTTTGTTTCATATTAATATTACCCACCAGACCTCTTGTCTCTCGCATTTTTTTTTTATCATTTTCAATCCAACAAAAGTTCGTTGCATCGCTAAAAAATAAACCGAACAACAATTAATTAATTAATTAACAGGCTTTAAAAAGATTTGCTTTTTATCAAACAGCCACCGCCAAGTTTTTGAAGTTAAAATAGTGTAAATTTTGATCAAAACCCCTCACAAAGTGCTCACATATTTCACGGGCTGTTGTCGCATAAACATATCAAGATAGAAAAAAGGTTCCCATTTCTGTCTAGGAGGTTCCTTTGCCCTCTATAAAAGGTAGTTGCCCTTCAAACTGCGCCGAGTTTTAAATTTTAAAATTCCTCGTAACGCTTTGTGAACAAATTAGACTCTTGATTTTTGTACCCTGAAATTTTATTCTTTTGTTTTGTTAAATTTTGCCTGTAATTGTAACTTCAGACCTTTAAAGGCAATTGTAACTCAGGTTTAAAATTTCGCGATTAATGTAAGTTTAAAACAGCATGGCTTTATGCGGAAGTAATGTGCTGAACAGAGATGCCCGATGTTACTATGTTACTCGAGCATTATTATAAAGTTCAGCTTAAGATTAGAATAAAATAAAATTAATATAAATTTGAGTTTTAGAAAGCTTCAGAAAAGGTGGTCAATTTGCATACAAATTGTTTTCTACATCCCGGAAATTAATAGTTTAATAAATATTTAGTATCAGTTGATAAGATTCTTGCTAATCTGCAAGCTTAAATCGATGTTGATTTGATAAAGAGTGCGTCTGCTCTGATGTGCAACCCTGTTGTTTGCAATTTGATTACGAATGCAATGTTCAACGATCTTTTGTACAATAAATTATGGAAGGTCCGTTCATGTTTTACGAGCAAAATCCAATTTAATTCTACGTTTGTTTGAAAGCAATCAGCCAAAATGTTATTTGCATGATAATCATCGACCGGTTTAAGCGTTAAATCGTGATGTTTAGGCCAAACTTATGGTTTCGTTGTTTCATTTTCGTGCCAAGCCGCGTTTTTATACATAAGTATAAGCGGTCGCTGCTTATTCTAGAATACGTAGAAGTTTCCGTTGTGTTCTGGGTGTTCGCTGTACTGCCGAAATACGTATTTGGTGTTAATTTATTGTGATTTTTAAGGTTCGGTGCCTTTAATATTCCAATACTTAAATTAGCAAACAGGCTAAAAAACTATTAAACAATTGCCACAAGTGTAATATAATAATTTAATCTGTTATTACGCCAGACATGCACTTTAATTTACTAAATGGGTTTACATTTGCAGAAAATACAATTTAGCCTGTTGTATTTTAAAATTCGCTATTCAATTACGTAATATAAAAAAACTACCCCGAATTACGTTGTTTGTGGTTTGTTTTTGTTGTTTTGATTTTCATCCGTGCAGTTTGTTTCTTGTTTTGGTTTTCATCTGTTTCCGTTTTGTTCTGCCATGAAAGCTTTTGTTATTTTGTTTTCTCCTAGATTGTACGGATTTTCAAACACATTTAAATTCGATTAGAACAAATCCGAGTGTCGCCCTTAATAAAATTTACAAAGCAATTGAAAAGAAAAACCCGTAGAGGTCTGATCGATTAGTCGTTTGTTTCAAGTTTACAAGTAAAATCAATAAACGGCGAAGCATGAATTTTCAGAATTTTTTCCGAAAACTCCTATTTTCAATTCATAAGGACGCAGTGCCAGGAAAACGTTCAACCCCCTGGTGGCCAGGCTTGCTATACATACAGGAGAGCGAATCAATTTAGGACTTCTCCGAAAACGTGAAACCTTCAAACAAAGGAATGTCCTGAAGCGAGTCCTAGGCCAGGACTGTGTTGGTGTTGTCTCTTTCTAACCATAATGGCAGATCGAAGTGCGGGCTCCATGACGTTTTAAGATGGCGGCTGGATCAATATGTTGGTACACAAAGCCACGTGCCTGTAGTGCAACGCAGCTAGGAACAGGAGTTTAAGGGTCAAAGTCGACCGAATCCTTTGTCCTTGAGCTTATTTTAATGCTGACGTATTGCAGCAATCGCTTTGGAGGATAACGATTTTTTTTCGCACATATCTGATAAAGTACTTGGCCTTGTTTTTAACTTCCTTGGAAATTGAAGGAGGAGAGTGAATAGACCTTTGATTTATCGGGTATCAAGTGAAACTTGTTTATACAAAGAAACGGAAAGTGATTGTGGTTGCTATTGTCTTTTGTCAATTTGATTGATCTCTCGATAGCATTTGTTATTAGCAGGCGATTGTTATTTGTTACTAAACTCGCAGATTTTTTTGCTTTCCGTTTTCTTTACTTGGAATTTTTTGTTCCTTACGTACAATGTAAGGATAATTTTCGTAATTCGACTTAATTACAGCATGTTTTTTTTGTGTATGGTTGGCTCAATTGGTTGGTTGGTTGGTTTTCAACAATGAGTAGCAAATACTCGGTGTAAAGGTACAAATTCGGTTTTAACACATTGGTATGTTGTAGGCGTGAATGTTTAGCAATGTCCATAGCTATTACCTCTTCCAACTCGTAGTTTATGCAATAATTGTATAAACAATTCCAATTTAGGAATGAACAGCACTTTATTTCAATTTTCAATTGTCAGGATTCGACTAAGAAGCCAGAGGAGTTAGGATCACAACAGCTAAAGCTTATCTGGTTATCTGTTAAATCCATCAATAGATTCGGATTTTAAATGCAAATATTTCTGAGAAAATAATTCAAAAATATAGGGGTATTTGACAGATAAGGTTGTAAACTGTAAGCGATTCTTTTGTCCTTTACCAGTCTGACCAATTGTAACCGCACGAACTATACATACTGATACGGTTGTACTTATAGTAGTCTGTTAAACTTACTGTGATGCAACAGAACGTTGCTAAACTCCGGAACATACATTTTCACTGTGGTATTCAGCGTCCACAACCTTCCATAGACCTCTGTAATATTTGAATATGGCCAATTTTCAAATTTTGAAAGATTACAATAAAATTAAACTTAATCGAACATTTTTTTGTTGTACTTGTCAACTGAAACTGCACGAACTATACTTACTGATATGATTGGATTTGCATACTTTGATCCTTTAGTAAAGAACTTTGTAATATTTTAATTCCATTCTCAAATTTTGAGAGATTATAATAACCATAGTTCAATGCTTAGCTCAATAATTTTATGTTGTTTGCTATTGCCTACGTACATATGGGGAAGCATGCTTTTGTTTTTAGAGAATATTAGACTTTGCTTAGAATTTAAAGTGAGTTATCTGATTGTTTAAACAGCATGATAGTAGCTGTCTCTTCTTTTTGATGCCAATTTACATCAAAAGGTTCCAAAATTCCAGTTGAAACTACACGAACTATACTTGGTTCGCATACTTATAGAATCTTGTAATATTTTAATTGGATTCATTCTCAAATTTTGATTGGATATCACAATCACCATATTAAAATACTTATTTCAGTTATTTTTATAAGGGAAAATATGTTTATGTTTTTGAACGTACATAGACTATTAGTTTAGTGTCTGCCTAAAACTTGAAGTACACTCTCTGATCTGTTGAAACAGAGTAAAGGCGATGACCTTTCTTTTGTAATAAGTGTAAAGGCTTAATCGAATATTTATTGTTGCTGTATGGCTGTACCTGTTTATATCAAAAAGTTCAATCCTGCCAATTGAAACTGCACGTACTATACTTATTCATATGGTTTCATTTGTCCATTTGTGTTGCTTTATAGGAAAACATTTATAATAATTTAATTTGGTTCATTATCAGATCTTGAGAAATTACTTCAACCAAATTTAAATTTGGAGAAATAATGTTTATATCAAAAAGTTCCAATCCTGCACGTACTATACTTACTCGTATGGCTTTAATGCTTGCTTTGTTATTTTATTCTAAAGCTTTGTAATTGGGGTTATTATTAGGTTTTAAGAGATTCCAGTAATCAACTTGAATACTTGAAATGATTTTTGTAAGCTGCTGCATTTGGAGAAAACCCAGAAAATGCTTTTTTAATCTCCGCCTCAACTGCCTAAAAATAAGCAATCTAATCACTTCAAATCAAATGAAAGCAACTACTTTTCATTTTACTAAGTGTAAGAGCTTAATTATTCTACATTAACATTTATTTTTGATGCTGCGCTTATTTCTATCGATAATTAATATTCATTTTAGCATCATCTTTTCGTTTTCAGCAGAAAGGTTTTGATTTATTAAACCTTTCTAAACGTTTGGTTCTTATAATTAAGTCTTGGCTCTTTTGCAGTAAAACTAATATCCATCCCTTTTTTATTCAAATAATTTTTAATAAATACCTATCAGAAAGGATCATTTGATAATAAAAAAGTTAATTTAGAAGAAGTCACAAATTCACAAAGCTTTGAGTTAGCTCCACGTAAGTACAAGGTGCTTTCCTGAAAATTTCTTAAAATTTATTTAATTCGTTTACTAACCTTATAATATATTTATGTAAATTTCGTTTAAGACAACTCTGATTACAGCTTTCCTTACGTTTTCCACGAGAATTCTAATAAATAATTGCAACTACAGTATTTTTCACCTAGGATTTGGGTTGTGACGTCAACGCGCCGTTTATAAATTCACAATCCAACTATACTTCGTCTCTTTCTAAACTAGGATTTCATTACCTACTGCGCACGAACGCGTGTCCACCCATGCAGTTTTTGGGCGGAGCAAGTTGACGTCACAACCCAAATGCTAGATGAAAAATACTGTGGTTTTCATTGTTTTCTTGAAGTACAGTTTCAGAAATTCTTAGATTGAAAGATTCAGATTTGGACTTTCATGTTTCATCTATTATAATGCTATTACATCTGAAATTAATCAAAAATTCTTTTACGTAATGTTTACAATAACTGTGGCAAATCAAAGCTGTCAGTGGGTGCAATCAGTCAAGGCTTTCAGCCCTGCTTTTTTTAATAAATTCATTGGATCTGATATTTAAAAAAATCATATCTACCATTTGCTAGCATGTTTTCGTTTGACAGTCAAAAACCAAAATTTCCTTTTCTGCACAGCTTTCAATGTCGGTTTCAGGAATATTTGTAGTAAAGTAAAGGTAGCAGGTTTAAACTTTTATTTTTTATGTCGTGTTTTGTTACGATTTATTTCCATTGTTTAGTAGAATTTTCAAAACAAAATTGGCTTGAGGAAGTTAGTATTGAAAGCACTTAAGTACTTCGAACAGTTGCTGTTTTTCAGGTTAATTAATAAATATCTTTAATCAATCAAATTAATTTAAAATTTATTCTGAAAAAATGACTTTTTAAAATTCAAAATCCGTAATTTAAGCAGAAAAGTACCACAAAAGCACGCCACTATTTCAGGATATTTTTTAAGATTCTGAATGTACAAAGCTTATACTTAATCTTTCATGTATTATAAAGTTATTAGGTTATTACGTCTGAAATAATATTTTTTCGGGCAGAAAGTAACAATTAAAAACTACAAATTGAAGCTTTTATTTCTGAAATGTTCTTGAATTGGCTTTGATGCCTCTGAAATTCGAAAACTTCTGATTGGAATCTTTGCCCGTTTCTGTTTATCCTATTAATTTACGTAATTTATCACAACTTTCAGGAATTTCCTGTAGTGAGTGCAAAAATCAGAAATACCCGAAATTTAAAACAATTCTTTTGAAAATTTTTGTCACTAAAAGAAAGAATCGAAGATTTCTGAAAGCTCTCAAAATATGTTTCAGCGTCCCTGAAATTTCAGGTTTAAATCTTCAACACACCCTGTCTATTTCCTTCGTTTTGCTACCCCTTTCACTGGTTTGATTCCATGAAATTTTAGAAATCTTGAAGCTAAAATTTCAGGCTTCAACCCTCAGCTTTCATGTCATAAAAACCTTTACGAAAATTCCTAGATAACTTTTCATAATAAAAGTAGTAAGTAATTAGAGACTACAGACTGAAATTTTCAGCCCTGAAACTGTTCTGAGTGGGTTGTGGAACTCTGATATTTCAGAAATATGCTGAAACTTCAGTTTGAAACTGAAACTTTGAGTATTAGTTTATCATATAATTTTATTTTGAGAAACTGACATTCTGTACCCAGTCTTAAGTATATTATAAACAAATAAACTAACTAAAACTATGTTTGATTTATCAATATTTTGGTTTACTTTGCCAATTTTTTAAAAATTCTGTAACGTAGGATTTCTTGAATGGACTTCTGGAAATTATAAATCATTCTATTTAAAATTGTTTACGTGTTTTATATGCCACGAATTGAAGGTTTCATTTCTGAAAACTTGTAGCACCTCTGAAATTTCAGGCACTTGAGGGATAAGCTTCAGGCTGACATTTTCAGCAAACCTATTTTTATTTTTATGTTATAAACCAGTATTTTCCCTAGCAAAGATTAATTCCATGGAATTTCAGAAATCTTGTAATGAAAATTTCAGGTTTCAGCTTTCATCTTTCATGTGACCTATATCTCGATTTTCAAAACAAAAGTACGAATAAATTGACTGGGCGATATTGTTTATTATGTAAGATACTGTTTTTAATTGATCAATATTTTGATTTAGTTTGCCCATTTTTTTAAAAATCCTGTGACAAAGGGTTTACTGAATGGGTTTCGTGAATAATTTGGAAATTTAAGAACTATTTTAAATGTCAGTTTATTTACAATTTGAATTTCTGATAAAGCCTCACCACAGTTACTGTTTTTTTGTGTCAGTGAAAAACAGCTTTAAACCTTGTGTGTAACAAACAGCCTTGGGGTTCTTTCATCTAAATTTAGTGAAAAAGTTGTCTATTTTTTGTTGAACCAACGTGCCCTTTTTGTACTAGATCGGTTGTGTCGGTTATGGAATTTCGTGCCTTTAAATTTAAATGATGTACGTAGAAGCCTTTTAACGAGCGTTTCTTTTCTTTCTGTTTCAGCCCTTAACACGTATAGTATTCCAGTGTACTTGGCCAGGTTGCATAGTCACAACAAACAGCTGCGAGACCATAGAGGCTCATGTCAGGAACGACCACCTGAAGTAAGTTCTTTTTGTCCTTTTTTCCCCCTTTCGATCTTGTTTCTGCGGTCCTCGCCCTCACAGCAACCCCACATGAACTCCTACACAACGTAACAAAAGCCAGACGGAATAGTTCGACTACCTGTGAAGTTCCAGTCTTTTACAATTCTAAGCTCAAATTTACTTAAAAAAAAAAATGAAGCCAAACAAGTTGGGGTAGAATTCGATGTCGCATTTTTTTGTATTATTCTGTACCGCCGTGGGGGATATTTTTAACGTTTCCATCACTTTTGAGTGATAACGGTAGCTTAGTCAGTTCTGTTTATTTTTGTAATAATGCTGCAACCTGTAAAAATAATTTTAGATTCGAGCCCCGAAACCTAAACGAATATAGTAAGTAATAACAAATTGGCAAGGTACTTCAACCTTCAACTTGTAACATTGTCTCTTTGCCAAAACACCAGACCGCGTCCCTGCTTTTTAGGGGGGTCAAGTCCAGAGCTCGTTCTCATTCACTTTTAAAGAAGCCACAATGACCTACAAGATTGCATTCTTACCATGCTTAACAGAATACTAATCTTATTGTTAATGTTAATAGCCAAATTACAGTCATTTATAACAAACCAAATTAATTGTAGAAAACGAAAATTTATCAAAATATGGCGAATATTACTCGCAAAACATATAAAAATTCGCCCCAACAAAAGGCGAAAAAGGTTGGGGAAGTGTAAAACCCCCAGGAAAAATAAAATTTAAAGTATGTGCAGTTTTTCTAAAAGCTTTTTGAAATAATGCCCTCATTTACAACAACCCATGCAAAATACTAAGCCAGGCCAGGGGATTTTGGTGTCCCCAAACAGGAAAGTGTAAACGACCTCTATAAATTACCATTAAAGCCAAAGTTAATATTTATTATTTACTTAAATACAAAATACATATGTACAAAATAGTGACGTTTTTGCTTTCAGACTGTTTGATTTTGTAAATAAATCGAGAAAAGCTGATTTGTGTTTAAATATTGTGATTAAACTCCAGCGTTAGTGCACAGAATAAATAATTTATTTTATTGATTAACCAAATTATTTAAATAAAAATATACACAAAATTCTGAATTTATAATTTATTCAAATAAAAATAAACACAAAAGAAACCTTTGCTGTGATTTTGGAAGTTTAAATTTCTGAACAAATACAGAAAAATTAGTTGGTATTGACAATATTGTGATTAAACTCCAGCGTTAGTGAACAAAATTAGTTAACTCTTTATTGAGTTACAAATGCCTGAATTTATTACTTATTCAAAGAAACATATCCCCAAAAGAAAACTTGGCTGTGGTTCTACCAGTTTGAATTTTTTAAGCAATACAGAACAACTTATTTGTTTTGGAATATTGTGATCAAACTCCAGCGTTAATGCCCAAAACAAGTTTCTTTTTAATTGAATTGCAAAATTCTGAATTTATTAATAATTCAAATAAAAATATACACAAAAGAAAGCTTTGATGTGTTCTGCAAGTTTGAATTTTTAAATAAATACAGAAGAATTTATTTGTATTGGAATAAGAGTATTGTGGTGAAACTCCAGCGTTAGTGCACAAAATAAGTGCACACTTTTTATTGCATTACAAATGCCTGAATTTATCATTTATTCAAAGAAAATTATGCTCATAAGAAAGCTTTGCTGTGATTCTACCAATTTTAATTTTTAAATAAATACAGAAAAACTTGTTTGTTTCTAATATTGTGATTAAGCCCCAGCGTTAGTGCACAAAATAAGTTAATTGAATTGTGAAATTCGGAATTTATTATTTATTTAAATAAAAATAGACACAAAAGAAAGCTTTGCTGTGATTATACAAACTCGATTTATTAATAAAATAAAAAAAATATTATTTTTTGACTATTGTGATGAAAAACTCCAGCGTTAGTGCTCAACACAAGTAATTTTTTTTTATTTAGAAAATTCCGAACTTATTAATTTAATTTCATTTAAATAAACATATACACAAAACAAAGCTTTGATGTGATTCTGCAGGTTTCAATTTTTAAATAAATACAGAAAAATTTGTTTCTATTGGAAATTGGAATGATTAAACTCCAGCGTTAGTGCACAAAATAAGTTAATTTATTACTGAATTACAAAATACTGATATACAAAAGAAAGCTTTACTTTAATTCTACAAACTTTTTAAATAAATACAGAAAAAAATATTTGTGTTAGAGTATTATGATTTAAACTCAGCGTTAGTGCACAAAATAAGTTAATTACTTTCTGAATTTATTATGCATCGAATAAAAATATACACAAAAGAAAGCTTTGTTGTGATTCTACAAGTTTGAAGTTTTAAGCAAATACAGAAATGATTAATTTCATTGGGATCTTCTGATTAAATTACAGCGTTAGTGCACAAAACAAGTTAATTGTTTCATGAAATTCCAAAATTCTGAAGATATTATTTCTTCTAGTAAAAACAAACACAAAAGAGAGCTTCGCTCCGATTCTCCAAGTTTTAATTTTTTAAATAGATATAGAAAATTGTATTTGTATTGAAATATTGTGATTAAACTCCAGAATTAGTGCACAAAATAAATTAGTTAATTGAATTACAAAATTCCGAATTTAATAAAACATATGCAAAAGAAAGTTGTGCGACGATTTTCAAAGTCTGTATTTTTAAATAAACACAGAAAAAATTATTTGTTTTGGAATATTGTGATAAAACTCCAGCATTAGTGCGCAAACTAAGTCAATTTTTTTAATTGAATTACAAAATTCCGAATTTATTATTATTCAAATAAAAATATATACAAAGAAGCTTTGCTGTGATTCTGCAACATTGATTTTTAAACAAATACAGAAAACATTGTTGGTTTTGGAATATTTGTGATTAACCTCCAGCGTTACTGTACAAAATAAGTTAATCTTTTCGTCAGATTAAAGAATTCTGAATTTATTATTTATTCAAATAAAAATAAACACAGAAGAAGACTTTGCTGTGATTTTGCAAGTTTGAATTAAAAAAAAATACAGAAAAATAAATTTGCATTTGGAAGATTGTGATTAACCCCAGCTTTAGTGCATACAATAATTTAACTTGATAATGAGTTACAAATGTCTGAATTTATTACTTATTCAAACAAAAATAGACACAAAACAAAGCTTTACTGTGATTCTGCAAGTTTGAATTTTTAAATAAATTTGGAAAAACGTATGTGTTTTGGACTATTGTGATAACTCCAGCGTTAGTGCACAAAATAAATTAATTAATTGAATTACAAAACTATGATTTTAATATTTATTCAAATAATTATAAAGACAACAGAAAGCTTTATTGTGATTCTGCAAGTTTTTAAAATAAATACAGAACAAATTGTTTGTATTGGAATATTGCGATTAAACCCAGCGTTAGTGCACAAATTTTTTTATTCAATTAAAAAATCCGGAATTTATTCAAATAAAAATAATATACACAAACGGGAGCTTCGTTGTGATTCCGTAAGTTTGAATTTTTAAATAAATTTAGAAAAAGTATGTGGTTTTTGGGACTATTCTGATTAAATCCAGCGTTGGTGCACGAAACAAGTTAATTTTGCCAATGAATAACAGAATTCTGAATTTATTTTTTATTGAAATAAAAATATACACAAAAATAGGCCCTGCTGTGATTCTGCAAGCTTAAAATTTGTAAACGAATACAAAGAAATTGATTTGTTTTGGATGAAATTCCAGCGTTAGTGCACAAAACAAGGTTTTTTATGGAATTCCAAAATTCTGAATTTATTATTTCTTCAAGTAAAAAGAAACACAAACTGCAAGTTTTGTGTTTGTAAATAAATATGTATATCTTCTTCTTCTTCCTTTCCCATATACCCTAGTGGGTGTCGGATACTGGTTGGCAATCCACTTCTTCCATAGCTTCCTGTTCTGCGCTAATCTTTCCTTCTTCTTTCTTCTTCTTCGTACGACTAGGATTCCTCCTGTTTGTCTGCCTCTTATTCAGTTTCTGTTGTTGTTGAGTGTATCTTGTCCTGCCATCTGTTTTGTGGTCTTCCAACTGGTCTTTTGTTATGCGGTTTATTGTTTTTCGATATGTTTGCCAGCTGGTCCGGTCTCATTCTATCTACATGTTCCCTCCATTTGTCTTTCTCGTTTCTCGCTAATCTTTCCAATTCTTGAATTGTTTTTCCATTTTCGTCTTCTAGTTCTTCCATCATTTTTTCCCAGGTTTTCCGTGGTCAAATATTACATGTCTTTTTTGCTCCCTAAGTCGTTTTTGTAATATTATTAGTTCTTTCCTTTCCCTCCATGTTTCTTTTATGTAGTCATGATCAAGGAATAATTGCTTATTCTTTAGTTTTGTCTTTTCTCGCATCACTAAATATTCTATTCTTTGTAAAAATTTTACTCTAATTGGGCCATCTTCTCTTTTTGAATTTAGTATAGTTATGTTTTCAGTTTCTGTTTCATCACAGCTGATTTGCAAGACTCTCTTCTATTTTTAAGTAATTCTTTTCTCACAATTTTATTCCATAAATAATTACATTTTTACTCTTCTGTTCCCTCTCTATCAATTTCATTCTTCTTTCATTCTGTTTTATATTATCCATGATTCCTTCTTGCACTAATTCAATGTTAGAGTTTGCTTTTTCTATTTCACTTGTTATATCTCCTTCCATAGTCTTCATTCTTTTCTTTATATCTTTCATTTCTTCACTCATTTCTTGTAATATTTTTACTAATTTGCTTTTCTTCCATTTTAATGTTTATAATGTTATTGGTATGGTTTACGTTTAAAGAATTTTTGTATGTGGGATGTCCACTTACTTGTTATTGACTGTGAGTTATATTATTGTTGCTTCATAGTATAAATTTCTGATCTGTATGAAACATGTTCCACTAATTTCTTTTTAATAATAAAATTCTGAACAAATACAAAGGAAAGCTTTGGCCATTTTGTATTGCAAGAATTCTACGAGCTAATTTACATGGAATTATAAATTTGTAGAAATTGATTTCGTCTGTGTTTGTGCGTTTTGGCTTTGGGGAATTTATGGAAATTTAATTTAATTACCAACTGACATCCTGTCAGAATCCCCTTCCAGTTTGAGTTCAACCATTGATCGAATGATTTTTAGTATAATAAAAACAAATCTGTTAGAATTACTGGGCATTTAAAAGTCTCTCTTTTGATTCAATTTTTTAAAACCCCTTTCTAATAGATATTTAAAATATATCTGAAGTGCTTAAATAAACTGCAGCTAAATGAATAAAAACCGAATTTTTCCCAATTAAATTTTAAACCACCTGGGCTAAACGTCCTTGTAAAGGCCACAGAATTTGTGATAGATAGTATCCGGCTTATTATTTCTAACGTAACATTTACAACACATATCCTTAATTCAAACTTAAATTACTTTCACTTGAAGACCGTGAACGCGAAAACAAGCAAGCAATCAACGTATTTCTCGTTTTATTAATTTTTTTGAAATTTTTCTTGGGTATATCTTTGCTAAAAAATTAACTGTTTGGTTTTTACCCACAAAAAACTTTCTGAAAACATTAAAATGAAAATTATTTAATCTAAGCAGCAACAATTCCCACTCGTGTTTATTAAACAGCTGCTGGAGATATCGAAAATTTTAACTTTCCAAAGATAAGAGCAAGAATAATCAAATAAAACAAACATTTAAGGTTGATAACGTAAGAACACATACATGGGAAATTACATAAACTGATATTTAACTCATTTTGCTGGTTTATAACAGTCAAGCAATTAAGAGATTTTAATTAAGATACCCAGTATTTAACTTTATGTAAATATTAGGTTACAGAATGGGCTTATTAAGGATCATGTATTATCACGAATTGATATTGGATAGACCTACGAAAATTTTTTATTCATTTGCTTTTTCTGCCCCTGGTTCTTCTGCTTCTTTTTGTTTATTTAAAGTGAAAGGGTTTTCTTGCCTTTTTCCCTTTTCGTATTCTTTTGCTTCTATTTTTTGTGTGTCTTCTTTCTTTTTTCTTCTTTTTCTTATTCATTTGTTTATTTAAAATAAAAACCAAGAACAATATTAAGGTCAGTGTAAATCACGAAAGAATTTAGAAATACAATCAGTCGCAAGGTCGAAACGTTCACGAAGTAGTACAAAAATACATCCAAAAGAGTAACAAACACGAAATAAGAAAGCTAATCATAAGTGTATATAAATAGAGTAAAACATGAATGAAAAGAAATTTCTCAATAAACAAACCACAACGCTTAATTAAAGAATGAAAGGAGAATGCAATGAAGGGACTTAATTAATACCCTTATTTCCTCATAATTCAGTTAACGAAGTCTCCATTTTGTGAAGATTCTTTTATAAATAGGAAAAATTGTAGAAAATTACTTCTTTAGTGTGGAGGTTTCTTTGATTATAAGTGGAGCGTTGGAGACACGGGTGGTCTTTAATTATAACACGTTTATCCTGTGTTTTTCTAGAATTTATATTTTAATAATTGCATCACGCCTGAAGTGTTTTTTTATTGGTTCACTTTTAAAACAATCGAATTTAAAATTGGTCACCGTTAAAACGATAGTGTTTTTGTTGTGAAACACCTGAAGAGCGTGCATTAAAACTTCTTATTGGTGGCTTACTTAAAACAGTCGAATATTTTTGTTGGAAACATCTGAAGATTGTGCATCACTTGAAACAATCGAATTTAAAACGTGTTGCCCTGGAAACGAAATAAACACGTCGGCTGTGACATTTCTCTTTTTTTATAGTAAACATTTGAATATCAAATAGAAATCCTTGTTTCGCTTAAGGAAAACTGATAATACCGTGTCCATTTTAAACCAAAGCCGATTTCAGTCTTGACATTTTATTTGTTGTTTGTACAATCTAGATTGCCTTGCTTTTTTTTTTATTATTTCCGTGATTCTACTACTGAATTTTTAAGTGTATAAACAGAACAACCAAAGCTTAAAAAAACAGCACTAAAGATTCGCGAATTTTGTGTTAATTAGGAAACCGATTTTTGTTTTTCTACTGAATATTACTTCATCATTTATAAACGACAATTCCAAAGGTTCTCATTATTTTAAAAATATGACGTAAGGAATTCGATGGTATTTGTAGTTAACACGAATGTTACGTAATCGGGCAAATTTGTAGTAATAAAAAAAATGCCAAGCTGAACCTATAATCATGTATTTTCCACCGTGACTTGCAGCGTTTTCTTTGTTATTATTTCTGTTTTAACTCGTTCTCGGTTCTTATTGTCGTCTGTGGATAATTATTGGACTAAGCAGGTCTTCGACTTAATTATAGGGCCAAAGATCGGTGGTTCAAATCAATTTGTACAATTTTGTTCTATACAAAATTTACATAATTAATTAAAACATATTAATTGTTGATTAAAAGGCCATAAATTCTAGCAAGCCTTACAATACAAACAACAATAATTTACAGGATGTCCAAAAATAAGAATAAAATTTGAAATTCTAATCTTTGGGGTTTATTTATAGACAGAAGCCTAAATTTAATCACGAAGTTTGTTTATTTTAGGTTTTTCTTTAAGAAATACATTAAGGAAATTGGATTTTTGGCTATTTTATAAATAAACCATTAATTAAAAAGTTGAAATTTACGAATAGATTTGTATTAATTAATAAACCTTATTTCCATATCAAATCAGAATAGCATTTTTAATATTAATATTAAAATTTGAGTTGGTCCTAGATTTCCAGCTTGAACTAACTTGACGCCTTTCAGTTGTTGAATTTGATTACGGATTTTCAGCCTTGAATTGTGTTTTGATGTTATCCTTGGACTTTTGCTTATTTTCTGATGTTGCTTTGCAGGAAACGGGCAGAACGCAGAAATGAATTTTTATATACTGGAAGGTGCATTTAATTAAAGAAAAGAAGAAGCAAAGGAGACGAAGAAAAAATAGAAGACCAAGCAAAATAACCAGAAACAAAGAATAGCCTGAAAGAAGAAGCTTTTCGTACTAAAGGTAAGAAAGTCATTAACTTTTCAAAGAAAAAAGGAGACAGTGGAGAATAAGAAGAGAAGATAAACGACAAGAGGACGAACAGGAAGAAGAAGAAGGAAAAGGAAGAAGCAATTTGGTAAATTAGATGAAGCTTGCGCTAAAAGTGAGGAAGTCCTGAAGTTTTCATAAAAAAGAAGAGAAGAAGAAAAAAACGAGTAGACTAACAAGAAAAGAAGAAAATCGAGGAAGGAAAAGAATGAAAGAAGAAAAAGGTTTTGTAAATTAGCTAACGCTGAGAAAGTCCTGAAATGTTCAAAGAATGGAAAAGAAAGATCAGAAGAAGAAGAAGGACAAGAAGGAGAACACCAAGAACAAAAAGGAAAAAGAAGCAATTTCTTAAATTAAGATTGCAATAAAGGTGAGGAAGTCGTGAAGTTTTTATAGAAGAGGAGAAAATCAGACGAAAAAGAAGAACGATGGAGGAAAAGAATGAAAGAAGAAGAAACAGATTTCATAAATCAGATAAAGCTCGTTCTAAGCGTGAGAAAATCTTGAAATTTTCATAGGGAAGAGAAGGAATGGGAGAAGCAGAAGGCGAAGAAGAACAAGAAGGAAAAATGAGAAACTATTTCTTAAATTAGATCGAGCTTGGGCTAAAAGTGAAGAAGTCCTGAAGTTTTTAAAGAAAAGAATGAGGAGGAGATAGAGGAGAAGAACACCAGGAAAAAGAAAATGAAGCACAAGAAGCAGAACAAGAAAAAGAGGAAACAATTTCGTAATTAGATCGAGCTTAACACTAAAAGTGAAGAAATCCTGAAGTTTTCAAAGAAGATATGGAAGAAAAAGAAGTAGAAGATAAAGCAAAATCAGAAGAATGACAGAAATTAGACCGAGTTTGCACTGAAAATGAAGAAACCCTTAAGTTTTCAAGCAAAAGAAGAAGGAAAGGGAGAAGATGAAGAAAAATAAAATGAAGAACAAGAAGCAGAACAGGAAAAAGGAGGAAAAAGAAGAAACAATTTCTTAAATTAGATCGAGTTTGCACTAAAAATGAGGAAGCCCTGAAGTTTTCAAGGAAAAGAAGAAACGACACGCAGAAAAAATAAAGAACAAGAAGCAAAACAGGAAGAAAAAGAAGAAACAATCTCTTAGTTTGGATAAAACCTGCACTAAAAGTGCGGAGCTCCCGAATTTTTAAAAGAAAAAAGAAGAGGAAGCAGAAGAATGGCGGGAAGACGAACGGAAAAAAGAAAAGCAAGGAAAGAAGAAGAAAAAGAGTCCATAGATTCTGTAAACCTCAAGAACCTTCTGAAATAAAAAATAATTAAGTTAAATAAGCTTGCTGTAATATATTTACAAGTTCCAAGATTTTCTGAAGAAGGCCTGAAGTTTCCAAAGAAAGGACGAAGAAGTAGAAGGTAATGCAATATCAGAAAAATGTGGAAAGAGGAAAAATAAAAAGACAATAAGAAAAAGAAAACGGAGAACAAGAGGCAGAACAGGAAGAAGAAGGAGGAAAAGGAAGAAACAATTTCTTAAATTAGATTGAGCTTGCATTAAAAATGAGGAAGAAACGAAGAAGGAAGGGGAGAAGATGAAGAAAAAGAAAATGAACAAGAAGCAGAGAAGGAAGAAGAAGAAGGAAAAGAAAAAGCAATTTCTTAAATTGGATAAAGCCTGCACTAAAAGTGAGGAGCTCCTAAAGTTTTCAAGGAAAATGCAAAAGAATAGGAGATGGAGAAGACGTAGCAGATAAAGCAAAATCAGAAGAATGCTAGGAAGGCCCACGGAAAAGGAAGAAAAAGAAAATGAAGAACAAAACACAGAATAGGAAGAACCAGATGAAAGAAACAATTTCTTAAATTACATCGAAATTGCATTAAAAATGAGGAAGCCCTGAACCTGAAGTTGTGAAGAAAAAGAAGAAGGAAGAGGAGAAGATGAAGAAGAAGCAATTTCTTAGATTTTCTTAGATTGGAAGCCTGCACTAAAAGTGAGGAGCTCCTGAAGTTTTCAAAGAAAATATGAAAAAAGAGGAGAAGAACAGAAAGCAGAAGAATGGCAGGAAGACCAACAGAAAGAAGAAAAGGAAGGAAAGAGGAAGAAAAAGATTCCATAGAGTCGATAAAGTTTCCAGAAAGAGTAAGAAAGTGCTGAAATTTTCTATCTTTAGCATGTAATTTCAGTACTTTGGCATATGGTAGGCCTGGCGTATTTCAGAACTTCAAGAATTAGTAATCTTTAATTCTGAACTAACGAATTAACTTAAATAAACTTGCTGTAATATGTATCTATACACCTTTAAAGTTCTTCTGAGTTCTGAAAGAGAAAACAAGTGTGAACATTTGTTTACTTTTGCCTGTTTGTTAGCTAAAAACCGTTAGTTTCTGGCTTTCCTGTTGCTGGTCTTAGGCTTAGGCCTTAGGCTTAATAGTTCCTGCAGACCTTAAAACTGAAAATAATCGGTACTGAAATTCCGTACCTGAAAGGCTGTTTGTACATTTTTGAAGGTAAAGAACTCCAAGAGTAAATTTCTTGTTTAACTGTTCAGAATCGCCTGTGCTAATTTGCAAACAACATGTCGAATTCGTGTACAAAACCGAACTTGAATATAGTTTCCTGTGTCGATATAGACGTGATAAACTTTTGCGTAATCTATTTTAATATGCAAGGCATGGTTTTTGGGTACAACACGTTTATTACAAAAAGGTTGCGGAGAGTAACGGCGCGTTTTTAGTGGTTCCATGGTCATCGTCGAAATATCAAAACTACTACGTAAACGGAACCAGTAACGGTCCAAGGCTGCCTTATAACCTTGTTTCTCATGTTGTTCCTTTGATATTATTATACATTGGGTATCCACTTGTGTATGTAATGAGTATTCGTGATCCTGTCCGCAACGCACAACGGACACGAGGAAATTAATTGGTCCACTGAATGTCGACCTTGCTCTCTCACTACTTCTACCATTTGTTTACATGCGTGTAGTAAGCGTTAGGTAAGATTTATTATGATTACACCAGATAGGTTCCTTTTTTTTCTGTTACTACAAATATGCATACAATGGAACTTGAAAAATGATCGGTTTTTTATTTACGTACCTGGTTTTACTATCAACGAAAATCTTTGGCGCGTGTACAAGGACTTTCGTTTTACAAGGTCTTTTTATTTACAATTAGTTCTGATAGGTTGTAATCAAACCCGTGTAGTTTACCAAGTGAAATCGTTATGTATGCCCCAAAATTTTCGAACTTCACATTACAAACATTTGGTATTTACTGGTCAAATATCAACGAGTTTGAATAGGTCAGTTTGTTCTTAAAGATTCACTTAACACTGGAATTTTGACGATTAATTCTTGGCCTAAAATTAAAAACATGGAACACCCTTAATGTACAAGTTTTCTGGTGAACTTTAGGTTCCACAAATTCGTTTGGACGAAAGACCATCCTTGGTGTGAAAGGCTAAAGCCAACGAAAACTAAGAATTTGGCAAAGAAAATATCAAAATCTGAAGTTTTAGGTGAAGTAAATAGCTTGAAAGTAAGGCATACAAAAAGCAACGAAAAATCCGCTTAATGGAAGTGAATTAGCCGCCTTTCCAAACTTAAAAGTCCGCATGAAAACAAAAAACAAACAATAAACAGATACGCAAACCCCCATTGGTGGTTGTTTTTCATTTGTTACCAATTCGTGTGTTAGCGTTAGTTTGATTGGCTGTACGAACGTTTTCTTTTGTTTTCCTATCATATTTGTTTTTGTTTGCCTTTTGTGTTTGTGTTAAAATCTTAACAAAACGAAGACAAAAAGAAATTAACCAGATATATTTCTATCTCCGTACCGATTAACAGTAATTATACTTGCAAATATCTACAAAACCAAAGAGTATAAATATTATATATTCTTTGACAAAACGAAGAATTTGTTTAAAATGCAATTTTGCAGTTGACCATGACTTGTTTTGTTTATAATAGTTAAAGTCAAGGTAACAGCTGATTAAACTTTTGTTACGTGAAAAACCAAACCTTATTTTCTCGATGGGTGTTACATTTATTCAAAATTATGTAACATAAAATCAAAAAAACAGAACAGCTGTTCGCTTTTGAATAAATGCATGCTTAGGTTTTTATTTTCATTAACATATCCTTAGCATCCTGTTTTTAAACTTGAGAAAACAGAATTGTTTACCCGAGGATAAGAAGATTATAAATATGTCAAGGTCAAAAACTTCCACCTGTTTACCATTTTTAGAAGAATGGTAATTAGTTAGATGTTGTACTAATTAAAACCTACACACGTAAAAGCTTAGCTGGGAGACTTCTTGGCAACTAAAATGGTACTTGCCAGTCACTGATGAGATTATAAAAACTTTTGTCGATTAGCATATCATTAGACAACTAAAATCGAAAGCTGTTTTGTGTAATTAAGAACCGTTTATGTTCTTATCGACTTAATTAGAATGATAATTGTGATACAAAAATTCGTTTGGTGAGTGCTGTGTTATTTTAAGGCGTCACACTACAACCATTGATTCAATGCTACAACTTGGAGTATTGCTGATGAAAGAAATGTTGCTGATATGGCTTGTTAACAACTGTCCTAACACAATATCAGTTTGTATTTTGTAGAATGTCACGGTCAGTTATTGTTGTATCAAATGAAAATTTATAATACTCGTATGTAAACTTTAGTATTTCCTGTTAATACCGTTATCATAACATCAGCATTGCAATAATCCAATATACAGTGTGATTTTAAATGATTGAGGACAATTTGAATATGGCACTACAGTTTTTAGTGTATTTCATATTTTGAATTTGGCTAAACTGGATCAATTTGGTAACTTTCGCTGTCAAATAAACCATCCCACTGGTAGAACAGATTGCATCTTGCCAACATAACAATCAACGATCATTTAAAATCACACTGTAGTCTGTATACACCAACAGTTAATGCACGTGGAGGGTTGTTTACCTTTTATTTTGATTACAATCAGCCACTCTCGTATATTTATCTTTTAATGTTATTTGCATTTGCACGATGAGGTAGCCAAAAAGTATAATATTATCCTGGCAGGAAGTCGTTATTTCACATGTATCTATTTATTCGGCCAAATTACTAAATAGGGTTTGGTGCTTTATATTCGTTCAACATGCAAGACTGGAAGCACATACGACGAATAACTAGTAATTATGTGGGTGGGTTAAATCCCATTTTCACTGCTTATACCACATCTAGAAAATTGTCGATTTGTGTTTATATACGTTCAGCTTAACAGCTTAAATTGATTTAAAGTATTATAATATCTGTAATCGATGGAATTATAAACAACTTACATATAAAATTAAAAAGACAAGCGGCAGAGCGTATTTGCAATTTAATTTCGCTGGCTGGCTCCACGAACTTAGCCGAACCTACGTCGGCTTAATTTTCCCCGGGGCTTTCCCGAATTGCTTCCTTACAGAATATTCCCGTTCTTCAGTATTGAAACAAAGAATTATACTTAAGCGTTGTTATTTTGATAGTTTATTAAAAAAAGTGTTTTTACAGGGATCGTGGTGACTTGATAACAGATGGAGAAGAAGAATTCTATTATACAGAAGTAGAAGTCGGTGTACATAATAACAGTTCCCCACCAACCATGTCCCATCGTGATATGGCTCGTCCACCCCACGAAGACCCCGAATACCAACGCCAAATAGTGGGTACATACCGCCAGAATTTATTTTCTGGTCCGATAAACATCCCACAGTCGCCCCATAAACTGCTCAAATTGTCCCCTCGACCTCACAGCCCAAAAATGCCAGTCTCTCCACGTCGTGTACGAGGTGAAAACAAAAAGTGCCGTAAAGTATATGGCATGGAGCATCGAGAACAGTGGTGTACACAGTGCAAGTGGAAGAAGGCGTGCAGCAGATTTGGAGACTGATTTTTGTCGAAATAAAAATCCCAAAAATTGTGTTCATACGGGCTATGTAACTTCTGAACTATTTTATTTAGTTACATAAGAAACTGTTGTGCATATTTAAGCTAAACGTTGTGCGCAAATAAACGACAACTCGGATCTCAAACGCTAAAAGTACAATTATCGTGAATATAAACTTGTATTTTTATGATCTAAGATCAACAACCAGCTACAACTGTGTTCTTATTCGTAAGTAAAAACGTTCTGTTGCATCATAAATGAAATTCGTGTCGAAAACTTTTGAAATCTGCCAAAAGAAGCAATCAGTTTGTTGTTATTTTTTTATTTGAACGTTGTATGTTGGTTATTGTATGAAGAAGTTTTATTGTTAACGTGTTCGTACGCTGTTGTGGTAACGTGTATTCGTATTGTTGCCTATGACAAATAATAGTTGTATTTCGTAAATAACGCAAAACGTTTTCCACGCTTACCGAAAAAGTAAACTTTATAAACGCCGAAACATAGAGAAACAAAAAGAGTAGTTCGATAAATATGGTCGCAAAACACGGTTTATTAAAAATTCTAGCGCTACTTCACATAACCTTACGGCTGTACCCAGCCGTGCTATAAAGAAAGCCATATTGTTTCGCAGTTTTCGCGATTGTTGTGCAGTCATATCAAAGCTATCTGTGACCTTTTTCTGATTAAATTCGCTTGTCTGTCTGGGCAAATTTAGAGATTAGATATTGATATGAAGGAATAGTAATCACCTGCCATAATTCATTATATACATACATATATTATTATAGCTCTATGTAAGGCGGGGGCGCAGTTAGATATATTTTTCAAGACATACGAGGTATATTTTTAAAGTCCGCGGGTTCGGCCCAATATTTTTTAAGGCGCCCCCGTATGTCGCTTGTACTTCATATTTTTTCGATTGTTAGATTTTTAAGATAAATACTTTTATTACCTACATTTTACATGTACTTGACATATTCATTCTTCGTATATTTTACGTTGTAATTTCTCTCATTTTCATTATTACCTCTACGTCTTTCATTTTCATAATATTATTATTATTATTATAATTATCATTATTATTATTATTATGTTTATCGACGGTTATTACTTTATTGTATTTTTAAGATATTTATATATTTTACAGAGTATTCATATACATATTATATACATATATATATTTTAATAATAAGTTAATAAATTTTATCGCATGTAGAGTAAGTCACCTATTTTAGAGACCATATATTTACACACGTAGTTTATTGAATGAGTGATTTGGATGAAAAATTCTATTTGTGAAAGTAATAATAATAAAACGTATACACATTTACCAGTCTATTGTTGTTTTTTTTTTCTTAATTAATAACCTTCAGTTCGGTGCACAAATATTAATAATCAGATACTATAAGAAATGGAGACTATGCCCAAATCCGAATAAAACTGAAGTATGTGCTTTCCATCTTACAAATCGGCTAGCAAACAGGGACCTCAATGCTATATTCTGCAATGAACACATTAAATACAACAAATTCCCCAAATACCTCGGTGTCACCCTAGACTGAAAACACCTGGAACTCGGCAGTCAAAAGCTAAAAACTTGTAACAACATTATTAGGAAACTGGCAGCAACTACATGGGGAGCAGAAGCAAGTACTTTACGCAGTATACACAGCGGCCGAATACTGCGCACCACTATGGGGCAAAAGCTCGCATGTTAATAAGATAAGACGTCCAACTCAACGATACTATGAGAATAATAACTGGCACCCTGAAATCGACCCCAACCCCATGGCTCCAGGTTCTTTCAAATATAGCTCCGTCAGAAATCAGATGACAACACGCCACAGCCAAAGAGTGCCAGAAACTCAACGACACAGTGAACCCGAGAACACTACCCATTCATCAAGTATTAGATAACTTGCCACCAAACCGGTTAAAATTACGCAAACCCATATGGAATGACAAAACTGTAACAACGGCTGAAGTCTTCAATATCCAAAATGCAATGGAGAAATGAGGATATTGCTCAGCATAACATAGAAGATCCTAACCAGCAAATCATAGGGATGAAGATGCCCCGGAAAACATGGTGCCAACTAAACCGACTTAGAACAGGACACGCAAAAATTGGATGCTGGACAAATGGGGAGTCACTGACAGTCCTACGTGTGATTGTGGGAATGGAGAACAAACGGTAGCCCACATAGTTCAAGAATGCCCCATACAAAAGTTCCAAGGAGAATAGAGAGATATCATGGAGGCTACTCCGGCTGCAATAGCTGATCTGGATGTGGACCTATAACTACTTACCAAGGTGTCGCTGCAGTATAGGAACTATAAATGTAATGTTATATCTAAATCAACTGTTATATTTTATTTATACCTGTTCTTTTAAGATGTGTCTTGTACACCATTATTTATTTTATATTTATAACTACATTATGCCATTACGATAAATAAATAAATAATCAAATTTGAAATACGTTAAGAAGTACGAACATTACTCCAAAGATGTCATTTGTGTTGTCGATTTCAGTGTTAATTAGTTGAGCAACAGTAATAAAATCAACAGGAAAA
The DNA here is from genome assembly GCA_963082815.1 of Melanotus villosus. Classification (NCBI taxonomy): domain Eukaryota; kingdom Metazoa; phylum Arthropoda; class Insecta; order Coleoptera; family Elateridae; genus Melanotus; species Melanotus villosus. The sequence goes on from OY720420.1 coordinate 81,208,742, forward strand.
ATCTAAATAGCCATTCGGTTATCAGAATACGAACAATTTAATTCTTTGTCTTAAAAAACTTAAATGTTGTACCTGTGGCGCCATCTTACAGCAATATGCTAAACTTCTTAGCGAATCTGACCGGGCTGAACTTGGATGTATCTCAGGCGCGTTACACTCCTCGGCGTACGTTTTGCGTCAAATAAATCCTCTTTACCCATGTTTTCCTCAACTATTTAACATAATAAATATCTTCTCTTCTTCTTCTTCCTTAGCCTTCTTCCATTCACTGCTGGATGTAGGCCTCTTCCATCTCTTTTCGTCTACCTCTATCGTGTGCTTTATGGAACCATCCGTCGTCCAGCCTTTTTTTTGTGGTCTGCCGATGCGTCTTTTAGTAGTTCTCGGTCTCCAATGTATAATTTTTGGTATTCATCCATTCGTGTATTGTCTAGCAATGTGTCCTACCCATTGCCATTTTAGTTTTGCTATTTTCTCAATAATGTTGGTTACATTAGCTTCTTCTTATTTCTTCGTTAGTAAACCCTGTCTTGAATCTTTATGCGTAACATGATTCTCTCCATCCTCCTCTGCGTTACCCTCAACTAATGTGCCGGTTTTTTCGTTAGGGTTACTGTTTCCCTACTGAGAGTATGCATGACGTATACTATCTTTGCTTTAAATTTATGGGGATGTTTGGGTTTTTCATGATATAACTAAGCTGCCCAGCTCAGTCCTACTCGCCTAGTAATTTCAACTCAGGAATTATACGGACTTATGCCGTAACAAGTTCTCCACAAGAACTACGAAAGTGAGGAGGCTTCCCGGTGTAATTTAAATACCCAAGCGATAAAATTTGCACGTCCCGTCTTAATCCAAAGACGTGCGGTATGATCGACAAGTTGTCACGTACTAAGGAAGGGGGGTGTAGAAGGCTCGAAAGGACGCTGAATCGGGTCAGCTGACACAGCCTGGCGTGCGGGGGATTCCCCGAACTGTATCACGAGGAGCTGCATCAACCGAATAGGATGACATCATGCATCGGCGAAATACACATGAATTGGGTCACCTTGGGAACTTTTAACAAAGGGAACTTTTACAACGACGAAGAACTACCATGAAAATGCGTTGAAAAGGTTTAACCTTGGATACAGACTAAAATGGAATTAAACTGTAGCAAAAAAAACAACATAATTGGCACGGGATCAAAATTAAAAGGACAGGACCGTACTAAAGAATTTTAACAAAAATTTAAAATAAAGTAAACTTCCCAAAATAACACGGAATTGCAATATGCAATATTAATTCAGCGGGCCTTGGCTTTATAAGGGACGAAGTTCCTATTGATACAGTTGGCCTTGATTGATTATTACACGTTCTGCCACCTAGCGGCAATTGATCTAAAATTCTTCGGGAATTTACTATAAACTATATGTAGAATACTACGTATTTACGTTAATGATTTTCGTGTAATAGTAATTTTATAAATAACAAATCAAAGAAGATGAAGAATGAAATACCTACTCTAACAAATCTTACAATTTTCCTTATCATTTGCATAACCTCATTGCCACACTACCCACTACCACATGTTACTGATAAATGATAAAGTTTTAAAATTAAAAGACTTAGAAAATTCTGGATTTCTGGAAATCCCGCTCTTTTTAATTTATATCTATTAAAACTGGGAATTAATAAAAAAATTAATTTACTTCATATAAATTAAGTTTTTTTATGATTGTTGCCGTTAATTTTTTGTATATAAAATTAAAGGGACTACAATAACACTAAAATTCGATATAAGGCCAAAGAAGATATAAATTAATTTATTAAATTTAAAAGCACTTTGTGCCTTTCATACTACAAACAATTTATAAAAATCAAGTTTAGGTGATTATTTATAACTTAATTTTGTAAAAAAAACACGTGTCTCTTCAGAATTATTGTAGTAGTTTAAATGTTACCTACTACGTTTTAAAAATTTCAATAAATATGGTGCACCAACATATTTAATAATATAGCTTTACGATTTTTAGAACCTCCAGATTTGCCCTATTAATTAATTAAATAAATCTAATTTTTCATGTTTTCTAAATTACTTCTGCAGGAAAGAGCGTTAATTCCAGCAAGTATAAAAATACTAATATATTACGTGTGATTCAATGCCCGTTTCAATTATTCAGCGTATTTCGGTATGACTAATTACTAATAACAAAAAAACTATAATAAAATCTAGGAAAAATCAAGCATGCTGTTGTCTATTTCAAATTTGGCGCGCGGTTTTACGGAAACAGTTTGCATTGATCTCTGTTTTTTTAGGGTCATTATTCCTTCGAATAGCGTCCAGAATGTTCGATTTTGTTCTGGAAAATTCTAGAATCGAGGAGGCTATATAAACAACCGACGGTCCCCGAACAAATCAGTTTTAAATAAACGCTTGTGGGAGAAGGAGCGAAAGGTGAAAGTTCGATTTGGTGGTTAAATCCTTTTATTCAGTTAATAATACTAAGTGCATCTAAATATTTAAACGTTCAAGGTATGTGACAGTTGTGATAATTTTAATAGATTAAAGTTATATTCTGAAATTTTATGCATGTTATTTTGTATTACCTACCACGTGTAGTATATGTTTACTAAAATACCGGCGTTATTTTACAGATGCCTGAAGAACAAAGTGGAGAAGTTGAAACCTTCGCCTTTCAGGCTGAAATCGCTCAGTTGATGAGCCTGATCATCAACACCTTTTACTCGAATAAAGAAATCTTCCTCCGAGAATTAATCTCAAACTCCTCCGACGCCTTAGATAAAATCCGCTATGAATCTCTTACAAACCCATCGAAATTGGACAACGGTAAAGAATTGTTTATTAAAATCGTGCCAAACAAGAATGAAGGTACCTTGACGATCATTGATACTGGTATCGGCATGACCAAGGCTGATCTTGTAAACAACTTGGGTACGATCGCTAAATCTGGCACCAAAGCGTTCATGGAAGCCCTGCAGGCCGGTGCTGATATTTCTATGATCGGTCAGTTTGGTGTAGGTTTCTACTCTGCTTACCTCATAGCGGACAAGGTCACCGTTGTTTCAAAGAGCAACGATGATGAACAATACATTTGGGAATCGTCTGCTGGTGGTAGCTTCACCGTACGATTGGACCAGGGAGAGCCCCTTGGTCGCGGCACCAAAATGGTGTTACACATCAAAGAGGACCAAACCGAATTTTTAGAAGAAAACAAAATCAAAGAAATTGTTAAGAAACACTCTCAATTCATTGGTTATCCTATTAGGTTAATGGTAGAAAAAGAACGTGAAAAGGAATTGAGTGACGACGAAGCCGAAGATGAAAAGAAAGAAGAAGAGAAGGAAGAAGACGAAAACAAACCAAAGATCGAAGATGTAGGCGAGGATGAGGAGGAAGACAAAGAAGATAAGGACAAAAAGAAGAAGAAAAAGACCATTAAGGAAAAATACACCGAAGACGAAGAACTCAACAAGACTAAACCTATTTGGACTCGCAACGCTGATGATATTAGCCAAGAAGAATACGGTGAATTCTACAAATCTCTTACAAACGACTGGGAAGATCATTTAGCCGTCAAACACTTCAGTGTTGAAGGTCAATTGGAATTCCGCGCTCTCCTGTTTGTGCCTCGTCGTGTACCTTTCGATCTCTTTGAAAACAAGAAGCGCAAGAACAACATCAAGTTGTACGTAAGACGTGTCTTCATTATGGACAACTGCGAAGATATAATTCCAGAATACCTTAACTTCATCAAGGGTGTAGTTGACAGCGAAGATCTTCCTTTGAATATCTCTCGTGAAATGCTTCAACAAAATAAAATCCTTAAAGTTATCCGCAAGAATTTAGTCAAGAAATGTTTGGAATTGTTCGACGAACTCGCCGAAGACAAGGAGGGTTACAAGAAATTATACGAACAGTTCTCCAAGAACTTGAAGCTTGGCATTCATGAAGATTCGCAGAATAGGGCCAAATTGTCAGATTTATTGCGTTTTTGTACTTCTGCTAGTGGCGATGAATGTTGCTCACTTAAGGAATACGTTAGCCGCATGAAGCCCAGTCAGAAACACATCTACTACATCACTGGAGAAAGCAAAGATCAGGTAAATATTAACTGGGAATTTATTGTAGTTTTTCATGTACTTATTTCAAGTCATTAAATAAGTAATTTGATTTAAATTATAAAATGCTTAATGTAATGTTTCTTATCAGGTTGCAAACTCCTCCTTCGTAGAACGTGTAAAGAAGCGTGGCTTCGAAGTGGTATACATGACCGAACCAATTGACGAATACGTTGTCCAACAAATGAAAGAATACGACGGAAAACAATTGGTCTCCGTCACTAAGGAAGGTCTCGAATTGCCTGAAGAAGAAGAGGAAAAGAAGAAGCGCGAAGAAGACAAAACCAAATTCGAAGGATTGTGCAAAGTTATGAAAAACATCTTGGACAGCAAAGTTGAAAAGGTTGTCGTTTCCAATCGTCTAGTCGAATCTCCTTGCTGTATTGTAACTTCACAATACGGCTGGACCGCTAACATGGAAAGAATCATGAAGGCACAAGCCCTTCGTGATACTTCGACCATGGGTTACATGGCTGCCAAGAAACATCTCGAAATTAATCCTGACCATTCTATTGTTGAAAACTTACGTCAGAAAGCTGAAGCAGATAAGAACGACAAAGCCGTTAAGGATTTAGTCATTTTGTTGTTCGAAACTGCCCTGCTTAGCTCCGGTTTTAGCTTGGACGAACCTCAAGTCCATGCATCCCGCATTTACAGAATGATCAAATTAGGATTGGGTATTGATGAGGAAGAACCAATGGTAACGGAAGAAGCAGCAGCAGCAGCAGCTGGCGACATACCATCCACTGAAGCCGAAAGTGAAGATGCCTCACGTATGGAGGAAGTCGATTAAATCCTTTGAATTTTTTTAGACATTAACTAATTGTTCAAAACGTATTTACATTCGTTAATACTATATTTCTACATTAACCCTCGACTAGAACATGTGTTTTAGTATGTTCTGATGTTCATTCCTTTTTTATAGAAGTATTTAATCATTTTCATTTTGTTAGGATTTTTCTCGTTGTCAGTTATGCTATGCAGCATAAGTGTTTATTATAGGCTGTGTTCGCGGTTATCTGACTCTTAAAACCAAAAATTGTAAGAGTAGTCCGTAATGTACTGATTTTTTCAATGGTATTAAATAAACATTTTTTTCCTGAAATTTCGTTTTAATTGAATTGCATCTTTACTTACTTAAGCTGATGCCTTTCTACTATAGCTAATAGCAGTATGCAATAATGGGGTGATATGTAAATACAAATGCTGCTAACCAGCTAGTTGATAGGGCTTTGATTTCAATAATTATCATGTTTGTTGAATAGCCGATTTAAGTTGAGCTCGTTAGTTGGCATTAGATTAGAAATATAAATAGAAGTGGTAGAGCATACTGCAATTCTAGCACAACTCGACACGTCCAGTATGAATGCAACTTGCCACTGCATGGCAATAAGAGAATAATAGGTGGTGTAACTGCATCTTGCTTCTGCTTAGAGTTTAGAGTCGACCATTCTGCATTGGCGTGCCTTCGTTCATAAGGCAAAACAATATAATTTTAACATACTGCTGAAACAAAAATAAAATTACCTAATAAATTATATTATTTTGCCTTATGAACGAAGGCAAGGGAAGCGGTGCTTCCATGTACCGCACGCCGGTGATTTAGGATCATAACCAGACAATTAGGCGGCGGTTACATCAGATAAAAGATTTGTACGAATTCTTACCAATACATACGAATTGGTCGGAACTAAATAAAACCAAGTTATTTAATGTATGCGGTTACATTGCTTGGAGCAGTTACTTATGGTTATTGATACAACCAATATATTTTGTTTTTCATACGATTATTCGTGACAAATTTAAGCATTGTAGTAGGTATCTTGTAATTTAAACCAGTAGTTATTATTATGGATTCTCAAAAACTAATTACTTTAGTCGAAGAAAGGCCATCTTTCCATCTTTATGGGATCAAAAAAGTATGCCGTTTTAAGGAGAGAAAAAGTTGCACTTCGCGCAGCTTGTGGATTAGGGAAGAGTCACCGGTATACCTTCTTGCTCGGAGTGCACAAGATGGCTCAGGTGGGCGGAGCAAGCTGTCTCTCTCTGCGCAAAATTTCTCAACTTACATCGGCACTACTGTAATATCTTTATTAGTTAATAAGTACCGTTTAGACCCAAGTGTATCTTTGTATGTTACCAGCTGCCGATTGGCTTAGTGGGGGTTTTCTACCCGAAGTGACGATTATTTTCTGGTTTGAACGGGAAGTTGTAAGGAGTAGACACTTCACTTGCAACCTTAGTACGAATACAATGTAAAATTAAATTATAAATCATACAGTCCATCTTTTTATCATCATCGAAAACAAGTACATTTAATTAACACGATTATTATTAATAAAGTATTGTAGAAACTTGTTCCAAATTCCTGTGCTTTTATTCTGAGGTTGTGGTAATTTTTCACTAGTTTCAAAGGTTTCTGGCATAGGTACCTTCCATATTAATTATTATATTATGCAGTAAGCAAATACATTTTACAATTAGATTTACTTTGTCAGAGGAAATTTCAATTTCATCTATAAGAATCCTGCATTTTGACGTTATGATTCCAAATGCACATTCAACAAGACGTCTTGGTCGAGAAAGACTATGATTAAAAACTTCCTGTTCTTCAGATAGGTTGTGTCCTGGAAATGGTCTCATTAAATAAATCTTTAAAGGATATGCCGCGTCTAGGGTTGCCACCTAGCCGGTTTTCACCCGGTCTAACCGGTTTAAAAAGGTTTCTGCCGGTTGCCGGGTAAAGTATCTAAAAGGCCGGTTAATTTTTATCTGAACCGGTTAAAACCATATACTTACTACTATTTTTAAAATGTGGCAATAATATCCTTTCTTTACCAAGAAATATGAGGGCTGAATTATCAGCCATATGAATCTAATCACACAAAATAATTCGATTATGCACATCTCTGTGTAATACCATTGAATAAGAATATATCTTATTCAATGGTATTACATACGATAGAAATAGAATATTGAACATACGTATAGCTCATGCGCATGCGCATTACCCATACTTCATACAATAATAAGGATTTAATTAGAGCCACAAAGGCGTACCAAAAATATTCCTTTAAATTTCATTTGGAATTTCTGTGAAAGCTTTGGGTTATACCTATTTTTGTATGTGTGTATTTATGTAGTATACATAGTCTGAATTTGTACTTGAATGTATGTATTATCTCTAACCTCCTATACCTACCTTTCTGTCTTTCGGTCTCAAGGCTGGTGCGTTAACGTATGAGGCTATACGTGTACTTAAAATAAATAAAATTAATGAAATTTTGGACCGGTTTTGCCATATTTAAAAGGTGGCAATCCTAGCCGCGTCTCCTACTAACACGTGTGGTACAGCAATATTTGTATTTGGCAAGACTTTTGCCGGTGGTATATTGAAAGTAGGTACCCTGTTCAATATGACGGTATAATGATGAGATTGCAAAAATTCCACCATCGCTTTGCTTGCTGTAGCTTCCAACATCAACACTTATAAATTTGTAATTGGCATCTACTAAACCTTGCAGTACAATAAAAAAATGCCGCTTATAATTAAAGTAGTTAGATCCAGAATTTGCAGGGCATTTCATTCAAATGTGCTTTCCTTCAATAGCACCTGTACAATTAGGAAATTTCCATTTGTTGTAAAACTGATCTGCAATTGACGAGAACAAATCTTCTGTTGGAGTGTTGGAAACGGCATATGTCTATCATGTAAGGTGTTCCATAAAGCTTCACAGGTTTCATAAACAACTTTGACATACGAAATGAAAAGGCCAAAGATCTGAAAGAGATTCCAGCAGCGAGATACCTGGAAAATATGCTATTTTTGTAGAAACAAATTTGTGTTTAAACTGGAACGAATTAAATTTTAGTGTAAACTGCATTCCAATATTTTTAACTTAAAACGTAGTAATAGTTTTGTTGCAGACGATGTTGTTCGTTAGAAATGGAAAGGACTGCGAGATACTTTTAGAAAAGAGCTAACTAAACTACAACAAAAGCAAAGCAGAGAGTCTCTTGGTGAAATATCCTCTAAGTAGCAATTTTTGACAACATGCTGTTTGTTAAAGAACAGTTTGCACCCAGAAAGACAACAGGAAATATTCCACCATGTGAAACGCCCGATGATTCTAGACCATGATACAGAACTAGAACAACGTGTTGAGAATGGCACTCAAAACGTCAAAACGATAGTCAAACACAAGCTGTGCAACCAGAAAATACGAGTTAGTTTCATGTCAGCGCACCTCAAAAAAGAACACGTCCTACAGAAAGTGCTCCAGAACGTACAGAAACTTCAAAAAAAAAGAAAGATGGGAAAACTGGTGCATTTCAACAATTACTAGAAGTAGAAGAAAAGAAATTGGCCCACTTCAAACAAAATTCACAATAATACCACGAAGACGATTACCAGTTTGCCGTAAGCACACTGAACTTAATAATTATCACAAAAAAGTTGGTCCTAAACATGCACACTTTGAGTTATTATCCGATTAGCTTACCATTTTCGGCAGTTTTTCGAATGTTTCAGACAAACAACATGAAACAACGTGGCCATGAAAATAGACAAGTGGTGGACGGAATTATTGATATGTATTATCGTTTTGTTAAACTTTCGGATTAATTTTTAATTCCAAATAAAATACATAGTCTTAGTAAATGTTTAAAGTTGTAAGAACTTAATATTAGTAAACGTTATTATGATACAAGGCCGATGGTTCTTTGTAACTCGCGGGCTGGTTTACAATAGCCCATCCGCCCCTGTTAGTATATAATACATTAGTATGCATTTCTATAATGTTAGCTTCTGTAAGTTTATTTGTTTTAGAAATTTCCGTTAGTACCCAAACATCACCTGAAGCTGTGCCTGAAGTCAGCAGCACTTACACCCCCAGAAAGCAGAAATTACGATTAAAATTGAAAACCATACAGCTAAGTTACTTGCTGAACCGATATAGCTCCGCCTTGTGTTGGCCACGTTAACAGCAAAGTGCACTTTCGCTTCTGTAATAAGAGCTATTCTGTGGTCCACGCGAACAAACAGTACATGTTGCATTACAGGTTCGGCGCGCTCGTCTATACGCACCTTTATGTTCAAATTGCAAAACTTCCTAACCTCAAATTATTAAAGCAATATTCTTATCAGTTTCTGAAGTATTTATAAGATAATTACTTCCACACATGTTATAATTTAAGAAATATATAATTAACAACATGCCCGGAAAACAAACCAAAGGAAAATTCAACATAGAAAGATTTATTAAAGAAGGTAACCTAAACATGAAAAACCATCTACATTTATTTTATTTATTTTGTTGTGCTTACAGATGAGGCTGAGGCAGTGTATCGAATATATAGTGTAATAGCATACATCCTAGTATTAGTAGTAATAGGTTTACCAGTATGGTGGATGACCACACGAGTGTATCGTGCACCCTTACCGTTAAGTAAAATGTATGATGTTGAACTACGAAATAGAACTGATAAACCCTATGGATTACCTCTAAGCCTTGAGTATGATGTGTTAATAACAGTTGTGAATCCTGATCCACAGAATTTAAAAGTGGAATTAGATGCTGAGTTATTGGACATAAATTTACGGCCGTTTTTGAATACATTATCATCGGTTGCTAATTTTACTGTAAAAACTCAGTGGCTTTATTTAACAGAATTAGGTGTGGTGCCGAGAAAGATCGAAGATTATTATGCTTTGTATGAAGAACAATTACCTCATGTAATTACACCATTGGAGAAGAAGTTGTGGTCGCATATGTCGCAACAACCGTGCATAAATTTAGTTCTGTATATTGCAAACTGCAGGTTACCCCTGTACATACATGACAAAGAAGATAAAATACTCGAAACGAATTCTTTTCTTAGCTCTCGCTGGGGTGGCATATCGATTTTTAATCCCGACAGTACTTCTTGCAAAAATTCAGTATACAAACCAGAACTTTCTCCGATTATTTCCGTTTTTAAGACACATATGCAACATTTATTACAAATGAAAGGCAGATCAGAAGCAGATATAATAGATTTTAAAAAAGTAAGAACCGAGGAAATGGTCGATTCGACTAGAAGAACTTTGAAGAGTTTAGCACAGTTACTTTCGGAAATCAACAGTATTGTCATTAGTGATGACGTTGCTGATAAAATCAATGTTGCTGTTTTAAATGCAGATAAAGCCGAAGCATACTTAGCTAAGAATGATATAAAAATGGCTCTGAAATCTGCAAAAATTGCATTTAAGACTTCGGAGGCAGCTTTTAGTGATCCATCTCTATTAGCACTTTTGTATTTTCCTGATGATCAAAAGTAAGTTTAAACCTTTTATAATTATTGTACTTAATCCATCCATCCATCGATAATCGATCCTCTTCTACCTTTACGGTGTAGAGGTATGGAGAAAATCTCTCCATCGCCGTCAGTCCTTTGCCATTACTTCAGCCTGTTTCCAATTTATATTCCTCTCTTGCAACAGCTTGACAATTCCATTATAATATATAATTATCCCCGTACTCCATTCAACCGGCATTCTTTCTTCATTTCAAGTTCGTTTGATTAATTGATTTTAGCGTTAACGGAAATTTAACGTAGTACTTGCGATAATTCTCTATTGTTCCATGTTCCTATTTTAAGTTTTATTTTTCGTACAGTTCTTCCAATTGTTGTCTTTCTTTTGGGGTTTTTATATTTTTCCTTTTTAGAATTATAATTTTTTTGTGTTGCTGAAACGTTTAATCCATACATTTTTCCATTGGCGTTGCCTAAGTCATCATGATTATTCCATTCTCATTAGAAATTACCGAAGTGAATGTTTGCTTAAGGTGGGTTGCAAACAGTTTTACTTTATCTTTGTCGCTGCTATGGAGGGGTACCATTTGAAATGAGTGTTGATATTATTTCATGCTGTTGTGTTATGTATTTAGTGGCTTTCCATAGTTCTAGGCCATAAGATTCTAGGCTGTGATTATTGATTTCCCGCCTTATTTGGTGTGAGATATTGTTGAGTTGATTTTTACTTTAAGGGTCTCTGGTTCTTTACCGGCTATGCGCCGATCACGTGATATGTTGTTCTTATTTCATGTTAAGTCTACATACTAGTTGCGTTTTGAATGTTTCTCTGTCGTATGCGAGTATTTGTTCTGATATTTGTTGAGATTCGTTGTCCCCCTTTCTGGTCTGAACCCATATTGATTATCACTGAAGGTTGTTTCAATCTTTTTTCCAGGATAATGTCATATATTTTACTCACAACTCCCAGTATTGAAATTGCCTTATTGTTTTTTGCATCTCCTTTTTTATATCTTGGTAAGATGGTGACTACTGTCCGGCCCTTGGGTATTTTTCCTGTAATCCAAGCAGTACTTATAAGTTTATGCAAAAGTTTTGAAGCTTCTGGGCCGATATTATCGTGTCCTGCCACCTTCCCATTTTTTAGTTTTCTGACTGCTTGTTCTATTTCCACTAAACTTACCTACTTAAGTACTCTTTCTACGCTGTTTGGTATTCTTACCTTCTGCCCTCGTACTAAGGGTATCTGTGAAATATTCTCTCAATCTTTCTATAATTTGGTGGTTTGTGGTTAAAATACTTGCATCCTTACTTTCTATCCAGTTAATACCAATATTGCTGTCTTTCCATAGCTGCTTTAAGGTTCTGTATAGTAGTTTTACATCTCCTTGTCTGTTTTCCCCAAATTCTCTCCATGATTGTTGTTTTGCTTCTAATACCATTTGTTTAACCTTTCTGCTTAGGTCTTTATTATTGCTGATAGTTGTTATTCCCTCATACTGTATATTTTTCTTTCTTCGAGTAGGACTTTCCATTTATCTCTCCAGCAATTTTGACTATCATAGTTTTAAATTTTTCCCATAACATTTCTAATTCCTCTAGGTTAGTCCACTCAATTTTCTTAATTTTCTCCTCCAGTATTGTCTGATACCTGCTTCTGACATTTTCTTCTAATAATTTATATACCTTTTCAGCCTTACCTCAACCAAATAATGGTCACTCATTATCTCCGCACTCCTTTTTTCTCTCACATTGTTTATCTCCCCTTATGGCCTCTCTGTACTAATACTAGATGACTAGATCTATAATAGACTTCTCAGCTTTACTTTCCATAGTTCTGGTGAATTTGTAGATGTCTTTATGTTTATATTGTGTGTTTGTTGAATTCTGTAATTCTGTATCCATTATTATTGATGGTATCTTCTTCAAACTTACCCACTGGATTACTTATGTCAAAGCTCTTGTGTACTCTTCCATTAAGATCACTCAAAATGTTACTGATTTTGTTCACCTCTTGTAGTTCTTCCCAAAAATTATCCGTTTTCTGCAGGACCATACGCTACAATAATAGTCATTCTTTGAGTTTCTGTCCTGTTAGTATCTATTCGTATTAATCGCTCAAATGTAATTTTCCAACTAATATGCTCACCCCTGCTCTAGCTCTTTATCCACATTCGCTCCACTCTTCGTTTCTTTTTCTTTTTCATTTGTGTAAGTCCTATCAGGTTTAACTTATACTTTTCTAATTTATATATTAATTCATTCTCTTTTCCACTTATACCTTGTACGTTCTAGATTTCCATTTTCAATAGTCTATTTACATTTTTGTTTTGTAGTGTTTTAATTACATTTTTCTTAGTCATATCCGAGTGCTTTGTCTTATAATAGCAGCAAGTAATCAGTTTGTTAGGGGGTCAGAATTTTATGTTCCAAATCGATACTTGATTTTGAAAACTGCTCCTTTTTCTTGTATCCCTCAAAATGTTATGGATTTTTCTTTCCTTAAGTATATTGTGCTTAATATGATGAGTTTATTTACTTTTTTTTTGTAGGTATGCAGTGTATATTCCATTATTTTTACCAGTGATGATTCCAGTATTAATGTCCTTAACTACATTAAGACGTTGGTATGTTAAATATAAGGAGAGTAAAGTAAAAACAGAATAAATTTGATATCGTACTGGAACATCTATTTTATTCTGAAACTAGTAAATCATACAAAAGTTTGTGAATATGTGAATTAGTGTACAATACAAACACAATATTTGAGTTTTAAGGAAAAACTTTCTGTATTCGTATTTACTTTTACTATACGTAAAAGAACAGCTTAATCTTGGGATCTACAGATAACGTACTTATAAACAATTATGTACAGCTTGTTTGCAAAATAAATACTTACAATTAGTATAGTGGCTTAATATTAAAAAATATTAACTCTAATTTTAAAAGCATTTTTGTGTACTTGCAATCAATGTATTTAACTAGATATACCTGCATATATTACATATTAGCTGCAGGGCTACATCGCCTTCGACAACTGCCTAGTTTCCCTACTCCACCACTGTGTTTCTGTTCATAACTGTTTGCAGTAACTTGGTATATCAGACACACCCAAACGCCATCTTACTTTATGCATTTATGTTTTACATTATTCTTTAATATAACTCGCTTTATTACAATATTGTATATGTATTTCATTTTTTTATTAGGGAATATAATTTACGCTTTTGTGACAGAGATTATGGGGGTGGGGATATATCCCCCCCGTGCGTACGCCACTGACAGTCATTGGTCCCTTTTTTATTGATGGTACATTAAATGGAAACAAATATTTAGATCTATTGGAGAACTGCATAATTCCTGCCCTTCAGGAGCAGAATATTAGAATAGAAGATGTTTGGCAGCTCACGGAAAGATAGTTGTGCAAGAATTTTTACACAACACATTTATGGGACGTTTAATTAGTCGCAGGGGAGATATTCCATGGGCCCCAAGATCTCCCGACCTATCTATGTACGATTATTTTATTTGGGGTTACATTAAAAGTTATATCTATCGACAAGAACATGTACGGCAGTACGGCCTCGCACTTTAGACGAGCTAAGAAGTAAAATTATGGAAGCTTTTGCCACAATTACTCCACAAATGTTAGCAAATGCGAGGCAGAGCTTTTATGATCGACTGGGTTATTGTTTAGCTCAAGAAGAGGGACTGTTCGAGCACTTATTATAATAATAATAATAACTGATTTCGACTATTTATTAAACATTAAATACATTTTATGCAAACCATGTCAGCATTTGTTTTGAAGAAATACCTACAGTTATCTTCTGAATATAAAAATATTTCCATTTTATTTGTTTGTAGGTATCTAGTTACTGTGTGTACCTAGTACCTGCAGACAATCTGTATATAGACTAAAGCATAAAAGAAAAATTCAAACAAAAATAAAAAAATGCGCTAAAGAACAAATAAAAGCAGGAAAAACTGCGAAAGTGGGATACCAGAAATTAATAACAGGACGGGACTGGAAATGGAATGAAAAAGTGGGCAAACTCAAGAGAGTAGAAAAGGTAAAGCAGGATAATGGGACAAACAACTAACAACCAATAATAAACTTGGAAGCGCAAACTATGACAAACATGGCAATGAATAAGTAGGTATAAGAATGAAGGCAAAGATGATAAACAGAAAGTTGAGCAGGTGTATAGGATAGCAACATGGAGCATAAGAGGGACCTATGAGGAAGGGGCTAGAACGGGAAATGGAAAGATACAAAATTGATATTTATGATAGCAGTGCAAGCGACGAAACAAACAGGTAGGTATGTACTTGGATTTCAGAAATAGGAGACTATAGCTTTTTCAAGATTGTGGAGGAACAGATCGAATGCTGGAACTGGATTCTTGGTGGGAGAAAGGTTAAAAGTTCAGTTATTAATTTCATGTCGATTCAGAAAGAATGTGTAGTATAAGAATAAGAGTAAAGAATACAAATGTAAGCATAATAAACGTTCACGCACTTACAGAAGTGATGGAAGAAGAGAAAAAGCAATACTACAAGTTATTAGATAATGAGTTTCAAAAAAATAGTTGCGCAAGAGGAGATATACGTATATGTATAGGTGGGGGTTGTGGGCCAAGGTGTGCTCTACAACACCCATAGGTCATCCACCGAGGACAACTCCTACAATTCGAGAGAAAATTCATTGAAAGTTGGTCCTCCAGGTGCCCTCCATATACGCATTTTAGTAAACTTTCGACTCGTCTGGAGGCGAATTTCTGGCACTTTTTGAAAAACCAACCGGTAGGGATTATAGGCCTAGTTGTCTTCTACAACACCCATAGATCGCCTATCGAGGACAACTCCTATAATTTGAGAAAAAAAAATTGAAAATTGGTCCTTCAAGTGTTTTTACATACATATTTTAGTAAACTTTCAACCTCGCTGGAGCCGAATTTCCGGCACTTTTTGAAAAACTGCTTGGTAGGGGTTCTCTACAACACTCATAGGTCACCCACGGAGGACAACCCCTGTATTTCTGTAGAAAAAAAATCTTATCGTGCGCTAGTTTATGCGTTTTAAAGGTGTTTCGAATTTGTAAACCGTTAATGGATTTGTTTAATAACATTTGTAGATGTTTATTTAGTTTATTATGTGAAATGGTTTTCAATGGGAAACGAGAATTATATGTGACGCAAAACGTACGCCGGGGAGTGTACGGCGACTGTGATACGTGTGAAAAACAGATGGCGCTAATGGCGATACATTCTACATTCACCGTTTGAATTGAAAATGTCACAAAATTTTAAATGTTATTGACGTGTTGATGTTATTAAACCATTGTTTTGTATATACATGAATATATTGTTTAATTTTTAACGTGTAAAGAATAGTTGTAGAATTAATTTTCATCAATTAATTAATATGATTTACTCTCTAAAATGCAGAACTATTAAGAAAAGTTCTTAGCATTTAAGGTTATGTAAACTGACGTGACGGTTAGAAATGTCTATAAATGTAAATGTAAGTGGAAATCCTGTTAGTATAAAGCGAGGAAAATATTCAGTGGCGGATGCTGATTATACACAGAAAGAATTCCAAAAACGTCGCCGTATAAGACTGGAGCAGGTAAAGATTCTTATTCAAAGAGTGATATCCATCTTAAGATTCATTTTTAAAGGTTCGACAACAATCTAAAGATATTGCAGAAGGCGTACGTAATAAAGTGCGCAATGAGAAATCTAAAAGATTATCGGATCTGGAAAAGCAAGGCGAAAAAGAATTAAAAAAGTGGCAAGCTCGGAAGTTATTAGCACTGCAAAAACAGTATCAAGAATGTCTAAAAGATATCGGTATAGGACACATGCAAGCCAATTTAGAGGAAGAATCCAGTCAGACTATGGAGTTACGCAAGGAAAACTATGCTCAAATTTCAAAAGAACGGGGGCAGCTGGCATTTAAAAAATTACAGGATACGAAACAGGAAGAATTAGTAAACAAATCGGCATTTCTACAGAAGAAAAGAGATAATCAAGCCACTGAAAAAACAAGGTCAGCGATGGTAGTTAACTTAAACAAGAAAAAATGTAGCCCATTTAAAAGAAAAAAACGAAAAAACGTTACCACAGATATTAATATTTCAAGTAGGTTAACAGGTGGGTCTGCGTCTGAAAGTGACTTGGTTGAACTGAATCTCTCCCGTTCTGATTCTAGTGGTGGCAGTAGCGCTTCAAGCAAAACCGAAGAATATACTCAGTACACAACTACGACAGTTCATTCACCGTCAAAAGGTTTTAACAGAAATTATAGTGACGAAAGGACGAAAACATTTGAAAAACGGTATATTTCATCCTCACCAAGGCGGGAGCAACCACACAAAAAAACGATAGCAAGTTATCCTGTGGATACACGAATATCTGATAGAATTAAAAGGAGAGCGTTTGTAAATAATTATCGTCAACCCACTACAAATATCTGTGATAGTACACCTGATGATAATGTGCAAAGCAAAACTTCTTCGGAGAGTGAAAACCATGGAAGTTTTCAAAGTAGCGTAAGTCATTCTCCGGCTGTAAGACACGTTGTAAATACAGTGCTTAAATCAGATGAACGTCCTAAGTCTGTTGCCATTGCACGAGACGTTCCTGTTATTAAATCTAGTACTAGAAAAGAAACACACGAACAAGTTCCTACAAAAGAAACCCCAGAACAAATTCAAATTCCGACTAAACCCACGGTGGCTTTACGTAAAACCGCAGGAACTTCAGATCCTCTTCAGTCGAAATCTGGTCAAATAGGAATTACTAATAAAGTACAATATTACGATCACAAAAATAGGTATTTTAAACAGTACATACCGGATAACGCAAGTGTTCGGAAGATAGACGAAGACAGTATCGAAGTTTGTGTCAGCACAGGAAGCGAAGCAGACTATATGGAGAAATTACGTAAATGGGATGAGGAAGCTCAAGTTCGTGGACGAAAGGCAATGGAAAAAGAAAAAATTCATCAGGATTATCGAAAAATGCTGCAACAACTCCCAATATTACAAAAACAAGAAAGAATAGCTTCGATACCGTCACACAAAGCAAAATTTCATATGTCCGAAGATAGACTGAAGGAATTCGAAATTAAGAAACAAAACCGTATGGAGAACGTTTACGAAAAATTATTCCCAAGACAAAATGTCATTACAATACCGCCTAAAACACCGTCGAAAGTTCCAGGTAATACACAAACGATTGATTATAACTCGCCAGTTTTAAACGTTGCGTCGTGGGATTTTAATATTAATAAGGAACCGTTTCCGATTGTTGTGCCTAAAGATGTCGACTCTGAACTTATAAGAGAAACAATGAAACATATACCACCTGGTATGACTAATTTAGAGTCAGTTGCGGAAAGGCGAGATTATTTACAAGAAATGTTGGATGGTATTTTGCAACAAAGAAATAAACTTGTAAACGAATTGTCTAGATTGCCTGAAAATAGTCATCTTCGTAAACTTTACAGCGATCTTGCGAACATTGATGGTCTTATACAAGTGGGCCGCATTACAACACGCTCACGCAGTCAAAAACGAGACAAGAAGGAAACTGACGGTAAAAGTAGAGGTAAGAAAAATATCACTTTTTTTTAATTATACAAGTTTTGGATGGTCCACTCTTCTAAGATCCTCTATCTCCCTGTACAGGATATATTTTGACATTCTTCCTTTTTCAAGTCTTTCTAGATGCCCCAGCCACCTTATCCTTTGTGCTTTTATAACCTGAGTGATGCTTGGTTGATCGAACAAAGGCATTTGTATACCTTTCCCATTGATCACCTACTTTCTTCCCTCCAAATATGCATCTTAAGAATCTTTCGCTCCCATACTTCCAAGCTGTTTTGTTCTGTTTTGATGAGCACCCACGCCTCACATACATAAATAACTGTCTGTCTTATCACTGCTTTATACAATTGGAATTTCGTAGTACGCGATAGGTATACATGTTGTCCCCAGAAATTTTGAATACGG
This sequence comes from Melanotus villosus, assembly GCA_963082815.1. NCBI lineage: Eukaryota > Metazoa > Arthropoda > Insecta > Coleoptera > Elateridae > Melanotus > Melanotus villosus. The sequence goes on from OY720420.1 coordinate 81,227,178, forward strand.
GCATTTGAATGTATTACTTGGCGCTTAGTTACCACGCTCGTTTTTTAACTTTGAATATAAAACTAACAGGAATGAGGCTACACAAAACATACGTGAGACCAAGATAGATGATGCAAATGGTGGATGAATGTTTCTAGTATGTCAGTGGCGTACCTTTTAGAATGAATACGGGATACGTAAACTTTTGAATATAAATTATTCAATGACGTAAACTGACAAAAAATGTAGCAAAAGTATGAATGAACAAAAATTAGAAGCTGCAAGAAATAAAATATTATAATACTGACGGTTAAAACAGTTTTTTAAATATATCTTTTGCAAAGTGCTAATTTATATAAAATACGTTTGTGACACCTATGATATTCACTCGTGACCTTTCTTTGACATTGAAATTATAACATCGAATTGTTCTTAAATATTATTCGTAATGAACGTAGTTACATTAAATGAAGGTAAATACTTACTTATGGAAAGTTATTCCTAAATTTTTATTTGTCCTTGTTGAAGAAAAACCACAAACAGCACAACTAACCTATTATTTGTGAGCTGTCAGTCTCAAAACTATGGGCGCGTTCAGCCTAGCGCTGCAAGCTATTAGTAGCAACCGGCTGAACGGCCCAATGGCCGAACGCCGTTAGTGTAAACAAATCTCCGCTAGGCTAGCGCTAGTCCCGTCTGAACGCGCTCAATGACTACAAATAGATTATCAAAATGGCGACTTCCGTCGCACTTTTTGTATAGCTACTAAAGCAATACCCTCATTCCTGTTAGTTTTATATTCTAAGTTTTTTACTAATTATTTCCCGTTGCTTAGTGAATTAAATATTTGACTTAGCTATGCAAAAAACCAACGTCCACTAAGCGCCAACTAATGCATTCAAATGCCCGTATTTAAAATTTCAGGGGACAACGTGTATGTCTAGATGTAACACATTTAAAAATCACCTTTAATTAATCGTGCACCAACTTCTTTGGCTTCATCTCCGTGCTCTTCTATCAAGGTTCCTAAAAACACATTGCTTTCCACCCTCTTGAATAGCCATACAGGTTATTGTTTTTGCGTACTTCTTTTTTGCCTAGAATCATAAACTTGGTCTTACCATCATTTATGCATAAACTTTTTTTTTTAATTGAATCCCCTTTTCCTCTTGATATCGCTTTCGCATTACTTCAAGGGAGGGCTATCCTAGCTTATACAATTCTAAAGTATGTTGGTGTTACTTATTCTACACTGCTTATTCTAGGAGCTTCCTTGATTTCTTCTTTCTTCTGCTTCCTTTGTGCCGATCATCTTTTTCAGACCTCTAACTATCGTATCCAGTCCTTTCTGCTCCTCAACATGATTCTGATGATATTGTCTCTTGTCAGACGCTCATCTGTTTTCGCTTCCATAACCAATCTTTCGCTTGTCCATCTCGGGCAGTGGAAGACAGGATGTTACACTACACCGTATCTCTTTCCTTGCAGTAGAGATACAAGATGGAAGCATTTCAAGTACTCGCCAAAGCAGCCGTCTCCGCTTAGGAACTGTGTAGTGTGGTACTCAACTTCGCCATATTTTCTATTCGTCCACATTCGTACGTCCGGTGTTTGGTCCATTTTGCCTTTGCCTCCAGCCTTTGCCATTTATTAATTGTTTCTGCTTTTATATGTGCCTTTGTTTGGCCCTCTTCTTTGTTGTACATACTTTGCCTTTCATCTGCTAATAGTTCTATGGGTGGTACTCCTGCTATTACTTGGAGTGCTTCTAGCGATGTGGTGCGATAAGCACTTCATATTCTCAGCAAAGTTACATGCTCCAACATTCTCCATTGCTTAGATCCAGGTAGGCGCACCATAAAGTATTATTGAGTACACCACAGATGCCAGGATTTTTCTTCTGCTGCTCTGTGATGCTTTTAATGACAGATAAAATATTTATGACGGATGTTTTTGCTTGCTTGCTTGCTTGTTATTGGAGAGAAATCTTTAGTTTAAAAATTTACCTTGCCATGATTGTATTCTGTCTACCCATATTGTTTATGTCTTCCTTGTTGCACTCATTAATTTTTGTATGTTTAGACTGGTTTTCTGACAATCTGTATTATAGGTGTTATTGTTCCTTTTCTCCACCTTTGAGGGTATCCTTCTCCTTGCCATACTTTGTTTATAATGTAGCATATTCTCTCCACTACATTCATTGGTGCATTTATTTATGCCTCATTGTTTATTTAATCCTTCCCAGCTGCTTTCCTCTTTTTTAACTTGGTTATTTGTTCAATCACTTCTTCTTTTGTTATCATTTCTGTTGCCCAGGTCTCCCTTTTTTTCTCTTACTATTCTTTCTTCTTTCCCTCTTAAAGTTTCCATGAAGTGCTCTTTTCATATTTCCATCTCTATTTTATTACTTATTTATGGTTTCTTCCTCTTTCTCTATTTATACCATATTTCCATAACTCCGACTCATACTGTATTTGTTGTATTTCCTTTTCATATTCTTCTTCTTTTTTCTTTTTCTTTTCCTCACAATATGTTTTCAGAACTTTTTTATATTCTTTCTTTGTACTCTTTCCTTTCCTCTATTTTCTTAGCTCTTGTCTTGCTTCTCGGCTTTTGCTCTTGCACTCTTTGTCCCACCACCTGTTTTTTCATGTTTATCATTCATATATTATCTTCTTTTCTCTGTAGGTGTTCTTCTTTATTGCTGTTGTTAATAAATTCTTCCATTGCTTCATTAATATCTTCTTTTTTAAATATTATCTTTTCCATTTGCATTTTGTATGATTGTGTTGCTTCTTCATTCCATACCTCTTTTTCAATACCGCTTCCTTTTTCCTCTTGTTGTTTTTCTGTTTCGTAGTTTATTTGTACATACAGTGGCTGGTGATCCGATTCTATTCTTTGTAGCACTTCAAATCTTTCTACTCTGTCCAGTGCTGTTTCATTTACTTTCTCCTATATATTTTCTTCTATCTGTTGTATTAATTTTCTTCCTTCTTTATTTTGTATCACGTCCTTGGACCTTCTCCTGCCTTCCTCTCCGTCTCCCCTTGGTCCCCATGTCCCGATTCGTACATTGAAGTCCCTCCCTATAACTATGTGGTCGTCTCTGTTGCTTTCCACTAATTCTTTTAAATTTTGTATTACGTTCTCTATTCCTTTATTGTTATAAACTGTTATTATTCTCTATCTTTCCTCTCATATAATCCTTATTTTTCTTTTATTTGGTGTGATTCCTCGTCTTCCCGCTCTTCGTCTATTAGATTTCTTTTTACACCTGTAATTATTCCTCCTTTGGCGCTTCCTTTTTTATGTTCCCTAGTCGCAAATTGCCATTTCCAGTCATACTTCTTTGGTAATTTGTGTTGTCATTTCTCCCAGCTTTCTTTTTCTATCCATGTTTCTGTGAGGTTTATCATTTTATAATTTTCTAGGTATTCCCAAAAGTCTTCAGCCTTGTTTATTTATCCCTCTGCTATTCCAAAATAATATTTTTATTTTTCCTGTGTTTGTTACTTCTATTTTATTGTCTTTATTGTTCCATATACCATCTTTTCTTGCTGCTTTTATTAATTTTCGCACTGTATTTGGCGCTTTTATTTCATGTTTATTTTTCTCCTTTCTCGTATCCATATATTTTGCGTTGTCATCTTCTGTTGGACCATCTCTTCCTTTCTTGTCTTATTCTTTTTATTATTTTTAATCAATTTATCATCCTGATTGCTATATTGTGTTATTTTGCTACTGTAAATTCCTACCTATTTTACTTTACTTTCTAGATTCTCTTGTAGTTTAGTAATTTTGATTTGTTTTAGGTTTAGTTTTGTTAGATCTGTAGTAGTATTATTTACTTCTAGCCTTTTGTCCTTTGCTTGTGTTGTCATCCTAATTAGACCGTCCTGATTCTGTGTTTGCTATTGTTTTTTCCTCCACTGTTTTTCTTCCCTTTTTGGTGTTAGTATTTGATGTACCATTCTCATAGGGCTTTCACCTCGCTTGTCATTTGTTTTTGAGATTTTTGTTGACAATTTCTTCATTCTAGTGGCTTCCTCCTCATTTGTAGTCGTTTTTATTGGTGTATCTTCTTCCGATCTATTCATTTTCTTGGTTTCTGTCTGTTTTCTTTGATTATCCTTAACCTTCTTCGTTTTTCCATCTGGGTTTTCTTCTAGTTGTTGTAGTGTAAATTTTTGTCCATTTACCGCTAGTACTCTTCTCGTATGTTTCATTAATTCTTTCATTTGTTGTTGTATCTCTTTTGGGAAATCCTCGGTTATACATATCCTTGCTTCTTCCTTTATCTTTTTAGCTGATGCCGATATCTCAATTTTTTTGTTTTTATTATAGAGTTCTATCAGTACCGGTCTTGGTAGTTTTGTTTCCATATTTCCTAATCTGATTACGTTTACCTCGATCTCTCTTAGTAGGATTCTGACCCTTTCCTTCAATTGAAGGTCACTCTCATTCTCTGGTTCATGAATTCCGTATATTATTATTTTTTTTTTGCGTAATAGTTTTCTATCCAGTTCCCTTATTTTTATTTCCTGATGGTTAACTTGTTCTTCTAATTCCTGGTTTGCCTTCTTTAGAAGTGCATTTTCCATTTTCTTATTTACTAAAATATGATCGATTTGGTCTGTGAACAGATTATTACAGATATAATCATTTCTTTTTAGCATCAAGTTCAGGTTCGAGTCCATCATCCAGGAAAAGTAAATCACCGAAACGAAAAGAAGATATACTTCAAGATAAACCAAAGACCACATCCAAGTACCATACACATTGTGTGCCAAGTGACCCAAGTACCAGCCCAAAATCTTCCTCTAAAACTCGTCGTAGTGCAATGAAAAAACAGTCTCGGAAATCGAAAAAATCTCCCACCACTCCTACGGCTCAGCAAAACATAAGTACTCAAACAACGCCTTTGTTGGAAAAACAAGAAAGTGCAAGTAAAGTTCCAGAAGTGGAAGTACAACAGCAGCAAGAACAGCAATCAAGTCAACAAGAATTACAGGCAGCCATCTGCGATAAAGTAGGACCATGTGTGTGTTGCAAAGACGCCAAAGCCAAAAGCGATTCGTGTGAAATCATAATTAAAATCACCGATAAAGGAATACCGCAGATTTGTTTAAGTCCAACTAAACTCAAAGATAAAAAAATCATCGTAAAAACGGCTGATTCGAAAGAAAGCTTGGCAACGGTTCAAATCGAATCGGAAATCGAGAAACCGGAACATACCGAACCGGATAAAATCATTATACAAGAAAAACTTAAAACTAGGGCTTTGGGAAAACAAAAAACGGTTCAGCCAAAACAGTTGGATAAAAAAGATTGTTTTTCTGGTGTATCGTGGCGTGAATATTTAAGTCACAATTCGGGCGATAGCAGTACTTCGTATTTTAGTCCACCTGAGTTTACGCAAGCAAAGCAGCCTTCTCAGGGTTTTAGTTTAATTGATAAGTCTGACCAAACGGGACCTAAACAGAAAACTGGACATTTTACTGATATTTTAAAGGATAAACCGCAACAAAATAATATGCAAAGTGACAGTAGTACGGTGTTTAAACAGTCTTATTCGAACAAACATCACGACACAGCACTGTTACAATATATTCAAACATTGTTAGTGATGTCAAAAGCAAACGTTGACGATCTTGCTGTTAGTTCGGCTAGTGAAATATCCACACCGGGTTCGAGCGTTATTAATATGAAATCGAATCATTCAAACAGTCAATTTTATAATGTAATGAAGCAGCTTAATATTAGTATGACCGATATAGAATTAAGTTATTCTTCTGATGCCAACAGTGCTAATTTTAATGCATCGCAAAGTCCCATATCTAGCACGAGAACAGACGATTTGGAGACTGCAAATTTTAATTATAACAGTATGCAACAAATTAGACGACGTGACATGAGGAGCGTGTCTTTAGATCAATACGCCGGCGAAAACTATCCGGGAGTATTAAATGCTTATAATAACCTCGCAGAAAACTGCGCTAAACGAATCGAAAATTTAGCTGCCATGATCGAGAAAGTTCGATTGGATAAACTTACTATGCTGAAGAGTCCGGAAAGCGGAAGCGATAAAGAAAATTCTACCAGATATTTAGAGGTACCTTCAACGTTTAAATCGCCTACTCCAGAACCGCAACTAACATCGCAGACGCAGCAACCGCAACCTGATCACAAAAGTACATCGTCGGGCAGTCTTACCGAACAAGAAGATAGTGACGAACAGTTCTTCAAAATAGATATTAGTTTTGCTGAGAAATTAAAGAAAATGACCGATGAAGAAATACGAGAAAAATATCCTTTAAGTACCAGCAGTAGCAGTGCTGACGCCGAAGCAAGCATAGAGCAACAAGACAGCGATGCTGCCGATTTAGCATCAAGATATAAACAGTTATTAGGTACTCGAGAGTCGCACGATCAAGTACATTTCGTTCAGACTCCTAAAGTTAACATGCCTACTTCGATCAATAGGGACAAAGACATTCAATTTGAGCCTGTTTTAAGTGGAATTCCTCGATTGCCTGCTTATACGGGAACAAATATTAGTCAATATGCAAGTCTTTGTAAGTGTAATAATAAATCGAAGCCGCCAACTTCCAAAGGCCTAACGATAGCTAAAAGATTCAATAACAATATCGATATCGTTCCTCACGAATTGTCTACAATTCCCGAAATCGATTCGAGTAAAAGTACCATACCGAAAACTTCGGAAGGTGGATTTTTTGGCAAAGACATTTCTCCTAGGAACCTTATAGATAAAGACTTAGTTCCGATTGTTATATTAAATCCGGATAATCTTATAGTAACAGACGAGAATGCTTTTAAGCCTATAACATCGTCTTCTAGTGATAGCTTACCTGATATATTAACAGAACATATGAAACATAGTGCAATGGAATTACTGAAAGTAACAGACGAATCAAGTGTTGACAGCCAAAGGTCAAATATACCAAAACAACCAGTAACCCCTGCATCTGGTGAACTTGTAAGCGATAGTTCAGCGAGCGAATTAGAAAATATGGAAACAATGTTAAAAAGTTTAGGAATGGGTTGGGCCATAGCAACCTTGAGGAAAACGCAGGAAGCGTTGGCTCTAACTTCAAGTTCAAGTTCTGTCGATCTTAGTATAAAAAAATTCTCAGACTCAAGCAGCACTAGTGAAATTAGTATAAAGGATATTTTAACAAAACTGTCCTCGAGTAGCGGTAAAACTGATGATTCTAGTAGTGCATCTCCATTTACAAGAGAACTTCGAGATATATCGGCAATACAAGGTTCCGGAACGAGTTACGAAAAAACTACTCACAGAACCTCTACTCCAGTTCATAGTAGTAAAACCGATGACAAATCAAAAAATGAGTCGCAACCTCATGTAATTTTATCTGGGGAATCAGAGTTATCTTCTGTAAGGACATATTCAGACGACAATTGTGATCAAGTACCGTTTTACAGTTTAAACGATGAATCGTCAATTAAAAGTAAAAGTGGTACTAAAAGTAATTAAGTTTTTATATTTGTATATTATTGTAATTGATGTATTATTTATTTTAAATCGCGTATATTAATATTCGTAAATTTAATGATACGATATTTTGATAAGAATAAAGAGTATTTTTATATATTATCACTTATTTTATTTCTTATACAACAGACTGGCATAATTTTGTGTATCATAAAGAAGAAGAACTTATGTTCACTGACAACGGCTGGCGGGGAGTAAAAAGAAATAAAAGTAAACGAGCAATAGTCTGAAGAAACAAACCACATTAGACAGTCCGATTTTCACAGCTTTCTAAAGTAAATCTAGGAACTAAGATTACAGAAGTACCGAGACCACACCCAATCTTTATACAGGGTGCGAAAAATTAACCAAACTTGATTAATAACTTTAGAAAAATTGTAGAAGACGAATAATATAAAACTAAAAGTACGCCTGAGGTCTTCGCAATCTTAGTCTGTGCCCAAGAAAACCTCGCATCTGTATATGCTCTGAGAGTCAAGCTGCACTCAAAGCTTTGACTTCTGTAAAAACCAAATCAAAAGCAGTCAAGGATTAGATTAGATTAGACCTTTATTCACGGAAAACTACAAAGTCATGGTTTCGTCTTAAAAAAATGAATGTAAAGTCCAGTTATGAAGATAGATCTAAAAATATAAAATATTTTTTACATAATAAAACTGAAAAAATTTGTTATTACAAGCTTAGTTTTTTTTTTTGACAAAGCATTTAATTAAGGGATGCACATCCAATTTAGATTAAACTTGTAAATACAAAATTCAAAAGTTTACTGATTAATTATTAGGCAGGTTATCTGGAGTTAAATGGCTCGGTTCGACTCATTTGCGTCACAATAACATTCCTGTCAACAAGGAGGCCTACCGCCTGGCTAAGGAGGGCTCTTCGGAACCCATTTTAGGCTCTCACAAACAACGCTTGCTAAATACCAACCTCAGCCAGCAAGATACCATTCTATTAGACCCACAAGCTAGAATGTCTCATATAGACAGGTAGTTTCTGGTACTTCTAACCAAACGCAATATAGTGAAAATATGCAACCCACAGGAGATATAACACTTCAACATTTCCTTAGCGAATTTAGAACTATGTTTTCAACAATCATATCTAAGTTGGTCTCATAATGGCCAAGTCCTTACGAATGGCTCTGTGGAATACCAATGAGCTTCAGGTAAAAGATGAGGTCATCATTTTTCTTCTCAAACTAAACTGTATTGATATCCTATTAGTTTCAGAAACATTTTACCGAAAGAACTTTTCGAAGAAATTTCTACTATGCTATCTATCATACTAACCATCCAGCAGTTATCATAAGAAATGCTATAGTACATTACGAATTACCACAATACAAAACTAATTTTCTGCAAGGTAGGTACTACCGATCAACTTCTCCGCAGTTAATTGTCCCAAAAAAAAACGCGTTACAAAATAAATGTTTGAACCTTATTTTGAAGCACTTGGTCATACGTTCATTGTAGGAGGCGTCTTCAATTCCAAGCTTACAGTATGGGGCTTAAGGTTAATGACCATGAAAGACAGGCAACTATACAAATTAATAAATGAAAAGATGTATACTCATCTGTCCAACCTGCCAACCGATCCAGACAAAGATTCCTGACCTCAGATTTCTACATCAGCAAAGGGATTTTGCGAAACTATATAGATGTTAAATCGCATTATAATCTTTGTTCTGATCATGCGCCTGTAATCCCTACCATTAGTACATCAATAATTTCAAAAACGCCAAAGCCTTGATTAACCAACAAGAAAACAAACTGGGACTCACTTCGAGAATATATAATATATAAATCTTGCTACTGAGTATGGTGAGAAAAATCTATGAGCGAATACTAGAGAAGCATTTTTGAGAGCATGCATAGACGAAACACTGGGTGATAACCAAGCTGGTTTTAGACCTGGACGAGGCACACAAGACTGGACTTCTAGCCTGAGACAAATACAAGATAAAATACTAGAACATAGAAAAGTCTATGATTTGGCAAAAGCCTTTGATAGTGTAGCAAGAGAGGAAATATTGACTACAATCTATTAAAGTACTATCTAGTTCGAGTAAATGGCTTGTGTACAGGCGAATTCACAACTGACAGAGGGGTCAGATAAGGTGGTATAGGCTCAGTCCAGTGTTATTTATTGCTGTAATGGACGAAATCTCCAAACAAGTAGATGATAGGGTAAAAGGGGCAACAGTGGGGGTGAGACACTTAAAAGCAGTGAAAGTGAAAGAGTTAATGTACGCAGATGACGTAATACTTTTCGCAAATAGCAAAATATGGAGCTTCAAAAAAGCATCATAGCCACAGCAAAATTCAAAATGGAAATAAACACCAATAAAACCGAGCAAATGGTGACAGTGAGGGAACCAGAGGTACATTTTGATACTGAAAGACTAAAACAGGCAAATAACTGAAGAACAAGGAGGCTTAGAAGGTGAAGTGAACAACAGAATAAGTGCAGCACCTAGACTTCTCAATGCTCTAATTTGTGCCTTCATATCCAAGAAAAAAGTGTCCAACAAAACTAAAGTTAAAGTATTTAACGCAGTGGTTGTACCGACACTTACCTACGGCTGTGAATCCTAGATACTCACAAGAGTAAGATACAAGCCTGTAAAATGAATTTTCAAAGAAAAGTAGCAGGAATTACTAGACAAAATAGGATACGAAACGATGAAATAAGAAAAGGATTAGAAGTGGAACAAGTACAATTAAAAATTGAAAGACAAGAACTCAGATGGTTAGGACACATACACACATGGTAAGAATGCCTACTGACAGCAAAACTAAAGAACTGTGGAAAATGAGCTTGGATAAGAAACGAACAAGAGGAAGACCAAAGAAAACGTGGGACGAGGAAGTAACAAGAATTGCGGAGAAAAAAGGAAGCAGCAGCAGACAAGCACTGTTGATAGTGAAGGAGAGGGATAGCTGGAAGCTATTCTACAACGGTAAAAGAGGAACCTGATAGAAGAAGAAGAAGATAAATGAAAACTTAACACTTGACTTGAGAATAAAAATATCGGAAGAGCTTGAAGCAGCAACAAATCATCTTCAATGTATAATCTAAAAAGCAGCATGGCATGCAACTCCTATAACTATAAAAAATCATCCACCGGATAACTCGAATGTTCTCTTAGAAGTAAAGAAACTGGCTGTAGAGAAACGAAGGGCCAAAAAGTTATGGCAAAGGACTCTTAATCTAAAAGATCGATCAATGTATTATAGATAAGTTAAAATCTAAAAGCAAAGAAACAAGAAACGAGTCTTTCAGACCTTACGCAGAAAGCCTTAATAAACATGATAACTTCATTTCAAAAGCCAGAAAGTACATCAACAAATTACAAGATCACATTAGACCACTACGTAAATGAACCTGGATTATGGGCAAAAACTGTTTACTTAGCATTTATCATAAGTAGGTATTCAAATCACGCTCTGTTCAACTAGATGATAGCACTGAATATTTTCTACAAGCTCCTTTGCAACTATCACCACTCATCGCTACAATTTCTCCTGCTGAGAAACGCAAACGTAATAAAAAAGCACCAGGAACTATCCAGAAAGGGAATAACACTTCTTACAGTTATTACTATAATATTTAACTCAGTTTTAAAGCTAACGTATTGGTCTAAATTCGCACAAGTAATCCCTAAACCCTTAAACTGGGTAAATCACCTACCGAAGTAACCTCGTATTGGTCTCCTACCTGTAATCTCCGAATTCCTAGAGAAGCTGGTGTACAAAAGAATAAAGAAAAATAATCTACAAAGAAACTGGCTACCATTACATCAATTCGGGTTTATGGAAGAACACTTCACCATCCAGCAGTGTCATCATGTAGTACCTACAGTACTGCAGCATTTCTTGGTGTTAGCCAGGCCTTTGATAAGGTTTGGCATAGAGGCCTACTTTATGAAATCAAAGCAAATTTTCCACATGAGTACTTTCAACCTCTTCCAATCATACTTATCTGATCGTTACTTTCAAGTTCTGTATTTTTTTGAAAAGTACAGAATTTATTCAAATTGCATTTACATTTTACATTTCTGTTATTTCCTTAATCGGCAATAAGCTGCTGGTCTCAGGAATAAAGGTATAAAAAAGATATTTCGCAAATCCACCCAATAATATCTGGAGTGCCACAAGGGAGTATAGTGGGACCCATGCTGTAGGTACCCACGGTCCAATAACTATAACGGTTGCCTCAATCGCGGGTGCTAGGGTGAAGGAAACGAGCGGGTTGGGGAACGAGTTGTGACGTAGGCGGTAGACCTCAGCGTTGAACGGCATTGTGCTCATCTCGCTTGTACTGTAAGAGCCGGACGTGTTTCACGTTTATTTTTTTGTGTTAAACTTACAATTACCTATTTCGTGAGTTGTTGAGTAAGTAAAAATAATTCCTAATAATTTTATTATTATCTAAGTGATTACGTAAATTTTAATTTAGGGCTAAATAATGCCAGGAACGCGATGTACAATTGCAAGTTGCAATAACAGCAACGCGAAATGTAAGAAAGGTGGAGAAAATATTATGTTCCACCGGTTTCCGAAAGATGAAGCCCTTTGTGCTGTGTGGGTCCAAAAATGCCGTCGAAATGGAAAGTGGAACCCTAAGACTTCTCATATTTGTTCTGAGCACTTTAAATCTGAAGATTATGAAAGGGACTTACAATCCGAACTATTACATTTACCTTTGAAGAAGAAATTGAAAATTACGGCCGAACCCTCTTTAAAACTACCAAACTCTAATAAAGATAATATAACATCATCAACAGAAATGCGTTTGAAAAAAAGAAAAAATAAACAATTAGTTGCAAAGCTTTTATTAAATTCATCACAGCAACACATAGAACCAAATCTAGAATCTACCGATATCTCACTTCCGTCCACATCGCAAAATATCTTAATTCCTTCAACGACCTCCCTTGAAGCTGATCATAAATTACTTGAAAAAAAATATAACAAATTGAAAATGCAAATGGAAGCCCAAACTAAAACTATAAATGAACACAAGACAAAAATTCAAAACTTGGAGAAATCTTTGGCAAAAATTAAATCAGAATATTTGGCCGATACTAAATATAGATCTAAACTTGAAGATTCTTTAAAGCACTTTTTCAGTAAAGGGCAAATGGATTTAGTTTTGGGAACTAAAAAGAAAATTATTTGGAGCTCCGAGGACATCTCTAACGCATTTGCAATAAGATACTTCAGCAAACGTTGTTATGTGTATTTGAGAGAAAAAAAGAAATACCCATTACCCGGAATTTCCTCTCTTCAGAGGTGGGCTTCAAGACTAAATTTGCGTGACGGTATACTTAATGACGTGTTAAGAATTATGGAAGTTGCCCAACATGAAATGACTGCATTAGAAAAGTGTGTGGTACTGCAATTTGATGAAGTTAAAGTCGACCCTGTTAACGAATATGACAGAGTTAAAGATGAAGTTGTGGGCCCACATTCCCAAATGCAAGTTGCCATGGTCAGAGGATTATTTTCAAAATTTAAACAGCCAGTTTTTGTTGGTTTTGATAAAAAAATGACGAGAGAAATTATAATTTCCATAATTGAAAAATTGCATGAAATCAATTACAACGTTGTGGCTTGTGTCTCGGATTGTGGAGGAGGAAATGTGGGGTTGTGGAAGGAATTAGGTGTTACAATTGAACAAACTCATTTTCTGCATCCAAAGACAAATGAAAAAATTTATTACTTCGCCGACGCTCCCCATCTCTTAAAACTCATAAGAAACTGGCTAATGGATACTGGATTTATTTTAAACAATGGAAGTCAAATCACGGCTGAACCACTTTATCACCTTATAGAGTCAATCGACACTGAAGTGAACTCTTGTCACAAATTACATAAATTGCATGTTGAATGTTCAGGTACTCAGCGACAAAATGTGGCTTTAGCTGCCGAAGTTTTATCACATACTACTGCCACTGCCTTGCTACATTATCTTCCAGGTCCGAATAAAGAAATGGCAAAGCTTTTAAGTGAATTTATCGAAAACGTTAACAGATGGTTCGACGTTATGAATTCATACACTACTTGGACTCCTATCAAAAGCAAACAACCATATGGAACGAATATTGAAGAACAGAAGAAGATATTGAACGATATGTACAATTTAACGATAACTATGCGATGCACCAATAAGAAGTCATTACAAACTTTTCAAAAGGGTATTTTAATATCAATTAATTCCTTGGCAAATATTTTCGAAGATTTAAAAGCGAAATTTGATATTGGTTATATTCTTACCCATCGTTTAAACCAAGATGCCCTAGAAAATTTCTTTTCACAAATTCGAGGAAGGGGTGGATTTAACGATCATCCTTCTCCGTTAGACGCCATTTATAGGCTTCGTATGATTATTCTTGGTAAGAATCCTGGCGTTGTGCAAAAAAATTTAAACACAGTGGAATTGGAGGCAGATGAATATATTGTCACAAAAGTCTTAGCAAGCACGATTTCCATGCCAACGAATATCACACCTACTGACGAGGTTGATTCTTCAGATTCCATGAGTATTTCTTCTTGCGATCTTCAAACAGATAATCAACCCAGCACAAGCACATCCTCAATTACAAGAGAATACATTAAAAACTGGTCTGAAAATGATGGATTAGAATATTTGGCAGGATGGGTGGCCAAAAAGTTTAAAGAAAAATATCCAGATTTGGGTACTCATACTTATAAATTAAAAATGGATAACCCATATGCAGTTCCGAAGTGGGTTTCCCATTTGTCGTTTGGTGGCTTAGTTCAACCATCAGATAAATGGATTCATGTGGTAAAAATTTTAAACAAAATATTTTTGAAATATAATAATGAGGACCTTACGTTTCAAAAAGGGCCAAATTTAATTAGTAAAATGACAAAAATAGCATTAAAGAAAGTTTCGGAAGTGGCATCCGAAGTTATAAAAGCTTATTTATTGCAAAGAACTTTTATTAGAATCAAGTATTTGAATTATAAAAGAAAAGAAAAACAGACACTTAAACGAAAATATCAAACGATGAAATTCAATAAAGAGGCGAAGAAACTGAAGAAACTGACCTCGTAGATGTACCCAGCCGTTTATTATATAATTATTTACCTTAAGTATTTTATAAATATTTGTTTTTATATTATTTTCATAAAGAATAATGTGAATGTTTTTCAATATTTCTTATTATTAATCATATAATTATTTACATTATTTAATAATATTTGTTTTTACATTCTATTATTAAAGAATTGCGAGAAGAATTATATGTGAGAAAGAAAAAGGGATTTTATTTCCATGCAAGAGACGGAGATCGCGTTACCGACCGGGGTCTACGGCTGACGTCACGCATAGGCCGGCAGTCCCTATTGGTCGAGATCTGATTGAGGCAACCGTATAGTTATTAGACCGTGGTAGGTACCTCCTTTTTACATCTGACCTTCCAACTACTCAAGAAACTCAAACGATTGATATAGTAATTCTATCCATCAACGCAATTTCAACACTAGCAAGTTACTATCTGCAAAATCACTTAAATTTAATTGAAGATTGCTTACAAAAGTGCAGAATTAAAATAAATGAATAAAAATTCGTTCATATAACATTCACACTAAAACTCTCGCCATGTCCTGCAGTATCAATCAATAATACACAAATCCCTCAGGCAAACGAAGTTAAGTATCTAGGTATGCATTTAGATTCTAAGCAAATATGGAAATATCACATCAAGAAAAAGCGCAAAGAAATGGACATCTTCTTCTTCTTGGCATGTGTCGAATCAGACCTTACACAATGACCTCAAAATCCCAATCGTCAATGAAGTCATCACTGAAAGATCGGTAAAGCATAAAGGAAGAATAGCAGCCCACCCAAACGAACTCCTAGAGTCAATTAACCAGAGAGCCACACCATAGACGCCTTGAGCGTAAATGGCTACAAGATCTGGCAAACTAGTACTAGTGTTAGTGTGTGTCACTCAGTCTTATTAGTATATGATAACCAGTGTATCGCGAATGATAAACTGTGTTTTACAAATAGTGCCTGTAGCTTCTAGTATGGAGGTATCCACGGTAGCATCATTGGAGGTTCCTAAAGACATTTTAGACAAAAATTTAACTCATAGAATTGTATGTATTCTGACTGTTAAAATAAACTAACAAAAAAAAATCATAAACAGCTTTTTTATCGCAGATATTCGAAGATTTAAGAATTCAAGCTGCGGTTTAGAATCGAACGTATGTATGTTACATCAACTGCGTGACAATCATTACTTGCATTGAGTCGCCACAAATTTCGTAATATATCCAGCTGTTAAAAAATAGTAACTATTTAATTATTTTATTAATTTCACAAAAGTGAAACTGCGAAGTTACACTGCACATGCTCACCATGTGAATTTCCAAAAACAAAAACATAACCTCACTTATTATATATACAAAGTGTGTTTCGAGTGGAAACTGTGGAAAGTCAAGTTATTGCAATTAATACCACAGAACACTTAATACAAAATATATTAGAATGACCGGCGAAGAAGATTCCCCTGGACCATCAACAGAAAAAGTTAAGAAACCCCTAAAAAGGGGTATAATTTATTTGTCGACAATTCCACCCTACTTAAATGTGAGTCAAATACGAGAGATTTTTAGCCAGTATGGAACTTTAGGTCGTGTTTATCTTCAGTTAAATGATAAAGGTAAGCTTATTTCGTTTATTCAATCGTCTGTAACTTACATCTCATATCATTACTTCCAGAATCGACTTCAAACGATAAAAAGGTTAAGAAACGTAAAGGAAGCAAAAAATTCATTGAAGGTTGGATCGAGTTCGAAAGAAAATCAGTAGCGAAGAAAGTTGCCGCTTTACTTAATAATAACCAAGTTAGCACGAGAAAAAGATCAAAACAGTATGATTATATTTGGAGTATTAAATATTTATCAAATTTTAAATGGACTCATTTACATGAAAGGTTAGCATATGAAAAAGCCGCTAGAAGACAAAAATTAAGGGCAGAAATTCAGTTAGCTAAAAAGAAAACGAACTTCTTTACAACTAATATTGATAAACATAAAAAGAATAAGCAGATTGTTAACGACGGTTTACAAAACATCGACAAAATTGACAGTATGGAAACTGAAGAAGTATCTGAGAACGTAGAGGAAAGAAAAGAATTTTTACAATCCTTATTTACTTAATTTATATATTATTAAATCTTTTACGTAAGTACATTTGTAAATATTTATGTAGTGATTATCTACTACAAAATAAATTGTAATAAAACAGCAATTATTTATTATGGATACAGTTTATTCTAAAAGTGTTACAATTTATTGTTTAAGACGAACTTTTTTGGTTTCAGTTTTCACAGGTGGTTTTGTTTCTCTACCACGTATTTTACTTCCATCTAAATCTATCGCAAAATTGTAATCAACCGGATTGTTAATAGCATATTCAATGGCTGCGTCTAATTTATCAAGCGTTATAAAGTCTTTCGATGCTTCTTTTTCTTTACGAACGATTTCCTCGGCTTCTGCTAACTGCTCACCTTGTAACTGAACTCTTTCTTCTAGTCGTTTCTTAGCATCTTCAATAGAATGTTTAAATTCTTCGTCTATACGTTTCTCCCTTTGCAACTTTATCTCCGTATTCCACTTGGTATTTATTTCAGTACAACGAATAAAATCTTCCTCTATAGCTTTCCTGTGTTGTTCTATATCAAATTGTTCTACGTTCTCTACAGCGTACTTTTTAGCAAAGTAATTTTTTAACGATTTTACTTGAGTACGATAATTATTGTGTAACCTTTCTAATTCTTCCCGTTCTTCTTCGGGTAATTTACGCCTTGGTGGTACTCTGAATAATTTACTCTTGGCCGTGGGAAGCCACAACGGTTTTCTAGGTTGTCGAGCCCACCTTACGCTTTCTAATCTTGTAAAGTTGGGATTAAATACTTCTAATGTTAATGTTAGAACTTTAAGGTTTGCTGTTAATTTTAGCATGGTTATTATTTTATTTCTTGTTTAAATTTACAACAAAATTAGGTTAACCTATTTTCTATCAACATGCTTGGTACTTCACAGTTGGCAGCAATGAAGTTCTGTTTGAAGTTAAATCTTGTTTTGTGTTAAAAAATCTACAAAAGAGTTTGTATTTAAATAGTTCTGAGGAGACTTATGTCACTTATGTTGTTATTCTTTTGTACGTGATGTTTTTCATATGGTCATCATGGTCATATGGATTTTAAGTTTCGTACCAATTTCCAAATTTAATGTTGGTTGGTAACAGTTGAAGGGGTGGGGGTAGTAGTTTATTTACTGTAGCATAGATGTCGGTAGTTCACTTGTTTAAAATTTTCTGTATTATCGATTTAGGTAATCATTTGCAGATGTAGAGTAGCTGTCAAAGTTCATTTCGGAAAAGTAAGCTTACATGAGTTTATCCTTTATAAAAGACAAATATCATTGTATTAACTGTGAATTTAGTGGTGCCTATTAAAAATGAACAGCATCA
Organism: Melanotus villosus; assembly: GCA_963082815.1. Lineage (NCBI taxonomy): Eukaryota > Metazoa > Arthropoda > Insecta > Coleoptera > Elateridae > Melanotus > Melanotus villosus. The sequence continues at coordinate 81,245,206 of OY720420.1, forward strand.
GCCCTACTGCAGGTAATAAGCTTAATAACCTCTCAGGTTTTTTTATTATTTTTTGTTGACATAATCGGCAACAGCTATTGATATTGCATGTATTTGAGTTTTGATTTCGACTGTTACGTTAATTTATTGTTTGGTTATCCTTGAAAGTTTCAAAATAAATTAATTGTTGGGAAAGGTTTTTATATTTTTTTTATTGTTACCGGTATGACGTGTCAAACTTAAGGTACGGGTACCGTTATATGTTGTTAAAGACGCTCTTTGATTCTTTGTTATTTTTAGAATTCTTAAATAAACCGAAATCAATTATTTTACGTGGACATGATCGAAAGAAAATTGAACGGGATTGTTACCAAGTTGTTGAGGTTGCATACTTTGATCTCTTTTTTTAAAGGGTGAAAGTTATATTCTTCATGGTTGAGCTATGACAGCTGTGCAGGAACTTTTTACCTATTAACTAGTAATTTAATGAGATTTCACGTTGAAAAATGCCTAAAAACCGTCAGTTCCTCGCTTTATTTAATAAAAGCGCGACGTGCTAACATTCTAAAGTGACTTCAACATTAAAAAAAATATAACAAAGTGCGCTTAACATGATCTCAGAAGAAGACCATAGTTTAGATTACATCGAAGATCCTTATTTTAATCCACATGACAGTACTACCACACCAAGTCTAGATGACTTGGACGATGTAGAATATTTAAGTGATCAAGATATCTTAGATAATGAACTCGAATTGTTCGATTTACGACAGTTGGATTTCGACGAACTTAACGGAAATAGTTTACCATCGCTCAATGGTGCTGATGAGTCTATAAATGTAGAAGCAGAATTTTTTAATGTAAAACGTGCAAATGCTATTATTCGTGCCTTCTTTAGAAAAGGGTTTAAAAAACAAGTGAGAGTTACTTACTGTGATCTAACAAAGCCTTACCTAGCGAAATTACCGAAAGAAAGTAATTTTAGGAAATATTTAGATATTAGTGTGAATGGTAAGTTGAAATGGCTTCGTTTTTTATTCTTTATTTGGAATTTCGAGGGATTGTTTATGGTCAGGTTGCCGACTTTAAGAGAAAAGAAAATATGCACAAGGTTAAGATGTTTTAAATTATTAAGGAACGCGGTTTGATTACATATTCAATTAAGTTAATAGATGTGTTTAACACTCTCGTGAGCATGTACTTTCGTGTTATTTACAACTATTAATAAATATGAGCATTAAATTGTGCATTTAATTAACATGAATTAGGTTTGTGAGTAGAATAAGTACTTTTGATGTAAAACAAATGAAAAAAAGAAAGGAAAAACAATCGCAAGAACAATTGATGGTGCTGTGATGATGCCCTTATGTTTTGTTGCTTGAAGTTAGCATTAAAGTAAGCTTGATATAAGCACAAAATGGTAACAAAAAGTTGCTGGTTTACACCAATCTTAAAACGATTTATTTATTTATTTATCGTTTGGCAGCATATGTTTAGTGAAAGGATATAAATATAATGTATAAAATATAAAAATATTAAATACATATAACAAACGGATTTAATAAAGTAAAATGATCTTAACTATATGTGGATGTCTAGATTTTCTAACTAATGGATAGCTCTTGGTGTGGCTTGGATAAAGTCTTCAATGGATCCATCAAAAGCTCTTCGGTAACTGTCAAAGGCAATATGATTTAATGTTTTTTTCACGGCAATCACAGTTCGCTGTTTGTCGTATACTCCATTTGTGTAACGAAGCACCGCATCTTCCTGAGTTAGTTCTTATTCTATTTAGCCTGACCCAAATATTTCGTTTGTCAGTCCGGTTGCGGACTGATTTACCGTTTGCCTTTGTCATTTCTGTGAAAGTAAGGAAAAACAATCGCAAGAACAATTGATGGTGCTGTGATGACACTTTTATGTTTTGTTGCTTGAAGTTTAAAGCCTTTGCATCAAATTTCATTAAAGTAAGCTTGATATAATTACAAAATGCTAACAAAAAATTTCAGGTTTATACCAGTCTTAAAATGATTTATTTATTTATTCATCGTCATCAAAAGCTGTTCCATAACAATCAATGGCAATATGCGTTTGCGTTTGTCGATCGAGTTGCGGACTGATTTACTGTTTGCCGTTTCCGTGAAAGAAAGGTATTCTCTTGGGATTTTATCTAACCACTCATTTTGCCAAGTAGTTGTGGCATCAAATTCTTTGGATAGTTTAATATGAGCAGCATAGGCAAATTTTCTACTTTGTGTAAAAGGGATATCTGAGATGTAGAGATTAAATAATGTGTTCAATATTTTGAGGGTGCTTATTTGGTTGTCTATCGCAATCTGAAGAATTCTGTTGCTGTTGTTTATGAGTGTCATATGCCGTTTTGTTTTCTTCTTTGTTTTAAACTTTGTCTTGTTTTTTTCTGTTTTACTAAGCCTGTTGGGATGCAGTGGTCCAGCTTTCATGCCATCTCTTGGGTGGTCGGCCAGGAGGTTTCCTTGTATTTGACCTTCCGTCTTTTGCCTATTTTGTCCATCGATCTTCCCCCATTCTGTCAACATGATCCCTCCAGTATCTTCATCCTGTTTTCAGTCACTTTTCATATCCAGCTTGAATGTGTGTGGTGAGAGCAAGTACTTGTTCTTCGCAGCCTCTTTCTGATCTAAATCAAGCTTGCTCAATAGGCAGTTGACCTTGAACTAGGGTTTCTTAAAACGATAAGCCTAACTTGTGTCCTTAATCCGCATAGTTTGTATCCTGTATGGCAATTTTTGTTATATAACGAAACTTTAAAAGTAAAAATAAAACAATTAACATCACTTTGTAAAAAGCCGTATTTAAGTGTAAATTAATTTGGCAATCGTTTCTGATGCTTTGTGAAGTTATTTATTGCTTTTTTACAAAGGTACAATGTTGCGATTTCCAATAATGTAACCACATTGATTGTATTGATCATCGACTATCACAATACAAAGTTGTTCCATTAGACTTAGGCCTTGCCGATTGTATTTGTGTTCATTTATTATTCATCGTTGTTAACCTCGTACTTTGTATTACCGAGACATAATATTGATTTTTATTAAGTAGAGGATTATTTTCTTTTAGATTTTTGTATAAATTTCTCTCTTTCGATTGATGTTATCCTATATAATAAAATTTCGGGTTTTTTTATTGTAGACGAAGCAACAATCGCCACCGAAGGTGTAGCTCAGGATATATCACAATTATCCTTGGAGGAACAGGAACAGCAAAGAGCGGTATGGAAAGCCGAATTAGCTCAAATAGAAGATGAAATAGCAACTTTACGTACTGTATTGGGTTCGAAGATGCGACGCAGCGCTGAATTAAAACGTAATCTTGGAATCACCGTTTGGAAAGAAATTTCAGAGGATATGAATCAGGGAATAAAAAATGTAAAAGAAAGTAATGTGTAAGTTTAAGCTTTACTAATTTATGTTATGATTGTTCGGAACATTTTTTTGTTTTGTTTCGGCGGTTATGTTTTTGTGCTTTTGGGCCTTTAGGGCCTTTTTAATTGAATCGAATGTTCGGTTTTTTTTTTTGCAACAAGCAGTGAAAGGTTTCAAAATCAATTGCATTTACTGACGATACAAAGATGTTTCTGGTTTGTCGCATGAATGTTTCCAGTTAGTTACAAAAATATGTTAATATATTTAAATAGGTAAAACGAATTTTGTATATAAATCAACTGGTTGTTTTATCGTCGAACGTAGAATAATTTTTGTTTATAGTTTGCATGAATTATAGTTGCTTTATTTTTTCTTTTGTACAAATTAGTTACCAAACTGTGGAACAAAAAGTGGGGCAGGTCACGAAAGCAGTCACAGATGCACCAATGTAAGTAACGTTTGCTTCTGCAACTAATGTGTTGTTGTCTTTTATCGAGTCGAAAATTAAAGACTAAAAATGTGATGGTTGGTCAGTTCGAATGCAAAGCGACTCGGTAAAAAAGCAACTACAGTAAAAGCTTATGTAAACATTCAAGAATAAAAACACAAATTAGTTTCTGAGTTTCAGAATTTACACATTTAAATTAATGCAAATTATGTGCTTATTAACCGTATTAACAATTAACAAATTAGCTTACTGTTTAAAAAATTACAAAGAGCTTGGCTCGTTCTTCGGCTGATATTTTATTAAAAGTTTGCGTTGGCATGTGGTTGATTTTATTGTGTTCTAAATGTACGTACGGTATTAATTTATCGATAAGCTTTGGTGTTAAATAATAATCAAATATATTAAGCTTTACTAAAAACCTACAACGAATGGCTTCTGCATTACTTATTAAATTCCATACAAATTTTTACTTCGATTGTTCTGTTAAGAGAGTTTGCTCCTGTATAATTCAAATTTTAATATTCACCGCTCCTGCTTCGGTATGTAATACTAATGTTAAATATTCCAGCTACCAAAAGACAACATCAGTAATTGGTGGAATCACAGGTAGCATCTCAACTAAATTAGGACAAATGCGACATTCTGAGTCTTTCAAGTCTATCGAAGAAAAAGTCGGCTCAGCTTACGAGAATGTCAAAGTATGCAATAATTTCCTTTCAGTAGTTTAGTGTTATGTAAGCAAACATAGCAAGTTGTTATTGTTTCGAATTTTTTTTTGTTTATCAATTGTTTATGATAACATTTATGTAATGGGCTGTGCGGTTGTAAACTTCCTTTTGATAATAATCGTTTAACGTTTGTGTAAGCCTATAGTGGGGCAAACCAATTCCTATTAGGCGTTTGTTATGGTCGAACACTACAGTTTGTTTTTATGATTATAATTATCAACGTCAGGGAGCCCGGGTAGCTCAGACAGGTAAGGGCTTGCTAGCTAGCTGGCTGACACGTGTTCGATTCCAGCGTTGGCCATAGTATTGTAGAGCCGATTTGTTAGTTAAGGATTAGGTTCAAGGTGTAGGACTGTGTTGTGTATGAAAACTGGTTGGAGTGTGGTGCAAGTCCAAAAATGGACCCATCAGCAAGTGCAAAATTAACCTCAACACTGCATTGCGGTAAAAAGAGGCAATAGATAGAATTATCAGCGTCGACACCGAAAGGTTAACAATATGATTAGTCATATTTGTTTATAGTTGCAATGTGAGGATATAAAAAGCAGGGACATTTAAATCATATCAAGAGATCCAATTTAAAGTCCTCTGAAGGCTGCGAAATTAAAGTCATTTCGTACCTAGATTTCGGAAATATTATCATCCGTTTGTTGTGACATTTAGGCCATTTCAAATAAAGATGTTTAAAGCTGAAGAAGTTCCAGCTGAAGCTTAGGAAATTCAAAATATTGTACTTGATTTAACAGGTAAACTTCAGGAGTGTGGCAGCAACAGGAGGTTATGTGTCTTGTCAAAATAACATTTGCTGAATCTAGCTAAAAATTACTTTTATTTTCATAGCCCTCTACGGATGACTTTCCACGCATATGTCAGCGTTTCTGAACTAAATTTAGTATACATATCGTTGAAATGTCGATAATAGCGGTCACATTAACGACTCGTATGTTTAGCGGTAAAGTATATAAGTCATCCATCCATTCAAGTTGTCAATGTATTAACTGGTTTGCTGTAGCTTTGCATTCGATTTGGTTACTGGCTTTCCTCTTCATTTCGTTATACAAGCCCCAACAACTTAATATTAGGACGATACCAATCTTCACAAATATTTACTTTTTTTATTTGAGAATTATTAATTATAGGTAAAGGAAGCAAAACTTTGGTCTTACGTAATAAATATTTTGACGTTTGTTAATACGCAGCGTTGCCAAATGTATATAAATAATCTAACCTCACTTTGTTTTCAACTCTTCTTTAAATTTATTTAAACAATTCAATTTTAAAAAAACTAACAAAAATTGCACTGAAATAAAACGACCTTTTATTTGGAATTTACTACATATATTTTGTACAAAGCATTTTTAAATAATTGGTAAAAACAAAACAGTATTTCATACAGTTAAGAAAACACGCGCGGATTGTAATGACAACACTGTGCTCGATCACGTATCACTGCCAGCCTTACGCGAGAAAGTAACTGAATATGACAGCGGCAGAGAGTCAGGGAAAGAGGGAATATTTTTGTTTTTATAGTGGTATTACTATTACCACGAACGGTGACGTAAGACCAAAGTTTTGCTTCCTTTACCTATAAAAGTGACCCTGTTGAAGATATTGGTAAATTGCATCTCGTATCTGCAAATTAATTTTCAGAAATCGTTGCAGTATCAGATGCAACATCTGTAAGTGGCGTTGCTAACGATATCAGAGAATTGGAATCTATAAATGAATTTTTGGAAATCGCTGGCATATCAGATGTAGCATCTGTAAATCATATTGTTAAAATTAAATTATTTATATAATAGTGTTAATCGTAGATCTTGAAACTGTTATAATATGTAGAATTATTACAGACCTGCCTCTGAATGAGCAAATAATGTGCGAATCGCTGTCTTCTTTAATCGATTTTTTAGAAAACTTGAAAACATGGTATCTTCAAAATGTGCAGCACAAAGCCTGTAATTTTTATAGCAGTGTTTTGGGGTGTAATTTCTTAAGCGAATTACACTTGAGTTACCGATCCAAGTCAAACACCTTAAATTATAGAACAGATAAATACATTCCATTTTCAGAAAACGTATATTTAAAACAAAGTCCTTATCTTTGTTGATCTTTTGGAAATCGAAAATAACTTATGTTTGAATTAACTTTTATATTATTATTATACAACGATGCTGCACAATACGACATTTTTATCGAAAATAATAAATTATTATTAAATAAAATTCGTATGAAAATAGGTTAACACCTTCCACGTGATTTTACACCGGCAATAGACAGCTTCGAAGATTCAAAATAACTAAATTTCAAAATGAAGCTAAAGCCTATTTATGCGTACTGGATGGGAATAGTTATTTTCATAACAAGTGCGGGAAGTTAGCGATTCCGAAACGAATGCAGGACGTTACAGAAACGAGCGCAGCGAGTTTCTCTACCTGCATGAAAAAAATTTAGTAAAATCATTTCAGTAGAGCGGCACACTTAAGTAGTAAGTTATAGTTGCCGTCAATAAAAATGCAAAAAACCACTTGAGATTTACATGTATAATCCCTTGTAAAATGTAGGTGCCGACTGCAGGTAAAAATAGCAGAACTGTATTTAAAAATTCTATTTAAAAACAGGAAATAAATACCTAAAAGCGAAAAGATGTTTCGGTATAACTGTAAACGAGTTATTCCTAGAAAATTTAATAGTACAGCCCATGCCGACAAGGTGCTTGCAATCAACTTATTATTAGATTTTACAAGGGATTATAGATGTAAAATCTCAAGTGGTTTTAATCATTTTCCGTGACAGAAACTTTTATAACAGTTGCTTACTATTACCGCTCTCTAGAAATTATAGTAGTGTTTCGTAATACATCTAAAAGAATGGCACAGTTCATATTATGGTGCAATATATTTACAATAGGCGTGGCCAAGCTTTCATTTGTTATTGAAGAAACGTAACCGTACAGGTGCGGGTCACGGCAGAATTGAATAAATAATAAAATTTAAGTTGAAAAGAACTTACTTAAGTTATATAGTTATTACTTATTTAGTATATTATATAGTAATTCTAGCAAAATAAAACATTTTATTGGAATTACAATCCTTATTAAAAAAAATTTCGAAGTTAATTTTAAGCCGTGAATAATGCATTCGACACTTGCCTATGTTTGCTTATTGTATATCCACTCCTTTAAAAATATTTTTGCACGGTGGTTGTGGAAATTCAACAGCTTAATTTAAATGTTTGTAATTTTAGGGTGGAGCTAACAACAATTGATTAACAGGAGTCTAAATGTTACCTTTGCAGTGAAGTTTGTTTAATTTCCAAAGTCAACCACAATGCAAGAACATCGTAAATTGAGTATTCCTACAATTTTAATATAAAAATGTTTACCGATTATTATTGTTATACAGACTAAGGTGTCAACGTCTCGGTCAGGTTCAATGCAAAACTTAGACGATGCAGGTAGGTCTAGATCTGGATCGGTGGCGACCAGCCCATCTATTGCCGAAGAGAAGCCTTTGGCATAAGGTCTCATCCTCTCCATTCTACTCCGGCCAAGGTTGCCTTTACTGCTTCACTGCAATGGTGTACTAATTTTTCCTGTCATTTCACTGTAATTTGTCTACTTACTTGTATGTGAAATTCTTTGTATGGTTAGTACTACATAAAATTTCGTACTTGTGATGTTAAATTATCAAATGAGATAAAATCAGAGGATATTTGACTGCATAGTTTTGTACAGCGAATTATTTAAGAATATTTAGTGGAGTTTTTATTTTATTTTTTTTGTGTTTAATTTTATCACTTAAAGAAGAGATCCAACTATTTTACTGTATGTGGTATATTTTACTAGTATTTAGCTTATATATAAAATACACTGAATAAAACTATTCTAGCAACTGTACTTGCCAGTTTTAATGTTAAATATTTATTGAGTGAAAGGTTTTTATTATAGACATCACTTTAATTAAAGTTCTACATATCTAAACACTTATTTTATTATCAAATAATCATGTAATACTTTATTTCTATTGATCTTATACAGACCGTTTGATAGTCTGATAGAAATGTTACACAAAAAGGCTAAAACAATAGTGAACACTCTAAATTATTTCGTAATTTCTACATACATCAAGGCCACCTAAATTGAATATTACGTATTAAGGCCTTTCCACTTTATTTAGCCAAGACGCAATTAAGGCTGGCATTTACATGTACAGTCAATTTCTATTTGACGTATCTAAAGTTGCATAACTACTTAAAAAATCAAAAAGTCATAAGAAGGCGCGTTTAGCAGAACGTCAAAAACGAGTTGAGGTTAGAGGTCAAGAATTGCGTAAGATTTATATTTGAAAATTTGCATATTTACATAGTTATTTGTGGTATGGCTGTAAAAGATATGGCACAAACAAAATTACGATTTTCTGTGTATTTAAATTGTAATCTCCTTGTCAAGTTTGCGGAAAGTTCGGATTTAAAGCCGTTGTGACTGTGCTGTTTGTGTTGCCTAGTCTAGTGTAGCGTAAATGGGTCATTTAAACCGATTTTTCTAGAACTTTATTTCCAGTTTTTCTGGAATAATTTGCATTTTGAAAAAAAAATTCTTGTGGCGTTTGAAAGAGAGTGGTTGTGTCTATCTACTGATAGAGAGATTTTTTCGATATTAATATTTTTGTAAAAACTATTTGAAAATTTTGAAGTAAAATAGAGCTTTAGATTTTTTAATACTGTAAAGTTGGTTTTTAGAAATTAAAAAAAATCTTTCTATCAATAGATAGAAAAGACATGGATAATTACAAAAAAAAAATGGTCTGCCGTTCCTGCTTAAAAAATGAGTCTAAAAAACTAGAACAAAATGTGCTTAAAATGAGGTATATTTCATGGTGTAAATGCCAGCCTTAAGTAGAAACAACGGTGGCGCCATTTGAGGTGAACTATACATTTTTCCCTTTAGTTCTCAAGGCCCACTGAATTAAATATTGCATATTAAGGCCTGCCCGCTTCATTTAGCCAAGACGCAATTTAGAAAGGATTATGGCGCCATTTGGGGCGAACCATACAATTTAAAGGTACAAATGTATAGTTCACCTCAAATGGCGCCACCGTCCTTTCTAAATTGCGTCTTGGTTAAATGAAGTGGGCAAGCCTTTTAATATGCAATATTTAATTCAGCGGGCCTTGTTAGTTCTTATAGTAAATCTTGTAAATCCACCACAGATGGCGCCATCGTTGTTTCTACTTGGTTAAATAAAGTGGGCAGGCCTTAATGTAATATTTAATTTAGCTGGCCTTGATATTCATTGACGGTATACGGGGTGGACCATTTTTGAAGGGATTCCCAGGCTATCTCCTTAACTGTTACACCTATGCAAAAAGTAATGAAGCAAATCTGGGGTCAAGTTTTTCAGATAAATTCAATGGTGCAAACTGAAATTTAAAATCTTGTTTTTAAGCTACAAGCGAAAATTGAATTTTTCGAAAATCCTTTTGGAAAATCAACTTTGTAGAGATAGAAACAAAAAGTAAAAACATTCTTATGATACTTTCATGTAGAATTTAATAGTGAAATTGGAATTTTAATTCATAGTTATTTGGGTTTGACATCTTTAAATAGGTCACTTTGCGATGTTTTCAAAAATATATGGTTTAATATAGTACATTTTGTGTCTGCAGGGAAAAATAAAACAAACAGTGAAAAAGTGCGGCGAACTTAACAGGATTTAGTGTTGTAATAGAAATTATAGTAGGAAAGAGTGGTTTAAACAAAAAATTTTACGTCAAGATTAAAGATAGTAAATATGCGCGTAGTACTAGCGGGAAATTTAAAACTCCATATAATGCAGTAATACCAAGTGGGTGATATAGTGCCATAACAACAAGTGGATTCTCGGCGAACTGTTGGTATAACATTCTATAAAAGGGCGCGAGTGAAGCCGCATATAAATGAGCGATGAAGAGAACGCAAGTAGCGGAAGAAGTAAGTCTGGATCAATAAATGATTATGTTAAAAGAAAAAGAGATAAAGGAGGATAAAAGCCGCGCAAGATTTTCTAAAAAGTAAGAAAACGACGAGATTACCCAAAAAGAAGCAGTATAACAGATACAATCCGAACTGAAGAAGAAACTACTAAGACGCAAGACCTAAAAAAGATTATGCTGGACATGAATAGGGGCTTCGAAGAAAATAAAGAGGAAATGAGAAAACCAAAGTTAGATTTACAAACAAAAGAAGAGCCACGGAGAATTGAGAGACAGGATTTCCAGAAACGAATTAGAAAAATGTGATAGAAACTCGAGAGAAACAGAAAAGAAAGGATAATATTGTTATAAAGGGAATGACCATAAAAAAGATGGTGTGAAACAAAAGGTATATGGATTTTTAAAAACGTAGCAGGGAGGGATAAAGGTAAATTTAAGGGATATGTACAAAGCAGGCATTGATAGTTAAAACCGAGAATAGTGGACAAAAGCGAGAAATACTGTTAATAAAAATAAAAGGCTCTAAGGTATAAATTGATAATGATCTAACAATTAAGGAACGACAAATTCAGAGAGAGATAATCCCAGATAGCACAATAAGCCTACTTTAAACTGAATGTAAGCTTGCAATTGCAAGCCCAACAACTTGCAATACGCTTACAAATGTAAGTGTGTAAGCCATCTGTAAGGTTAATGCAAGCTTCCTAGTTTACACCTTGCAAGCTTACTTTTAAGTGTTTGTAAGCTTACTTTTTGGCCTTTGCAAGCTTACAAATTACACTTGCAGTAGAGTTTTGTAGGTCACAATAAAAGAGGCATTCTGCAAGCTTGCAGAAGGCTGGTTATATACTTACATACAGACGTGTGTCCCTGGCTCGACTCCGGGACCGGTGTGTAACGGTCAAAAATTTCATTGTACGAAAAAAATGCATTCTTTATAAAGTTCCTGCTTGTTTAAAAATTGACGTCTACCTAGTTAATAATGCTTATAAACAGTAATGAAGTAGGTTTTAAGACATAACACCATTTTCTTTTGTTTCAATTTATTTTTTACAAAACATAATATAAATTAAAAACTAAATAATGTAAAAAATATAAAATAAGGCACTAATACATATTATTTTCCAAGTTACCGCCCTGGTTGGGGGAGATGTTTTTTTGTTGTTGCTGTTCTCTGAAATAAATGGAGAAAACGAGGATGTAAAAGTCATCTTTTTTTTTTTTTTTATTTATTTTATTTTTTTTAGTAGTAGATCTTTATTCACCATAAGGTGTTAGATTTACAGATATTTTACATCAAACTTCAAACTCATGAAAAAAAGTATTGCTTTCATTACTAGTTGTACAAATAACTATTACTACATATTACTTTTTTTAACTGAAAACGTGAAAACATCTTGATAAATTAGAGGCACAGTCCGTGACAATGTTATTATTAGCTTGTAGAAATCCCTATATATAGGGCAAAGGCCTCCCCTTTTCTTTTATTCTTTGGCTTTGCACCTTCTAAAATCTATTCACTTATTAGTGAGGGGGTTCTTGGCATTAAACTTAGTCCTAGAATTAATTCTAAAAATTCACGTTTTGAGACTAAATTCACTATTTTGAAAATTTGAAAGGAACTATTTGAAGCTGAAATAATAGCGTAAACGTTCAATAAAATTCTAATTATTCTAAATGACACAGTATTACGGCTAAGTATTTTAAAATTGGGCAACAAAAATATCAAATTTTATATTAGAAATTTAAGTGCCTACTTAAATTTTTAGAATCAAATAAGCCAACGGTTTCGGACATATCCATAACTTGAAGTTTTAAAACTTTACGTTTTGAATAAATTAAAAATCTGATGTTTATATCTTTAATTTAGTATTTCAAAATGTTAGGGTTTTTTGCTTAGCTTAAAAAAGGGCTTTCTAAAGTTTCTACCTTAAAGTTTTAAAACTGAAATCGGAAATCTTAATCAGTTCTTATTTTCTAAGGTGGCAAATAAAAATTCTGCAATTTTTCTAAAATGTCAAGCTAAGTCCAAGGGCAAACAAGGGTCACCAAGGAAGATATCTGGAATAGTGCATCGCAGGGTATATGAGTATGAAAAAGGGCAAGGCTGAACTTGAGAATCCTGCAAAAACTAATTTCAAAAATATCTATTTAAATCACATTTTCAAGAGAAGGATTTTTGAAATTAAAGAACGAGGTAAACAATTAATTTCTAAGTTCCAGTTTTCACTTTCAAAAATCGAATAACAAATCCTACAAAAATTGAAACAATAATGTTCCTCCTTTTTAAAAACTTTGCAAGGTTTATCGATTTCAAATTTAAAAACCTATTTCCATGTTCAAATGTTCAATTCAAATGCTGAAGTGGTTATTTCGAAAAAATGTTCAAATTTTTTATCCTAAATAAAGAAAGTTATAATATTTTTGTTAAAACATGGTCAAAATGAACTAAAATGTTGTTAATTTATTAATAGGGCGACTAAAATATTATACTAAATGGAAGGTAAAATATAAAAATTAAAAAATATCCGTTCTCGTCACAGACCTACAAATATTTTTGTACATTTTTTAAATTTAAATACTTTTAAGACTAAGAATCGTTTGGAAATAATTCAAAAACAGCCTTAATTAGGACGAAGATCCTTTCATCATTGGTATTTTGTTGGTTTTTGTTAAGGAATACATTAGAAATATTTCAGCAAACTTAAAAATTTGTGTTACGTTATAAATAAATAAATTGGTAAATTTCAAAGTATTTTAAATCAAAATTCAGGTTTGGCGAACGCAAATTACATTCTGAAACTGAAACATTTTGAATTATAAAACAGTAAAATGCAATTTTAAATATAAGGAAACATTTTTTCAACGTAGAGGACATGCAACTTTTTGATAAAACATGAATACAAGGCCGTTTAACAAATATTTATTCGTTATCATCTCTGCCCAAAACGAGTTCAAACCTTTCACAAAACTGGCTTTCTGATAATTTGTAACATTCTCGCTCTTTTAATATTGAACGTTGAAATGTGCAGAACTCAGTGCAACATCGTCAAAGTAAATTTATAAATTATCGTTAAATTATAGTGACATTTGAGTGCATCGAAATGGTAAGGGTTATTAAATTATGCAAGTTATTGTTTAATACTCCTAGCATTTTATTTAGGACTCCCTGTTTTCCTTTAAAAATTATAAGCCTTTTATTGTAAGTTGTAAGTCATTTTATTCTCTCCACTTGACACTTTTTGTCACTTATATTATTTTGTCGAATTATTTGTTATTTCCTGATTTTACTTTTATTAGTATCATTAGCGTTATATAATTAGTCCCAAGGAAGTACCCCAGCTTCATATTTTTATTTGAGTATATTCATTAGTTTAATATACACAATTCATCGAAGACTATTTATTGAATTTTAATAGTTTGTGCAAATAAAGATGGATTTATTAGATTATAATAGGTAATAAATTCTTTATTTATGAAACATAAAAAATGGGTAAATTGTAGAATAATAAACCAAAAACCGCCTCGAAATATTTTAAAAAACTATTTTTTCTAGTTAAGCATTTTCGGTGATTTTTTTCCATAATTAGTTATTAGTTGCGTATCAGCAGGTCTCTTGTTGTACCTACTTATCCGAAATACCAGTCGCAGACAAAAATTGGAATATTTGATAAGAGGTTTCATAAGATACATATGGTCGGCTGTTTTTAGTATCATTCATTGTTTAACATGTCATTCTAATAAATTATGTAACGTAGGAAATGTAGCAATGATGGAGACGGATTTACCTGTAACAATATTCTGAACTTAGTAGAAAGTTAAGTGAATATTTTTATTACTGGGGTGCTTCGTAAGTTCCTAATAATCTAAATTCTTCTAATTTTGGAAATTTAAACTTCGTTTTTAATTAATGTGAAAGAATTGAAAAAAATCTTACTATTTGGTCTATAACATTTGGATTTCATGCATTGAAAAGAATGAACTAAAGTTCATCAATAATACAGTTCATGATTGTATATACCGTAACTGTTACAGCATTGATATAAACCTGCAAATACGAACAAATTTATAATGGGCTGAGAACCAAGCCGTGTCTCAAACAGCAAGAGGATATTTGAGGAACGAGGATGATGGGGGTTGTGACATTGGAGCAGATGAAAGAAGGAGAATATCGATCACCGTGGATGGCCCTGGACCAACAAAAGACTGCGGATTGAGAACATTTCAACATAGGTATCAGGTAAGAACACATTTTTATTCATTTAGTCCAGTCAACGAACGCTCAATAGGGGGGTGTAGAATGCATGGAGGGTGTCACAATTTTTGACTTCAGGGCTTTATTTGGAGTCGTTAGGAGGTAAACATACTAAAAGTCCCCGGACATGGGAGGTGAGCGGGGTGCAGGGGGGACCGAGAAGATCCCTTTTTTAGGTTTTTTGCTTATATCTTGAATAAGGTGCGTCTTAGCGAAAAAGTTATTATATACAAAATCAAAGGTATCAAAATTTCCCACATTTTTGGTTGGTAAAGTTTTTTTATATCTCCAACCGTTTATGCGATATCCGCTATCAAAAATCGCTAATTTTCGAAAAAAATATATGAAAAGTATATACCATTTTGAAGGAAATTTAATCCTGTACAACTTCTTTTGTGGGAATTTTTCTGTAAACCGACGAGATGAGGTGCTAGAGAGAAAAGTTTAACGAAAAACGGGAGGCAAAATATTTTCTTGCGAATATTAACGATTTTTGATAGCGGATTTCTCATAAACGGTTGGAGATAGAAAAAAACTTAAAAAAGCAAAAATGTAGGAAATTTTATCAGCTTTGATTTTGTATATAATGACCCTGAAGTCAAAAATTGTGACACCCTCCATGCATTCTACAATCCCTTTATTGACTGGACTAATTAGTTTTATTAGAAGTGGTGCGAATGAATGAGAAGTAACTGTCTTAACCAAGACCTTATAAGTTCCCTACTTCTTCTTCTTACTCCTGTAGTTCCTTAAGAAGCAAATGGCACCAGAGGGGGCGTTTCAAAAGCAAAGTGGATAGCAGAGTTGCTAGTCCTGCCCACCATGGGTTGAGTTCGTTTCTATTGCTCTTTTCTGAACAAATTTCTTCCATTTTTCCATGTCCTGTGCTATGCATTTGGCTTTGCTCCGTGATAGATTTTGTAATTGTGGGTCTTTCGGCAGGTATCTTTCGGTCTACCTATTCTTTGCTTTCCTTGTGCGTTAAATTCTAATGCTTGTTTTGCTATCTTGTTATATGGTTCTCTAAGTGTATGTTCTATCCTGTCGCATTTCTTTCTTCTAATTGTGGTTTCGATCTTTTCCTCATTTGAAATTTCCCACAGATGTCGACTTGATATTTATTCGGGCAAATTTATTCGATGTATGTATCTAAGGCATTTATTAACGAAGGTTTGAAGTTTCTTAATGTTTTGTTTGTTTCTAACCAATGTTTCTGCCCCATAAAGTAGCAAACTTCTAATGGTTGTATTGCATAGACGGAGTTTTGTTTTGATCAGAATGTTTTTTGATCTCTATGTTTTGTTTAGCATATCAAATGTTGTTTGTGCTAAGGCTATTCTTCTGGTTATATTTTTTATGCGCCGCCGTTGGTATCTATCGAATTACCTAAATAGTCCACTTTCTTTATGTCTAAGTCCCCGAGTGTTATCGTTGGTTCTTCTTTATTTGCATTTGAGAGAATTCTTGTCTTGTTCCCATTTATTGTTAAGCCAACCTTTTCTGCTTCTAGGTTTTAACTTGTTTAACTTTCCTTACATTAGCTTTTTATTCGGTGTGGGCAAGCACATATTTTATCATTTGCAAACTCTCCAAGTCATCCAGTTTGCTGAAAATGCCCCAATTTATTTGGGATTTGTTATCCTCTGTATTTCGCACGACCCTTTTGTATATTTAATGTAGGTTACGCCAGTTCAGTACCTACTTATGCTATTTCATGGCAGAACTCGATGATACTTTGACGTCTAAATCGCTAATGGGTCTCTTAGACCTTGTCTTTTAGCACTGCTCACTATCACTATTTAAAAGGTCAGGTAGTTAAGTTTGATATGCAATGATTTGTTGCCAACATTGTAAAACACTGCGCCACTATGCTGATGTATGTTACGATAAAATTTTTGGTTAATTTTCTTTATAAAGTATTCAACTGTGGGAACGCGAGTTTCTCCACGACCTGTCGATAATAATAAAGAAAGGTATTGGGACAGAATGCAACTTTTTATATAGATTTCCTGTGATAGTTTCATTGAATGTTCGACTCTTGCGGAGAAGTTGTCACACATTAGTTTGAGTGTTCTTATGTATTTGTCAGGTAGACCATATTACTTCAGTATTTTTTACATTTCTTGAAACTGAGTCGAATGCCTTGTTACAGTTAACATATTTGTCTTGTCCCTTTTCTATTATTTGTTCTATTACCCTTGGTTACAGACTACAGATCTATGCACGAACGCCTTTCCATAAATCCCTTAGCTTAATGGCTATGGCAGATTTCATTCTCTTCAAAATTAATGTGGTCATAATTTTTACTTGCTGTTGATGGAAGCATTATGGGTCTAAAGTTTTCGCATCAAGTTAGGTCGCCCTTCTTTGGTATCTTTATTAGTATGCCCTGTGTCCGATCATCTGGGATCTATTCTGCGGATTAAGCCTTGTTTACTAGTATGTACAATATTTCTATTGTGCTCTCCTTATCTATTTTTAGCAATTCGATTCCTATTTCGCCTATGCGTGGTGTTTTTAAATTTTTTATTTGTTTAGGCGTTTCTTCTATTTCGCCCTTTGCTGCGAGCTTTTCTTACTTATGTCAAGTTGTTGGGTTACCATATTGTTATTTATTTCTTCCTTGATTTCTTTTACTTTGTAGATCTCTCTAAAATATTTTGTCAGTATACTTCCATTACTTCTCCGTCTGTTTTATATACTTCGTAATTTCCCCCTTTAAGTCTTGATCTGGATTTGTTTGTTTAGTTATCTTATATAGGATTTTCATATCTTTGTTGTGAGCAGCTTCTTCTGCTTCCTCCATTAAATTTTCCATGTTTGTTCGTTTGTCTTTAAGGTACCTCTTATTTTTGTTCCAATAATTTTACTGTAATTCTTTCATCATTTTTGTACCTCGTGTTTAATAATTTTATTTTTTATTTTTGCCTTCCTTCGATTGTGTTTATTGTAACACGAGCTTTATGGTTTTATATCCATGGTCTCTCTTGTTAATTGCCGTTTTATACACTTGCCATACATTCTCTACGGGATGATTTCTAAGGTGATCGAATACTCCTATACAGAATATATATTTTTTTGTCCTCTTCGATATCGTTTAGTTTTGCAAGGTTAAATTTAGATCTTGCTGGTATGTTTTTGTTATTCTATTTTGTTATCTCATCTCTCGTTATTATTTTTGCTTTTACGAGGTGGTGGTTGAAGGCTATGTCGGCATCTCTTATCGCTCTTACATCCCGTAACGAATTTATCCATTTTTCTTCGATCATTATGAGGTCAATTTGGTTCTTATAGTGTTCATCAGGTGACGAACACTTGTGAAGGAAACTCTTAAAAACTTTCTTATGTTTGAAAAATATACCGCCAATTAACTATTAACTAGGCCATTTGTCTTAGAAAAATCAACAAACTTTTCTCTGGTCACAACTCCTAATCCATGTTTGTCCATCACATTTTCCTTTTCTGCATGATCACTTCCAACCTAGTAAATTGCCCACAAATATATTTATTTTCAACCAGTTTGAGAAACTGTAACGTAATACAGTCGAACTTCGATAACTCGAACCATGACTTGCCAGAAAAAAAGTTCGAGTTATCAAGACTTCGAGTTATTAAATAAAATACATAATACGTATGTATTATTTTACAGAGGTGAAACGAATATTTGGTTAACGGTTAACTAGTCGGCAATCGTAATATTCGGCCATTTTAATGAATATTCAGCATAACCGAATATTTCGCTGACTTTATTTAAAGTTATCATTCATGACTACTTATTTTTAAGGTAAATTTAACTTATTTCATTTTAAGTTTGCTTAAAAAATACCAAAAAAGTTTATAGCCGCATATCTAGCCTTTTTCTGAAATTTCCCGTCTGAAACATATACTATTGAATTATTAGAAATATTTTACGTTGAAAATAATTAATACCCCGGATTCAAAAAGTTTGATGTCCATGACTAATTAATTACCGAGAATTTAGGGTTTGTAAACAAATTTCTGAACCAATGCATTCTTGTGTTGTCTACTCTTAGCAGGGCAGTTTAATAATTAAACAATAAATTAGTTTGCTGGTGACCGCAAAGAAACCTAAATAAAAGCTACGATTTCTTAATCGGTGTAACAATAAGGCATGGGCGGGGGAGGGGACATATTATGGTTAAGGGTTCAATGTTATTTAAACCATTGTACAGAGAATCGGTTGTATGTTCATTTGTTTTTAAATACGAACGCAAAACACTCAACGCTTCCCAAAAAATTCGACTTATCGAAGGTGGCGCCAAATATTCTGTTCGAGTTATCAAGATATTCGAGTAATAGAAGTTCGAGTTATCAAGATATTCAAGTAATAGAAGTTCGAGTTATCAAGTAAAAATTACACATAATTCTCACTCTTGACGCTAACGCCAACCAATTTGTTTCGAGTTATCAAAAATTCAAGTTATCGAAGTTCGACTGTATTTGATTAAAATGAAATATATACTGAGCACTAAAACATAATAATTATTTGTTCTACGTGGAGTAAACTACAAGAAAATAAAAATTATCATAATTTACGCCACAGTTTTATCGTAGTTTATCTGTTTTTCCTTTTTCCACAGAATTCAGGCCGAAGTTTACTTAACAAATGGAATATCTTTTAGATTAGCTTTCTCTTAATTTTGTAAATTGATAGGGTGTGTGTACGGTGTACGTGTTTGTGTGTGTATTTACAATAGGTATCTAAATAGGATGCAAAAACTGCAGATGGTTAATGTACAAAGTGTGATCGATCATACCTAGAAGAATTGTTCTCTTACAGGTATTCATAAAAATGCGTAATTATTTCACATAAGTTGTGATTCTAGGCAGGTTTCGAAATGGCAAATTTTCAATATAGGTATACGATATTTTAGTAAAACACTGTGTGAAATTTACATACATCTCTGACAATTTATTTCTTATCATGTAATTTCATAACATAACAAATAATATCATACGCGTAATTCTCGATATTTTTCAAAGACGTAATTTTATGAAATAGAATTCTATTCTCCTCATTCTTGCCTCTCTTTAAATTGTTGAAATAAAATTATAATTTTTTCAAATATAGTATCTAAATTAAGCAAGTTTTTCTAAACACCCAATTACCTGCTTATTAATTATATTTCCATATTTTCAAATGCAAGTCTTTCACGATTTTCTTTTTAAATTACTTAACCTAACCTATTTGGCGTTAACTAATTTTTCAACTTGCTTTTACAAAATTCAAACTGACAAATACTCGTTTAGTTGCAATTTTTTATATATTTCTCATTAATATCAGTTGGTGTTGAGACGATTTTAAGTTATTTTAATCTGCATAATCGTTTCTCGTTCTCGTTGTAGTCTTCGTATGGTCTCATTTTGTTTTAAAATTTAGGTTCTAATGTCAATTCAGGTTTCTCCCCCATATTAAGTAATCTCATCATTTCCCTCGCGATCCTTTACCATCTATCCTCTCGCTCGAGAACTAGAAACTGTGGTCTGGTTGTGCATCTATGTTTGGGGTAAAGTTGGCTCATCTTGGTTGTCCGTTAGGTGGGGTTACCGCGGTTAGCACCCGGTGAAGTATGCCACACCGCACTTGATATATTTATTATATCTAGTTGGGTATTTTTATATCCGACCGCGGGTGTTTAGGCTGCTTACGCGTTCCAACAATGGTCCTTCTGGGATTGGTGAGTTGGATGGGGCAAAGCGTTTGGTACCAAAGACACTCTTGGCTTGAGGAAGTCGCCACTGTTGGACCGGATTTGATTGGGGTAAGCCGCTGCCTCACCCATCTATGTACGATCGGAGTTCGTTTTAGTTTATTAACAGTATATAACGGGAGCAAAGGTCTTAATTGGTCAGTATCTGGTTAGCCTCTGTTAATTATGCACTCCTATCCCTTCTATGCTCCTCCTTTTTTTGCCCGAGAACTATAGGTACAGGTTTAGGATATCCATCTATGGTCGGCGATAATTCTGGAAGTCGGGGTACAGTAACCGTCCTTTCATGGGGTTGACGACCCTCATACTCCACGATATTACGACGCACATCTTTGCTACCCGAGATTTTGTTTCTGTTTATTAGTGGTGTATAACGGGAGCAAAGGCCCTAGTTGGTCAGTATCTCGTTAGTTTCTGCTAATTAGGCAAGAGATTCACTTGAGTTGGGGAGAATCACTTTTGCTTTTGTCTAGTCACTTTCTTAATCTGATTAAGCCAGATTAGAGGCCATTCGAGGAAAGAGTGGAATATAGAAACGAATTACTAAGTGTAGTTCCGTGTTTATTAGGAAAACTTGTAATAAAGTTTATGTTAGGTGTTACATTTTTCGTTTAAAGTAGTTGTGCAAGTGAAAAAACAATAGTAGCTCAGTTTTCGTGTTTTTAAAGGCAAGCTGAAATATTAAATTAACTTCAAAATTGTTGAATTTTGGAATTCGTTTTGATATAAAGTTTAGGAAAATGGCTTAAATTATAGAATAGCAAGTATCTGAGGATCAATTTTTGTGAAACATTGGTTTTTCAAAATTACATTTTATAAGATGAAAGTGATACATAATATTGAAACCAGACAAAATTATGTTTCTTATGCTTCGTCCTTCTTAGTGCAAGCCAACTGTTTAGATATTAAAATCTAATTAGCTAAAAACATATTCAACAAATATTCTAATTAATATAGCAGAATTACCGAATTAATTAATTTCTGTAAATCTTTAAAGGGAACATATTTAAAAGCAAGGTAGTTATTGCTAATAGTAATTTAGGGTTATTTTTCAAATTATTTTAGAGAATTGGATATTGTTTCCAAGAAGATTTTCTACAATTTGCTTTTGGGAAACTTTCTGCAGCACATAATTAGTACTACTCTTTGTAATGTTTTAAGAGTGGTCTCTTAACAATTGTTTTGAAATAATATATTTATAGAAAAGTCTAAATTTTATTGAAAATGAAAGTTACGATTATGTTCAAATTTCTATCGTCGGAAGGCGGGTGTCTTCAGTCTTCAGAGACGTCGCTGGATGTTGTAAGTCAAAGGTGAGTGGTGAATACATGACGTGATCGATCACACTCTATACAAATTTAGGAACTGCATTTAAATGACTGCGTAGTTAAGATGAATTTTTAGTCTAAGGTCTTACATTATTGCAATAGTTATAAGTGTGAATAAAAGGAAAATAAACATTTCTACTTTGAAAAGATTTTTTGTTAGGGCGGTACTAACGTTACTTTTTATTTTCATAGAAATTTGTCCAATTCTTTAAATGTATGTAATTACTTGTTTATGTTTAAATGTTTTATAAATAGAAATATAATATAAAAATTAGTGAAGATCCTGGTTAACCCAGGGGAGGCGGGGGGCACAATTAAAAAAAGGAGCGGTAGTACCTACTTATTTGTAATCATCTGCAGTCACATCGTAACAAATTGAGACATTAAATGTACTCATTTTCTTCTTAAATATGCAACTTATAATTTCATATCCTAAATCTTTAGTGACT
Organism: Melanotus villosus; assembly: GCA_963082815.1. Classification (NCBI taxonomy): domain Eukaryota; kingdom Metazoa; phylum Arthropoda; class Insecta; order Coleoptera; family Elateridae; genus Melanotus; species Melanotus villosus. Next base: position 81,267,502 of record OY720420.1, read on the forward strand.
CAGAAATTTGTTTACGTTTGCTGTTTAGTATTCGCAGTTTGCTTAAGAAATTGTAACATGAAGGTATATTTTGCAACAAATATACTACGAGGGTGTTTTTAAGTTATCTACCCAGCTACGAAGGAAAACTCGCAGAGCTTCAAAAAATTAATTTTTCTACATAACTACCGTCCACACTAATAAATACACTTAAGTCCAGCGTTTCCTGCGTTGTTTCGCTCCATTCAAAAATCTGCCATTGCGACAGGCGATTATTTCATTGTTTATTTTTATATCTGTCAATTTTGGCAGAACCTAAAACTTTCATTTACAATAAAAATACGCAAAATACGTAATTTTTTAAATCGCCGTTTCCGCATTCTGCATATTTTAAACAGCACACGTGAAGAAAACGTAAGTAAATTCTATAAACAAGGAATAGTATTGAATCCTATCAAAAGAAAGCAAATGAACATCAGTCATCAGCCAGGTACCGAATGAACTTAAAAAAATGTAATGAAAATAAGAATTTGTCTAGTCAGAAGTTATTAATGCAACTTACAAATTTTAATGGTTCATGTAGATAGGTGTGAAATTGGTTACATAGAAAAAAATGTAACAATTGTACGTTTACGTAAATAGTGATTTTAGTAAATATGTAAAGTATTATGGTTATGGCATTATAAATAAATTTTTTAAATTATACTTATTGTTTTAGCATAATATCTAATAATAATAATGAATCTATAATTGTGCTTCATTGCATTGTAGATGTAGATTCTTTAGTAACTGACAAGTTTAACAATTTGACGTTTTGTCGCTGCCAAAATTGACAAATATAAAAAATAAATAATGAAATAATCGCCTGTCGCAATGACAGATGCTTTCAGTATTTCTATCTCTTTCTAGCGTTAACTAAATCCAATAACATACGTTGAACACTGAATCCATACATATTCCAAAGGCACAGCGGATCCTTTCTGAAAAAATACATTGGAGTTTCCCTATGGTGCGACTTACCTGAGACACCCGGTATATAGAATTTACATAATTCGTTAAAATTATAAATAAAATAGACTGTTATTTTGTTATTAAAAGATCTCAGAACTAAGTAATTTTTTTTAATTATCTATTCCCTTACATAAAAATAATCAAAATTTAAATGTAATTGAATCGATTTAAGACAGTTTCAATATAACGTAATTTCTTATTATTTGATTATTTAGGTTTATAATTGGCATAAAGGCAATGGAAAACAATCAGTTGCATTTCACTATTTTTATGCAATGTAGGAAGAAATCCGTTTCGAGTAATGTTTTTAAATTTACTGTGTACTTTTAAAATTACAATAATTAATTATAAAAATTTCTTTCAACTTTTAGCAGCAGTTTTTTTTTTTTTTTTCGTTTTGAATTTTTGATGTAATAGTTTTTTTTTGGCTTTAGTTTCTTAAGTGTTTGGCTTAACACCCTTTTTAATATTGGCTTCAAAAACATTATATATTGGCTGTGCACGTTGTTTTAAAATCCTGAAAAGAATCTCAGGTATGAACTATTTAGCTTTAGGTAGAAATAATTAATTCAAAGTAAATACTATACAGCAGAAGCAAACAAGGCTAAAGAGCGAATTATCTTTCCTAATTTTGTAAATTTAGGTAACTGTTTGAATGAATGTTGTGATTACTAAGGTGTAGCTAGCTGTTAGAGCACACGAATTATACCAGGACAACTTCTACAAAAATCTGCAAGGAGAACGTACAAGAAAAGGACGTCAAGATGACTACGGTTACAACAAAGGTAACTGAATTCGCTTTCCTTAACACGATCAAAGTCTGCTTTTACTTAGTTCCTTCGTTATTTTTGTAGTTTTTGAATGCTTCATTGCTTTAATTTTTTTTTTTTTCATAACTGTAAGAACTTAATTTGCCAAATGCCAAAATGTAACTTCAAATCCTTAATTGGCTTAATTGGTGACAAATAATTCGATTATTTTTAGGTTAGTAGTATTAAAGATTGCACATTTTACTTCAGAAACCTTTCCTACCCGTAGGGTGTAAGGTGTAAAGTTATTTTAGTACATTTACAAATTTACAAATATTACAACTAACATATTCGATACTTCATGATTAACTGAACTTATTATCTAAACTAAACGTCTTCTTCTTTAGCACGAACGAATTCTTGTTCTGTCAAGTTACATCTTTGTTGTAGTATTTCTTCCATTGTTTGTTTTCATGTAGTAGCATTATATTTAAATATTTAACAAAATTTAAAAAATGCAAATAAGAATAAAACATTCACTTTTTTGCAATTTATTACCAACAAATCGTTAATAAAAATCACTGTTAGCTCTTAACTAAAAATTAACACAAATAAAACGAATAAAATAAAAAGTATTGACCAAACAATTATATAAATAAAAAAAAAATGTTACATTAATTTTACGTGATTAATAATAAAGCTAAAGTAAAACGAAATTTTTTGGATGCAAATTCATCTATTAGGTATGGATGATACGTTTACATTTTGACTTAACTACTACTTTTAATTTTAAATTTAACTTACTACTATCTAAAATGTAGTTTAGAGTTTGGCTTTTACAAGGAATTTAAATTTTTTTTAGAATTTATAAAATTTGATGTGGAAAAATGCCGCCCCCGAATTTCTGCTGCCCCGTGCGAGTGCACGTGCTGCACCCCCGCCAGGAACGGCCCTGTCTGTTATGCTTATCTTTTCCATGTTTTTCAATCCTATCTGTAACTCGCTCATTCTTGATCTGGTCATCTGGTCTCAGCTATAAAATCATCCATAAATGTGATGAACAACAATGAACTTAGGACTCCTCCCTGTCTTAATTCGCGCGTGTTTTCTTCTAACATAATTTCTATTATTCTTGCATAGACTTTTAATAGCATTAATTAATTTTCGTTCTACTCCTCTTCTTGTTAGGCTATTTCAAACCATATTTCTCGGTACTCGGTCGAATGCCCTATCTATATCTATAAATATCATGTATTTTAGGCTTGACCCTTGACCCTTTCTAAACCCACTCTGTGAATTAATTAATTGTTCTTCGACACCTTTTCTTAGTTTATGTTCATAAGGCTTACGGGCTGTACTAATCAAACTAATTCCTCTATAATTCTGACAATTTAATCTCATGTTTTATAAAGCGGTAATATTTTTCTTAATTCCTAGTCTTTTGGACTTTTACTTGTGTTCCATATCTTCCATATCGTGTCCTGCCGATTTTCCACTTTTGGTTTCCTTATTGCTTCGTGCAGTTTTTCTTTTCTCAATTGGTCGTTGTTTATTTTGTCGTTTACATCGATTGGTTCATTTTCATCTGATATTGTTGTTATCTATTCTTTCTCTTCAGGTTGTAGCAACTCACTCACTTGTTTGTTTGTAATTTTGGGTTTGTTGTATTTCCAGTTTATCCATTTTTTTGTTTCATTTCCACATTTGTTCGTCTATTTTTAATTTTTGGTCTTTTGGCCTTTCCATCTTGATTGGTTACGTGGATTGGAATGCCAGATTTAAATTAACAAATGACCAAGTTGATAAATGTTGTTTATTTGCTATATATACATTTCATTTTTGATTCGGCTTGGAATATTTTTTAAATTAGAATTGGTTAAGATTTTAAAATTTATTAAATAATGTCTATTGTTACACGTATAATAGCCAATTAAATAAATCTTCGAAAGTAGGTAGTCACTAGTTAAGTGTTTTTGAATAAACATTTTTGTACAAAATAAATACAATATCAAATTCTTTACAAGTTAACTTATGTAAATTATGTGAATTAAAATTAAATCTGCAAATTTTGCCAATTTTTTGGTGATTTTGTTGAAGAATTCAAAGCCGTTTAAAAAGTACACCGATTAAACACTTTCATTAATAAAATGTTTACGTAAAATAATTTTCCTGAATTTACTATGATCGTTTGCTCAAGGAATCGCATTCAGTTCATCTCTGAGATAGTAAATAATTTGACTTTGGTAAAATTTACGTAGAAAATTATGTACAGATCGTCACATTTAATCAAGGAGATCCCTCATTTTTTAAAATTATTCTAAAAATTAAAATAATGTCTAAATTTTCAACTTTAATATTTTTAAGTTGAATTGCTGCAAAACTCTTTGTAATATCTTTGTTTTATTTTTTGTTTCTCAATTCTACGTAAGATTTTGAATTTCAAATTTATTTATTATTAAAACGTTGTAACCAATTCAATCCAATTGGTTAATCTTAAGTTGGTCCATCTTCCTCAGCTGCTCGTGAAGAAAAGAAGACTTCATGTATATATTGTTTATTTACTTTCATGTGTGTATTTTGAATAAAACTGTTTTTGTTTTTTTTTCTATCCTAAGCGTTAGAAGTCTAATGCGTCATAATGTTGAATATTGCACTTAACATCCGCTATTTTGATGCATTTGGCTCTAAAATTGTTATTTTAGACATCCAAAATTACTCTTCAGTATTCGAAATTTACTTTTTAAATACTGAAAATAGATTTCGAATATAAAGTTGTTTTTTAATGTTTAGAATAAATTTTAAAATTAATTTTACGTCTAAAACCTTGGGCGTTAATAGCTATTAAGACAACAAGTGTTTTATAGAAGGTTTAAAAATCAAGGTCGTAGTTCAAATCCGAGCGAACGAAGTGAGCCGAGGATTTGATAGACCGAGATTTTTAAACTATAAAACACGAGTTGTCTTCAAGATTTTTTCTAACACTAATATCTTTCAGTAATATATTATGAGAAATTTTAATAAATTATTATTTGAGACGCGTTACAATACACAAAATGCGAAGATTGCTAGACAACGACGTATGTTATAGAGAAAAGCGTATTTTAAAGGCCTATAAAATACGTTGTCATTGACGACGTATTTTATAGAGAATACGTATTTTAAAGGCAACATAACAAGTGAGCTCTTATGCACCATAGAAACAGTATAAGATATTAGTGTTAGAAAAAAATTTATTATAAACATAAATAATTTGTTAAATATTAGAAGTTTTAGACGTCAAAGGTTAATTTTGAGTTAGTTTACGGTTTTATTTTGTTTATTTTAAAATCATGTTTGAATCTTGATATATTTGTAAGGTAAGGTTAGAATTTTTAATTAAAATTAGGTTAGAATTTTGTGCCGTTAGTGTAAATAAAAGATTTCCTATAAATAAATTTTTATGAATCTTAAATGCTGTGTAATTTTCTACCCAACTAAAATCCTGTATGAATTTTGTCCGGTAGATCAAATGAACCTTGAAAGTGATGTATAAAATTTGAAATTCCATGAGTTTGTGATGTTAGTCGCAGATGCTCTATACAGTGTGCCTCACTTTAGACGGCACCACCCCAGTATTTTTTTTATATATTATCGATTTAAAAAATTCCTAATACGACTTCTTCAATTTTGCTGTTTATTTTAAATCGTAGTAGAAACTAACATACCCTAAAAGTACAATTTAGTGAGGGGTGTAATCAGAAAAAAGAAATTTTTTAAATCGATAATATATAAAAAAAATACTGGGGTGGGGCCGTCTAAAGTGAGACACACTGTAGATACAGCCAAGACAAATGAGGAAAAAAAGATTAGATAAATTATGAAGCTAAAGGTTGTGGGTTCGATTCCCAATACCTGCCATACTAACTTAGCATTTTTTGGACACAAGGAGCACACAGATTTGGAAGATGGAATTTAGTGTACGAATTACACAACTAGTGACAGCAACAATTGCCTTGCAGCGCATTTGAGGTAGGTTTTCTAAATTTTTTTAAAGTAGTATTCAACTGGAAACATGGGTACTTGTGTGATCATAAATTAATCAATGTGAAGCGTAGGTCAGAGGTTTTAGCATTGGGCTGTGAAACCAAAGGTTGTGGGTTCGATTCCCATCACCCGCCATATTAAAAATAATCGTTTTTGCACTCTAAGGTGCACTCAGCCTTTGGAATTGAGTATATGGGTTACATAACTGGTGGTAAATAATTAGTCGGCTTGTAACGATTCAAGTTTTTCGAACTTTTTAAAAAACAGGATTTAACACGGTAAAGATAGGAACTTGCATCTTTGTCTTTCTCAATCCATATAGGATGATGCGAACTGTGAAGGAAAATAGAATTTAAGTTGGAAACTACCAAAACCCTAAGATATGCTAGTAGTTTATACTTCGATTGTTAGGCATTGCGATCCAATTTTGTAGGGGTCATCCTCCTCCCGCCCCCTAACCAACCCACCCAAATATATTAAGCTCCTCTATATAACTATCTTGTGTTTAGTTTACTTGTGACTGATAATTCTCCTGACATCTTTTAATTCAAATGTTAGTCTGAGATATATGCAAATTACAGTTTCCGCTTTTAGAATTATAGTACAAGAATTACAACATGGCGTAGCGATTTATATTATATGTCCATACTTTGTCACGTGCACTACAACATTTAATGGGGGACGTTGTTCTCCCTTGGCGCGCGGCTAGCAAACAGCGGAGAAGGGGGGTTTGAAACGGTAAACCCTTCAAATAGGGGTGGTCATAATCGGAATAAAAATAGGGCGCCACGACGGAAATCACCCAAAGATAGTTCCTCTAGGGCTCGAAGGGGTTGGGGTTAGCTGGACCCCGCTGCAAGATGTGACTTACCTTGCTTAATGAAATAGCTTACTGAAATTCTTAAAACTTGTAGGCAGGCTCCCACTGTATACGTAAATCTTTACCAAAACACTAACACACAAAATATGATCGGGAGGCACTGAAAACACTGACAAGACCAAACTAAATTGACAATTAGATATTTAATAAATCAAAAAGGCAAAAATGGATACACAAAAGGGGCGACAGTTAACATGTTACGTCAAAAATAAATAATAAATGCGATACTTACTTTAAGGGACGATGGGACGATAGAATTGAGGGTACTACATTTAGGTTACGTACGGCAAATCATTCACAAACTAAGCCCCTCAATCCCAGGCCGAATATAGGATTAACAAATATTAAACTAAAATTCAATCAGTAAAGCTAAATCTTTATACATGCAACATGACAGAAATTTTAACTTGACTTTACTTAAAACTTACGACAATGAAATCTTTAAAGGTGAATTGGTACTGACAAACTTGAACTACAATCTGAACACAAAAATCTTTACTCAAACACAAAATTACTAAGACAAACTAGTCAACCGTTTGCCAACGGTCCTCAACCTTTGCAATGTGAATATTATCAAAGCCGCCTAAAGGCGAATCACAAAGCCTTCACACATTATCGCCGGATCAAACAAATTGACCAGACATCGGCTACTCTAAAATTACAAGTTGCAAACAAAACACAAAAATAATAAAAAGGAGGTACTTACTAAACTTCAAACCCAACTGAACAACATTGATAGAGGCCTGTCCGCAAGCGGCAATCGTAGGAATTGAAACAGTTCTCAGAACTACAATTTGTTGAAAGATTTTGTTGTTAGGTAATTTTGAAATACACCTATACCACTTCCTTATGAGACGCCACTGAAAATAAATCATGATAAATTCGAGTTGCCAATGTGACAACAATTTAATGTGGCCGGAAATTCAACCTGTCTTCAATCAATGTGGATCACATATAATGATATGATATTGCTATTAATTATCATTGAATTCAAAAGTCAACTTTTATAGCAAAAATTATTATTTTCAGATGAGAATCTAATTATCTCATTCTTAACACGAGACTAATACATATAATCACTCAAAAATAACTTTGTGCGGTAGAAAGGCAACTTAATGACAAAAGACGTACATCACTAAAAACTATGATATGCTATCTCTTTGTGACAATTTATAATGCGTACCAGCCTCAACACCGAAAGGTACCTATAAATGGTGTAACGATTACATACATACATGTCAATTGTCAATTTTGGTTAATTTTGTACAGGAAATCAGAATTCCTAAAATAATTAATATTTCTAGAAAGCCTTCGGTCCGTTCTTTATACTTTCTTAGGCGTGCAAAAAGGTAGCACTTTAGATACTTGCCGTAGAGATAAATTACTACAAATTAGAAATTTACTAGTGTTGCAATGTTCTTAATTACATATTAGTTTAAGTATTATAATCTAAACCGCAAATATTTACGTGTATGGCTGTATGCTGTAAAACATCTGTTTTATACTGTATTTCTATGTAATAATAACAACTTTAATTGTATGTGTTTATTAACATAAGCCACGTCTACATGCCGGCTGTTGTGTCTCCGCGCCCGGCCCGTATGTGTTTTATACAACTTATCTTACATCCCCCTACTTATAATATAAAGTCCTTAAACTTACTTGGTTTTACAACTACCCTACCTGTACGCGTTATACATAAATTCTGACCATTCACAAGCGTGTAATTTGCTGAATCATGGCTTATGCTGCTTCTGCTCACATTAGCACTATTTTTTGACAACTTTGTGATATTGTCAGAGTCTGCAGAATTCAGAATAGAGTCATGATCAGCTTCATCTACGGCCTGAGGGACAAAGTCATTGCCAGATTTTCTGAGATCTATTCTATTTCTCCTTAATATTTCCCCCTTTTCATTTTGTATCATATAAGATCGAGGCTCCTCAAATCTACCAATGACCCTGCCCATCTCCCACTTATTTGACACTTTATTGTGCATCACCAGTGGCGTACGCACGGGGGGGGGATAAAGGGGATATATCCCCCCCCCATGATCTCTGTCACATTGTTGGAAGTATACAGTCCAATAGCCTTTCCACATGTGCACAGGCTGCTTTTTTTATTATTTATTGCATAGTATATTTACAATATGTTACATAAAAACAATACCTAAGTAAATGTTATGACTTTTTGGTCTAACCTACATATATGGACTTGCCTAGAACAATCCAGTGATAGTTACCCTTTTTATAAAATTATAAAATTATCTAACTAATTGTGTAATTTATAACCTAAACAATTTTTGTTCAGTGCCTGTTAGTACCGCTACTCCTGGGAGGCATTTTTCTACTTTGAAGCGAATAAAAACCTATTTAAGAAATTCAACATCCCAAGGAAACCCCTTTTCAACCCTTTAAAATAATAAGTTTCACTTACAACATTGATACCGTTTCGCCGTTTCAGAATCGGCTAAATGGACTTTCAATGATATAAATACATCTTGAACAGGCAGTATCTTTAGATGACGTTATAGGTTATAGATGATTTGTCAAAAAAACCTACACGTATTGACTTCATACTTTAAGCCTTTTGTAACTTGTAAGGGTCCTATGTTTTTAACGCAATAGAATGTTATAAACACCTGTTGTTTTTTTCATTTCAGGCACCTAAAACGATTTTGATTTTTTTTGTTATACTACTATAATAATTTATTAATAATTTTATTATAAATATATCTGCTGATAAAAAAAACTAATTTGTGTTAAACGAAAGAAAATTGGAAATAAATTTCGTATCCCCCCCCATGAACGTTCTCTGCGTACGCCACTGTGCATCACTACATCCTGATTATTCTCTAACTGTTCTAAATCCCTAGCTGTCCTATCATAATAGGATTTCCCATAATTCTGCTTATATTCTAACTTTTGTTGAACATTCTCACACAACTGAGGTTCTAATAACTTCAACGATATTGGTAATTTAGTTTTGCATACGCGATTCATTAACAACTGTGCAGGCGAGTAATTCATATGCTTAAGTGGTGTATTGCGGTATTCCAGTAGCGCTGAATAAATATCCTTATTCTCTAAATTTGCCTTTTTTACCATCCTTTTAGAAATAGCGACTGCTTTCTCTGCCAACCCATTGGATCTTGAATAATTTGGACTACGTGTTATAATGCTGAAATTCCAGTCGCTTGCAAAATTTTTACATGCTATACTCCCAAAAGGAACATTATCCGCTACGAGAATGTCCGGAGCACCATGTTTCGAAAAAATCGACTTCAGCCTCTGAATCACTGCACCCGCAGATTTGTCTTTCAGTATTGATATCTCTAGCCAGTTCGAATATGCATCCATTAGTACAAGATAACTTATATTACCATAAGAAAATATATCTACAGCTACTCTTTCCCAAGGCCTTTTTGGGATTGAATAGGGAAGAAGCGACTCTTTACAATTACGATATGAGAATCTTTCACAAACTGCACATTTCTGAACAAAGTATTCCGCCTCCTCACTCAAACGGGGCCAATAAAATATTTGCCGCAGCTTTGCCTTTGTCTTTTCAATCCCAAAATGACCTGCACCATGACACAGTTTCAGCATGTCCCTGCGTAATTCTAGACAATAATCTTATTGTCTAGAAATAAGAGACCATCACAATGTTCAATTTGATCTTTTAATTTCCAATAACAACTAATATTAGCAGAGATGATCGCTTTATTTTGAGGCCAACCATTAATACAAAAGTGAGTTATTTCCCTTAATGCATTGTCATTTTGCAACGCTTCCCTAAACTTTGCCCGTTTTTATTCGCTCATAGGCAACTGATTAACGACTGAATGAATGACGTAGTCAAATTCACTACAAGCATCAGTGTTGTTAACTTGCAAATATGCTCTAGACAAAGTGTCTGCTATATATTGAAATTTTCCTGGCATGTACTTAACATTAAGGTCATAACCTAATAGTCGTAACAACATTCTTTGGAGTCTAGCCGAAACTTTGTTTAAGTCTTTTTTAAAAATTTGTTCCAATGGTTTGTGATCTGTATGCACAACAATATTTCGATGGCCATAAATGAGTATATGAAACTTTTCAACCGCATGAACAATGTTTAACAACTCCTTTTCTATTTGTGCATACTTTTATTCAGTTAATGACAGACTACGGGATGTGAAGGCTACAGGGTGGCCATCTTGTAACAAACACGCACCCATACCATCCCTGGAGGCATCCGTTTGAATCTCAATATCTTTATTGTTATCAAAATATGACAGGACAGGGGCATTTACCAGACAATTTTTTAAACACAATAGAGATTTATCTTGTTCTTTTCCCCATCTCCAGTCAACATCATTTTTTGTTAAATACCGTAACGGGGCCGTAATTTGCGACATATTGGGTACAAATTTAGACAAATACTTAGACATGCCCAAAATGCGCAACAGCTCAGTTTTATTTTTCGGTTTCTCCATTTTAATAATAGCCTGTACATATTCTGGGTTGGGTTTGGCACCTTGCTTCGAAAATATTTGCCCTAAATATTTTACACTTTTTTGCTTGAATTGTACTTTATTTGCATTAAATTTTATGTTATACTTTAAAGCTCTATCTAATACTAATTTTAAATTCCTATCATGTTCAGCTTCATTTCCTCCTGCAATGATCAAGTCATCAAAATAAATTTCAACACCAGCAATGTCTCCGAATATTTCATAATTTTTTTTTTAAACACTTCAGGAGCAGAAGCTATGCCAAAAGGTAGTCTGACAAACTGAAACCTCCCAAATGGAGTGCTAAAAGTGCATAGATCTGAACTAGCATCATCAATGGCAATTTGATAATACCCGTCTTTCATGTCAAGAACAGTAAAGAACTCTTTATTTACCAACTGAGATGAGATATCATCCACTGTCGGAATTAGAAAATGCTCTCTCTTAATTGCCATGTTTAAATACTTCGGATCAAGACACAATCGAATGTCCCCATTTTTTTTTCGACCACTACTAATGCATTAAGCTATTCAGTTGGCTTGTCTATTTTCCTGATAATGCCCTGTGATTCCATTTCTACTAATTTTTTTTTAACTTATCAAAGAGACTACGTGGTATACGCTGCAGGGGTTGTATGTGAGGTATCGCATTTTCTTTTATTACTATCTTGTGCTCTGCTGGAAATTTACCTAGCCCTATAAACAATGACCCATATTGTTTAATTACATCATTTAAACTACCAAAGCTAACTGTTATTGCGTCGACCCTTTTTATCAAATTTAAATCTAAGCAAGCTTGCAAACCCAACAAGGGCATTTGCGATTTCACATCTACAACTATAAACCTAACATACACAGGTTCATTATTATCGACTTCACATTTTAGTTTGACAATGCCTAACGGTTTTAACCTAAAATTACCATATGCAAGCAAAGTTGTTTTACACGGCTCTAGTGGGATTGCAGAATCCACGACGTCTAAACTTTCTTTTGGCAGCACGCTGGTCTCGGCTCCCGTGTCCAGTTTAAAGTTGATCCCCTTGCCGTTGACTTTAACTAACTTACTCCACCATGTTCTACCTCGTTTTGTAGCTACACTAATAGAACCCACTTCACTAATGGTGTCAACATACACATCACTGTCTACATCATCTTCTGTTGTCTCCTGCACCTCGCTCACTTTCTTCTTGTCTCCCACCTTTTGCGACGTCTTTGCTTCTCGCTGGTTTTCATTCCCTTCTTTGCGACACATTTTAGCGAAGTGATTTTTTGCATTGCATTTCCCACACATTTTCCCCATAGCTGGGCACTTATTCCACTTGTGACTATAACCACACCTCTTGCACTGTTTTTTGTAGTTAAATTTATTATCGCTTCTTATTGCACTTACACTCTGCTCTGTGGCTTGCATCACCTGTGCATGAGCTTTACTAGTTTCCACTGCCTTACAGAACTCAATTGCTTTTTGTAAAGTTAATTGCGGTTCACGCAGAAATTACTCTCATATGAACTTCACATTCGGGTGGCAAACGCAAGCTTTCAACACTTGTATTACAAATTACTATTCTAGTATGGAGTTACCACACCTGACACCATGTTTTATACTGTATTTCTATGTAATAATAACAACTTTAATTGTATGTGTTTATTAACATAAGCCACGTCTACATGCCGGCTGTTGTGTCTCCGCGCCCGGCCCGTATGTGTTTTATACAACTTATCTTACAACATCCATGTAAAACCATCAAGTATATGCCTATTAACTATTAATAGTTTTACAGTTTTACTACAGCCTTATACCTAAGAAGAAATTATACAACAGATATATGCACATCATTGCACAAATGCGCCTACGCGTGTATGAAACCAGTTATACAATGGTCAAATCAACATGTTTCGAGCCACTGTAATGCCGTTCTGTGGACTCTTTTTTTGGCGCATGCGGTTAAAAGTTTCGTACGACGCGACGGCCCGCACCCCCTTACTATTACTCAGTTTTCAAAATTCACACAAAAATAACCTCTTACGCAATCAGTGTCAACCTGTCAACTCATGGCCAAGGATGGGCGAGCACGAGAAACGAATAACGAAAACAGGAACTTCGACTAGGGTAACGAAGGTGAACACACGAACTGCGCAGGTTGCCCAAGACTACTTGAACATGCGCGTTTTAAGAACTCCCGCCTCCCGCCCGTATTCGAAATTCCAGTAAGCAATTCCTAATTATATATAGACTTCGTTCACAGGCAATTATAAATTTATGACATCAACTTGCAGAAGAAATAATAGTGGCAACTATAATTTTCACAGTGTATATATAAATTATCCAGACTTACATTTGTCGCCTCGTAGAAAGCCTAGTGTAAACTTGCAAATGTAACCTTGCATTTGTTCCCCTACAGCAAGCTTACTATAAGCTTAGCTATGTAACCTTGCACGTGCAAGGATAGCGCAACTCAAAAGCAAGCTTGCAATAAGCTTATGTGCTATCTGGGATAGTGACAGCTGAGGAGGAAAAGAAAACTGTGACACAAACTAGGCACTGCTTGTTAACGGGCGCTGTGTTCAAATTGGCTAGCTCAGTAATTAAAGACAAGAGGCTGAAAATAATTATTTATTACTAATAAAAAGAATAAAATGTACACAAATGAATTGGAAAATCGTAGTAATGATAGCGAAAGCTAGGCGGTAAGGGCGGCGGCAGCGACGGCCAGGGAGGCTGCAACGACGAAGGCGAAGGCTGCGACAAAGCCGAAGGCGGCAGGGTGTCGACAATGAGGGATGATGCGACTAGGGCGCACGGCGTCAGGGAAGCGGCGACGGTGGCGAAACTGGGCTTGATCTGGCGAGAAGTGTGTCGAAGGTGGCGAGATGGCGGCGTCAGGTGACGTGGGTGATGGTGTAGCCTCAGCAGTAGAGGGCGGCGTTAAAGGTGGTTGTGAACAGGCAGCGTCTGGCGGCGGCGGGCAGTTCCAGCGTTGAGGTGGCTGGGAACAGGGGGCGTCTGGCAGTTCCAGCGTTTAGATGGATGGATGCATAACACTCTCGTACCACTTTCACAGCATTTTTAGGTTATTTATTTATTCCCCCGTTTTGTTGTTGTTGCAGTTACTGTTATGTTATGATTATTATTATTATAATTACCAGAGCCTTGTTAGTACCCCACTGGTTATAAGATTTATTTACCAATAATAATAAGTTTCCTAAAGAAAGCTGTGAAAACGTTTAGGCCAGCCGCACGAAATCTCGGGTCAATATGTTGAAATGATTCAAAATTTCGTAGAACCAAGACTCAATGAATTGCAAATCCAAAATCCATGGTTTCAACAAGACGGGGTCACAGTTCATATTGCGAGAAGATCGCTCGGAGTGCTGAGGGCGCTTGATTGCTTTACGTGACGACATCCCCTGGCCAGCACGATTGCCAGACCTCACCCCTACGATTTTTTTCTATGGGGGTACCTCAAGGCTGAGGTTTATAAACATCGACCAAGGACTCTGGTAGCCCGTTGAAATGCGGTACGTGAAGAAATCGCGCATATTCCTTGGCAAGAGTGATGGAAAATTTTCGAACTCGTCTTCAGCAGTGCATTGACGACGAAGGATACCACTTGAGTGATTTACTTTTCAAAACTAGTTAAAATGCAAATGTAAGAATAAATTTTCTTTGCTTTCTACCATCTGTTTTTTTATTGAACCTTCAAATTAGGGAGGGAGTTTTGCCGCACCCTGTATATTCTGCAACTGATTTCGGCAAGAAGCATTGTAAGGTGAATTTAACATGTCTCCCTTTTGTCGAGCAAATTTTTTTTAACATATTGCGGTAGCCTTGGTACACAGTTCAATAGGATAGTAATAAATTTAGACAGTTATCTTTATCATAAAAAAAAATTGTCGAACAAGAGTGACTCTACTATACTGTGATCTTTTTAAAACGGTTATTTAAAACTTCGGTTCGTGGTGTGAATTATTTATTAACAAGTTTAAACAATTAACACGAAACAACTTCAACGCTAAAACACAACACTAAAATTAACCCGTAACACTAACTAATTTATTTATACAGTTTGTTTATTTATATTCACGTATCCGCGCACATTTATATTAACCGCACTTGATTACGATGCGTTGGTAGCTCGCTGGTAGTAGACTTTGGTATCACTGCCGGTCGCTAACAAAATCACGCCTTCAATACTAACCGCGAACTTCGAGTTAAATCTAGTATATTCTACGCTCGTTGAGTAATATTCGGGAACAGCCTCGAGTTGATGATACAATCGGCGAACAGTCGGGAACAGCTGACGCATACGAGCGAAGTGATTCACGTCCCGCCTGACAGCTGGCGCGTCTCGTTATAATACTTTCTTGTGGCACACCACAGGAAATATCAACAGTATTTAGAAAAGTTGCTAGAAGTGCGTACACGTTAGATCCGACTAGTAAGATGATTTTTATAATTAATTTATTACCAAACCCCAATATAATACTAAGTTAATTTCATTAAAGAACATGATTTATTGGGAAACACCGCACGGAATGGAGGTGGCGCTGTGAGCTATTTTTAATTGGGTGGTTTGAAGTCAAGATCGTCTGCTTCGCCTTAATTCTTCGACCATTTCCATATCCTATATTAACACGAGTAAACAAAAAAATAGAGAAATATATTTAAAAAAAGTATATTAATTCATATTTTAATACTAGCGAGTAGTAAAGGAACACATCATGCTGTATTTTGGCATAAACTAAGTATATTTAAAGATACTTAAAGTACCTACGGTACTTAAACATAAAAACACGCATCAGTCTACATTTCTATTGTTTTACGTTGTAACGTCAATGAAGCTTTTCTTTAAGCGGGACTTGTTTCTGCGTCGATTCCTTCTTAAAAATCACATCTCGAATGTTTTGAAATGGCAACTCGAATAGCACGTATAAAACTCCCGAGAGGAAAAATATCCATACGATTTCTGCTAGGTCAACCTGAAAGATTTTTATTTTTTATTTCGTTTTACAATTATTATTGAAGTAAGTTTACATTTTTACTGAGAACCGTATAATACTCCGGTGTCCGTGTTACGCCCACATTATAGAAAAATATGGGGAACTGCGTTAAATATATTGCATATGAGAGTCGTGTTGTGATTAAAAATATTTTCTGGGAAAAAAGTTTACCGAACAAACCTGCAATTAAATACGGTTAGGTTTTTGTAAAATTGCCATGTTTTTGTTCTTACCTTTTTGCCCAATGTGTGTTCGAAATATAATCCAAGCAAAACTTAAGCACCAAAATATGGGTGCGAAAGCTGCGTACCATGCTGCGTGGGTTGGATTATACACGTAAGATATACTCCCCATGAAAGCTGGTCCTAAGAATGAGACGCAGAAACTTATCACAGCTAAGATATTGCCGATTATAATCGTGTTCTGTAAGAGTAAAGTTTTATTTTATTTATTTATTTTTTCAAATTCAAAAGTGTGAACCTAAATGATCGAAAATTAATCGGCGGCGCGCGGAAGAAGCAAATGGTTCCGGGCCTTTAAGCGACTGGTTTTGTAAAAGGAAGAGACTGGAAGGGGGAAAACCAAGACGAGGACATTGAAGAAGAGGAAGTACACGTACACCGAAAACGCCTGACCACTTTCCTCGAATGGCAATGCCAAACTGCATAGTAAGTCTTCTCTGGAGTAGAAGTAGTTTCGAGCCTACGTAAAGCTGTGGTCCCCTATGTCTGTAAGCGCATACTACAGACATACGGAGAGAAGATGGCAACGCCCTGTAAAGGGCACGCCATTTGAAGAAGAAGACGACTACTAAAATAGAAAAGCTGGAAGAATTAATGATGAGGATGAATGAGCAGCTAAGCAAAATCAGAGAAGACGTCAAAAGTACAAAAAACGACATACGAATAATGAACGATCAAATGAAGGAACAGGGGGATGAGATAAGAATCCTGAATGAGTATTTACTAAGGAAGGAAGTAGACTGGGAAAGACAGAATAATGAGTTGCGGAATGAGATAAAGATACTAAAAGAAAGAAGCAATAAAGAAAATAATTCAGTAATAATGAATTCTGCCAGAAAGAGATGGGGTGTAAAAGCGTATTAGAAGATGGCTTCAAGGTTTGGTAAACAAGATACAAAACTAATAATAGTGAAGTTCGGGAGCTTTGTTGGCATATAAATAATGATCTTACTAAGACACAAAGCGCAAAGAAAGGAGATGGGATGTGAACAAACTCACAGAATCTACCCAGCGTCAAAATGTATATCAGGCTAAGGCAGTAGAAGCAGGGCAATGCAGGAGACGAAACAAACAAATAGACCTAATTAAAGAATTCAGTATTAAGGGTGACAGAAGAAAGTTTAGCGCAACGGAAGACACTGGAAAGGAAAGCAGGATGATTTGATGAAAAGTGTAAAGGAAGACCTAGAAAAAATGAGGAAGGTCAGAAGGAACTGGCTTGGAAAGAGACTTATAGCACTACCAGAAAAAAGGGCAAGAGCAACCTATAGAAGAACAAAGAGAAATTTCAAAAGGCGTAAACTGACCGACTTGCAAAAGAAATATAAAAATAAGGTAATCAGGTACTTCTACCAAGAAATAAACAAGACACAAGGATACAATAGTAAAACAAAACACATAAGAAATAAATAAGACGAGTTAGTAGGAAACGAGACACAAATAATAAGAAGATGGAAGGAATACACCGAAGAGGTGTTAAACAATGAAGGAGCCCAAGTATTAGAGCAACTTGGAGAGAAAGGGCGCTTAAATGAAAGCTAAGGGGCACTAGTCAGAGCGCCAACTGGGGCAGAGGTGGAACAACAGAGTATAAATCAAAGGAATAAAAAATCCCCTGGTAAAAATGGAATTCACCCAGAGTTTTTAAATGAGATGAGAACTATATTATTCATAAGGCAAGCTTGGGAGACAGAGAAAGTACCAGAAGAACGGAAAAGCGCAATGCCGCTATCTGTTTCTGTCCTGCGCATCGTCTTCATCCAAATTACGGCCTCTCATACTATTTCTTATGCTCTCGTTCCATGATCTTCTTGGACAACCTCTTTTTCTTCTGCCAGGAGGCGCCCACTGATATAGTTTCTTAGGCCACCTTCCATCACCCATACGTGTAGTACATGATCGAACCATTTCAGAACTCTGATCTCAATTCTTGTAATTATATCGTCTTCTGTCTGCATACGTCTCCTAATTTCTTGATTTCTTGTTCTTTCTAATCTCTATACTGCAGCGCTACGTCTTAAATAGTCCATTTCCAGTTCAGTTTTCTTTTTGCGTCAGCATTTAACGTCCAAACTTCATATCCATATGATAGAACGGATTCGACAAAGACTCTAGCGATTCGCTTTTTAGTATTTTTAGAGATGTGTTTATCCCACCATATCGAATTTAAAGCTCCCAAAATTTTTGTACTCTCCTTAATTCTGTGTTTTATTTCAGATGTGGTCTGTCCATCTTTGGATATTTTTGTACCTAAATATTTAAAGTCATCAACCTGCTTAATGGTACAATTGCCGTCTATAAGGATCTGGTATCTAGCATCTGAGTTAATTACTAAATATTCAGTTTTATCAAGGTTGACGGACATTCTCCATTCATTATAACTTTGATTAAGTCGTCGTAGCATAAATTCCAGATCATGAGTCCTGGGCAATGACCACCTGGTCATCCGCGAAACTAATAGTAAACAGTCTTCTCCGATAGTTTGATAGTTATACCCATTCCTCCCACTCTTCTTTTCCAATCCTTTAACACAGCTTCTAAATATAAATTAAATAGAGATCACACTTATAAAAAAAGCTGGAAGAATCCACAAAGCCCTTACTGGGAGAATATCAATGCGGCTTTAGAAAAGGAAGGACCACATGTATATTGAGATGATATTTGTCGGTATTAAAGATTTTGAGTTGAATATAATTGTTAAAGAATATAAAGTTAATTTATGTAGATTTAATATAAGTTCATTTAAAAATTCCAGTAGGGGGGGGGCGAACAAAATAAATACAACAAACACTACGAACGCCAATGCAAACAACAAAGAGTCTCCCCTTCCGTAACAATTTGGACTCGCCCGAACGTGGGTCTTTAACAGCAGACCCAGAAGACGATAGAAGCACAGGAGCGAAAAATTCTAGCAGAAATCACTGGGAGAGCAGAACAAACGAAGAAGCGATGCACCTTTACAACCAACCAAATATTATTCAGGTGATAAAGGCAAACAGAACAAGATGAAGGAAGCAACTTTAGCAATGAGGCAGTTTACGAAGACCTTCAGGAGAGGGGCATAACGAACGGAAACAAAAGGCGATAGACAGCAGAAAGTGGAAACAAATCGTTAAGCCATGGGCCTAAAGGGCCTGCAAATACTTTGATTATTATTACTTTCTTTTAATAATTATGGGACCAACTACGTGGTCATTTGACCTACTTAATTTAAACGTAACTAATAGAAGCAAGATTTGAACCTTGTGTAAGCTAGTTGCGAAGTAGACTGTCAATCCGCTGCGCCACTGAGCTCCCACGTGTTTTAATTATTTATTTAATATATCAATCATTTACTAAAAAACTTACCTCGCTCAGTCGGAAGTTTCTACAGTTATGTAAAAGGTAACCAAGTAAAATGCCTATAACGTAAACCGTTAGTCTGTGTGCGGGCAGTATGTACATGTTATCAGCAGTACTAAATAATTGTTGTATCCTAAAATGATTTCAATTGTATTAATTTGATTAAAATGCATAACTCACCACTTACGAAGTACCATAATGAATGTAATTCGATAATTTTTTAGTATAAGTAACGTAATATCTTAGCATGGTCGATACCATAGCTAAACTGACTAGAATTGTTATTCCTCTTTTTGGCCATTTCCATAGTACTAAAACTAACAATGGTGCCAGGAAAAACAGTTGAGTATCAATACCCACATGGTGCGTATGCGTCAAACACTACAAAAATGTCAAAACTTCAATATTTACTAGTTTTATAGGTTCAAAAACAAATACCATATCCTTAAATCCGAAGTAGTTATGTATGAAAAGCATATTCCTCCACCAGTATTTTTTACAATTTTCTGAATGATGCGTCACAACTAAATTCCATTGTGGGCCGGTGCTAATCCAGGGGAATACGAAAGTACAGAATAAAATCAACGCACCTAAACTTGGCACAATTCGGATTAATCTTGAAACATATTCTTGAGTAACATTAATTTTGTTGGTTTTTTGTAATTTCCGAAGAAACGAATGAGCCGTAAGCATTCCTGACATCATTATGAACGGATCTGTGTATAAACTTGCAGCTCGTCCTACTACCGTCCAAGACATCCCAAGAATCTGTATGAAAATTAAGGCTTTAAAAATTATTTTGTGTGTTAAATAGCAGTAGCTGTTTTACCTCGCTCATTCTTGTTCGGTTTGTGTATGGGATAAAAAATACAGCCATTGATTTATGGGCTATTATTAGCATTATGGCGTTTATGAATCTTATACCGTGGACTGCTTCCAAGTCGTTTGGTGGCCTTTCAAGCGAAAAGAGCGTTGAGAGATTTTTCTTTAATGAAAACGCGGTGAACAGAACATCTAAAATACAATTGTTATTAAGCTAATCTTGTTTATTTCATAATTAGAGCTTTTTAAAATTTATTAAGCTAAAGACTGCATAAAGAAACAACACTTAGAAAGCTTTAATAAATGTGTTTCCTACAAGTTGTAACTATAAATTATCATCAAAACTTTAAGAATTACATTTCAACACAGTCGATTTAAAAAAAACAAATTAAAATATGATTTGTAACCTTGTTACTCAAAAAAATTAGTTTATTTGGATCACATTGGATTTTGGTTAAGGGTTTGTATTTTAATCACACTATTACTGGCCCGAAGCTCTTCTTCGATAAATCAGCATACATCAGTCGAATGTACTATTCTAACCATATACAAGCTTTAGGACTGGTATTTCGATACAGGTTTACGTTGAAACTTAGCTTGAATAGACTTAAATTAAGGCTTCGCTTAACCCAAACCTGTTATACTTAAACTGTAATTTAAGCTATAAAGTTCAGTAAAAGGTTAGCTTGAGTAGTCTTAAATTAAGACTTATACCAAGCCTCATTATATTTAAACTGAAATTTAAGTAGAATATTCGCTTAAGAAGACTTAAGCCAAGCCTTGCTGTATTTGAACTGTAATTTAAGCCACAAGTTTAAGTGGAAGGTTAGTTTAAGCTACAAGTTTAAATAGACGTTTAGCTTAAGTAGACTTAAGTTAAGACTTAAGTCAAGTCTCACTATATTTAAGCTGTAGTTTAAGCCACAAGTTTAAGTAGAAGGTTAGCTTAAATACCCTTAAATTACTACTTAAGCCAAGTTTCGCTATACTTAAACCGTAGTTAAAGCAACAAATTAAAGGAGAAGGTTAGCTTAGTGATCTTAAATTAAGACTTGAGCCAAGCCTCGATATAAATTAAGGATTAAACCAAGAGTTGACGTAAAGGTTAGCTTAAGTATACATGAATTGAGGCTTAAGCCAAGCTTCGCTATACTTAAACTGTAGTTAAAGCAACAAATTAAAGGAGAGGGTTAGCTTAAGTGGTCGCAAATTAAGACTTAAACCAAGCCTCGCTGTACCTAAACTATAGTTTAAAGGTTTAAACCACAAGTTCAAATATAAGGTTAGATTAAGCTACAAGTTTAAATAGAAGGTTAGCTTAAGTAGACTTAACTTAAGGCTTTAGCCAAGTCTCGCAATATTTAAGCTGTAGTTTAATCCACAAATTTAAGTAGAAGGTTAGCTTAAGTAGACTTAAATTACGACTTAAGACAGGCCCATTAGGTATACTTAAACTGAAGCTTAGCCATAAGTTTAAATAGAAAGTTAACTTAAGTAGTCTAGGACTTAAGGCAAGCTTTGCTATATCTGAGCTGTATTTTAAGTCACACGTTTAAATAGCTTTAAATTAAGACTTACGCCAAGTCTTACTATACTTAAAAACCCAGTTTAAACTAGCTTAAGCTAAGCGTTATCGTAAATATGACTGCTTAAAGTCCTCGTTACGGTGACACTTTAGCTGTTTATACTTACTTTTTCCTTCAGTGTAGAAGTCGTAAGCAGTGGAGGTTAGAGAAATTAAAATGATTGTAACAAAAAATCCGCTGTAACAAATAAAATAAAATGTTTAAAAACGAAAGACAATAGCCAATATTCTCACCTTACGTTTAAATTCAAAAAAATATTTACTTTAAACAATAGGTACTTTCATTAAGGACAATTTTAAACATAAAATAAGAATATGGGCTAGTAAAAATTAATTTAGTTTGTAAAATCTGTTGCACTTGTAATCCGTACTATTTATTTTGTGCCAAAAAACGCAATAATTATTGTACTTATTAGTTAAACATGTACCTTTTTTAATAATTAATATAATTTATGTCTTACTTGCCATTCCAAGTTTTTCTCTTGTTGTATTAACATTTACAAATTAGTTAGTTAAAAAAAAGGCAAAGCTATACCCCACAAGAGACCATGACAGGCAGTAGGGAGGGCCTCGGTTTTTTCGCATGCTATACGTACGAGGTGGTGTGATAAGCACCACGCCTTCAACAACCGCCTACCTTCCCTACTCCACCAGTGTGTTTCGGTTCCCAATTACTTTCAGTGACTGGGTAGACCACCTACCGAACATCCGACTCGGGTGGGTAGGACCCCGAGACCGTCTGCGCTTTAGTCGAATGCCTTAACCACTCGGCCACTCCGGCAAGTTAAAAGAAGGACATAATTTAATTTTGTTTTGAAAATACATACGATATACCTCCTACTTACGATCATTTATTTACGTATATTTATAAACTAAAACTCGAATAATTACCTGGTTAAGATCGTCGACATAGGTATAGCTTTTGGTTCAGCATTTTGGCACATGGTAGGATCAACCTCGAGTTGTATTTTAAGAGCCGTTCCATTTATAAGCTTATTTACGGATTTTTGTAACCCATGCTCCACATCCTTCGCTCTACAAGTATGCGGTACGCAGAAAGCCCAATTAATGCTTGAAAATCTGGGCACCCGATGCCCTGGCTAAAATTATAATTCGTTATGCTTTAGTTGTCCAAAAATTCACTGTACTGGGTTTATGGAGTTCGGCGTTCATGATGTTATTTTTTGTTAAAAGAGTGGCTATACCACGGTTAAAAAGATTTTGAACAAAAACAAATTTACACCATAAAAACCTATACTTTTTTCTAAGGTTGAGAAGTAGGTACTATAAGTGATATACTTACATCTTCAAGTCTGCTTTTGAAAGGTGAATGCGAATAAACCAAGCTGTGTATTGTAGATAAATAAGAATTCTGTGGAACTTCCACTTGTAATGAAGCAAGGCAATATTGTCCTTTTATATTCCATTCATCTGAATTTACAGACAAACACATATCGAAATCACCCAGCTGATTTATGTTTCCGTTTAGAAATCCGGTAGGTAACTTTGGGTTTGCATCATACACTAAAAAACAATACTGTAGTAGAGCGGGAACGTAATGATTACCATACAAGTGTGCAAAAGTGGTAATTACTAGAGGTCGAAATTTTTTTTGAACTCGGTTCGGCTCGGAAAAAAATTGAAGCATGTTCGGCTCGTATCGGAGAAGATGTCAAATATTCTCGGCTCAGCTCAGTTACCCGAGCTTCGAGCTTTTATCAGTTTCGAGCCTTAGTCTTGCTTTAAAGCTTATATTGGGAAGTACGAAGAAAGATAAAACAGGAGTGTGAACTCGACCAATTCAGAATGTCAAGCATTTACAGAACGTCAAGGCTTCACCGAGTTTAGAGACTTTATCGAACTTCAAGCCTGTAATGAGCTCCGAACAATTTAAGAATAAGTTCGGCTCGACTCGGTTTAACAAATCTTAGGCTCGATCTCGCCCCAAGTTTGAACCGAGCTGAGCCGAGCTCGAGTTTCAAGGTCTCGTTCACGCTCTACCCCCGATTAGTAAAATCATTCTTGACTATTTTGGAAATAAGCTTAAACTTACTAGTTTAACAAAAGAAAAGAGAGACTCAGATTTGACATTTTTGTTTTTATTGGCTGAAATTTGGGCTTGCGGGTACCAAGGATCTCAAATACAAATGTTTTATACTTTTTTGTGGATATTCAACACCAGTTGCTGATAGCAAGAATATTAACAAAAAACTGCAAAATGTCAAATTTTCTACAATAAACACTGGGAAAATACAAGAAGTATTGGTGGTGGTAATAGACATTTCCAAATATTAACATGTAGAATATTATTGATTCTACATACAATCAGAAACAAATAAATTTTAATTAGAAATAATATTCGACTTACTTTTCAATGCCCATAGCTTAAATTTGGCAAGATCTCTAATATAACGAAGGCTGTCCTTCCTACATTGTAGATTTATTCCATCTGTTGAACTAAGATCGAAAGGAGGGACGGAAGGAAGTAAATACTTCGTTAGTTGTTTTAGAGTAGGATAATAGCCAGCATCTGAAATTTATAATAATCATTAATAATATTAATAACAACAAACATTTATAGATTAATTAATAATAATAAGCAGGGGCGGCTTAAGGCCCGGGCGACCTGGGCGTCCGCCCGGGGCGCCGTGCCGGGAGGGGCGCCAAATCGGCGGATGAATGACAACACTTTTAAATCACTCTGTAGAGTAAATATTGATATTGATATGGAATTCTACAAATATTGATATTTTGATATATCGATGTGTTGACTTAGGTATTGGGGATATATCGATTTTGATCGACATTTAAGAATTTTTTATTTATGAGATAATAACATAAAAATTCATATTTTGTAATGAAATTATTAGATTAAAGTATTTACAAGAGCTTATCGTCGATTGTATAGAGTATTTGATTAACTTATTTAACATATTGAATCATTAGAGTTATGAAGTTATTCAAAATATATTGATTAATTCGTCGCATTTGTTAATTCGCTATGGCAATTTAAACGATGTATCGAATCAATTGATATATCATTTGAATTGCTATATCGAATTAACAAATCGGTGCTTTTTCGATATCGTTATTTTCGATATTTCTTTTAATATCGCGTAGCGTGGTGATGAAAGATGAGCGATGCTGAACGCATAAATGAAGTAAATTCTAAATAATGTAAGAAACTTTAATTATGTATATAGTTAATGTGAATAAATATTTCACTGAGGGTGGGATGCACCAAACTTTTGTTACATGATTAAAGTTGACAAAAGCGCATCATTTTTTGTTTACTAACGTGTATTATTTTCGCTGGAAATTTGAATTTTGATTCGATTTTGTTTATTATAACGCTTGGTTAATTTAACCTAACAGTTAAATAATGTGTAACCAGCCCTAAATGGGTATTAATTAATCATATTTTTTGGCCCTTCGAGCCGGTCTTTTATGTTTACTGGTGTTAATAAAATTGTAACAGCTACAAAACTAAGCAGGGTTTAAATATAAAGCAATTCAACCAAGCGGCACAAATAAATATGTAGGTTACTGGTCCAACGCTACCTCCTGCATCTTATGCTACCCTGTTAAAAGTAGAGCAGCGAAACAATCGCCATATCGCCCCAACGAACGAACGGCCTTTATTTAGTTCACATATTCTTTATTTATTTTATTATTTATTATACAGAATAAGCACCAGTCCCAAAATAATACTTATTTGTTATGAAACACTTTAATAAAAAAATATCAATGAATAAATAAATAAATGCCTGTCACGGCAACGAATTTTTTTATTGTTGGGTTGTAAAAAAACATTCCAGAGGAATAAGTATGTAAACAACTTTTTTGTTAAGTACTACAAATTAATGAAAAGTGCTGATCAATGGTTAGTAGTAGAATATTTGGTGATGAGTATAAGGAGCAACGATCGTTCGATTTAAGTTCCTGAAAACTCAAGTAACCTTGTACGAGTACTTTGCTTTCGCTTTCGTTTCAAATTAAGACACGTGAAAGACCTGAAATCTAAGATTTGATTCACAATTTTAAGGCCAATGCCTTCCTTCTACGCTACGTGAAGTTCAATGTTTTTTTTTCGTTAGAAGAAAATTGAACGAGGCCATCTCAATTCATTTGTTTCGATAATTACCACATTTTGTAAATTTAGTATAATTCTTCATTTGACAATTTTATATAAACAGAAGAAAGTTTTAAAAATAGTAACGACGAGGCCTATTGAATTCATTTTGGGAATCCCAAATTCTAAGTTTAGCACTACGAAACCGTGCGCGTTTTCACGACTGAAAACCCCCCATGCAAATTCATGAAATTTGTATTAGTTTGTGGAAGTAATAAATATTAAAGAAGTCGACTACGGAATATATCAATAAATAATTTATCATATTTTTTACTGACTCATTCTTGGGCGTGCAATGTTAACCGAACTGATTTCAACATATTAAAGATGACAAATTCGCTCAATTTTTTGTTTTTCCAGATCGTGTTTTGTCTGAACGTCTGAATCATTAAAAAGTCGTCGTTCTTTTTCCGGCAATTGTTTCGAATGTGGTGCAATGTTTTGTTTTTATTCGTGCTTCTTATGTTTTTCAGATGGATTGCTTTGATTTAATGTTTTTCAAAAATAAAAACTGTTTTGTTTCGTGTTATGCAACGGAATCAATGTAGGCGAGGCTGATTCGAGCTTCCAAATTTTACTTAATGATGCAACGATGCAACATCTGCCTTCACACGCAGTAAAGTAAAATTTATTTCCCGATTTTTTTATCTATTATAAACAGCATTGTCTACGCATGTTTAAACCAGTTCTGAACTTTGCGAGTCCTTCAAAAAGTTCAATGCCGAGCCTTGCCTCTTCTAGACGACACAAAAATGTACCTTTGTAGTTTCCAAAGTCTTTATGAGGAACCTTGAAGACGGTAATAACCAACAATAATTTTTTAGAGACTACTTGTTAGTCAGACTAAGTGTTTTTTGCAATATACGGATACCTTTCGATTATTTCAGTACATCATATTGTCACATGTTACATGTAAGGAATTAAAAAAGGTTACATTTTAAAATTCAGTTATGTCGAGTCGAAATACGAAAAGTGAATACCAATCATTGGTTATAAGTTATAAGGACGGTGTGAAAAGTATTTGAGCGTTTTCATGTCCGAAATTGGGGCAAATTTCTTGTTTGGCGTGAAGCTCGAAAATTGCAGTTTGGGAGTGGCCCTCACTTGTCAGTTTATGAATGATATTATTAATAGCTTGCTAGGATTATTCGACCAAGTTTACACGATACAGAATGGAAAAACCTTTCCCTGAAATAATAAATATTCCGCATAGTAAACGCAACTGATTTGAATGCAAAAGCATTAACGAAAACGTTTTGTGGGTTCATTTGTTTTGGGAAAAAAAGAAGTCCGCGTTCGTACTTCGTACACACATAACCCCGATGTTCATTTGATTTAGGCTACTCTTGAACCAAGAACCAACTAATAAACAAAACAAGATCTGATTTTGTTTTTGCCACGATAAAGTTGATGCATTTGATGTTCATTTTTATGCAATTGTTTTAACCGATATTAGTTGGCTTGAAAACAAAACTTAAACTATTTTAGATATATTTTTTTACTTTTACCTGGGTATTTCTCTACCAGCTGCTAGAAAGTAAAGAATACGAAAACGTAAAAGAAAATCAAGGATACCAATAAAATCGCAGCAGAAACTCGAAAAACAAAAACACTTTATGCACAAAAGAAGGAAACCAATCGTTATAAAAAGGTGTTAAAGTATTTTTAAATACGCAAATAAGGCTTAATAAAAATATCCCTCGGCTTAATCATTAAGAAAAACATAGCTTTGACAATAAAAATACCTTTTTGTTGGACCAATTCAGGGACAAAAAGGCAACGACCCACATGTTACACAGCAAAATTTAATTTTTTTTGTTTCGACCTTTCTTTATTTTAATAAATAATTTGTTCTTCAGTTGTAAATATTTAGTTGTAAATACTATTTAAAAAGTGCAAATAAACCTTTGTGAAAAATGGACGAGTAACAAGATGTTAGTCAGGATGACCATGCACATTAGTTTATCTTTATTTGTAACATTGAAACAGAAATTATGACCAAATTCAATGTTACGAGGATTGTTTCGAAAGTAATGGACGAACTGGTGTAAGTGGTTTGAGTGTATTTTAACCGGCAAAAATGGTATTGAACGCCTTCAGTGTGGTCGTCTTCTGCTTTTCAAGATTGACCTAATCGATTTCCGGGGCTTCTTAAATAAATCACAATTGGATAAATCAAAGCTCTGTTTCGGGTGCTTCTATATAGTGATACCTGGGAGCCACAACTTTCAAACTGCCTCAACAAGTGGCTCGTTTTTGTAATGTTAATGAGTTTTAGTTACTAAGATAATTGTTTGATTTTTGAACTTCAGAACTGTTTCAGGTTAAATTGCACCAAAATTCATGGTTATCCCGAAAATAATTGACAAAATTATTTAATTCTAATGGAATTTAATCGATGAAAATGGTGACACACCTTGAGTGTATGTTTTTTCATGTCATTTTAATATTTACCTAATTGATTTCTGAGTTTTGTTCAATAAATCATAATCGGTTATTTAGATAATTGTTAGGTTTTTAAATTTCAGAATTGAGCTGAAATTCAATGTTACGAGGGTTATCTCGAAAATAATTGACAATCTGATTTAATTTCTATGTAATTAATAAACAAAAATGGCACGCAACGCATTGAGTTTATTTTTCTCCGGCTATTTTAATATTTGCCTGATTGATTTCCGAGTCTTCTTGAATAAATCATAATCGGATTAATCATAGTAGGATTTTTGGAAGGACAAGGCTTTCCGTTTTATCAAAATTCTCAGGCCAAAATTTAATTATGTAATTACGTATTGTCGTGCAATGTTTTTTGCCTTAGTTTTTAATAGGTTAACAGAAAATTAGGTACTCTTGGATTTAACACCATTCTTTCCGATGTTTAATACTTCAAACAGTTTAAACTGCAGAGTCATATGAATTAAAACCAACTAAAACTGCGAAATAGTCACCAATAATAAGACTATGTTTGGTCGTATAATAATTGAAGCGAACTCATCATTAAATTGATTCAAATACAAATCTCTAAGCACGGAATGTTTTCGCCTTACAAATATATGTTGTTACAATTTTTTTGCTTTCCAACTAAATTGTATCATTTTTTTGTGAAATGCCAGTGTTGTCTAAGTGTGAAGATTTTTTACCACTAATTTCATTCCTATGAGATAAACGTTTATGCCATAAGGGGTGAATTTGTTTTTCAGATATTCCTTCAGCTGTTGTAACTTTGATTTTTATTAATTTATTAAGCCTTCAGCTTTATTTTTTTGTGTGTATTTTTTTGAATTTTAGTGTATCTTTAAATCTTGTCAAGTCTGTGATTATATCTAGTCAATATTTAATTTTTTTGTAATTATTTTGAATCCTGGCCTTCGCGCCGTTTTTTGAGTCCGATAAAATAAAGCGTTACAAGTAATTTGGCTTTTTATTATCTGTTTGATAAGTTTTTCGTAACAATGTTTTATTAGAAAAAACACTTTTGGAATAATAACTATTGAGAAACCGACCAATGAAGTAGTCTTTTGTTCTTTAATGAGGTAATCCTGAGTCAATTTTTTTAGGCAATTTTAAAAATCTTGGAGGCAGGTTGAAGCATTTTGAGGCATTATATGGGAGTTTCCAGACCTGCCTTTTAGAGGCAATCTGGTTGATGCTTCCTAATAAAAATCACATATTTTCAAAAAAGCACTCAAAAGAAGGTTGATACAATCTTAAAGGTATTCTTAGCATTTCTAGTAAAGTTGGAATAACCTTAAGAGCATTCTGAGACATTCTAGGGTAGTTAGGAACAGTTTAAGAAAATCTGGGGCGATTTGTAACAATTTTCTGCCTTTTTTGAGTCAGTTCGTTAATAAAAATCGCGTATTTTTAAAGACAATTTTAGATTGAAGGTTGAAACAGTATTGAAGGTATTCGAAGGCATGCTTATCAAAATTTGGATTCTTAGTGGCGTTCTGAAGCCTTTAAGTCAATTTAGGGTATTTTCAGAAAATATAAGACAATTTTCTACCCGTTTCTGGAAATTTTGAGGATATAAAAATCATGTATTTTCGAAAAGACACTCTTAAGAAGGTGGGACGAAACTTAGGATAGTACCTACCTTCGTGGATGTTTAACAATAAATAAATTATTATGAACATTAAAGCAGTTTTGAAACTGTTCTTTGGTAAGATAATTTTAAGGCCATTCTGAGGCATTCTAAGGCAGTTGGGTTGGGGGTTAAGGAAATCTAGGGCAATTGATAGCAATTTTCTGACTTTTAGACGCAATCTGGTGGGTATTTAGTGATAAAAATCAGTTTTTTCGAGGAGACATTCTTAGGAGAGTCGATATAGTCTTAAAGGCACTTTCAGGCATTCTTGCGAAGGTTGGGACAGTTTTGAGGGCATTTTAAGATAGTTAGTAATTAGTAATGTATCAGTATGAAAATTTAGGATAGTTTACAGTAATTTTCTGCCTTTTGGGGGCAAAGAAATCGTGTATTTTTGAAAAAGATCTCTTAGGGTGGTTGTAATAGCTTTAAAGACTTAAAAAATTGGGACAGTCTTAAAGGCATTCTAAAACAGTTAGAGAGCAATCGGAGTAATTCATCGCAATTTTACATATGTATTTTGAAGATAGTTTGATGAAAAAATTGTGTATTTTTCGAAACACAATAGTTTTATTAAATTAATTTTGAGGTACTGTTAGGGATGTTGAGGAAGTTTTAAGAGAAAACTGAGGCATTCTAAGACATTTAGGGGGCAGGTTAAGGAATTTCGAGGTAGTTCGTAAGATTTTCTGCGGTCTGTTAGGGATGTTGAGGAAGTTTTAAGAGAAAACTGAGGCATTCTAAGACATTTAGGGGGCAGGTTAAGGAATTTCGAGGTAGTTCGTAAGATTTTCTGCGTTTTGGAGGCAGTTTAGTGGATATTTAATACTAAAAATCGTTTTTCGAGAAGGTCTTCACAGGAAAGTTCATCCAGTCTTAAGGGTATTTTGAGGCATTCTTACGAAAGTTGGGACAGTCTTAAGGGCATTCTGGGCATTCTAAAACAGTTATGGGTACATTCCAAAAATTTAGAATAGTTCATAGTAAATTCCTACCTTTTCGAGCCTGTTTGGTTGATATTTAATACTAAAAAGCGTATACGTTTCGAAAAGGCACATTCCGCGGCATTCTTAAGATATTTAGGATAGTTTTAACGGCATTTTAAGCCAATTAAAAAAATCTAGAACAGTTTAGCAATTTTATGCCTTTTTGAGGCAATCTGGTGGATATTAGTAATCAAAATCGTGCTTTTTTAAAAGACGTTCTTACGAAAATCGACACAGTCGTTTTGAGGCATTCTTACGAAAATTGGGGTAATTTCAAGGGCATTCTGAGGTTTTATAAGACAGTTACGAACAATTTATGAAAATCTGAGTCAGTTTTATACCAATTTCCGGCCTTTTGATAGCGGTTTAGTGGTCGTTTAATCTTTAATAGTAAAAACTATATAAGTTGTATGTATCTTGGAAAGGCGTTCTTTGGAACAGCCTTAATGTTTTTCTGAGACATTTTTAGAAAAATTAGGACCGTCTTAAGGGCATTGTAATAAGTGAGATGCTGTATTTTAAAACAGGTATCCTTATGAAAGTTAGACCAGTCTTAAAGGGGTGTTGAGGCATTCTTAGGAAAATTGCGACAGACTTAAGGGCATTCCTAATACAATTAAGAACATTTTGAAGAAATCTGGAGCAGTTTGAAGCAATTCCCTGCCTTTTTGAAGTAGTCTTAATAATAAAAATACTGTATTTTCGAAAAGGCATTCTTACGAAAGTTGAAACAGTTTTAAGGGCATTATTAAATATTCTAAGGCATTTAGGGACAACTTAAGGAAATCTGGAACAGATCATAGCAAATCTTGCGTTTCGGAGGCGGTTTAGTGGATATTTGATAAACTTTCGAAAAATTTCGGTCCTCTTAAGCCTGATGGAGGATAAAAGCCATTCTTAGAAAAGTTAAGGCAATCTTAAAAGCATTCTCAGAAAATTTAAGACAGTTTTAAGGGCATTCTAAATTAGGTGTGATCACTTGAAGGAAGTCGGAGATATTTCGTGGCCATTTTGTACCTTTCTGAGGCAGTTTGGTGGATATTTAGCACCCAATAAAAATCATTTATTCCTACAAGGCGCTCGAAAGGCATTTTGAGGCAATTCAAAGGCACTTTACACCCCTGATATTTAGCAATATCACCAAATCCTTATAAATTCAAGTCAGAAATTTTATCTTTGTATGGAAGAACTTAAAATGTAGATTATTCTTTTTTTAAATACATTGAAAATAACAAAAGCTTTGGTAATGTGGACTTAATTAAAAACAATGAATAGCTTTTTCTCATATTGTTTACTAAAGTCAAAAAGTATTCTTTATTTAAATCAGTGCATACACTAAACGCAAACTTAAACGCAAATTGGTTCTTGCCAATAAATGAGAATCTAATTGCACTTCGTTAAATTTTCAACGAAATTCGTGCAATTACGTACCATCAATTAAATTGCCACTTAAACAAATTCAGCAATGTGTTGCAACGTAGATTTACATGCACTTACTTAATGACTAAATTAGAACTGCATCGGCAACAATAATTTGCAAAGAACAGCACGTCGAATGCGACCACTTTCATCATTTATGTTTTTCTAAAGTTCTAAATATAAACTCACCTTCTTCCATGCATTTTGTAGTATTTTTCCTACATGTTTCAGTAGCATGCATTTTGCTTGCAATAAAAAGCTCACGTTTCAATTTTTCCAAATCGTTTACATCACTTTCGGTTTCGTTTTGGGCCACTTTCACTCTGTATGGAAAACTGGACAATAAACTTGAATTGGTTGTGTTTATAAGGGAATTTAAAACGGTTTCTTCTTCTAATGTTGCCTTTGTTTGGGATAAAGTGTCCAAAAATCCGTCTTTAATTCCACAGGAAGCACTCGCTATTATAACAATACCAACGACAAAGAAAGTAATCGAAGGTGATTTATACATCGTGTACGAGTTACGATTGACAAGTACTATAATGCAACATAAAAAAACTCACGGTGCATCTATAATTAATTAATCGTTTTCATTAAACAAACTATATAACTGGTAGGTCGTTAAATAAAAATTTCATTTTCATATTAAACACGTTATTTCTGGTTTTCGACCGCTTTCAAGATTTTCACTTTCAGTTGAATTCGAGTTTTTTGTTCAATGAAACCAGCTGCATCAAAGCTCTACGCTGAATTATGCGTGCTTTGGTTCGGTTTAATGTAAGAAACTGGTAATCAGCAATGCGTCCCCACTTGTATTCTTCATGGTAGGGGATATAAAAAATATTTGTTGATTATTTACTTGGAAATAAATTGACTACTAAGAAATAACTACAAAGTCAAAACTTCATTTTTTGATTTTTTCAAGTTCGAAATTGAAGATTTAGTTACTTCCAAACATTTGATCTTCCTGAGAGATTTCATGTTCTTCGATTAATATTTAACCTTTTTCGATTTCGATTAAAAACCCCAAACTAACTCGATTTAACATTCAAAAAATTCTGAAAATGCACGTAATCGAAAGTTGGAATTTACCAAAGAAGTTTCATCAATTGATTCGAATTTATTTGAAGTTTAAAGTTCGAATTTGAGTCACTCAAGGGACTTTCTTCAAGGTCATTAATTTGTATTAACCATTATTCGATTTTGGTTTTAAAAACCTCAAACTAACTCGATTTAATATAGAAAAGTTTCGAAATTGCACGTAAACGAAACTCGAAATTTATCAAATAAGTTTCATCATTTGATTTGAATTTTTATCAATTTGCCCCAAACTTTTTCCATAAATATTTTCTATGTAAAAAAAACCGACCTGGCAAACTCACTAAGTCCTTGGCCTTCATTAATCGAAAATGTATAGATTCAAATTAATACCAATTCAAAAAGGGCATGCCAAACTCAATTTCAGTGTTTCAGTATCGCAAAGAAATTTGAGTTTCGACTTTCGAATTAATCCAAGATTGAATTTAAACATCAGAAAGGTAATGTTCTCAAACGCAAATACGCAATTTTCATAAATTTACAAAATTCAATTCTGAATTGCAAAGTTTGGTCAAACTAATTTTGGGTCGAATCTATCCACTTGGATTTTTAATCCTATTTTTAATTTTAGATTCAAAAATTCATATTTAATTTCAAGGAGAAGTTAAGTCTCAAATCGAAAATCTAATTTTGAAAATCTTGGATTTAAAAATTTAAAATAAAATCAGTTTAGAATTAAAGCACAATTTAATTTAAACGTCAGAAATGCATTCATATATTTTTCTGAGGTTTAAATTTAATTTTGGTTTACTTCGAATCCGATATTGTATAAAATCTTTAAATTGTTTGAATCCAAGATTTTTTAGATTAATTCTTTAATTTCAAACCCAATTTTCACTTAAAATTGAATAATAATAATTTTTGCAACAAAGTTCTGTTTGAAATTAAATGTGTAATTTAGAAATAGAATTCAAAATTTTAGTAAACATTTGTTCCAATGACGAACTTTTTTGAAAAATAACTTTTGAATTAATTTAGTTCAAGATTAGTTTGACTAATCTTTGCAATTTAGAATGGAATTTTCTGAATTTCCTATAAAAATTGTTTGATTTAATTCGAATTCAAAGTCTAAACCCAAATTTCTTTGAGTATATTTTCGGAACTTTTTGTATGTTAAATCGCCTGAAAACAAAGAAAGTTCCAAATTAATTAATTAGCTGGAGGAAAGTTCCTTAAGAGATTCAAATATTTGGAAACAAAGCTTAAAATTCAAAATTTAAAGTTTAAAGAAATTCAAATCAAACGATCAAATTTCTTTTCAGTTACGTGTATTATTCGAAAATTTTTCTATCAAAATCGAAATGTGTATATAAAACAAAATTTAATTCATTTACATACTGACTGTTCTGAGTTTCTGAGTAATGAACTAAATTATCATAAGTTTGGGTTAGGTTTTAGCTTGAGAATGAATTTTTTGAATTTATGCATGGATTTTTTAATCCAAAACCAAACTTCTACCTGAAATAAAATGTTGGTTTATTTAAAATGCGATTTTGTACAAAATTTTTAAATAATTTAATTCCAATATTTTTTAAATTGGATCTTCAATTCCAGACCTAATTTCCACTTGACATTTTTGAATCCAACACTGAATATAAAAATTATGGGATTCCCATTAATGAAATATATTAAGTTTTGGATTAATTTAATTCGCAATTAGTTTGAATTTCGCATAAAAATTGTTTGCATTAGACAATATTACTTTTCTAAGATTTAAACTCAATTCTGGATTAAATCGAATCCAAACTCCAAACCCAACTTTCTTGCCAATCCTCAATCATTAAAACTCAGTTTTGCATGACTTTTTGAACTGAACCTCGTATCAAAATTTACAGAAATGCGAATCTGATTTCTGAACACCATTCTATAAATCTAGATTTGAATCCATGCTTTTTCGCTTAATGAAGCACAAAGACCTAGATGGTCCGCCTCTGCAAAACCAGATTTTACATAAAAGGCCATTTAAGAAAATATTTTTGAAAAAAATTGCTTTCGTTTAGGGCTTTAGTAATTGACTACAAATTCAATAAGTTCTAATCAATGTTTGGTAAATTCTGAATCTTTGAATTAAGTATATCAAAATCGAACCTATTTGGGTTTCTAAAACCGACATCCAAGAAGGTTTAATATTAATTAATTACATTGAAGGAAGTCATTTGAGAGACTCAAGTAAGTGAAAGCAAAGCTTCAAATTTAAAGTTTATTAGGTAAACTCACTACATCCCTGTGCTTCATTAATCGAAAAAGTATGAATTCAAATAAATTCGAAGCTTACATTTTTAAGCTAGATTTATAGATTCACGTTTAGAAATCGGATTCAAATTTTTTGTAAATTTTGGTGAGTTTACAAAAAATCATGCAAAAATGACCTTTAATGTTTCAGCATTGCTAAGAAATTTGGGTTTAGATCTTGGATTTCCAGTAATCCTAGACTGAATTTAAATCTCAGAAAAGTAATGTTCTCGGATGGAAAGTTTAGTCAAAACTAATCTTAAACCAAATTAATACAAAATCGTAGAAGACATAACCACCTTGATACAGATATACGAGCCAGAGAAGAATTGGAACTGCGTTGTATGGAAAAATACAGCGAAAAATCACAAAACAAAAATGGAAGAAGAATTCTGTACAATAGGATTAGATCATAGATTAGTGGTAGCAAACATAGAGATAACAGAAATGGAAAAAGAAGGCGAAAGGGAATACCACAAAATTAAAATATATAATTTGAAAGACGAAGAAACAAGAAAGGGATGCCAACTAGAGACAGATAAATCACTAACGGACGTAGAAAAAGCAAAGGAGATATGGAAAATGGATGAAAGATGGGTTAATCTGAAACAGGCCTTATATCAAAAAGCAAAGGTTGTATGCGAAAAGAAGAAAATAAATTCCAACCAAAAATAAACAAACTGGTCGACAACAGGGTTAAAAGGAAAAATAAAATGAAAAAGCAATACAAAATGGGAAAATGCAAAATGGATTACATAAAATTAAGAAATGAGATGCAGACAGCAGGCAGTAAGAGATGAAAAGTGAAAAAGTTTTGTAAAGTTTGGAACGGAACAGGTAATTTTGGAATCGACTAAGAAACATGAGAGAAACAAAGAAAAAAGAAATAAGAGGAATGAAGAATAACGATAACGAGATAAGGATTAAAAGGCATAGAGTTCTGGAAATATGGAAAAATTTGAACAAGCACAAAATGATGAGATATCAAGAAATGAAGATTTAGAATATGAGGAAAGATATGAAGAAATATAGATGGAAGAGTTAGAAGAAGCATTAAGAAATATTAAAACAAGAAAAGTTAGAGGAAGTAACAGCTTATGAATACTTGGAAGATCTAGAAATAGCGAAAAGAAGACAGAAGGCCAGTGGCGGCTGGTCCATAAGCGCTGCGACACTGCAGCACCTCCAGAACAAAGTACGGAAATTAATTACCTATTAAATTTGTACTTCAAAATATCAATAATATAACAATCATTCAATATTTTGCATAATTATTACATAAATTTAATTAATTAAACCGCTTTTAAAAGGAATTATTTAAACCGAAGCTGTAGATTCCATTCAGAGCGCTGAGAAATGTAGCAGTGTCAGAAACGTAGTACATTCGGTGCACATTCCGCCGCGATTTGTTTGTTTTAATAATACATGGTAAAAGTAGTCCGAACGCTGCTTATCTGGGCAGCATCTCAGCATTAATGCATCATGCCGTTGAGCTCTTGGACATCCGATCCAACAAAAACAATAATACGTCTGAATACCACGAAAAAACTAGGTGATGTCATCATTGTGCAAGGACGTCTTGGGCGACGGTATGTGTAATGTAAACAGGAATATTAAATAATAAATAGTTCGTATTTCCAACTTGATTGCAACATCACTGCGAATACGGTCAAGGCTGCTCCAGTGTTAACAGGTGATCGAAAAATTTTGTGAAGTTAAAAATCGCAGAATGGATTTTATATTTAAATAAAAATTCTTTTTATTTCATTTTCCAGTAAGCTTATTTTTTTTATAAATTGAGTAAAATTTCGATTCGTTTTGTTTTATTTAAGGCACCTTAAATAAAATAAAAGGCGCCTTAAAAATATCAAGGATCGTTACTGGTATGTAAGTATATTTCGAAAGCTGCAGCACCCCCATAATTTCAAGCCACGAGCCGCCACTGCAGAAGGCATATATACCATGCAGTAAATGAAACCATCGTACAGAAGAGTGTGGCACAATCTAGGCCCTGTTTGTTTACGGGCGCTGTGTTTAAATTGGCTAGCTCAGTAATTAAAAACAAGATGCTGAAATAGTAGATTACGTACCAAGTAACGAAAATGGACCCAGAAAGAATAAACAGGCAAAGGAAGTAAAAGAAAGAGGCTGCAGACCGAGGAAGACTTGCATGAAAATTATAGAAGTAGGGGGAAACAGAGGTAAAACACTAAATGAAATTAGAACCTTGGCACGGGGCCGGTGAAAATGGAAAAATCGGTCGAAGAAAATAGAAAGCAAAAGGCTTAATCCAAGGCCCTAAAGGGCAAATGGGTAAAGAAGAAAGATTAATTTAATTTCAGGTTTAGAATGAATTCTTTTATACGTGAGATTGAATTTTTGAATTCTAAACCGAAGCTTTATTAATTTAATTTCAGTTTCAGAATGAGTTTTTGGATGTTTAGATCCAAGCCAATGAAATGCAAAGGCATAGAATTTAAGTTTGAATCAGATCAGATTAACTTAAATTAGAAAATGCAATTTATGAATGCATTTCTGGGGTTTAAATTAAATATTGGTATAATTCGAATCTTCTTTTGTATTCAATTTTTAAACGATTTCAAGCCAAGGTTTGTTTCAAATAAATCTTCAATATTGCAGACGTCTATTTCTATTTTTGCGTAGAATTTAAATGTGAATTTTCGAATCTAAAACTAAATATAGGACTCGAAATTTTAAAACTTATTTAGTTTTCGATTTTATAATTTTTTTTGAGATTACATTGATTGTTATTTATTATCAGGCACTTATCAAAGAGATTTAAAAATAGAATACAAATTAATCTCAAGACACATATGGACAACCAAACATTTGTCTTCTTAAATTCTTATTAGATAAGGCCTTACTTTGTCCCTCATTTTCTGTTATGGCACAAAAACCGGCAATTTGAGGCAAAAAGCTCACGTCTTACATTTAACAAATTATCTTACCAAAATGGCTCAATGCTTTAATTTAGTAGGTACACGAACGATCGCGTTGGTGAAACCGTGTTAGTGCAAATTGTGTTAATTTTAAACGTTTAATAACGCAGCGTTTATTTTAATTACTGTTTGATTATAGTGATGAATTGTTGGAGGTTCGTTAGTCGACGTGAAAACCTGTAAAGTGAAAATATGAGTTTGCTAATACACAGGGTGTTCCTAAACTGAAGTATTGGGATGCTTTTTCTGTAAACAGTTCGAGCTGGTACACTTTACTTCCACAACTATCTAAATACCTCATTAAATGACAAAAAAAAGAAAACACTCAGCCAGACAAAAGAGTTCCAACTTGCAAGTCAGTTTGGAAACACCCTGTGTGGGTATAACATGTGCAGCATGAACAACCAGAGTTTGAGCTTACTTTTCTTGCACAAAATTAGAGACTGAAATATCCTAAAAAGGTAGCTATTTAGATTTGGTTAGCAGTTTCTGAAAACCTAAATTTTTTCACCGAAAATTTTTCAGACCATTAAACAAAGACAAAATCTGCACAAAAACCTTTTAACTACGTTTTTTACAATCGGCGTTTAGTATTCTACACGATTAGAACTTAATCAGACGCGTAAACTTTTTTAGAAATACCATTGGGAAATCAGACCTTGTCTTCGAAGTCTAAATTTATTCCCACATTCCATTAGATGCATTATCCATTCTTAATGAACAACAACCAAACGGTGGGAATACACACATGGAGAAAAATATCCGAATAGTTGTTGATTGCGTTGATTATTAATTATTTATGCCAAAGGCAGGCTTGGTAGAGGACGCACATTACGAGCATTAATATGGCAAATTACCATAAAAATAAATTTATTTTTGAACCGCTAATAACATTCATTGTTTTACCATGAAACCCATGAAAGTAATGAATATCCATGT
Organism: Melanotus villosus; assembly: GCA_963082815.1. Classification (NCBI taxonomy): domain Eukaryota; kingdom Metazoa; phylum Arthropoda; class Insecta; order Coleoptera; family Elateridae; genus Melanotus; species Melanotus villosus. The sequence continues at coordinate 81,307,483 of OY720420.1, forward strand.
CCAAAAAAATACCACGTTTGATGGTTTTTCCTTTTTCTGGGGTTTTACTTGAACTTGACTGGAATTAATAATTTTTTACAAAGTCCCACACGGGATTAACGAATATATAACGTAAGGTGACTTTAAAAAAACAATAGGAACTGATGTTTGTTATTCCAAGCTATTAAGATTCTTAGTTCGTTTTACAATTATATAATGGAACTTGAAAGTCGGAATTGCTCAAATTGAATCATTACCATATACGTGTTTTCTCTTTGTGTGTGTGTATTGATCTACTTCGGCGCTTTTGATATTTTTTATTGTTGTTGAATTGGTCATTGTTTCCTGTTATCAAAGGAGTATTGGGTAAGTTTGATGTTTTTTATAATTCACAGTTTCGGAATAAATTTTAAAGCTTTGAAGGTGAAATCCGGTGAGAAAACTTGTGGTATTTGACATTTTTATAATGTCTGAAATATAGATTGTTTCTTTATCGTTATAGTAATCGCTTACAAGCTTTCAGTTTTAATAGTTTGTATAATTTATAGTTTCAAAAATAAGCCTTGAAAACCAGCACCCCATTTTTTAAAGTTTAAAATCCAAAAATTAAAAATTCAGGCCTTTTGAAATAAGAAAAGTTCAAGATAATTAATTAAAAGCAGTTCCAGGAATAAATTTTAAAGCCTTAAACATCAAATTCAGAGACAAAACTTGTGGGATTTGAAATTTTTATAATGCTTGAAATTTACATTGTTTCTTTATTGTTACAGCAATCGGTTAGAAATTTTCAGTTTGGATAACAGAAGCTGGCCATTTGTAATTGACAGTTTCAAAAATAAAGATGGAAAGATGGAAACCGAAACCTCACTTTTGGTGGTCCGAAATCCGAAAAGTAATGTTTCAGACTTCTTCGATGATGTTGCAATATAATTATTTCAAAGCTCGGAGCCTCTAAAAATACTTTCAAATTTTCTATTTTATAATTCACAGTTTCAGATTGAATTTTAAGCTTTTACTTTTAATAATAAAGGCCGACCGTTTACATAATTTTCAGTTTTAAAAATAAGCCTCGAAACTGAAATCCCACTTTCGGAAGTTTGAAATTCTAAAAGTAAAATGCCAGATTTGATTTTATTTAATTTCTATTTGATATTAAAATTAGAAAACTTAACATAATTATAAAGTTTGAAGTTTTAAAAATACCACGAATATTCGGTACTTTTTCACGAACACGAATGTTTGTCATTCGGTGTCGGTAAGTTAACACACATAAAAGGCGACGAATATTCGTTGTAAGGTCTTTTTCGCATGCCCTCCACACTATCGTGTACGAACATGCAAATCGTGTGTCTATGTACCATTTATTTTTGTGTAACAATTACACTAACAGTTGAAAATGGAATGGACAAATGCAACTGTATTAGACTTTTTAAAAGTGTACAGGATTGAAACCAGCCTTTGGAATCAAAATGACCCCAATCATAAAAATCGTAAGAAGGTTGCTAACTAATGGCAACTCACTAAAAAATACCCGGCAGCTGCAGTACTAGGCCTTCTTCTGAAGACGAATCCACGATGAATGAAGCGAATACGAATATTTTCCATATTTCAAATACCAAATACGAATATTCGGCTAATATCACGTATATGTGGAGGGCGTATTCGTCAAATATAAGTAAATAAATATTTGTACATGAATATTTCTCAACTTTGACGAATATTCGTTAACGCAAGTGTGGAGCCGGGGTTATAGTAACAGCAACAGTAGGAAGTAAGGTTAACACTGCTACCAACTTCAAGTATTTTCTTTTTGCAAACCGATACACGATTTCTTAATCGTCCTACAGTTGTCATCATACCTGTAACTTTACTTGAATCACTGATTTCAGAAACACCCTAAGTTCACGTTTTGGCATATTTGAGTTCCACATTGGGCAATGCAAAAAAGACATAGGCCTATCGATTGGACGCAAAAACAACCTTAGTACAATATCTTAAAGTACATTACACGGCCTCAAAATATCGATTGAGTGCAGAACTAACCTTAGTCCATGACTTAGGTTGTTTCTGCACTCAATCGCTAGAAGGTGATTTCTGCACTCTTTCACTAGAGGGCTATCTAGTACTGGCACACATCAGGTGTTGTTTTTTAATATTAAATCATAATATTGTAACTGTACGGAAACAGTGATGGTGTTATTGTTGTGGATGATTTAAATAATCGACGTTTTCACAGTTTTGAAAGTGAAATAAAGAAGTATGTAAGTAGCAACTTCATTGTTCACACGACGCAAGTCAAGCAAAATGTCCAGTGACGAAGTTGGTCAAAGACTTGTAACTGTACGAACCCCCGGTGTGTCACCCTTTACAGTTTTTCGCTGTGATCGTCTAGTTTTTCACTAAGATTTCCGGCACCCTCAACCCTTATTGGTTAAGTGAAAATCTTACCCTTTACTTCAATAACTAACTATGTAGTCAGAGGACCCTTAATGTTGTTGTGGTTCGTTGATCTAGAGTAGCTCACCTTACAAAACAAGAAATAAATACTCCACCAAGTTTAATACATATATTATAACGTCAGATTTATGTACAGATATTTACAAATACAGTAAATAAGTAAGCATAGTGTATGAACACCAGACTAGGCAAGTTAATTAAGGGCAGTGGCGTGAATAATTATCATACTTTTTGTTTTATGACTTTGATGTACTTCAGGTGGCCTGAGTGCGGCGTTGATCACAAGAAATTATACTGGAAGTCGGTGCGTCTGTCAAATATGCGATTCAAGATCGATCTTTTATGTGATTGATATTAAAATCAATCTTAAGCGGCCGGGGCCAAGTGTGGTTTATCACCAATCTTTTGACGAGGGTGTAATTGCCCTCTAACGAGTGCGTGCGCTATGCAAGACTCTTAATTAGTACATGAGAAAGCGTTGCCTTCCATGTACGCGAATATACGAGATACAAGGTATCCTCGTACATGTAATTAGTCCGGGATGTTTCACCCTATCGTTGATTGAGAATATGCCCAAGACATATCTCAGTAGTCAGAATTGTCGTATTATTTGTAATTAATTGTGATCAGTACTTACACCAGGACAACCTTCAGTAAATTTTGAATACGTTTAATCTTGAATACGTGAAATATCTTAAAACTGCTAACCTTTCGGTTAATGTGGATTACTCAAGGCGGCCCCTCAATTGGAAGTACGCAATGTACGTATTTCGAAGAATTTCTTCAGGTTACTGCAAAACAACAAGTGCAATGCAACCAACTGTATACTTTACAGTAATTAGGTACACTAATTAGCGTACTCGTCGAAATTTCAGACGGCTATACAGATCGACTGGATAACCCGGACTGGTTGTGTTGGTAAAATTTGATCTCGTATATATACTGAAAATCTGCATACAGCGGGGTGAAGATTCCACTTTCTCACGAGTGTTTTCCTAAGTGGGGTGGTGGCTAAACGTTCACATGAGTGACCTTTGCCCTAAGACTAATAAATTCTACAGTTGAGTTAAAATACTAATATTATGGTCTCTTTTTAAATTCTTTGTGCAATTTGATATTTTACTGGAAAGCGCTGTTTTTACGCCGGGAATTTATGATATTTCTTTCATTAGTTTACAAATGAAATCGATACTTTCTTGCCACATATGCCCCCAAGAAACACCCCTAGCGTCACGCTTTAAATAAAAGCAATTACATTAAAATATAATCCCTGAAAAATAGAAAATTAAAATTATATTCGCGCAGGTGGTCATCACAGACTCTACCTAAATTTCTATTAATTTCTAACAATAAAGGAACAAGCCACTTCGCCACACCATAAAATACTTTTTATCTATTTAGCATTTTCTTTTCCCCCATGTTAGATCTTCTCTTTTGTTGTTAATTTCCCTAGTCCTTGTTTGATAATTCCTCTTACTCTTATTTATAATCTGATAAGATTCTCTGATTCGTTTGTTTTGATGTTACATTAGTATATCACAGGACATTTTGTTATTTCCCTTTCGCTTTTTTCTTCTGTATACACTGAGACTTACCTTTCTCTGATTAGTAACTCCTTTTTTCTCTTTGTTTCTTTATTAGCTCTTCACATTCACATTCTTCGTTGGACCAACTACTTTTTATACTTTTCTTTATCATCCCCAGTACACTTTGGGTATCTTTTAAAATTCCTTCTTTGATCTCTTCTCACTGTTCCTCGACCGTGTTTTCGTCTTTAACTTTGATCTTTGCGATTCTATTGTTCATAACTTCTCCAAAGTTCTTTAATATATACGCTCATCTTCCAACTTCGTTGTCTCCCACCTCTCCACTACCAGTTTACTGGCTGTTTTTGTCTTTGTACCTGCCAGTCTCCTTTTCTTAGTTTCAACTTTACCATAAAGTGGTTGGAGTTGTATTCTGCCCCTCGATCTAATCTAGTTGAGGTGGCGCGCCCTTTACAGGGCGTTTTCCCATCTTCTCTTTGTATGTATGTCTGTAATGTGCATGTCAAACTTTACGTGGGCTCCGAACCATGGAAGTGCTTGCTCTTCTGTTCCCACGAAGACTTTACTAAGCAAAATACCTCGGTGGTTTTACCATTGTCTTCTGATGGAAAGTGTTAAATCTCAGTGGTCAGACGCATGCTGAACCATTTGAGCCACGACCGCGGCCTCGATTTAATACATTCGTGAAAAATCTAGATTTGATTAGTATATGGCCTATTTGATTTTGGCTATTACCATCCGACGAAGTCCATGTTATCTGATTAATCCTTCTATGTGAAAAGCACATGCCAGTTATTTGCTCTTCTGATGTGGGCCGAATTTACCAATTGTTGGTTTAAACTCCTCCTCTCTTCCCACCTTAGCATTCATCGTTCTATCACCAGTAATACGTCATGATTAGGTGTTCCTTTTACCTACTTGTTTTTCTAGCTGGTCACTTTTTCTCCTTTATTTTTTCCTCTTTGGATGCATGGGCATTTATAATCGATTGAATTTCTTTCGCCTAATCCTTATCATACTTGTCCTATCGGTTATTGCTTGAAAGATTATCATTTCTTCGCTAATTTTCTTGGTTAGTATAAAGGCTGTTCCCTGCTCCCATTTGAGTTTGCACTCTTAAAAATCCTAAAATTATACCAATCTTCTATTTCGTTACCTATTCAATTCCCTCATTATATTTCGTAAGGCTTCTATCTGGCAGGCGGTTCGTACATTCCACGTACCCAGATGGAGGTCTTTTTTTCTTAATCATTGTCATATTTCTCGCTTGGTTCGTTTCCTGCTAATCCGTCGAGGCTTAGCTTAGAGTTACGCAACAATTGTCTTTACAAGGGTTGTCAATTCTAACCCCAACCCTCTTGCTTTACCTGGACTTAGGACCGGCAGGATGCCGCAATACAACTGTCATATCTTGATGCAGGTCTAGCGACTGATTTAGATATATTTTGTTTTTTATATCTGAATCGTGAAAACCTATCCATTTTTAATATTTGAAAAACTATAAAAACAATTAAATTATTGGTTTAACATCGATTCAACTTCTTTAAAAAATTAAATACGAAGAAGTATTCGGAACTGCTCTTGGAATTATTATAAAAGTATCCACGATATGCTCTATATCCATGTTACAAATTAACATTTTTTGTTTACCTGATTTGTATTCTGTTAAAGTCTTTATTTTTGTACTTGCACTACTTCCTTATTAAAATTTGAATGCTACGTTGCTATCGAATACGTTACTGATTTTGTAGTCTGGTTATATTAGTAATCATTCCATGTTGTTTACTCAATACTTTCACTGATTACACTTTCCGTGTTTTTACTCTCTTGCATTTAATATCGATACTAATATGAAAAATCCAATGTTGTCTGTAATTTTGATTTGGTCAGCTTGTTGTTACACAAATATTTAGTTCAGTTTAATTTAAAATATGAAAGTTTGATGTTAAAATTATTATTAATGTATAATAAAAATACATTTAAACTTATTACTAACATATAATATGCATTGAATATCGAATATACCTCACAGCGCTTTATTAATGCCTTAGTTTCTTTTTATTTTTCTATCAGTTCAACTTAAAAAAAAGTGTTTATTTATGTACTGTCGGATACTCAATAATATAAGATTGTTCAAAAGGTGTTTAATTATATGATTTTATATTTTTAATCTCATCATCATCATCTTCATCATCATAGAACAGCATTATATTTGCCCTATTCATTTCTGGACGTATATGCCTCATCAAGGAGCCACCAATGCGATCCTGTTCCTTTTATGAGGTCATACCTTCAACCTGTCTTATTCTATCACTTTTGCATGTTGGTGGTCTCCAACCTATTTGTTGTTTGCTCCACCTTTCGTTGCTTGTACATATGAGATGTCTAGTCCATCTCCATTTTTGTCTGGCTGCTCGTTCGGCTAAATCAACTTTTGTTCTCCTTCTTATCCAATTGTTATTTTTTCTGTCTGAGAGTCTAATTCCCAGCATCACTCTTTCCATTTTCCGTTGTGCCACTTTAATTTTTGTAAAGAAAATGGAGATGGAAGTAGCACAGGCAGTTCTAACACCAGGGAAAAATATATAAAGGAGAAACCATGGTTTGAAGAGAAGTGTGTAGAATGCATGGAAGAAAGTAAAAAGCCAAAATGAAAGCACCCGTGCAAGATAGCCTAGAAGGCCGAAACAAATTGAAGCAAGAAGGAAAGTAAAGGCCATAGGTATGTAGACAAAAGAAGAGAGAGTACCATGAAAAGTTCTTAGATGAAATACAAGAAGTCTACAATAATACTTAAACAAACAAGAGCGTTTTATAAGAAAATAGGAATAACCAAAAAGGATACCAGCCAGGGAAAGATAATTGGAGCTGAAGAAGGTGTCATAAAAAGGTGGCAGAAACACTATACAGAGTTTTTAGCTGAAACAGAACAAACAGATGCCGCTATATCAGAGGTGGAAAGAGCAGAAAAATATGGAGCTAATATCTGTTCCAACATTACATAAAATTGAAGAGATTATCAACTCCATGAAGAATAATAAAAGAGTCCAGGAAAAGATGAACAACTTGAGTAAAAATAATGCCCAACTTTCTTCTTCTTTTTCTTTTTGTTCTCGATCTATTTTTGGAATCGGTCTTCTCTCATGCTTCTCGCGGTCTTCCTATACTTTTTCCGTATCACGAGAAGTTGCAATAACGGAAACAAGATGAGATCATGCCTTGATGAAATACGCGTGAATTGGGTCACCTTGGAATTTGAACAAAGGAAATGTTTCACAAGGACAAAACATACTGAAATGACTTGAAGATTTCGTAGAACTCCAAGCAAAACGCGCTGAGTTGGCGTAACCTTGGATGTCCTACAGACTAAAGTGGAATTAAACTGCAGCCAAGAATAATGCAATTAACACGGGATCAGAATTAAAAATACTTTATCAAACATTTGAAATGACTCTTAACTTCCCAAATAACCCGGAATTGCAAAACCACGTGACAGTCTGATTTTGTCAGTTCACTTCGTGTCGGCACCTTTGATTTTCGTGTCGCCGAATAGCTACTGCGCACTACTCCAAGAGTGGATTTTATCAGCTAATTTAAAGGAGGGAATTTTGAATTTATCATAACTCGTGTGAAAACAGGTTAACATCTTCCACGTGGTTTTACACCTGCAATAGATACGTAAATCGCCACGCATATAGCTGGGAGTTGAACATGCGCAAGTGAACTGACTGTTTTTTATTTAGACTGTAGTGTGACCAACCTTGAGTAATGCTCACGTCTGAGATCGAGCGAAGTATCGACTATAAGTACGGGCATTATACTCGTAGTGTAACACGCAGGAACTGTCTGCCCAAGTTCGATATTCATTTTGAAATAGCGGTAAATTATTTTCATGAAAAAAATTGTAATATTTTTTTTCCAAAACGGGACAAAAACGTTATTTTAGCTAAAACGACGGGACGACCGGGACATGTTAAAAAAACGGGACAGTCCCGTTCAAAACGGGATGTATGGTCACGGTCACCCTATGTCGACGCTGATATTAAATATACGCCCCTTGCGACTAGGCAACTTAAATGACAGATTGAGATAGGCAACCCATCTAACAAACTGTATTTGTTCATTTGTTGTTAATAACCTAAAATATCACAACCACAAAATGAATGAAATTTGTAGAATTTGTTTAAATGATAGCAACTTAGTTAAAATATTCCAAGAAAGTAATAAAATAGCAGAAAAAATAATGATGTGTGCCTTTGTACAAGTAAACTTGAAGATATGTAAATGAAGTTTTCACCTAGGTAATTCAAAACTTTTGTAGGTAAAAGAAGACGATGGATTCCCACAAACTATTTGTAAACTTTGTGAAAATGATTTAGATTTATGTGTTAAATTTAAAGAGAAATGTGAGACGACCGATAAAAAGCTTCGGGATGAAGCTGCGCGCAACTTAAGTAATGTTAACGAAAGTGAGACTGCTATAATCGATAGTAAAAATTTAATTGATACTAAATCAGAATGTGATAACGATGATAGACAAGACGTTAAAATTGATATAAGCGAGGAGCGTTCGTACGTATGTAATAAATGTACAAAAAAATTTCCAACGAAACGTTCGTTAGCATTACATATAGGTAAAAAGCACGGTGTGAAGTCGCAGAAGTGCGATGTGTGTGGTTTACAGTTCGTATCGAAATATTCGTTGTTTATGCACATGCATAAGAAGCATAACATAAAACAAGAAAAGCGGATTAAAAGCATTCATCAGTGCCATATGTGCGGACGAATATTTAATTATCAGGCTGAACTCGCCCGGCATTTATCTTCTCATATGGGCATCAAACAATTCAAATGCAATCAATGTGATAAGTCGTTTGTTTCTAAAAGTGCTTTAACGAAGCATCTCATCAAACACGATGGTGTAAGAAAATTCGAATGCCTGTTATGCCCTAAAAGTTTCACACATCCTAGCAACTTGCAAGTTCATTTAAAAGTCCATAAAAACGAGAAAAAGCACTCTTGTAATATATGTTTTAAAAAATTTAAGGCCAATCGCACTTTGATATTGCATTATAAAATTCACACAAACGAACGCAACTTTCCTTGTAACAAATGCGACAAAGCTTTTATCAATAAATATGATTTACTCCGTCACTTGAAGTTGCATGAAAAAAAGCGACAGATCGAAACCGGTGTTTACGATGCCACAAAAGATGAAATGAATAAAGTCAAAAACATGCGCCAATGCGAGCATTGTGGAAAAATTTGTGCAGGCGCTGGGGATTTAAAGAAACATTTACGTGTGCATTCTGGCGAACGACCTTACAGTTGCTTACTTTGCGGGAAAACGTTTAAGAGTACCAGTACACTTCACTGCCATGAAAGAACCCACTCTGAAGTTAGTTTGTCACAGTTATTTTAATACAGTATTTTAATGCTCTGGTTTTTTAGACACGACCCTTCACGTGCAAGTATTGCGGCCATGGATTTACTCAGTCGTCAAATCTACGAACGCACGAAAGACTTCATTTAAACATTAGACCATTTGATTGTAATATATGTAGCAGAGCATTTAACAGAAAGAGAGACTTAGATAATCATACTCGAAAACACGAGACAAATTGTGATAAGACCGTAAACGATATGCAAATAGGGATAATTACTTAATAACAATCATTTTAGCAACAAATATTTGAAATTACTCTACTTAATATCGTTAAGATATAATTAGCAAAGTTGGGACATTTATTTTTAAACATGAACTGATTAGTTTTAAGAAAGACTTATTTCTAGTCATACTGTAAATTAAATTATTTTTTCATGTAGTTTGGACATTAAAGCAATAAATATGTTTGAACTTTACATGATTTTAAAACTCTCCGGCTCTGACTTTTTTGCTTCGGTAATAGCATCAAGTTTTAAAGCAATTAGTTGTCTCTAAAGACCGTTCTTATCGATTTATGTAATTTTTCAGTAATCAGACCATCACATTGGCGACCTTTTACTCGCCTAGCAACTTTCTGTATTCCCTTCCGCGATTCTCTCTTCGTTCCTTGACCCTGTAAGGGCATGGTGACACTATTTAATGTAGCAATCTCTTTATAGTTGTTTTTTATTCTTCTCTATCTTGTGCAAGTTGGGTGGCTATATTCTCAGTCCTATTATGGGTTTTATCTGATTTATCCAGCAGGTGGGTGATCTTTCTTGTTGTCTCCTTCCACAATTAGTCTCCATATTGTATGATTGTTTTATATTCATGTGACACCACCATATGTTGAGCGTCAACTAACTTGTGCCTTGCAAAGCCCTTCCTTTTTATGCATCTGTCTATTCATGTCAAAATTTCAGGTGCGATAAATGAGGTGGAGCATTGCAGCATTGCCATGATGCAACTGCCAGTTTTTTTATCCTAAAGTTGTCAAGTTGTTACGTTATGTATATACACACGCCGGCAAAAAAAAACGGATCACTTACAATTTACTGATGTTTTATTAGAAACTGGCTACTTACTATATGATGTAAAGACCAAGTCACTACTGATACTTGAGAGTGTTAGCCGACCATTGCAAAAAACAAACGCTTTAGTGGCTTGTCATCCATCTCATTATTATTGCATTATTAATGCTTATCGTTCAAGCTACGTTTTTTTATTGATTGTTTTCAATTGTTGCTTATCAGTGTTGCAATTGCTAGTGTTGATTTTTGATTAGACTGTTTACAATATCGTGTTTTACTAAGTCTGCATCGAATAATGCCGTTAAACAGTCAAGATGTCGCTAAGGCTATACGCTATAGCTCTAGTGGAAGACGGGCGTAGCATTTGATATGCTGCAAGGGCTGTTCGTGCAGCCTACGCAACTGTTCAGTGAGTCATCCTTAGATTAGAAACTCGCACTTACACGAGGAGACCTGGATCAGGTCAACCAAGAGCAACAGCGGTCCGTGATAACAAATTTTTAGTAAATATTGTTTTGCGGAATCGTCATTCTACAGCTGTTATGGCACGAAATCGGTTGGCATAGGTACGTGGGAATAATGTAAGCGGGAGAACGGTAAGAAGATGCTTCAAAGAGGCTAGGTAGGTTAGGGTCTTTCAAACTAGCGACAGGCCCAGGAATGCTCGCACAACATCGAGTGGCTCGCTTACAGTTCGCAAGGCAACACTTAGATTGGACAGAGCAGCAATGGGGCAATGTTATATTCTCAGATGAGACCAGAATTGCCTTGCGGTCTGCAGATGGTCGAGGGAAAGTATGAAGAAGACCAGGAAAGCGGTATTTTGAATGTACATTTGCTCCAAGGACACTGTTTCACAAAGACTCTGTAATGGTATGGGCTAGCATTTCTTACCAAGCCCGTACGGAGCTCGTTTTCGTTGAAAATGGATCTTTGACGGCTCATAGGTACATAGAAGAGATCCTTTCAGAACATGTTGTGCCCTACGCCCCGTTTGTTGGTGATGGGTTTGTGTTAATGGAAGATAATGCCCGACCGCACACCATTATACCCACTCCTTCTTTCTTTCTTTCTGTTAGTGGTTTTCCTGAGTAGTATAAAGTGTATCCTTCCTTTAATTGTTTTTGTCCCTGTACATTTTTCTTTGTTTCGCTCAATCCTATTAACTGAATTTTTCTTTCTTTTATATCTTCTACTATTTCTTCTTCCTTTCCGTTTATCGTTTTGATGTTCCAGGTTGCAATTGTTAATTCTGAATTCGTGTTTTCGTTTTTTGATGTCTTTAGAGTTTGTGTGTTCTTTTCCGCTACTTTCCCTTTGTTCTTTGCCTTGGTCGTCTTCATGGGTTCTCCGGTTTTCTGTATTTGTTATGTGTTTTGTTTGATGGTTTTTTCTTTGTGTTTTGTTCCTGTGTCTTTTATTGGAGCTAGTAACTATTGTATTTCAGTTGTCTTTTTTTGATATGTAGGTATGTGAGCTTGAAAGTTTCTTCCCCTCTTTTTTTCGTTTTGTTCTTCTGGGTTTTCTTGCCAAGTAGTTTCTTGTGCGGTTTCTTTCGTGTCCGATATATCGTTATCTTCTTCTGCGAACTCTTCTTGCTCTTCCGATTTTTCTTCTTCAACTGTTTCGTACTCTATTTCTTCTGAACTTTTGTATAGTCTTCCTTTTATATATAGTTTGTCGTATTTAATATATGCTTCTTTGCCTTGTTTTTTGGCTCGATGAGCTTTGGCTTTAACTTCTTCCTTTCTTCTATTACCTCCTTAGGGTAGTCTTCTTGGACGTATATGTTGGTTTCTTTCAATTTTTTTCTATTTGTGAGGATCTGTAGCTTTCTTCTGTAGGTTGTTAGTCCTACTAATATTGGGCTTTCTCTATTTTTTCTATCGATTTTCTTTATAAAGTCTATTTCTTCTTGCTTGATGTTAATCTTCATTGTTGTTGTTATTATCTTTAGCATTTCTTTTTCCAACTTCCAGTAGTTGCTTTGTTCTGTTGTTTTTATGCCGAATATTACGATGTTCTTTAACCTCATGCTTCTTTCCAACAGATTTATTTTCCTCTTGTTGATTTCGGTTCTTGTTCTTATTTCTTCCATTTCTTTCGACTGTGCTTCGTATTTTTTGTTTATTAGTTTAGTTTCTTAAATATCTTCCTGATTTCATCTAATTTCATTTTGGTTGTTTTTGGTTCTCTTGTGTGTATTCCTTTAATTTTGTTGCTTTTCTGAAGTTTGTCAACGTCGCTTTTGTTTAATAAATTGAAATTTAAAATTGTACATGAGAAAATATCAGTAAATATATTTATGTAGTTACATCTTGTACATACCATGGAAATTGTTGGCTATATTTTTTACAAAATCCTTGTCACCTTTCTTAACCTACTTACCTCAATCTTAATTTATATGATTGGTAATTTAAAAATTAAAACAATGATTAACAACAAGTGTTTGGTACAACGTGTATTTATTTATTTTTATCCTGAAAGCTCAGAAAATTTACAAAAATATATTGAATTAAAGCATAATTACAATTTTATATCTGAACATTTTAAATAACATTGATGTACCTATCTTTAACTTCAGACAACGCCGTTCTATTTTTTTTAAGAGGATCGGTATCTACATACATATTCCTACTTCATAAATATTAAGTACAAACTATGTTTTAATCGTGAATTACATAAAGACTTTAAGCGCACTTCTGAAGCAATTAGTTTAATAAAAACATTGCCAAGGCTTATTGTTTAAGTAAAATTGACAACAAATATTTGGCCTTTATTGATTTCTATAAATTAATTAAATTCAATATGCACCCTTCATTAATAAAAAAAAACACAAACGCTCTAAAAGTAACAGTTTATAAACTTTAAAACTTATAACAAATTGTAAATATCTATATTAAGCACAAAAGTAAAATAAATAAACTGCATTCCCGATTTAGCTACTCTGAGCTCTGAGAAACGTTTACAACGAATTTAAGCTGTAAATAAATTATGGTTATTAAATCGGACATTATCGGGTGATTAAAATAGATTTGGCAGTTGATACGATAATGTCCTTAACTGAAGCACTCGATCATTGCCTACCTATGTGTTATCCAAGAAGCATATATGCAACATAAGTACTTAATAAGCAGCAAGAGATTAGTTAAAGTTCGCGATGGCCTTAACAGAGATGCACAATTGTGAAGCATGGTGCTCTGATCAAAGGTATTGTGAGGGCAATGTTGTAACCAGGATAAGAAATTTCAAAACAGGTCTGAGAAATTTAATCAAATTTTGGGCGTAAAGTCTTCCTTATGGTTGACGAATTTGATGCCATCCTGAGCCAGGTCAAATTCTCTGTGAATGGACATTTCAAATTTGGTGATAGATATGCTTGGTCCTGCTTTGAAAGGGTCGAATGCCGAGCATCATGTGGAATATGTTTTGCTTACCGGAATTGAAAGTATATCGGGCTTGGGTGCTTCTCCTCGCATGGCCGGTGTGCGCAAGTACATGTTTTTAGAGAATGAAGAGTTAGCTAGATTTTATGGAGCGCACATAACTGATATTAAGAAGCTTGTTCAATTCTATACATATAATATAAAAAAATGTTAAAATAGTACCGTAATAAAATTTGCAACAATCATTATAAACTACCAACAATAAGTAAATGCAAATACATGTGTAAGGCAAATTCTTATTCTAATTTTCCGGTTCAGGTTGCAGATCAAACCAGAACGTATTCGATTGTGTTAGATTGAATTTGCCCAAATCAATGACAACCTGTAACAAACACATTGTTAACAAATGTTTAGCGATTTACACGATACATTATACAATGTTTTTTTAGTAAGCAGTTGTTACGGAGTTATCACACTTCACTTGCTAATATTGCAACAGAAAACGGTGTACGAATTAATATTTATCGGGCTTCGTTATTTTTACTAAAATAGTGCAGACAGATAGCATGAAGTTAAACTGTAACGTGCTGCCTGTATTTAAAGCCTTGTATATCATTTGAAAAAAAAATTTCCATAAAGCAAGTAGAATCCAGGTACACGTGAAACGGAATTTTTCAACGAGCGACCAGATAAGAGTATAAAAGCTGCCCCGTAACTGCTGGGACAATCGCATCCCGTAATACGGTCTGCCGAATTATATAATAACCAGACACTCAATATCCCGGCACTACCTGGCCGATAGAACCAGTCACCCGGAACCGCCACGCAATAAAATAAGGGTAATTTAACCGTTTATATATTCTAGCAAGGTAACAACAACAGCCCGCCGCAGCCCGAGTTGTACTGAGGTCAAACGCGATACGACGCGCATCTCCTGACAGCCAGACCAGACGCCAAGTAACGGAATTGACACCGTGATTGACGGAACGAATTTTTAGTTATTGAGTTATTACCTTTTTATTTTGCGAATTATATTTAGTTAAATTATATTATCGTTTATTTATTTTGTGTGTACCAGGAATTACCTTTTGATTTATATTAAACTTCTTTACAAAACCTCTTGTGTTGTATTTATTAGAGCTGTGACAAACCCCCTGGACTCCCACCAAGCTACTCAAGGCACTACAAAACCGTTACAAAACAACCACGCCAACTACGTATTAGAGTGTATACAACCTTCATTTGAAGATTATATTTTAATCGCAAAGGAAGTTTAGAGTTCGTTTATACCGTCTAAAGAATAAAACGTGGAAATGCTACACAATCATACATATAATTTAAAGTTCTGTTGTTACATATGTCTTCATTGTTACATATTTTGTTATATTAAAGTAGGTATGTAACATGGTGGCAGTCGTGTGATTTATGTTAATTTCCAGTTCCAGGAATGTAATTTTATGTGTGGCTAGCTGCATTTTAGATTTATTAAATTTAAGATGCTGCTCTGGCTCTTTCTAGTGCTTCGTAGCCTTAGGTTTTCTCCAGTGATTAGTATATCATCCATACACGTAAACACTTCTAAACCTTATAGAGCTTCATGAATGGTTTTCTGCCACACTCCAGGGCTGCTACTAATCCCATACGATAGTCTCTGGAAGCTGCATCGACCAAACGGAGTTTAATCTCTTCGTCAAGCGATAGTTGTAAAAAGGCTGACGAGGCATAAAGCACTGTAACTACTTTGGTGTTGCCTATTTCTGCTAAAATGCTGTCAACAGTGGGCAGTTCATAATGTTCCCTCTTTTTTGCAGCTTGTATCATTTTGTCGATTTCATTTCTGGCGCAACTAACCATTGGTATTGCATTTTCATCCAGTTTAACTTTATATGTTTGCTGTAGTTTACCTAAAGCCTTTGAAAACATCATCATACTCTTCGGCTATTCCTTTTGGTTCTCTTTCTGTGCTGGTAAGATTACCATTAAGGAATTTGAAGATCTCCGTACTTTGTAGTGATAACATGGGCGTTTTGTTTTCTGTAGTTACAAAGTATTCTAAATTGTGCTTTTGGTTCTGCAACTTCGTATCGAATTTTAACTATTCCCACAATTGGTATTTCATGGTCCGTATAACTTCAAATAGTTCTGTGTTTTTTTAATTCGTGGTTTATTTATTAGAATGTTACATAGCCTTTTGGGTATTACATTTGTAACGTTTTTAACATGTTTATTTAAAACTTCGGTTCGCGGTGTGAATTATTTATTAACAAATTTAAACAATGTAACGATTAACACTAAATAACAACTTAAACACTATTATCGTCTTCTTTGTAGTCATCTCCTTGTTCGATTTCATTCACCGATATCTTGTTTTGCACATTTTTGTTAGATGGTTTTTCTTCTTGCATTTCTTACATGTTTCTCCCCATTACAGTTCTTCGGTTTGTGGGTTTTGCTGCATCTTTTACAGTAAAACGTTTCTTCCTGTTTGTTGTCTATCTTTGTACTGTTTATGTTCTTTTCTCTGGATCATATTTACTTCTTGGCTCTGCCGATATAACTTTCCTTTGTATTTTCGCTATTTCCTCAGCTCTGCAGATTGTTATAGCTGTGTCAAGCTGTAGATCATTTTCTTTTAATAGTATGTCTTGAGTGGATTGTTCTTTAACACCACATAATATTCTGAAAGCAATCATGTCTCTTGCTAAGGTTGAAGGTTCTTAAGGTGGTAATAAATTCATATATTGGTTGATTTTCCATTCTGTACTTCTGTGAAAAACTTGTACCTGATTCGTCCAATACCGTCTTTACAGTTATGTCATTGCTTCCCGCTGAAATGTGTTGTATAATTCCAGCCCAGTAGGTCCTTTCACATGTAATAACTCTTTGCTGAGGCATGGACTTGGCTTCAGGTTCTACTACTTCTATTAATATTTCAAACGACTGCCACGATTTTTCCCAGTCTGCAGCTGGATCATCTCCCATAATGAAAGGGTTTGGAGGTTTAAATTTTGAGACAATTACTCAGAAAAGATACCGAGTTTAGTTGGGGACCTAACAAACGTAGGTACTTTATTTTAAAAGGTCTAACGCCGACGGACATACAAGAAGAGTTAGATTCCACTTTAAAGGATTCTTCCCCTTCTATTTGGATTTGGCTCCCAGTGATTAGTTCCTCTTTCCAAACCTGAAGAAATGGCTTGCTGGACGAAGATTCACTTCAAATGATGAGGTCAAAGCTGAGACAACCGCTTATTTTGCAGAGTTGGACAAATCGCATTATACTGAGGGTATTAAAAAGTTGGAAAGTCGTTGGTCTAAATGAAAAGCAAGAACAACATATTATGCACTAAGCAAAATGTTACTAGGAAAAAGGGAAATACACACTAAAATCAAAAAACAAGTATACGACAGGTGCTGATGAGTCATGGATATTGATAAAGAGGTTAGAAAGTAAAATAAATGCAGTATCTAAGAAAATTAGTAAATGTAACAAAATGCGATTACCTAAGAAATGAAGACAAGATAGAAAAAGATCAACTGAAATGGCTGGGACACATAAAAATAATGAAGGAAGACAGATTAAGCAAGAGAGTTATGGAAGCTGGAAGAGTTAAGAAAAGGAGGGAGAAGGGGACGGTCAAGAAAAACATGGATAGACAGAATCAAGGAAATAGGAAAGAAGAGAGGAAAAACGATGATAGGAAGAATAAAGTAAGACCATCAATATGATGCTCCAGAAGGGGCACAAGGAAAAGAGAAGAAGAAATATTTTGCTTAAAAAATGTTGGGAAACTCCTCACAACACAACGTTAAAAAAATATTATTAAGAAACATAACATACCTGTCCCAAAACGTTACTTTTAGCAGAGAGCAGTTGTTTTTGTGTTGCAACAGTGACTTCAAGTTGTTGCGTATGTAATTCGCCCTGAGACAGTAAGTATTCGAAAGTTATGTCGAATACCGGATTGTAATTGTCTTTCACGACCTGCAAACATTCATAAAATCATTATCGATTTTTTGTCAAAAATTATTTCTCAATAACATGGACAAATATTTCTCTCACAATCAAACGATTAAAATACATTAAAAAACCGGATTAAAAACAAAGAGCAAACTTACAGGTGTCTTTCTTTTGGTTTCTTTAGACCGGCCTGGTAACAAGTACAGTTTTACATATGGATCCGGAATATTTGATGGATCCCTCGCTGGAATATTACTAAACAAAAGTCATCATTCATTTCTACTGTTATTAATCTATTTGTTAAATACTCACGCAATTTTATGTATAACAACGATTAACCGTTGCCTTTGCACACTGTAACGTAAAGTTAATTGTATTCTTCCTAAACCTGATTCACCGGCCGATCTACAAAAACAATTGCTTAAAGTACAAATCGGCAATTTTTAAGCGTCTGCTTACGAGGTAGCACTAAGTTGTCGGTGAGAAAGACCCTCAGTGGGAGTTTCAGGTGGTGTACTGGACTGTAAATTAATAGAAGCTTCTTCGATGAATTCTTCAACTTCTTGGTGATTATCCAATGATTCGGAATTTCCCTTCAGGGAACTTTCGCGCGAGATTAATTTCTTCGAAGAATTTGTACGATCTTTAAAATCACAAATATCATAATCGCATTTGTATAAAATGCCATGATTATTTACCTAGACTTCCAACAGAGGACGACACTGAATCTTGCCGATTAAGTCCGTCGGTTTCTTCACCATCAGATTGTGCATCATCAGCAGGCGAATATTTTTTAAGGATCTGTAAATAATACGTGATGACTGTGGAAACTGCTACTGCACTAATTCACAAATCAGGACGCAACACACAGATGATTTCATATGCTGCGGCAATCATCATCAAACCATTTACAAATGCAAAAAGTGTCTGATTATTAATAAAATTAAGCCAAAATCTACTTAAAAACGAAATACCAACCTTGAGATGCATAGAAAAAGTAAGTTTGCTTTGAGGTCCGCTTTTAAGCAAACCAAACGGTTGTAGTGCAACTTCGAGACTGGGTTTTTCAGAAAGAGCACTTAAGTTATAAGTTAGCTGTCCTAATCCAGAACCCGTTTTTTGATCGATAACATTCAAGTATAAAGTATCAGATTCGGGATTAGCAACTAGAAAATTAAAGCCTTGTTCCCATACAGGATCACCTGTTCGCTTCTTAACGTGCGTTTGCTGACTGCCTCTGCCCACCGTTATCAATAGATAAGGATCCGGTTTGCTTTGGGTTCTTGCTTGCTGAAATTATTTTGTTTATTTATTTGCTGAATTGCTGCAACAACACTTACAGGTAAATTCTTTGCAGAATCGATGTAAACAGTAAGTAAAGCGGAGCTCATGGCGGTTACTTGCAACATCTGTGTTTCTTCAAGTGCCTGTTTAATACTTTAAAATAAAAAAACAGTCTTGTACTTCGTCATATTTAATCTTACCACTTTTAAATCAGAGTAATTGGTAGTGAGTACATGCCAAGTTAAACGGATGTGTACCATGCCGTGTTTCACTTGCTCAAGGGTAAGCCACTACAATTTTGTTTGCATTATTAAACGCTTATTGTATTACTTTATATAAAAACATACCATATCGTCTTCTCCTTTCTTTGCAATTGTTGCGATGTCTATCGTTGCCCTGCAACATGTTTGTTAAGTAAAGTTTTCCTGTGAATACGGTTATTGCAATTTATATTATTAGGCCTTGTTGAATTAAAACATTTCTTTTGAGTTTATTTAGTTTTTAATACTTTTAACACGATTATTTAAGAAACGAAGCAGAGTGAAATCCACTACGGGATGTTTCTATAGTGGTTTTATATTAGGGATAAAGTGTCGGTGTCATTCTCAAAGTAAGGTTTCACTTGATATGCCCAAAAGCTTTTATGAATTGAATGAACTTAAGTATACAGATTGTCCGAAATCCAATCTAAACATACAAAAATTAATGAGTGCAACAAGGAAGACATAAACAATATGGGTATCACAACAAAGATAGAATGAAATCATGGCTAGGTAAATTTTTAAACTAAAGATCTCTCGCCAATAACAAGCAAGCAAGCAAAAACATCTGTCATAGATATTATTTGTTATTGGCGAGAGATCTTTAGTTTAAAAATTTACCTAGCCATGATTTCATTCTATCTTTGTTGTGCTACCCATATTGTTTATGTCTTCCTTGTTGCACTTATTAATTTTTGTATGTTTAGATTGGAATTCACACAATCTGTATACCATGTGTTTCACCGAAGACACAACATAGGGATACACCAATGTATTTTTTCAGAAAGGATCCGCGATACTTATGGAATATGTATGGATTCAGTGCTCAACGTATGTTATTGGATTTAGTTAACGCTAGAAAGAGAGAGAAATACTGAAGGCGTCTGTTAATGCAACTTACAAATCTTAATGGTGCATGTAGATAGGTGTGAAATTGGTTACATAGAGAAAAATGTATAATTTGGTGAAGTACAGGATTTGTTGTCCAAAAAAAAACGTAACAATTATACGTTTACGTAAATAGTAATTTTAGTAAATACGTAAAGTATTATGACATTATAAATTTTTTTTAATTAAGTATATTGTTTTAGTATAATAATAATAATAATAATAATGAATCTATAATTATTGTGCTTCATTGCATTGTAGATGTAGATTCTTTAGTAACTGACAAGTTTAACAATTTGACGTTTTGTCGCTGTTAAAATTAACAATTTAGAAACCAAACAATGAAATAATTCTGTGCCGTGATAACAGATGCCGGTGCTATTTCTGTCTCATTCTAGCATCAAATAAACTCAATTACGTAGGTTCAGTGCTGAATTCTGATTGCTAATAAAAACATTTAACAAAAAAAAAAAAAATACATTGGTGTTTCCCTATGTTGCACCTTCAGTGAAACACATGGTATATGGAAATTTAATGAATTTAAGTTAGATTTGAAGATTTGAATAAGATACCATTTTTAATGTTTAGTTCCATAATACTGCCCTGTTTATCAAGAGAACCGTATCTCCAAATTAGTAAGTTTTGAGAAAATAGTGATTAAAAATCTGCAGTGCTTCTTATTTACTGCTTAAGTTTAATCAAACTTTTACAAGTCATTTTAATTATAATTTTCTTGAATGCAACCGGTTTAAAAAGGTGGAAACGTGAATCGTTCGCCAAAATTCATACACATACGGCGATGCGGATATGGGTATGCGGTAAACGGTAAATCATTTAAAACAAATTTAAGAGATGCGGTAAATATAATTATGAAATCAGAATATACAGGGTGTTCATTTTAAAAGTGAACGCCTACCAGGTTCTGAATAGGCAACACACATTGCATTCCAAAGATCACTTCTCTGTTTGATGAATTTCAAAAGTATTATGTAACACAGTAGCCTTTGAACTTTTTTAATTATATAATATAAAAGTCAAGTACAAATTAGATAATAATAATGAATCTTAAACAACATAACCGTAATCACTGCAATTTCATTTTCTTCATTCGTAACAGCGCGGGTTCTTGCGTGATCCTTCCTAAATTTTCCAAAACCTCTTAAATTGTTCTCCAACTTTCGACTGTATTACTACAGGGGCTTCGCTTATTTGGGTATCGTTGGTGCTACAGTATCGCCGCAGCATCGTAATTCTTATGACATTCGCCTAAAAGAAGTAACATGTCTGTTCGTTCTGAATCGTTGAACATCTTGACTTTTTAGCGATTTGCGATTTTGACACTGACATAAAATGGTTTGAGACTACTATGTTGTTAACGTTTTTGAAATTTATTATACTACAGAGTTACCTCTGGAATGCAATGTGTGTTGCCTATTCAGAAGCTGGTAGGCGTTCACTTTTAAAATGAACACCCTGTATAGTATTTATTTCAAAGATTGTAAATAAGAAGCTAAAAATGTTGTAACAGATGGAATATGCTATCTTCCGATAAAAGGAAAACAAAAGAATTCCTCGGCCAAGGAAAAGAAAGAAGAAGTAAGAAACAAATCTATGAAAAACTTGAAGATGTCTATGATAACTTACCAGAGGAAGAAATCAAGATAATAGTAGGAGACTGCAATTCAAAATTAGGAAAAGAAGATATACTCGACAATTGGGAGATATAGCAAGCACGAAGAAACAAATGAAAACTGACGAAAACAATACATTTCGCAGTGGAGAAAAACTGCCGTATTATGGATAAAAGTTTTGATCATAAAGAAATAGATAAAGGTACTAGCGGGCCGCTGTAAGTTGGTGAGAACTCAAGATGCGCTGTAACTGTCGAACTGTGACGTCAGCTCTCTTCACCATTGGCTTAACTATTCGCAGCGCGATGGGGTATAAATACCAATATGTAAAATATAATGAATAATTTTGTGACCGGAATTTTTGATAAATTTAGAAAGTTAGCAATTGCGGCACTCATAAATCGCCTACGCAATTGCATTACTTTTCATACTGAAGCATGAAGTAAACATTCGGTATGCGCCGGGGCGGCTAGCCAACTTACAGCGGCCCTACAGTACATGGTGGGCCCAAAAATGGACGAACAGTGCCAAAGTTCATTTAGATATCTTGAAAAATAAAAATTTTATGGGGGTGCCCCAGGTTTTGTTGACACCCGGTATATATTTCAAGGATTGTACTAACAATTTAATGCAGAAGACTTTAGCTAAGTTTTTCGGTATAAAACGGTCCCTAAGACCCCAACATGTTCTTAACTCAATTTTGATAAAATTTGGAGACAGCTTTCTTCATAAATAGGACAGAATGTAATAAGCAGGGATATTGAATCAACGTTGTTTAGAGTGGGGTCAGACTTATTGCACATTTTCTGCAATTAGCCATTTCCAAGTACGTCACAGTGACGTCATTGGCTCCTCCCCTACCAGCTGATTGCGGGCCACGTTTGTTAGCGCTCTTGTGGAAGTTTTTAACCTGTTTTTGTTGATAAAAATTTATAGTATTTTAGTTAACCTCCAAATGTCACACGTTTTGACAGCTAAAAAAATAATAATAAACTACTTAACTAGCACTTATTCACATAATAGGTAGTACAAACCTGGTGTACACACACGATTAGAAAAACAAATTTTTAATTGTCTATATTGTGTAAAAAATCAAGAATCACAGTTCCATAAACGCGCTAACAAAGCCGGCCCGTGGAAATACCTTATTCATTTTTTCCCTTATCCGTATTTATATCGAAGTACATAAATAATAAAAAATATAAATGAAACTAATGTAAATCTGGTTTAACTTATGTGAATACTACAACGATCTTCAATTTTTTTATTATACATGTTTGTTATTAAAATCACTTAAAAACCACCAAGTCCCTACACTAACGTGCAATAAACCTTCGAACGCTTTTTCCTAAACCTACCAAACAACAAAAGAAAAACCATTTAATATCATTAGCACTTTCAATTAAGAAAATAGAAAATGAAACATGAAAAAAGCAAAAAACTCACTAGCAACCAGTATAAGTGCAACATTAGAGATATTAAGAGTTTTTGTGAAGGAAACTCTAAGCAAAATATGAGTGTGATTTATAAGTCTAACTGTAAAAAATGTGTGAACCTTTAACACGATCATCTAATCAAACAGGAACATTCTCCAAAACCGGGGTACAATAAACAGGCACACATATAAATGCTCTATTTTACATCTATATTAAGTACAGAGTGTTCAAGAAATATGTAATACTGTTTCAGTCTGTATTAAATTGTTGTGACTTTTTTTGCATAAATTACCAAGCAGGTGTGTTAATCAATTTGACCGAACGCCAAATAAAAGGTTATGTAACGAAGGGCAAGAATTCAGATGGGTAAATATGGAAAAAGTGTAAAATCTAAGAATACTGCTCGAATTGTGTGCTGTTGTTTTGGATACATTTTCAAATGATAATTTTTGATTGCCAACTGAAAGAGTATTTCTTGATCATACTGTATACTGTACACAAACAACCGCTTTATAAAAACAATTGCTGCATAAAAACAATTTACTGTTAACTTTTTATAAGTTATCTTTAATATAATGGCCTTGCCTGGAGATCCACAAGTTTGCTAAATATAGATTTAAATTAAATGCTCATCGAATTTGGTAATATTTTTAATAAATTAATAATAAATTTCAGTAACGATGTGGATTAATTACTGAATGTTTCGTCGAATTCTTGTAAAGCTTCTGATTTAATCTTAAAATATTCTTTTGGATTAGTGTTAATTTCAATGCATTCGCAACATTGTTCTGCTACTTTTAAATATATTAAATACAAGTCGATATTAGTGCAGGCAAATATGAAATCTTTAACGGTAAAGTTTTTAGAAAAATACCTGCCAAGCGAATCGTCATTTTGTGAACCTGGAAATCCTGGATCCGAATCCCATATATGTATAGCAACTATCTGGCCGTCTTTTGAATCCACCATGGCCTATTATTTTAATTACTTTTTTATAATGGTATTGTTTTTAATAAAACTGCTAAGACTTTATTAATCATGCAATCCTTTACTGAATATTCAATTTAAAAATAATTTTCTCCATAATTAAGTCTTAACAATTTCATACGGATATGTAAAAAAGGTACACAATGATCATGCAACATGCAAATTGCACCATGCAGGCATGCCCCAAGCTAGAATTATGAAAGAGCAAGCGTGAAAAACTAAAGGTAGAATAAACGTGTTTAATTTTTTTTTGTACTCGAACTTGGTATTACTTTACAGACGGAAGTTAAGAAATTCAAAATAAATAAATTGATTAAAATTTTTGAAATCAATTAAAATCGTTAGAAAAAACCCATTGTATTACAGACCTTGTATAACTAACTCTCGAAATGTTCTCATCGTAATAATTATTACGTGTGAAAAAAAAAGAAAATAACCTAGTAACACATTACCTTCCAAGATCGTCATCCTTAGAACCATCGTCATAGTCGAAAAGATGCAGAAACACTTGCTGACCGTTGGTGTCCATTATATTGAACTAACAAATGACACATGAACAAAATATAACTTGGCTAAATATGATGTGAAATGTTTTTATGTGCGCTGCTTGAGCATATATTTACATGCGTTTGCTTTTGCACATTAATTATACTTTTGAAAAAGTATAAACGTAAGCTGATTATACATTTTATAAATTTTTAAATAATATTAAGCAGCTTTAAAATAAACAAATAAATATAAGAAACTTAAAATGAATCGACGTACAAGAAAATGTTTTTCGTTTGATTTATAAAAAGCAGAACGGCATTTTAAGCTTCTTTGTTTAAAAAAATTGTTGAATAATATTGTATTCGAGTGGAAATTTTGTGCATGTGCGTCCGTGGACATCTTTAATTGTTATAAAAGAAGTTTGCAAAATCGTATTTGGTACATTTCTTCTTCTTAAGTTTATTGCTCCAAGTGGGGCATAAGGCACCATTTGGCGTTTTAAAGCTTTGTGGAGGTAAAGATTGCTACTATGTATTCTGTTATCTTCTTCCATTTTTCCCTGTCTTGTGCCAATTTCTTTATTTCTCTTGATGTGATGTTTCTTCTTTTCAAGTCTTTTTCAATATTTCTTTACCATGTTTCCCCTGGTTTTCTTTTTCCGCTGATGTTAGTCTATAGTCTGTTTTAAACTAGGAGGGGCGTTTCAAATTTGCCGCGCTAAAATGTACGCACGCTATTGGCGCTGCGCGCGTCGATTTTACACGATGCGAATTTCTGTGTCTTGTTTTGACACATCAGCTGTTCGAGGTGTTGCATTTACAGTCCAGTTACCGGTTGTTAGTGTTATCAGTCTCTTTCTGTTTTAACTGTACAACATTTTTTGTGGGTAATGCAGGAACTGTCAACATTATAGTTGAAATAATTCAAATTTACCGCCAAAACTTTTCTAGTGTGTTTTCCGGTAACATTTATCGAGTGAATGTGACTATAGTAGTATGTTTTTTCTGGGTTTCCTAAGTGTATGGCCTATCGTCCTATCCATGCCCATTTGCGTTTTTTTATAGTTGTTTCTATACTTTCTTCTTCCGTTATTCTCCATAATTTTTTGCTTGTGATTTTTTTGGGCCAGTAGATTTTGCATATTATTCTAAGGCACTTATTTGTGGATAAATTGTTTTATGCTTCTTTTATTTTCTACTCCGTAGAGGAGGACACTTTTTACATTCGATTTAAAGAGTTTAAGTTTTGTTTTCCTACCAATACTTTCTGCTCTCCATATCTTTCTCAGTATATTGAAGTACTAATTTTGGTCTCTAATTCTGTGTGTATCGGATCGGTGCCACCCTGTCTACTGACAGTACTTGCTAGGTCCTCCGACTTCTTCAATTTCTTCTCAATTTATCTTGATTTTGTTTTCTTCGTTGATTTTTCTTGTTAATAGATTTGTGTTTACTTTAAGCCCTATTTTATTTGCGGTGTTTATCAATTTGTTTGTATTTATCTACATGCGTTGTTTATTTGTTGTTGTTGTTATTATTGCGACGTCAACTGCGAATTATAAATTGTCTAATTTTTTGAAAACGTTCTAATTTATTCCCGTTTTGTGTTCTTCAACGACCTTCATGACCCAATCTATTACAATGATAAAGAGCATTGTTTTACACCTATTTCAATTTGTATTTCTTTTATGAAGCTCCCTTCGTGCGGTGTATAGTATAGTATTGTTATAATTCTTAAATACCATATTGCTTTATTATATTACACATTTTGCTTCTATTTATCGAGTCAAACGCTTTGCCATAGTCATCTTTCGGCTATTTGGTCAAGGATAATTCGTATTGTGCATATTTGATCTACACATGATCTGTTTGGTCTAAAGCCAGATTGATTTTCTTGTAGTCTCTCTTCAATGGTATCTTTTATTCGCTCTAATATCATTCTAGTCATGACTATACTGGCTGTACATAAGAGTGTTATTGGCCTCCAGTTTTCACACCTTGTCATGTCTCCATTTTTTAGTAGTTTTATTATGATGCCCTTTCCCCAATTTGATGGAATTTGTTCTTCGTTCCATATTTTTTAAATTAGTTCTGCCGGTATGTGGTCTATTCCAGCTGCCTTTCGGTTTTTTTGGGGCCATGATTGCTTTCCTTATTTATTCTTTACTGAATTCTGCCAGGTTTAAGTTTAGTTATATGTTTTGTCATTCGATTTGCTGTGTTTGTTCCATACTGCTGTATTCTTGGTACATTTTTGTGAAGTATTCTTCTGTCCATCTGTTTTCTATTTCGTCTTCAGTTGAGAATTTTTCTTGGATGTATTTTTTCTTCCTGTTATCCTTCTCACTATTTCATAAAGTTTTGCGTATCGTGTCTTCTTGCTGCTTCCTCTACTTCTTGTGATTGTTGTTCTACAAATAGTCTTTTTTTAACCTTTTTGTTCTTCTGTTGGTATTCTACTTCTAGCCTTTTTCTGTGAGCATCGTTTGTAGTGTTGATTATTTCTAATTTCAGTGTATTTCTATCGTTGATTCTTTTAATAGTGTCTTGAGAGAGCCATGTTTTGTTTCTATTTCTTTCAGGATTTGCGGCTTCAACTGCTGTTGTCGTAACGGCCTTTTTATATTTCTGCCACACTTCCTGTGGTCAATTCGCCTATTCTGACAAGTTTTTAATCTACTTTTTTTTTGAGTTGTTCGCGGATATCTTTGATTTCTATTAGTTGTTTTGTGTTTTGTATTTTTCCCTTTTTTTCAGACTTAACTTAATTTGTGCTCTAACAAGGTTGTGATCAGATCTTACGTCGGCTCCTCTCCTCTCATAGCTCTTACATCTTTAAGGGAGTTTCTCCACTGTTGTTCAATAATTATGTGATCAATTTGGTTTCTTATATTCCCTGCTGGTGCTGTTCCACGTTGTTTTGTGAATAGTTTTATGTTTAAATAGTGTGCCTCCAATTGTTAACCCATTCATATTACAGCATTGAACTAATGTTTGTCCGTTTTCATTTAGCATTCCGTGTTTTCCCATCACTTTTTCTTTGCTTTTGTTATTTGTAGCTACTTTTGCGTTTACTTTCCCAATATGATTCAATCTGAACTTCCATCCCATTCTGGATTTAACACTGAGCTGCGTGGTTAAGTGCATTCCTGTCCTTGCAGGTAGCGGGTTCGAACCCCACTGCCGACTGCCTTGAATCGGGTTTTTGGGTGGTTTTCCCGATTCAACAGAGTTAAGCATATCTGAGGTAAATACCGGGGCGGGTAATTTTTCACCTATATGCTCTTTAACCCATCCTCATATATCCGTTCACCGTGGCTGAAGAGGAGTTCTGCCCTCATCTTTCTAGAGTTTTAACATTAGTGCTACTCCTCATTCCCTCCTTAGATTCTCTTCTTTTGTACCTGAATATACATATAATGGGTGTTGCCACTTTGTAATCTTATGCTTCCTTCTTCTTTCCAACTTGTTTCACTTATTCCTAATATTCTGATTTTATACTTTTCCATTTCCATTGCTATTTGTTCTGTTTTACTTATTTCAAACATTGTTCTTACATTCCAACATCCTATGTAAAATTTTGTTCTACTTTCTATCTCTTTTTTGTTTCTGTATATTCGATTTTTTTATTTTTTTCTTATTTTTTCCTTCATTTTTTCTATTTTTTATCTTTGGTTTTTTGTGCATCATTTCTCATTTCCTTGTAGTTTGCTATGGCCGTCATCTTTTCGGCAGGCATTTTCTCTTGGTTTTGTGTTGTTTGGTATGCCTTTTTTTATTGTTCCCGTTGTGGGTTGTGTAAAGCAGTAGGTTCTGGACTGATTTTGTTTGATGTTTGGTTTCTTTCTCTGTTTCTGCATCTATCTCTTTTTTGCGCTTTTTACAGGTTGATGTTTTTGCTTCTGGTGACCTATCTTTTAAAGACCTCTTTGTTCCAGTTTTACCTTCTGCGTCTATGTTGTTTTCTTCTTAAACAGTCTCTAATTCTACTTCTTCTTATTCCGATTTTTCTAGTGTAGTCCTCTTGATTTATCCACAATTTATTGTATTTTATTACTGTCTTTAAACCTTTTCCTTTTGCGGCTATTAGGTGTTGTACTAATAGTTTTCTCTGCTCCTGCACCTTTTTTTGTATAGTCTTGCGATTAATACGAGGGGGGACCCAAAAAAAACGGGAATTTCGTCATAACTTCTTTATTTCTTAATATTTTTACACCAAATTTTGATCATCTTCAAAGTATTCTCCCTTGACCACAACGCACATCTGCAAACGATCCTTCCATTGTTCAAAACATTTTTTTAAATTTACTTCTTTAGGCCTTTAGGCTTTTTTGGGACGAGGAGAGCCAGGTATCTTTCACTGGCTTGATTGCTGCTTTGTTTCGGGGTCGTATCTATAACACCACGATTCATCACCCGTAATCACCTTGGAAAAAAATTCAGGGTCCTCTTTGAGCTGATTTTGATGCTCAAAACATGCCTGAAGTCGACACTCCCTTTGCTCGCCTGTGAGAAGGCGAGGGACAAATTTGGCTGCAATTCTTCTCATGTCCAAATCTTCGGATAAAATCCTCTGAATTGAGCTCCATGATATTCCAGACATCTCACAGAGTTGATCAATGGTTCGGCGACGGTCTTCACGAACGAGAGCATTGATTTTGTCGACGTTTTCGTCACTTCTTGACGTTGAGGGGCGTCCTGAACGGGGTAGGTCTTCAATTGACATTTCTCCATTTTTAAAACGTGAAAACCACTCGTAGACTCTGGTTTTACTTAGGGCAGCATCCCCATAAGCAGTCTTAAGCATTACAATAGTTTCCGCGGCCGATTTCCCCAACAGGAAACAAAATTTCACAGCCGCGCGTTGCTCTCGACAATCGGCTATCACGTTTTCGGCGAAATGGAAAAAGTTGTTTCACTAAAAAAAATCCCACAGACGAACTGATGCACTCACAGCGACAGAACTTCGCACACTAACTCAGGAGACGTGTCCCTAACGGACACCGGATCAAACAATGGGTTTCCCCACTCTCCCTCCCCGCCACAGCGCAATTCCCGTTACTTTTGGGTCCCCCCTCGTACAGGTCTATTTTGATTATTTTGGTATCTTCCTAGCGTCTTCATATTTCATTTTCCATGTCTATGTTGTTGTGTGGTCATCAGCTCTTACAGCTGGTTGGTCGCAGTCTTAAACTGCTTTTTACTAGGGAAATGTGTTCTCTGCAGTGGTTTCCTGTTGCCTTCTGCAGAGTTTGTGACTATGTAGTAAGTGTATAGTGTATGTGTCTTGTTACTATCTGAAGTCAATCACACCACAGACAGAATCATTAATTAAACCAAATGATTAAATGGCTTCACTCGCTCAAGTACCGACCTCGAACAGTGGGGAATTCTTTGTAAAAATCCTTACCACTGCGGGAGATTCGAACCCAAGACTCCTAGCTAGGAGCCCAGCTCTCTTACCACTCCGCCAATATCAGCCTTTATTAATTTTAGCATGTTTTTGGCTTTGTTATTTAACTTCTCGAAATTTTCGTTGTCTTCATTTCATAACATTTTATGTTCCTTTTTTTGGCTTCTTTTTCTAAATATTATATTTTCTTTTATTGAATAGCTGTTACTTGTTTTAACTTTTTATTTTCTTTTTCTAATTCTACGAATTTTTTATCCATGTCACTTAGTTGTGTTTCTCTGTTTCGGCATTAGAATGACATTATTTTAGCATGCGTTCTAATGCTTTAATGAGCTTCATTATTAAACGATTTTTGGTGATATTTTGTTTTTAGAAATTGGTTGTTACTAGTTAACCAGTCAGTTGCTAGGCAACAAAAACGTCAAATGTCAAACTTCTGTCAACTGTCAAGCAAAAATCACTATTACCAACCTAACTATTTAACCAAATTTCCCCAACTCGAAATTGTCAAGTATTTTTCTAAAAAGAAATAATATAAATGGAAGCCGAAACAGAGAAAATAGTATAAAAAACTCGTTACAAAAGGCACTTCGAGCACTCGCCGCTACGCGGCTCGTGTTCAAATTTCAGACTCGTGCGCGAAAACGATGCCTTCTGTAACTTGTGTTTTAATATACAATAGTATATTTCCTAGTAGTTTCGTGATTTTTCGATGTAAGGGTTTTGCGGCGTAACTTTTTTATTCGATGTCACTTTCGATGTTTCATGTAAAGTTGGAGTGGTATTTGCAGTCTTTCTTATCTATATTTATTACATTGTGTTATCAGACTAATATCACTTTTAATTGATGTTTTTTAGTAGATTTCACAGGCTTCTATTTAATTTTTGTTTTAATAACCAGTTTTTTGTTCCTTCACTTTGACCTTAGTGTAGAATGCTTTGATCACTGAAATTTTCACTTTCTTCACTCACTAACACTGACCAGGAACACCTATACACCCCACCCCATCACCATCCACTTTTGTTACATTTATTAACTTAATTTAACAATACCGTAACTCCATAAATGTACCAAACACTGTAAAATTTGTTAAAATTTCAACAAAATTATTTTAAACCATTAAAACAGTTTTAAACAAAAACATGCAAAAATCAAAAAATAAAAATTCAAAAATAAAATCAAAAAACGAAAAGCCATTTACAACAAAAATACTTCCTGTTTTCGTTGTTAATACAAATCACAAACATCGTTACCTCACACCAGTAATCCCACTTAGGATCCACGGTATTATCGATAGTTTTCGTTCTCATTTCCTGAGCACCGACGCTAAGCACACAATAAGGATCCGACTTTCCTTTACCTAAAATTCCAATATCCTTCTTCATTAAGTTCTTAGCTTCGACTACATGAATCCTGAGGACACCCTAAAATACCCAGCCGTACAAAATAATTTCCTAATAATTTAAACCGTTAATACCTCAGGCAAAGGCACATTCAATATTTCCGCTTCGACCCCTTTACTTAACTTAATTGGGAATTTATTCGGTAGCACCATCATTGCTGCAACTTGTTCTAATATTAGCTGCCTCAGTAAATCACTACAAACAATCGTATTGTAATTTAATTGGTAGTTTTGTTATGAAACTTGCATACCTAAATCCTGGAAAGTCTAAAATATCAACGACGCCTACTAAATTAAAATCGATGGTCGGATGATTCAAGAAGAACACTTGTAATCCACCGATTAGTGGCGCTCTTGTTAAAAGGGGTTTTAAAACGACTCTAAGCATTCCTTGCAACTGAAAATAAACAAACGGTCTGTGAGAATACGGTTTCCATTTATTAATTAATTTAAAATACCTGGAAATCTTTGATACCTCCTCGAACACCACCGGATATGCTGAAGCTCAGATTACAATCACCAGCGTAGCTGCAACGGACCTATTATTTTAAAAACTCAAAGGCTTATGGTTAGTTGACTTACAAGATATCTAAATCAATAACAATTTCGTTCCTTGATATATTCGTTTCGTAAACTTTAACACCTCCGACTCTCGGTGGCTGAAATTTAACTCGTTTGTTAATTGTTTTAGTTAAGGAATTAAATTTAACTTACAATACTTCCTAGTATCATTTTTTCAAATTTAAATCCATTAATTTTAAACTTTTGGAACTTTTTTTGCATGCTAGGTTGAATTTTATCACGAATTAGATCCCTTACGAACTGATTAACGTTAGGCCAGAGTTGCTTTAAGATCTGCAATAAAAGAATATTAAGTGTAACATTCTACCAGTTTAGCAAATAAGCTGATTTTAATAATAATAATAATAATGAGCAGCCTATAAATCTCAGCTTCGGACAAAGGCCCCGGTCGATACACTTTGTTAAATTCTTCATCCCATCTAATTGCTGGTCATCCTCGTCTTCACTTACCTCTTCGTGGTTGCCAATTTGTCACTATTTTTGTCCATCTATTATCTTGTATATGCATGATGTGGTCCGCCTATAACCTTTAGTAGTAGACTTTTCTCCACGAAATCCGCTATTCCTGTCCGTTTTCGTATTACTTTAACCAGCACTCTATCTTCTTCTTCTTTATCTGGCTTTGTAATCCTAAAGGGGGTCATTGTCTGCCACTATGTTTGAAAGGTGAGGTGGCTGGTCTCATTCTTCCTTAACTTACTAAATTTGTTTTCTTTTTTTTTCTTCAATTAGGGGTCCGGTTGCCTTCTGGATTTTGCCCTCTCCTGCCCGTCGTAATTCTTATAATGCAGTAATTTTTTTTTTTTGTATGTAATTAGTTGTTCTGCGATCATGCTTAGTTTCTCTGCTTGTAATAATGTTAAGATGTATGTTCCCAGTCGCTATATGTCCGTTTTTCCTGCTTTAGGTGTCATCATTTTTGGAACCATTTGTATTGTTGTTTGCTAGGTTTCTTTAACTTTGCCTTCAACTTGTGTTGGAAAAACAGTTTGGATCCATACTTTAGCTTTTTTTCTATCTTTAACCTCTTTTCCTTTTTTTTCCGTCGGAAGATCTACCTCTTTTTCTCTTTATTTTCGTTTTCTTGTTCATAATCCCCTGGTTCTCCTGTCAATTCCACTATTTCTTCACTCTCATCTTCTTTGCCTGCTGATTCTTCTATATTTTCTTTGCTTTCGCTTTGGTTTTTACGAGGGTTTTTATACACTTGCCTGTTTATTATCAGCTTGTCATATTTAAGAATCACATGTTTTCCTACTTTTCTTGCATCTTTCAGTTTAGGTAGCAATTTCTTCCCTGTAGCCAGTATTTCAGGAGAATAGTCGTCCTTTATATTGAAATGATACTTTTAGTTAATTATATAAATAAATATTTTTTTTATTTTATTTTGATTTTAAAATGTACAATTTAAAATTATATAAGTATAATTTTAATAAAATGTAAATAATGAATAGAATAAAATGTTAATGTTGTTGTATGATAAAAAAAAATGTAAAAATATTAGATTTAAGTGAATTTTGTTAAATTAATGTTTTAATTGATAGAGGTTTTATTATATTTTAAAAATAATAAATAGTAGGTAAAATAAAAATATACAGGGAGATGGGAATGTTTGAAAAATTTGAAAGAGAAGAGAAAATAGTTATTTTCATAACAAGTGCGGGAAGTTAGCGATTCCGAAACGAATGCAGGACGTTACAGAAACGAGCGCAGCGAGTTTCTGTACCTGCATGAGTTTCGGAACCGCTCTTCCCGCATGTGTTATGAACAACGGTTTTCCTACAAACGTTTAGGAATCGTCCTAAACTATCATTTTGTAAGTTTTCAAGTTGTCAAATTTGACATTTCCTTTTAAAGTAATAATCTAGTAAGGATGGTTGCTATGCGATTTTCTGATTTTTCAGAAATCATTGTCACTTTCCGGCACTCCGTGCGGGAAAGTGGACTTTCCCGCATGCTAAATGAGTATGGGAAAGTAACATTCCTAAACGTTTGTCGGAAAATATAGTTTTTGAAGTGAAAAGATTCTTGTTATCAAAATTTGGAATTTAAGTTGAAATAAAAAAATTTAATAAAACCTTTATTAAATTAATTAAAGAAGATGTTTAATAATAAATATAAAATATATGGAAAAGTATTTATAATTTTTGAAAAATATATCAATTAAATACAATTATTGGATTTGGAAGTTTTCTTTAATGGATGTAAATTAAAAGATCGAGAGTGGAATAATATTGATAGGAATAAAACGAGTTTGCAGCGGTTGTGGAGATTGATAAGAAGGTGGGATAATATTAATAGAAGTAAAACGAGTTTGCAGTTTGTTGTGGATATTGATAAGAAAGTGGGATTACAGGATTGTGATTGTGATGTTTAAAAAGTGATTAAAAAGGTATTTATTAAAAACAAATATTGGTATTTAATGACAGTTAATTAGATAATAATTTTGTTGTGTGTTAATTTATCAAAAGGTTTGCATTATTTTTTAATTTTTTTATTTGGATTTCGTTAGATTATAATTGAGACGATCCCTTTAACGTCCTTTGATGAGAGTTCTTTTAAAATAATAAATTAGAGAAAATACAGGCTGAGCTAACCGGACAAATTTAGAATTTTCTAAAAAATTAACTAACAATTTAACGTCAAATATTATTGCAAATTAACAATCCAACGTAAGGCTTAAAGGATCATAACAAATGGTGTCCAACGTGAGGATCATAACAATACAGTGCAACCTCCATAATCCGAACACACGATAATCCGAACCTCCAGTAATCCGAACTCATAACTAACTCCAGTAATCCGAACAACTTCGACAATCGAAAATTCGATAATCCGAACTAAACTTGAAAATCCTAGTCACGTGCGTCAGAACCAGAACGCCACTGTTGCATTTCTGATTATGCAGACACAAAATCCGAAGTGACTAATAATAATGTTTATAAAACCGTCACGTTTCAAGTAGCCAGCAAGCCCAGCTGCTTACAGCTGACAGGCCAAATTGTTCTTATCTTTGTTTTTTGGGTGCCTGATGCAAAAGTTGACTGTTCCAATTTTCATTGAAATCTAATACGTTAAGGCTTGATTTTTTGTTTATTTGGTGTCAGTTTGAATGAAAAATTGGAACAGTCAACTTTTGCATAAGGTAATTAATTATTGGCAAATTTTTAATTTTTTTTGCTAATTTCATGAAAGTAGATAAAGCTTTGTACTATATTCATATCGTAAAAATCGTAAAAAGTGCATAATAAATGTTTATAACAAATAAAATAACTATGAATTCTCTTGTCAATCTGTCATTTTTATGTCAAAAGTTATTACGGTACTAGTGCTGTAATATAGTTCATTACAACACGATTTTGCGTTTCGAAATATTGATATTACGAAACGAAAGTAGATAATAATTTTTTTCCATTAAAGATCAATTTTTATTTTTTAAAGTGTTATTTTCTCAAAAAAATTGTGATGTAAGGCACCAATTTTTTTACGTCATCATTTAACTAGTAAGAAGGTCTATGAAAAACAGCAAAAAAACATTAGGGTTGTCATTTAAAAAAACTGATGATGACGTCATCGCGCAAAAATATGTGACGTCATAAATAAAATTTTTACGTCATAAGCTGGCTTTTTCAAAAATAAAATTGACCTGTCCGAGCGTTTTTCTTGAAAACATTAAATAACGCAATTATGAATTTTGTTCAAAACTTTATGATTACGCTGTTTGAGCTTGATTGAGTTTTTAAAAAATCACATTGTATATGCTAGGTAAGTTGCATTGTATCGCCTATGTCCTTAAATAAATGTAATCTTAATGTTTTTATTAGGTGAAACACCTTTTTAAGTAAAATTCGTTAATCCGAACAAATGCCAAATCCGAACCACCCTAATTTCTATTACTTTGGACTATCGAGGTTGCACTGTATATATTTATGTTCCGGCTAATTTGTTTGCTGCTGTTAACATTATTAGTTTCTTCTTGTATGTTGCGCACCATACGTAACAGTTAACTGTTAACACTACACATGAATTGAACACTTTTCATTTAATTTTCATAAGGATTTATGCTTTTTAAAGATATGTTTTACAATCTAAGGCAATTCTATTGCTGATTTCTTTTTCCATCGTATTTTGGAATGAGATGTTCTGACCCAAATACTTTCACTAACATATTTTATTATATTTGTACCAATTTTTAAATCTTCCTATTCGACAGTACAAATGTCTTTTCAAAGTTTACTTCTAAGTAGTCCTGCTTCTTCACTTGCTTTATTCAGATCTTCTATCTTCCTGGTTTCCGCAACTAGCACCACATCATCTGCAAATCTTGGTCAGTTTCCTACCTTCTATATTCAACCCATAGTTCCTCCAATACATTTTCCTAAATATGTATTCTATTGTTGAGATAAAGGATCTCCTTGTATGTATGCCAAATTGTTGTCCAGTCTTGTCCAACCTAATTTTTGCAGTAGCATATTCTCATACACTTTCTGAATGAGCCTCACATACTTTTCCTAAATACCTTGTTCTGCTATTGCCATTAGCATAAAGTTTTGACCTAGCATATCAAATGCTTTTTTAAAGTGTGCATTGGTAAGTCACATTCTTTACACTTGCCTATAATCTGATCTATGCTGCGTATATGATTTATTGTTGGGTGTTCCAAAGACTGTTCTTCATTTAGTCTGTCATTTATTCTTTATTTTAGTATCTTCATGAAGACTTTATATAATGTTGAAGTCAAACTAATAGGTCTATAATTATTTATATCATTTCGATTTCCTTTTTTGTGCAACAGTGTTATTATTGCTTTCTTCCACACACATGGTATTTTGTTGAAAAGCCATAAGACTTTATTTGGGAATAACTTCAAATGTTCACTTGTTAATCCATCTTCCTCAGGTGTTTTTTCTAACTTAAGGCTTTTTAGCGCTGTCTCCAATTCTGCCATCTCTATTTTGCAGATATCATCTTCCACATATCTCAATACTACTTCTTGTTGGTTGGTGGTAGGTGGCGGATTATAAAGATTTTTGAAATAGGTCGTAACTATACTCATGATGTCTACATGGTTTGTTTTCAATTCTCCATCATGATTCTTAAGTTCTGCCACCAGGTTGTCCCACTGTTAAGTCCTTTCCTTATTTTCTTTGTCGACCCTGATGCTTCTATTATTTTGTTTATTATTTTTTCTTGCGCTGTCTTTCTTATCACGTCTAATTGCTCTCTTCACTGCTGTATTAAGTTCACAGTATTCTATTTGTTCAATAGGATCCTCATAGTATTTCAACTTTCCTCTTTCATATATCAGTTTCTTCGTGTTTTCAGATAGGTGTATTTTGTTTCTTTTTTAAGCTCGTTCTTTTGATGCTGCTCGTATTTCTTCAGATATGGATTCGTTCAACTGTTGAATATCATAGTTTTCTAATTCATTTACACTCCACTTGATACTTCTTTCATTTAATTTTTCACTGTATGATTGTATGTCATTTATTCTTAAAGGATTCTTATTTGAGGTTTTGTAACATATTTGCTAAGGAAAGCATGGAGGAAGCACTAGAACTCCAAACAGTGAAATAATACTGGAATTTTGCATACAAAATGAAATAATGATAGGAAACGCGCATGCGATTTCTGCATCGTCAATCGAATTAGTTTGTTTGGTATTCCAATTTTTTTCTAAGTCTATTAATAGTGCATTCCTTTTCAACGAGTGGAAAGCTTGTCTGAAGTCAATGAATACTATATGCAGTTCGATAGTTTTCGTAGCATTTTTCTAATATCTGTTTTATGCAAATCAATGACATTAAAGAACATAAAAGTTACAGAACAAGAGCAGACAAACCAAAAGATAAAAGTTACAGACTAAAAGAACAAAAGGTAAAGAGGTAAAAACGTAAACATTTTCAAAACAGGCTAGATGCAAAGCTAAGACATTTGGACAAAGAAATACAAATAGAAGAAATTAAGAAAAGCAATCTATCTGCACAACAAAATTAACAAACAAAAACGTAAAAAGAACGCATTGGTGGACGAACAGAGTAAAAGAGGCAGTAAAAAGAAATAAAGAATTGGAAAAGATACCTAGGCTTGGGAAAATAAGGTGATTCTGAAGAATATAAAATAGTTCTCTTTTTCTGGTCCAAGACATCGTTATTGCCTGGTTTATATTTTATATCCTAGTCTTTTAATGTAGTCACTTCATTTTGTACATCAACGTTTTCATTGAGGATTGCTAGTATAGATTTTATTTTTTGAAGGAATTCACCTTGGTTTTCATTCAACTCTCACTGCTTCTTTCAAAGTCTCTATCATCTTCAAGTATATGTAAATGTTTCAGTCGATTAATTATGTGAAACTCGTGAGATAATTTGAGATTAAAATACCATTGTAATAACAATCGATAATGCGTTAGTGGAATTCTTATTCATTTACGACTAATTAATACTTAACAATTAACATTAATTAAATTAAAATACTTACTTTATTCATCCATTCTGCCCTTTCCACATCAGGGAAAAATACCTGTAAAAACGAGAATATTTAATAATGTTGCAATTTGAGTGATTAAATTAGAGCCACTTAAGAAATTATCATAAATAACGATTAGCTTAACAACTTAAATTAGGTAACAGCCTTGCAACAATAGTTAAACCAATGAGGAATAATTACCGAATCAAGTCAATATTTTTAAAATCCAACCTTTTAAAATCAATTTAAAAAAAGTTATATCTTTATTACTAGGGCTGGGCAAATGCATATTTGCATAATTTTTCCTAGTGATCATAATCAGCTAATTTTTCATTTATTTGCGTTTTCGAATGTTTACTTTAAAATAAAGCCAATTTTATTTTGCATATTTTGCATATAGAGTCATTCGGGGTAACCGAGCGCAGCGGGTAAGTGTGCGCACGGGCTGTATTTTGGAAATGTGGCAAGGGCGGCCAAACGTTTTTTCCGAAAAATCAGCGACCCCAGCTATAGACTTATTTCAGACATGTCACTGTGTCACTTGTCGCTTGCTCCATAACTAATTACAATACAACAAAATTTGTGATATCAATTAATAGATTTTAACATCGCGGAAAAGTGTGTCATACCCAGGTTTTTTATTTGCAAACGGTGAGTATTTTTTCATGCTGTCAGAGCCAATCTCAGAATGAATATCAGTAGAAAGCTTAAGGTTATAATCGTCACTATCGGATTCGCGACTTTTGTTTTCAAATTTGGTCCCGGGGGGCAAGTGTGCGCGGGTAAGTGTGCGCATGCACACACTTGCCCCGTATGCGTTCACTTGCCCCATATGGGTGCGCACAGTTACCCGCAATACGGGTCAAGTGAACGCATGCCGACACAACTATTTTATTCTTAGTTTATGAGAAATTTAAGGAATTTACTTTTTTTTGTTAAAGTCGATGTTCAAAGAATAATAAATGCTCTATCTAAAAATGTTGAAATTGTTTTCATATACTTTTTATTTAATAGGGTTTAGAAGTCTAAAGTGCGCACACTTAACCCGAATGACTCTAAGTTTGCGCATGCGCACACTTGCCCCGTATGCGTTCACTTGCCCCATACGGATGCGCACAGTTACCCGCAATACGGGTCAAGTGAACGCATGCCGACAAAACTGTTTTATTCTTAGTTTATGAGAAATTTAGGGAATTTACTTTTTTTGTTAAAGTCGATGTTCAAAGAATAATAAATGCTCTATCTAAAAATGTTGAAATTGTTTTCATATACTTAACTATTTTTATTTAATAGGGTTTAGAAGTCTAAACTGCGCACACTTAACCCGAATGACTCTATAGTCGATATACAGCATATGGCATATGTAACTGCACGTATTAAGCATTGACAGCATAAAAATGCATATTTTGGAAAAAATTTACCTAATATTTTTATTAGAAATGATTTTATACCAGATACCAAATTTCTTCGAAATTCTACTTTCAGAAGACAATAAATGAGAATAAAAGTCAAATAATTATGTACAAAAATTTCTATGAAATTTTGTGAGTTGTTTAAGAAAAATTCTGGTTTATTAATCCTTAAATCCGTAAAAAATATTTTAAACGGAGAATTCTCCGATTCTGATCACAATGAACAATATGTTGCTATTGTAAAATCACACTTACTTAAATACTGTCCTGTTACTTCTTGTGATGTGGAAAGATACTTTTCTCTGTATGAAAATGTATTACAAGAGAATCGTCAAAGTTTTTTAGTAGTAACATAGAAAAGCATATGATCATTTATTGTAATAATAAGTAGTTTTTCACTGTATTTGTGTCTGTTCTGTATTATTAAAGATTGTTGTACTAACCATTGTCTTTATTTAAATATCTTATAAAGAAATAAGGAAATTTTTAAAGCATATGCAAATTTTTAGAACATATATTAAAGCATATATATGGTCCTTTTTGTAGCATACTTTAGAGCATATATGCTCTATCTTTACAGCATATCTGCCCAGCCCTATTTATTACGCAGTGCACAAATAATGCTATCATTATTATCGTAAAATAAATCCTAATTCAACATAAATAATACTTGTTTTGAATGAATCAATAACAAAGTAAGGTGTGTTAATACTTTCGCTAAACAGTTGTAATATTTGATTGCTTAATATTTAACACACATCGTTATTGAGTCATTTGAAACACTACTTTTGTCCCTAATTTTTTAATTCAAGCATAAGTAGGTGTCTAATAGACTGGTCTTGATAAATGAACTAACTGACCTGTATTCAAAATACTTGTTAACTGTGCAATCTGCTTTTTATTTATATTAAATAACAATCTTTTCAACGTTCCAATTTTTTAAGCAAGTTGGCCAAAATGACCAACGCTTTTCTCCTATAACTAACAATAAATATGCAGTACATTTAGATAAAAACAAAACACAGTTGCATAAATAAATCCAATGACCACAACCTAAAGATAAGAAAATGTTAATTAAAAAACCGTTGCCGCAGTTTAATTCAACCACAAGATAATATTATCTATGAAACTTAGTAAAATCGTAGTTAATTCTGAATTAGTGATAAAAAGATCTCACCCAAGCTGGTAAATCATCAAGTCGTGCAAGAACAACGTCCTCTTCATTAGCAAGGGCTGAAACTTTTGCAATTTCACGTTTGCGCTCTTTCGTTTTTCTGTACTGATCTCTTATAACCAGTAGGATTATTGGGCCCATAAACCATCCCATTGACCATTGCATATAACCAACGAAGTAGATTACAGCCACTGTTGAAATCTTTAAACAAAGTCAATGGTTTATTCTTTATTCATCTACGCACATATAAATAACAATGTAATATACCGCTTAAAACTATGGATTAAATAAAAAAGTTTGGGATTCTCACTCACAAGAAATTGTATCTTAAATAATAAAAAAATATGTATTTACAAGCAGTTATAGGTATTACGCACCTTTACAAATATATGGCAGAGTATAGTGAAGTAATATGCGGCATATTATAACTAATGTAAATATTACAATTTGTATGGTGTATTAAAATCATTACAAAATTAAGAATCATTTAAAAAGCTTGTACCTGAATGAAAACAACTGAATTTTCAGCCGGCAGGATATACGATTATCATATACCGCATAATTTCTACACCTTATCATTAGGTACACGAATTTTTATTAAATATCTCAGTGTAAAATACCTAAATAAAATTTTATTTATAATTCCCATTTTTAAAATAGATTCATTTATTTTCCTTTTTAAATTAAAAAATATACACTTCTACCAACTACCAAAACTGAATACTAAAATATGCACTTCTTTTGTTTAACAACACAAAAAAAACAAAGGAAAACAGTTTACCTTTTTGACAGCATTATAAATCACACTCGCTATCTTAGTTCCGGCGATTTTTCTTTTTATCTTTTTATTACCAGTTTGTTCATCTTCACCTGAATCACCCATTTT
Source organism: Melanotus villosus (assembly GCA_963082815.1). NCBI lineage: Eukaryota > Metazoa > Arthropoda > Insecta > Coleoptera > Elateridae > Melanotus > Melanotus villosus. The sequence continues at coordinate 81,349,581 of OY720420.1, forward strand.
TTATTTTTTTAAATTTTATTTACTGCGTCTAAATATTAAATTAACATAAATTAAAATAAAAATTAGGTGTTATCAATTAACCTCAACCTTTTTCACTTCAGGTGCGTTTTTAACAAAGAAATTATTAGGTTTCTGTAACTATTAACGACAGACCGCACCCAATAATTAAAAAAAAGTCATGTTAGCCGCTCTTCTTACAAACGCGTGGCTAAAAGTGATGTCACAGTTTAAATTTAATGCTAGATACAAGGCTATAATAATCAAAATACGCACAGCTGTTACCCTACTTTTCTTTGATTGGTTAGTCCGTTGTAATAATGGTTGCATACCGTAAGGGGATTATGTTTTGTTTTATACTACGCTATGCTACGGTTTACTTGTGTGTATCAATAGTTGCATAACTTCCGTAGACTTTGTTTAAAACGTTATGCTGATTGGTTATTTACCTGTAGCTATAGTTGCATAACTTTACGAGCTGTGTTTTGTTTTAAATGTTGGTAAAGGCGCTAAAGCATGGTCCACACGCAACGATTTATCGTTCGATTTGCATGTGCAAGTAAATCGTTGCAGATAAATCGTTACGTGTGGACAGCAGATTTGACCAAATTTTAGAACTGCGCAAAGTCGAAAGTCGGAGTTGAAAGTCTGAGCAGAATAGCATAGATTTTGGAGATTTGCGCATGCAAGTCGTATCGTGTGGACGCTCGTTCGAGATTTGTTCAGTTTTTAGCTGCCTCATAAACAGTATAATTAGATAATTATCTACCGACTTGTCTAGTCCGGCAATAAATAAATAAAATTAACCGATTTGGTTTCAATTTTTGTTGTTAAAAAATATGTCGAGTATTTCGCATGATTTTCTCATTGAATTTCTCGATTTATATAAAAGTTTTCCATGCCTATGGCATATCAAATCAAAAGAATGCAGTGATCGTGACAAAAAAAGGCAAGCTTATGAATTTCTAATGGAAAAGTATAAAGAAGTGTACAAAGCGGCAAACAATAAAACCGTTATAAAAAAAAATAAATTTTCTTCGAACGATTTACAGGAAGGAATTGTTAAAAGCCAACAAGTCAATTCGTTCCGGAGCAGGAGATGATGACATTTATTATAAGACAACGTTATGGTATTTTGACTTGTCTTTCCTGGATGATCAAGAAATACTTAGAAATTTTGTTTTTCAGTATGTGGGCTCACTAATTCTAATAAATAATTGTATGTTTCGGTTTCAATTCTTAAATAATTTCGCCAGTCTTCGGGCTCACCTCGCAACTCTTTAAGTAAATGCACATGAGAATATAAATGTCGTTTTAATAACCATGATCTAGACCATCTAGAACGTCGAGTTATATTTAGACGTTTTTTGATTTCTCTTTTTCTTTTAACATTTAAACAAACCGCCAAAATACTCTACAATAACGCTTCCTCCATGATAGCGGGGGGAAAAATTGCCAATTGGCGCTTTTACGAATTACGATACGAGAAGTCGTTATAATGTGGACGCACTGAATTTGCAAAGATTTACTTGCAACGATTTACTTGCACATGCAAATCGAACGATAAATCGTTGCGTGTGGACCATGCTTAAGTTCTACTACAAATAATAATTGTACAGTATGTCCATTTTAATCTTCTGCCCCCTGCATTTTACACACCTGTTAAACATCTGTTGATCTGTTAACGAGGGCATGATAACTTCGTTCCCATATTGGAGTAGGGCTGGGAGAATTCCATCCCCTCCTGGCGATTTAAAGGGCTTATAAGTGTTTATGGCCCATTTAATTCTATTGTTGGTGAAGATAATTTTTGCTAACCTTCTACCTAATCCAGTGCCGGGGCGGTGAGTGATTTCCACCATATCATCTTCATCTCAGCTTGAAACATACCCAGGGAAATCCCACCAAAGCACGTCTCTCGAGACTGCCTTCTGCTTTAGAGGACAGCTTCTTTCATAAGCTGATAAGGATTATAGAATTTTTTAGTTGTGTTGAGGCTGCGTCTAATTCCTCTACAACTCTACAGTTTCTATTTGTATTAAGTGACCCTCGATTTCCGACTTCAAATGCTCTTTGTAAACAATTCAGTCAGTCAGCCTGGGTATTCCTCCTTTTTCAACTAGGCTAATACTACCTCTATTAAGTCGAAGATAGCTATGATCCGACACTGAGGGTTCTTTTAGAACTTGCCTGTTCTTTATAGAATCGTTTATAAATGGACTGTAAGGGTTAGAGGTAAAACTTCTATTCTAATCCCATTTATAAATGTAGGTTTGTTGCCTTTATTAATAATGTCTATGGTATTGGAAGACAAATATTCTAAAAGATTAACAAAACGTCTTCCGGGTTGGGACCGTATCATTGTTGAAACAGAAGAACGTTTCGCCCACTTTTTAAGGGGCTTCTTCAGGTGGAAAAGGGAGCACTAAAGGGCAGGTAACTCAACGTGTCAACCACGCCAGAGGCGAAACTCTTTTAGCAAGAGGCAGAAGGGTAACGTTAACTGAACTTGTCAACCAAGCCAGATGCGAAACCCTTCTGTTTAGTGCTCCCTTTTCCTTCTGAAAAAGCCCCTTAAAAAAGTTTTTGATACTGACACTGACCGTAGAAGTCTTCGAATTCATTCTAAAAGATAGTCAGCTCGAGTGTTGGTGTTGGTACTGCCGTAGACTACATGGTGTGCATTGGCATCGCAACGACGTAACCTAAGATTAGGTTTTTGTTTCTTTGCCTGCGCCGCCTTATGAGGTTTCTAACTTCCTCTGGTGATGGTTACTGTGTTTCACTTGGAAAGTAGGCCGAGGCGATTATAACTTTCCTCTTGCTATACTCGGTGGGTATTTACATTTCAGCTGCCACCAGGTCGATTGAGGTGAAATGCATTTCGTGTTTTCCTGTAACAGCAGTGCTGCTGGAGGGGTGTCATGTAGTTTTGAATATTAACTTACATGAACTGTTTGCTAAGCCTTTAATAAGTCCTTTGGGTGTCCAGAGCTCTTGTTTTAGTCCCACGTGCAACTTTTCCTTGATAAACCTCCTGCTAAGCATGCTCGAAGCTGGTTTTGCATGATGGATGTTTATCTGGATACATTTAAAGTTTTTAGTCGTGTTGGGTTGGTTTTGGTTGGAACATTACTGCTGCCCTCGCCCGTTCGTTTTCCCTTATGGGTGGTAGCTTCTTTCCTAACAGAAGCACTCACAGCTAGAGGACTTGATGCTCGATGCCTCTGCTGTCGTACTGCTGGGTACTTTGAGCTGCCTTCTCCTTCAGCTTTAGGTTTGAAACTCTTAGCTGAACAGTTCCAAATTTACAATTGACTTTAAAGTTCCAGCCCTTAAGATGTTTTACGGGCTGCAGGTTAATTGAAAATGTAAGTTCGGCCGTGGGGCCGACTGTGGTACGTCTCAGCACCCTCCAGTTACTTGTATTGAGGTTTTCATTTTGGGCCTCTAGAAGGGTGAGTATTTTCTCATTTAAATACTCAGTACCTCCCTCAAGATATGTTACTAGGATCTCTGAGTGAGGAAGTCCGCCTTCCCCTGCAACCCTTTTAGTACGGCACCCTATGGTTTTAGAGAAGCACGTTTATGCTTTTTAGCCAATTAGAGTAACTTTATAGGCAGTGGCGGATTTACACTTCTACCGCCCATGGGCACCGGTAATTTCTGCCGCCCCTCATCCCTCCCCCCTAAATCCACCCTACATTCCCCCCCCCCCATGTCTTCCCCTATTTTACGAATCCTCCCAAAAGTAATGTTCTTTATTTCATTACTTAACAAACACTCAACTACCTACTGGAGTATATATAAGGATAGTAGTAAAAAATAAACACAATTTATTTCAACCAAAGTTTGTCCTATTTATTTCTTATACATATTGCTTTGATCTAAACAAAGATAAATAGCTAAACTAACTTCCTGCGTGATTTTATACTGGAAAATGACTCTATCATCTTGTCAAAGTCTAATTTTTTTGTCAGTGCAGATTCTATGGTAAGGATTGCCACGTCGTTTAAACGTTCTTCGGTCATACTGGATCTTGTGAAGTTTTTTATTCTTTTCAAGACCGAGAATGACCAGTGATATTTTAATTTAATTTGCCAGAACATTTTTGAAAATTACCATCCCTTATTTTGTTGACCCGTCTCTAGAATTTTGCCGCTCTCTAAACCTCTAAATTTTGCCGCCCTGGGCACGTGCCCTTAGTGCCCCCCCCCCCCTAAATCCGCCACTGTTTATAGGCACATATCAAATCCAACTAACCTGGTCTATAATGTGAAGTGTGGAATTGGGGCTTTATGGAAGCTTCTTTTCCCAATTCTACAATCTTTTCCATGATGAATTTCTGAACGGCCTGTAGCTGTTTCGTTGTCAGGAGTTCCTTAGGATATTTAGCAGGCAGTATATTCCTACCTTAAGTCCACCATCAGTTATCTGGCTGAAGGTAAGCTTAGGCTCTCTGTCGTCCTAAAAAGAGGCAGTATTCCTAAATAAAGGGAGATGAAGATATATTTTTCAGAAAGTTTATAGGGTGGCAGAGCCTTTTTACGGGCTTCTTCTGCGGGTATCCCCTTAGATATAAAGTATGTAAACCTTTCTCTGACAGCTTCACTTAACCTCGGTTTCTGCCTCTTGCCCTCTAACGCGAGGATCTCGAGGTTCTTTCCGATATCATCGTCGCTGCTTTGTAGTAAAACCTCTTCAGCCTCGAATTTACCCTTTTGTTATTGTTGGTTTACTCCATGTTAGTCCCACGAGCAGCTATAAATGGAAAGTCACCTGCAACAGAGTCCCGCATGCTGAAGGAAGGCTAATAAAACCAAAGGTCGCCCAAGTATCCGGAGTTCGATATAGTAGAGACGAAACGTCCCCTTTGGCACGCAGTCCTCGGCCTATGCAGTTCCACCTTGATTTTGGGGGAGTTTTATTGCGGCTTCCAACCGCTTGGACAGCCGGTTAAGCCAAGCAAGCCTTCACAGTTAGCAAGCACTTTCTCAACATCCACCGATCTGCTAACTATGGTATATACTGGGTAGGTATCTGCGGATTTGGAAGCTCCCTTATGGTGTGTTAATCCCTAGACACAAATTCAGTAAAACCAATATTATCCGAGGGCTCCTCATTATTCACGCTGTGTCACGGCTTTTGAAGTTTTGCGTAAATTAAGTATAGTACGGCCCTGTTGTTTAAAGTTTAAGCCGGCCCTGAAGCTTACAGAGTCCGCGCAAGTAACGTCAGATCAGCACATTCTTTTTTTGGTTGCGCAATAATTCGGAGGGTTTCGCCTCTGACTTGGTTGACAAATTGAGTTACCGTTACCCTTCTGCCTTTTGCTAAAAGAGTTTCGTCTCTGGCGTGGTTGACACGTTGAGTTACCGTGCTCTTTTAGTGCTCCCTTTCCTCCTGAAGAAGCCCCTTAAAAAAGTGGGCGAAACTTTGAGTTATTCTGTCTCAAAAATGAAACGGTCCCAATCCGGAAAACGTTTTGTTAATTAATGATGATGTAATATTCGTTCAGTGTGTTCTCTGTTGAGAATCCGGGAAATCACCGGATCGCGGGAAAACAACGCCAGCTTGGCGCCGTTCAAGGTTTCACCCCGCACACAGAAGTCGCGTTTGGGAATCTCTTTCTAACATCCTTCGCTTTGCGGAAAAGCAGCAAGGCACATCAGAGTTTAGCCAGCTTTAACACCTAGCGGTTGTGCAAATTATCGTTCCGGCTTTGGTAGTAAAATACCGTGTTTTTCGGCCTTTCGTTTTCATGTAGTTTTGGAAAAACTATCTTACGGCATATTGTCGGATTATCCCAGAGAGTATCTTATTCGTATCGGGGGAATATAAGTTCTGTGTTGGAAGTTACGTTTAAGTTTTATGTTTGGTGAAGTACCGATCCACACAGTTTCGTGCGCAGTAGGTAATATTTAGAAAGAGATGAATTATAGTTGGATTGTGAATTTATAAACAGCGCGTTGACGTCACAACCCAAATCCTAGGTGAAAAATACTATAGTCGAAATACTGGCATCTACAAGCTTCGATATCACTCAAGCAAACAAACAAATCAATATAAAATCCTGGAAACCAATCAACAATCGTATTGACAAAACAAATTTGTTTGAATTAGTTGTATATGGTAACAATTTAGTATTTTATTTGTATGTCATTTTTTGCCAGTGGCTGTTTAGTAGAATAGCTGCATCTTTTTAATTTCAAACTGCAATTTTAACGTATCAAAATGTCAGCTCGTTGCCCCGATTTACCTTTCCTACCGGGATTTACATTTAATCCATTGGTAAGCGATGTAGAACTTTTAAGTTTTAGATAACCCATTGTTCTTTGTAGATTGGACAAACTAGGTTTAACCGAGATCCAAAATTTGATTTTATTGCCGAGGGCGTACCTGGATTAGTCGAAAGGGTAAAACCGAACATGTTAGGTTCATTAACTGACAGGTATCCTTCGCTTTATCCAAGGGGTGAAGTACCCGAATTACCAGCGTGGATCGCTTTTGATAGACAAGTAGCTAAGCATAAAATATTCTATAATTAATTTCTACTAACGCTTACCTCCCGCAGATATTGCGGTTTGATGCATTTTTTAGAGAAACACTGCAAGAATTTAAAGGAGCACCTTTTCAAATTCGTAAAGTTAAAATTTTCTTTTTTTTGGAAGATGGAACTATTCAGGTTGCAGAACCAAAAGTTAATAACAGTGGTATTTCTCAAGGTCATTTTTGCATCATATAAGTTACATATTTCACATAGAATATACGATGCTTTATAGGCACTTTATTGGCTCGTCAAAAAATTCGCTTCCCTACACCGATGGATGCAAATTTTTACGATGTAATGGATTTAAACATAGGCAATGAGGTAGAATTCTATGGCAGGGTGTTTAAAATAATAGATTGCGACATATTTACACGAAACTTCCTAAATCGTTGTGGAATAGCCGTACCTGATCCGATTAGGTTTCCAGATGATCCATATTTGAAAAATAGATCTCACGCAGGTGATGCTATGTTACCGAAAAAACCAAGCAGGAAAGTTGATACGTTAGGAAAATTTCTTGCTAACGACAGAAAGGTAATCCTTGATTTTTACGACAAAATTGTTTATATGCAGATATTAATTTAGGTGTTACGTTTTTATGGTTATTGGGACGATCGAGAAACCGATTATGGATATTTGCATCACCTTGAAGTACATTATTACTTAGCCAATGACACAATCGATATTAAAGAAAATGTAATTGATAATACTGGCAAAGATAACGGTTTTCTTTTTATGAGGCGAGCTAAATTACCGAAAGTTTACAAAGGCTTACCAGGAGTAGGAGCAGGCTCGGCATTCACTGTGCTAAATGTATTAGGCCCAGGTCTTCAAAGTGGCAGATATATTGCCGATAGCTTGGATTGTGGAAAAGAGCATGTGGAATATTTTACAGAACAAGACCTTACAATCGGTGGTGTTATAAATGTATTCGGACGTAAGGTTGTCCTTACTGATTGCGATCCTTTCACCAAAGAATATTACCGTATAAAATACGGGTTAGATAACTTTACTCCTGTGTCTAAACCTGAAGATCCACAGAACGAACCATGTCATGAAGAAAGCCAAGAACGTGAATTACCTCCTTGGAACGGTTATGGGAGCTTTGAAGACTCTGCCCAAAATTGTGTTACCGTCGAACCTAAAGCTCCGCACAGGGATTTTAAAAAATTTCTGAGATTTGATAAGTAATATCAATTAATTTACGAGTGGCTAAGATTAAAACTGGGGGTTTTAGGGTCGGATTAGACAGTCATATTTTACGTTTTGAAGCTCGCATGCTTTCTAGAATTCCCGAAAACTGCAGCCGGATTTTTATAATAAGTTATTACTTATCTGATGATACAATTGCAGTTTTCGAAGTAGCAAGGCGTAATTCAGGTATCGTACATACAGTATTTTTCATCTAGCATTTGGGTTGTGACGTCAACAAGCTCCGCCCAAAAAATGAATGTAGACACGCGTTCGTGCGCAGTAGGTAATGAAAACCTAGTTTAGAAAGAGATGAAGTATAGTTGGATTGTGAATTCATAAGCAGCGCGTTGACGTTACAACCCAAATCCTAGGTGAAAAATACTGTAGCTTTGTCTATAAATCCGATTGTGTTTTAACTTGCTTATTTAAGGTTTTCAAACAAGTTCGTTTTTTAAAAGAGAGCAAATTAAACTACCTGGACAGGCTGTATTTACCAGTAAACCTCCGGAATGTTACAGGCCTCAGCATATGTATGTTGGAGCAACGATTGTTGTAAACAGTTTTAATTTTGTTTTAATCGATGCCGATGATTATGCGTTACGTTTCATGGAAATAAACGCTCCTGAGGTAACAATAATGATTAACAATCAACAAATAAGGTTTCACATTCTGTTTGTAGTATCCAAAATCGAACATTAAATTAATAATGGATAAAGTTAGAAACGTTTTAAAACCCACCTACAAAGACTTCGTGGCTGAAAATATGCCATCCGAAAGTCCTGTAATTACTTATGAAAAGCTCCGGTAGGTTTTTTACAAGTATTTTGAATTTAATCTTATGTTATCTTTTGTATAAGCGACAAATTATGCCGTGTCATGGGTAGAGATTTTACTGAACAGGAAATGGTTACGATTTCTCGAGCCTTTTCCGCAAATTGTGTCGAGGAGAGATTCAACAGAGAAGCTATAAGGTTAGCCAGTTAAATATAAGTTAGTTATGCTATAGTATCAATGGTCAATCAAGTAATGCACGTCATCAATAAATTGTATGACACCACAACTTAGTAGGTACGTTAGTTTCACGCGATTTGCAAATTTTATAACCAAAATATTCTGATGAAAAACGTTTGCGTTTTCGTTTTCTATCGCGATTTTAGCGATACTATAAATTAAAAGAACTTTTCTTAATAATGTAACGAAGTGCTTTTTGCATTTATTGATTATGATGGTAGAGACTTATAGTAACTTCATTACGAGTGTTTATGCTTTGCTTCTGCAAGAGGTTATATTAAAGTACACGGTTAACTAACATCAAATATATTGTTAAAAGTTTAAATACAAACACAATTTAACTGTTCAACAAACATGATCCAAATACCCAACTGGATGAATGGCTCAATACAGCGTACAAAACCCCAATATTATATCCTAATAACGTAATAACAAACACTAATCTTACGTGAACATCTTGAGAGTCGCACACATCTTGGTAACAATGTTGTAAAGAATATTTAATCCAACTCGTGGTTTACTACCAGAGTTGGTCCTGGTAGAATCTCAATTCGTTTAGAGCACATACTTAGGTTCGTCAATAACTCACCATTATTATTCATCGTATTTTCGTTGGATCGTTGCTTTACTTCAGGTATTATTTCTCTTCCAATACGGGCATTGAGATCTCCAGGAATTATCATTTGTTCGTTCTGAGGTAAGGAGGCGATGGTGTCTTGAAGTTTGTCATAAAAATATATTCTTTTATCTTTTGGTTTATTGTCTTCGGGTGAGTATACTGATATTATGTTTATTCGTTGAATATTGTGGCGAAGCTGTTGGTTGGTTTATTGTTAGGAATTAATATAAATAAGTCACTTTAATATTTTAGTAGAGTCTTTGACCAACGTCGCCACTTGGTATATTGCTTGGCTTTTACGAGAGGTTTTTATTCAAAGTCAAATTCAACTAACATCATGTATTTCATATCTGTGCTTTAGATTTACAAAATGGTACACTTTATTCTAAGTCCCCAATTCAAAGTGAATTGATTCGAATTATTCTAAGTTTCAATCCAAAGTAAAGTTATACAAAATTATGCTAAGTCCCAATTTAAAGTAAACTGATACAAATTATTCTAAGTCCAAATCACATTTAGAATGGCTAAGTCCATAAAACGAATTTAAATAATTCACACAAATATTTTACAAGTCTTAAAGTTAAAATAAAACAATCTTACATGTATATTACTGGAATCATCGCCTTGGAGGGTGTCAGTTCTCTGGTGATACTGCTTCTTTGATGGATCATACAGAACCATCCTTTTAGCTTATTCTCAGCGGTATTTATACAGAAAATTAATCCTCTTCTCTCAATATAAACGTGGGAAATGTCGAATTACACAGGAGCACATGTGTGTCATCGAATGTCACAGTACATTGCCCTTCATTGTACGTGCTTTATCTTGCATTCTTAAAAGATGTAATTCGATACGTCGCACGTGTATCTCGTTAGAATAATGACCCCTTATAAACTGACGTCATCCCCGTTTAGATTTTTATAATTGTTACATTTTTACATTCGTCTTTGTTACAATATTTGTTAGCATTTTAACTACTAGTATTCGTGATGGTATGTAGTGGCAGTCATCTATCGTGTCTTTCTATTTTGTACTTATCGCTATTGCTACTCCTTCCTTGGGCCTCTCATGTTTTGATACTCCGTTTTCTTTCTTTTTCGTCTCTTGTGTTACACATACATCGATGTTGTTGTCTTTCAGCTCTTTAAGTAGGTGTCTCTTGGCCCTTACTGTTAAATGATTTGATATTCCACATTGTAAATCGTAGCACATCTTTTCGTTTCCATTTCCTTAGCCTTTCTTTACGTATGTCGTCATCGTTGAGTCCGTCCTATTCCGAGGCAGGGTTTCGGTTCTTTGAGCGTTTGAGGTTTTTTACCCCAGGTAAATTGCCGGCCTGGCCTGGAAACCCTCCTCCTTTATCCGGGCTTGGGATCGGCGACAGAAATTAGATATTTATATTTAGTAATTACATTATTTTGTGTTTTTTTATCGCGCATGACTGGTAACGCCATGTGATTGATGACACGCATTATATGATTGGCTATTTATACTATACAGTGAATTACAATAATTTCAGAGCAATAACTTTAACTGAACTGAAGCGATACTTATGGGACGATCTTGATCGTCTTGGTGAATATCTCCTTAAACGCGATCATGATAAATCTGGGAAGTTACCCAGACATGAAGTGTATACTTTGATCAGGGCTTGCAGAATGCCGTTGGATGTTGTATTAATCGAACGCATACTAAATGTGTAAGTTTGTTTTTAAACCGTAATTTTATTTTGTTGCCGTTTAACTTTTGATTGCAGTATTAAGAAAGACGAGTATTCCAATTTATATTATAAAGATTTGCTTAATTTCTTCGACAGAACTAAATGTCCGCTGACAGATACTTTGCCACTGAACGTTAAGGTAAAATTTTGTTATTTTTTATAGATTTTCTTAAATTAACGTTTATTAATCGTAGAATGAGTTATGGTGGGCTTCAGATAGAGACCCGAAGATGGGAACACTTATAAACTGGTGTGAATTTAATAAATATCTAGATTTAGAAAAAGAATTCACGGATGTTATTGGTGAACATGCTTCCGGGCATCACTAAACGATTTTAACTAAATTTTTGTCTTAGAATTTAATGCACTTCTAAAGTGTGAATATTGTGTCAAGCACATAAAATTTGTATAAGATTTTTTTAATAAATTTTTTCTTCATTGAAAATGTCCAGAAACGGCCACTTTTTCTACTGAGGGAAATAAATGTTCGCTTCCGGCTTGGCTTGTAATATTTCGCAGTATTTCGCACTCCTCCCTACGTTCCCAATTAATACATATGTCGTAGTCTCATGGTAAAATACGTCATTTCGTGAAACGCCTAGGCATTACATGAACTGCCGGCGTATCATGAAAATTCTTGTTATTACACATTCTGCCTAGGCTCTTCGTGAAGCGCCGGTCTCGCCTCGGCGCATCGTTGTATGTTCTGTGATTTGCGCAGTTTTGAACTTGACAGCTTCAAATTCTGTAATAGTTCAGTTGCGAATCATATTAATTTATATTGCGAAGCGACAGCTGTTTACAAGATGTTGAACTGTTTCGTCGCATCTGTCAACAATAATTTATAAACTTTATAAAATAATATTACTCAAAATACGTGCTATTTGCTTGCGGTATCTGCTGCAGAAAGTTTTACTAGCGCATTATGCCGGTGCTACATTACTTTAAATTAAATTTCTATCGAAAACTATTAAAAGTGTCAAATCACGCAATATTTAGGCCCTCCGCACATTAAGCGACTAAAAAGAAACGAATTACAAACTTAAATCGCCAATCAGTTGCTAATTAGTTGCCGCCCGTGTATTTCAATGAGCATCCGCACACAACGCAACTAGTTGGTAACCGGTTTGTAACGCGTCGGTGATCAATCAGAAGCAACCCGACATGCAGAGTCGCTCGGCGATTTATTTCTAGTTTGTTTTGTAAAAATAAAATAGATACATTTGAAAAAGAACTAACTAAAGTAAAAGAAGAAAATACAAAGTTAAAAAGTGAAAACCAACCATTGGAAAAAAGGATAACTCAACAAGAGAAGAAAATTGAAGAAATGGAAAGAGAAATAAGGAAAATAAAAATAATCATACATGGAGTAAAAGAAAAAGAAGGAGAGAAAGACCTGCAACTAAAAGAAAAAATAAGAACAATATAGAGATATGGAAATTAAAATAGTAATAGAAGAGGAAGTATTGGAGATACGTAGAATTGGGAAGCAGAGAAACGGAAAATGTAAACCAATCCTGATAGAATTAGAAACTGGTCAAGAATAATGGAAATATTAAAAAAATCACAATAATAAAATTATAATTTAAACAGAATATTATAATAACAAAGCCGCGATAATCGAGAAATGACTTGATTTTATAAACTTTCAGTAGCGTCGTGTGCGATTCATAGTTGGTAACTAGTTGGTAATTTAAGTTTGTAACTAGTTTAGTTTCTTTTTAGTAGCTTAATGTGCGGAGGGCCTTAGGGTTCAAAACCTATAAAAAAGTATGTCTGCGTGGTATCAGTGAGGCATGTTCAGAGTTGCTTTGGGTTTGGGTAGAGGGCGCTACCGGCAATGCCAACGAATTTTTTGAGAATAAACATTAATTTGGTAGGTACATAATATTTCATAGTTTTATTAAATTAGGTAGTATGAAAATAGATATTTGAAACTAGTCGCAGACATACTTTTTTATACGTTTTGAACGGAAATAATCGTCCCCTTTAAAAAAAAGCGGTTCTTTTGTCTCAACAATGACACAGTCCCAACCTGGAAGACGTTTGTTTAACACTGAAACAGACCGTGGAAATCTTCAAATTCATTAACAGCTCGCAATAAGTTTGGTAGTTCTATTTCGTATTCTTCTGCTATTGATTCCTCATCACTTTGTTCATCCTCTGTTTCTCGTTGCACTAAGTCGGTTCGTTGAAGTGTTGGACCCATCTTTCCAGTACTTTTTGTTTGTTGAAAAATCAATTCTCCATCTTTACTTTTGCATATATTATTTCTTGATTGGAACCTTTTTGTTAATTGTTTTGAATTTTTAAACATAACTCTTGTTTGGTTTCTAGCGTGATGTTCCCGAATTTTTAATTTCTCTTGTTCTTTTTCTCGCCGCAGACATCAAGCAATAATATACTTTTTTAAATTTATTTATAGCAACTTTGCGATACAGCATTATGAATTTCACAGCAAGAACTTACATTAATAACACTAATGAGTAACATATTTATATCTACAATCTAAATAGCAAATACGACTTGGCTTTTACATAAAGCCGTAGTCATTTGAATATATAAATTTTACTGAGTCTTTCAAGAGTTATATAAATATTACTACAAAATACAAAACGTATATAAAAAAGGGAAACCAATTGATTTGAGAAGGTTAAAGCTAAAACACTAGCCTATTATTACCGAAATAACAAGTACAATTTAATTAAATTCACGATCGTGAAGGACGACAGGTGCCACCAAAGTCCAACTGTATAAAGCTAGACAAAGCCAGCTTGATATTGCTTTGACCCACATCGACGCAGCATTGGCGTTCAAAGTATTCAAACTTGAATTAGGTCTGCGAAAATAAATGAAGATTTCAATATAAATTTAAAATATGAACGTAAATACTTACTTATACCAGTTTGTCAAAGTCATCATAACATATAAGGTTGCTAAAGCAAACATAACATGGAAGAAGCTCCAGTTATAAGCGACAGTCTCGTCTTCGTTATCCCAAACTTTTTTTCCACTTTCTCCACCATCGTGTTCGCCATCACCACCTGCGATAGGTACATAAGGGTCTATAAGTTAAAACATAATGATAAAAAGAAAATAAGAAGCGTATTTTTGAAAGAAAGTATCAGCGGAAATAAATACTAAGTGAAATGAAAAGGTAGGGACAAAAAGAAATATCCCACAGCATTATGTGGCCTAATACTTATATAATTAGCACTAAAACTACAAAATACTCCATACCTTCATGTGCTACAAGATTGGCATCAGCGTTGCTCTTCACTGTGGCCAAAACAAATACATGTTAATGTTATATGGAATAATCGATATCAAAATTAAAAAATCTATTACACATTACACTACATAATGCCATGGACTTCAAAAGAAAACATGCAAAAGCAAAGCAGACACGCACAACGTCTTCTCTTAAATTTAATTCGCGGGGCTCACAGCATTGTTTTCAATAAAAAAAATGTAACAAAGTAACCTAGCAACACTGAAGAAGTAACTCCATATTTTGAATGATACAAAACTGCGTTTCCGACCAGAATCTAATACGAGTTTGTAGTTCCTTTTTGCCTTCAGCATTGGCCGTCTCATCAAATTGCAATGCAACGTAAAAGCTACTAAAAATATGGACCGAGTGCTTCCGAAATCAAGTACGAAGCTTTTGTAGGTGATAAAGAAAACCCACTTTCAGGAACACCAAACAATGTGTACAAGGAAGGTAGGGGCTGATATGGTCTCAATGCCGAATAATAAGTATCGAGAAATGCCTCTACAATTTCTTTAGTAGCTCTGCCAACAAACCCTATGCCCACGTTCTCGTCGTGCCTTCTGACTGTAGTCGTACTAGACTATAGCTAACAGGAAAGGGTGAAGGCCGAATCTTTGGCACCTTAAAAGGTTGGTTGCTGAGCCAACTCCTCAGTGTTCGTATAAATATTAAATGCAAAAAAATAAGCTTTAAGCCTAGGAATTCGGATGGATGTAAACAGAGATGATTTATGCGTGATAAATGGACACACAAAGCACAAGAAATATGACATGAATTCAGTAAATTAAGTATGGATATAGTCTGTCTTTCTGAAAGTAAACGTAAAGGCTATGGAAGGATGAATAAAAGAGGCTACAAAATCTTTTGTTAGCAAATACAAACATGCACAAGCAGAAGTAGCAATTGTTATAAACAGAAAACACAAAAAAATAATTGACTTTGAAGCTATATCAGAGAGGTGTATTAGGCTAACAATGAAAATTAGAAATAAGGAAATGGTAATACTGGGCCTTTGTGGACCAATAGACACCACTCCCGTAAACGAGAAGGAAGACAAATTAGACAATGTTAAAAATAAACAACAGCTGATATTAATACGAGACTTAGATGGAAGAGTGGTTAGTAGAGATAATGAAATGGTAGGAAAGATTCGAGCGACGACAATGGCGATAGACTAATTAACAGTATGATTTAAGGTAGTTGGATCATGAGATCAATGCCATCTATTGATTCCGTGCCGAACAATGTAGACAAACTCTAGAGTTGGCTGCCTGCTTCAAGTCACGTGGCTATTTGCTGATGGTTGTAATGGTGAGGTTAACAAAGTAAAGAAAAATGCCGAAAGTTAGAAATCATCGCGGATGTTTCCCAAAAATCAGTGTAATAAATAAGAGATTATCCTTTTAATAAATAGAAATAAGCACCGGAAGAAAATCCCCGCGTCAAATGTAGAAACAAGTGCTATGAAAATAGAAGGTCAGCGTATATTCGATGTTGTCGAATCGGCAAATAGTCTTAAGTGCCAAGGATGTTTTTCTATCATCTCCTTGGAAAATACAATATCTGAATTAAGAAATGGTCTTTATTTGGTTTTCATGTAAAACGTTGAATAAAGTGGAGACACAAAATGCATTCAGTAAATGAGAATTCTGTTATTTCGTCAAAAGGAGAAAACGAAAAACAACATAATGATGTAACGACTTGTTCATGTAAATTGAGATGTCATTCTTATATACCATTTGATATTGTAATAAAGGCGAATGTACAAAATATTAAGCAAAGTTTAAAATGAATTTAGTTTATCAAATTCATTCACGTATAGTTGACATGACGTCATCCGATCAGGGCATTGACTAGAAGTCGCACGCGCGGTCATTAAGGTTACATCCTCTAATGTTGGTACATGAAAGGACAGTGAACGATAAAACCAGACACCTCATACAAATTCCACAAGTGTGGGAAATACTAACTAAGCATTCTTAAGTAAGATGACGAATCAATATTCCCACGAGGGGATCAATTTTCTGAATAAATATGTCAGAATTTAACTTAAAGACATGGTTAAATTCGATCCATCAAAGAAGCAACACTAAGCCGTATCCTCAGAAAATTGATATCTGCCAAGACGATGTTGATCCAGATATTCATGTAAGATTATTCTATTTATTAAAATTAAACTTGTGACTTTTTGTGTGAACCGTCTAAGTCCTTTTAAGGACTTAGCCGTTTCGAATATTATCGGAAACTTGTAACATATTTAATTAAATCCATTTTACGGACTTACGGCAGGTTGCACAAACATGATTTAACAGCTTGGTCAAAGTAAACAAAATCGAATCAAAATTCGAACATATGGCAAATAACACATTAGTAAACAAAAAATGATGCTCTTTTGTCAGCTTTGATCAATCGTTAATTTAACAAAAGTTTTGTGCAACCGGCCCTTAGTCGTTTAAATGTAACTGGAATTTAGCTCTTAAATGTTAAAGACTTTATTCTGAAACGGAAATCAAGTAAATCTGAACTTGGAGTAAATTTGGTATAACATTGAATTGGGACTTAGCATATAAATGTAATACTTGGTAACACTAAAGCACGTAGATAAAATATACGAATGTTAGTTGAATGAGACTTTTTATTTAACACCTCTCGCAATTAGCCAAGTAATCCCCAAGTCGCATATTCGGTCAAGGCTTTACCTAAATTATTATAGTTGATTATTTGTATTAATTATTAACAGAACCCCCCCCAAAACCGTTACGCCACATATGGTGGAGGCGCATTTTTTTTTTATTCATTCAGGATCTTTAGAAGCTGAGATCGGGTGCACTCAATTGAATAAAGTATTATCATGCTTGAATACGCTAGGGGTGTCAAAAAGTATGTACAAAATATATGAACGAGAAGTTGGTGCAGCAATTGAGTCAACAGCTAAAAGCAGTTGTAAAAATGCTACCTTAGAAGAGCGTGCTCTTGTGATTGCAAAAAACCAAAATCTCATCAATGAGTTGTAAGTGACTATCATAGTCACATTATTTACTCTGTTTGGGTGTTCGATTTTTTGAATCTCAAAATGAAGCCTTGGTGATTTATACAAAAACTATTGCCAAAAATACAAATTCGTTCCAGTATTTTATAGGGAAAGAAGCGTCTAGAAACCATTTGAACTCTAGATTACCTGATGTACGTGTAACAAAGAACAAAGAATTTTTAGATAATATTGTTAATCATTTTTCCAACGTAATGTAAGTAAAATCCGAGAAAAGCGTTCAGAAATTAAATATCATTACAAACAGGTGTTCTAAAACACTTTACATGATATTGTAGTAAAGTGGGCGATATCAAAAAGCATGTAAAAACATCGTCATAATAAATGAGTTAAATAAGTTAACATTTAGGTGTGGTCTGATATAATAAGTTGTGCAATCACTACAAAGTAAGGATCGTTAATTCTGTTTACTAACTAAAGATGCACTTGTATAAATATGAGTCATACGATGCAGCTGGTTATATTGCGCAATCATATCATTGTACTACAATGTTGCATTTGTTTATAGTAAAATTAATGTGGGTTGTACATCATGACCTATATTCATACAATGTAAGAATGAATGTAACCCTTGTTCTAACTTAAGCAGATGTTTAAATGTAAGAGAGAAAGAACACATCTTGGTAGTATAAATATGTGAACTTTCCCATAGTCAAATCAGTCTCTTGATAGAGTCTCACTACGATGCCTGATTAATCACTCAGACGAGAGGCCCTTTCAGGACCTACCCCTGGCCCTCAGCCAAGGGTTGGGTTAAATATTCTTTACATTGTTACCAAGATGTGTGCGACTCTCAAGATGTTCATGTAAGATTACTATTCATTATTAAAGTGTAATGCTAGGGTTTTGTATCTTGTCTTAATTCCATCAGACTTAGAACTTGTTAAGTGTTTGGATTTCATATTTGTAGAACAGTTTAAATTGTGTTTGTATGTAAACTCATAACAATATATTTGATGTTAGCTAACCGTGTACTTTAATAATACCTCTTGCACAAGCCAAGCTTTAACACTCGTAACGAAGTTGCTATAAGTCTCTACCATCCTAATCAATAAATTCAAAAATTGAAATGATGACAGATGAAAAATCGATAAATGTAAAAATAAATAACAAATATAGGTATAATATGTTATCATAATAAAAATGAATAAAAGAGAGAATTGTCTATTATTCCATTCAAATTATACCAAGCTGCGCGCGATTGAAAATATCTGATGAATTTCCAATTTGAATTTGTTATATCTTTGAAACCAGATGGGCTTGCATGTTTTTCTTTAACTAGTTTTTTTTCCCAGACCTTCATTTATATTCACCTAGCTTTTAGTCAAAAGTTTATGGGTTATCGCGATTCTAGAGGCAATTATGTCGATGATTTCTTGAGCTTCCCTATACTCGCAATGTTAAATCTTCCATAACTCCGATCGGAACTGAGCAAGTTGGCTAAAATTTTGGATTTACATCGAGCAATACTTAATCTAGCTGTACGCCAAAGATTATTAAGATTTTATGGATTTTACTTCATGCTCCAACTACTTTAAAGATATGGAATACATTTTCCAACCACAAACCGATCCACAGATTTACATGGGAAAGAACATCGTTAGATCAGAAATCAATACTGGATTGTTTTATTACAAAACATCAACAAGACACACAGTACGAATAAAAAGAGGATCAAATTGTGGTTTTGACCATTATCTGATGGTAGGAAGAATAGTGATACCTCCTGCTTGGACAAAGAATGAAAAACCCAAATAGATGAAGAAAGAACAAAACCAACAGTGAAATATAAACTGCAGTTGCTAAAAGTAGATGGTGTTAACCCTTTCACTGCGCGCGGCCCAAGTGCCGCGGCTGGCGCTGTGCGCAATTATTCTGCGGCTAGCGAGTACACTCGGTCTGGAGCAGTATAGCGTGCATACTATTAGCATACGACTGACTAAACAATGCCAGACATGCTCGCCGTTGCAGTGTGATTACAAGCGGCCGACCCCTTCCAATAGACATGAGCCAAACACATGTACGAGTATCTATATCAACATCGGACTGGATTCAACACTACAAAGGTGTCTTAATACAAAACAGACCAGTATAAATATAAGGATACACAAAATGGAATAGAAACCAACAAAGAAGATGTAATGACATCCTTAAAAAAGGTGAAGAACCGAAGAGCAGCCGGCCCCGGAGATGTACCAGCAGAGCTCTTAAAGTATGGGAGGGGTTCAGTCAAAAACAAGCTTAATAGATTTTTTTAATAATTGCGTCACGAAGAATAAACTATCAATTCAATGGAAAGAATCTTTTATAATTTCTATCAATAAAAAAAGGGTCCCGAAAAGACCGAAATAACTATAGAGGCTTAAGCATTAACAGTAGTTTCAACAGATTATTTGATGAAATCCTAACAACTAAATTACAAGATCAGCAAAGAACAGAGTGGCTTCACCAAGGGAATATCCTATATTGACAATACCTTACCCTACAACAAGTGATAGAGAAGAGAATAGCTGTAGGGGGGAAACTCATTTAGCATTTATCAATCTACAGAAAGCATATTGCTCAGTTCTTCACAACAAATTACAGCACGCATTACATATAATGAAGATAGATGAACACCTAACTGATGTCATAAACCTAAATGTTATGAACAGGTAATTCAGCATGTTCAGAAAACATAAATAAAAAACTATATCGCAAGTTTTGAAAGCAAGTAGTTATATTATAAATCCTACAAAAACGCAGGAAGAAGCCAAAATAGTAACAAAAAGTAACATTTAGTTGCAAAAGTAATACATTATGAGCCCTGAACTATTCAAACAATTTATATAAAAACGATACGTCAAATATCAACTTTATAACGTTTAGATAAGCAGCCGACTTGCTCTAAAATTGCTTTACAAATATAAGCAATTCATTTAATTAAACAACATGCGCTTGCATATTTTTATTCGGTTAAAGCTCACACCACAAACCTAACCCGTATAAATTCACTTGTTTTCAACACTTATGGCTAAGTTTTAATCGGTTATTATTCGTAGTGATCCTTACCTGCTCCGTTATCTTTAACTAAAACATGCTCAGACATTGTAATCTTTGATGAATTGCTAGCGGTACGCAATGACGAATATAAAACGCAACACATCCAAACAATCAGGCCAATAATACTTTCTCCATCGAAACCCATTTGTGTTGTTTTCGCAGTTGAATTGGCCCCTACAATGCCTAACAGTCCAGGGTTGCAGCTTGAATCTAGAAAAAGTCATTTATAATTTATAATTCAACCTTTTATCTGCGAATGTTTGTAAATACCTGGTGAATTCGAAACGGCAGACCAAGTGAGATAAGTGACGTAAAGAGACACAATTGATGACTGTAGTAAACCAGAGCGTGGTAGTTTTTCTTGAACAGACGGTAGAATAGATATGATGCTTATAAAGAAGCATAATATGAGGTTGAACGAAATAAAAAACTTATTCAAACTGCAATCGTTTGTCTGTGAAAACGTTAGCGTTACTTACTCATCTAAATTAAAAAGAAAATCTTATACCTTTGTGAAGAACACGTATAATAACACAATGCCAGTAATGGTAAGAGCATAACCCAAAAACGTCACACCAAGAAGTGCGAAATACCAGCCTTTCGATTCGGTTTCTTCGAAATTCCCGACCCACGCTTCGGCCCATGAATGGGCAAAATCGACAATCAAAATTAACTGTATTAAAATAAAAAGAAATCCTCCTATCATTCCGAAATACATCCAAGTTGGCCCGAATGATGTTTCAGGGATGAAAAACGCTCCAATTATACCACCAATGACGATTAGGTATTTTAAACCCCAGAAACTGTAATTACACAATGTAACTTGTTCTCTTATTACGCTTAATTAATACATACCCATTTTGAATACCCGCTCTACCATCTTTAGAACTTCTAACCCCAATCATAATTAACGCCATCAAACAGAAGAAACACGTCACAATGAAACATATTCGATAAACAGCAAGATAACCCACGGCTTCGTTACAATTTAAAACAACGGAATCCGGTAACAAACTCGTTGAATTTTTACAAAACGGTACCTATAAAATCTTGCCGTTAGTAATGTAAAATATTGTATCGATGCAAGTACCTTTCGTAGCACATCCTGTAAGCCTGGTGATAAAGTAATACAAGCCACGACTGTGGTTACCAATAACATAAGTGCATACATGATGCGAGAGGAAGTAGAATTTCGGCATGTTGGACAAGCGGAACAACAAAGGGAACATGCTGCGCTTCCACAACAGCAAGCCAGCTGAAAAATATTGTCTGAGTATTTAATATTTAATTAGCAGTTATTGAAGGTACCTGTGCAGCTGAACAAAGCCCTAAAACTGCCCCCATTTGTCTTTTTCTGTTGTATTTGATTTAATAAACGTCCACTGGAAAACACCACTTTTTAATGACTAATATTTTCTAAAAATATCTTTGTTGTTGACCCACAGTCACCTGACTTAGCAAAACAAAACAGAAGGTTGAAGGGAAACGTCAATAAATGAGAAAACTCACGTTACCAATGTAAGCAGTAAAAAGCACTAAACTGACCGGGCTGAAGTTACATACGCTTTTCAAGCGTATCTCAGCCGCCGTACACTCCCCGGCGTACGTTTTGCGTTAAACTTATTCCGCTTTTCCCACGATTTCCTTAATGTTTTCCTTAACTATTTAACATAACAAGTATCTACAAATGCTAATTATACAAATCCACTAACTAAAAAACGTTTTAAAAATTCGGAACAGCTTTAAAACGCATAAACTAGCGTACGATAATTTTTTTTTTCTACAGAATTACAGGAGTTGTCCTCGGTGGGTGACCTATGGGTGTTGTAGAGGACACCTATGCCTACAACACCTACCGAGCAGTTTTTCAAAAAGTGCCGGAAATTCGTCTCCAGCGAGGTCGAAACTTTACTAAAATACGCGTGTAAAGGCACCTGGAGGGACAATCTTCGATGATTTTTCTCTCGAATTACAGGAGTTGTCCTCGGTGGGTGACCTATGATTATACGTAAGCAAACAAACCAACTTACCGATAAATTAGCTCTTTCTGCAATTGTATGCCTTCCTCCCACATACTAATTAATTTACCCCTCATCTCCAATGTGGAATCACTTTGGCCTGGAAGTCTTGGCATGGCACTCACATGCTGGATGTAACCAGTAGTAAGAGGATTTCTACAGAGCACTATTAGCTACCTACTTCAATAACTTTAGATCTAGTTTCAGTAGTTTCTATTATAAACCATAATAAAGAAACTCCTAAACTATAAAATATCGCTCGTCTTTGCTAGACAAAAATTCTTCTTCTTAGTGTTCTTTGTAGAGGTTTTATTAATAAATTTTCTATTATCTATTCAGGTTCCTCTAAACGATTGTTGGAAAACGGAATCTGCATTATTGAACGAAACATCTAAATCTCTCTGTAGGTAAACAATTCATTAAGCCATTTATCTACCTGTGTAATCTATACTGTTAAGCTGCTATGCACGTATTCAGTGTGAGTTGGGTTGTCTATTACCCAAACACTGAGTCATTACTTTAGCTCGCGTGTGTACCTACCATTACCTATACAAAAAAAAAAAAAAAAAAAAAAAGTAGCCGCATGATAACTGAACTTCTGTGAACGTAAAAAATCTTGGTGTTGTATCCACTGGGTCGCAATAAACTGCAAGGGATTCTGGGAATTTATTACAACCGACTCATAAAAAATGGTCGCTACACCCAAAATCGGCTTTACATCAGAATAAATTTCCTATGAAAAGTAGCTATAGTTTAAATTGAAGGGACATCTATGTTACGTTGCTATAACAGGAAAGTCGTAACAACCGAGGTCGTTATAAAGGAAATCCACTGTATACTGTATTATTTAAAAAGGATCTTGGATTTTGTTTTAATGCTGCAGCAATCAAGTACTTCTTAGGAGATCAACTTATTTTCAATTTTTTTAGCAAAGTATTTTATTTCTATTATCAATAAAAGTATACAAAGACTAACTAACTGTAATGAAATATAACTAAGAAACTACAAAAAAAATAAAAACTTATTTGTTTATACATGACCCTGTCAGAAAGAATGCGACAATATCTATTTATTTCTTAAAAGTACTAGAGACAAATTTTGCTGTATCTAAATCAGTACTGTTCACCAAATAAGACATAGTTACTTTTATGTCGCTTTCAAAACAGTAAAAATCCAAACCAATATAAATTTTTGTTTTAACATGTTTACACTCATCCTTGTCAAAAACCCTGAAATACCCTTTATCAAAAATTTGTTTGAGAGCAGCTTTTGATTTTTCTGATTCATTTTTCTTGCAATATTTGATTTCAAATATGGCGGCAACTATTCCAAGAATTACTAACATGTCCAATTCATTTTTTATTCCTCGCGTTTCCTTGAGCTTCGTCGAAGTGCTGGCCTTGGCTTTGCGTTGAGGAACCTCCTCATGTGTGGTGTTAGGTTCCACCTCTTCCGATGCTTTCATCACAGCTGCTGCTCTGTTAGCTTGGGCGGTGAATGTTGTATTATTATATACCAAATAAAAAAAGATGTGATGAAACTCCGACACGTTATCTGGAATTATCGCACCATCTGAGAAGAGGCCTGCAATTGCATCACAAAGTTCCTGAAATGTGTTTTTTATACTATCTTCAGTTTGCTCTT
The DNA here is from genome assembly GCA_963082815.1 of Melanotus villosus. NCBI lineage: Eukaryota > Metazoa > Arthropoda > Insecta > Coleoptera > Elateridae > Melanotus > Melanotus villosus. Next base: position 81,373,699 of record OY720420.1, read on the forward strand.
CATCACTTGCCATTTCTAGCAAGTTCTTCACTGCTTCTATGTATCTTTGTATATTCGCAGGGTTGAGGTTATACTTTGTTCGAAACAGCGATTCAGTGTAGCATTTACTTTGGATTATCCTCTTTATCTCCCAATTTGGTATCATAAGTGTTACAATTTCCTGAATCTCCTCAACTGCATTCAATAAACCATCATCCCACAGAAGCTGTAAGAAGAAATCCACTTGGTCCATTGTTAACCTACTCTGTGGATCATAAATGACGTTCTTCAGTTTCAAAACATTGTCAGTTGTTAGGTGAGTTGATCTTAGGTGAGTTGATCTTATTTTAATGTATTCACCTTCAAGAAGTTTCTCGACTAGCTTTTGTTTCACAAACAACTTTCCTAATATGTCCACAAGGCCTGAATGGGCCCAATAGATATCAAACAGTTTTTTCTGTATTGAAACGCTATTTATCAAATAATTTATAACAGACCAGCTGTTGTAAATTCTTGTTTCTTCATTATATAACGTTTGATATCCATCATACCACATTTCGACACCCTCAGAATCCTTCACTGCTTGAAATTCTTCTTTGTTAAGTAGATCACGTACTTCATCTGCGGTAAATCCATATACTGAAGAAAAATTAGGATCTTGCAAGAATAGAACGTCATATAGATTGTTTAACTGATTGGAATATACTGCAGAAAAACGAACACTCGAATTAAGTAATGCATGCTCGAGATGTTTATTGCTCTTCAAGCATCTTGTCAGCAGAGTGCTAATAAGATCTATCATGTATTCCAGGAGTTGATCGTCCATGTTTTCACGAATAGCTGTCATAATGGGCCCGTCAGCGTCGTCTATCAGAACAACGACTTTTTTCTTGTAGTGACGGTGCAAGATTTCAGACAAGAATTCCAATCCCCCTTTTACATTTGTTATAGATAGGTTTGTTTCTCCATCTTGATTACAATATTTCAGAAACCGATTCGAACCACATAACTCTTTATTTTTTAAACTCTTCGAACCATCAGCAGCTGTTTCCACAAGGTACGAATGCTCCTCGAATGCTTTACAAAGAGCGCTCTTCAGTGAGTCTAAAATGTCTTTCTCTGTTTTACCTCCCACGTCCCGAAGACTCATAAAAATTGTCGGGTATATACCACAATGTTCCTCAACGAACTCTGGATGTTCAACGCCTAGCTTGAGACCCATAAACATCTTGTAATTCTCACTAGTTTTTGGGTCTAAAGTGGCTGTTCCATTTTTATCTAGTGTTATCTCCAAAAAGCTCTTGAGCATGTTCATAAATGTCGTCTTCATAAATCGTCGGGGGGCTGTTATCCCAACCACAGTTTGACCCAAATCAAAGAAATTTTTTATGTACTTGCTCTTATCAACAAATGTAAGTTTTGTTTTAACTATCTTAAAATCATCTGTACCGGTATCAGCTATATATGGTGCCTCCGGTATCTGTAAACAAAATCAGAAAGGCCCCGTTAATTTTGCTAACCACACTCAAGATATGCATGAAATCAAAAAGGGACACTTATTAGGCGCTGCAACATTAGGCACAGATGCCATTGGCTGCAGGGACGTTTAGGCGCTGAAACTTTTATGCTGATATTTATTATGTAGCATTAAGTAAGTCTTATATGGGGTTGACGGAAGGGCGTTTTAAATAAAATACGGGAGGCCCAGGTCCAGATGGGACTGTAGCGCCACGGAGGGAGATTGTTATTAGCTATTTAAACTTTAACGAAAATATTTTTAAACTGGTTTTAAACAAAATGGTATTCAGAGATAATCACCTTACATTAAAAGGCGTTTTTAAATCATACTTAAAACAGTTCTTAGTCTATATATTTTGTAAAATGTTTTATTACTAGACGTTCAAATTACTGAAAGATAAAAACCAGCGTAAAAAAATTCCGACTAATTTAATTGGTCTGCATTTACAATATAGCTGCGCATTACAAATTAACATGATCTTTTGGATCAAGATATTGAAATTTTACGGGTCTTTCCAGATATCAAAAACGTGGTACATTATAAATAACATAAAAATTTATTGTTGCTTTATGGATTAAATAAAGTCCAGTGCTAAGCCGAGTTGTGCATCCGTAAAAACCACATACACGCACCAGCCTCACCAGCAAAAGGTAAAAGGGGTTACAGATAAAGGCAAGGCTAAGTTTAAAATACAGTAGAACCCCTCTATAACGAGTCCCGGTTATAACGAAAAATCGGCTATAACGGGTAAATCGTTTGGTTTTATATACTATTCCGTGTAAAATTTCCCCTCTATAGCAAGTACGTTTCTGACATTAAGGTGGATATAACGAAATTTTTGTTTCGTCCCAGATCGGTAATAGCGAGAAATTGTGAGAAATTTCGGAATAAGATCGGATATTACGAGAGTTCCTGGAAGAAATAAAAACACGTGCGGGTCTCAATTACAAGAATTTTATCGGAAATGTATTTTGTGTGCTAAGCGACACGACTGCATATTCTTTTCTTAGTCTTCAGTAACATTTCTAGAGAACAGTTGTATGTATCCTGTGCCATTATGTCGTCCTCTAAAACAAGAAAATCATTTTCTATCAAAGAAAAAATATCAATAATCAAAGAGTTTGGAAGTAGTAAAAAGCAAGCTGTAATCTGCAAAGAAAGACATTTGGCGAGTTCTACATTGGTTACAATTTTAAAAAACAGGGACAAGATTATGAGTTCAACTAGTGAATTCTCGTCGAAAGTGAAGAAATTACGTTGTGCAAAAAATGATAAACTAGATAAAGCCGTCCTTACTTGGTTTAGAGTGAATCGCGAAGCCAATGTGCCCATAAGTGGGGCCATGTTAAAAGAAAAAGCAGAAGAATTTTCGGAAAAAATTGGAAATTCTCCAGAGTTAAAATGGTCAAATGGGTGGCTGAATCGTTTTAAAAATAGACACAGCATCAATTGCGGAAAAATATGTGGTGAATCAAAAAGTGTTCCCCAAGAAAGTGTAGAAAACTGGTTATCAAATGTTTGGTCAAAATTGCGTGAAAAATATGCAGATAAAGACATTTTTAATGCTGACGAATTAGGTTTGTTTTACAAACTTACTCCAAACAAAACCCTGAAGTTCAAAAACGAGTCTTGCAAAGGAGGCAAACTTTCCAAAGAACGAATTATTGTACTCGTTTGTGCAAAAAGTAAATTGTTAGTGATTGGAAAGTCAGCTAAGCCTAGATGCTTTAAAGGAATACAAAACTTGCCGGTGGATTACCAATCAAACAGAACGGCTTGGATGACAAGTGCTATTTTTGAAGAAGTGTTACGAGGATGGGATAGAAAATTAAATCGGAAAATCCTATTGCTCGTAAACAACTGCAGTGCGCATCCACAATTAAAACATTTACAGAATACTCAAGTGGAGTTTTTGCCTCCTAATGCTACTTCAGTTTTACAGCCAATGGACCAAGGCATCATAAGATCTTTAAAATCGCATTATAGAAAACTTTTGGTGAAACGATTAGTGCAGGACTTGGAAGAAAAAAAGCGAAGTACAATTAGGATGCTGGATGCTGTAAACTACATACACAAAGCGTGGTCACTTGTGGAGACAAAAACAATTAAAAACTGTTTTCAACATGCCAAATAATGGCTGCAAGATGACTTCGATGAAGATGATCTTCCATTAGCGGAATGGATTAATATGCAAACAGATGAAGTCCGCGATAATGAAGGCAACGCATTCCTCAACTTCGACGCAAACATTGCCACTTGCGCCTCTTTAACGGATAAGGAAATTATTGAAGAAGTCTGCGATGAAAATAGTGATAGTGAACAAGACGAAGAAGAAAAGGAAGAGGAAGAAGAAAAGAAGATGATGAAGAAGTTCCAAATATTCAGAATGTAGAACAATCTTTAAAAACTATTAGGAAGTTTTTGTTAATGGGTGCTTCCACACCTCATCACGATGCTCTTTTTATTAACTTAGCATACTTTGAAAGTGCAATTGATAAAATTAAGATTAAGGGACCACTATCTAGTGATAGCGAAATTAAAAAACCAAATTTGGTCAGACGATACAATGTCAACAAAAATCAAAAGAAATGGGACATAGAAGATCTAATGGCAGAGGAGACAAAGAAAAAATACGAGGACGCAATCATAAGAAACATACAAAACCAAAATACAAGCACACTCGAATTAGAAACTAGATGGTAAAAAGTAAAATATAGCATAACAAAAGCAGCCGAAAAAACGATAGGAAAGAAAACGACGAGGGAAAGGAATGGTACGACCAGAAGTGCGAAGAAAAGAAGAGAAAAAAACTTGGCGAGAAGCAAATGGATATTCAAGAAAGAAGAGCAGAACAGAAGAGACTACGAAACAAAAAGAAATGCAGCAAATATAATATACAAAAGAAAAAAGAATGAATGGATTAACAACAAACTTGAACAGATAGAGCAAGACAACAGAAACCAAAAAGTGAAACAATTCTATCAAAAAATAAAAGAACAAAATTATAAACCAAGCACAAAAGAAGAATAAAAGATAAATCTAATAGAACTGAGTACGAACCGCAAAAGATTGGAAAAATATGGAAAGAATACTATAGAGACTTACTAAATGAAGTAGAAATAGAAAACGAAACATATGACGAAGACAACACAACAACTCAAGAAGAGGAAGAAGATGGAGCAGATCTCCCCACAAAGGCTGAAATAGAAGAGGAAATAAAGAGGTTGCGTAATGACAAAGCCCCAGGACAGGATACAATAGAAGCAGAACTTTTAAAAAATAGAGGCGAACAATTACATACACAACTACAGCTATTGATAGAAGAGATATGGAATCAAAATAGGATGCCGGAATAATGGAACATCCGTATAATCACACCCATACATAAAAAAGGAGAGAAGAAGAGGTGCAGGAACTATAGGGCAATAACGTTGTTAAACACAACCTACAAAATTTTAGCAAACCTAATAAATAAAATGGGTTCAGACCAGGACGATCAACAGTTGACTCGATCCATACTCTAGAACAAATAATATGGAAATCATACGAGCACAACAGAGAAGTTTACGCAGTCTTCGTTGATTTTAGGAGCGCCTTTGACACAATAAACAGAGAAAAAATGATAAAAGTACTAGAAAGGCTGGAAGTACCGAAAAAACTCATATACCTATCTCATAAAAATGTGCAATATTTAGGGAAAGAATTCTTGATTATAAAGAAAAATCTTTATTATAGTTTAAAACACGACTTAAACGTACATAAGGTACAGATTAAAACGAATTATGTTTTTGAATGTCTGGCATGTAACTGTCCCCATCAAAAAAAAAAACGGCTTCTAAACGCACCTGTGCCTAAAATGCTGGGGGTTAATATCTCGCGCCGAATGATGCACGCCTGACTGTCCCAGATCGGCATACAATACACATCGGTAGTCACAAGATCAGAACAACGTGCCAAAGCACAAAGCAGAACAGATGCAGCACTAGCAGAAAGCGTGCAAGAAAGGCAAAATAGAAACTACTTTACCATATATTATGTCGGTCAATATAACTAATTCTTACCTTGACTTTGGATGTAGTAGCACTTCCAACTTTGGCATCATCACTTGTAGATTTGCCATCACTCCTGTTGATAGATCCACCTCTCGTATTCATTCTTCGTCTTTTTTTGTTTGGATTACCCATAATTTGTCTATAATAGAGATATTACCAATGAATAAATAAATTAATAAACATTAATGGTAGCTATAGCTATAGCAAATTTTACTGGATTAATGCATATAATAAGCATATTAAATAAAATACATAATAATAGCAAAACTAAAACGCCTTGCATGAAATTGCATTGCTTTGTAATTACATGTGTACAATTAACTGGTGCAGTAGGTGCATTGATGGCTGTAATACTGGTTATATTTCTAAAATCAGTCTCCTTTTTTTAAGCAGTTTTCATACTTTTTAATTCTCTTTTAGTAAACGTATGAATTCCCTTATTCGAAAATGGACAAAGTACCTACTCAACTAGGTACTTTGTCCAATTCTGGACAAAATGTAATAATTAAAATCAAAATTTGAGTAGAATGAAAAAAATTTACCTTATAATAGGGTGGCAATATTTTATATTTTGCAAATCGGGACATTTTCATACAGAGCCCAAAATTAATTGTTGAAATTTGCTTAAAAACAATTTATTTTGCAATCAACAAAGGAGAAAGTTCTTATTTTAATTTTAAAACCGGGGCATACAAACATCTCGAAGAACATTTTCGCGACACAGGGATTATCCCGGAAAACTGGGACGTCTGGTCACCCCACCTTGTAACTACTTTTATGTATTTGGATGAACGAACAGAGCTTTTACAGGCAAATAGACATAACAATACTTTATAACTTCTACAACTTATTTGTGGGGTGTAATTACTTGATACATCGGAAACGTGTAATAAACACAAATCCTACATATATTATATTATTACATTTATAAGTTGTTGTGACCTGGCCGATATTAATGTGGTTTTATTTGAGGTTACCTACCGCAATGCAACAGAATGATGGTTAAAAAATAACCGAATTAGAATAGAATTATTGGACAGGAATGTAAAATTTTCTCCTTGGAATAAGAACAGCAGGGTGACTCTTTGGTTTATAAACACATACTTAAAATTATTACTTAAAGGAGCCGAGGAAATGCACAATAGCGGGAAAGTTAAAATTAATGTTTCTGAATAGCTTTTACTGTTAGTTAAATAAACAAATTTGCTACAAACAAAATATGTCTCTGAGACGAATATCCTAACAACGGTTATTAAATATTTAAAAATCTTCCTTACCCTTCTGCAAAAGACGTTAATAATCAAAGATCTTATAAATCGCATTAACCAAAACTGATGCGGGTGTTAGACAGCTGACACTTCACATAAATTTCTCATAGTTGCCAACATTAAAAAGATAAAGACCCACGTGGAAAATAAAATGAGAAAACTCACGTTACCAATGTAAGCAGTAAAAAGCACTAAACTGCCAATAACGTGTTTCTAACCTGAATTTTCAAAAATTCTGAAGTTTAATAAGGCAGAGGAAATCAGTCTTACATTTGTTCGCTAAGAAGAAAAAAGAAATGGAACAACGAAAACAAGTGAAGCTCTCAAAAGGAGTTTTAGATATGAAGTTCATGAAGAAAACAAAAGAAAGAGTCGAAAAGGAAGAAGACGACGCAGAGGGGCAGTCGATGTATTCAAGCGAAATTACAGATGAAATGAGACAAAGTGGTAACATAAACTTTACAGAAATAAGTATCGTGAACTGTAAAGATTTAATCGAAGGTAGGCTATCGTTTAGAGGGATGAATCCCGATATTGAAAAGTTAGTGAACGACGAACATACCAAAAAACTGGAAGAAGTTGAAAAACGAAAAGAAAAAGATGTGTCCGATGTTGAAATGGCTAAAGGGTATTCAACGTTAGTTGATACGATGGGAAAGAAATTTCAGGATAATAAAAAGCATAGAAATACAAATCGAAGGAAATTCTTGAAACCTAGCGATGATTGAGCGTAATTTTATGTATATCAATTGGACAAGTTTTGTAATTTAATTTTTCGTATAAAATTTAACATTAAGTTTGTGGTTTTTATTTAAGTTTAAACAGTACTTTACTTAAGGTTATGATATTAAGAAGATAACTGGTGCGTTGGGAATTGTTATTGTTGTATATCCTGTAGTTCCATTGACAGTTCAAAAGTTACACTAAAATGTCCACTTCCACTTCACTACATTTTTTAATTTATGTAAACTTTCAAAAACTTTAATAATAATTCTGCAAATTATTTCTATATCTGCTTGTTCTTTGCTAATTCCTTTACTTGGTTCCATGTTATGTTTTGGGCGTTACGTTCATTAATAATGTTTCTCCTCCATGTTAAGGCTGTTCTTCTTTGCTTTCTTTTTCTTTTAATGTTGTAATCTATTGCTTGTCTAGTAATATCTTCAATTGGTTTTCCTAATGTGTATTTAATCCAGTTTGAATGACGTCTTTTTACAATAATTGATACCGGCTCTGTATTATTCGTAATGCCATGGGCTAATAAATTTTCATGATTTACCTAACAGATTTATTTATAAATATTCGGATTTCGTTCATTAGTTGCTATTTCAATGCCTATGTTTCAGAGTCATACACACTCGTTACATTGGTATTAAAAATACGTATTTTAGTCTTCTTAGATAGTTCGCTTGATGACCATACTTTGTTTAATAGGTATATTGAAGGTGTTTTGTACATTTTGTATGTTGTTTCCGTCTATGGCTATTTCTCTGTTATCCAAGGTATTTTTGCTCACAACCTTTGTTTTATTTGCATTAATTTCCATCCCAACTGTGTTGGCTATCTTCGTGAGTAAATGTAATTTTTCTTGTAGATGGGTTTATTTTTTTTTTTGTTATTAAACAAACATCATCAACATATTCTTAACACGTTCGATGCCACCCCGGCTGGGGTTACTGACCCCTATAGCCAAACGTAAATTTTGGTTATAATTGATTCCTTTAGCTCCAACCAAAGAAGAAGAAGAACAATCTGGAGGCGGTTGAAATTCGGAGTCTGTTTTTGCTGATGATGTGTTGATTAACCAATTTTGAATTCGATATCTTCAATCGTTTTTAAATTATCATCATTTTTCAAAAATTAACTTTCACTTTCAACACCCTGTCTCTCTTTAACCTGTAACATTTTACTTATGTAAATTTGGCTCAAAATACCTATTTTTATGTCTATTACCTCCAGTTGCTCTATGGCCCATAAGTTATGGGACACCCTGTATAGAAAACGGATTAATTAGTTCTGCTGTTTTAAAATTGGGAATCAATTTTTCAGATTTAGAATCGGAAATTGGAGTTTCGTTTTTAGAATCGGGAATGGGAAATTTGATTCTATTTAGAATTGAGATATCGATTTTAAAATCGAGAATTGGATATTCGATTCCAGAACCGAAAATCAATTTTACAGTTCCAGAATCGGGATCGGTTCCTCGATTCTGGAATCGGTTTTTCGATTCTAGAATCGGAAAACCGATTCTGTTACAACCCTAGAACCGGTTCTAGGCCAAAGAATCGTTCTAGGATTCGGTTGACAGCACTAAAAATTATTGCACTATCCATACAGATGTCTTAACTGTTCGCCCACTTCACACCTGGGAATCGTTATAAACGATGCATATTTTAAAAAGAAAAGAAGCAATGCAACACACAGTATATTTAAATCATAAAAAATATATTATGCCAACACAATATTTGCTGTAAATTAATTGCAAATATTATACAAAATCAAAAACAAGATTATTTCAATGTTTAACAGTAAGTAGTTTTACATCATAACTGTAGTTGTTGTAGTTCGTTCACAAGCTCGTCCTCTCCTTTAATCTTGGCCAGTTGATTAACTTCCAGTATTTTTCCTTGAGCTTGTTGTTCTTTAAGTTTTGCAATCGCATCCAATTTCTGAAAATGCAAAGCTTATTAATTAACGACTCATAGTTTTGCAAAGAAATCGTACCTTCTTAATATTCTTAATTTTTTTGTCCTTATCTGGATCGCCCGTCAGAACAACTTGCACGTTACTTGTAGCTGCAGGACCGTTGGTATTACTCTGTGGAGTTCCTTCAGTGCCTTCTTCTTGCTTACGTGCTTTACGATTTTCCCTTTTCTTCTTTTGCTTTATTGCGGCCTTCGAAGGAGCATTGTCACCACCTTTAAAACAAGCAAGTAAATTTAACCACTTACCAATAATTGCTCGAATTTACCTGGCTTATGTGCGAATTCTTCGTCATCGTGTAACTTAAATTGAACTGCTGGTCGATTACGAGCAGAAGGAGGTCTATAAGCTTGTTTAGAAGCTTGTGGTTGACTAGAAGCTATACCTTCCACTTTTTCCGTAGATATTGTCGGTTCTTTAAATGCATTTTTGGGGAATTTCTAAAAAGTAAACAGTTACAGGTTGCTCTTTTCTGCCGAGTGACAAAAACTTGCTTGCCAACAAACATCGTAAAGTTCCTCGCCTTGATTGCACGGTTGTTCAAAAATTAATACACCAGAATAGTGCCAGATTTTGTAGCCGTTTCCTGTTCTTAACCTGGGTGCTGTTGTTGCTGTTAAAAAGTTGATACCATCAGGGGCCCAGTGTAATAAAGTTGAATCGGAAGCTTCGCATTTGCCTGAAAGAATAGATTAAAAAATAAGAATAGATATCCAAGGGCACCTTTCTATGTGCAAGGCTCGCTGAATTAAATAGTGCATATTAAGGCCTACTCACTTCATTTAGCCAAGATGCAATTTAGAAAGGACGAAAGCGCCATTTGCAGCGAACTATACATTTTAAAGGGACAAATGTATAGTTCGCCCCAAATGGCGCCATCGTCCTTTCTAAATAAGTCTTGGCTAAATGAAGTGGGCAGGCCTTAATATGCAATATTTAATTCAGCAGGCCTTGCTATATGTAATTCGAAAAAAATTCTCTCCAAGAGATGGCAGCACTTAGGCCATCTCTGGTCGAGAATGTGGTACTAAAACAGTCATGTTTTTGATCATCGTAAAGAATCCTGTGGCGCTTCCAAAAGAGAGAGAAAGAAGATGGAAGTAGAGAATAAGAGGAATTCAGCAGAATGTGGCGAGGAGTGCGCAGAGTCTGTACCAAAACACAAAAAACTATGTACGAATGCGACACGAAGAATCAACAATATTTGAAACAACCAAAGGAGTGAGGCAAGGATGCGTATTCAGCCCACTACTGTTCTTACTAGTCCTAGACGAAGCAATAAAAAATACAAGAAAAGAAGCAAAACTATATGACGTAGGACATTGGAAAAATTGAAGATAAAATCAATTGATACAGTGATGGAAGAAGGGCAAATGAGACGGTTTGGCCATGTAATGCAGATGGGGGAGCAAAGAACAACAAGAGGATATACGAAGCAAGAACAAGAAAAAATAGAGGAGAAGGTAACCTAGAAAAACATCAAATGAAGAATTGAGGAAAGCAGTAGCAAGGAGAGGATTGAAGTGGGAAGAGACTTGAACTCTGACGCAAGACAGAAATAGATGGAGACAGTCCTGGATGAGACCAATAGAAACATAACACAACCATCAAATTGTTTTCTGATTTTAATTTGAATCAAGACCTCTCGGACAATTTAATGCCGTAAGCTGACCAATTGTGTTGTCACCTTATGATTAGGAAGTATTCGTCTAAATGGAAACAGTAGCGGATGGGGGTAAAGTGTATCCAGTTAAGTCACATGCGTTTATCACAAATAATTGCTAAACTTTTTGAGAGCAGCACTTATGTACCAAACGTTGGATCTCTGTTTATAATTATTTCCTCTATGCTGAAAGTTATCTTAACGTTTTGCTTTCGTTTAGATATCCACTCCAGCATTGAGTACTAAGTTTAGTTAAATAAAAAATAATTTGTACAGTTTTATTTACCGATAAGTTTTCTTGAACTTGTATCCCACATTTCGACTTGTCCTCGAAGATTACCAAACCCAGCCAGCATCAAAATGTTTCCTTGTGGATTGTAATAAATGCTGTTCCTAGGACCAGTTCCGAATTCAAAAACGGGTTCACATTTTAAATTAAAAATGGTAGATTTTGCTGGCATGAAACCGTAAATAACACAGAACTCTTGACCTTTTGGTGACCACGATACATTGTATATTGGACCTTCTTTGCCTGTCCGAAGAATTTTGTAAGTTTATTTATATTTATTTTAAGTTAATAATTTTAGCAATTACTTAAGGTCACCATAGCTGTTTCCCCGTTGGTACCAATAAAATGCAAGCCTTGCTTTCCGTAATATGAACCTCCAGTTTTGTCAACTTCCGTCATGGTTAATAACAGGACGTGAGTTCCTTTCGAGTTCCAATAATATTCCACCTTGTCTGCTTGGAAGAAGCTTTTATTTGCCAGGCTTTGTTGATTGTCAAAACTAGGGTACTTGAATAATCTAATGGGAAAGTTATTACCGGTTTATTAAATTACTAATAATAATTAGTTACCTTCCGAATGACGGTTGCCCTTGTCCCCCTTGTGTATGACACAGCAAAAAATATGTTCCAACAGTAGGCGAAATATTATATGAAGCTACTTTGTGTGCATTTATTCGATGTACAATGTTGTTAAAGTTGCCATTTTCATAAAACACCACATCGGTATTGCTCAATCGTGAGAATAAACATTCATCAAAACTCCATTGTGGTTCCCTATAATTTAAATTTTTGTCATCAATAAGTCTCATACGCTTTACTGAAAATAATACCAGTTTGATTGCTTTTTATGTATAAAATTTTTAACAAGTTCTCCATTTTCGCTTTTGTAAATGTTCAAATTGGGCGAACCTTGTGGATTTGCACTGTTGACAAGGAAAGGTTCCCAGCTACATAAATACGTGCCTTTTGGTGAAAACGCAAGATGATAAGCTTTGGTTCCTTCGATGACTGCAATGCTTTCCCAATTATTCGTTTTTGTCAAATGCAAACTAAAAACGCCAACCAATAATTTCAAGCTACAAACAAAATTTACTAGCTTACTTTTGACCACTAACATATGCAAAATATTCTCCAGTTGGACTAAAAAGCATAGTCCGACATGCTTTGCTAACAACCGGTTTGAACGCATCATTTGCTCCATATTGGGGAGGTCCCTGATTTATGCTAATTCCCGACGAGCTACGTACTAAAAATATAATAATGAGGACAGTTCAGATATTTTATATTTAATACATGCCTGCAAATGGTATTGGTGTCTCCATATTTTGGTTATGTCAGTAGCACCTGTCAAAATTTCATTCTCTTTCAATAAAACAATGAAATTAATTAGTTAACCTGTGTGTTGCACGAACGAAGAAACATATTAATGTAAAATTATTTTAATAAGACATCTGTAATGATTATGTACAACATCTTTTCTTTTCAACAACGTGAGAGCTATCACTAATAAATGACAGACCGGCTGTCAAACGTCTGATGTCAAATATGATTGTCATGTACAGTATGTATAAAGGATAAACGCTATAAAATTCGTTAGCTCATCACTTATTCAAAATACTTGAATATTTCAGTTTAACCCGATTTACTTACATATTAAAATTGATTGCAGTTTTATTTAAATAATTCATGTGGCTGATTTGATTTGATTCATAAATGTCATTAGATGTTGTGCTCTGTATAAATATTAACCACGTGCTAATCAGTTGTCAAATGGACTGTCAAAATACTAAAACAGTACGAAGAGCACTGGAAATAATTATTGTTTATTTGTTTACAAACCTTAATTTAAAATTTTGTGGAGGATTTTTATTTATTGTAAATACCAGAAGTTAAGGAATATTTAGTCTATAAATATTCTGAGGGTTATTGTAATTTAAGCCATAAGTTAAGTGGGCATTCGATTGCCTACTAACAGTACTAACAGAATGTCAGGTTTATTAGACTTGCAACGACACAGTTTGGATCCTTCAGAGTCGCTGGTTGCAACAGGTGAAACACATGGTAATCAAATGCAAACAAACGTGAAGCCCGAACAAGCATCTCGTCAGACGAATCTTCAACGAATTCAACAACGTAAACAAGCCGTTCTTAGTTTTCCTTACAGCCGAAAACTTTTAAAGCTTGCAATATATTCAAAGTGTCAGGTAAGCATTATAGTGATTGTACAAGTTTACCTTCTAATTCTGTTTATTATTAAAGCAAGATAAATGCGATTGTACTGGCTGGAAAAAGACCGAAAATGCTTTACCTAATACTACCTTCACCGATCCTTGTCGTTGTGAACATCCGCTGGGTAAGTTGCTTAGTTTAAACACTATATTGTATGAACTTGTTTTAATTTTAGAAACGCATATTACACATCTTAGACATAAAACAGAGTTGGATATCAATAGACTTCTTGGTATGGTTGTCGATGTTGATAATATATACACTTCAATGAATAGGGAGGAAAATCCCGATACTAAAAAGGTTTACAGTTATCTGTTTAAGGTAAATGTTTATTTGAAATTCTGGCCTAATTTTTTTGAGTATTCATTAAATCGAAGGGGTTGTTTATTTTATTGCAGTTACTTCGGAAATGCATTTTAACACTGGATACACCTGTAGTAGAAGGACCATTAGGTCAGCCACCATTTGAAAAACCTTCCATACATAAGGCTGTTACTAACTTAGTGATGTACAAATTCTCACATTTACCACAGCAAGAGTGGAAAACCATATATGAATTAGCTAAAATATTTCTGCATTGTCTTAATACGTGGGATTTTCCTTCGCCTAGCAGCCAAAAACAAGTCGTAAGCCAGGAAGAAGCGACGGTTTATACTATTGCATATACAAGGTGCGTTCAGGCGTAGTTCTTATACAAAATGTGGCTAACAATCGATTGCAGATGGTTGGTGTTTTGCCACATTCCCGCATTTTGTGATTCGCTTCCGCATTACGATACAACGCAAGTATTTGGAAGGCCACTTTTAAGGGCGGTATTTAAGTATGTTAGACGGCAAATCATGGACCAATTTCATCAAGAACGAGATCGGATGCCCCTTGAAAGAAGGGTATTTTATTCATTCTAATGTTTAAAGTTTCATTCATGTATTGATTTGTTTCAGGTGATGGTGTTAACTCATTTTCCTCCATTTTTAAATCAGCTGGATGAAGAAATATATGCTGTAAATTCACCAATATGGGATCCAGACTTTAAACAAGTTCCTTCACCACATTTGCAGTCATTATTAGACACAAGTAAAACAAATAGTCTGATTTATGAAGTCAGTGCCCTTCTAAAATGTTTTGAATATAAATTTGGTTAATTTTCAGAAACAGTTGCAAACAAACGTCCTGGACCTGGTGAATTTGAGAAATTGATGCCAAATGATAAAGAAGGTTATACTACAATTACCTTAAACGCCGGTTCGAAATTTGAACGAAAAAGTGATACTTTGTTTCGAGAAGTAAAAAAACGTAAACTTGAGGAACAATTTGAAGATTTAAGCAGCGAAACTGTCGCTGAAATTATTGCCACGATTGATGATCCTAATCATATGACGGGACCTGATGTGAGGTTACTAACGGTAATGTTTAAAAGCATTCGTTGACTTGTCATTTTTAGGTGGTGTTCTCTGAAAACGCACCGGCACGAGACGAGGCTCCTAAATTAGAAGAAAAACGAAAGATAATCGAATTTCACGTCGTTGGAAATAGTTTAACAGCACCTGTTACTAAACAAACTATGTTGTGGTTGATTGGTTTGCAGAATGTTTTTTCCCATCAGTTACCACGAATGCCAAAGGAGTATATTAGTCAGTTATTGTTTGATCCGTACGTATTCCTAGTACTAATTATTAATTAACTAAAGCTTAAATTTTTGCAGAAAACACCGAACGATGGCGTTGGTTAAAGACAACAGCCCAATCGGTGGAATTTGTTTCCGAACTTTCGCAACGCAAGGCTTTACCGAAATCGTATTCTGTGCGGTTACATCAAGCGAGCAAGTTAAAGGTTACGGTACCCATATGATGAATTACCTTAAGGATTATCACATACGGAAGAATATCCTCCATTTTCTTACGTTCGCAGATGAATTTGCAATAGGTAGGCTTTAAAAATATCGCAGCGAGTACCCATTATAACGCTTTACTTTAGGTTACTTCGAGAAACAAGGTTTCTCTAAGGATATAAAATTAGCAAGGCCCATATATCAAGGTTACATAAAGGATTACGAAGGGGCTACTTTAATGCATTGCGAACTTAATCCAAAGATTGTATATACGGAATTCACATCGGTGGTTCGACGGCAGAAGGAAATAATAAAACAGTTAATATATCAGCAACAAAGAACCGTATCTAAAGTGCATCCTGGGTTAACTATTTTTAAAGAAGGTAGGTGAAAGCGTTGTGGTTGTGTTCGTTTCGCTATGTTTTTTTTCGTGTAGGTTTACGAAGTATTCCCGTCGAATCCATCCCTGGAATACAAGAAACGGGTTGGCGACCACCAGCGAGAGCTACCAGAGGTGGTCATCAATTGGAAGAATCTCAAGATATCGATATATTAGCAGGGATGCTTAAAGTTGTTCTAACGGCTGTAAGTAATTGCGATTGTGTTAAACCTAGTCATGTGGAATACAATACGGTTGCCTTGTTGCTTTAGTAATGCAATCCACTTCTGTGAATTACATGTACTTATACTTAATACTCTTCGTTCCCATTAGGGCATTCAGAACATGCTTCCACCTTGCACGATTTTGGGCAGTAGCCTTGATCTGATTCAGGCTATCAAATTTTCAGTATTTGTCGGAGATATTTGTTTATAAACACTTGTACTTTTGTGACTTTCTAGGTTGCTGTGTCGTATAAGAGTACACTTTTAACATTCATTTGTTCTTATTTTGGTGTTATTACCTATTCTTGCTTGAATAACCCATTCAGTGCCTCTGTTTCTGTCTACTATACTTCCCAAGTAATAAGACTTTTTTACATTTCTCCCTCTATTTTGATGTTGTTTGGGTTATTTATATTTATATTTTTTTCCCTTATTTATTTATTAAGGGAATTTAGCGGTAATACTAGAAATAGGGTTTATAAAAAAAAAAAAAAAAAACTTTATTAACCATCTCGGTCATATATTCGACTCCCATTGAATATGTGATCTACTAACTCCCTTGCACTGTAGAAGCGGTGTCTAGCTGCTAGCGTCACAGGCATGTTAACGTCATACAGTGTTCCCTGTTGGCATGGGGTGGGCCTGGCGTAATCCAGGATTGATCCACGAGGATCTGCTCCATGTCAATTGATGATGATGATGATGATTTCTTGAGTATTCTGAATACTGGTTGCGCCAGTTTTTGCAAGGGTGTCTGCTGCTGCATTTCTCCATATGAGTTGAACTGTGTTCTTCTCACCTAAGTTAAGTTAAAAACTTCTTCAAGCGTGACTGTGAATAAATTTGGAGACAGGGAATCTCCTTGTTTTACTCCTTTTTGTAATTCGAAGCTTCTTCCTTCTCTTTCTAGCTTTATCTTTGCGGTGTTGTCTTTGTATAGCTCTCTTATTATGTTTCTGTATTTGTTCGGGATTTCTTGTTGTTTGAGGGCTTGTAGCATGGGTTCGTGTTCAATACTGTCGAATAATAAATTCTGCATTAATATTTTTTTTTTACAAAATAACCTTTATCAACAAGTTAAAGATAACAGCATCCTTCATCAAAATCTCCCAAAAACAGATATCATTTCAATATATTTTGCAAAGTTCTAATCTATATAAAATATGTATGTGACGCCTATGATATTCACTCAACCTTTCTTTGACATTGAAATTATAACATCAAATTGTTCTTAAATATTATTCGTAATGAACGTAGTTGCATTAAATGAAGGTAAATACTTACTTATGGAAAGTTCTTCCTAGATTTTTATTTGTCCTTGTTCGAGAAAAACCACAAACAGCACAACTAACCATATTATTTGTCAGCTGTCAGACTACAAATGAGTCGTACATAGATTCTCAAAATGGCGACTTCCGTCGCACTTTTTGTATAACTACTAGAGCAATACACTCATTCCTGTAGTTTTATATTCAAAGAATCACAAGAGTGTGTTGCTTAACAACCACTTAAAATTTTAAACCGTCTCTGTATCTAGTTACCGTGTGTACCTAGTACCTGCAGACAATCTGTATACTACTTTCCCAGCTATTTACAACAGTGGGAAAATACAATGATTCCGAAAATGGCCCAAGTAAATAATGTACAGTGGAACTCCCGTAAGTCGAACTCCTGTAACTCGAAATTTTCTTTAACTCGAATATTTTTCTATACCTGTGCGTTTACTGTTGAGTTTATATGCATATTAATCTCCTTAACTCGAATTTATCTGTAACTCGAAAAAGATTTGACCAAATTTAGGACATAGAACCTCTCTAACTTGAAATTTCCGGTGAAGGTATGCGGTGCATCATCTGTTTGCAAACAGCGAATGACAGAATTCGGGGAAGTACCGACGACGTGTCTATTGTGTTAGCAGTCAGTCGGCATAACAGAGTTAAAAGTGTAATCTGAAACATGATACTCCAAAAATGACCTACTAGCCTTGAATACTGCAAATATAAGCAAGCCATTAATTGTTTGTTTATTATGGCTACCAAGTTCCTGCACTGGCATATTGTTTTGCTTTGACGGTTCCCTTCAAGCTAAATTAGCCTATAATGCTATATAATGGCTTCCAGTAGATTATGAGAGCAACGCAAAGACATGGATGACCTCTGAATTATTCGAAAGTAGACAAAGAATTTTTAAGCGAGAATCGAAAAGTATTAATGTTTATACAGTGAAATTTTCTTTTTAGTATACATATACCCTATGTATACTTTTATAATAAACGCAAATAGGCAACCCACTATACATTATAAAAAATTAGCATGCTGTGCCAAAAATCATCAAATTAAGTTAATGTCAAAAAATTAGTCTTTAACTGTTGCTGTTTTTATTTTCCTTTCTGTTTTGTATTGTTGATATTTTATGTTTTAGAATAATCGTTGAATTAAAATTATGTTGATATTCCACTAATTTTGATTTATTTTTTATTTACAAACATGAAACATAACCTTTACGCACCACGTGACGTGACGTTTATAGTGTATAGTGGGTTGCCTATTTGCGTTTATTACAAAAGTATACATAGGGGATATGTATACTAAAAAGAAAAATTCCCTGTAGATAATTACCCTGCTCATCCTGCAATACAACAAAAGCTGAAGGCTATCAAATTACAATTTTTTCCACCAAACGCGACCTCTCAACTACAACCGTTAGATCAGGGCATCATAAAATGTTTTAAGGATCTTTACAGGCGGAGAATCCTTAAAAAAACATTGAATGCATTAGAGGACAATGCTCTTCCTAAAGTCTGTTCAGGGAAAGGCTGCACTCGATGTAAACAAAGCCACGTGATGGTTGACAACCACGAGGTCGAAATAGGGGCTGTGATTGGTTGTATACAGGTGAAAGTTCCCTAATGCGATAAGCCGGTGACGCAGTTTTACATAAATATGTATTTATGGTACTTACCTGTGTACACGTTACAAGTGCGTACGCTGACGCAGCCAACAATTTTACGCAAAGCATTTGCCGTGCATATCAGCCGCTGTCAAACTTGTTTGTTTACATCGAGTGCAGCCTTTCCCTTAATACACCTCTTAACTACCGACTATCCAACAGATAAAGACATTCTGCAGAGTGTATCAACCATTACACATGAAGAACCACAAGAAGAAAGTGATGAAGAAATTGTGGAAAAACCATCACCCAAGCAAGTTCTACAAGCATTCGAGACTTTAAAAAATTATTTCATGACCGAGGAACAAACATCAGATTCTATTTACATGTCCATAAACAAAATTGAAAAATTCTATGAAGTAAGCCACGAGATGACAGTTCGCCAATAATTTATTACGGATTATTTTTCTAAAATAAATTAATTTGCATTTTGAATAAGTTTTTAATGTTACATACATTATGTAACTATAATACCTATGAATTTTTTGGATTTTGTTATTGATATATCGTAATATCGTTCGTTTTTTATATTATTCCTCTATCATATTATGTATGCCTTATAAACACGTAATAAAAAATAAATCGAAGAAGTTTAAGATCTTTCTATATCTCGAATTTTTTTCTGGGATTTTGGTGGTTCGAGTTAGAGGGGTTCCACTGTAATTATAAAATAATAAATAAATAATTAGGTGTATGGTATAAAGTTTCGGTACCTACTATACAATATACAATGCATTTAAATAGCTTCAGACTAAACCAAAGTCTGTTTGGTAACCCTAACAGTTGTACTTGAATAAACATAACCTAGATACCATAAACCATTCGACCGAACAGCCGATTGCACACCACCAGAATTCACGCAGGCTCATAGAAAATTCTCAACATTTAAACGACCCAGAGACTGTTCTGATTTAAGATATTCTGTGCTATTACCTCCTCTAAATCTTCGTAAAATTCCTGTATGTCTTCTTCGGTGGCGTATATCTTTATTATGGATATTTTTAGTCTTACTGTTGCTACTCTATCTGAGTGACCATAAAATTCTTCGATCATTTCTTATTTATCCAGAATCCAATGCCTCCTCTGCCTTCTTTCTCGCCTTTAAAAAATAGTATGTGTCCTGATTTCCCTTGCATTATTGTGTTGCCTTCTCTACGGACCTCTGCCATTCCTCTCACGTCTCATGTAATTTTTTCCATGGCATGTTCCATTTCTATCATTCTTTCCTCCGATTTTAAAGTTCTGACGTTTATTGTGCGTATGTTCAGGTTAAACATTTTATTTATTTTTTCCGAGTTCATATCTTTATACTTCTGTATTTTGGGGGGAGGGGGTTAGGTCTCTTGCTCCCCTACCGACCAACTTTCTAGGGAGTGTTGCTTCTTTTATTTCTAAATTTTTTTCCCTTGTGTCGTCGTCTTTTGGGTGTCTATTGTTGATTTTCGTTGCAATATCATTGGTCTTTCTTCTCGGGATTGGGATGAGCCTACACTTGCGGATATAGTCTCCTTTTTCCTTTGTTCCGTTGTTATTTTTGTGGGGAGAGGGGCCCGAAATGTTTGTATCATTTCTGGTTTGTTTTTCTTATTCTTGCTTTTATTCTCGTTTTGGTTTTTTCCCTCTATAAATGGTTTCTTTTCTTCTTCGGATCTTTCAAAAGAATACGCTGGATAAGTGTAGGCAGTACCCATTCTTAAGATGGGGTCTCCTGTAACTGATTCCAGTATTTATCTGTGTTCGCATCGTTCTTGGTTAGTGTCCCAGCTACCAGTGATTTTCATTTTATGTGCTCCAATCCAGGCTTCCCTCCTCAGATATATGACCAGGGGAATTAGACCCAGAAGGGCTTCCACAGATGCTAGCTGTTGGAGTACTATTTATGACTCCACAGATACACAAGCAGGCCAGTCTCTGTATCCTGGACAGTTTTTTGTTTTACCTTTGACTACCAGACTAAGGTGCCGCAGTATAGTACCGTTGGAGCACCTTTCCAAACATGTATCTGCCCATTTTCGCTTTGTTTGCAATGTTATTCAGATGTACCTACATTCCAGTTCAATTTTGCAGATATTTAATCTCGTGGCTAACCTGAATATGTTCATCAAAAATTATGAGGTTGTGGAATATCTACAGCTCTTTTCTTAGTGCAGGGTATCAGTGTTGTTTTGTGAGGGTTTACCTTAGGGTTTTACCTTTCGCACCACCTCTGTGTAATGTTTAGTGCGCTTTGCATAAGGGCTGCAATAATCCTTGGGTGTAAAACCCTTTATCAGTGGTTCCATAGTAGAGGGGATAAGATGCCCTCTTTGTGGGCAGCATGTATTTTGAGAGATTCTGCTCAAATAAACCTGTACCTGGTAGCCCTCTAACATGGTTTTTATCCATCTGTTCATGTCTGAGGGTGGCAGTTATTATTCAGTTGAATCAATCAAATTAATTTGGTGCATAAAGACCAAGCAGGGCTCGATACAAACCTTGAAAATCCTGATTCAAATCAAGGACTTGCGTAATGCAAGCCTGGTGGTCTACCAATTGAAGCTTTTTTAGGCTAAATTTTGTGGTAGTTAATGCAGCTTTAAAATCACTGGAAAACTAAACTTCCTGTAATTTCCACCGGATAAACAAAGAGTAAGAAACGTCAAACCTGTTCTCATAACATTATTTTTACAGGTAAAAAATCACGAGGATTCATGGCCATTTAGGCAACCTGTTGACAAAAATGAAGTTCCTGATTATTACGAACATATTAAATATCCTATGGGTAAGTGTTTTGTCTCCATTAATTTCAATTGAACCCTAATCGTTATTAAAACATCCTTGCTTGTTGTGAAACAATAGTATCATGTTAACAGCTATTCCAAACATTCGACATTAATTATTAACTTTTCAGATTTACGAACAATGGCGGATAGATTAAAGCAACGATACTATGTATCGAGGAGATTATTTATAGCAGATATGACAAGAATTTTCACCAATTGTAGGATATACAATTCTCCAGAGACTGAGTATTATCAATGTGCTGTGAACTTGCAACAATATTTCCAAACAAAAATGAAGGAAATGGGTTTATGGGATAAATAATTTTACATCAATTACGATGTAGTTCCGATTTTCATTATCAGAAAATTATAACTGGATATTTATCGATTTAAGATAAACATTGTATTTGTAGTTGCCGATTTTATTTAAATATATTAATAAAAAGAGGTATAAATAACACGTTTAATCGAAAACCAATTATATATTATTATGTCTATATAATAAACAAATTTATGCAACGTTACACAAAAGTATTTATAAATATATTTAAATGAAAATGACTAGTAACTTTATTTTGATAGGTAAATAAAGTGTTAATAGACTATACTATACATTTTCAACAAACAGCTGCACCTTAAAGTCTTAAATAACGACAAATCTCAAACAACTAATATTAAATACATACACACCTTAAAACTTTTAAAAAAATTTGAGTTTATCACGAAAATTAATAAAAACATAAAACAGTAGGTAGGTACAGAAAAACAATGAGATTTTTGGTTGTAATTATTAAACTCCAGCATAAAATTCAGGGTGATTAAACTAAAATTATTTGAAGCATATATATAAAACGATAAATCAGTCCTCAAAACAAGAGATTCCATTTGTAAAGTTAATTTCGGTTAAAAACAATTTTAGCAATCGCCCTGTATGAAACAATAAAATAGACAATGATATTAATTAACATAATAAAACTAATAAAATGAAGGTTCCACCAATCGTATTGTGAGTTGATAAAAACTTACTTAACGAAATAAATACAAGATTCAAATATCAGCAGGACTACGACACCGGGGAACCAACACGATGCAACTTACAATTTTCAACTCCTAAGACTGTATACAGAAACACTCTTAAGGGTTAGATGCACGATTTCTAATTCTAAAACTAATGAATACTATACAAAATTTACGTTTATCTAATTTCGATATAAAAACAAACACGTACATTAAAGGAAGAAATCAAATTAATGGATTTGCTAAGCAAAATATGATTTTCGTATATATATTTTAAAGTTGACCGCTAACCATGATTTACTGCAACAACTGGTTTTAACCGGCTAATGGACTAGAAAAAACTTCTCATGGTGGATCTGTGTGTTCATAAAATCGTATGGCAAATTGGGGTTCGCTAAATACTACATTCATCACTATCGTCCGAAAGGCCACAGGGAGCATCTGATATATCTAACACAACATCGAGATTCTGCGATAATAAGTCATCGTCGTTTCCTTCATCGTACGAGCTGAAAATATTAAATTCAAAATTAGGGTTATGTCATCGCATTCTGGCGAAAAGCACGTCCACATCTGCTTTCTAAAGTTATTTTTAGAACAATTTGTATTTATTCAGTATTAAGCACGAATGAAAATGTCTTCTTAAAAACAAAAGAACAGTGTTTTGTTTTCTTAAAAACAAAAGCATTAGAGAAAAGAATCTCATTGACAAGATGTGTTTTCATTACTAAACAAACATCCCACAAGTAAGTTAATTTATAAATATTCAAACAGATGCGGATTTAATTTACAGTACAGAAATTAAGTTCCAAAGAACATCTAAACAACAACGTTTGGAAATTAATTTTTGTCCGTATTACATTGTTAGTAAAATTTATTTTTTAACATAACACTTCAGGCATAAACCAAGCAATTGCTGTAGCATTTTATACAAAAGATTTAAAGGAGCCTATTTCACAGCCAAAACCTTTGTTAATCAAAAGCTGAATTGGCCACAAGTTTCATATTTCGTTGCATTTCGCTAGGAATACAGAAAGATAGTTAAAGGGGCTTTGTGTGTTTGTTTTTAGCAAGTAAACTTATTATCACGTAAAGCAAAATAGCACACAACTAAAATCTTACCCTGTCAAAACCGCAGCCGTTTTCCCTGAATATAATTAAGAATTAATTTCTTGAACATAAAAGCAAAAAAACAGAAATGATAGGTATAATTTGCAAAAAGTATATTTACAAATTAATTATTGCGAATGATGAGTTACGTTAAACTGCCTTTAAATTTTATTATTATACATATAAAGAGTAGGTAATGTAAGGGATTTATGGATTCTTACAAAAATGCAGAAGGGTCACAAGGTAATTTTGTTTTGAATTCCGATTTTTAATTCATGATGGTTCGGGATTTCCGATTTTAACTTTGAGATTCTGACTTTACAAACTTAAAATTTAAATGCAGGAATCCGAGGTTTAAAAGTTAAAACTTCGATTTCAAGTTAAAAGTCAAAATTTATACGAAAAAAAGGATTGCGTCAGGGCTCTTCGGCACTTTCGTAGAACCTCATGTAAAGTTTATTAAGAACTATCAAAAAACAAGAGAGTTCTTTAGGTAAGTAAATTTGTTCTTGCTCAAATTCACTTCAAATATTACCAGGTTTAAAATTAAAATCAAAGATATAACTCATCATTCTGCTAACAAAAGTAAAACTAAACGACTGTAATTTGTAGACAATCTTTAATCGTTTATTTGTCAGTCTTTACGATGTACAGCAATTCATTAAATTCATGACATATTTATAAGGCTGTTTGGTACATGTCGTAAATTTTTAAAATGTACTTTTGGAATAATGGTTTTCGACAAAGAGAACCGCTGTGGATTGCACTTGATACTTCATTTCTGTAGCGATAATTGCAATAAAAAGATACTCCTACTTATTGCAACAGTTCCTTCTGATGATCATAAAGCAATCAATGAAAATTTTGTGTGGGTTATTTTGAACGTTGGTATAGGGCAATCTGACGAGTTACTCTCGCTGATAGATGTTCCATCTATGACAGTCAAAACATATGTTACATATACAGGACGTATTGTTACGAAAAACTTATCAAACAGATAATAAAAAGCCATAAATAATTGTAACGCTTTATTTTATCGGACTCAATGACGGCGCAAAGGCCAGGATTCAAAATAATTACAATAAAGGAATTAAATATTGACTAGATATAATCACAGACTTGACAAAACTTAACACATACCATAATTTAAAAAAATGCATAAATGAAATAAAGCTGAAGGCTAAATAAGTCAATAAAAATCAAAGTTACAACAGCTGAAGGCTTAATAGGGAACGCAAGGAATATCTGAAAAACAAATTCACCCCTAATGGCATAAACGTTTATCTCATAGGAATGAAATTAGTGATAAAAAAACCAACTAACTCATTCATTGCGGAACCTTTTTAAATATAAAGATACACATACATAAATCCAAAAATATATAGAAATATTCAAATCGAATAGCAATACAAATTCTACAATTTCAAAAGTTACAATAATTAATAGTCACTTCTAGAAAGTTCAATGGCGAAGAGAGCGAATCCCCATCAATGCGCAAACACTAGCTAACAAAACCCCACTCCCACCAAATTTACAATGCAATTCCAGCGGCATAACTATTAGGCGGAAAATTGACTGTGAAAGCGAAATAATGACACAAAGGATTTACACAACACAAAAGAATTTAAACAAGAAAAATGAGAAATTTTGGAGAAAATAAAAAAATAAAGCGAAACAAGCACAACATAAAATCTTAATACCTAGACAACACTGGCATTCGGCAAAAAAATGATACAATTTAGTTTGGAAGCAAAAAAACTGTAACAGTATAAACATTGTATTTAGAAGTAGATACAATGGTATAAAGAAGATATCTTGGAGATAGGAGCTGCGACAAAAAACCCTTATATATTTCAATTCGTAATAAGGTGTGTTCTATGTATATTTTCTATAAAATGTAAAATGAGGAACCAAAGATAAACGTGTGACGTTTATAATGATACCCTGCTAGTGGTCCCAAGCTCAGACAAAGCAGAGGGTTGGATGGGGCTAACAACCTCATGATGTAAAAAAGTTTGTAACGAAAATGAAGCAACAGTCTCGGAACACCGGACTTAGGCGACGAAAAATGGATTTGTTGCTAAAGGTGACAGTACAGTTGGCCTTCTCTTTGCCAATGTTTGGCTTCTTCACTCTTGGTGTACTTGGTTTGAAGACGAGTTTTTTCATAAGCTTCTACAGCACTGTGTGTACCTACTCTTCTCCAGTGATTACGCTTACTGGCTTCTGTTTCCCAAGAGTTGATATTTCTACCTACATACATCTTTCATATTCCTTTTGATCACATCTTTGTACCTCAGTAGTTGACCACCAATTTTACGGTCGCCATATAGTAGTTTCCATATAATATCTGTTTGGGTAGCCTATAGTGAGGATGTGAAAGACTTCGAGAGTGTATAACATGCCTGTCTGTATAAGTATAGAATTGATATTACAGCACTACAAGAAATACGCTGACCAGGTAAAGACATAGTGAAAATGAAGAACTACAGTGGCTCAACCAACTATATCCTTGGAACTGGATTTCTAGTAAACAATAAAATATTAAATAATATAATTCACTTCAAACCCATAAATGAGAGGTTGTGGAAACTTAAATTAATAACATACATTTTCCATGTGTACTCGCTCCAACAGAAGATAATCAGAAAGATATATTTTACAGTGACCTAGAATGTGCAACATATCGGGACAGCAGATAATTGCAGGCGACTTTAATGCCAAAGTAGGCAAACAAGACACCACAATAAGACCAACTGTTGAAAGATACAACCTACACGAAGATAGTTAACGATAATGGCACATGTTTAATAGACAATGTGATCGACCACATCCTCAAAGATCAAAGACAAATGGACGTAAGAAACCAAAGAGGGACCGATTGCGATTCCGACCACTACCTAATCAAAGCAAAAGATAAGACAAAGAATATCCAGAGCATATGAAGCAAATGAAGAAAAAAGGGGAAAATGGGACATAGACAAGCTAACGGTAGATGAGTATTAACAGCAATATGAAATATTATTACACTGTAAGGCACAAACAGCGAAAATATAAATGAAGATGCAGACATAGAAATACACTCGGAAACAGTATCATAGTTTCGACTACAGAAAGTATTGGAAAACAAACAAGTTGCAAGAAGAAAGAGTGGTTCGACGAAGAGTGCCGAAAAATGTAAACAAACAAGAAAAGCAATGCTACAAACAAATAACACAAGTAAAATGCATAAGTATAGAGACGAAAGAAACAAGGTCAGACAAATTTGCAGATGAAAGAAAGTCCCACATCTGCTTTACTAGTGAAAGGTGTTGTAATAAAAAACATGGCCAAGAAATATGACGTAGAAAACCTTAGATTAGAGCAATGATCTCTACTGAACCTTACCATGTATTTGCGAGACACCAGACGTAGGTAGATATAAAAAATGTATTAAATAATACGCCAAGGCGAAGAACAACGATCGACCTTCTATTCTAACAAATCGCTTTACACTCGAACTTGATTTGGTACCTCAACTATTAGATCAAATTATAAAAGCAGATAGAGTCGCTTTTAGTGAAACCGAAAAGCATATTTTATTTATCAAAACACTACTTTATCTAAGAGTTTGCTCTCAAAATTTGTTAGTGGCAAAAGAATTAATTTTTCAAAAAGGGGGTCATATATAACTAGAGCTTACGGAGCAGCCCTATCTTAGTTTGAAGGTTCAAGCTGACACATAAGTTCTCAAACCTCAAATGAAAATACATCATTTTCGGAAGGGTTATAGAATGTAGAAATATAGTGTCTTGCAACTGTACCGCCTAAAAAACGAAGATTACCTACACAAGATCCTGATAAAGATGATGGGTTGCAATCTGCTGATCCTGATAATGTGTCCCGCAACTGCAAGAAAAACTAAGAAAACTAGTTTCTTGCAGAGAAGACTAAATTGAATTAGAGCAGTCTACAAGAGACCGTTTAACGGCATCAAACTTTGGATTTGTAATAAATCGCTATAAGAAAACGCATTGCCATAATCCATCAAGAATCTGTAACAATCTACCAAAAACATAAGAGTCGACTTGCAGAAAAATCGTTTTTCTTTCTGAAGCCTAGGCCTTCGTTTATTATTCTATTCATACAGGATCTATAGGTTCTCTTGGCATGTATGTACATTGCGGAATATCAATTTTACTCACCGAAGGAATAGAAGAAATAATAAATATTGTCAAAAGCACGGATAATATAAAATCTGAGGAGTGATTATTCAGAAAAATTTCAGCGAAATTCTTTGCTTATAACTGGGAGAAAATCATAAAGGCAAAATATTACTGTAAAAACTACAGTAGATTTAAATTTTTATAGTAGTAGATATACAGGGTGGCCCACTGAAAACAGTAAACGCAAGTTTTGGCCACTTAACATCAATTTTGCGAAAAACTCTCGAACATGTCAATTTTAGTATCAAGGGGGACATCTGAATTGATTAGTATTATTTACACAACTTCAACCCTAAGATGAGGGTGAATTGCACCCCAAAAATTGTGTCAAACGTTACACAATTCTAAAGGCCTTTCAATTCTATTTTCAACAGTATTTTTACTTTTCAAATCCGATCATTAATTCAAAAAAAAATTACATTTAAATTTTGATCAAGTAGGCTTAAACAATTGAATGTAGCAAACAAAAGCACTTCATCTGACAAGTTGTTTCTAAGGTGAATTTAGATTTTCATACAAATTAAAGGTGGTAAACCTGTGACGAAAGTAAAAGGGTGGTGGTAGGTAAACTGAATAGGAGAATAACTAATACAGTTAGCACCCCATAGTGGATTTACTTTGATTGACCATATACCAAACAGCCTTAAATTAAAAATTAACCTAATTAATACTTACAGACTGTCTTGCTGTTCGTTGCCCTCTTCGGCAACGAGCAATTCGTACTCCTCGGCGGCGTACCTATCCCAGTCAGACATCTGCAAGAAACATTTAATCAAGTTACGATTTTAGATTTCCCACTCGAAATTCTTAAACTTACCTCTTGCCCATCGATATCATGATCACGTTGTGAAGCGAATGGGTCTCGTTGTTCATGATCGAGATATTTTTCAAGATTAAAGAATGTATCAAAGAACATTGGGGTCATTTTACATTTCTTTAAGTCACTTAATGAAATTTTTCCAGGAACTTTTGGTTTTATCATATCTAACATTTGACATAAGCAATCCTATAAAAAAAACTTTGCATTTTTGCGTCTTCCATTCATACTTGTAATTTGTACATAAAGAAAGCTTGAACGTATTTATTAACCTACCTGAAAAGGTAGCGTTTCAATTCCAATAGATTCCATTCTATGCATTTGCTCTTCGTAAAAATATTCAAGCTCATACATGGATAAATAACCGTCACCATCAACATCCATACATCGGAACCAATATTCAATAGCAGTCTGGTGACTTTTATCCTCCTCACTTAACAAAAACCATACAAACTCAGTATACGACATTTTTTCTTCGTGATTTGTCCTACGTTGACCACGAGTTACGCAACCGCTAAATATGCGATCAATTATACGTGTCGAGAGTGCTACAATTACAAATTTATCCAACTCATATTTTACCACAACACAACGATTACTTACCATGATCGCTATGCCTTGCCAAATCCTGTTTATCAATGTATAAATCATGATCCCGATCCAACTCCCAGAACTTGCAATAAATAACGTAAAAATGTTCATAACTGAAGTAAGCAGTGATTTGATTTATGTCCTCTTCTTCTTCTAAAAGTTGAATCACGTTCAATAGATTCGATCTTCTCAGTTCTGGAATTGTTATGCGTCCCGACCACGATCGATTAACACAATAAAATATACGAGCAATAACCGTGTGCACATAACGTGAATGGAATTCGGTGGCTTCTTTTAAAAACGTTAAACCTGGATGTGTTTCGACGACGTCTTGAACTAAAGGAATATAATCTTCAGGTCCTAACCAAGTGCGACGGCCACGTGTGAGAATGTAAACAAATCGTGATGCAGCATCATGACAGGTGTGTGACATTCTATAAATATCAAACAATCAAACAATAACAAATGTACAAAGCGATTTAAACTTGATTACTTACGTCGTCCAAAAACTCATAAACTGCTCCAAAGTACAACTTCCTTTATCGGCACATGCGGCGAGATATAACGGTGTCTTCCAGTAAAGAGGAACTTGGGAAGCTGCGGTTAACTGGGCGAAATGTTCCCTGGTTGCTCTTTCACCGATGGTAACAAATGCAGCAGTAACTTTGGCTCGTATTGTTTCCAAAAGTCCCGGTGGACTCGGTTTGCCTTGTGGAAAGTGAAACCGGGGGATGTGTACGTTGCGATGGGCTCTAACGTGCCTTTGTAGTGTTGTGTGTTGAGATGGAGTTTGTTGTTTGGAAGGAAGCTACAATATTTCAACATTTTAACAAAGATTAATTTATTGTTTTATGTTACTAGAAGGAACTGAGGATTGAATAATCAACCATTTTGGGACAAACTATTTGACAGTTTTGTTCAACTGTTTTTTTTGTTTACTGTAGTCTTTTGTTATGCTTGTGAATTTCTATTTCTTTAATCTTAGTAATAATAATCGAACAATAAGAATAAATAAAAATAGTGGTGATGTTTTTTAAACACTTTAAGTTGAAAGTTTTATGTTTTAAAACATAAAATAGTAACATGTTAATAGCTCCTAGGATTAGCTGCCAAATACGTTAATTATTTTATTTTTAGGACGGCTGAAAGATTAAAACAACAAAACCATATATCGACCAGATTATTTATAGTGGATATGACAAAAACTTTCACCGGTTGCAGGATATACAATTCATCAAAGACTGAACAACAATGTTTCCAAACAGGTATGGGTTTATGGCATAAATAAATTTGCATCAATGGCGATGTAGCCAGCAAAAGCCACATGGTTTTTCAGTGTCGGAAAAAATATAACTGAATATTTATCGACTTGTAGTTGCCGATTAAAAGAGGTATAAATAACATGATTAATCGAAAACCAATTGCAAATTATTATGTCTATACAATACACAAATCTATGCAATATTACACACATCTTACTCGATTGTTGTTAGTAAAAAATAATGAACTAATTGCATATATACATGTACCTACATACATAACACAAGAACTATGCAATCAAATGTTGTGTTGGAGGAATTGCAAGGTCACATACAACGGTATGTTATAAGTTTAAGTGAAACGACTTGGCGTTTGCTTGATAATATCTTTGTTACATAAATTCGAAGAAAACTTTCTATAAAGGATGCCCATTTTATCTCGGTACTCCTTACTCATACTGATTAGGCAACCACCCATACTACTTGCATAAGGTTTACCTGTGATGTGTAATATGGGTTGCCTATTCAGAGCCAGTAAGGGGTCACAATTTAAAAGACGTGTGATAAGAATGAAGGAGGCCTTTGCCCTACATAGGGATGTTGCAGATAATAATTAATAATAGTAATAAATGCCGCCCATAATAAAAGACTGTTATTTGAAAATATTTTCCATTATACAGTGCGCATCTAAATTATGGAATATATTAATTAAAATCGAAACAACCCAGTTTTCGAACAAATCCTCGAACACGTCGATTTTATTTTATGAAAATGTACATTTGTCCATTAAATTCGATTTGATTTCGAGTAATGACGTCAGAGAATTTTTTGTAAGGTGTCAAAATTTTATGTTACCGTTTTCAGAATTAAAGGATCTATCGAAATCACGAAAAAACGTAAGGCGGTGCCATTAAAAAAAAATTCTCGGACGTCATTATTCGAAAACAAATGACGATCGAAAATCGAATTTAATGGAAAAATGTGCATTTTCATAAAATAAAATCGACGTGTTCGAGGACGAAAACTGGGTTGTTTCGATTTTAATTAATATATTCCATACTTTAGACGCGCACTGTATGTATAAGATGTTCCAGTTTTCAATGGGGTTTTCTAAAAATTTTCGCATATACGGAAACCGAAATTATTTGTTAGTTAAAAAAGGTAGCATTACAAGAGCACATACACTTGGGGAGCGTTTACTCATATCTGTTTCTACAACAAATTTTTATTGTTTCTGTTGATTACATCTAAATAGTTTGTATAAAATAAATTTAATCAATTTTCACACATACTTATTAATATCTGAACTTTTCGCTATTAATATGTCGCTTTTAATAAAGTGTCAGTTTTCTTCATTAAGACATATGAGGTTTGGCAGAAAGATAATGAGACTGGCAACACTGTGCGCGAATCGATAACGCTGCTAGTTCCCCTTTCACACGGCAGTTAGAATAACCCCTGCCATTTGAACTTGTTAGAGTTGCTACGCGATTGTTGAGAGCTTCTGAAGTGAAGTTACGAAAATGGACCGGCAAAAGTTCGAGCAACGTTGTGCTTTCAAATTTTGTGTAAAGCTTGGCGAATCCGCTACTGTGACTTATGAAAACTTACAAAGGGCTTATGGAGAACATTCCCTATCCAGGGCACATGTATTTAGATGGAACAACGCCTTTTTAGAAGGCCGAGAAGAAGTGGAAGACGAACTTCGTGCGGCAAGTGAAAATAGTGAGGACTCTTGTGATGCCAGACCACTGATTGACGTTGAGAACAGTCAGTAGTGAGTTAAAGAGGATTTGGGTACGAGAAAAGTGTGAACCAAGATGGTTTCAAAGAACATTACGACTGAGCAGAAGGCCAATCGAGTGTCTTGATACTTGCTTGTACCACCTTGAGAGAGAGAGCCACAATTCTTCAGTCGCGTGATAAATCATGGATTTTTGAGTACGATTCCGAGACAAAACGCCAAAGTCGAGAGCACCGCAAACTTCCCCGTCCCAAGAATGCGAGACCGAGAAAATCGAAAATCAAATCGCTGCTCGTTTTGTTGTTTTTTTGACAGTCAGGGGATCGTCCACAAGGAATTTGTGCCGCCAGGATAAACTGTCAATCAAACTTTTTATCGGAAAGTCGTTGCAAGGCTCAGGAATTGCACCTACTTGGATGCTGCACAACGACAACACCCCATGTCACATGGCAGTCTCTATTAACGAATTTTTGATAGAAAAAAATTATTCCTGTGGTTCTCAGCCCCCCTATTCGCCGGATCTCAGTCCCTGCGACTTTTATTCATCCAGCTGAAAAACCAATTGAAACGGCGCCGTTTTGATACTTTGGATAATATCCAAAAGAGGGTAGCCAACGAGTTGAAAGGTATTCTAGCAGAACAGCAGAAGCCTTCCAAGACTGCTACGAACAATGGAAAAAACACCTCCATCGGTGTGTAGCTGCCCAAGGGAACTACTATGAATTTGTAAAAGGAATCTAATTCATGGTTAAAAGAACATCAATCTCATTATTTTTCTGCCAAACCTCGTAATTCAGGTTTTTACACAAATAGGAAAAGTAGCTTGACTACAACGGTTGTCATACAAATATTGATTGACGTATCACGTTGAAATTTGACAAAGCTTTTAAAACTTAATATTTGTATTAACAAATGCATTAAACAGGTCTCCTATTTTTTTCTAATTCGAAGCATTGACTGTTCCACATTGAATAATTTTAGAAATGATCTCTTTACTCAATTCAGGCAACAAGTTTTACTAAAAAGAAGAAAAATGAATCCTCCAAAGGTGGCGTGTGTGTTACAAACCAAAAAGTACGAGGAATACAAAAAAATAAGGCCTTGCTAATCTAATTCAACAGTGTTGATTTTATTAGATCAGTCTAAGGCGTTTGATATAGTCAATTTCAAGTAGTTCGTTGCGAAACTATTCTATATTAGTTTGAACATTTTGCCAAGGTTGTTTCCTAATAAATTATTTGGATCATGGAATACAAAGAGTTAGAGTAAATAATTATATCCACTTAGAGCTTAACGTAACAACCAGTGATGTCCCTCAGGGCACATCCTTGGCCCAATGCTATTTGCTATTTTCGCTTATGACCTGTCTAATGCAGTCATCATCAATTGCATTTATATGCAGATGATATGCAATTACCTATATAAACAGTGGTTAATTCCATCAACCTGTTACATAAGGACTTAAAAAAAGGTTGTGTGATGGTGTACTACAACCAGTGCCGACGCTAGGGTCCTGCCGCCCTCATGCAATTTGTATCTAAACGCCCCTGTAACGATCCGGGCGTGTGTGGTTCTTTTACGATAATAAAAATTTAAATTATTTGAAATTTCTTAAATAAATTTTGACAGAACAGTCACACCATAGTTCGCTAAATGTAACGAACCGGGATAGGCAGAATAATCATTAAAAACCCGTATATTCAAAAAATTCTCAAAAGTTAAAGCAAGTTTGTTTCTCTCGCTTACGATTTTGAGCACCGGCTGATTCCATTTCTATTTTATACCCGCAAGAAATTATTCTTTTAATTAATTTTATGCGGACACAACATGACACAGAGACGAAATAATAGTCCGCACTGCGGAAATTCGTTTCTGCACATAAGAACCGTTTACCGTTTCACTTTAGATAGACTGCAGTAGACACAACATTCTGCAGGCAAGCATTTAGCCTGCTCTCGCTGCAAAATTGTAAACAGCCGGCTGATCAAAGAGGCGGCAATATACAGGGTGACAATAATCTACCTGTGTTGTATGGGTAACTTTGTTATTATAGAAGTTAGAGAGTCGGCTAAATTAGCAAAGTTGGGCAGAATTTTACGACAAATTAGATGCCGGTTTGACATTTGACATACACTTTCAACTTTTTCAAATATTTCGAAAAAACTAAAAATATGCGATATTTTAAATTTTTTATAATTCCATAACCACCTATTCTAAAACCAAAGTGAAATATGTTTCTTGTAGATATTTTTACGTAGAATTATAAAAAAATATCTACAAAGTCATAGCACTCTCGATTTTTGAGATATAAGCCAAACTTACGTTTTTTTAAATGGCAACCATAGTAGGCTATGGATTCATTAAAGAGCTTATTTTTTGCTGATTTCAAAAATGTATAGGTTGTCATATCTGTTTCCGTTAATTTTCTCAGAATTTGCAAAAAACTGAAATTAATGCTGATAAATAATAACCATGAACTAAGAATGCCTTGGAATTTTGTCATAGTCTCTTGTTTAGTAACTCATAATCAAAAATAATTGAAATTATCAAATTTTTCTAATTAAACAAATAACAAATAAACTAGGTACCTACTTAGTAACTATCATTATGGATAACAGAACTAAATAATAAATGTATGTAACTATAAAAATAAATTAATGATTATAATAATACTTCAAAGTGACCACCATTTTCTTGAACACATAACTGACATCGTTTTAATATTTCACATTGCAATTTATTTAATGTATTATGTCTAATTTCGGCTACAGCTCTTCTTATTTTTATTTTCAGCTCATCAATATTATGAGGCTTTTCTTTGTACACTTTGTCTTTAATAGTTCCCCATAAAAAAAATCTAGGGGAGTTAAGTCCGGAGACCTGGGAGGCCACGCAATAGGACCTCTGGTACCTATCCAATTAGGAAATCTTTCCAATAAATAGTGTGACACAATGTGAGCATTGTGAGCAAGTGCTCCATCGTGTTGGAAGTAATTCAAATTTTGTATAAAATTTAATGGAAGATTGTCCAACATTTCTTCGAATTGATTACGTAAAAATAGCAAATACCTCTCTGAATTTAGATTTTCCTCATAAAAATAAGGACCGAGAAGTTTTGTTCCAAGAATGCCGTACCAAAAGTTAATAGAAAAACGTATTGCTCTCGTCTTACAACCGTTAAGTGTGGATTTTCCCTTGCCCAGTAACTATGATTTTTTCTATTAAATAAACCATTATTTGTAAATTTGGCTTCATCCGTAAATAGAATTGATTGAGAAGACTTCGTTTCTTTCACTTTCTTCAACAAACCACATAGCATAATTGAATCTTCTTTCTAAATTTGTTGGATACAATGTGTTTCCAACATGATGATGATAAGGTTTTAAATTATTTTGTTTCAAAATTGTTCTTGCTTGTTCTCTGGATACATTACACTCAAGTCCAATTTCTCGCACAGATGCAGTTGGTTTAAAAGTATTGTATGCCAAAACACGCACCTCTGCTCCTTCATTAATATTTTTCTTAGCTTCTTTTGGTTTACAAAATAATCCATACCGTTTTAAATTGGATTCAAGTTTTGCAAAAATCCTTTTATCTGGCTGCCTTCTTTCCATGTATGTTTGCAGATACAATTCAGAAGCTGCATTCGCATCACGATTACAATTGTAATAGCAAAATAACATATCATTTCTTTTTCCCACGAGTAAGCCATTTTTTTTTAGTAACTTTAACAGAACTACTTAACACATTCACATCCGTAATTATCAGCAAAACAGGACTAACTTTGACAATTAAATTTGTTTTGTTGTTTTCCAATTCCAATGCACTCTTGTTATACTATGCAGCTAATTATTAATTATGATCACTAACTTCAGTTTTTTGCAAATTCTGAGAAAATTAACGGAAACAGATATGACAACCTATACATTTTTGAAATCAGCAAAAAATAAGCTCTTTAATGAATCCATAGCCTACTATGGTTGCCATTTAAAAAAACGTAAGTTTGGCTTATATCTCAAAAATCGAGAGTGCTATGACTTTGTAGATATTTTTTTATAATTCTACGTAAAAATATGTACAAGAAACATATTTCACTTTGGTTTTAGAATAGGTGGTTATGGAATTATAAAACATTTAAAAATTCGCATGTTTTTAGATTTTTCGAAATATTTGAAAAAGTTGAAAGTGTATGTCAAATGTCAAACTGGCATCTAATTTGTCTTGAAATTCTGCCCAACTTTGCTAATTTAGCCGACTCTCTAACTTCTATAATAACAAAGTTACCCATATAACACAGGTAGATTATTGTCACCCTGTATAATGTTTTAAAATTTTTATTTGGTGTATCGGGCTTTATTTATTTTAATATTGATAATTTTTTGTTTTTATAATAAAAATGTTGTTTCGTAAAAATGAACTTACGGAACCGTGCTCCGGCGGTGGCGCCCCCTTCGTAGCGGCGCCCGCATGCTCTGAATGCCCGCTTCCATCGGCCCTGACTACAACAACGGCCTTACAGTAAATCCTAACAAAACTATAGTTATGTGTATAGGTTTTGAGAAGGCAGCGCTGAGAGCACTAAATCATGTAAGGTAAACTTGGCGTTAGTAAAAGAATGTAAACAGATAATGTGGTCTTGGGCGAAGTAAGGGTGTCGGGAGCCAGTGTTGGGCGACGTCGACAATGTCACGTCGACAATTCAATTGCCGACGTGTCGACTATGACGTCGACGTCGACTAATTCTGGGACGCCAACAATGTCGACGGTATTAATTTTCGAAATTTTCATTACACTTTCTACCACTCATTGTTTTTAAAATATGCACGTGTATTGTTGTCACTACAAAAGTTAATAAATGTCCGTCCGGGAACCAGGAATGATCTGAACAGGAGTAAACCCCACCTTATTCTTTATTTTTACTGACTAGACTACTTCTTAGAAGAACACTTCCAGTCTGATGTTCCAATTATAAATTTCTTAATAATTCGCATTGTTGACATCATTTTCATTGTCGACGGCATTGTTGACACGTCGACGTCAACAATCAAAGTCGACGCGTCGACGCCCAACTCTGGCTCGGGACACAGCGGAGGACAACGAAAAGGCCGGTGAATTGGCCAAAGTAGATGCAAACTCCACATTCACAGGACCAAACCGGTGGTTGGGGTCTCTGACCAAGTAATCAAGATCGCACTAAAGGAAAAAGTGAAGGCGGACATAAGAAAGGAATGGAGATGTAACAAGTAAAAGAAATGATTAAAGGGCCCGATTTAAGCAACTTCGTTTTTCTTAGAGAAACTTCTAGGCAATCTAATAGAATAATAATAGGAACTTTCACAGATTGTTGTACATTGAGAAGACACTTGTATAAAATAGGGGTAGAGGCCGACCCATACAGAAGAAGAAACTGCTACGCATTATCTAGCAAAGTACGAGAAGTATGCACACTGCACAGCAGTGGAGAGCAATATTTGGCAAGAAGCAGATTAGACTGGAAGAGATGAAGGAACTGGATCTAATCACGATCACGATTTTAAAGTTCTTCAGATTGACGGGGAGATTCGAATACGAGTAGACCACGAGGGAAGGGGGCGATATGGAACCGTAAGGCCTTGAAGGTCATACCCGTACCCCTGGAATCTATCTATAAGAGTGATCGTGGATGTGGGCTGTATCAAGATCAAAATAAATGGAAGAATTTTCAAGAGCACTGCGTTCGAATGATTAAATGAAGACCAAACTACTGCATACTTTGAATGTTAATACTAATTTCAATGTAT
Source organism: Melanotus villosus (assembly GCA_963082815.1). Lineage (NCBI taxonomy): Eukaryota > Metazoa > Arthropoda > Insecta > Coleoptera > Elateridae > Melanotus > Melanotus villosus. The sequence goes on from OY720420.1 coordinate 81,412,065, forward strand.
CATGTGAGTGTGATACCAATGGTTGTGTTGTTTTCACGCTGAGACTGGTTAATGCCGTATTGTAAAATATAAAAACCCGGCATCGAAAAGGGCTCGACCGTCGGGCCCCGACGAAACGTTTATTAAACAAAAGTGATGCACTTTTTTAATTGGGGCCCGGGCCACAGACTTGTCACGGGCCCGAAAATTTCTCTCAGCGGCCCTGATTATGGCTACAAATTTTTGCATTAAAATAATCGATTCAACAATCAATTTGGATACAAATACGTCAGAAGAATTCATTTATTGCCAAATCATGAATATTTGATTAATTTTTACATACCAAAACCGGATTCGACAACCAATTCGGACACAAATATCGCAATGGAGATCATTTATATCCGCAAAACCTCAGTTTGGGTATTTTTTTTTTTACTGTCGAATCAGCGAAAGGTTTTTATTAAAGCTACAACAAAAGGGTATGAAAAGTGCTTTTGTAGGCGTAATTTCTTGAATTTAATAATTTTCAGCCTAATAAAACATTCAGTACTTTGAACATTCTGAAGCTTTAATTAAATTACAAAATGCCAGAACATCAAATAGGAGTCATCCTTAATCAAACAAAGTTGTTGAATTAATATAATAATGGTGAATTTTAGTAACTATAATTTAATGCATAATCGTTTGGGTTACACACAAAAAGTTGAAAACTCAACTGTGGCTAATTGTTATAAAATCTTCCTACGATTAAGAGGTATGTAGTTTAACATGCTTTATGCAAAAAAAACATGTTGCCCAAATTATTCTTGAATTAAATGTACCTAATCAATGATGTAACACCTACAAAATGAAGAATAAAACAAAACTCATGGGGCTATGAGATCTGTAGTGATAATAAAATGTTTTACGTCAAGGACTTTCAGTATCATGTGGATCATACCCGAAAAAATATAGCTCCACTAATGAGTAGTAGGAGGAGAAGGTATCATAAAATCTGGCAATAAACTAGCAAGGTCGTATTATAGGAGTGTATGAGCATGATGTAATCGAATCGTCATACAACTTTGAGAGAGGTAGTAGAATCCTCACCCACAGTACCTCTTTGATGTCACGAACATGTAAATTACAAAATTGCAAACCATACATCGATCGGGCGTATTTATGCAGTCTTTGGAGGTAACAAGAATGCGCGCAAACCTGTAACATGTAATTTACTAACGACCTTCATGCACGGAAAAATTCTCATCGTTCAAGTTCAAATTAAAAACACGTGCGCCTTTTAAATACTTAATTTTTAACAATGGCTTGTTTAATATCTGCTATTGTTCTTCCTGGTTTAAAATTAGAAATAATTAAAACAGGTACAAATATAAAAAACGATTTTCATTGATAATTAAGATGCATTCCAGTGGAACACTGGTAGCTAAAAGTGTAGGATGACATACATTCATACACATCAATAATAATCAACAATCTGACGTTGCAGAACTGGTAAACATTTATTTTTAAATTCTTATCTGTGTTGAATAACGAGCGTAAACAACAAAACTTAAAAATAAAACGTTCAGTTTTAGGATATTTATACACACGTAAAACTGCCCCACAGACTTTAAATTGTAGCCCTATTTTTGTGTTTTGATACGTAATAAATATAAATCTATAAACACCGCCATACAAAAGAAACCTAAATACATTACCCAAAAATGCAATATAATTAGTGTTTTTCCCTGTGCTTCATAGGCCTACCATTATCTGTCCTTGTCTCACATTCAGGCGACAAACTTGGGCACGTGTTTGGTCGGAAGTGCACGCTCCGTGAACTGCCCTTTCTTCGTCAATAAAAATATTTACAAATTTTTTATTATTCCGATAATAAGAAAGTGTATCTACGAGATTACTACAGGAAACATAATATGTTGTATACTCAATCGTATGCCGAATAAGAAAGGGCAGGCTTCTTGTTTTGATACGTAGATACTAATCTATGAACACCGCCATACAAAAGAAACCTAAATACATTACCCAAAAATGCAATATAATTAGTGTTTCTGCCTGTGCTTTATAGGCCTACCATTATCTATCCTTGTCTCACATTCAGGCGACAAACTTGGGCACGTGTTTGGTCGGAAGTGCACGCTCCGTGAACTGCCCTTTCTTAGTCAATGAAAATATTTACAAATTTTTTATTATTCCGATAAGAAGAAAGTGTATCTACGAGATTACTGCAGGAAACATAGTATGTTGTACACTCAATCGTATGCCTAATAAGAAAGGACAAGCTGACTAGTAAATTCATCAGTATGATTATGCATGCTTGTCATGAAATGAAAAAAGAACAATAAGTACCTTCAGTAAATTCCTGAAATTATTCTACGTAAAATTAAGCGCAATTCCCACAAAAGCAGGTTTAATTTCTAGTACAGAAAAAATCATCTCGGTTTTATACGAAGCATGAAATAAAAATAGAAATGAATCAGTAAGTACCAATTATTACACCGTATATCAATTCCTCCAACGCCCACACACCAATCTCACCAAAATTTTTGATTATCTACGTTGAACATCGTTCAGATAACAAAAAACTCTCTTAGCCAAAATATACAACATCCTAAAACGAATAAATTTTCGCCTACTTGCGTTACGCAGCAAAGGGAAGCACTATAAAATACAATCTCCCTGAAAACGACAGGTTTTCTATACTTTGAGGGGAAATTATTGAAAGATGTTTCATGATCAGACATAATAACAAGATAAAACATGACAGGGAAAACTTGAGATTGAGTAAGCAAGCGTACAATTCCTAACAAAACAAATGCAACAACTGTGTTTCTAAAATTACTACATTTGCTGTTACTTTGAGAAATTTATTTAGGCTTCGATTCTATGAAGGTAAATTTTCATAGTTTTAGTGTGTAGAGAGAGGAATTCGTGTTGATGACTATTCAAGATAATTCCAAACGTGTAAAGGCAAGGATTTAAATCATTTTACAGACAGTTAGATATCTACATTAATCATAACTCATAACTTATCTACACAGATTTAAGACAACTGTTAAAAGGGCCTTTTAATAATGCTAATTAAAACTATGCAAGTAAATGGCGATAATATAGCTGAATAAATAAGAATCGAAAAAGATTCATCACGTAAAAACAAAGGAAAATACAAAAGAAGACAAAATTAACCAAATGGGGGGAACAAATGGGGCAAAACTAAAGAAAGAACAAATAAATGAAAACAAAACTAGGACAAAAACTGCTTGAGAAGCATCTTAGGGAAACCTATCTAATAGAAAGGCCATTACACCCCAATCAGCATGCTTAACAAGCAGGAAAATCATGTCGAAAGTAGAGGCAGCACTGGCTAACCAGGAAACAGCATTTCTCGACATAGAAGGTGCACTAGATAACACCTCATTTTAGTCGATGATACGATCCGCCAGCAACCGTGGTATGTAGATGGGCCAGACAACGCGTAAAGCTGGAAACGGAATTCGGCTTTGCTATTACCGGAAATATTATTGAAAATATGATAACAAACCAGAATAGATAGAAGAAGATACATAGTTTTATAACGGCGATAATGGGTGCCAAAGAGAAGGAAGAGCGTGAGAGCCAGACGTAGACAAGATAAAAGTATAATGAAATAGACTGCCAGGAGGTATCCGATGTGATGTCATTAGTCATTAATGATGGTACCGGATACCAGAGAACGTGGCGAAAAAGATGGGTTTTAGTGAGTAAGAGTCTCACACGCCAGCACATATGGGTGTGCTGGTGTCCACGAGGATTTCCCATCTAGATATAAAAAAAAGGTGGGTGAAAGCCATGTTGCAGGGTAGGAAGATGCAGATGAGACAGTATATGTATCTGTGGCCAGGGATGCTCTCAAGGCGGAGTACTATTTCCCCTGCGCTGGGACATGATCGTGGACGATCTATTAAGTCTCACTGAATAACTCGGGATACTATCGAACCGTACCATACCCAAGGGTATGTGGACAATGGGGGAATTTCCCAACACAATCTCGATGCCCATGCAAGGAGCTTCAAGAACTGTTGAAGAGTGGTGTAGAAGGGAGAACCTTAGAGTAAACCTTGCAAAAACAAACTAGTCCCCATCACAAACCAAAGCAAGTCGATTGGATTACAACCGCCAACTCTCTTCAACCAAGTACCTATTGCAGATTACTGGAGAGGTCAAGTATTTAGGCGTATTTCTAGACACCAAACTGACCTAAAATCGGAATTTGGAAAAATAAACAACAAAAGTAAGACGGCACTAATGATGTGCCGCAGAACAATTGGAAAAACCTGGGGGCTAAAACCACGCATGTTGTACTGGATATACACTGTAGTGGTAAGACCCATGATAACCTATGGCTGCCTGGTTTGGTGGCCAAAAGTCGGACAAAAGCAGGTAATAGCAAAACTCGAAAAAATTCAGAGGTTAGCGTGCCTATGTATAACGGGAGCAATGAAAAGCTGCAGCCATGGAAAAGATGATGAACCTACTTCCCCTAGATATTTTTATCAAGGGCTAGCCTAGGATGGAAGCGTACAGGCTGATATGTAATGCAAGTTGGGTAATCCAGAATTACCATAACAAGCGATACAATGACCTCAAAAAATTCTTACTACAAACCATTTGACATCCTATTTGGTAGGTAGTTATGAGAGAAGAATAAAGTCCGTCAAATAGTCAAATCTGCTACAAAGATGGGTCTAACACGGACAATCATGCATGTTTTACTGGGGCAACATACCACAGCATTCCAAGCTGAAATATTCGCTTTGGGAATCCGCATAGGTGAAAATCTGAGGAGGCGAACCGATAACCAATGGCAAGCTTATCCACATTTTCACCGACAGTCAGGCAGCCCTAAAAGCTCAGATAAGATCAAAACTAGTCTGGGAATGCCTTCGAAACCTTAAAACCCCGGCAAAACACATCAGAGTACTGCTGGTGTGGGTGCTGGGGCATAAGGGAATAGAAGACAACGAAATAGCAGACTTAGCAAGGAAAGGATCTGGCTAGCTTTATTGGTCCTGAACCAGTGTTGTGTGTGGGGTATCAGCTCTTAGAGCTGGTTGGCCGCAGCCTTAAAGCTGATGTTTTTTGCAGCGTTGAGAATCACGAAAATAACAGCACGTGTGGCAATAACTGAGTGGATTAAGCAACAACACCAGCAATATTGGAAGCATGTGCAAGGACAAAGACACAGTAAACTGATGATGGCAAGACCATCTCAACTTTTGGCGACTGAAATACTGAAACTTAACAGAACGAACCTAAGAATTGTGACGGGATTCCTAACCGGTCACTGAAATCTAAGGAAAAACTTGCATAGAATGGGCGTATATACAGAAGAGCCCATATGCAGGCTTTGCAGTGAAGAGGAAGAAACTGCCTCCCATGCAATGCGAAGCATTAAATCGTCGTCATCATAACCTGCAGAGCGAATTAAACCGACGGGATGGGATTTCGGAATAAGATTCTGTTCACAAGCTACTAAACCTAGTAAAGGGTTCACTTAACGATCAATACGAATGCAGAGAAATACAATACGTCTAACTGGTCGGGGTGTTTGGGGAAAAAATACTACTCTGCAATCGCATAAATCAATAACTAATAGCAAAAGGACAAACTAATGAAGGCAAAATCAAGAAAAGGACAAACAAATGAAGCCAAGACTAACAAAAGGACAAACAAATGAAGGTAAAACTAAGAAAAGAACATATAAATGAAGGAAAAGTTACCAAAATAACAAACAAATGAAGGCGAAATTGAAGAAGGAACAAATAAATGAAGGCAAAACTAAAGGCAAATCCAAGAAAAGGACAAACAAATGGGGACAAAACTAACAAAAGAACACCAAAAACAAAAAACAACATAATTGCACAATAACAAATGAACATCAGATTTTACAAGTTTTACGTTTCCTATGTTTTTTCTCAACTTCTGTAATAATATTATATTATCAGAACTTCTACAGTAATTCTGTTTTATCAAAAATGGTTTATTATTCGATCATCTTTCATAACAACAACTGAAAAACAAACAAAATCTTACCTGTGGTTTACTGGCTTGTATAACAGGCGCCCGCACCCTTTTATCTAAAAGTAAATCACTGGGACATCGTTCAAAAATCAGCACTCTTTCAGCGACTGAACCTTTCGTAAGGAACGGTCTAACAGGATTCGAGGCCGTTAATCGAATGTGTTGCCTTTGGCTGGAAGTCAATTCTGGATGAGGTACTTGCTGTTCTGGTCTTTTAACATTTCTTAGTCCCCATCTGGTACCCTCCCTTTCGACGTCTTTAGGCTTAACAGGAACAATACTTGGTGGTGGTTCTTCGTTGATTACGACACCGTTTTTGAGTGCATTTATTAAACGTTTTTCTTCTAATGCTACCTCATCGATATACGAAGATGGCTGTGTTTTTGTGGGTAGCGTGTTGTACTGTGGAGTTGTCGAGGATTTGACTTCTGTTGCGGCTGTTTTTTTAACAGCGTCCGTGGTTATTACTTTATTTTTGAGCGGCCACGTCTGATGGCCCGACGTGGGAATGTCGGCGGGGAGTGTGATTTCTATTGTTTCAGCGAAACGAGGCTTTGGGGATATTTGTGGCTTTTGGGCAACTGCTGGTTTTGTGGGTTGCTGTTGTGGCTGTTGAAGAAGAATCTTTTAGACAAAGCACATGTTAAATTAATTGGCGATTGACTATCAATTCAAAGCACTGAAAACCGGAAGAAAATTGTAAACAAACAAATTCGAATTTCGACCACCTTCGGGATATAGCTGCCGAAATACGTATTTGGTTTTTCATAACTTTTGTCGTTGGTTTTTAGTTCTTTTCTAACGTTGCGTCGGATCAGGCCAGTCTCAATTTTTAGGTTTAATTTCTGAATAAATCAACTTGCATTTAATTAATAATAATTAGAACCATTAAAAATACAACACAAAACAAAACATAAGTATAGAGTCATCAATGGCACAAACATTTCAGTCCAATATAATAAATTCCTCCAAAAAGACGAAGCCAAAATTCCAGCTGATTTTACTCGAGAATTTTACACATAAATAAATTAAATCTTTTAGACTACTTACAATAACAAAAAAGACCAGTAAATTCGTTTTTGAAAGTAAGTACTACGAGTAGGTGTTAATGTTTGTAAGTTGGCGTGTGCACTTTTTACCAACAAAAAAAGCCAGATGTTTAAATTGTTCCACTTGAACCTCAAAAATATTGCAAGTAAAAAAGCATAATTTGACTTTCAAAGTGGTTTTGCACATGCACAGCTCTATTAATTAACAAATCACGATAGTTTTTACAAGCTTGTAATTTGTTTTCAAGCGATAATTTATATGAATTTATAGCACAGAGATCATTAAAATACGGTCTTAATTAAACATAAATAATGTATAAAAACCTCTTACTTTCGATGAAAGTTTAGAGGCAATGATCTGTGATTTTTTCCAAGCCGGATTAACAATTTAAATTATGTTAAATAAATTTTATATTTATATTATATTATTGTCAGCATTCGGTTATCATTCTAATTTTAAAGGTTTTACACAATCTGAATTGTTATTCAATAAAATATTATCTAATTTGTTTGAATTCCCCACATTCCTTTCTCAGTAATGTTATAACCCATTCACACTTTTTTAGGCATCTAGTTGGCCATATTTTTTTCTTTAAGTTACATTACTTGTTGCGAATGTTTTGAGGTTCTGATCTTTGCAATGGCAACACTGTTTTATTTGTTTATTTAATACATAGTTTGATAATTTGGTATGTTTAGCAAGTTTGCGCAGCTTCAAAAATCGTTAAAGCTTAAGGAAAAAATATCAAGCACAAATAAATTTTATACTGAAAATCAAAAACCAAAGAGAAAGGAAAGAAAGAAAATATTCGTATCATTCTAATTTTTTTAATATTGCACTATCTGAATTCTTACTCAATAAAATGTTATCAAATTTGTTGTAATTCCCAACATTCCTTTCTCAGTAATGCTATAACCCGTTCATATTCTATTTGGCCAATTTTCATTAAGTTGCGTTACTGCTGCTTATTTGTTCTGAATGTTTTGAGGTTCTGATCTTTGCAATGACAACAGACAACACTGCTTTGTTTATTTATTTAATAGATTGATAATTCGGTATGCTTACAAAGTTTCTGTACGAATCATTAAATAATAATTATCAAAAGCTAAAGGAAAAACTATCGAGCACGCTCGTAAAAATAGCATCTACTTTTGATAGAAAATAAATCATTTGTGCTTATTTACCGATACATTGCCAAACTAACAGGTAAAAATGTCTCATTCGGCATTGAATTAAAGTAATTCCTAACTTAGCAAAGATTATTTTAACATTGCCCGATATTCTGCATAAACTCAACTCGATTAACGTCATCGTCAACGTATTTTATACAATCGGTCAACGTCGCCTCTTAAATATAATAGCAATTAACCTCAATTTTTGTTTGGAAAGCCCGATTTACACAGTAAAACTGTCGAACCCGTCAGCTTTGGCAGCTTTAAAATCTGTGATTTTTTATGTTAAATAAATTCTATATTTAAAATCAAAAACAGAAGAATTATGGCATCGTCAGCATTTAGTTATCATTTTAATTTTTAAAATATTACACTGAAATGTTAGTCGACAAAAGGTTATCTAATTTGTTTTAATTTCCAACATTCATTTCTCAGTAAATGTTATACCCCATTCACATTTTATTTGGCTTTTAGTTGGTTATATTTTTTTTCTTTAAGTTACATTACTTTGTTGTGAGTGTTTAGAGATCATGGTCTTTATTATGGCAACCTTGCTTTATTTGTCTATTTAATAGCTTGATAATTCGGTATGTTTACAAAGTTTCTGTAGCTTTAAGTATTATTAAATAATAATTGTTAAAAACTAACGGAAATGATATTGAGCATGCTCGTAAAAATAAACATTTGCTTAAAAACGTTTAACGTCAGTTTTTTGATTCTTATATAAATGATTTGTATTTATTTACTGATTTATTGCCACACCAACAGGTAAAATGGTTGATTGGGCATTGAATTAACATAATTTCTAACTTAGTCCGATGTTCTTAAATGTATTTTGTAAAAACTCGATTAGCGTCAACGTCAACGTATTTTATACACTCTGCCATACATTATAGTCTATACATTAGAGAATATAACCTCAATTGTTGATGTTTGGAAAGCCTGATTTACACAGTACACCGTTTGACAGCTTTAAAATCTGTGATTTTTTTCGGGACAAATTAACAGTTTTATAAATTTTATATTTATTTAAAACAGAAGATTAGTGGGTATCGTCAGCATTCGGTTATCATTCTAATTTTGAAAATATCACACTATCGGAATTGTATCGGAAAAGTTGCATTACTGCTGCTTACTTATTGTAAATCTTTTGAGGTCCTGATCTTTGCAGTGGCAACACTGCTTTATTTGTTTATTTAATAGCTGGATAACTTGGTACGTTTACCAAGTTTGCATAGCTTCAAAGAATCATTAAATAACAATTGTTTAAAACTCAAGGAAAAACAAATCGAGTACGGGCGCAAAAATAAATAAATATTTACTTATGTACTGATTTATTGCCATCTTAAGAGGTAAAATGTTTCATCAGGTATTGAATTAAAGCAATTTCTAACTCAGCAGCGATTATTTTAACGCAGTCCTATTTTCTGCATAGTATTTTGCAAAAACCCGCTTAAAGTCAACTTCAACGTATTTTCTGCAATCTGCCAACACCGCCTTTTAAATATAACAATTGACGAAATATTAGAGAATATACTCCCAATTTTTGACGTTTAGAAAGCCCAATTTCCACGGTAAAACTGTCAAACCTATCAGCATTTTGTAGCTTTAAAATCTTAAGACGGATTAATAATTCAAATTATGTTACAGAATACTTATGGCATCGTCAGCATTCAGTTATCATTCTAATTTCTAAAATATGACACTGAATTTTTATTCAACAAAATGTTATCTAATTTGTTTTGACTCCTAATATTTCTTCCTCAGTAATGCTATAATCCATTCACATTTTATTTTACCTTTAGTTGGCCATTTTTTTTAAAGTTTCATTACTGCTGCTTACTTGTTGTGCACGTATAAATAAATAAACATCTACTTAAAAACGTTTAACGTCTGTCTTTTGATATAAAATAAGTTATTTTGTTTGTATTCATTTACTGATTTATTGCGAAACCAACGGATAATATGCTTCATTGGGCATTAAATTAAAGTAATTCTTAACTTAGCAACGATTATTTTAACAAAGCCCGATGTTCTGCATAAAATTTGGCAAAAATTCGATTAACGTCAACGACATATTGTATACAATCTGCCAACGTTGCCTTTTACGAGTAAATATGACAGCAATTGTAGAAATTAATATTAGAGTATATTATAACCTCAATTTCTGACGTTTGCAAAGCCCAATTTACACAGTACAACTGTCAAACCTATCAGCATTTGGCTGCCTTAAAGTTTGAGAGTCTTTCCATGGCAAATTAACAATGACTTGTTATTCAACAAAACGTTATCTAATTTGTTGTAATTTCTTAGTAACTGTTATAACCCATTCACATTTTTTGAGGTATGTATGTAACTAGTTGGCCATACTTTTTCTGTATGTTACTTTACTGCTGCTTACTTGTTATGAATCTTTCGAGGTTCTGATCTTTGCAACGGCAACACTGCTTTATTTGTTAATTTAATAACTTGGTCATTGAGTTTACACAGTTTCGGTAGCTTTAGCGAATCATAAAAGCTAAATATTGAACACGGGCAGGGCAAACCGTAAAAATGAATAAACGTTTAATTAAAAACGTCTAACGTCTTGTGTCTTTTCATATAAAATAAGTTATTTGCATTTATTTACTGATTACTGATATATTGCCAAACCAACAGGCAAAGTACCTAATCAGGGATTGAATCAAAGTAATTCTCAACTTAATAACAACTACCTTAACGTAGTCTCGTATTCTGTATTGCATTTTGCAAAAACACGATTTTTATTTCAAGTCACCGTTATATTATACAATCTGTCAACGCCGCCTCTCAAACATGGCGACAATTGTTTAAATATTAGGGTACATAATCTCAATTTTTGACATTTGGAAAGCCCGATTTACACAGTAAAACTGTCAGACTTATCAGGGTTTGATAGCTTTGAAAAACAAAGTTTCTATTAGCTGACAAGTCTTTATATTCTTTATATGAATATTTTAATTCCACAGGATGGTTTGTTCTATCACTACCTTTGCAGTAAATACTTCTTTTGTATATTTGGCGCATCCAATCTATTATTATTAACGTAACATGCAGGTTGATATCATAAATAAATAAATGAAAACCGATCATCATGGCTAACTAAAGATTGTATAAACGCGAATTGATCATATATTTAATAACCGGAAAACTATCAATAAGTCAGAGAACATAACCACAAATTCTGGTGTTTTGCAAGCCCAATTTACACAGTAAACTTATCACAAATCCATGGCTAACTGAAGATTAAATAATTCCAAAATTTTTTAATTCTATTAGAGTATGTACATACCCTCAATTTCTGGCGTTTCAAAAGCCCAATTTACGCAGTGAAACCGTCAAAACGCCATGACTAACCAACAGTTAAATAAACGCGAGCAGATTGTATATCCAATCAAAGGACATTTTAGTGTAACTGTCAGCTCTTAATAAATTTGATCAGGAATGTTTCGAATTCCACGAATAATCAAAATATAATCTGCATGTTCATAATTCAAATAAAAATGAGGGCAAGATGAAAAGCCAATGTTCGCATTTTATTTATAAATCTTGCGAGTGTGTTTTAGATTTTAGATATTTACTAAGTTGTTGTTAACCGATTCGTGTTCAAAAATTAAACCAATAATGTTTGGTTAATATTTGATTAATAAATTGCTGATTCAACAACCGATTTGGACACAAATACGGCAAATTAGATCGTTTATAGCAGCAAAACCCCAGATTGATTAATATTTGAGTAGCTTTTATGTAAAAATAGCCGATTCGACAATCAATTTGGACACAAATAAAACAAACGAATTCATTTACGGCCAAAGCCCCAGTTTGATGAATATTTGATTAATTTTTACATACCAAAAGCTGATTCTAAAACCAATTCGGACACAAATGTCGCAAAGGAGATCATTTATGGCCGCAAAACCCCAGTTTGGGCATTTTTTACTGTTGAATCAGCGAAAGGTTTTTATTAAAGCTGCAACAAAAGGGCATGAAAAGTGTCTTTGTAGACGTAATTTCCTGAATTTAATAATTTTCAGCTTAATAAAACATTCAGTATTTTGAACATTCTGAAGTTTTAATTAAATTACGAAATGCGTAACATTAACTAACTTTTAAGAGTCATCCTTAGTCCAACAAATCCAACAAAAGTTGTTGAGTTACCTAATTTATAATAACCGTGGAAAATGTACATACTAAAATTAACCTTTGTGATTATAACGTCAGGATTTATTAATGTCAAATTTTATAAGTTTAAGCTTATTGTCATTTTTAAAAATAAAGTTTGTTATTATTGTTATTACTTATTAGTATTATTCTAAAAAGTTACCCATGTTCTGTGCTTGCTAATGAATTATGTTTATTGCTTGCATTTATCGTCATTTTCTGTCAATTAAATCCTAAGGATTCATAAGTTTGGGGAAATACTTTGAATGTATTTTAAACGATGTATATTTAAAAACAAACGACTAAAAATACATACAGATGATACACAGTATATTTCGTAAAAATAAAATATGTACAAATAAACTCTGGAAAATAATTTGGACAAAAATAACAAATCTATTATAATGATTTCCTTCACAAACCCAGGTCTGAATTTTGTTAAAAACTGCCTGAAACCGATTTAAAATATCGTACTAAAAATAAACGACTATTTTTAGTAAATCAGTGGTATTAAAGGTACAACAAACTTTCAGGTTGGCGTTTTATCTAACTAATATAGCATGTTAAATGTCAGTATATCTATATTTATCACGATTATTAATTTATATTGTTTTCAATGATGGTGGTAAACTTATCGAACATTATGTAGATTACACCAATTAAAGAATAGAAACGATTGTTCATGAAAAAAGGATGGTAGAAATTCCTGAATGGAAATTCTCGTATTTTTAAAAATCGTGAAGGTTTCTGTATTTTTCAAAACACATGGAAGTTCATACATTTTTTACAAAACATGGAAGTTATTGAATTTTCCAAAAAGCACGATGGAAAACATGGAGGTTCCTGAATTTAAAAAACATCGAAGTTCCCGAATTTTTAAATAAACACGAGAGAAGTTCTGGAATTTTTCCAAGAACATGGAAATTCATGATTTTTCAAAAAATACGATGGAGGTTCTGCAATTTTTCACAAAACATGATGGAAGTGCTTGAATTTTTCTAAAAACATGGAATTTCCGGAAATTTTCCAAAAGACAAGAAAGTTCCTGATTTTTTTCTAAAAACGTGGACGTTCTTGAATTTTTCACAATACATGGAAGTTCCTGAGTTTCCTAAAAACATGGAAGTTCGTGAATTTTTTAATAAACATGGGAGTTCTTAAATATTTCACAAAACATGGAAATTTTTAGATTTTTCTAAAAACTTGGTAGTATCCGAATTTTTCCAAAATATGATGGACGTTCTCGAATTTTTTGCAAAACAGAAATTCCTGAATTTTTCAAGAAACATCGACTTCCTGAAAATTTATACAAACATCGAAGTTTCTGAATTGTTTAAAAGTCACGGAAGTTTCTGAATTCTTCTAAGAACATGTAAGTTCCCGATTTTTTCAAAAGATATGGAGGAAATTCTTGATTTAAAAATACAAACATGAAAATTCTTGAATTTTTCGAAAAACATGGAAGTTCCTGAATTTTTCATAAAATATGGAAGTTCCCGATTTTTTCAATACATCCGAAGATCCTGAAGTTTTCAAAAACACAGAGAAGTTCCTGAATTTATCAAAAAACGTGGAAGTTCTCGAATTTTTCACAAAACATGGAAGCTCTCGAGTTTTTCTAAAAACATGGAATTTTTCAATAACAAGGAAGTTCCTAAACTTTGCAACAAACATGGAAGTTTCTGAAGTTCTTGAGATTTTCTAAAAACATGGAAGTTCCAAGATTTTTCAACATACACGGAAGTTCCTGATTTTTTCAACAAACATGGAAGTTCCGAATTTTTAAATAAACACGACGGAGGTTCTGGAATTTTATAAAAACATGGAATAAGTTTGGGGATTTTTCAAAAAACATAGAAGTTCCTGAATTTTTCACAAAATATGGCGAAACTGCTTGATTTTAAAAAAAGTTCCTAAATTCTAGAAAAACTACGGAAATTCATAATTTTTTCACAAAACTGGAAGTTCCTGAATTTTTCACAAAACATAGAAGTTCTTGAGTTTTTCTAAAAACATGGAAGTTCCTGAATTCTTGAAAAACCATGGAAGTTCCTAAATTTTTCATAAAACATGGTAGTACCCGAATTTTTCCAAAATAAGATGGATGTTCTTGAATTTTTTGCAAAACAAAATTCTAGAATTTTTCAAAATACATTGACTTCCTGAAAATTTCTAAAAATATCGAAGTTTCAGAATTTTTTAAAAGACTCGGAAGTTTTTTCTTCTATAAGAACATGTAAGTTCCCGATTTTTTCAATTAACCCAAAGATCCTGAAGTTTAAAAAAAAAACAAGGAAGTTCTCGATTTTTTTATAAAACATGAAGTTCCTGAATTTTTCAAAAACCATGGAAGTTCTTGAATTTTTAGAAAACACGGAAGTTTCCGAATTTTTCAGAAACCATGGAAGTTCTAGAGTTTTTCTAAAAACATGAAAGTTCCTGAATTCTTCAAAAACCATGGAAGTTCCTAGATGTTTCAACGTACATGGAAGTTCTTTAATTCTTGAAAAACCATGGAAGTCCCTGAATTTTTGAAAAACCAGGGAAGTTCCAGAATTTTTCACAAAACATGGAAGTTTCCGAATTTTTCACAAAACATGGAAGTTCTCGAGCTTTTCATAAAACATGGAAATTCCCGAATTTGTCAATAAACACGAAAGTTTCTGAATTATTCACAAAACGTGGAAATTCTGGCATTTTTCAAAAAAACATGGGTTTTTAAATTTTTCAAAAAACGTGAATTTTTAATTTTTTTATAAAACATCCCCAATTTTTCAAAAAACATGGAAGTTCCTGATTTTGTTATAAAACATGAAGTTCCTGAACTTTTCAAAAACCATGGAAGTTCCTGCATCTTTCACAAAATATGGAAGGCCTCGAATTTTTCACAAACCATGGAAGTTCTTGAGTTTTTCTAAAAACATGAAAGTTCCAGATTTCTTCAAAAACCATGATTCCTAGATTTTTCAACATACATGGAAGTTTCTGAATTCTTGAAAAGCTATAGAAGTTCCCGAATGTTTGAAAAACCATGGAAGTTAATAAATTTTTCACAAAACATGGAAGTAGCAGAATTTTTCACAAAACACAGAAGTTTCTGAATTTTTCAACAAACATTGAAGTTTCTGAATTTTTCAGAAAACATGGAAGTTCCTGAATTTTCCTAAAAACATAGAAGTTCCTGAATTTTTCACAAAACGTGAAAGTTCTTGAATTTTTCAAAAAAAATATGATTTCTGAATTTTTCAAAAAACATGGAACTAACTTTTGTTTAAGAAACGAAATATCCACAAAAAATTAGAAATATGACAAGAAACTCTTCACAACGAACTTTAATTTACAAAAAATGTACAAAACCAAGCATAGGCTTTGGTTAAATAAAGAAGCAAAACATACTGCATATAAATTCATTTTTAAATAATTAATGCATAATTTTCGCAAAAACTGTACTTTTGTTTCGTCTTAAAGTGAAAGCAACAATTTCATATTTTTTACAGTTTTTGAAATGCCAGAATAGGAAACCTTTGCGTTTGCATACTTGATTATCAGTCCCTTGCCGAGAAGCCTATAACACCTTGAGAGGTTCTTACCGTATCCTAGAGTAGCGGTAAATGTGTTACAAAGAGCGAATGCCCCGAACATCTTGGCGGTTTTTACTGTATTCTAGAATAAGCAAGCGGCCGCATATAAAAATAGGTTCCGACAAGAGCGGATGCGCTAACGAGACGTGAGTTTAATTTAATTCTGTTAATCTTAGTGTTCACAAAATTAGGCAATAATTATTTAGTTTAATTAAAAGAATTCACACAGAACCAAGGTAAGAATTTGTAAAATTGTTATAATATTTTAACGAATGAGCAATGTTTTCCCCAACGTAGTGAAAGCTTACATATGTAATTACTAAAATATTTTTTAAATGTTTATTTAATTCAATATTGCTGGAGTAGCCTAGTGGCATTCGACTACAGCCCGGACGGTCTCGGGGTGTCGATGCTCGGAAAGTGGCCTACCGAATCACTGAAAATAATTTATTGGGAACAGAAACACAGTGGTGGAGTGGCTGTCGTAGGCGTGGTGCTTACCACATCACCCCGTACGCACACCCTGCGTAACAAACGGGTTATGAAAGCGACTTTAGGGGGCCTTAACCCCCTATGTTGCCGGCCATACACCCTCTCGGAGTATAAGTGCCGATACCTATTTAACTCAACATTAATGGATCACTAATTTAAATAAATCCAATTTACTGAAGTTGTTTGGTAGTTCAACCATGAACTCAGTGGCGGCTTCTCCTAAGGGTCAATTGGTCAATGACCCTCTAAAAATATCTAAAAAATAATATAATAATTGTAAATAATATTTTAAATTGCGTAACGATAATTCTTTTATAAATTTTACGTCTACTTTGATTTTAAATCTCTGTATTCGCCCGAGCGCACGAGATATTTATAGGAAGCCGGCCGTATTTCAAATTGACCATGTACAACTCTTATGGTATATGGAGAAATGCATGTTAAGAGAAACAGTGACAGATATAGCGATTTTATTGAGTAAGAGCGAGAGTCTCCTCTCGCTTCTATGTCGGCAATAGTGTCGACGGCCAGACCGCATGAATCACAGTTTCTCCAGTTTCTTATTTATGTTTTTTTAATCAGCAATCGCTGATTATATTGGTACGGAGAAAAATGCACTACAAGCAGGATTAACTATACGAGGGGAATGGGGATCAAAAATGGTTTAGTTTTCTAATTCTTTAGTAGGAACAGGAAGTGTTTTGTATGTTTGTAGTTGAGAAAATTGAAAAAATATATTTTCTTCAAAATGAGCACTGTAAAGGTAAGGTCTCACATTAAATATCAATATTAATTTTTAGTGCTTTGAAAATATCTTTTCCAAAAGGCTCCCATAAAATAAACCCAAAATACCTGAATGGTTTTGGAAAAGATAATTTATTGGTTTTATAATTTTGATGAATACGAGTTTCTCAACGAGACCGAGGCGAAACCGAAACATTATTAATTTTGGTCAATGTAGGATAGTTATTGATTTTTAATACCATTGCCAAAATTCCAAAATGACCCCCCGTGTTATTGACCCACGAGCCGCCACTGCATGAACTCAATCAATAGTTTGAAACTTTAAGTCAACCCTAATTTGAATATTTTTGATTATAAAGAACAAGGCCGCACAAGTGCTTCATTTCAAGAGCTGGCTTTCCTGTAACATTAAACGAGTTCCTGGCTAAATAACTTTTCAGAGGAAATAAGTTTGTCAGCGGTTTTTAAAGTATCCTTCCGCTTGATCTTGGAACTGATTAAGGTTGTCATTGCATCACTGATGGCTCTACACTTATAAAGAAATGGCTTTTGATTAACTTTTGAGTTAAGTATTTAAGTTATAAGGAACCCTTCCGAATTAAATTATTTACTTTGTAACTTTTGCAACGCTTGTTGTCGCTTTTATGTTCGATGTAAATGTTATCAATCTTTGAAGGACAGGTGCTTTATGGCTATAATGATTACTTTCCTGGCGATTTACCAAAGTGTTATCGAGTTAGCGGTTGCAACAAGTAATCAATGCACGTGCCATCCATTATGAAACGCGAACACGAATTTCGTTTACGTCAGGTGCTTTCCCACACCTTTTTGGTTCCGTTGGTGAGTTGGTACAATATCAGAACACGGAACTTCATAATGTTAGTTTTGAAAATGAACTATTTATTCCTCAAAGTTACAAGAACAATGCACGTCGTTCTGTTACGATGGGAAAAGTTTGAATGGTAATTGTTTTAATGGAAATTCGAGTCGTAGTATCGAAACATAGCATTCACACTTACATAAATTATAGTAAATTACCTGCAGGCATGTTAAAAGGCAATTTTCATGCAGATTTATAAAATCAATCGAGACTAGCGGCCTTCACCGTTCGCTAACGAAGATAAATGAGACGTGATTAAGGATTTTTGCTTTTAATCTCATCAAAGTTATTACTTGGAATACTCTTTATAATCCTTACTTGTACGGATGGTGAAGGAGACGGCGTGGTTACAGGACTACTGTAGTTGTTTGTCTTGACAGGCACCTTTTTGATACCATCTTCAGGCTGGGTATTTTTTTCGAACTTTTGAAGAGCATACTGTATACTAGATGCCATGTTTTTATTCTTAGCTGCCAAACGGGCTTTGTCTTCCACTACGAAATTTTTAACGAGTTTCTGTAATCTGTTGTTATCCATGGTTGGTGCCTGTGCTAACAATTCAATCGAGGGCTTCGCCGCCGGTTGAGGTTTTAACATAGAACTATACGTGAAGAGAAAACAGGACTTAGTTTAAACTTAAAAGTTTATCTATTTACGTCTTGTAAGTTCAATTCGAGCATCGCGTCGACTACTGCGTTGTTTTATTTTTTAGTAATACTTCGTTCTAATTTCTAAGTCTAATTTTAAAGAGGCTAATGACTTACTCGAGCCTAGAGGTGTCTCCAGCAGCATGGCAGTTTATTAATTCTGCAGGTGCCAAGCCTCTAGACTTCCAGTTCTGATAGATAGCTTCCGCTTGGTCGGATATCTGCTTAGCAATTGCAGCAATATCCTCATCCGGGTCCCTTCTTCTTGCTGTTGTCGCCATTTTAAAAATATTAATCTCTTGCACTTACTAACTTATTCTTCACATTCGACGATGAAATACACCGCCACGGAGTTTTCATCGTTTTTCTGCAAAAGAAAAAGAAAGTCAATTCGCATTTCAAAAATATCACACGGCAGGGCGCAATTAGTTGATGGGTGACAAAGATAGATATATATTTAACTGGATTTCTGCCAAAGTTGAACACATGTTGATCTTTAAGAATAAATTTCAACCGTCGAAAAAATATCCAACCGAACCGTTAGTTCACGAAAATTATATGTTATTGCCTAAATTTATCTTCACCCACTCGTACCGGTAATTCAAAATTGAAAATGTCACAGTAGATTTTCGATAAAAAGTATTAACCAAGATTGATTTAACAACAATATGCAAATTGCTACGGTAATATTTGATTAGAAAGGGCGTGCAACAGGAAATGTGACCGGAAAATAAAAAAAAAACAATGAGAAACAACTCTTTTATTTGTTTGTTCAGACTTGACTAAGGACAAGCTTGAATGGCCCAGGAAAAATATAACAAACAAACTCAATTTTCTTATACAAAAACACATGCTTTTGGATTTCTTTCAACTATTTAGGGCCTTTATCAACTTATTTTGAAAGACTTATGGATTTTTAGTTCTTTAAAAATATCGTTTAAAGTAAATGGCGACCAATAGATTAAACAAAGTACTTCCCTCATCAAGTTACTGAAGAAGCTTGAAACACCTTGACATCTTCACGTCAAATAGCAAAAAACTTGACGTACTTACAATGTGTGTACTTCTTATTCGTGATGCCTTGGTAGATGTTTTGTGACTCGTGAAGATTATTCTTGTCTTCCTGTGACGTATGGTTGATTTGATTGTCTTGCAGCGTCTTTCAAGGTTGTTGAAATGTACAACCTCACTGTTCAGCATTTTTCTTTAATTTTTTCTTGTCTTTGTTTCATAGCATTAAGTCGCTTGAAGTAAGTGGTGACCAACAAATTAAACAAATACCTCCCCTTTTAAGTTTCAAGAAGCTCGAAACACCTTAACTTCTTCACCTCAAATATCAAAAACGTACAATGTGTGTTCTTCTTATTCGTGATGTCTTGATAGACGTTTTGTGACTCGTGAAGTTCATTTTTATCTTCCTTTGATATATGGTAGACCTGATTGTTCCGCATCATCCCTTGTTGGGTTGAAGCTGACTCCTCACTGTTCAGCAATTTTTTTCAATTTTTTCCTCTCCTTATTTCATAGCCTTTGAAGATCTTCAGAAGCATTGTTTAAAATGGCGACTAACAAATTAGACATAGTACTATCTTCCTGAAGTCCCAATAGGTTTAAAGTACATCTTGACTTCTTCCAGTCTAACAGAAAAAGACGAGGCGTACATTGACTCAGCAATTTTCTCCGATTTTTAGTCTTTATCTCATAGCATGAAGCATTTGAAGAACTCCAGAAACATCGTCTTGATAGACGTTTTATGACTCCTGAAGATTATCTCCCTGTGAAGCACGTTCTTGCACCATTTTTCCCGGTGATTGAAATGAAGTGCACATCCTTACTGTTCAGTAATTTTCTTCTATTTCTTCTCCTCTTTAGTTCAAAGTATTCGCCCTCTGAAGCTCTTTAGAGACATCAATAGGTAATAGACTAAAGATAGTACATTCCTCGCGAAGTCCCAAGGGCTTTAAGTCAACTTCTTCATAACAAACAGCAAGACTTAACATATATTGTGCTTTGTTCTTCTTATTCGTGATGTCTTGTGACCCGTGAAGATTATTCATTTTGTATGACATGTTCGACTGTTTTGATGGATTGAATTGTAAAGCCTCACTGAAGTTTCTTCTGATGACATCAACCCACTGCTTAAAGGTAGAGCCAGGCGCAGATGCTTTGTCACCTACGTCTTTAAATTATGTATCATATCTATGCCAGTTTGGCATCCAACTACCGGAAACTGCCGACGCGAAGAAGAAGTCCTTACAGGATTATGTCGCCCAAAAGTATATTTACAGGCACTGTAATTTTAAGCAGCTGGTTACGTCATTGAATTTTAAGTTTATACAAAATTCCCCTCAGGGGCCTACAATTCCCAGTAGGTATGGGTTTGGCATTCCCAAGGTACCCGAGCTGACTGACTAGCCCCTATCTTTTCCCACTTTCCCCTCTAATTAGCTGACTGTATAGTGAGAATATGTTTTGAGCGGATATTTGTTATGACAAGTGGTGCTGCTGTTTGCTCTGTGCAACACCAATAATCCATAATTGTTGCAACCATTTTTAGTTCTTTTTGAGGGAAATGGCACAAAGATGGAAGTTTTTCAGTCATTTGGCCAGATGCACGTTATTCAACGATTTAAAAGATTTTGTGAAGCATTTCAGTTCTCCCTTCTCAAAATGTTTATGCTTCAGCAATGATTGAACCAATCCCCAAGTGCTTTGCTAGACTTTAGTTTCTACCTCTGAAATCATAATTACTTACTCGCTTCTTTTTCCTGTTGCAGGCTTGGAAGGGCGTGGGCCTCCCTAATGGGTTTCCGAACTTCATGTTTTCCTCCGAATATGTCTTGGTTTTTGTTAAGCTGTTTTCTACGTGACGTTTTATTTGTTTGGTTTTTACTCTTCCCCCAGTTCTTTGGCTTCCTTTTGTCATGGTTTTTTTTAAATTTTGCGTAAATTAGTATAATACGGCGCTGTTTTTCAAAGTTTGAGCCGGCCCTGAAGCTTGTAGAACATGCGTGTATAATGCCAATTTAGCACATTTCTTTTTGGGCTGCGTAATAATTCGAAGAAATCCCAAATGCATGACCAAATATGGTAATGTAATATTTGTTCACTTGATTCAGTCATTGTTAATTCGGGGAAGCCCCTATTAATCATGAGGTACGCCAAAGCAGTGTCTTGTAAGGTTTCATCCCCGCGCGCGAAGTAGCGTTTGTGCATCTCTTTTTAATATCCTTCACTTTACAGAAAAATGGCAAAGCACCTGAAAGTATGGCAAACTTTGACATCTAGCGGTTGTGGAAATTATCGTTCCGGTTTGGTATAAATTCCCGTTTTACGTATCGGCCTTTCGCTTTCGTTAGTTTCCGTGGAAAACTATGTTACGACATAATGTCGGATAATCCTCCAACAGTAGGGTGCAGCAACCCCCAAGTCTTTTCGAGCCCAGAGGAACTATCTGCGGTACATTCTTCATCATCATCATCTCGGGTGACTTTCCGTAGTGGCGCCCAATTTCTATCCCGATTACGGCCACCCCTATTTGAAGGGTTTAGCGTTTCGAACCCCCCCCTTCTTCACTGTTTACTAGCCGAGAGCTAAAGGACTTCGACGACGTCCCCTTTAAATGTCGTAGTGCGGAATTAGCACGTGACACTCTAAATTTTTTTGCCAGGCCTTGCGATTCTTTGCTTCCTTCTTCCATGTTGTAACCTCAATGTTTACAGGTCTTTCTGTGTATTTATTCTGACTATCTAAGTCTTGATTGTCCTCTACTTCTCCATTCTGACTTTTCCTCTGGGGTATTCCTGGGTACACTATCAGGTGGCATAAGTTTAACGTGTCCTAGCCAGGTTGATCTCTTTACTTCTGATACTGGCGAATATGCTTGCTTAGCCATATCGTACTTTTAGTTCCAAGTTCATTAGTATCATTCAAACCATAT
This sequence comes from Melanotus villosus, assembly GCA_963082815.1. NCBI lineage: Eukaryota > Metazoa > Arthropoda > Insecta > Coleoptera > Elateridae > Melanotus > Melanotus villosus. Next base: position 81,434,786 of record OY720420.1, read on the forward strand.
TTTCCTTTACTGGGCTGTATATTTTCATGTATTTAAACTTTTGATCTCATTTTTGGTGGGGCACCAGGTTACCACCTATCACTGATTTAATAGCCGTCTGTCATTGATTTGTCTTTTCGAAATCCACATTGATAGTCTCCAACCGTCTTCTTTATCCGTCCATTCAATGTTTCTTCAATTGATTTACTCCATGCTACAGCTCACGTTAAACAGCTTATTCCTCCCGTTTTTATGGATTGGGCATTTTCTTGCCACTGTACGTTTTGGGCGTTTCCTAATTTCTTTATATATATTTTTTTCTACCAGTTTAGGTATTTCGTTCACCACCAATGGTCCTCACTAAATTATGATTATTTGCAGGAGTTAAGTAGATTGTTTATACTTTTTATGCCTTTTCCACTCCTTCGTTCGTTGTAGATCCTACTTAATCTTCCATTTCTTCATTTTTATTAGCAGGATGCAATAGTTTCTTGAAATATTCTTGATATACTTTGATTAATTCTTTGTGCTTTTAATGCTTTCTACACTTCTACCTTCATTGGGGGTCCTATTTGATCTTCGTTTCCTTGGTTTTCCAACGGTTTTTCCATTTTTTCTTCTTTATTATCTGGACTTGGTATTTCTTGAAATATTTTTGACACGATTTTTTTTGTGCTTTTAATGTCTTTTCCACTTGTTTCTTGGTTGGAGATCCTACATGATCTTCCTCTTTTCGGTCTTCCAGCAACTCTTACATTCTTCTTTAATTTCTTTTAATAGTTTTTTGGTTTTTAATGCCTTTCTACCTTCGTTGGGCGTTCTATTTGATCTTCCTCTCATTGGTCTTTTAACGGTTTTTCCACACTTCTTCTTTAGGATCTGGATGTAATAGTCTTGAAATATCCTTGATGCCTTTTGATTATTTTATTTTGTTCTTTTAATACTCTTTTCACTTCGTTGGGGGCCCTATTCGCTACTCAGACTTTCAAAGGTTCTGAATTTAGCAGTTTTGTGGTTTTAATTTTTCATTTTCACCAGTTTATTAAGGGCCGCACTTAATCTTCCTCCTCTTGGTCTTCAAACGGTTCTTCCATTTCTTTTTCTTTAGTGCCTGGATTTAATAGTTTCTTGAAATATCCTCGACATATTTTGATTATTTGTTTGTTTTTAATGCTTTCTCTACTTCTACCTTCTTGGGGGGGGGGGGGGGGGCTGCTTGATCTTCCTCTCCTCAGGTTTTCAATGGTTCTTCCATTTTTCTTCTTTATTATTTGGATTTAGTTTTTTTAAATATTCTTGATATCTTTTGACTATTTGCATTCTGGTTCCAACTAATTTTTCTTCGTTGCGAAATTTAATTCTTGATTGAAAACTACTTCATCTGTTTGTGATATTTTCTAGCGACTTCTTCTACTTCTTGTAATACTGTTTGTTCGTTGTTAATCTTTTTCTGTCTGCATATAATAAAAATTTACGGTTCTTCTTCTTTTCTCTTTGTAATTACGATTTTTCTAACGTTTGCCTGTCTTAGCCTTTTGACCTCGCTTTATTTTAGTTAGCAATTGCAGGTTTGCATTCTTCATCAAAACAATTGTTCCTTTTTTACCTTTTTTTTGCCGTATTGTTTCTTCTGGAGTTTGCAGTATTATTTCATAACTTTTCTAAAATACATGTACGTTTTTGGTTTTGTTATGATCTTGTTGCTTTGATGCCCAAAGTTCTTTTCTGCTTAGATACTTCATTCTGATGTTCTTTATAACTTTTTGGTATCAAAGTGTTTATTGCGAATATCAACCCCTTTCTCTTCTCTTTATCCTTGTTTTGGCTTTGCTTTTCTTATTGTTCGTCTTGGCTTTGCTTTCACTAGAAATAGGAATTGGTGGTGCCAATTCCTGAAGCATCTTCAGTTCAACCTCTTCTTAAATTCTTCTACTTTGTAGTCTGCAATATTAGCACAACATATCTATAGTAATTACTATACCTACCAAATCAATTATTATTTCAAACTGGTATTTTTGTTTGATCACGAGATCAGCACTATGTTTGTTCTACACATTGGTGGATCAGTTTTTCGTCGTTTCTGATGTACCTAAGTACGGCTAAAGTGTAGCTTGGTACTCCCAACATTTCACGCGAGAGGTACTTTGTTTAATCTATCAGCCTTAAGCTTAATCAAACCAGCTGTTACTTAAAATTTCCAAAAAATCACCAAGTTAGTACTGTATTTGTTCTACACATTGGTATCTGTTTTTTGTCGTTGCTCAAGCAAGTACAGTCAAAGTGTGGTTTAAAGTTCCAAGGCCCTTACAGGGGAGGTACTTGGTTTAATTTATTAGCCTTCAGGTTAATATCCCCCTCGTTTTACCCATCTTACATGTGGCCTTCTTTTCCTTGGGGGTATTTCTAAGTTTCTATTATTCAGATTTAGCATTTACTGTTTTAAAAACCTAAGGTATGAAACATGGTCAACAATAACAAAATTCCCAATAAGAACGCGAGAAATTAGAACATCACCTATTTTATTTATGTTTATTAACAATGGGGTTTCTAACCCATTCAGCTCATTCAGTCACGCAATATTATACATAAATATGAGGAATTGCCATTATAGAAGCAAACAATGAAACTTTTTGTTATTGCTATCGATAGTTTCAATCAGTTTCGTTTTTTATTTCCTGCTGATTTTATCTTTTACGAACATTTCCTCAGTGATCAATCTGGGACGTGTGCTTAATTCATAAATACGTTTTACTTATCCTAATTTAATTTTGACGTGTTTCAGGACAAATTCCGGAATTTGTTGACACCATTTCTACCTTTAATATTGACTTAACTACTGCTACTTATGACCAAATGTCGGTGTTAAAAACAAAATGATATTCACACGAAACACTTTCGTAATTCGGATTATTTAATTAAAATCCGTTTAGAGTATAACATTTCTAGAACAACAATTTCAAGAAGTAATCCGGTTATTTTAAATGTTACTGGAAGTAACAGCTAGTAAAACGGGTAACACTACTAACACGGTCAGTTTGGTGAGTTTGTTGATCTTGGTGTAGTTATTTAACATCACAAAAGGTGCAAAAACTACTTAAAAATACTTGTTCGTAATTAAAAAAGGAAAAAACCCACCATATATAAGCACGTTCTTGCATTCTTTTTAAATTGAGATGTTTTCTTCAAACTAACACATTACAATTACCGTTAGAAATTTCAACATTTGCCGGGTTTCTCTTGGGTTTGGAATGTTGATGAATTGCAACAGTAAACGAAGCTCAAACTGGTGTAAATTAAGGGTTGTCTCAATTTGTTCAGGCTTTTCTGCTCTAAATTCTTCGAAGTCTAAGTTTTACAAATTTTGTTCATTTATTGGAGGGAGAGCTAGACCTACGGTTCAAATTATGACCAAAATCAAACTTGTATCATCAATCCCGAGATCAAAGAAGTTTGAACTCTTAAATTAGTCTTCGTTTACTGAGGGAGATCTAGGCTTACGGTTGCCAAGCATCTCAAATTCTAAACTAGAATCAAGCTTGAACCATAAATTCCGAATTCAAAGAATAAATCCGAAGAGGAAGTTCGAACTCTTAGTCTCAGTTTTTCAAATTTTGTTAATTTATCGAGGGAGATCAAGGCCTGCGGTTGCCAAGTACCTCAAACTATGACTAAATTCAAACTAGAGCCATAAATTCCGAATTCAAAGAATAAAACCGAACAGGAAGTTTGAACTCGGGGGCTTATATTTAATTCCCGACCCAAAAGATTTATAGCGGGATTATTTGGGGCAACAAATAATCGACAGAGAATGGCATGAAGACACAAAGCTGCTGAGCCGTGTCGTGAATTGCTGCAGTAAATTAAAGAGTGTTCAGGAGAGACATTTCAGACAGTCAAAATTGCTAATTTTACGAACGGGTTCGTTTTTGATGTTCATAAAGAAACCTCAGAGGTAGAAAAGATTTCTTTTGCAATACTGTTTTATTATCAGAATTATCTGAAAAGAAGTTACATAATGGAACTCTCAAGGGGGGAGGTGCTGTCATCCGTGCATTAAAATAAATATGAAGACGTTTCTCTGCAAGTTCTGGCAAGGCTTCCAAGTCTTATGATAATTATGATAAGCCAGATTCTTAAAGTGGGGGCTTTGGATCAATTTGTATATTTCTAAAAAGTTGGTGCGCGCTCGACGCCTTCTCCTATTAAAAAAAAAAACAAAACATCGGTGTTTTCCTAACAATCATATTTAGTGTGGGCCATTCAAAATGTCAATTTATTTCTGTACCCGTGTCATCCAAAAAAAAGACGAGAAACTCTTTTAGTCTCAGTTTCTTCCGGGTTTTCTCTCCAAATAGAAAATAAGTTATTAATATACAAGTTGCGTTCGACAAGCAACCTCTCAGTGTTTGGCACACTACCTCATTACATTCTATCTAAATTCTAAATCGATCTGCGTGTTTGATGAGGGTGCCCTAAATTTAAATGGATTAGTTCGGAAGATTTTTAAGTGGCAAAAACCCGAAAGGCGTAGTCTCATTTCTTTAATGAAAGGCTATTTTCGGGGTTTAACGTAAATGATCTTTCTGCCCTTGATGAAACTGTAATGGATGTCGGATATTAAAGTTTTTTTCCAATTAATTTACTGATTGCATGGACGTACAACCTTGCTCTTCAAAAATAAACTCTTTAGATCGTTCCGGTTTGTTATTACAGGTGAACCAAACAATAACACCTTAAGAATTTTGATAAAATAACTTTCGAAATTTATTGAACTCAACTTAGGACTTCCTCGTTGCAAATGTCTTTGTGTTCCTTAACAAGCGAGTATATTGATTAATCAATGATTACATGCATTTAAATGTACAGCAATTCAAACTGTTTACTACGTATGGCGTTTGCGTGTGTTTGTAACATATGTATGAGTGCAACTGGCAACTGCAAGTGCATCGCGTCCCATGTTGTGCTTTGCCACATGCAACCCAAGAATGGATCAGTGAAAAGGGCAATTTAGGGGGGAAGGAACGAAGTAGAACCACTGGCAACATTCCGCGCCGTACAGAAATAGAGCGTCCTAACGACCATCGCACAGTTTATACAGTGGCGTAGATTATAGGGATTTACAGACCAGGTTTTGCATGATAAATAAACAAACAAACAAACAACAGACTAAACATTGCCTTTGATACCGGGAAATCAACTTCGTTTCATTCGAAATTATCGTCATAACACGAACAAATAGGAAACAAGCAAAGCACTTGGCTGTAGTTATGTAGTAGTCGTTTGTTACTAGCTGCATTTGTTTATATATAGCGTGCTGATAGTGATTTGTAGGCGATAAATAAAAGAAATCTGATATAGTAAGATAACTAACTGCATTGGACAACACAAAAAGCAAAGAAGAAAACATCCTAAAACAATGTTTCCAACAAAACAAGAAAATCATTCCTGTAATTCTACTGTTAAAACAAAATACCATGAAAACTACAAAAAACATCTGTGTAGCGCAACTGCGCAACTGTTTAAATCAAAATATTATGAAAAATAAAGTTATTCCTCCTGTTTTCTGAAACAAAATGTATCCAATAAAAACAAGCAAAGATCTGTGTAGTTTAACTGTTTCAAACAGAATGCCACGAAAGAGTTGTTCCTGTTTTCTTAAAGAAAATCTAGCCAACAAAACACCAACAAGAAAACCACCTGTGCAGTTCAACTGTTTAAAACAAAATACCATGACAAACAAAACACCATGGAAAACAAAAACGTTTCTGTTTTCTAAAACAAAAATCTGAAAAAAATCTGCGTAATTCTCCTGTTTCAAACACAATATGTACTAGAAAAAACAAAGAGCCATCGCTCCTGTTCTCTACAAAACAATTGCTGCCAACAAAAATTAGAACAAAATACTATCAGAAACAAAGAACTATCGTTCATGTATTTTAAAACAAGGTGTTTCTAATAAAAACAAGAAAATACTCTGGTTAAAAGAAATATTTCCCCTGTTTTCTAAAACAAAATGTTTCTAACACAAGCAAGAAATCGATTCGTGAAGTTCAACTGTTTAAAATAAAATACCATGAAGAGGTATCGTTCCTCGCTCAAATTTTCTAAAACAAAATATTCGAACAAGAACAAGAAACGCCTGTTTAAAACAAAATATCATGAAAAACAAATAAATGTCACTCCTGTTTTCTAAAATATACTTACTCCCAACAAAAATACGAAAAACATCTGTGTAGTTCAACTGTTTAAAAAACAAAATACCATAAAAAACTTAAGAGATATATCACCGGTTTTCTGAAACAAAACGTTTCCATCAAAAACAAGAAAACTACCTGTGAAGTTCGACTGTTCAAATCGAAATGCCATGAAAAAAAGAGCTATCGTTCCTCATTCTTGTTTTCTAAAACAGAATGTTTTGAACAAAAGGAAGAAAAACAACTGTTTAGAAGAAAAACCCATAAAAAACAAAGCTATCGTTCCTGTATTTTGAATAGAATTTCCAACAAAAAGAAGAAATAAGCTGTTTAATTCTAGTTTTTAAAACAAAATACCATAAAAGATATCTCTCCTGTTTTCTAAAACAAAACATGGTTAAAATAAAAATACAAAAAACATTGGTGTAGCTGTTTAAAACAAAATCTCTGAAACAAAAATATCCAACAAAATCAAGAGAAACATTTTTAAAACAAATTTCATGAAAAACGAAAGGAAATTGTTCTGTTTTAAAAAGCAAAATATTTCCAACAAAACCTGTGTAACTTAATTGTTTTCTAAAACAAAATATTTTTCACAAAAACTGGAAAATAATTTATGTTGTTCTGCTGTTTAAAACAAAACGCCAGCAAAAACAAAAACAAAAAGCATCCTCTTGTTTTCTAAAGCAAAAAGCCGCCCTCTTGTTTTTTAAAACAAAATAGGGTTTAAATAAAAATACGAAAAACGTCGGTGTAGCTGTTTAAAACAAAATGTCTGAAACAAAAGAATCCAACAAAATCAAGAGAAACATTTGTGTAGCTCCAGTTTTAAAACAAATTTCACGAAAAACAAAATGCCATCGTTCTGTTTTAAAAAGCAAAATAATTCTAATTAAAAAAAAGAAAAACCAATGTGCAACTCATCAGTTTTCTAAAACAAAATATTTCCAACAAAAACCAGAAAATAATTTGTGTAGTTCTGTCGTTTAGAACAAACTACCAATAAAAATAAAAAGCCATCCTCTTGTTTTCTAAACCAAAATATAGGTTAAATAAAAATATGACAAACATCGATGTAGCCGTTTAAAGAGAAATTTCTGAAACGGAAGTATCCAATAAAATCAAGAGGAACGAGGAACATTTGTGTAGCTCCACTTTTTAAAACAAATTATCGTGAAAAACAAAGGGCGATCGTTCTGTTTTACGAAACAAAATATTTCCAACAAAACAAGAAAAAGATCTGTGTAACTCAACTGCTTAAAACAAAAAATCATGAAAACAAAAAGCCAAAGCTGTCACAGCTCAAGTTTCCTAAAACAAAACGTTTGAAAAAAAATACATGAAAAAGAACTGTTTAATTGAAAATACCATGAAAACAAAGATCTATCGCTTCTTGCACTTGTTTTCAAACGCTTTATACAAACATAAGAGAAAAACCTGTTTAAATGAAAACATCAACAAAAACAAGGAGCCATCGCTCTTGTTGGCTTCTAAAACAAAATATGGTTCAAATAAAAATACGAAAAACACACATGAAATACATCGCGTAGTTCAACCGTTTAACGCAAAATACCACGAAAACAAAGAGCTATCGGCCGCTGGCTGTTGTTTTCTAAAACAAAATGTCCTCCAAAAACAAGGAGCCCAACTGTTCATCATCATCAATTGACATGGAGCAGATCCCCGTGGTTCAATCCTGGATTACGCCAGGCCCACCCCATGCCACTAGGGTGTGAAGGGCTTTGTTATGGTAGGTGAGGATTGGGAGCACTGCATAACGTTAATATGCCTGTGACGCTAGCCGCTAGACACCGCTTCTGCAGTGCAAGGTAGTTAGTAAGTCACATATTCAATAGGAGTTGGATATATGACTGAGACGGTTTAAATCAAAATACATGACAAACAAACGGCAGTCTTTTAAAACAAAATGTTTCCAACAAAAATACGAAAAATATCTGTATAGTTGACCTGTTTAAATACAAAATACCATAGATTACTACGCCAAATACAACCGAAATTATACGGTATGTTTGAAAGGGACAGATATATGTGTATGTCAGATATGAGAGAGATTTAAAAGGATTTTTACTATTTTTTAAAGCTAAGGATTTTGATTTAAGCAAACTAAAGAAAACACGTCATTTAAGATTTAAGTATCCTCAAATGGACATTAATCAAACACAACTACGCACATTTTTGATTAAATACCTCAAAAACGAATGCCTGAATGTTCTTAGGGGGTGATATTAAAAAGAACAAGGAAGGTTTCTTGATACGTCGATCGAAACACTATTCACGCAAATATTCCCTGTGACTAATCAAAGATAAGCTTACACATTCATCGACACAGGTGCTCTTTTGGTAGATAAACAGTTGAAATTCGGGGTAGAGTCGGGAGTTGAGTGTACGTACAAACGCTGCACAAGCCCAAGAAATTGTTGTAAAAATTCCCAAAATAAATTGTTTTTGAATTTATTAATTTTTGGGTTAACATTTAATCTTTTCGTATGAACTTGGAGATTTGGGCACTTAGCAAATACAAGAACGAAATTATGTTTAATCTCTTAAAACTTAAGTTCAAACTTATCTAAAAATTAAGTTTAAACAACTCACCTAGGTTTCTGTACATTACTTTTGCTGAAGTAAAAACAAAAACAGCACCTTAGCTCACTTAGCTGTATTTTTTGTTAAAAATCTAAAAACTTTCTTAGATTGTATTTAGGTTTACGACAAACCTCGACTTAGCTTTATGCTGTACCAACCTCGACCACAATGAATACAAAAAAGGTAAAGATTGTAATTTAAAACAGCTTTTCACTTCATTGCCAATGTTAAACAACAATGCAACAATTATACAGTAAAAACGCGAACAATAACGTTGCTATTTTCAACATTTCAACAAAGAAAAATTCTTCGTACATGTTAATTTTTATTTAAACAATTTCACGGAGGTATTGAAAAATGAAAGTATGTACCTAGTTTATTCTTATTTATTTATTATTATTCCTGATTTCTAAGAAGCTTGGCTGTTTTTGACATTTTAACCAAGAAAGATTTTTTTTATTTAATAGTTATTTATTATACAAGACGATAAAATTGTATTTTATCTTCGAGGGCGTATTTTAGCGTCGAGACGCCAGTCGAGACGCTAATTACGCTTTTTCTATAGCATTTATTTTAAATATATAAATTACTTTATCTACCCTTGCTGTTAAAGTGATTCTTTATCTACTCAAATTAATAGATAAAGTAGCACTTTAACAGCTGCTATAGAAAAAATAATTTTACTCGTTGAAAAATGAAGGTGGTTTATTCATATTTATTTATTTACAATTAATTATTATTATTCCTAATCTCAAAAAAGCTTCCTTTTTAACATTTTAACAAAGAAAATCTCTTCGTTATTGTTAATTTTTATTTAAACAATTTTATGTATCAGAAAATGAAAGAGGCTTGTTCCTATTTATTTATTATTATTTTTAAGTATAAAAAAACTTGCCTATTTTAACAACGAACAATTCCCCATTAAAATTAGTTTTTATTTGAACAATTTTATGCATTGAAAAATGAATTTGTTTGTTTCCATTTTATTATTTTTATTTTCAAACAAGCTTGCCATTTTAACGAAGAACAATCCTTCATTAAAGGTAATTAGTATTTAAATAATTCTATGTATCGAAAATTAAAAGTGGTTTATTCTTATTTATTTATTATTCCTAATTTAAAAAGAAAAACTTCCTATTTTTAGCATTTTAACACAGAACAATTAGTCATTAAAGTTAATTATTTAAACAATTTTATACCTACATCGAAAAATGAATTTGGTTTGTTCCTATTTATTTATTATTATGTTTATATTCAAAAAAGCTTGCCATGTTTAACATTTAACGAAAAATCCTCCGTTAATGTTAATATTTATTTAAACAATTTTACGTTTTCGAAAAATCAGGGTGGAAAATCCTTGTTTCTAATGTTTAAAATAAAATTGATCTCCAATTTCGTTCAAGAAATTTCAAAGGAACGTCACTGGTAAAGACGATGTGGCGGAGGTCGAACAGGAAGTTAAAAGTTGGTGATGGACGTTCACCTCTTCTTTGTTATCTTAAATAAGCCGACTTGCTGATGTGTTGTAACATTTAATTTTTCACCTCCTGTTACACACATTATCAGCATGACTGGTTATTCATTACACCTAACAAAGGGCACATTTTAATAGTTACCTGAACTATTTTATCAAAAGCAATCCACGACTCGGTTCAATTTGAATGTAAATAACAAGAGCACAAATACCAATAACGAAGGCAAACTTGTAAATATTATTATTCTGATAAGATTCTATAAGCAAAGAATGCGGCTTTAAGAAAGTAAATACACACAAGTGCAAAGTGTGATCGAATAAATATAACACTTCTGTGTTTAGTATGTTTAATGTTTCTTTTATGTTGATTTTTAAGTTACGAGTACATGCAAGAAGTTTCTAGCAGGTGAAAAAATTAGTTTCACAGCAAAATGATTTTAAAGAACACCACGGAAATGGCGACGAATACTTAAACTAAGAGGTTTTTTATGCTTTACAAGTGTGAAATCGCTCTATATCTGTACGAAATGCTCCGAATTTAAAAAAGCTTTTCTAATTCTACCAGAAACAATTATAACTGAAGTTTACTCAATGAGCTTATCCTCCTGTTAATGCCCTTAACAGATTTGGAACGTGGAAAAGCAGAAACAAAAAGCAAAGAAGCTAAAGAAGGAAAAGTAGATCAAGAAAAAGCAAAAGAAGAACAAGAAATAGAAGAAGAAGAAGAAGAAGCAGAAGAAGAAAAAAGAACAAAAGCAAAAAAGCAAACGCCACAGGAAAAAGGAAAATAAACATGGAGAATAATAAATCAAAATAAACTAATAAATTAAGCAAAACAAATTAAAAAATAAAACGCCAAATTAAACAATCACACTAAAATATTAGAACTCTGCAATTTACAAATTTGTAAATCAAATTAAGGAGACAGAAACTGAAGCAAATAACCCCATCAAACAAAAAGAAACAAACAGCGGAATAAATAAATGTTAAAATGAATGAATGTTTCACATAAACATGCGTTTCACTGGATTTGAATTAAATGTTTTTTTAATGCGTATTGAATAATTCATACGACTGGAATTACAAAAAGAATTTTATGGTTGAAAGTAGGAGTAAACCATGCAAATCTGTGCATCGTGTTGTGACGTCGTGCCTTATTTGTCGATATCTGTTTAGGTTTCTGCTAATAATTTAACTGATCAAATTTCTTTAATGTACTTTACAATGAAAATATCACCTCCGCTGGGATTTGAACCTTTGACCTTCGGTTTTAGACTCTTCCGATTAAACTGGAGATGATATAATTATTGTTCGTGCAAACTGCAAATTGTTACAATTTTAACGATATTGGAAAGGAACTTTCATGCAAATTTCAAACGAGTTTCAAAGATACACCAAAGCTTTGCATTTACCATAGAATCAAATTAGAACCCAACTAAGAGTTAAGTTTTAATTAAAACGCTCAATGTTTGCGTATCCCATAGATTGGTTAAGTTTGTAGTTGACTATTCTATAAGCCCGCACCATCTTTGGATGTGTTAATTAACTAAAATTTGGCTTTCAGTAGCAGTTTCTAACAACTTAACTGCAGTAAAAATTATGAGGTGCTAATTACAACACTTTCACGAATTTTAGAAATTAAATATTTAAAGATTCACTACTTTGAGAAGATACTGTATTTTAACGAATTTTGTTTATACAAATACTAGATAAAAATAGAGCACAGGTGTGTAGAGCCGAAGGTCAGTGGTTCAAATCCCTGCGGAATTTTTTTAAAAATTCGTTTAAATTTATTAAAACTACGAATATCATTTTGTTTATGATTTGCCTCTATTATATCTCTGTCAGATATTTATAGGCAGAGAGGGTCGAAGGCAGTGGTTCAAATCCCTGCTAAGGCACTTATTTTTCAATATTATTCATTTTTCCTAATTCATTATTATTTATTAAAAATTAAATTTTTCTTTTATTTTAATTTAATTTCAGCATTTTTCTACTTATTATTATAAACTGATGATGCTAAAAACCTACAATATATCGGAGAGTTCACTTCGATTGTGATTTACATGCAAAACTGAATTTTTTAGTTTGATGAAAATACAACGTATAAAGCTTACACAAAACTTATTAGAAAACACGATGATTCACATACTAAAAAAACTCATGTTAGTTTATTTAATATTCTAAGACTTTCTTTAAAAAACAAATCGGTGGAATTTTAATGAATGTGCTGACTGGGAAACTTAACAACACTTTTTAGATCATTATTTGTTTATATTTATCCGTCTTGCTTTATTCTATTAAAGAAGATATTTATATGGATGACGTTAATAATTCCTTGTTTATAATAATTAAATCTGTTAAAAGATTTAACTTAAAAATGCCCAGAGAAGTCATACGCTCATAGATGGCGTTATTTAATCTTCAAGACTAACATAATTAACTAAAAAAACCAATAAACGAACTTATGCCTGACAAATGACCCATTAAATGACAAACAATTCCCCGTTACATTTTTCCTCCCTAACAAGTTCCTGAATTATAGATTTCTTAACCTCACATAATATGTGTCTTATGTTCATTTACTTCCTGAACGCCCAGCGTATCGGTTCTTAAAAAATTATTTCCAAATATCTCTAAACAATTCAAAATTAATATAAACTGAAGTCTCATTTAATTACTGTGTTAGGTCCCAGCAGGTGTTTACACCGTAAAATTCATCTATTTATAAAATAAACTGTCTCAAAATTGTCGGTTTATTTTGTGAAGACTTCCTCAACCTCAGACTAATAAATGGGCCATGTTGTACTAATCTGTCAGCACTTCAGTTTTTTTTAAGCGAAAATATCGAAAATTTGTTGACATTTACCGCGTAATTACTTTGGATTAGAATTTATTCAGAAAACTACACCGAAAAGTAATTATACATTCTAATTCTGTGCACTTATCCTGCGGAAATACAAATCCTGAAAGGAATATTAAATCGACGCAAGCCTTTCTTTCTTTCCTTTACTTAAAATCGGTTTCGTAACCAAATCTTTTGAAAATCGAGTTAGGGAATGAATGTTAATGAATTTAGAAGATCTGCACCTTTGATTTTGTTAAAGTGATTTTTATTCGTAGCTAATCCGAAGTAAAAACTAACTAATTCAAGAGTAATTCCCGAGGGAATCCTCAAGAAGATTAATCTCTAAAAATTGTACGTCTTATTTATAAATCCAAGTTTGTTTTATTATAGAAATTTTATTTCACAGAAAGTCGTATGAAAACACAAGAAAAACAAACAAAAAGTTTGTTTTGAATTCTGTGCCCAGCTTTCAGCTTTATTCCTTCATTACAATTTGTAAAACCTTATAAAAAATTTACGAGCACATTGAGTTATTTTTACACCTCTTAAACGCGTTACAATTCCTAAAATTATTCGAATCCGCATACTTATTTCGTTTGCTACGTGAAAATCCTGCGGGCATCACCGTTTCTATTAATTGAATGTTCTGATTTACTCGGTTTAATAATATTTTTATGACTTTTCTTAATTTCATAAAGTCTTAAATTACTGCAAAAAGGTTTCTAAGGGCTATTGTAACGCCTTAGCTTTAAAGTTTTAAGCTTGATTTAAACTTAAAAACCACAAAATTTCAGTGTTAAAGCGAGCTAAAAACTTTAAACACAGGTGTTGCAAATGGCCCATAGCTCTTCATAAATTTGAGCTATGTCTAAAACAAACCTACAAGAAAAATTCAAAATATCCCCAATAAAAAGTAGAAACTTTCGGGATACCTGCAAAAACAATTGGAAGTTCTTATCTCTTTATTAAAATTGCTAAAGGCGAGGGTAAAGGTGGAAATCCCTCGGGTATAATATCAGTAAATCTAACTGCTTCTGCTAGACTGTTACATATACAGCGAGGAAACCGAGAAAACCGATTGTACTTTGTTTCATTACTCTCCTTTTTATTAAACGAAAAAGGCCCATCCGTTATGTTACTTTTCGTTTATTAAATTCACGTTTCTTTCTTGGGAATTTTTTCTTTTTGAATCTTATTTTTTTATGGATAACATGAAAAATTTATTTCAGTCAAAATGTATTTGTTATAAGAGGTGTTTAATATGTTTTATAATCCATTCATGAGTTCTTTGGGCTATAGTAGGCCATGCTAGAGTGGTGCAGACAAGACTTTTTGGTTTATATAAACGAGCCGTTTATAAAAGAGTTAAATCTTTAGTTAACCTGTGCTGCATCGAAATGCCTCAAACTTCTTCGGAATTTGTCTTCGAAAACTAAAATGGACCAAATAGCCATACAATAAAAGAAGAAAAATTGCATATTTTCTTAAACTATGTAACAGGAACAACTTATAAAGATCGCCTCTTCGATTTATTAGCAATAACACTGACTCTGAAAAGACGTTCTAATCTTCTAATCCATACATAACCTCAGATTATTTGCTTCAAGGAAGACTAACCAGGGGTGGATATACAAAAATAATATCCTTCTTATACGCCTATTGTACTGACTAAGAAATATCAATCTAAGCCAAACATGGGGCACAGCTGATTCTTAAAACTCTTGTTGAAGGGATACAAATACGCAACGCCATGAAGATTAAATCGTTGTTTTATCAAAAAAAGGAGCAGTGGCGAGCACTGAGATTAAGACTGGTCCGGGTTCGATTCTCAGGGCCATACATACATCAAAAAATGTTCGATCGCTTCCTCTCTTCCGACCTAGTAGGTCGCGGTCGTGGCTCAGTTAGTTCAGCGTGTGTCTGACCATTGAGATGGTTCGGGTTCGCTTCCCAGGGCCACGCATATACCGAAAACACTCGATCGCTTCCCTCGGAAGGCAATGGCAAACCACGAGGTATTCTGCCTAGTTGTTTCTCTGGAGTAGAAGTGCAAAGTGTGTGGTTAGGAACCTATGTAAAGCTGTAGGCATGCGACACGCACACCTACATGCATATGGAGAGAAGATCAGCAACGTCCTGTCAAGGACATGCCACTGTGAGAAGACGAAGTCTTCTTTGGCTTTATGGTTTAGTGGAAATTTGGGGTGTGAGCTTTATGAGTTTGACGATTGTCTAGGTCTAGAACTAAACTTGAAGGTTTGAAGGAGTTGGGATATGGTCTTAGCAACACCCTAAAGTTACTAATCCTGAAGGTCTACCGGATCCGAAGAATATGGTGTCCTTCGGATTAAGAATTAGAGTAATCCTTAATCACATCCTGAAATTTACTTGTTTGTAGTTGATATATTTCAAGTATCGATTTCTGGTAACATTTTTAGAAAAGTCCTCGCAAGTTTACTTTGCTAGTTATTTGTTTCATCTTTTAGTTGAATATTTTCAACAGACATTTACGCTTTTCACCATTCTTGGAAGCAGGTTCAGAAAGTAATTCACAAGCTTCGAGTTATGTACTGGTTGAATTAGTGTTTGTTTTAGACGTGAATAGCTTTTGGTTTTACTTTATCAGCAGATTTTGATTGTACTTCTTCAGTTTTTGCTCTCCCTAGTTTCCTTGCTAGTTTTGACAACTTCTTCTTTGTTTACTGGCTGTCTGATGTTTTAACATTTTTATAAAGTGTTGAACGTTTTTCTCTTCGCTTACATCATCTTTGAAAGACTTCACTGGCCCCTAGGTTATTATCAGGCAATTTATCTTCACTTTTGTACACTTTTCTTTCTTGGCATTGACTCAAATTCGATTTTTGCAGGATATAATTTGTTTGTTCCCTCTGTAGGTTCTCTTCTTGCAGTTAACATGTGCGACTTTAACACTGTAGTTTTCTATTGTTCGCAGTAGAGGTTCTTTAACACCTTCGCCTCCTCCTCAAGCTATATGCCCATCCACTACTGTTGACTGAATATCTCTTTCATGTTTTTATTTTTGGCCTTCTTTGGTTTTTCTTCAGAGATGACTTCCAATAAGTTTTGATTTTTCTCATTTAATTAACTTTACCTATACGCTAACGCACCAGCCTCAACACCGAAAGGTATAAGAGGTTAACGATTACATACAATTAACTTTACCTTAAGAAGAACCATTCTTGTAGATTCAGTTTTTTTCTGATTTTGTGTATCACCACGACTTTTTGATTTTTGACTTTTTAGAAAATTCGTTTTTACTATATTTTTATCCTCTAATGTTCTTCGTTTCTGTTGTTTAAAACGTAAAAAAGGGTTAATACGAGGAGTTAATCCTACGGTTTTTGTGTTTCTTAACCGAACAAGCCAGAGGTACTGTTAGAGACAATTTTAGGTAATGTTAGATACTCTGAGCCTGAGTCAGTTTCATAGATTCTTAGGTTTTGGCAGTTCCAAATATTTTTGGTCATGTTTGGTTTCCAGAAAATTTTAATTTCTCCTATTTAATTAAGTTTACTTTAAGAAGAATAATGCAGTACTTTCGACATTCCTAAGAATCAAGGGCTCCTTTCTGATTTTGTGCATCACCAAGCCTTTTGAGTTTTTGGCTTTTCAGACACATTTTTAGAATGGATATCTAATGTTATAATCTTTTTCGTTTCTGTTGTTTGAGACGTAAAAAAGGCATTGTGTTTTTACGTATCTTAACCGAGCAAGCTAGAGGCATTGTTAGATACAGTGCTGGACACTCTTAACACTGAAGAACTTTCATTTTTGGTCTTCGTTGGTTTTTCTTAAGAGATTGCTTTCAATAAGTTTTAATGTTCCCCATTTAATTATGTTTACTTTACTATATTTTTAGAATGTACATCTTCTAATGTTCGGCTCTTCTTTTTTTGTCTGTTATTTGAGATGTAAAAAGAGTTAATCCATTGGATTTTTGTGCTTCTTAACCGAGCAGGCCAGAGGCATTGTTTGTGGTTTTGTGTACTACCACGACTTTTGGCTTTTTGGCTTTCTAAGAAATTCACTTTGTCCAGATTGTTTAAAATGGATATCTTCTACATAATGTTCTGTTCTTCCTCTTTACTGCTGTTTGAAACCTAAAACCTTGAGCCTGACGCAGTTTTATAGATTCTGAGATTGGGGCAGTTTCTGAAATTTTGAAGTTGCAATATGTAGTTTAAACAATTTGAAGCTGAACCAGGCTCTTCGAGGACGAGGTAATTCTATTCATTCTGAGATTAGTGCAGTTCGAGTATCCCGAAGCAATGCTATACACTCTGAGATTGAGGCAGTTCTATATATTTTGAGTTTGGAGCAGCTCCTGGAAATTTGAAAGGAAGATACTTTAAGCAATTTAAGGCTGAGGCAGTTTTGTTCATTTTGGGGTGGGGCAACGCTGGACACTCCGGGATTAAGGCAGTTCTATAGATTTCGAGTTTGGAGCATTGCCTGACAGTTTCAGAGGTAGATAGTTTAAGCAAATTGAGGCTGAGACAATTTGGGTTTTTCGAAGATGATGCAGTTTTGTTCATTTTGAGGTTGGGGAGGTTCGAGAATACTGAGGCTGCGTTGGACAGTTCTATAATTTCTGAAGTTGCAGCAGTTCTGGACATTTTGAAGTTGAAATAGTTTAATTCGGGCTTTTAAAGGATGAGGCACTTTCTTTATTCTGAGGTTAGGGTAGTTCGAAAAATCTGAGGTTGAGTTCTGACACTCCGAGGTATTTATTCAGACTGAGGGAATTCTGTAGAATCAAAAGTTGAGGCAATTTGTGTAAGTATAACTATTCCAAAGCTGATAAATTTTATAATTCCTGGAGCTGTGGCAAGAAAAAATAATCAGAGGCTTTTACTATGTTTTTAGATTTGGACTAGCGAGGTTTAGTCTCATTTGTCTGGAACACTATTTTTTCTTCAAACTCTTACTTTGTTGTCTTTCGGCTTGAACTTTTATTTTCTTTAATGAGCGTTCACTCTCTAATTTCGTACGACATTCATGTTTGTGTTTAGGTTTAGTTTCTGACAATGATATACCATCACGCTTTTGCTGGTTGTAACATCTGTCGTAATTTTTGACCTACGTTTGCTTATTTTTAGATGATCTATGGTACAACTCCTTAGTCATTTTGTAACGGCCAAAATCAATTGGCAATTGAACATACTCGTAAATGCTTTTATAGCAGTTTTGGTACATGTTTTTTGAAAGTTTTATAAATCAGTTGTGCACACCATCATCTTTTCTCGCCACTTCGTCAATTACATTGCCATTGCTTTTTCGGGTTAGATCTCGCCCAATACGCATACTAACAAATAAATAAATAATAAATAAACAGTTGATAATCGTTTCAAGTTCTTGACTAAGTAATAAAGAAGAATTATCATCCAAGTTTTCCTCTTTGTTAAAGCCCTGTTATAAAATGAACTAAAGTTAGGTTGCTAGAGATTGCAGTACTGTGGCACCACAACAATGGCTATTATTAAGTCCAAAAGGTTATCTAAAGTGTAGTAAGCCATGATTATAGCAAGCAGTGTGCTTCTACATAATAAACATGAAGTACAATCCTTGTTTTAGGTTATCACAAAGTATAAAAATTATGCTCATGTGGTCGACACTTATCAAAACAACAGGCTGTTTAAATTTAAAACAACTAATACCAACCTAATAAATTAAAAGCATTGCCTACTATGGTCTAAAAGCCTTGCGAATACATTATATTTAATATTTGCTTAAATTATAAATATTTTATAAAGAAATGTTAAGAGGAAATAACGTCAAGCTAGCCAAGAACCCATACTATTGACATATCAAGTTCGCCTCAAAATGTATCGATTGATACAGCTCCCGTAAAAGGTTCACACTTGCGATTTTAAACCTCCATTTCCTCTTTCTAACGGCGTGTAAACCCCGTGAGTTGTATAAACGTTAAATTCCTGTTTACCCATGAGGAAAATTTGCATTTCGACCTGCTATCTAAATAGAGCTACGGGCTACGGATTAAAGACGACACAAAACTAGTTCCTCCTTAAACGGTGCCCTATTTAATTCTTTATTAGATTGTGCGATCGCTTAATGGAATAAACAGTTACTGCTTGTATCCACCTACGGTTTTAAAAGGCTTGAACTTATAAACTACCCGTATTTTTGCTGTTGATTTAATTTGTCGAAGTCAAGATGAGGTCAATAAGATCTATTTTTTACACGCGTCATTATTTTAACCAAGAAACGTATCATTAAACTCGAGGTTAAGTAGAGCAAATGCAAATTGAATTAATTATAAGGTTAAAGAAATTTTTAATGTTTAGTATTCACGATCAAGGTACGCCAACTTTCACACCAGTATCAAGCTGGATTTAATTCCCTGATCAGGTGATGGTCTTCTAAGCTTCACCAATAAAAAAATTAACAGTGTTACTATTAAAAATTAGCAAAAAAGAAATCAAAAGTGAAAATGTTACGCTAAAAGTTCGTAAATATTATCGTATCTAAAACAGTCTAAAATAATAAAACGGCAAAGCAATTTCAAGCAATTAAATTAATTGAATTTTTGCAGGATGTTGCGAAACGGATTAATTTAAAAGTTAAGCATTTGGGAGTTGTAATGGCAGTTTGCATTATAACTACATTTATTTACTGGTGAGAATGTTTTTATTACTAAGTAAGCAACAGCTCCGGGCGTACTTTCTCCATCATGTCAAAAGTTAATTACATCTGGTTACAAATCATCTTAAAACAGGCTGCAAGTAGTCGTCGCATATACGGGGTGCTAACTAAAAGTTTTAGTTGCTGGGCATCCTTTGATATTTTTAGAGACCTTGTTTTTGTTCGTTTAAAAAATTTAAAAAAATATATACGGAGTCTCAGAAATGTTGGTCAATGCTGGTTATCACAAGAAAAAATTGTGCAACTTTGCATAAATAATTTAAAAGCAGGTTTTATTAGCCACCCACTTTAGATTTTACAAGTAAACAACTACCTTTCTTACTCTTATTGGAACGTGTGAATTAATTTTAACAGTCGAACTTCCGAACGATACTGCACGCGACGAATGCCAAACTTTTAGAGTGAATCTTCATAAATTAGAAAGTATTGGAACTACGCCTAATTTATCCATAAATCCAGTCCATCAGATAAGCACCGAAAAAACTAACGATTCGGTACCATCGAATTTTAACTTTTGGTTGAAAGTGAAAATATGTGTAATCTGAAAGTATAAGTTTCGTAATTTTTAAATGATGTTTGATTTCGAGTTCTCTTCCCAATTGGGATGTTTACGTTTTGTCATTTTTGTGTTACAGCCCGTTAAACTGGAATACAAGTTAACCTTGTAAAGATCGAAGGTTAGATTACATCCTGATTTTTAATATTTGCTATGTTATGTGGTACTCACTTTAATAATCCGCTGATTTCATGGGTTATGTAACAATAAAACTGACTTACTCATATGCAAAAAAAAGCACCTGAATCATCATCAAATCAAATGACAATCGCCCCTCCTGAAATTAACCCGCCTTACACTCATAGTTTTTCACAGACTTCTCAAATCAATAGCTTTATAAAAGCAAAAGGTTGGCAGTCTCTTTAGTAGCAGAAAAGCCAAAATGAAATAAAAGTGACACATTCATCCTAAATAATCTCCTATATTATGTATCTTTCGTATAAAATAAAAGACCCATTTCTCTAATGGTTACGTTATATGGGACGTGGGGTTATCCTTTTATTGCCTGTAAAAAATTGATGGTATCGTTTGATCCAAGATGTTTTATTTAATAAAATGCTGCAGGAACATATTTCTTTCTTTTATTTTTATTATTTATTCGGCCTTGGTATATAATTCCGAATACGTGCGATTTAGCCCGTATCTGTTTTACTTTATTATTATTTTACTTCAACAAAATGGTGCTCCCATCAAAATGTAGTAAAAATTCACGATTTGTGGTAATAACCAATAACCATACACATAACATGCCTTTTACATGCCGGTTTTATGGAGGATTTGCTTGGAAATAAACTGGAACCGCTTAAGACCGACATAAATACAATTTTTGGATAGCAAAAAATCTTTTACTGCAAAAACATTCGTTCGTATACTGGTCTCATGGTTAAATTTGAACCGCCATCACGCATCTCTTTCCTACACATTAAAATTATATAAATCCAAACTGTTTTGTGTCTACTCTAATCATTTTTTAAACTAAATATTACAACTTACAAGGATAAAATTCGATTTGCGAGGGTAAAATTCGATTCACAAGGGTAAAATTCGACTCACAAGGATGAAACTGAACAACTAATTGAGTTTGCTAATATTGAAAGGTGTATCTTCGAGTTTCGATTATTAAGTTATTTATAACGTTTGAAGACGTCAATAATAACTATATCGAGTGCAGTGATTTCCAATACATGTATTATGCATTTGTGGAGAAGGTTAAAAACAGCGTCATAACTCTTATAAGGATTGCATAAAGCAAACGATTATTTAAAAAAAGCTATAAGGAAGCCCTTTCTAGGTGCGTTTAAAGGATTTAGTAATTATGTTTTTAATCCGTTTTAAGGATTTAAATGTTAAACTAAGATTTTTCATTGTGTAACATTGTTTCGTCATACTTTTGCTGTTGTTTTATCTTTGCAGAGCTTCGCTGAGGGATCATTCTTTGTTTAAAAATAAATTGTCATAATTTTGTAAGAAAGAAAAAGAATAGTGAAAAGTGAAGAGGTTTTACGATTCTGAATTCAAAATACCCACATTGATCCGATCCGCAAAGACCCTTTTCCGTTGTTTGAAATGTAATAAGGGGTGGATACGAGGGGATAACCACCGGGTTTTCTTTTGTTCCTTGATCGGGACAGATGCATTCTTAGGGGTAGTTCTGGGCAGTATGAGCATTCCGCGGTTTAGTCAATTCAGAACATTTTGAAACTGACACAATTCATGAACTCGGAGGCTGAAATAGATCAGGCACTCCAAGGTTGACAGTGCTATTAAAGCATTCCGAAGCTGAAGCAACTCAGCTTTTCTAAGGCTGGCTGTTTAGACTATTCGAATTGTAAATTCTGAGGCTGGGACAAGTCGGACTTTGAGATTCTGAAATAGTTTGTTTGTACTTATGTTCTGAAGCTGACGCTGTTAGGGATTTTCGAGGCCAAGATAGGTATCTGTGTTCAGAGGTTAAGACAATTTGAGCATTCGGAGTCTAAGACAGTTCAAGCAACTTTAGGCATTCTGCAGCTGAGAAAGGTAAGGTTTTCAGAGGCGGATGTCGTTCAGTACACTCAGACGCTAATGCTGTTCGTGCTTTTCAAGATCAAGACAATTCAGTAGATTCTAGGGTTAAAACAGTTTGACTGCTCAAAGGCAGAGGCAGTTGGAGCATTCCGAAACCGAAGAGCTCAAGATCTTTGACGCTGAGGCAAGTCTGTAGACTGTAGATTCTGACTTGAGGCTTTATGGCTTTCGAAGCTGAAACAGTTCGTTCATTTCGAAGCTGATGCATTTCTATACATTCTGAGCCCGTCAGAGATTGAGGCTACTTGAGCATTCAGAAACAAAGAAAGTTCGGTTTCTCTAAGGCTGAGGTATTTTTGTATAATCTGAGACTGAAGTACTTTCGTACTTACCAACATTGGTCGAGGTATTTATATTCGTAGGCTAAAGTAGATCAAGGATTTTGGGACAGAGAATGTTTGGGTTTTTTCGACACTGAGGTAGTCCCATATATCCTGAGGTTAAGGTTTTTCAAGTTTTTCAAGCTTTCCAAGGCTAGGACAGCTCTGTAGAGTCTGAAGCTGAGGGAGTTTCAGATTTGTGGAGGCAATTTTGTACGTTCTAATGCAGATGCAAGTAGTAGTTTTGTACATTTGGTGCTGAGCCAATTTTGTACATTCAGATGCTGGGCCTGTGCAGGACTTTTCGAAATACATAGTTCAAGGTGTTTTAAAATTAATTCGATAAATTTTAAGGCATATTCTGATACTAAGAAAGTTCGAACATTTATGTATATTCTGAGGCGTTCCGAGGCTGAAATTGCTTTGGATATTTTGAGGTTAGGACAGCCCGGGACAATAAGGTAATTCAAGGCGTTTTAAATGTAGTTGAGGGTATTTTAAGGCAGGTCTGGACAGTTTAAGAACATCTGAGATAGTTTGTAGCAATTTTCAATTTGTTCGGGATATTATAAACTAAAAAACTTCGGATATTTACAGGATACAGTTCTGTGCAATTTGATGCTGAGGCAGTTCGGGCATTCCGAGGTTGAGGCAGAAATTGGTTTGGACAGTCTCAGGGACATTCCAAGGTAGTTCAAGCCATTTTAAAGTAGTTCGGGTTATTTTAAAGCAGCTCTGGACAGTTTAAGAAAATCTGGGGTAGTTTGTAGCAATTTTCAGTTTTGTTAGGGATACTTTAACCTAAGAAACTTGGTGCATCTATAGGATACTGTTCCGTATGTTTTGAGGCTAAGGCAGTCTTCTGAGGCTGAGGCAGTCCTCTACATTTAGAGGATGAGACAGTTCGAACTTTCTAAGACTAAAAGAGTTCAGTGTATTCTCAGAGCATCCACAAGCTGAGGTATTTGAGGCTGTTTTGGGTTTTCGAGGTTGGGATTGTTCTGTAAATTTGATGGCTGGGGCAATTTCGGACTTTCAAAAGCTGAAGTAGTTCAATACATTCTTAGGTTGAGGCAATTTGAGCATTCTGCGGTTCAGGCACTTCAAGAATTCCGAAGTTGAGAAAGTTCGGGAATTTTTGAGACTGAGAGAGTTCTATACATTCTGAGGCTGAGGCTGGTCCTTATGATTTTTGAGGCTAAGACAGATCTGTCTGGTTTGAGATTGGTCAGGGTTCTCAAGGCTAAGACAATTCTGAATTTTCTGAGATTGAGGTAGTTGTAAAGGTAGCTTAGTACTCTTTAAAGTTGACGCAGTTCTAGCATTCTGAGGCAAGTACAATTTGGGGCCGAAACAAGTTGTGTATTTTAAGATTTTTAAGACAGTTTAGGCAAATTCACTAATACAGTTCTCTCAATTTTAAGGCTGAGACGTTCTTGCATTCCGAGGCAGGCAGTTTTGTACATTTTGGGACTGAAACAGGTCGAAGGTTGAGCCAGTTGGGACATTTCGAGGTAGTTCAAGGTACCTAATTTAAAGTTAATTCGATGTATTTTATTTTAAGGCGGTTATGGAGAATTAAACAAATTTGGGGAAGTTAAAATAGATTTGTTTATTGTGATAGTGTGGCAGTTGGAAATTTCGAGACTGAGGATGACACTTTTGTGGCCGAGTCAGTTCAGGACATTTAAAAATAGTTTGACGTATTTTAAGGCAGAGTTGGACAGTTTAAGGCCTAACTAAATCTGGGTCGGTTTATAGGAATTTTCAATTTTTTTGAGATAATTCAGCTACATAACAGTAACGATTGTATATTCCTGAAAAGCAGTGTTGGTTATGTTGAGGTAGTCTTGAAAGGTATTCCAAGACTATTCAAAAGATGGCCTTCTCTCCCTAAGGTTCAACCGGGACAACCCCTCGGGGCCGATCTTGTAATTACTATCCCGAAACCACGTTTTAGTATCATTAAAAGCGTTTTCATTACGTAGAGAACAGATTTCGCAAATAAAACCTACCAAACGAACTAAACTTAGCAATATCGGTCCAAATGGTGTAATTAATTTTTTTTTGGAAATTCACGGGGATGAACAAACCTCCCTGATTATCCCAGACTATTGACTTAATACAAGTACGTGATACAAGCTATTATCGAACTCCCACACCACACAAACATGGAACAGTAAACAAAAACACGATCCGAATTGAAGCAGACAGCTCTTAATTACACCATGCAATCATGCGAACATGCAATAGGTATTTGCTGGTCATAAAACGCTCCAGCAAATTGTTACGAGGAGCAAAATTCTGAAATAGTAAAAGTCATTTTCACACATATGGTTTAAAATTCGGTCTGGTTCCATTGTTTTCCTTTTTTTTAAATTTATCTACGCACGCTACGCGCTGAATGTTAATTAAGCCTGAATGATTTGTACATGGCGGTTTTTTACGTTCTACTAAAGGCAATGCGTGTGCGAGGTCAACATTCGACACTCGTGTAGAAATCGAATACATTAATGAATATTGTATTAATGCTTTAATAGAAACAAGGCCAACTTGGATACATGTAGGCACCACTATGCCAAAATTTCCTCTCATTTTTGTACCCAAACATTATTATAATAAGAACTAGTGAATATAGACAATAAAAAATGAATTGAATTATCTCCCATATTAGGTCCATAGATTGTTAAAAGTTCCGATCCATCGATAGGAAGATTGCATAAACCAATTCGTGAGCTATAATTTAAAGAGAAAGCAAATGCGAGCAAGCCATGCAGATACTGAGTTATTTTAAAAACGGGAACGTTTGGCAGATGCTCTCAAACCTTTAAATTTTTAAGACTTCCAACGAATTTGATTATTAGTGCATAACCCTTCGAAAAAGTCTACTTTAATGAGCGTGTTTTATGCATGTAACTTACATAAGCATGGAGAATCGAATGGATTTACAAGCAGTACAGAGTACAGACTTGCGTGCTAATTTTGGTAGGAAGTTATTTTAATAATCAACGTACGTTTATTCAACAGACCTTACTTTGGAATCATTTGAAATAGAAACGGTGAGAATGTGTGGTTAAAAAAAATATTTTAACAGTTTGTTTAACGTGTTTAACCTGTTTTTGGAACATCTACGTTAACAGTTGTCTTGGTCGTTGTGAAAAATGTTAGCACAATTGCACTCGTACTAAAAAAAGCGTACAAAATCTGCAACACGGTTTGAAAATCTCTAGTAGGAAGCCAAAACTCATTGCCAACTAGAAATAGCAAACTCACGAAGGTTGATGAATCATTGCATAATATCAGCTAGAAATGTTGTCGGATAAATTATTAAAATTGACTCGAGTGATTGAACTGTTCGACATTGGTATTGAACACTCATTGAGGTTGCTCTTATATTGATTTTTAATACTCGAGTAAGCACAAACATTTTTTTTTTTGTAACTTTATCCAAGCCATTGACTCTTTGTTGTTAGCATCCATAACAAAGTCAACGTCCCTACTTATCGAGCTCCCTGAATGACCCCCTTGGGGCTTGGAAACGACCTGCTTCATCTCATTTATGTTAAAATACGAATAGATTTTGTATTTTAAAAATAACATGGTTTGATTTGTTTTAGAACGCCTGCTTCAGCAAAAATTGCCGACTTTTCTGGGATGTTTCTGATGAATGGATTTTACCATCTTCATCATACGATATTCGGTTGCGTTAATACTGTGTGACCGAAAAAGAGGAAAGATTCCATCTTGACTGGCAAACTTAACCCCACATCTAACCTAATTTGTTAACACATTTTTAGTAATTTCAAATATGTAAACTAAAGGAAGATGATTTTCAGGGACAAAACAAACTGAATGGGGGGCTCTAATAATCCATCCACCAAGTTACATTCTGTCGCAGGAATTCACAAGCAATTCCATATCAAATCAATTTATTCTAATAAGAAACAATTTAAAAGTTTGGCAATTAGAACGAATTTTAGATTAAATCAATTCTTAATTAAATTTAGTTCCAAATAACTTTTTTTATTTTCATGCCCGATCAGTTTCAGGAAATAACATAACGAATCTTATTCAATAGCAATATGTAATAATCATGAATAAACAACACAAAACTTTCGATTCTTTTTTCTCAACGATAATTAACTTTTATCGTACATTTATTTAATTTGTAGGTTTATATAATTTAAAAACCCAATTAAGCCGATTATGCCATTCAACCGAGCACTCAATTACGAGTCAATTACTTCTAGTTTAAAAATAACCACACAATAAGTAACGATTAAAATTATAAACTGCAAACGTTTAAACGAATATAATAAACAATGAGTTCCCTTTCATGACTTCAGTCATCATGAATAATAGGAATAATGACTAACAGTTCGTTTGTTGTGAATTACATTAAATTCGCTCTTTTGAAGCTTTCTTCCCAAAAACCATAATAATGGAAATTGACCCCAATTTGTGCGGTTATCTTGTTAATTATGGAGTGTACGAGGACCAAACAAATATTATTAAAACGCACAAAGGCGTTGGCTTTTGCATTTTACATTATGTGGGGCAGTTCGTTATCTGCTTAGCTCTTAATGTGCATTTCATGAGCTCACAGCATGAAGATTACGAGCAGATATTCCAATTTGCTGCAGCATTTTACAAGATTTCTTCGCTGCTGCACTTATGCATATGTATAACTAATTTAATTAAGATAAACGCTGGTAATTCCCAACGCTGCAAAAGATCAGATATGTTGAAACAGTTTGAGGTGTTTTGAACAACCATGTTAAGTTTAATGGTCTACTAACTACCATTAACACCAGAAGGTTTTCTAATAAAAACCAGGATGCTTGTAAAACAACATTTTCGTGGGTATTTCAACAAGCAAAAATGTCAAGAAAAACTTACTTTGCTATGGAAAAATTTGAAAAAATCTTTAATAAAGCGCTGCTGGTAGTAAGTACAGCCAAGCAGTAAAACTGTCACATTTACACAATTAAATTAAGCATCGCAAATTGGGATGGAATATACAAGCCAATTTTTTCGTTTAAATATACACCAAGGCAATCTTCAAGGTTTGTAATTCATTGATTCCTCAAAATTACTACATCGAAGTACCTTTGCAACTGTCTTCTAAATTTGTAGCTGTCACTTATTTTACATTTAATTTTAGACGATATCGTTAGACTTCAAATGAGGACAAATTAAACAAAGGAAGGCTAAAATGTGCAGCAAATGAAGCTCACTGAAAATGGTTTTCGATTTGTCTGGAAGAACATACATACAGGATGGTGCCTAAACCGAGGCCTAAACATTATGGAAACATAGAACCTGTTTGGGCATGCCAAGAAAATGTAAGAACATAGCGAACTGGGAAAAATTACAGCTGGGGGATTCCCTCAAAAACAAAATATCCTGGAAACAGAATCTCTGCAAAACAAATGAAGACAACCTGAAAGTTCGTAAAAAAGCGTTGAAGTAGAAAAAGTAAAAAGCTTTAAAGGAAGACATACATAGTTTAACACACTGTACTTCTGCAATGTCATGGTTGAAGGAAATAGCAAGACTGGGAAAAGCCGAGAAAGGTTTCCAGTTTGTTCCTTGCCTGGAAGTAAATATTGGAACATCTGTAAAGAGAAAAGAATAATAATAATCAAATACTGTGGATAACAACAGAACACCATAGAAAAAAATGTATAATATGACTTGGTGTAAGTATGCTAATCCATTATTTGCAAAACAACGTTCCCTGGAAAAGCTGAGAACTCAGAAAATATCGCTGAAAGAACAGAACAAAAAAGTTTTGAAAAAAAAACTGCTTACTTTTGTAGTGCCATGGTTCAAGAAGAAAACGAAAAATTGGTGGGAAGAGCAGAGAAGGCTCTGTAGTTTGTTCCTTGCCCGGAAGAAATTATTGGAACACATGTAAAGAGAAGGCAATGATAATCGAAGACTGAAGATTGTTGCCGAACCATCTTCTGGAAAATAAAAGGGGATAAGCTGGGATCTCAAATAATATAGCTGAAGAAACACAAAAAGTTTTGAAGAAAGACATATCGAGGACAGCATACTTTTGCAATACTATGGTCGAACAAACTCATGAGTTAGCACAGCAGAATAGCTTTAATGACTTGTTGTTTGCAAAAAGGGGCTAAAACTGAAGAGTTGGGTAAAATCAAAACTGATTTGGGCAGGCTAATAGAATGTTATGGTGTAAGTTAGGAAACAATTGGACTTGGGCGACTTCCCGAAAAACAGTAGAAGGCAGTAGAAGAGGGGTTGTTCACCTTTGTTTCTTAATAGGACACTTCGGGCGCATTTTTAAGGAAGTTTAGTCATTCTGATCTTTAGAGAATTTGAAGCATTTCAAGAGAGTTTGACACTTGGGTAATCTGACGTAATTTTTAGTTTGAGAAGTGCATTTTGGAAAAAGCATTTTCAAGGAAGCCGAGATAGTCTATTTTGATTATACTGATTGTAATTCTTTGGCGCTGCTTCGATTACGAAGAAGTATCAAAGAAAGACATTTATTGCTAAGATTCAACCTATTTAGACTTATTCTTCAAGGCAGTTTAAGTTATTCCTGGGAGTTTAAGGTAGCTCAATCCAGTTCGGATAATTCAGGCATTTCATAGTAGTTCGGGGCAGCAATTCCATTGCATTCGCTTGATGAGAAGAGGTAGATACTAGAGTAGTACAATACTAGGGAAGGTAGCCTTTTACCTCTCAGTTTCAACCATGACTAACCCCTTCAAGAAACTAATGCAAAATATAATTTGGACACACTGACAAATTGCAAGAGCACAACAGGTTGGTAAAAGTACAGCTGGGGTTGCTCCAAATAACAACAAAAGTTACAGGCTGAAATTCATTGAAGGGAATTCCTACTGAAGACAGATTTTTCTATTTCCCTGATTTCTCTGACCAAAATATTTCAGACCCCTGACACCCTGACTACTTCGAGTAATTTTCAAAACAAAATGCATAAAAATACGAACAAACTTAATATTATATACTATGTAAAATAAGCGTTTGCCATGGAATTTTGAAGACAACTGTCAGCGTCCAAGAAGTATGATGCTGTGATATATGACTTTCCATGGCTTTCTAAATTTTCTTTTTGCTTATAGGTACCTACCTACCTACTACAGAATAATATACAGAGCACTACTTTAATAAATAGTAAAAGTAAAATGTAAAGGTAATACTGGGGAATATAAATACATATAATACTAAATAACCTTATATTTAAATATAATGTAAATATCTCAGTAATGAACATATTCCAGATTCTGAAGATTTAAGAATTTAAAAATGCGCCTAAATTTTTGGCGATAAATTTAGAAATGCACATGGTCATGATGTCATGAAACTTTTTCCCTGGCAATTATTTAAATTCCCTGACGTTTTTCAGAAATAAATAAAATTCTCTAACTTTCCCTGGCCAAAATAAAAAACTACGAAGTTTCTTAGATTTTTCAGGTTTTCTAGAGCAGTGGGAATCCTACTGAGTAGCAGAACGAAAGTGGTTTTGCAGAAGGTGCCCATTATACTTTTGCGATACTATGATTGAATAAACCCAAGGTTTGGTGCTTTGTTGTTCAGAAACGTAGTGAAACATTTGTAAAAACACTGTGGAACACTACGGTAAAATATGCACAAACTGGTTTGGGCATGCCAACAGAACGAAATAATATTAAATGTTAGGAAATACATTGGACCTGGGGGATATCCGAAAAAGCAATAGAGGATACATGGTGCAAATTTGTCGAAAATCATTGAAATGTTAACCACCAATGTAGTCCTTTGTTTATCCTTAGGAGCAGTTTGAAGTAGCTTAGGACAGATTTGGATGTTAAGACAATTTGCGCATTTCAAGGTAGTTCGAGACATTTTAAGCAAGTCGAGTCTAAGGCAATCTAGGGCAGTCAGCAGAAGTTTTTCGTTTGCCTTTGGCAGTAATAATTTTCGAACAGATATTTTTAGGGAGGTTGAAGTAATCTTCAGGGCTTTACCATAGTAAGGCAACCTTTTTTTCCCTCAGATTATGTCGTAACCAACCCCTCCATGAAACGACTGTACAATATAACCTGATTTGGATAAACAAACAAATTGAAAGAGCACAGCAGGTGTAAATAACAACAGAAGTTACATGCTAAAATTTACTTACGTAGTAGAAAGAACATGGCTTTGAAGGAAGACATAATATAGCACACAGTACTTTTGCAGTACCATGGTTTAATAAACCCAAAGGTAAGAAAAGCAGAGAAGGTTTTAAGGGTTTGTTTGTCGTGTGAAAGAATATTATGGCATTATTGTAAAATATATAAACCGATTTGGGCACGTGCATAGTCCAGGATAATTTATATCTGAGGAAAATGGTAGAACCCAAAGTTTGTAGAAAGTTACTGAAGGAAGGGTTGATTATCGAAGTAGTTTTGGTTACTCGAATGAGGAGACAAGGTGCATTCTTAAGAACAGTTTAAGATAATTCGGGACATTCCAATCTTCGAGCAATTTAAGGCAGTTCAAGGAACTTCGAGGTATTTCAAGCAAGTTGAGGTTTTTCAAGAGAATTGGGAGCAGTTTCAGGAAGTTTTAAGGAGGTTGAAGTAATCTTCAGGGCATTATCATAGTAGGGCAACATTTTTCTTTAAGATTCAGCCGTGGCCAACCCTTCCACAAGTCTACTGTCCAATATAACCTGATTTGGGTATACTGACAAATTGCAACAACACAACAGATCGGGATAAAGTACAGCTAACGTTCCCCGAAATAACTACAAAAGCTACGTGCTGAAATTAATGGAAGGAGCGGAACGAACATGGTTTTGAAGGAAGATGGAATATACCACATTGTACTTTGGCAAAACTATGGTTGAACAAACCTAACGGTGAGAAAAGCAGAGAAGGTTTTATGGTCTGTTCGTCGAACGGAATGAAAGATGATTGTTGTGTAACACAGCGTTAAACCATGTAATGGTTTAGGGAGATTGGATCTGGAGGATTCCCTGCTACAAGATACATGCTGGAAGTTTGTAGGAATTTACTGATGGAAAAGTTGATTACCTCAGTAGTTTTAGTTCCTTAATGTTGTAGCTGCATTCTTAACGGCAGTTTAACGTGATCTTCAGGTAATGTAAGGCATTTCAAGGTACTTTGAGGTATTTCAAGTAAGCTGAGGCTTTTTAAGGCAGTTGGTAGGGATTTAAGGGAATCTAGGGCAGTAAGCAATAATCTTCAATTTGTCTATGGCACTAATAGTTTTTGAATAGCCGTTTAGGGTGGTTGCATTAGTCTTCAGGGCATTTTTTCCCCTACTATTCCATCGTAATCAACCCCTCCACGAAACCACTGTAAAATATAGCTTAGGTTTGGATATCCTGGCAAAATGAAAGAACACAACAGATCGGGAAAAATTACACCTGGTGGTTCCCTGATATAACATCAGAAGTTTCATACTTAAATTCATTAGGGCACCGCTTTGAAGAAAGGCAATCGGACATGCTACCCCTTTATAAAAGAATTAATATTTCGAAATAAACCTTTATACTTGATTTTTTTAGTTTTGCTTGTACAAAAAGCGCAATTGTTTTAGGATGTAGGAAAATAGGGACAGAAATGGAAAGAAGTTTTTCTAATTACCCAAATATGATTTATCCAACTACTCCCATGCGTTTTCTAAAAATGAATCCTGTTTTCTTCATCCTTCCTTTCTTCAAAACAGCAAAGGAAACCCACATGCCAAATCATAAAGCTTCCGCATAGCAAAAATTCAGTCGGTAGAGCCAGCAACCATTGCGTAAAAACCGTTCACATGTTTGTGGCAACCAAGAGTTCAAAGGCGACAATAAACCAATCTGTCTGTATTTCAGTGTGTTTTCTTGGATTAATGTAGAAATAGTGAAAGTTACAACATCGTGTTGTCAATAAACTGGCGACTAATTTTACTAGAAACCTTCTCGATGATGCATTTGCATTTCAATGACAGTACGTTGCCCTTTTAGTGTAGATTTTTTGGCAAAGGTAACGGCATTGAAAGATAAATATAGGCTCTTTAAAACTGATGCAAAACCGAACCCATTTTTAATTTTAAACGTGTTTCTTAAAACCAAGCCGCTTCCTGTTGGGTTTTCGGTTGGTTTCTTCGGAGTCGAGCCTTCAATTTAATAATGTATAAAGTTAATAATTTCAATTTAGTGAGGTACCAATTAAGACCATTAGGAATAGGTCAAATGTCTTGTTATGCAATTTAACAGCAATGTGTGCAGCTGAGGCAACAAATAATATTCTATCTGTGGCTGGGCGGCCCCATAGGGCTCCATATATGGTTCGACTCCTCCTCTCAGCATACGTAAACATTGCAAAAAAACCGTAGGTTGCATGTGCATTATAATAATAAAATTTGTACAGGGGAAATAAGCCATATCAAAAATTTACCGCTACTTCGATTTTTGCCAAGGCGAAATGTTTTGAAAATGCAAGTAACACGTGCGTTCTAAACTACTGTTTTTTTTATTTTAAATAAACGATAGTGGGAAGAAAGTTGATGTATTTATGGAACTTTTATATGCACGAAAACGGACGTTTTTAGAGCCACGCTCTTCTTAAAATGTTTAATAAAAAAAAAAACGAGGATATGTTTAGTTGAAAATACAACAAATGACACTTTATTTATAGAATTAGCCTCAGCGTGTACCTACGACTTGCTTCGCTGAAATCGTGAAATCCTGAATCTTAGCAAGGAAGGAACCGCCTTACATTAAAAACCCCGGCACTCATACTGAATTTCCATAGAAGGAAATGCGTAATTTTCCTTCCGATTTCCATAAAAAAAAAAAATAATTTATTAAAGTAATCGTACTCACCCACACTTAAATGTGCTAATCCAAATAACCAGGAGCACTTTAAAACACTGAAATAAATACTAATAAAAAATACGAGCTAATAAAATATCACCCACTATTTTTGCCGAAAATTTAAAATAAACACCAGCAATAATTACGATTTATACGAACGAAATTTTTCTACGAAACGAATTTGACATAACGCAACGCGAAACTAGCCTACTATTGCTCGACTCAGATGCAGGTGAAACTCTCCTAAATTAGATGGGATAAGATAACGATTTCATCATCATCTAACGGGTGTTACAAAAACTGTTGGGGAAATCCTTTGGTTCGTAACTATTCTTAACTCGAATATTGTTATAAAACCCCCTGGCGTATAGGCAACACACTCGTCTGAGGCATACAATGGGTTATTGATTGGATTGGATTGGGAACGAAAGCCACAGTTGAAGTTAACAAATACCTGCTCCTGATTAAATTGCGAATTTTATGCAACAACAAAAAAATCCAAAGATCTCTAAAATAACAAAACTGATTTCCTTAAAATTCGGAAATTCGGGCTTGGTCAACAATCTGGGTCCCAAAGTTAGGCAACCAAATATACTTACAGGTTAGAAGTAGAGAAAGGAAAGTTTTTTAATAGAAAAACCATCGACCTTATACTACTGGACAGATAATTCCCTATACCAGCAGTAGGTGCAAAGTGAAGCCAAGAATATTTTCTCATGAGTCCCTTTTGCGTCTACTGCGCATACGCGAAAAAATCGGCGGTAGAATGACGATTTTGAATTTAAACTGTGTGCTGTATACCTTGATAGAGTATATTCTACTTTTGCCGTGGTTATTTTATAAATTTAATTAAATCAATTTTAATATATTTTTTCAATTAAACGCGATGAATAAATAACTTTATTTATACTTTAAAACGTCAAGCACTACAAGCTTGGCATAACCGCCATTATTTTTGAAATGGTAGGCAGCGTAGGTAGGTAGGTACGTACCTATTCAACGTCAACAAATGGTTTGCGTTTCACTCAACGACAATAAGAGTAAAAGAAATAGAGCATACGCACCATCGACGATCGCTGCATTGCCACACAATTTTACTTGCGCATGACTGTTGCACAACGCGGCGGTTGATAAGGATGACGATATATTATTTCTCTTACATTCTTGGCTTCAGTTTCAGCACGGAAGGCTCTGTCCAGAAAAACACACTAGTAGAACTTGGGTAGGGGCCCAGATTGTTGACCAGGAAATTATTTAAGCCCACTTCTGAAATATAAAAAGCTCGCATAAAAGTTACATGAAAGAATCTATTTATCCGAAAACGGAAACGGAAACTTCCTTTATTAAAATATAAATTATATTTGACCATTTAAAGAAAGAAATATTTGGGATAATTTGTTTGCAAATTAAAAAACAACAAACTCATATTTGGAGAAGCTTAGGAGTGTCTTGTAATACACGGTGTCCAATTTAATATATAAATACGATTACAAGAAGTGTTTCTTCGTTTGTTTTTACTTCATTGTCTCTTCCTTCTTCACGGTTTTTCCAATTTGGATTCTCTTTTTTTATTGTTATTCTTGACCTTGTTCCGTTTCCTCGTTGCCTTTTCCACTTTTTACTTTTCTTCTTGTTTGCCTTCTTCTTTTTTGTTGGTCCTTGTCTTCGTCTTTTCCTTCTTTGGCTTTCTTCTTCTTCCTTCTTCATCAATTCTTGTAATTAATTATCATTGTCTCTTAACCATTATCTTCTTTCTTTCTAATTACTCGTTGATCGAACAGATAAATAAAAAACAGACAACTTATTAAAAGCAAGTAAAGGCTTGAATACTTAATTTAAAAAACCAAACTTTTAGATATGGAAATACAAATAAAAGAACGAATATATAAAAAAGTAATAAGACTTTTAGTAATACGTCAAGCAAGACCAAGTGTAAAAGTAATCAAGAGGCAAACACAAACAGCAGAATCGAAGAAAATTATGGGTAAAACAAGAAGAAATCGTGTATATGAATCACGGAAAACAACGAAGATAACACAGTGTAAAATTGTAGAAGATAAAGCAACCACATAACAAGAACGGGTAAAGTAAAAAGTGGCACCGAAGAAGAAGAAGAAGAAGCAGAAGAAGAAGAAGAAGTCCTCCAGCAAAGTACTTATATGGTATATATCCGGTGTCATAGCGTTCTACGCCTTCTGGTTCCTACTCTCCACCTTCTTGGGTCTGCCCAGTCTGCTTCTGTTAGTTGTCTCTACGACATTGTTGTTCGTATGTCGCTTATCCAGGTATTTCTTGGTCTTCCCCGTTTTCGTCTGCCTGTAGGTGCCCATGTCATTATTTGTTTTGACAGTCGTTCTTCGCCCATTCTCTCTACATGTCCGTAGCATATCAGCTGTCGTTTTTGTATGCTGTCCATAAGAGTTTCTGTCATTTCAAGCGGCTCTTCGCCTATAATCCATTTCTGTTGCAAGTAGTATTCGCACTTCTTTACTGTTGATTTGTCAAACTTCGCAATTATAGGTGATAATGTTTTTCATTTTTTTCCTACCCTTTACAATCCTTTCGTTTATTTTTCTTTCGTATCTCCCATCTTTATTAAATCCCAGATATACGAGTATATATTCTTCGCATCCATCGATAGTTTTATTGACATGTAAATGCAGATCAATACCCAGATACTTGGTATTTCCTGTATTTGCTATCAATCCCCCCATTAATTTTCGACTCATGTAAGAGAGGTCTTCCTTGTCTTGAGCCACCACAACCTGATCATCTGCGAAGTGGAGGGTATATACTGTTGTTAAATCTGTTATTGGTATTTCCATTCCCTTACATTTCTGTCTCCATTGATGTAACGCTGCGTTTGCATAAATCTTAAACAGGATTGGGAATAAGCAGCAACCCTGATGGTGTAGTCCTTTTGTTACCGGAAACGGTCTGGAGAGTTCATTTCCATTTTAATTTGAGATGACATGTTTTCATATATTTGTCGAATCGCTTTGAATAAAGTTACATTGATGGGGCTTTGTTCTAAAATAGCCCATAGTTTACATAACTGGACACTGTCGCATGCCTTTGTAAGATCTACGAAGAGGAGGTGTATTCCTTTTCCTACAACTGTCATTTGTGTGATACAAAATATATTATCCACACAGGATCGCCACATTGTTCTTCAGTTTCGTCTTCTAATATAACTTTTAACACTCTACCGTAGTACTACTACTACTCAATGTACTTGTAACCGAAATTCCTCTGTAACTGTCACAACTATCTAAATGTCTTCCATTCGTCTGGAAGTTTTCTCCGTTGATATATCTATTAAACAAAGTTGTTATCATATCAACTAATTTCGGTGGTCCATGTTTAATTAGTTCTGCTGAAATTTGCTCGGGTTCGCTTGCTTTTACATTTTTCATTTGTCTAATGGCTTGTTTAACTGAGTTTTGTGTTATTTGTATTTGTTCCCCTTCCGTTTGGTATTGTACTGAAAAAAATATGGGAAAAAAACTACAAATCCACATAACAAGAACTAGAGGAGCATGTGCCAAAAGGAAATCGTTTATTAAACAGATATATGCGAGTTATACAAAACAACGAACATAACAGAATATAAGATTGTATGAAGATGGAGAAACTACATAATAAGAACGTATGAAGCAAAAAGACGCAACGAAGAAAAACAAGGTAAACATCCAGCATTAAAAAAAGGGAGGGTCATTCTAAAAAACGATGGAAAAACCTACAAACTGAGAAAAATTACCTATAAGCAAAACAAGAAGGGTTCGTATATGCAAGGCAAGCAAAATAACGAACATAGCTGAAAAACTAGAAAATGTTCTAAAAATATGTGGAAGAAGACCCACAACTTGTAAGAATTATGGGTAAAACAAGAAGATATATACCAAATATAACGAACAGAATGCATAATTGAAAGAAGAAGAAGAAGAAGAAGAAGAAGAAGAAGAAGAAGAAGAAGAAGAAGAAGAAGAAGACGATCAACTAGTTATGAAAAAAAGACAGCATCGTCCGCTAAGAAATGGTTAAAAAAAACCTTCAAACTTGGAAAACTTATAAACAAAATATAACAGCATAGATAAGCGTAAAAAGTTGAATAAACTACAAGAATCAGGAAATGAAGGAGAAGTTATAAAGAAGAAGAAGAAGCCTCCACCAGTAGACAGAAATCGGTTAACAGAAAAAATCCAGTAAAAATTACAGGAAGACGATTATCATTGACTCCTATTTCTTCTTCATTTTTAGGTTTTTTCCTTCCGATCTTCGTCTTAGGATTATTTTTCGATGTATTCCATGGTTGTAATAAATTAATTCCCCAATTTTAATAACCTTTTTTCTTTTTGTTTATATCATTTGCCTTCACCTGCTGCTCTTCCATTTTGCTGTTGTCTCTTCTTTATTTATTGCAGATCGTTTATTGGATTTCTCTCCTTTCTATTTTTCTACTGTCATTCTTCGTTTTACCTTCGTCTTGCTGTTCGCCTTTTCCTTTGTCTTTCCACTTGGCGCCTTCTTTGTATTCTCCTTCTCATTTTCCTTTTTCTTCTTTATTTTTGACAGTTGTCATCGGCTCTTTTTTTCTTTTATTTTCACTAGGTTTCTAATTTTTACTTTATGCTTTTATTGCTGCAAATTCGCGTTACAAATAAATCTGTTAACCGAAAAACTCCAGCAAAAATTATAGGAAGAATAATTAGCATTGCTTTGCCATATTCTTTTTCATTTTTATTTTCTCAGTTACATTCTTCGTATTGTAAGTTCTGTTTGCGTTAAATTCTTTATTTGTAGTAAGTTCATACTCCAATTTTAATTACCTTATTTTCTTTTAGTTTACGTCGTTGCCTTCGTGAACTTGCTGCTCCTTCATTTTTTGATTATTTTGATTTCCCCGTTTTTTCTTTTATTTATTCATATTATTGTAAATTGTAATTTGATTTCTTTCTTTTCCGGCGACCACTATGAAAAATGACTCATTTCACACGGTTTACTAGTATTGAAAATAACAAATTTCGCACAG
This sequence comes from Melanotus villosus, assembly GCA_963082815.1. Taxonomy (NCBI): domain Eukaryota; kingdom Metazoa; phylum Arthropoda; class Insecta; order Coleoptera; family Elateridae; genus Melanotus; species Melanotus villosus. The sequence continues at coordinate 81,473,393 of OY720420.1, forward strand.
CAACGAAACTGTGTGAAATGCCCGTGTGCAAAACTTTGCACACGCTAAACCACACAAAGCAGTCGGCGGACGACGTCAAAAGTCGTCATTTGTTAAAAAATAAATATTTAAAACGTCAAAGTGTTGCAAGTGTGGTGCTGGTTCAAATTTTTTTAAATGAAAAATTGGAAAAATGGTCGTCGGAAAAGTATAGTGTAAAACACGTGCTGAAAGGATATTTCAGCACTAGTTATACAATATACTATTTTATTTTTCTACTGGCATTTGTTTTTTTTAATTCTTCCTGTTAGTCTTTTCCTTTGTCTTCTCTTTCATCGCCTCCTTTCTCTTCTCGTTCTTGTCGTTCTTCCCTTCTTTCGTTTTTACAATCTTTTTTCGATTTATTTTCACCATCTCGCTTCTTTCTGTTTCTATTATTGCAAATCCACTCTTCTTCATTACTTTATCTTCTTTTGTTTGGGTTATCTGTTTTTTATGAAGCATGCAACTCAGCAACAAAGCAAGAAGATCACAAATATATGCAAGAAATAACCACAAGAATGAGTAAAGCAAGTAGAAATGACAACTTTGCGTTCAATCTTTGATTCAAGTCTACAGTGTGTCCCAGATCGAGTGGGATTGCATGGGTAACTTTCTTATTATTGAAGATGGAGATTTGGTTAAATTGGCAATGTTTTGCAGTTTCATATGTTGATTTAAAATCTGTTTGAAAAAGTTCAAAATGTCGATCCCGTCAGAAGTTATTTAAAGAAAACTGAAAACTGTCATTTTCTTGTATGTCAAATATCTTCGTAAGTATAAGAGATATGAAAAAAAGTTTCATATGAAAGTCACTGTTTTCTATAAAACCAATTTAAAATTAATGTCGAGCAAAAATTCAAGATGGCTGCTTTTGAGGTACTCGTATCAACTTCCTTAAGTTAAATGGACGCCATATTGGATTTTTTGGTTACTGAATAGAATTTTTTATTCTCTTTTCAACGATGTAAGATAACGTATGATTGAATAAAAAGTACCAGTAAAATTAATTGTTTTTACATTTTAATCAAGTAGGCTTACATGGATCCAAACAAAATTAGGTGAAATTTATTTTAGAAAACATTTGTATGTAATTCCTACAATACTTAGTAACATGTTAATTCAGTACTAAGTACTAAGTACTTGAACCATAAAAAACATCGTGACATTACTTTTTAAATGTATAATCAAGTAGGTAAGTAGCTATGATGAAAAACAATAACAAAGTAAATCACAGTCTGTCAAAAAGCGGGTACTTAAGCTAATTTTGTTTGGAACCATGTAAGCCTACTTGATTAAAATGTAAAAACAATTAATTTTACTGGTATTTTTTATTCAATAATAAGTTATCTTACATCGTTGAAAAGAGAATAAAAAATTCTATTCGGTAACCAAAAAATCCAATATGGCGTCCATTTAACTTAAGCGAGTTGATACGAGTACCTCAAAAGCAGCCATCTTAAATTTTTGTTCGACATCAGTTTTAAATTGGTCTTATCGAAAACAGTGACTTTCGTATGAAACTTTTTTTCGTATCTCTTATACTTACGAAAATATTTGACATACAAGAAAATGACAGTTTTTAGTTTTTTCTTAATAACTTCTGGCGGGTTCGACATTTTGAACTTTTTCAAAAAGATTTTAAATCAGCATATAAAACTGCAAGACATTGCCAATTTAACCAAATCTACATCTTCAATAATAAGAAAGTTACCCATGCAATCCCACGCGATCTGGGACACCCTGTATATTTAGTTCGGTCTTCTTTTTATGCATGCTTTTCTTCTGTTTTTCACGTATTTTATTTGTACCTAGATGTTGGTTACATTGGTTTTGTAATAACGCTTTTGTTCTTTATTGCAGTCTGTTTCTGAATTTCTCTCTTTCTTTCTCTTCCTTTTACGCTCTTATACTTTTACAGTGTCGAGGGGGCCGGACACACCGAGCCGCAGAGCGGTCACCCATCCAAGTCCTGGCCAAGCAGGCTCTTGCTTAACTTTGTATATTTTAGTATTACGTGCACTTCTACTCTGCCGTACTGCTGATTCTATTTCTGAATTAAAAATATTTTTTCTTCTGTTTAGTTGCATTCTCAACTAGTCTCTTCTTCTTTTTCTTTCTTTATTTTTTTTTGTTTATTGAACATCACCCACTATTCTTCTTTCCTTATTTCTTTTTATTCTTCTTGTACTTCATCTTCTTGTTATTTTGTCAAAGTTTTCTACTCTCACCTTTCTGTTCTCCCATTTCCTTTTCTTATTATTTATTATTTTCTTCCAATCTTTTTCTTGGTTTCATTTTGCACGAAATGTAAATTGTAATATTTTTCTATTATTATTAATTAGTTCGTTTTTTGCCGAGCTCTTTACTTTTTCAACTTCTTTTTTGCCTTTTATGGGTTTTATTACATTATTTGTTGATCCTTTTTTCTTCCATTTTGTCCTCTTTACTTTCTCATTTAATACAAAATATATTATCTAATATTTATTCTGTTTTTGTTATATACTTTTCTATAAAATTATATGTTGATTTTCACGTCATCAGCGGTTTGTAAAACATTTTTTTTTACTAGTTTTCATGCTTGATATTGTGGTTTTAAGCCAATAACGAAATCTGAATTGTTTCTTGTCAGATTAAACAAAATTAATACTTTCAGAGGGAACAATCCTTGCAAGTTATGATTTTCGAAGGGTATTTGGCCCTTTTATGGCCTTCGCTGTTGCTATCCTACTCAATGCTAATCTCACCGTACATTTATTAATTTAATTAATTTGTGTATCACAATCTACAATTAAATAAATGTTAATTGTTAATAGTTGACCATCAATTGTTTGCATATAATGAGACATAATTTATTGACCCTTTGAAAATTGCTACCTTCAAGACAGTGACGTAACTTAAGCTTTTCTTGCCTCGCGTAACTTACGCTGTTATTAGAAATTATTAAAATGAGCCTTGAATGATTCACATTTAATTATTTTTGATTTCAAACCTTGAGACCTTGAGTAATCAATTGTTGGTGTCTGTTATAATCGGGGTCTACATTTGTTTACAGAAATTTAATTTATTAAGCAGAATGTGAAAAAGGGAGGAGAAGACAAAGGATTAGAAAGTGCAACACCTTTCTTTCTTAACTCATCTTAAATTATCTTAACTTCCCAGTCATAATCGGAAGCTGCATTTCGGATGTATGTTTTAATAACAACTTGTTTCTTTGTTATATGCGAATCTACGAGTTTTCTTTGGTTTCAAGAAAACTTAACAAAATGATTTTGCTATCAGGAAGCTGTGTATTGTTGGTTTTATATAATCAAGCATGCTTGTTTATTCCCATTAAATTACTGTAGGTCTTTTTGTTCACTACAAAAATACTTCAACAAGTTTTTTACTTGCTGGGAATTAAACTTCAACAACAAATAAACAGTTATGAGTGGTTATTTAACAATTTATAGCAAATTCTTCTAATTACAGTAAAAAATCATAGGCATAGGTAGGTACATTTGATTTTAAGTAGGCGAGAAATCTAAATAATGACAAAGCAATTCTGAAGGTTTATTAAACAAAAAAACACACATCGCCTGCTTACAAATTCTTAGTGCTTATTTAATTACAGTTCAATTTAAAATTGAGAATAATTAAGTTTTATTATGCCTAGTCATCTAATTTTGTAATTTGCGGTTCACTAAATCTGTACTACAACAAAACACCAAGCAGATGCTGCAGTTTAAGTTCGTTGTGCTGCTGTAAAATATATAAATTACCGACAGATTATTTCGTAAACAGCACAGATTGGCCATAAAACATACATTTAAAATCAAACTTATTGAGGCAATGAGTCGACTGTATGAAATACAAATTGATTAGACTGAATGACTCGCAGATTTTATGTGATGCTATTGCGTGTTTCAGTTTAAACATCTCTAAATCCTTGGGTTATTATGTGTGTCAGTTGTCAGTACCATTTTGGAGTTAGAGTCAAACATTTTATTCTAAAGGAATTTAATAAAATATCAGAAAAATATATAAAAAATAAATGTAGCGGGGAATGTAATTAGGAAGTCCAGAACACCCTGGAGGCTTCTACCGTATTCTAGAATAAGCAACGACTCCATAAAAATGCGCTCTCGCAATAGCGGAGTGTAGATAAATTAGTCTTTAGTTCTGTTACTTTTAGTCCTACTAAAGTAATAAATAATTATGATTATTCAGTTAACAAAAAGAATGTAAACAGAATCCAAGTGTGGTTTACTAAATTTATCAGCGTTTTTTTAGACAGTAAACCTTGGGATTAACTATATTACGGGTGTTATCTAACATTTCAAAACCTTTTACAATTGTATTTATTTACAAATCTAACAAAATTTGCAATCTCATTTTCTTATCTCAGTATGTTTTCTTACTTCGTACAACAATCGGGATGATTCTGTACATACATCAAGTAAGCCATGACGCCATGAGTAATTAAGGGAAATCTTTCAACTGTTTTTCCCAAACATATTTTAATAAAACTTCTGAGTAAATTTGTGATATATCGCTTGTTAATTTCCGTTTATTATGTTCGAAAAGCCTTTCAAGAAAGTATCGGTGTTTAATAATAAAATGTGCTCATCCCGTTTATTCACCCATATTTTTCATTGTTACTGTTAGATTTTATCATACTTTAAGCCTATTAGATACGCCAACGTAAACCTACCTTAGTTGATTCGCGGTAAAATGACTAAAAATGTGTTGGCTTTAATACAATTCTGTTAACGGAACGTGCCCTAAATGCAAAGCAGTGTGGTCGACTGTTTGAATATGAACAACAACAAAATAATACAATGAGTAGAAATGTACACACACATTCATTAAGTACGAACATGACTAGCATTTTTCTCTGTTTGCTAGAATTGTATGCTCTCACTGTTTAAAAGAACTGGTCGACCAATATTCAAACATCCGTGTAAATAAATTGTTCTTATTTCGAATGAATGGTAATGAACAATGCAGCTTTGCACCTGTAAAAGCTCATTGCTTTGCTGTATGTTGAGGTTGTGGCGTACAAATGGGCTTTTTATGCAAACTTATTTGTTTTCTTAGTTTTCTGCATTTATATGAATGCAGTTTGTTGGTTAAACATTAGACTGCTTGGCAGACGTGTGAGAATATTTATAGAAATTGCTTAGGAATTACTTGTTAACATTGCAAAGACAACATTTTCTTTCTTATACTGTAAAGCACATTCGCATCGTTAAACAGCAATTGCAAAATTTATATTTGAGGAACAAACTAAAATGGTTAGATTATTAAAATATGAACTTTGCGAATATGCTAAAATCAGTATTAAATCTTAAAATTCTCCTTTTTTAAAAAGAACACTGCTAATTTTCCAAGAATTTTCAAGTTTAAGAGAACAGTAATGCGTTACCATCTTTCAACGAAAAATATTGATATTTTAGAACTTTCTAAATCCCCTAAAAAATTTAATTTTCCAATCCTTAACATTTGAAATACTCAAAAATTCCTTGCTCTTTTGAAAATTTCTAGAAAGCACCATTTCTTAATTTTATTATATTTTCTAAGAATTTTCCAAATTTTCAAATAATATCAATTTTTAAGACATTCTAAATGATTTTTCAAGTTTAATTAATTATTGGTCATACAGCTTTCAGAGAAAAAGCTTAAGTTTGTTTCAAGCCTTTTAAATCCTCAAAAATTCTTTGCTGTTACATTGTGAATGTTTAATTGGAACTCAATGGAAAGTTCAGTTAACCTTACAGCTTTCAAAGAAAATTTGATATTTCAGAACTTATTAAATGTTTAAAAAATGCCCCCCAAAATTAATCGAGCCTTAATACTTGAAATCTTCAAAAATTTCCTGTTATCTTCAAAATTTTAAGATGATTCAAAAAGTTTCATTTCACAATTTTATCAAATTTTCTAAGAATTTTTCAAATTTTCAAATGATATTATTTTTTTAAGTATTTTTGTAAATGTTTTTCGGTATTTAATTAAAACGTCAGTTTTTAACTTTCCTCTTGATATTCCAGAACTTCTGAAATGCGTCGAAAATTGAGCTTTTTCGGGCCTTAATATACGTATTTAATCCTTTAAATTCCCTTGCTGTTTTGAAAACATCAAGCTAAATCAAAAAGCACCATTCATAATTTTATCAAATTTTTTATGGATTTTTTAAATTTTCATATATTTTTCTATTTTTTTAAGAGCATTGTAAATATTTAATTGGAGTTTAATGAAAAGATTAGTACCGACCTTTCAAAGAGAAAGCTTGATATTTCCGAATTTTTTAAATGTGGTAAAAGTACTCCCCAATTTGAATTTTTCGAGCCTTAACACTTAAAATCTCTGCAGTTTTGAAAATTTCAAGATGATTCCAAAAACTGCATTTCCTAATTATATCAAATTTACTAGGGATTTTGCATTTTTCTAAAAATGGGTACTCAAAATTGAGCTTCTTCGAGCCTTAAGATGTTTATGTTTAAAAAATCTTAAATAATTTTTATTTTTTATTTCTTTAAAGGAATTGTAAATGTTTAATTGGAATTTAATGAAAAGATCAGTATTGACTTTACAGCTTTCAAAGAAAAAGCTTTAGTCTCAGAATTTTTAAATATCCTAAAATTCTCCAAAAATTTGAGCTTCTTCGAGCCTTAAGATTTTAATGTCCAAAAATCCTCTACGTTTAAAAAAAATGTTCTTGCTTTGGTTCGTGGTAACCACTTACAACTGCCATTTTTTGGAACTTAGGTATCTTAAATTGTCTAAAATTTGTTAAGGGGATTGTCGCATTGTAAACGTTTTATTCGAGTCTATGTAAAAGGCAGAACTTCTTAAGCCTCCTAAAAATGTTTCCAAAATTAAATTTTTAGGAGTCGTAACATTTTTAAATTCCCCAAAAAAAATTTTCTATGAATTTTCAAAATTTTCAATTATTTGTTCTTAATCTCAAGGATTGTAAATGTTTTTATGTCCCTAAAAGCGATTCACTGTTGGAGTCTAAAAGGGCAATATTGGTTTTAGAACTTTCAAGGAAAATGTTTGATATTTCAAAATTGCTTATTGTATATCCTAAAACTTCTCCCAAAATTGAATGTTTTCGGACCTTAACATTTTTAAATCCTCCAAAAATTTCCTGTGTTTCTAGAAAATTCAAGTGACATTAACTTTTTGTTCCTAATTTCAAAGACAATGAACGCCTTTTTGTTTCCAAAAGTGATTCGCTTTCCTGAAAATTCAGCAATTTTTTTAAAGTTTTCAAAAAAAACGTTATTGATTGGAATCGTTGTAAGCCTCTTAAAATTGGCATTTTTAGAAACTTAAGTACCTATCTTAAAAATGTTTTGAAATATTTTTAGGGGCATTGCAAACGTTTTATTGAAGTTTAAAATACCAGTATTATTATAGTTAGCTTTCAAGATTTGTGCTTTTAAATCCTCAAAAAAATTCTTGCTGTTTAAAAATTTCAAGATGATCAGAAGGGCATAAACATTTTCTTTCTCAACATTTTACAAGTAGGTATATGGTTTAAAAATGTATTTGTAGTTTTAAAAAATTTTGATTTTTTAAATATGAAACGAAATTTACCCTTGTAAATAATGGAATTTTTGAAACTTTATATCTTAATTTTTTTAACTTAATTAAGAACTTTGTAATTGTTTTTATTGGGCTTTAGAAAAATAGTTATCAGATAACACTTTTTTGACAAAAATTTTAATATTTTAAATGTCAAATTTTTTTTCCCAGAATTGAATTTTTCGAATAGTAACGTTTTTAATTACTCAAAGCATTTTTCAGCGTTTCGGAAATTTGCAGAAATGATTTACTGAAGTTTTATTTCATGGTTGCATGAAAATTTCGGCGAATTTTCCCATTTTTCTAAAAGAAGTTAAGATTAAGGATTAAGAAAGAGGGTTGTGAAATTTTTAAAAATGTATTGCCTTTTAAAAAAAAATTAGGAGTATTTTCGAAAGCTTTCAAGAAATCCTAATGTTTTTAAATGTTTCAAAAATGTCGTACTTTGTAGTTTGTAAGCCTCGCAAAAACGACAATTTTAAATGCTTTGTGAATATTTAAAAATTATAATTAAATCTTAAAATCATTTTAAAATTGTGTTTTTTAAGGACTGTAAATACCTTTCTTCTGTAATTTTAAATGTAAAAATGCAGTCGAGTTATTAGCCTTTCAGGAAAAATCTTGCTGATTCAGAACTGTTTAGATGTTCACTAAATTCATTTTTCTTAAATTCCAATGTTTTTCTACCTTCAGAAATTTTTCTTAAAAATTTAAGAATAGTATAAGAAACTACGATTTTACCAAATTTTCCAGGAGTTTTTCCAATTCTCCGGAACAATTAAGTGTCCCAGAAAAAATCCGACCACCAAAAGGATTCCCAAAAATTGTCAAATTCAAATTTTTAAAAATAATTTCTTTATTTCATAAATGAACTTACATTTTTCTACAATCTAAATAAAAAATACAAGTGGAAAGCATATTTTCTAGAAAAATTAACATTAATGCTTTTACATCACTTTGCCTGTAGCGCTTGACGTTGCTTTATAATATTTTTTTTTAAATCTCTTACGTCAGTAGAGCTTTTCTTCGTTTTCATTCAACAACGTAGAACTTTTGACCGGGTATTTGTTTAAAATCTCATTTAATATAAGTTTCATCATCCATAATGCATCACTCAAATTTCGACAAATGCTGTTCGTAAAGTTTTTGAGCTGGGGATTTGCAAACAATTTCCTTATCTTAGATCGATCCGGTGCATTCTGAACTTTATAGTTGTTTTCGAAACAGTAGATTTCGAAAAGTTTATTAATTTTATTCTGGAACTTTTAAGTGCGCGGTTACTACATCTAAGTTTCAAACCATAGGCGGTAACTAGCGCCACGCGGAGTACATCGACATAATAGTAATTTTTAACCAGCGGGCCTTGATTTTTAAAATATCACCAGGCCGGATAAGACGTTTTATGTCAAAATCTAGAAAGTCGTGAGTTTAACCTTAATGTGACTTATTGGTTTTTAAATCGAATGTCGTCATGTTTATAACGAAAATGGGAAATTTGAGATATTTAAGCAGCCCGGTGATAAGCAAGTGCAAAGAAGTACAAATCGCAATGCAGTTTTTAAAAGAACACTCATACGTGAATGGCAATTGGGTTACTGCTGCCACTGGCAAAACCTTTGTTGTCACAAATCCTGCAAATGGAAATATATTAGGTGAAGTCCCAGATATGGATGTCAAAGACACAGAAAATGCAGTTCAAGCAGCTTCTGAAGCATTTAAAACCTGGCAACTAACAACCGCAAAGGAACGAGCTTGTATTCTTCGAGAGTGGTATAATTTGCTTGAAGAACATCTTGAAAATCTTGCAGAAATTGTGACTGCAGAGACGGGCAAGTCTTTGCTTGAATCAAGGGCGGAAGTTACATATGGAAATTCGTATATAGAGTGGTTTTCAGAAGAGGCTAGAAGAATACAAGGTGAAATCGTTCAAAGCCCAACCCCTTCAAAAAAGTTAATGATTGTGAAGCAGCCCATTGGTGTAGCTGCTTTAATCACTCCATGGAATTTTCCACAAGCTTTGATTGCTCGTAAAGCAGGTGCAGCATTAGCAACTGGTTGCACTTGTGTTGTTAAACCAGCAGAAGATACCCCTTTAACTGCTCTAGCTATGGCTCATTTAGCTCATGAAGCAGGGTTACCTAAGGGAGTTTTTAATGTAATTACAAGTGCACGTGGACACGCTGCTGATATTGGAAAATATTTATGTGAAAGCCCATTAGTTGCTGGTATATCATTTACAGGTTCTACAGCTGTAGGAAAATTGTTATACAAACAATGTGCATCAGGTATTAAGAGATTAGGTCTAGAACTAGGAGGAAATGCACCCTTTATTGTTTTTAATTCAGCAAATGTTGATGAAGCTACTAAAGGAGCACTAAAAGCAAAATTTCGAAATTGCGGACAAACTTGCGTGGCAGCAAACAGATTTTTAGTTCAAGATGAAATATATGATTGCTTTGTTGAATCATTCGTGGGACATATAAAGGATATTAAAATGGGCGAAGGTACCCAACCAGGTGTTACAACAGGTCCTCTCATTAACGATCTCCAATTTAGAAAAGTTTCAGAAATTGTTCAGGATGCACTCGACAAAGGTGCAAAGGCATTGGTTGGAGGTAAACCAGCTAATTCCTTAGGGCATTTATTCTACGAACCTACGTTATTAGTTGATGTTAAAGAAAACATGCGAGTGTATCAAGAGGAAGTTTTCGGACCAGTGGCGACAATTGTTCGATTTAATACTGAAGAAGAAGGTCTGAAGATTGCGAATGCAACAGAAAGAGGATTAGCTGCTTATTTTTATAGTGAGGATGTTGCACAAATATTTAGAGTTAGTCAGGCATTAGAAAGCGGAATGGTTGGTGTTAATGAAGGTATTATTTCGACTGCAGAAGCACCTTTTGGAGGAATAAAAGAATCAGGCCTTGGTCGCGAAGGCTCCCATCATGGCATTGAAGATTTTACGTACATAAAATACATATGCATTGGAAATGTGTAATTTTCAATGATGGAAATGATGTGTAAATTTACGGGATGTATTTTTTATCCCTCATATTTACAGTTCCCAAAATGACATTAATCAAGCATAAGGTCAAATGTATGAAATAGATTTTAAAACGACACTATGTGTTTAATAACGTGCTTATTGCATGAGTAGATTATTTTTTATTATAGTTATAATATTTTTTAACTATAAATGAGCAGATATACATATAATTACGCAATGTAAATGGAACTAGTGTTTGCGGAATTGGTAAAATTAAGCCATAAGAAATATTTAATCAAGTCTTCTACTGAGTCTTCCATTGTTACATTGTATGTATGTATGTTCAAAAATAATTGACGTTACAGTAAAGGTTTTTAACCAATTAACATTTTAAGAAAAGGAATCGTTGAACAGTAATGTGTATAGCCATAAGTAAGGTTGACAATTTGTTAGTATTAAGTGGAATCAAAATTCTGTTTGGATTTTAGCAAAGAGTTTTGTTATAATAAAATCTCATTTAATATAAGTTTCATCATCCATAATGCAACACTCAAATTTCGACAAATGCTGTTCGTAAAGTTTTTGAGCTGGGGATTTGCAAACAATTTCCTTATCTTAGATCGATTCGGTGCATTCTGAACTTTATAGTTGTTTAAATTTATTTTCTTCTTCATTCTTTGTCCTGTAGATTTCGAAACATTTAATTGAATTGCTAATTGCAGAAAGGTAAGTAATACGTAAGCAATTTTTTTGGGAGAAACGGAAAAAAGGACAGTTCTGCTGCATTACTTCCCTTTATGCGCAAATCGTTATAAACCCATTGATAAATCACTAATCACAGTATTAGGACAGCAACAGAACTTTTCTTGCTGCACCAAACGACGTAACAACCCCGAAAATACACGATTACGTAGAGAACTCGAAATTGCTAAAATTGTCGGAACTTACCTTTCTGCAATTAGCGATTCAATTGAACAGCCACATCTCGCATTGACATTTTGGAATTCCTTTGAAACTCCTTTTGACTTGGTTTTCTACTTTTTTATCACACCATCATGCTTTTTCTTCCCGGTTTGCTTTTCGCTGTACAGTAAATCTCTTTTTAAATTCGCTGATAACATTTTGAATCGTGGAATTTTTAGCAGCAAATTGTCAAGAAATATATTTAATGTTTTAGAAGTTTTCATTTTGAAACGAGTTTGTGGTTCTTCAGGATACTCAAAAACAGAAGCTTTGATGTTTAAGGGCTTTTTAATTACTTCAAAAAATGTTTTAAAATTGTTAATATTCTTTTTATGGTCACTAGAAAAACCTAAAAATATTTTAAACATTTAGAAGCTTGATGTTTTTGAAGTCCTGGAAATTTTTAAAAAATTTAAAAAAAAAGGGAGGTCAGTTTTAGACACCAAGGTTCAAATGATTCTTGATTTTCTATAAATTGTTTTAAGGTTTTTTGAACACTCCGACATTCTTTTGACTTTTTAAAATATCCTCTGTTGATTGTGGCCAGCTTCTTGAACTTTTTAATTCTGAATCTTATAATTTGTACTTTGATTTCTGCATTTTTTAAATGGAATTAATAATCATTTATCGATCTTCCTCTGTGCGAATCGAGAGAAGCTTCATCAGAAATTTCATAATTCTGACCTAAGATACCTTCGCTTTTGAAAGGTGTTTTATAATTAATTAATTTAAAATTTAATGATTTAAAAACATGAAAAAGAAGAGTCAAAGTTATACAAATAACTTAACAATAATAATAAAATTTATATAAGTCATGTACTCAATTGAAATAAAATAAGTAGGTACGAAGAATTTTTAGAAAGTTTGAAGAAAACTTTTGGAAAACTTATTAAATTAGATGATTTTTTTAAAATTTACAAGTTCATTTATCGTGGACGGTCTCGGAGTTAAACCCGAGTCGAATGCTCGGCGGGTGAACTGAAAATAATTGGGTACCGAAAAACAGCAGTGGAGTAGGAAAGGCAGGCGGTTGTTGAAGACATGGTGCTTACCACACCATCCAGTACGTATAGCGTGCGAAACAACCAAGGTATGAGAAGCGAGTTACGAGGCCTCAACCCTTCACGTTGCCAGCCATGCTCACTCTTTGATAAATTGGAGGACATCTTTAAAAGTATTAACTAAAAATCAGTTTTTCTGAACTAATATTTTTTATGATTTTCCAAACATTTTTCTTTTTTTTTATTGAAAGTTCTTTTAAAAATTTGTAGGCAGCTTTTTAGATATTTTATAAATCTATAATTTTCGTACAAGAAACACGAATGCAACGCTCTGAATATGTAAATTAAAACAAGCAAAACATGAAAATCGAAATTTGTATTGTAGATGATTTCCAAAAACAAGAAATCTAGGCTTTTAGCATTTGTTTGGAATCCCTGCTGAAAAAAATTAATAGAAACTTATGACTTATTTTATGGGACTTACGTAAGAATTTATAACTTGCGATTATTGAAAACTGACAAAGCGGATCGTAAAAGCAAATTTATATCTTAATATAAAGTTATTTAAATAAGAATTTATTCCTTTTGACAAATGAATGCGATTTTAGAACTGAAAATAGCAAAATCGAAATTTCGACAAAACCAGAAAATTAAATTTTTGAATACCTTTAAAGTAGATGTCGGCGATTTTTACAACTTCCTCATTGTTACTTGTATTAGTGTCGATAGTTGGAATTAATTTGAAGAAATTAAAGAATAAACGTTTCAGTAATGCTGGAAAATTACAGTTGTTTCCGGAATTTACATAAAAACGCTTTTTTAACACCACACTGCTTGGCAGACAGCGTGTTAATTATTTTATAAGAATAGCTTTGTTTAAAATCACAGTTTTTTATCACTAGAAAAAAAGAAAAATAAATTCAAAATGAGAAACTTCAACAAAATAACTCAAACTTTAATTGTGAAATGATGGAAATCTGTTAACTGAACGTATTTGTTTCCTGCATGCATGCACATCTTTTCCTAAACCAATGAATATATAATCTATAGAGGTTCAGTGTTGAGTACTATCCATAGCGTACTACATCAGCACGCATATTTGAAAGATCCTCTTCGGAGTGCCAAGAAGTCTTAAACAGCTTTGTATAATATTGAAATTGTGTTTGAATAATTATATTTTTTACTTATTGACGGAGTCAATAAATGCGTGAACTGGGCACTTGCAAGCGAACAAACAGACAGACCGATAAACAAACAAAGAAATAATGACTAAACCATTACATTTTCTTTATGCATGCTTTAAGTAGCGCCATCCGTTGTACTTGTAGATACGATTGCACAGTTGTTCAGTATATAAATAGCTTGTACAAATATTAATCCAGATGTCGTTTAGCACCATAGCATAGGCCATTTTGTTCTCTCTTCTGTAGGAACTCAGTTTGCACAGCAATAAGTTTGGAATGTTTAAATTAAGTTTAGACAGTGGATATTTGTTTATGTATTAGCATTTATTCAATAATAATAATAATAATAATAATAATAATAATATTTATTGTGAAAAAAGTAAAATCACAACAGGTAGGAATTCGGCAAGCCGTTCTTCCATTCCACCCAAATTACAGACAAAAGAAAAGTACATTTATATCGCTACAGATTATTGTAACAAAAAAAAAAGAGAAATTAATATAAAAAAAATATATATACAAATAATTATAAACAAAATGTAGGTATATAAGGTATATGAATATATATCAAGTAGTAAGTGCTAAACATTATTAAGTAAGACTATTAGTAAGAGCTGTAATGAATTCGATGTACTTATTGAATGATAGGTCTAGTTGATGAACAGCCTTATTTAATAAGAAAGGAGCCACATAAGAAAATGATCCTTCATATTTGCAACTTAAGTGTTGCGGAATTGCAAAATAATTAGTCCTAACATTTACATTATGAATATCAGACCTTCTAATTAGTAAGTTATGTAAATAAATAGGTGTTTTTGTGACAAATAGTTTGTATAAGAATCTTAAAGATAGGTATTGTATTCTATTAGCTATACGTGGTTCATGAAGCCTGCATAAATAGGGCGTAACATGACTGCGATAAGGAATATTACATACAAATCGAATACATGCGTTTTGTATTCGTTGAACCTTATTTATGTTATAATTGGGTAAAAAATAAAAATAAACCATGGCGCAATAATCAATATGTGGATAAATTAATGATTTAATTAATTTTAATTTTAAATTCTCATCGAGCTGGTGTTTTAAATGATAAAGCGATTTTAATTTAAACAATGTAGTTTTATAAATATTATTGACGTGATCGTTGAAGCGCAAAGAGTCGTCTAAGTATAAGCCTAAAGTTTTAATACATGAACTCCATCGGATGGTGATGCCGTTTACTAATAAAGTTTCATTACGAATTATATTTTTATGCTTCTCAGAGCCAATACATATAGCGACAGTCTTGTTTGGGTTTACTTTAAGACCATTATTAATACACCAATGGAAAACACTTTCTAAATCATTGTTTAACAAGTTAACGCAATTAGCTACATCGGTTACTGGGCATTGTCTGTATAGTTGTATGTCATCTGCATATAGGTGTAGTTGACTATGTTTGATCGCATAAGGCAAATCAAAAGTAAAAATGGCAAATAAAATTGGTCCAAGTATGCTACCCTGGGGGACACCACTAGTGGTTGCATTTAACTCGGAATAAATAAAGTTACTTATTTTAACTCTCTGTAGTCTACCATCTAGATAATTTTGAAACCATCTCAGAGTTGCATCGTTGAAACCAATAAATGACAATTTAGCCACCAACAGATTGAAATTGACTAAATCAAATGCCTTAGACTGATCTATACCTTTTCAACTTCTAATTGAGAATAAACAATTTCAAATTGGGAATAAACACATTCAAATTGGGAATAAACAATTTCAAATTGGGAATAAACAATTTCAAAATGAAATAAACAATTTCAAATTGGGAATAAGCAACTGCAAATTGAGAATAAACACAATCAATTTGGTACTAAGCAACCTCAAATTGGCTCTAAACAATTTCAAATTGGCACTAAACAATTTCATATATATATTATAATATTTATTTAATAACTGATTATGGGTAATATTATTAACTACGTATAATGTTATGAGTATTATAGCTCAAATGTTATGTATTCGAAAGCCCATGTCTGCCAGATTCAGAGCGTCGGGAATGAAGATTTGAATGTGTGCAACATATCTTGCACAATTCACGATGGTTATTTTGGTCATAATATTCGGTCTAATTATTTCTTCCAACCGCCGTAAGCGATAAGAAGCTTGTGTGATGTTTTCCCTGTCTTGAGCGGCTATGATGTGGGGCAGTTGAGCTGCTAGGTCAGTTTTCACGCCAGCTTTAAGGGCTGACCAAGCAGCTTCAATTGGGTTAAAAATCGGACTATACGGCGCAAGCCTCAACAAACGGTGTTCGTTAAATTCATCTTGTTGAAATACTTCTTCGACTGAGGCATGACAAGCAGCGTTGTCGATTACCAACACTACTGCTGACTGATACATTTCCTGAGCATTGAGCAGGCACTGCCTAACAAATTCATTGGCTTCTGGCATCCGAAAGGCGCCACTTTCTTGATGTACGGCAGTACGGCATTAATTTAATTATTTTTATATTATAATATTTATTATAACACCAGGAACAACTGACAATTAATTCTGTCACGACCATGCAATTGTCGTTTTCCAAACCCTTTTTCTCAATCTGAAATTGTTTAGTGCCAATTTGAAGTTGCTTAGTACCAAATTGATTGTGTTTATTCTCAATTTGCAGTTGCTTATTCCCAATTTGAAATTGTTTATTCCCAATTTGAAATTGTTTATTCCCAATTTGAAATTGTTTATTCCCAATTTGAATGTGTTTATTCCCAATTTGAAATTGTTTGTTCTCAATTTGAAGTTGAAAAGGTATAGTAAAATTAATATTGTAGAATATGATTTATCATAAGCAGTAGCGACATCATTAACCACTTTTAGCAGTGCTGTTGTGGTGCTATGCCTTTGTCGAAAACCCGATTGTATTACTGGCAAAATTTGAAATCTTTCCAAATATTCAGTTACTTGATTAGCCACAATTCTCTCTAATATTTTAGAAAAGGTTGGTAATATGGAAATGGGCCTGAGATCATTAAGCGTTTGTGGATTGCTGATTTTCGGCAACGGTATCACGTCAGCAGTTTTCCACAAGTTCGGAAAGACGCCTGTACTGATAGAGTCATTAAGGATACTTCTTACGATACCAATGGTATTAGTCAACAGATGTCAGTGGCGTATTTAGGAATTTCGCATGGGGGGGGGGGGGGGGGGCTGGGGTAGGTATATATAATAATAATATTTTTTATTTCGATAGATTAAAATACTCTATCGCAATAAAAAGCAAAAAATATAGGATGTCATTTAAAAAAACAATTGATGACGTCATAACTTTTAAAACAAATGAAAGTTAAATCTGAAAATAACTTTTTCGAATGCGCTGTAATTTTAATCGTACACGTCTTTTAAATTTCGTCTCTATCACAAAGATTAACGGAGTTACCGAATTTATTCCTTACTTAATTTCCACGCTGTATATCTGTTTCTCCACCCTGCATTGTTTTTCCGGTGCAATACTTAATAAAATTGTGTGTTAGATTAAGAATATTTTATACCCTCAAATACGCCAATAAGGACATTTTGGCGCGTAAAAACTTCAAACGCAATATCAAATTTGTAAAATATTTAATCTTAATAACAATAGTATACCTACTGAACATTTACACTTTACACATTTCATTGATACGGAGTGCAGGGGAAGGAATTAGGGAAAGAATTTCTTGCTGACGTTCGTATATTATTTTTGAATCTGGCTGCTTAACTTCAATATTAAATAAGAAATAATAACTATATGTTAAGTCTAAGGGGGGGGGCAGGCCCCCTGGGCCCCCCCATAAATACGCCACTGACAGATGTCACCACGGAGAGCACGCTGAATTAATATTGCATATAAGGCCTTACCACTTCATTTAGCCAAGACGAAATTAGAAACAACGGTGGCGCCATTTGCGGTGAACTATACATTTTTTAATGGAGAAATGTATAGTTCATCCCAATTGGCGCCACCGCTGTATCTAAATTGCGTCTTGGCTAAATGAAGTGGTAAGGTCTTATATGTAATATTAATTCAGCGGGCCTTGCTTTTACTACGAAGTTAAAAACGAAGGGACATCGTTTCTCTATGTATTTTATACTCTTTGGTCATTCTTGTTCGTTGCTTATCAGCTTATCACACCCGGATTTCTGTAAAGTTTTTATGTGTTCATGTTTATGTTTATTTATATAAAATTAAAATTAGTTTTTATTAATAACTTCAGCCATAAGAAGACGAAGACAAAATGATTATAAAAAGTAGGTATTTTCCAAAACTAAATTTCAAAATTTAAATCTTTCAACTTTATCTACGGTCTAAATAGACCCATCACTATTAACTACCAACTAACTAAACTCTAATCTGATTTCAATATGCATTTAAAATCGGCTCAAGATTATAATTAGACAAGCCTGGTTGTGCCTCGTTTTCATGCACCACGTGTTTTCAAGAGCCTGACAGGTTTGAAATCAATCATTATCAGGACATTAAGAGGGTAAAATAAAACCGTTATGTTGAATCTGTGTTACGTATCGGGCAACGAACCTAAAAAAAGGACAAAACATATTGTGTGGGATGCACATGTTATGCACCTTTTAGTTTGATAGTGCATTGACTTGATTATTTTTAAAATGAATTGAGCTCTACGATAACAAATAGACAACCTTTTGTTTGGTTAGATGCTCTTTGATGCTCTGGTTTTGAAAATCAAAGAGAAATTTTAGTTTTTAATTTTAACAGTAGATGTAGAATACGCAAATGGTTCGGGTTTGGTTATTGTTGAGTTGTTACCAGGCAGGTGTTAGCTTATCACTTGCGTTTATGAGATTAGAAATGAAAAATATTTGATTTAGGTGGATGCTTTTTGATGTTCTATTTTTAAAAACCAAAAAATAATGTTCGTTTTTGCTTATAAGAGATGTACAATTACAACTGAGTTGTTATCACTTGTAAGTATTCACAAAATTACCAATACGAAGTTTTTTATTTATTTTTAAAAAAGAAGTAAAGGTAACGGCACTTACACTCCGCGAGGGTGTATGGCCGGCAAGATGGAGGGTTAAGGGCTCCCGCTTTCGTACCCGGTTGTCGCGCACGCTTATGCGTACGAGGTGATGTGGTGAACACCACACCTTGATAACCCTTCTCTACTCAACTACTGTGTTTCGGTTCCAGTGACTGGATAGCTCACCCGCCGAGCATTCGACTCGGATTTGATCCTGAAACCATCCACCAAAAGAGAAGTACATCTAACAGAATTAGTTTGACTTTAATTACAGCTGAATTATTTTCAAGCAGGTGTTACCTTATCATTTGTGTTTACAAAATTGGAGACAGGAAATCTTTCGTCCAGTTAGAGGCCTTTTGACTTTTTACTTCTGAACAGGCAAAGAATAACACGCATAACAAAGCTAGTTTGACTTTCGTTGAAGTTGAATTATTATCAAGCGGGTGTTAGTTTATCACCACTTGTGTTTACAAGATTAGGAACAAAAAATCTTTAATCTAGTTAGAAGTAACGATTTTGGCTTTCGTTTATAACGTCATGTTAGAACGGGACGCAGGTTACAAGACAAGTTTGGATCTGATTGGAGATGAATTGTCATCAAGCAGGTGTTACATTATCACTTGTTTTTAAAAGATTAGAGACCGGAAGTCTTCTATTTAATTTAATAATTTTGGTTTTGTTTATAACGTCATCTTAGACCAGGACGCAGGTTACAAAACTAGTTTGAGCGTGACTGCAGATGAATGTTACCAAACAGGTGATACCTTATCACTTATTTGTACAAGATTAGAGATCTTCCTAATTAGATGCTTCAAAGAATAATTTTGATAACAAACAATTTAGAAGAAAAGTACATCTAACAAAATTCGTTTGAAATTGAATTATTATTAAACAGGTGGTAGCTTATCAGTTGTGTTTACCAGGGCATAAATAAAAAATGTTTAATCTAGTGAGTTGCTTTTTTCAATTCCACTTTTAAGAACGAAGTAATAACTTTGGTTCTTGTTTTTATAACGTCATCGTTAGGTTGCAAAGCTAGTTTGGGTAAGATTGTAGATAAATCGTTTTCAAGCAGGTGTTACCTTATCATTTGTGTTTACAAGTTTAGAGATAGGAAATCTCTTATTTAATTAGATGCTTCAAAGAATAATTTTAGTTTTTTATTTAAACGCGACGTACATTCGTACATCTAGCAAAATTATTTTGACTTTATGTACAGTTGGATTATTATCAACTGGGTATTTATTACATGTGTTTACCAAAAAAATCTTTAATCTAGTTAGATGTTCTTTTAAGTTTCACTTTTAAAAACTAAGTAATAATTTTAGTTTTTATTTATAATGTAACTCCTAAAGCCTAAAGCGAGAAGTATATTACAAAACCAGTTAAGGTTTGATTTTAGATAAATCGTTATCAAGCAGGTGCTACCTTATCAATTGTTATTAGAAAATTGTATAGGAAATATTCCGTTCAATTAAACGCTTTTTGACCTTTTACTTCTGAAGAATCAGAGAATAATTTTAGCTTCTATTTAAAATAGCACAATTATTTTGGTTTTAAAGCTGAGTCGTTATCAAGCAGATGTTAGCTTATCCTTGTGTTTATCAGATATTTTCCGTCTAATTAGATGTTTTTTGACTTGATAAGTACTTCCGAAAAATTAAAGAATAATTTTGGTTTTGTTTAAAACGAAATCAGTTGGGTTTTCATTATAGCTGAGTCCTTTTCAGGGAGGTGTCAGTTTATAACTTGTGTTTCCAAGATTAGAGAAAGAAAATCTTCCGTCCAGTTAGACGCTTTTTGACTTTTTACTTCTAAAAAATTTCAAAATAATATTGAGTTTTATTTAAAAGAGAAACTAAATAATAACATTTTCACTACAGCTGAGTCGCTATTAAGCAGGTGTGTGACGTGCTTATGCTGCACTACGACATTTATAGGGAACGATGGAAGTCGTGTGGCACTCGACTAGCAATACAGTGGAGACGGGGGGAGGGGGGTGTTCGAAACGCTAAAAACTCTTCAAATAGGTAGTAATAATAGGGATGAAATTAGGGCGCCACTACGGGATGTCACCCAAAGATGGTTACGAAGAACATACCGCAGATAGTTCCTCTAGGGCTCGGAGGGGTTGGGTTTGGCTGTGCCCCGCTGCAAGATGTGACTTACCTTGCTTACTGAAATAACTTACTTTGCTGAAATTCTTAAGACTTGTAGGCAGGCTCACACTGTATACGTAAATTTTAAACAAAACACTAACCCACAAATATTCTAAAGTAAACACGATAAACACAAATAAAAGGCGAGAATGAATTGACAATAAAATATTTAGTAAATCAAAAGGCAAACACGAATACAGAGAAATTACACAAAAGAGGGCGACAATCAAAATATGTTATGTTAAAAACAAATCAAAAAGGTTACACTTACTTTAGAGGACGATAGAATTGAGGGTACTACATTTACGTTACGTACGGCAAATCATTTCCAAACTAAGCCCCTCAATTCCCAGGCAAAACATAAAGAACAACAAACACTAAACTAACAATTCAACAAGCACCGTTAAATTTTCAACATAACACAAAATATTAACTTAAGTTGACTTAAAACTTGAACTATAATCTGAAAACAAATGATCTTTACTCGAACACAAATTTACTAAAACAAACTAGTCAATTCTGGTTGGTAGATGCCCTCAACCTTTGGAATGTAAATATTATCAAATCCGACCAAGGCGAATCACAAAGCCTCTAACAATACCACCGGACAAACAGATTAACCAGAAAGCGGCTGCTCAAAAGACACGTTGCAAACAAAACACAAAGATAGACAAAAAGGCGATACTTATTACACTTTAAACTCACTAAACAACATTGATGGAGGCCTGTCAGCAAGCAGTAATCCTAGAAATTTTGTTTAACAGAGAAGCACGCATAACAAAATCAAGTTTGGCCTGCAGTATATCTGAGTCGTTACCAGGCAGGTGTTAGTTTATAACTTGTTTTTAAAAGTTTGTAAATAGAAGATCGTCCAGTTAGACGCTTTTTGACTTCTTACTTATGAAAAATTTAAAAATAATTTGGTTTTTGTTTAACAGAGAAACGTACATAACAAAACCAAGTTTGGCTTTCATTATATCTGTGTCGTTACCAGACAGGTGTTAGCTTATCACTTGTGTTATAACTTATAACATTGTAAAAAGGAAATCTTCCGTCTGATTAGATGTTTTTGACCTTTTACTTTTGAAATATTAAAGAATAATTTTAGTTTTTAGTTAAAACTGGAGCAAACATGACAAAATAATTTGGTTTTTATTTACAGCCAACTCGTTTTTATTATTACTTGTGTTACAAGATTAGCGAAAGGAAATCTTTCATCCAGTTAGATGCTTTTTGACTTTCTACTTTTGAAAAATTATTACTAATAATTTTGGTTTTTATATAAAAGCGAAGCATATCTAACAAAACTAGTTTGACCTTCATTACAGCTGACTCGTTATTAAGCAGGTGTTAGTTTATCACTTGCGTTTAAAAGATTGGAGATAGGAAATCTTTCGTCCAGTTAGATGCTTTTTGACTTTTTTCATCTGAAGAATCAAGCAATAATTTTGACTTCTGTTTAAAAGAGAAGCACACGTAAGGAAACTAATTTGGTTTTCATTACAGCTAACTTGTTATTAAGCAGGTGTTAGCTTACCACCTGTGTTTACAAAATTTTGGATAGGAAATCTTCCGTACAATTAGTTTCTTTTTGACCTTTTGCTTTTGAAAAGCTAAAGAATAATTGTGGTTTTTATTTAAAACAGAAGCATATATAAGACCTTGTAGGTAGAATTAACAAGTTAGAATAAGAAAGTTACTCATCGACTGCTGCAAGGCTGTTTATCATACAATAACAAATCTTAGGCGTGTCATTACTTTTGCACGTGATAGTACATGTTTAGAGCGAGAAGCAGCTTACATGTTTAATTTTCGTTTGATTTCAGCTGAACCGTTATCGAGCAGGTGTTTCTTTATCACTCGTGTTTATAAGGTTAGAAATAGGAGATACTTTTTGATGTTCTATTTTTAAAAATCAAAGAATAATTTTAGTTCCTCTAATATATTAGAGCAAAAGTACAACTTACAAAACTAGTTTGTGTTTGAGTACAGCTTATTCGCCATCAAGCAGGTGTTGTCTTATCATTTGTACTTGCAAAATTGAAAATAGGAAACCTTCCATAGTTAAGTACGTTTTTTCACTTTCTACTTCTGAAATATCAAGGAATCATTTCAGTTTTTATTTATAGGACAAGTAAGTGTAACCGTTACTGTTCCGTTACAATCGAACAGGTGTTACCTTATCGTTTACATTCACGAGCTTCATAATTTTACTTGATATTTTCAGATGGTCGATTTCAGTTATTATAATTCTAAACAGATTTGCCCCGTTTCCAAAGCTATTTCAGTTCAAAACCCAGTCATAAATCAAAATGTAAATAGAAGTAGTACAGTTTAATAAGCTTGCCTGAAATTCAGGAGTCATTTACCTCCTAATCCTTTACCTACTTTCGAAGTGTTTTAATTTCGAAGGCACTTCAGTACAGTTAATACCGTTATGAATAAACCATCGAAGTTCGCCCAGCATAACTTAATCCCATAGACTCATTTAAATCCAAAAACATTTCGAGTGTCTCGAATATAATTTTGATAGCTGGCATGCATTACAATAATAACAGATAATCACGTCTAAAATCGCATTAATCATACTCACATAGTTACATACGTGCACCTACAAATTTACATACAAGTGTCGATGACAGGAATAACAAGCAGGTATTGATGATCGATACTGTTGCATTATTTATAAGAGACATCTACGTGTTCTTTGCTCTTTAATTTTTTTAAAACCTTATAATCATGAGCATTCGAGTCTGTTGCTTGATTTATTCTTAATTTCACATGCAGAGTATACCACATGGTGATCAGAATAAACGTCGGCATGATTTATCTGGCAACCCGTAATGATGGGACATGTCTGATAAAGTTTAAGGCTTAAACTGAGCTGTCCAAAAGACGAGAAGACATCCGTTGAGCTTGTTACTTCAGAAACAAAAGGTGTCGGCGGTATTAACTTAACAAAGGAGATATGGAAAGTTACGTTTAGTAGGTAGTTGACATGCTACTGCTCGTTGAATATTATTATTAACATACTTGATAAATGATGGCACAGCACAGGGAAGGACGGCGATAATTTAATACCGAGGTACTAATATGCTTCTATAACAAACTGAATATGTTACTAATGAGATGGGATTGACTATGGAATTTGTAAAATTATATATGCGAACAAACGTCAGTAAAAATTATAGAGTTATATACTTTTTGAAATATTAAATAATATTTATCGTCAGTATCGTTAGTGGATAGTGGATTAAACAAGGCACCTCAGTATTTACTTTAAACTTTGGCTTGCGAATTCTGGTTGACTTGCTTGCTCTTGCCGAGACACATTTTTATATATGTCTCCGCTGCTTATTCTAGAATATGGTAGAAGCTTCCAGGGCTTTTCCAACTCAGCATATACTGACATAAATAGTCAACGAAATCTTTACTTTCAGTTTTCATGGACACACTGTATTCACAGTAAAATAAAAGAAAGATAACACAAATTCCTTAAAATTGTTGTCTCGTATAAATACGTGGGTGGAAGAAATACGAGACGTATTCACTTATTTTGTCGGGCAATTCATGCCGAAACTGAATGCGAAGTAAATCCCCAATTTATGGACAAAACGTGAGCAATCTCTAATATTGGAAACCGGCATTCACTCTCATTCAGAAAGTCAATTGAGTAAATTTCCTCGGCTTCCAGTAATAGTCTTCTTAGAATCTGACTGACATTCTAACACACATAAAGTATTGAACTAGTTTTATTTCTAGATTTTCCAATATTTTTTTAAGAATTCCTTTTATGGGCATTTTAATTACTTTTCTAGGTGAATATTTATTAAAATTTGCCACGTTTCATGAATCAAACACAATGCTTTGATTTTAACAAGATGGTAAACTTGGAATTTTATTTAATCTGAATGGAAAGAATTTAATAAATAATCATAAATTAAGAAAATCAAAGGCTTCATTCAGCTTTTTCTTCCTTAAAATCATGGAGGAGGTACAATCGTTGCTTTAAAAATCTGGAAGAATTCCTGGGAGTGCTGATATATTACAACCACTTATATAATGGCGGGTATAAATAATTCCGTTCATTGCTATTCAATACACTCAGTTATCTGCATAACCTCAGGTTCACAGAGTCTAATTGACACTCCTAGCCAGTTTAACCTTCGCATGCAGTTATCATAACCATTATTGTCATCGCAAAGTCCTCGTAATGCTAAAAACCCGCAATGAATAAATACGAAATTAATTTAATTGCAGACTTTACTATCATATGAATTAGCCATTGTTTGTTTTTCTGGAAGGATATTAAACGATTAAATAGCGTTAGCTTCTTATAAACATGTGTGTGTATAAGTAAAACCTGATTTTTTCGTTCTTATCAACACATAACTTTAGTATAAACTGCTTTAAAGATGATTTATTTAAGCCATTACATGGTTTTACTGCTTCCTTATGGTACGTTATAAAAGGACATTAGTGGTTAATCACTCGTTCAATATTATTTCATATGATTTATTCTAAACATGCCTGGCTACTAAAACATGCAATAAAATTTCTTACAAGTGATATTTATGGGCTTTTTGTAAAAAAACTGTAGGATTTAATTTTTTTGCCGTTTAAAAATTGTTTAATGCAGTCTTCTGGCTTCATTTTTATATTACATAAAAAGTGGAAGGGGGAAACAATAGACATATCTGGGTTGGGAATGAAAGCTTGTAGAATTTTGAAACAAAAAGTACCAGTAAGTGGCTTTCTAAATTCATAAAAGACTAAGATTGGAAACATTGGAAAAGATCAAGTTGACTATGTCATTGCCAAAATCAACGGGTTAGAAACCAAACAAAGTGTAGCAAATGTTTTCGAAGGGCAAACATTAACATAATCTAACCAAGGCAAATTGCAACCTTAAATATAAAAACTCAGTGAAAAACAAAGATCAAAATATAAAATACCATACAGAAAAGGTTGGTGCAATTAGAGAACAAGTAATTTAAAAAATCAAGAAAAAACTTGAAACAAACAAAAAGAAAGAACAAAAAAACAAGCATAATACTGAGTACTAAGAAATAATCTCAGTGTACTGTAAGAAAATTAAATAGGAATGGGCAAAAAATGATGTGTTGAGAAGAAAACAACAGTATAACACGGAAATAATACACAAACAACGCAAGCAAGCATAATAATAAGCCTAAAACTAAAGAAATCGTAGGAAAGGAAATGCAGATAATGAAGTTGAAAGACGTCGAGACGTCGAGAATGAATTGAAAAAGCATCTGGAAGAACTGTACAGTATAACAAAAACAAAACCAAATGTGTATGGTAGAATGACACAATGAGGTAGAAGAAGATGGAAAAGGAACTCCCATTATAAGCCGAAATTTGAGAAAGAAAAGAAAGAGTTGAAGGAAATAAGTAAGAAGGAAACACCAGCAGTTGGTGAATTGGGATTAGAACAAAAAATGAAATATACTGAAGAAGAACCACAAATTTAAAACCTAAAAGAAATTTATCAGCGTGGGACAGGGTAAAAGATTTCCTATAAACTGTCATACTTCTCATTCTGAAAAATAGAATAATGCTGAAGGATGTACATACCACGGAACAATAAGTCCCAAAAATGTTACTTAAATAATACAAAATAGATTAAAAACAAAATAAAGAAAACGCGCAGCTTGACCTTAGACAGAATCAAAGGCACAAGGGAGACTGTAGTATAAAAGTATCAGCAGAACAATAAACCATAGAAAAAAGAATGGATGCAGGAGAAAATACGCAAATTGCATGCGAAGATGTTGAAAAAGCTTTGGTATGATTGATTGGACCTAAATGTTTAGATAACATTGAAAAATAGGTTCGACTGGAAGGACAGAAGGATTATAGACGATTTATCCATAGAACACAAAGCAATGATTGAAAATAAAAACGGACCCACCAAAGCAAACACAAAAAGAAGAATACGACAGGGCCTTTTCTCTGTTACCAGTTCAGAGCCTGTAAGGGGTTAGAAGATAAAAGTAAGGCACCATATGAACAAAAATTATTTAGATAAGGGATGGCCATGATAGGTTCAGCTTGTTGTTGGTTCTACACGTCAATTAAATGTCAGTTTTGATTTGAATTTTTATTCATCATGGAATCATCGTATTCTCGCAATTACATAAGCGATTCATCATTGAATCTTATTTTCGTACAGGAAATCTTGAAAATAGGGAATGGATATACTGTACTCGAGCTTGCCTGGTTGAATTTCGACAACAGTTTCCTGATCTTGTGTTCTTGGAAGCTACAACAGGAATATTTCCAAAACGATGGTGCCACTTCTCACACGACTCCGCAATCTATCGCTTATTTACGACAATTTTTTGGCGATCATCTGATCAGTTTACGTTGTGTACCTGAATTCCCGCCAAGATCACCAGATTTGACTATCCTAGATTACTTCATTTTTCCACATTTGAAAAACATAATTTTTAAGACACCAGGTTCACACACTTCCTGAGTTGTGAAACCGAATAGTTGAAGAATATCACACCTGAAATGCTCCGAAACGCATTTGAAAACATGAAAAGACGTGTAAATTTATGTTTGCATGAGAATGGTGGCCATTTTCAACATCTAATGTAATAAATTGAAAATAAGCCCGTAGTTTAATAACTAAGTTTTATTTGACAAGCTGGTTTGCTTACATAACTTATATAATTTCAACTACTGACGATGAATCAAACATGCAAGGTACATTCAGAATTCCAAAGCCACCCTTTATCTAAATAATTTTTGTTCATATGGTATATGCCTACGAGGGAAAAACGTACAACAAGTGAGAAGCCTTAAAGACCTTGGTAAGATGAATGTGTAAAGGGTGACGTTCAAAGTCACCCAAATGTCAACCTCACCTGCACGCGGTACACTCTGCTAGATAACGAACGAGGCTCTGGCGACCGAACATTGGCGGTATATAACCATACATCACAATGCAAGCAGGACTAAATCCCTGCTGTTGTGGAAACAACGGGATCCTACGTCAACTATAAAATTTCAAAACAGTCAACCCATCCCAAGAAAAATCGCATGGCTTTGCTCAATTCTAAATATTTCGGAGGTAAAACTCACCCCCCAATCGAATCTCCGAGGGGGATGGTATTGAGAAAAGCTGATAGTTATCATCACAGGAAGAAGACACTCAACATCGGTACATAGAACGTACGCGGACTCCTGCAAACAGGCAAAACTTATATAGTAGAGAAAGAACTAGAAAAATATAACATGCATATAACAGGGATATGCGAAACACATTAGAGGGGACAGGGACATTATAGAACATCTAATGGCAACGTAATACTTTTCTCTGGCAACGTAAATGGCGTAGCCATCATATTAACACCTGAAATAAGCAAATCGATGACTGCCTACAATACAGTAAGTGATAAAAAGTAGTGAGGAAGAGACTCATTTTATAGACTCCTAGAAGAAACAATACAAATCATACCACATAGAGAAATAACCATAATAGTTGGAGACTTTAACGCTAAGGTTGGAGCTACTAAATGACGATCATTTGAGAAGTGTAGTCGGAAAGTATAGAATTGGAAAACGAAATGAAAGGGACGAAAAGTTAATAAACTTTTGCATAGAGAATAGTCTAACAATAACAAATATTATATGCCAACAACATATTATATGTCTTTACACATGTCAATTCCCTAATGGAAAATATCGAAATCAGATCTATATTTTAATAAAAACCCTTGAAGAACTTCGATAAAGAATGCAAAAGCATTACCTGAACACCTGAAGCAGAATGTGGAAGTGATTATTGAGTTTTACATGCACAATTCAAATTAAAACTTAAACGGCTACTTAAGAAAAATTAACTAAAAATGAAAATTTGTGATGAAAATGAATTTAAAAGAATACTAAATGAAAAATTCTCCAGAGACCCTTTTGAAAACAATCCCCATAACACTTCAGATAATATGTGGGAAAAGGCAAAAAATTTAATTGACGATGTAGTTAAAGAAATCCCTACACCCGCTCAAACAACTAAGAACGCAAGAACCAACACCGGATCACAGGCGATACGCTAAAGATAATAAAAGAACGTCGACAACTCAAAAACTCAGGTCAAGACACGGAGGAAAAGCAAAAACAATATACTTACACAACTAAATAAACAGATACAACACAAATGCAGAGCGGACAAGAATAATTACTTAATAGAAATGCAAGAAAGCCCAACAAGAAAAAATAACGTGACGTAGAAAAAGAGAAAACCGAGATTAAAATACGTGAAATAAGTAATGAAAAAGTGAGATGTCAGAATTATAGAAAAATGAAAGAATTGGGCCAAAACGGGGAGACATGGCGAGGATTACAGAGACAAGGATGAAGAAGTCCTTAAACACACATACAAACAAATATAATCCATCTACGATCTTTTTAGACGATCGTTGGTGTAAACAGGAATTTTCATAGTCTAAAACTGTGTTTCAAGAATTGTTGTTATTAATTTTTTCAACGAGGTAATAACAAAAGAAACTCGTTGGAGTAGTTGTAGGAGCGCTGGGCTACTAGCTAGGAGTCTTGGGTTCGAATCTCATGCAGTGACAAGAATTTTTATAAAGAATTTCCCACTGTTTGAGGCAGTACTTGAGCGAGGGAAGCCATTTAATCGTTTGGTTACAATTAACGATTCTGTCTGCGGAGTGGTCGACTTCAGACAGTACTAAGACATCCTACACTATACACTTAATACATGTTCACAAATTCTGCATAATGCAACGGGAAACCACTGCAGAGAACACATTTCCCTAGTATAAAGGGGCATTACAAAGTTCACACCGCCAAGTCGTTTAAATGTGGCTTTGACCCCCTTGTCAACGACCTTATAGGATAAGGCACAGAAAGAAGAAGAAGAGTTAATAATATATAAACAAGGGAACTATTAAAGACTGGCTGCTTCTGCTTTTTATAAGTCGTTCTCGTTATTAAAAAATTGCACCGAGTTAATTTGAAGGTTATGGGCGTTTGATTCAAAGTAGAACCATTGTTAATAGTTGTAAACCTAATTCTGGTATTCAGGTAAAAGCAACAGGCTCTCGTTTACATCATATAATATTCAACGTTTGGCAAAACAAGAACAACAGACTGTGTGATTTTCAAACAAATTTAGTGTCAACTTAACAAAGGAAAACCATGGCCCATTGTGGTCTAAAACAATCGCGAATGGAGTATATGTTTTAATTGAGTTTAATTGAATTACGAAATTAATTGTGCTGTTGTTTTTACATTTTTCGTGGAAAGTGTGCTACTTCACAGCAGTATTAAAATCCGAATTATTTTTTCCAAATTACAAAAATCATAAATCTGTCAGAAATTAATAATGTTCAGACTAAGCTGAACTGGCCGTGATTCCCAAACTAACTTATTTTGTTAACTTGACCCAAAAAAATGTTTGTTCATTGGGTGAAATCTAGGCTTGTATTTAGTACTAAACAAAATCAAAGAAACTTAAAGATCATTGTTTTTATTACAAGCTGAGGTGTCAAAATCAACTAAATAATCAGCCACTCGTAAAGCATAAAAATAACAATAAAAGCCGGAGTAATTATTCAAGGTAAGAGTAAATTACTGCCAACGCAGTTAGATTTTCTAAGGTTAATAACTACCACACAGTCCTGTTATTAAATAACGAACAAGTGACAGAAGCACAGCATGCTTTAAATCACGCTGATTAGGATAAAACGGGAGATAAGTGCATCTTAGACAGATGCTATTCTTTATAAATAGTCGTTTCATACAACGGTTGCCATTAAACCCTGGAGATATAAAAAACCCACGCAGGAAATTCAGGTACATGGCGTTCTAGTTAAGTTTCCTGTTGAAAAGGAATATGAAAGTTTTGAATAAAAAATTATTGTCAAAGAGCTTTCTGATATGTTTAAAATAAATACAAAGTTTCACTAATAAAGGAAAAACCGAAAAACAACAAATTTCCTTTGGAAAAGGTTAACACCAGCAACCACTCTATATAACGTCTTAATTTTCAGCAAACTACTTTGTTAACCTTTTTTCCAGATTCAAGCAATCCAGATCGACCAATTTGAACGTCACTGTAAAATTACACGTTTACGATGTTGGCATATTTTATGACGATATGACAAGGAAATTACTTTATCGCGAGAGTGAGGGCACCGTGATTTTGCAGAAAGTAAAAAAAGTTTCGAAAGTTACGATCGTGCACAAAACGCGAAATGCAGTTTTAATAGCCTTGTGAAATTAAAATAATGCTTTTTCGTTGCATATCATTGTTTAAACTAAAACAGGAAATGCCGCGAAGCAAAACGAAACCATTAAGCGAAAAGTGTAATTAACCGGAGGGCACTAGGAATTTAAGTGGAATGAGCTTGTGTATTTAGGTAAAACCACATATATTTGGGTCTTTGTTTACATTACACATTACGGATATAGAAATGCTTTTATAAGCCTGAGAAATACATTTTTGTTATTATTGTGAACTTTTTTGCTTTTGTTTGGGTAGATTCGTTCAATGAAGTGAAAGAATTATGTGGTTTGCTTGCACGTTTCGAATTTAGTTCCGACCATCTTCATTTTTTACATCTTAATATTATTATTTTACTTGTTTCTCTTGCCGTTATTATTAATAATTAACCGACATTTTTCTATTGGATCACATTTTGCTACTAGTTTCATTGGTTTAATTTTAGATTAAGTAAAAAGGCACTTTTTGGTAAAAGTAAAGGAAAGAAACAAAGCAGAAAAGGTCTTTCTTTCGTTTCTTTTTAAAAATAAAAATATTTCTGCAAAATTTCGATTATAAAACATCCCCATGTGCAAATCATACTCAAAATTCAAAATAAATTTTAATACTTAAAAATACGATATTTTTATTCTGTTTTATTTCGTTGCGTGGTTGCGTAGAGCATTATCATCGACAAAAAATAGAAGGGTCAGCTTATCTAATGACACGGACCATCTGTGGTAAAATTGTACCTGTTTAGGCGAACGATTGGTGTTTTATCTGCAAGAAAAATGTCCTTGATTTCTAAATTCAGTGTTCGAATGGCCGTTTTCGTGAAAACATGTTGGTGGAAATTTATAAACTTTCGTGGTCGTGGTTGTTTTAGGTGGCCCAATGGGTTTGTGGGACTTCCTGGATGGATTTGATAGATGGTAAGCTAATATTTTCTTATATATAACTGTTTTATTTTAAAACAATCATTGGCGACTAGAAATAGGGAGTTACATAACCTCCTAGAACAGGGATGAGCAACCTTTTTTTACAACGGGCCAACTACAAATTTAAAAATTTTGTGCGGTCGCATATAAGAAGTTTTTGCAATTAATGGCATTTTTTCTAATTTAACACATAGAAATATATATTTAAAAAGTCAAAACGTAAAGTTTTGACGGGCCGCGCGTTGCTCATCTCTGTTCTAGAAGGTTTTGCTTTTAAATATTTTGGATTTAAGTAATGATATTAGATGACACATTGGTTGACTACTGCAGTGAATGCTTTGATTTTAATTGTTTACCTTTTCATAATTTTCAATTTCGATATTTTGGTTTCTTATCCTTACTTGTACTGAATAGACAACCAACCGTACTCCTTATATAAGATGAACTTGTGAGGTGTAAGTTGAGTTGCCTAACAGGGACAGTAAGGGGCTAACGGAATATTCTAAGAACACTAAGTATTAATACAAAACTGGTAGCTTATCTACCAATGACCTTGTGGCAGATTGTATGTGTCAAGAGAGTTAATAAAAAAAAAATAATACAGTTTGATGTGGTGCTGAGGTTTTCATCAGTTACTGATAATTATAATAATAGTTTTTGTTAAAGACTTAAACATCGTTTACCAAAAAGTACATAATTTTTTCTATTCGTCTGGATTTTGAATTTATATTGCATTTATAAAACTCAAGAATTTGTTAAAGAGCCAAATCCTAAAGGCTGAACATGGTTTAATTAATTGGTAGTTTAATTAGGTTCGTTGTGGTTTAAATAACTTTTCATTCCTTCTTCTGTTTCTTTCGGTTGTTCTTAATTTTCTTTTCTTTTTCTACTTTCTTCTTTTTCGTATCAGCTATCTTCTCCTTCTCACTTTTTTCTTACCAACTATTGTCTTCTTCGTTATTCTGTTCGTCATTCAGTTTTTAGATTTTCATTGCTGTAAATTTATTCTTCCTTTTTTGTTTGTTTACTTTTTTTCTTGTATGCATTCTCTGTCTAAAAGGGTTTTTGTTATGTATATAACAACTCTTTAGACCTAAAGGCCTATGACTAAAATTCTTTTCTTCCACTCCTGTCTATTATGGGCCAGTACTTGCTAATTTGCATAATTTTCCCATAATTACGTAAATCCTCCTCCGTCATTTCCCACCAAGTTTTCCGTGGTTTTCCTCTTCTGTTTCGGCTTCTTGCGTTAACACCCAAACTTTGCTCACGTAGGTAAGGTCTAATGGTTTTGTAGATTTTCACTCTTGCTGCATGCGTTAAGTTATTTTCCCTAAAAAGTTTCCTGTATTTACCCATACATCTTGATCCTCGAATTTGATTAACTGTATTCTCCAGCGTCATTCTCGCCAATTGTATTAATTCTTCTGGTAACTGCAAGTACCGCATTGCTTCATGTATTGCTACTTTGTTTATTCTATTATACACCTTTTTAAAGTCCAGAAATAGACAATATGCTGTGGTCCTTTTCCTATCACATTTTTCCTGAATTTGTTTTATATCAAATACATATATGGTCGATAACTGATTTTCCATTCTTAAAGCCGGCCTGATATTGGCCTATTTTTTGTTCACTTTCTTCTTGCAATCTTATCTTAATTAAGCTTGTCAGCACTTTGTAAAACACGTTGAGCAGGGATATTGGTCTGTAATTATCTAGTACATGCTTACTTCCTTTTTTAAATACAGGATGGATTATTGCCAGCGACCACTCAGTAGGCATATATTTCCTTCGACATATTTCTAAGATTAATGAATACAGTTTTTCTGTTACTCCTACATTTACTGCTTTAAACAATTCAATTTGTATCCCATCTTAGCAAGGACTTTTATTATTTCTAATTTTTGCTAGAGCTTCTTGGATTTCTTGTACCGTAAGTTCCATCAAGTGCTTACCATCTCTTCCTAACCATTCTTCTGTAACTTGATTGGCACTCTGACATATGAGGATCTTCTTGTTCTCACATTTCTAAGATTTCTGTATTTCCAGATATCATCTTTTCTCGCTCATTTTTAAAATATAGTGGAGGTTGTTGGTACTCTTGCTTTTCTTGTTTGAGGAATCTATATAATTCTTTTGTTGTTTGTTCATTAAAATTTTCTTGAAACTTCTCTATCTTCAGTTGTAGGTTGTAGCATTTGTCTTTTTTTTCTACAAATTGCATTTGCCTTTCTCTTAGCTTCGCTGTACATAGCCTTCGTTATTTCTGTTTATTTCTTTAGCATTGTCTGCCTTGCCTTCCGGCTTTCATCTATCATCTTTTTTGTTTTAGTTCGTCTTATATGTCCTAATTTATTTGCTGCTTGTTCAATTGATTTTTTAATTGTGTTCTATTTTGTATCTACAGGTGTATGGTCACTTATACCATATAGACCTCTTCTTACCGCCAGGGCGTATTCTTTCCTAATCTGTTCATCTTTTAATGCTTCCACATTCCACTTTTGTTCTGTGTTTGTCGTGTTTGTGTGTCTTGACTTGGAATTTCTTGTTGAACTTTTGCTAGTAACAATAGGTGATTCGAGTTTATGTCAGCGCCGTTCGTACATTTTGGACGTAGCTGGAATGGATGTTCTCTACCAATAAGTGGTCAATCTGATTACGTGTTCTTCCGTCAGGGCTTATCCAAGTTGCTTTCTGAATATCTTTCCGTTGTAACATTCTACTTTTAACTATTAAGTTGTTATTTGCAGCAAAATTAATCATATGTTGCATATTTTGGTTTATAACTTCGTGGAGGCTTTAGTTGTTATTATTATAATTAAGATCATTAGGTGAAGTATGTACTTTATCAATTACTTTATGGCTGCTTAATGTTCGGTTTTAATGGTTTAAACTTGCTCATTTTTCTTCTTCTTTGCCTTTATGATTTCCTTCGGTTTTCCTTCGATTTTTCACCTGCGTCTTTTCCTTTGTTTTCATCTTAGTTTTCACGTTCTCCTTCGTCTTCATCTTCACCTCCATCTCCACCTTTAACTAAATGATTGAACTAGTGTAAAGCATACCTTCATACCTTATTGTTATTAGTGTTATTGCAACCAATAACTCATCAAAACCTCATTTATACAGATATCTGTGTGAATACAGTGTTTAGTTTGACAAACGCATGCGAACCCTCTTCTATAAATAACAATTTTCTCTATTTATTACTTTTGCCTTTATACAAAAAAATATCTTCTTTGTCTTTTCCTTTATCTTTACCTTCGTCTTCATCTCTCCGCCTCTGTCTTCACTTGAATTTCCGTTCGACTTCTTTTTCACTTCAGTCTTCTCCTTCTTCTTTATTTACCCTTCTCCCTTTCCTTCTTTTTTCTTTTCCTTTTGCTTCTCATCCTTTTCCCCATATTCCTTCTTCTACGAAATTCTTTTGCAAATGATTTTCTCTTCTTTTTTCTGTTTATTTTTTCCATTTTTATACTTTATCTGGTTTTTCATTGCCGTAGTTTCGGATTTCTTCCTTAATTTATCTTTTATTGGTTTGTTTTATTTATTATTTTGTTTCTATCTTCTTTCTCTTCTTGTATTTATCCCTCATCGTATCCTCGACTTTCGACTTAATTTTTGCGTTTCATTCTTTTGTTATTCAACCTTGCCTTTACTGGATTTACTTCTCTTTTTTTGTGATTATTTAGACATATTTGGTTCTCTCTCTATTTTTCTATTCATCTTTTTCCAATTTATTCAGTTCTTCTTGTTCCATTTCTTATTTAGACACATTTTGTTTAGAGGGTGCACAATAAAAGTATAATCTGTTAGTGGTTACGTAAACAAAGTAAATTTAACCTTGCTTTACCGATAAAGTTCAACACCTTTCAACAGATGTTTCTCCTGTTAAGTGATATTCTGATAATGAATTTTGAGTTTAGGTTGCAGCTGTGAATATACGTTGGCGTACAGATTAATTTATTTACAGAAATCTGAATGTACCTATGTTTAATATATTTAATATCAATGCGTTCTTTTTCTTCGTTTTTTCTTCTTTTTTTCCTTCTTTTTTCCTTCTTTGCTTTTCACTGTTATAAGTTCGTCCTCTTTTTTTATATTTACCTATTTTCTGCTTAAAAGTTTTTTTGTTGTATAATTATTGATTAATATCAGTAGATCAAGAAGACCCGTGTTTGAAACAGTAAAATTGAATTTTAATTAATTAATTAATTATTAACTTGCGGGCTTAGTGTGTTATAAATACAAACCAGACCAAAATCAAAATAGAGCAAAAGCATTAAACATTTAAAAATTGGTAACATTTTACAATAATGATAAGTGTAGCCTTTGTTATCCTTTACACGTTTTCAACTATTATTTTACGACTGCTCAGTGTCCAGTTTTAATGGTTTAAACTTGCTACTTTTCTTCTTCTTCGCCTATATCTTCTCCTTCGGCTTTTCATTTTTTTATTTTCTTCGTTTACTCCTTCATCTTCGCCTTCGCCCCCGCTTTTGTCTTTGGCTTCGTTTTTGACGTACAAATAAATTTATTTTCACAAATCTAAATCAAAAAATCATTTTTTTTCTTTGTCTTCTTCTCTATCTTCGCCTCCGTCTTCAACTTCGGCTCCGAATTGATCTCTTAACCCCCGCCTCGGTCTTCGTCTTCATTTCTGCCTCCGTCTTGTCGCCTTCATTTTCGACTTAGTATTCTCCTTCGCCTTTATTTCCCCCCTCCCCCCGCCCCTCTTTCTTTGTGTGATTGTGATACATAATTTCCTATTTCTTTGTTAGTTTATCTTCTTTTTGTTTGCTTTATTTGATTTTCTAAATTTACTTCCTTCTTGATCACGTTTTAGTATTTATTTTATTTTTTTCCCCTTTCTGTTCTTTTTTCTTTTTCTTTTACCTTTTGTTTGCGTTTTATTACTTGCTTATTTGATGTAAATTTAAAGTTGACTTTACCTTTACTCTATGTTCAACCTTTGATTGCTTTTGTAAGGTTGCCATTTCTTCTTCTGTTTTTATTCGTATTGTGTGTTTATTCTTCAAGTATCTGTACCTAGCTTTCCGTGAAACGTGTTTTTTGGCGTTCTTCCCCTGTTTTTCTTGCTTTTTTGTGTTAAAATCGATGTGAAATAAGTTTATAGTTGGTGATATAGGTACGTACCCTTTTTTGACTTCAATTTCGTCGCTTTCTTCTGTTGTTTTTCATTTCGCCTTTTCTGGTTTTCTTTTCGTTTCTATGTTTATTCCTTTTTGTTGTTTAGACATATTTGATTCTCTTTTTCTCAATTTTCTCTATTCATCTTTTCCCACTTCTTGTTCTTATTTCGCGTGCAAATAATAAATATATTAATTTGAAAAATTAATTATTAAATATAATCTCTCCTCTGCATTGTATTAACTCGTGCGTTTATTGTTTTTATTTCCACAATTTGTTTGATCTTTTATTAGACTCTTTTTTATTTTTTCCTTCTTTTTCTGTTATTCCCGTTTCTATCCATATCAGTTCTACTTTTCACGTTCTTTCATACGTGTTAGCTGTTCATTTAACTTTTTTATTATTATACCTACTTATTTTTTGAGTATTTTCACACCAGTTATTAAAAAAGAAATTAAATTAATATTCTATTAACACAATTGCGAAATACTCAAAAAAGAGGTATAATATGCCAAATTTGCCACAACAAATCGTTAGAAAATATGTAAACTTTTTTTTGGATTCAAAGACTTTTTTGATTTTATTTGTCTTCCTTTTATACCGATACAAAATTAACTCACAGTTGAGTAACAACCTGTAAAATCTTCAGCCTGTTTAATTATATAGGTCTATTTTGGTTTATTTCCTTCATCTTCTCTGTCGATGTTTTTCATTTCTTGATAGGTACCTATTTTGTATTATTTTTTATGTATCTAAGTATTTTCCGTTCTTTTTCTTTCCGATTCTTTATTTCACGTTTCACGCAAATTATATCATGAGGTTGGAATTGGCTAATATTTTACTTCTTCTCCTGCTTTTTTAACATTTTCCTTTTAATTCTTCGTTGTTTGGCTAGTTTCTTTGAGCTTTTAATAATCATTTTAATATTTTCTTCTTCGATTCTCTCCATATTATGCATTAATATTTTTTGGTTCTCTTTCCTCCATTTATCTTCATTGATTTTCGGAATCTAAACGGCTTTCTGTTGTGTTGTATAAATATTTTAGTTCTTGGGTGTTTGTAGTTAAAAGATTATTTAGAATTGTTAAAATTTTGTTTAAAAACAGCCAAAATTTTACTGATAACCAACACTTTGTCGGTGGTTATGTAAACAAAGTTCCTATTTTTCCCGTAAATTTAACCTTGCTTTACTGATAAAGTTCAACACCTTTCAGCAGATGTTTCTCTTGTTAGTGATATTCTGATAATGAGTTTAAGTTGCAACTGTGAATTTGTGTTGGCGAACAGATGAATTTATTTCCAGAAATCTGAATGTATTCTTACCTAATACATTTCAAACATTTAATATTATATATTAATGTGTTAAGTTTTTATTGGTTTCTTTTCAGTTCTGATATTATCCGGCAACAGTATTTTTGTGTTTTGCTTTGTAAAAAAATTCAGTTAAAAACTAATTCTTTTTAAATATAATTTGATGAAATGAAGGTTTTAATCTTCTGCGTGGAAAGAACACAAAATAAATTCGTTAAAATAATTAGAATTGACTTTATTATACAGCATTTTCATTTTCTTGACATTAAGTAAGCCATGGTTTTTTGTTGTTAGGTTAGTAGGCACTGAAGTTTTCAATTCGGTTAATAAATTATCATATTGTTGGAGTCATTGTTAAAATAGTTTACTATTTTGAATATTCTAAAGTGAATATCTAAATTTTAACTGGCAACATTGCTGTATCCTTTAAAAAGGGAAAAAAGAGCTCAATTTTAACTCCCTAAAACCCCATTTAGGCAGGCAAATTTGTGAGATTACAGCATTAAATTTGATAAACAAAAATAACTGGAACTCCCCATATAAAGCCAAAGTTGGGCAACAATTTTAAGCTCTTAAAAATTTTCCTCAAAAATGGTTCTTTTAAGCTTGAAGATATTTTTGCACTATCATTTTCTGTTTAGTTTACACAATTTACAAACCAATAACCAAAAATGAACTTTACAACTACAACTTATTTTAAAGATAAAATTATTAAGTATGCACTAACTTAATTAACTGGATAATTTAACTATCCAAAAAACAAGAACACACCCATCATTCCTTATGCAGCTTTATAGTTTTCTCTTTTGCTTAAACGCGGATTAATTAAAGCGCGTAATTGCTTTATTAATTACGCATGCAATCTCTTCGTGATTAATTTCAGCGTGTGGAATATCAACAACAGGGAAGTAAGTCATGAGTTGATAAAAATAAG
The DNA here is from genome assembly GCA_963082815.1 of Melanotus villosus. NCBI lineage: Eukaryota > Metazoa > Arthropoda > Insecta > Coleoptera > Elateridae > Melanotus > Melanotus villosus. The sequence continues at coordinate 81,512,884 of OY720420.1, forward strand.
ACTCGTAGTATGGGATGAATAACAAACAAATAAAAAGAACATTGTTAACCGCTGATAACGTTATTTAAATATAAGCAAATCTACTATACGGGCATCCTCCTGTTCACGTGTAAACTTTGATAAGGAACGTGTAACTGTATTACTGAGAATTTATTAATTTAAACTTTTATGCGTTTCCGAGTACCTTGTAGAAAGTAAATCGTAAATCGTAATGAAATTTAGAAATTTTTGTAATTATTTGTTAATTAGTCAAATAATTTATAAACAATAATGTTACTTACGTATTTCGTGATTTTATGACAATTTAACTGGTTATTAATAATAATGTACACAAAATTAAACGTGGGATTGTGGCTGATAAGCATTTTTTAATTAAACAATTATCCACGTAAATGAAGAATGACTAGGTTTTATTACTTTTTTGTACTAACATTTGTTGTATTTCTGCTATTTTTAAACATTTTTCTTTGCAACATTTTAGAATGTTTTAATAACCGTATTAAATGCATATTTTATAATTTTTTGGTTCAAGCCAAACGAATATTTTACATTTTTATTAATACAATATTCTTAAATAATTTAACTGGATTTGAAAACTAATTTGGTTAAAAGTTTCAATTAAGCAACCCACGGCTTTTGCATTTGCAACATTTTATAATCATTTAGTTGCATATCTAATGTATATTTTAAATAGCTTTTAGCTCATATTAGATGTGGAGTTTAATTTTGTCTAAGGAATAAGGAAATATTATTAAGCACTTTGCCAATAATTTAGTTGGGTTTAAATACTCTTAATATGGGTTAAAGTTTAAAGAAATAATTTACACTATTTCCTTTAGGTTGATATTAAAGATAATGCTAAAATAACTGCAACCAAAAATAATTTTAACTATGATATTCCCCAGATATTCTCAACTTAACAAACATTAGTGATATGGAAATTACTAACAGGCAAAATATGGTCACAGTATATAATCAAACCTCTAATTACACATTCGAACCATTTTCTGGAGTTCCCCAAGGAACTATCCTAGGTCCTCTTCTGTTTGTGTTGTATATAAATGATTTGTGTGAAGATTACTTTATGCCGATGATTTTAAAATATATCGAAGAACCACAACAGCAAATAAATGCCAACAGCTACAAAATGATATCGATAGTGTTGTTAAGTGTTTTATTTATATTAAGAAACTCTACTAATTTTACAAACCTTGATGTAGCTACTATTAATTTTCTATTACTCCTTGGTAAGGTCTCTATTAGAGTGTGCTTTTATTATATCGCTGCCTGGCAGCTGTTCATTAATTAATGAAATTGATAAAGTACAAAAGAGATTCATTCGTTTCTTATATTTTAAGGCATTTGGAATATACCCAACATATTAAAATTTCATATTTAGGCAATGAAAAATGTTTAAATATAATAATGTTAGACTCTAAAAGAAAATTTGGTTGTTTAAGTTTTATATTGCGGTGGGATATATCCCCTTTATCCCCCCCCCCCGTGCGTACGCCACTGGTACCTAGTTTAATTCTTTAAACGAAATTAAAAGCTTTGTTAATAATTTAGTTGGATTTAAAGATTGTAAAGCAGGTTAAAATTTATAAAAAATAATTCAACAGTCGTATATAATAGTAGTAATAGTAGGAGAGGTATGCTGAAAGAATTCAAATGCACATAACGAAAAATGGAGGAAAACCTTGCGAAAAGAAATTAGAGGAAAGAACAAAAGCAAGAATAAATATGTTGGTAAAACGAACAGAAGAAAGTATTCAGGATTACAATGACCTCCGAAAGGAATGTAAACGACTATGCAGAGGAAACACAAGCTGAAAATGATAGAGAAAATAGAAAATGATTTTTAAAATAAGGGAAATAGAAACTTTTACCAGGGAATAAGGAAAATAAAGAGAGGATGGCAAGCAAAACCAGCACTTTGTAAAGACAAGGACGGAAATTTAATAGGAGGCCAAAGAGAAATAACAGAGAGAAGGGCAGAATATTTTGAAGATTTGTTGAACAAAAACGAACAATTTAATCAAAGACAAGTACAGGATAATGAATACGAGCTAAATCTGACGAACAGTCCAGAGCAGGAAGATCCACCAGAATTAGGCGACATAATAGCAATAAGAAAGGGGCTCAAAAATAATAAAAGCGCAGGAAATAACAATATACAGGCAGAACTGATTAAATACGGAGGGGACGAACTTCAGAAATTTATGTATAAGCTGATACGGAAAATAGAGTACAAGTGGAAGAAAATTTATCAAGAAGTTTTGAAGTAAAAACAGGACTAAGACAAGGAGATCCTCTTTCAGCAGTTTTATTTAAAGCCCTAGAAAAAATCATCAGGGATAGTAGAATAAATAGGACAGGCCTTATATATTACAGGCGTCATCAATGTTTGGCATTCGCGGATGACATCACTATTTTAACAAGAAGTAAAAAATAACTACAGGATGCCATGGTCAGACTCGAAAGAGCATTACAAACAATGGGATTAACAATAAATGAGATGAAGACGAAGTATATGGGCATGGAGTGATGAGGAATACGAAACAGACTCAAGTAAGTAAAACGAATACAAATTTGAGGAAGTGGCAAGCTTCAACTACTTAGGAACCGTGTTTGGAAGAAAACCAACAATAACGGAAGAAATAGAAGCAAGATTAATAGCGGGGAATAAGTGTGTCTTCTCATTAGCTGAACTTTTTAAGAGTAAATCAGTGTCGTGAGCAGTGTAAGTTCGTATCTAGGAAACAGTAATAAGACCAGTGGTGACTTATGGAAGTGAATTGTGGACTTTAACGAAAACTGTGCAGAAAAGTTTAGGGGTGTGGTAAAGGAAAGTGCTACGAAAAATTTACGGGGGCAAGAAAGCGAACGACGGATTGGAAAGAAGGTCAATCAAGAAATAAGGGAGTTGTACAAGCGCAAAGAGTAAGATGGATGGGTCATTTAATGAGAATGACAGAAGGACGCCTGCCAAAGAAAATAGTGAGCGAGCTGGATGGAAAGAGAAGGAAGGGCAGACCAAGAGCAAGATGGAGAAACGAGGTAGAAGAGGACCTAAACCGTATGGGTACTACAGGATGGAGGGAAAACGGCGCTAACAGAAAAGAATGGTGAAAAGTAGTCAACCAAGCCATGGGCATAATATATGCAATGCTATATATACAATAGTTTATGCATAGTATGTTTAAATTTTTGGGGTCCTATTAAATTCATATTTTAAATGTTTGTCCGGAGGATTTTTTCAAAAATCTGTAAGTTGATATGAAGTTTCAAAACAACAAACCGCAAACCGCAGATTTTGCATTTTGTAGTCACTTGAATTGCATATCAATGTATATTTAAATTAGTTTTGGGTTCTTATTAGATTCATAGTTTTAGTTTTTAAACGAAATATTTTTAAAGGTTGTATTCATATTCTAATTGGCTTTTAAAGGCAGCGATTTTGTTTCAAAGAAGCAGGCCTTTTAAAACTTTTTGCATCCCATCCATTTGTAGTCGTATATTAAGCGTATATTTTGAGCATCTTTGGTTCCAAATCAGATTAATATTATACCTTTTTATATTAAATGTTTTTGAGTAATTTTGGTAGCAATTACCTCAGTTTAAAAACTGCAATTTGGTTCAACTTAAATAATTTTAGAACTTTTACATTCCAACGTGTCGACAGTTATGTACAACTGCATATTTACACTTTAAACATTTTTTATGGCAAATATTTTTTGGTTAAAATTTGAAGTAAGTAAACATTAAAAAATTTCTTAATTCCAGCATTTTATAGTCGTTGGGTTATTTTTTAATATTAAATGCACATTTAAAACATTCTTGAGATGTATACTGTAACTAATTCATACCTAACGTTGTAAGACATTTTATTAACAATTTGGAAACTGTAATTTGGTTCCAAATAATCCGTTTTAAAATACGTACTTTCATTCTAATACGTTATCGTTTTCTTAAGTTCATATTAGATGCGCATTTTTGCTTTTTATAGCAAATATTTTTAAATGTTGTAATTTAGGTTAAATTTCAAATATGTAAATCGTCGTCCCAACATTTAATAGTTGTCACAATCACTTATTAAATGCATATTTTTGGGGTCGTATGGGCGTATCATGTTCATATTCTAAATTTTATTAATACCATGAGATCGAAAAAAAGATGATTCTGAGCAGGCCTTGACTAGTACAACACGATTGGCAAGACTGATTTCAAAATGTGGCAGTAAGTTAGAGGTTAATAAATGTCAAATAAATTAAAACACAAAACAGTATTTATTTAGGGAACAAACTGAAAACTAAGATGAATACATGTTAGAGTAGGTGTTCAAAATGTGATCCTTCACTAGTATTACAACGATAAACTTAAATAATTCTGGAAACAAGATTGCAAAACCGACTTACATTTGAAATGTCACTGTCACATTATAATTCATAGGCATTCTAGAACCAGTGTAACCAATCGTGTTGTACTAGTCAAGGCCTGCTCAGAATCATCTTTTTTTCGATCTCTTGGTAGATTGAGCCTAAAAACTGTAATTCGATTTAAAGTTTCAAATAAATTACTCACAAATCATCGACTTTTTAGTCATTTAAGCTGTATATTAAATGTTTATTTTAAACCGTTTAGGGCCCGCCATAGATTTTATTTGCTTATCACACCGAATGTTTTTAAACCTTTGTTTAAAATAATTTAGTTGGGTTTAAAAGCTGTAATTTTGTTTAGAACAACAAATCAACAATTAGTATTTTGAAGTTTTTGCATTCCATCACTTTGAAGTTCTTTATAGTCGTGTATCAGATGCATATTTTAAATATTTCTGGGGCCAATAGCAGATGAATATTGTTAACAATTAACTGATTTTAAAACTGTAAACTGTATGATTTAAAAACTTTTTCATTCTATTATCCTACCGGTATATATACAGCACCATATTATTTTCATATTTGGACAATTTCATCTGTATATCAGATGCGTATTAACCTTTTTTAGTTGGCATATATTTTTAAATGTTGTATTAATAATAGCTGGTTTTAAAGACTTAATTGTAGGTTAACATTTCGAATAAGTAAACTTCATCAGTGGCGTGTTTACCATGGAAGCTAGGGAAGCACAGCTTCCCCTACGTAAACTAAATACCTACAGCGTATAATTAAATTAACATACCTTAAAAATTTAATATTATATATTATCTTCTTGACCCGAATATGTATAATTATTTTCAATATTTTTCAATACTAATCGAAGCTCGAACCTGATTTCAATGGCGCTGCCGAACGACAAAAAACACGACGTAACCCGAAACGTCTTTGTAAGCTAGGAAGTTACAGCTTACCGCCAGTATGGCATTTTAATTCACTGAAATCGATACAAGCGCGTGTCCAAGAATATTATGTAGTAATAAATTAAATACCGTTTTACTGTGGAATTAAAAATCATATGAACGTGAAATTAGTTACATATTAATATGTAAACAATACAAATATCGTATCAATGCAAAAATCTTTTGTTTTTACGCATAATTTCGTTTGAAAATCGAACTAAAAATAGTCTTGTGTAAGCTGCAACCCGGCAGATTATGGTTTGTAAAAAAAAATGTATTTTTTGCATTAAAACATTTTTGTCTGCGGCTTTATTTTACTCTTCAGCTTCCCCTTTTGGGGAGGTTCTAGACACGCCACTGAAACTTCTTCAGTGACATTTTACAGTTGTTTATAATCGTTTATTAGATGTATATTTACAATTTAAGGGTTATTTCAAGCCCATATTTTAAATTTTTGGGCGTTTTTAATTTAGTCACGTTTACAAACCTGTAATTTTATTTTTAAAGTTTAAAATTACCAAACTAACTACAATCCACAACTTTGGCAACCTGTATAACTGCAAATTATAGGTAAATTTTATTTTTTTTCTGTTTACATTAGATGCAAACTTTAATTTCTTGTAGCAACTATTTTTGGGCATTATTTTAACAAGTTAGCCTCTTTAACAATTTAACTGTATAAAGTTTAAAGTAATCCATTTTAAAACTTTTTCATTCTAGTCGGTTTGTCTGTTACAGTAAGAGTTAGCTGGATATTACATATGTGCATATTTTAAAATGTTTGAGATTCAAATCTGGTGCAAACTGTTAATTTTTAATAACAAATATTAATGGGTATTTTAGTTTATTTTATTCTATTTCGATGAGTTTAAAACAGCACTTAAAGCTGATCATTCCGAATTTTTATGGCAATTCAATGGTATTTTCAATGCATATTTCAAATGCATATTTTAAAAATAATAGCTGCATATTTCATAGATGTTTCTTGTTACATCAGTAATTCAGCGGAATGTAAAAATTGCACATCAATTAGATAAAAAGCCCCCGAGGAACATGATTTCAATGAATGTTAATGGATAATAACGAATTGTAATTGCAAACCAGTCCATATGTTGATTTTTATGTTTTCTCATTAATTCTAAGTTACATTCATCTGCTTTCCGACCGGTTTATGATCTAAGATTCAATCATAGACGAAGAATATTTATAATTTTCAGGCTAAAAATAAATAATTCTATTAATTTTATTTAAGTCTATCTTTCACTTTAATTTTACGATTTTTCGTTTAAACAAAGATTCCTGTAACGCGTTTCAATTATTTTTGGAAACTGTGTATTTATTAGTATGTATCCTTCCTTGATATAAAACTGATAAAAAAATATTCCTGTTTTTAATTCCACTTCAGAAAATCATGGTTCAAATTATTAACCTCGACATATTAAAAGAAAAAAGGATCAAAAAGGGGGTTCATAAAGCACCCCAATGCACATTAAACTCATTATAATAATATACTTATGCAAGTTTAAACATTTGTACAAACAACGGTTAAATTACTCTCGATCCTTTAGACATCGTGCTTTACACGGTTTCTAGTTTCAACCCATGCGAGTACTTTTGTTGCCCTTAATCCTTTTACGGTAAAATAAGTCAAGCTAATCCTACCCTAAATTACACGCTTGTACGAGTCAGGTATACGAAATTACTAACGAAGTCATTAGGTAATGGGACATCTTAATCTTTATTATTTCAGACGATCGAGCTCATTTTAATACGGTTTTGGATTGGTTACCGAATCGTTTGGAGGTAAAAATTAATTAATGGAATTAGGTGAAATAGGCGTCGTTGGGTTTAACAGCTTTGTGATAGTAAAATTGAATACTAATTAATTAATTGTTACCTTTAGGACTGATTGAGTTATATAGGTAAATAAAAATAAGCTCAAAAAGAGAAGAGGACGACAGTAATAAAAATGGTGAAAGCAGCAAATTTTGCAATAACAATAGTAATAATAATTTTTCTTTATTTACATAGCCTTCATTTGTTATTGTATGGTTTTTCTTTTTATTTCTTTATTAGCCAAGTAATCCGAATTCTTGAAGGTGGTTTAATTAAGCTTGCGGCTTTAAACAATTTTTTATTTCTTTTTCTTCTTCTTCTTCTTCTTCTTCTTCTTCTTCTTCTTCTTCTTCCTCTTCTTCTTCGTCTCCTTCTTCGCCTTCTCCTTCTTTATAACTCTTATGGTCGGCTTTTCCTCTTTTCTTTCTATTTTCACCATTTTTATTTTGTTTTTTCCATTATTATAATTTTGTTTTTTTTTCGTTACTTTATCTTCTTTGCTTTATATGTTGTTTTATTTTAATCTACAATTTTCTTCTCGTTTGATGGTTCTTCTTCTTCTTCTTCTTCTTCTTCTTCTTCTTCTTCTTCTTCTTCTTCTTCTTCATTTCTTTGTCTCCCTTTGTCTTATTAGTCTCCTTTATTTGCATCTTTCTGTTTTTTCATTTGCCCTCCATCGTTTCCTTGATTTTTGTAAAACTTCTTTCTAGCCTTCCCACTGATGTGAATGTAAATGCATTTTATGTTTCACCTTTGATTATCTTTTTTGTACTTCGTCGAGTTTATTAGCTTCTTCTTTTTTCTTAAGATTTTTCTGCTATTGTTAACGTATTTCATTCGTACCTGTCTGGTCGTTATGGGTTTTAAATGATTCCTTTTTATTTTTATCCACATTCTTTCCAATTTAAAACCATTTTTCGCTTTTTGTTTAGTTCTGTCTTTCTTCACTTCGTTTGTTCTTTGTTTCTTTACTTTCTTTCTTCGTCGTTTATTTAACATCTTTCCACTTCTTTCTTTCTCATCTTCTGTGTTTGATTCTTAACATGTTTTCCTGTTCTCCATTTTTCTTTTTTCCATTTTAAACGAAACGAGAAGTTGTATTGTCTCTCTGCCTTTTTTAAATGTTTTTTCTCTTACCTAATTTCACTTATCCTCCATGGTTTCTTGACCTTTTTCTTTGCCTTTCTCCTCTTTAAAAAAAATTAGGTCAGTTCAAACAGTCAATTTGACATTAAGTTAAAATCAATTTTACGTCCAGTTTTTGTACAACCTTTATTTTTTGTTTCTGTAAGGTTCGTGCTTCCTTCCTTTGTTTTTATTTTTGTTTCTTTATTCCTCAAATTTTCTTCGCTGTACCTAACTGTTCATTGACATTTTTTCTGTCTTTCTCTGTTGTGTTTGTGATTTTTCTGCTTCATTTAATTCTTTTTTCATATAACTATAATTGAACTACTGTTCTACTTTAGCTTATTTTTATTTTTCGTCTCTTTTTTTATCGGCAATCGGTTATAATAACAATAAGCAAATCAGATTTGAGACATTACAGTTACGGTGGTCATTTACATGTGGAGCAAATGCCCATTGCCGTTCCTCCTTATGAGTATTCTTACAATTATATGTATAATGTATATGTTAAATACTAGTACAAATGTTAAAAGCGGCGAGGAAGAATATTTGTCACCACACTTCACCACTTCTTCTTTAACTGTTTTCACATGAAGATCTTCTTGTATTTGGAACATAATAGGGAGCATTACTAATAGTGCGAAGAATCTTCGACTGAAATCGTTCCAGTAGCCTATATCAGTGTTGGAGTTTGACGCAGTGCCCCAAAGCTGTATCCCATAGCTCCATATTGGCTTTATGAAGTTTTGTAAACCAGCAGTTTGTTGGAGAGTGATAGCTTAGGCTTATAGTTACGACCTACTAACCAGTAATAATTTTTTAATTTTTGATTGAGTTGTTTCCTTCATGCAGTCTGTTTGTGGTAGGTAACCTCAGGAACGATACCTCTTCGTTTGGTGAAAGTAATTTGCACCGATTTGTGACTGTTTATTTTAAAGCTCCACTTTTTGAACCATCCGCAGACATGATTCAGGTTTTGTTGTAGAGTTCGGGCGGCTGCATTGGGATCGTGATGTGTAGCCGCTTCCCTCGGGGACTCCGGATTTAATAGTATATGTATAGTTCCGAGACTGCTTTTCCAAACTTCACTTGGAAGTATCTTTCTTCAAGGTAAGATTTGACGATGCTGTAGTAAGGATGTGGAATGGCCCGTATTAACTTGAATAATAGACTTTTGTGCCAGACCTTGTCGAAGGCTTGGCTAACGTCGAGAAAGACTGCAGAGCAGTATTTCTTGTCTTCGAAGGCGGTGTTGATGTTGTCTATTATTCTATGAATCTGCTCAATTGTGGAGTGTGCACTCCGAAAGACAAATTGATGATCGGGTATGAGCTTTTCGTCTTCGAGGATGGGAGAGAGTCTTTTCAGTAGTAGTCGTTCGAAATGTTTAGAGAGCAATGGTAGCAAACGTATGGGCCTGTAGGAAGACGGGTCATTGATTGGTTTACCGGGCTTTTGGATAAGGATCACTTGGGCAACTTTCCACTGAACTGGAAAAATTCCTGTCCGTAGAATGCTATTAAAGATTAGCATAGTTAACCTGATTGCTTTGGGAGGCAGCTCCTTCAGTATTCGGCCCGTGATTAGGTCATAACCTGTACATTTTTTGCAATTTATTCTTGTAGCAATCATTGCGTCACGTGTGGTTTTTGCAATTTTGTGTTACTTTTTGAATTTTGGGCCATTTTGAATTATTGGTAAAATTTTGTAGTACGGCCCTGTTCTTTTAATTTTAATCTCGTGCTTTGTTATGTTATTTTTGCTACAGTTTAAATTCATTGCAGTCTATAGGGCATCCAAGGTTAAACCTTATCAGCGCGTTTTCTTTGCAGTTATACGAATTCTTCAAAGTCACCCCAATGTTTAGTCGTTGTAGAAATTTTCCTTTGTTAAAAATCCCAAGGTGACCTAATTCACATGTATTTTGTTAGCGCATGATCTCATCTTGTTTCATTGAATGCAGCTCCTCGTGATACGGTTCGGGGAATCCCCCGCACGCGAGGCTATGTCACGTGACATGCCACAAAGTCGTTCGAATATTGTACCCCTCTTCGTTAGTACGTGACAACTCTTCAACCATAGCGGACGTGTTTGGCTTAAGACGGGACGTGCAAATCTTATCGCTTGGGTATTTAAATTACACCGGAAAGGCTCCTCATTTTCGTAGTTCTCGTGCAGAACTAGTTACGGCAAAAAGCCGGATACTCCCAGAGGGTGCCCTATAATATCGGAGAAACATAGTTTCGTGTAAAAGTTAGTGAAAGTGGAATTGTCGTTCACGCAATTTCCCCTTTGAGGGATTAAGAAAACCCATAGCCTAGGATTATTCTTCGTTTGTTTTGCACTCGTTTCCGGGAAGAAGGACACCATCGTTTCCATTTGGGCTACCACCAACAAGCCCTCACTAGTCTGATGTCTGTCACGTATTCCCTGGCCTTCCAATTAGCTAATATCTACTGAGTAGCAAGGTTGAATTTTTTTTCTGCCCTTTGTGGTGTAGCTCTGGTAGCAGCCATTTGTATTGATTGTGTAAATGTTTTTTTGGTTTGTTTTTCAATTTATCTTTGACCTTTTACTGAATATGTTGATACTTTCTTCTGGCATTCCCATTTAAAAAAATTATGTCAAATTAAGGAATTTAAAATGAATTTTATGTTCGGCCTTTATTCTTTGCTTCAAGGTTACTGCTTTCCTTTTTTGTGTTTTAATTATTCAAGTCTTTTTATCTTGATTGTTTATATGTAACTTTTTTCTGCTTTCCTCTATCGTTTTTCTGATTTAAAATCGATGTGAAATCAACTCGTAATCGTCGACCTATCCATTCTGCCGCCTCATTTTATTTTTGTTTCTCGCCTTTTTGGTCCATTCTTCCCTTTTCTGTTTATTGTCTGTGGTTCTTGGGCATATTCTATTTCTTTTTTTCTTATTCCCGCAATTCTACTTTTTCTAGTGTTTTCATTCTTCCTTTTCTCATTTCGGACGTACAGAATGTAAAAACTTGAAATTGTTTATATTTGCTCTTGCAATCTTGTAATAACATATTTCTTCTTGTTCTTGTTTCTCTTCCTTATTTAGTTCGGTCTCTATTTGATGTTCATTTGGTGATTTTTTACGACTTTTGCTTTTATCGATTATATTTAATTTACACTGCTGTCAAATTAACTTTGAAGTGACTTATAACTTATCCAGCTTTCATATTTAGTTTAATTATTGTACTATTTTAGTTTATTTTTTATTGTTCATCCTGGTTCTTTTGTATGGTTTAATACGTGTATGTCAATTTGTTTTCATAATTTTTATCCTTATTTTATGTAACATGTAAAATACACTTGAAATTGGCTTATTTCATTTGCCTTTATCTTTTGCTTTTCCTCCTTCTTCTTCTTTTTCTCTTTCTTCATGTACTCCTCCTCCTACTTCTTTTTCTTTGTTTGATTTTAACTTTTTTCCAGTTATTGTTTCTCTTTAATAATTTAGGTTATTTCCCGTTTTCTGGTTTGTTTTTTAATTGAATATTTTGATCCTTTCTTCCAACATTCTCTCTCATTTACTGACGTATTGAACATACAATTAATATAAAGCTGATTAGCCCTTGGCCTTATTTAACGTTCATCGTCAGTTTTGTTAATTAATTTTTTTCGGCTGGTCTTCGTTCTTTCATTCTGTTTCCTTCTACTTTTCGTTATTGTTGGTCGTTTACTAAACATTTAATTTCCTGGTTGATATGATATTGTCTCCTTTGACATTCTACAAAATATCCGCCTGTTTATCAGATTAAGGAGTATTAGTGCTTAAAGAGGAATCAGGTCCGGACTGATTAATATTTGTAGATGTTATTTGTACTTACAGCTCCCATGGTTTCCATGTATCTTATAATTGCTACACCATAGATACAGCCTTATTAATCTGTAACATTTTATTGGGTTTGAATAAATATTTATTTTTTATAATGTTTGAGTATTCTCTATTTTTTCCATATCACTCATTTTTCTTTTGCCTTTTTTAACATTCTTTTTCTTAATTTCTTTTTTCCTTATCAATCTATACAATTTATATTTGGTTTAGTAAATTTTATCTAGTTTTTTTGTACAGTTTGGGTACCCAAAGGACTTTAAGTTACTTAAAACTGCATCATTTGAGCAAACTGCAAAAACATACTAAATTTAGGTTCAAAAATATGCGAAAGCCTGAAATTCGTGTAAATTAAATTATAACAAAAGTGCGAGTTGTTGAATACAGATGATAATTTAAGAAGATAGTAATCTTCGTGACCCTTTTTGTCAGGAAATAAATAGCGTTACCAAGAACACTCTTCTCTTGAAGTTGGAGCGGTTTTTACGAGCAAAGTGAATAATTCACAAAAATTGCACGTTTTCCTATAAAACAAAATGATTTCTGGCTTGAATTTCGTTTTTATACAGCACATTTACTGAATTCAAGGATAAGCACTGAACATTATTTATTTTATTGTAGGTACTCTACTTGACACAATTTCTTACAGATAAGTCATTAATTCTTCTTGGTTCTTGGATTTGAATGATAACAGAACAAATTGTGTTTGGCCAGTGGCCACCCTTAAATATTGGCTTGATTTGTTTGAAATTTATTCGATTGTTTAGTTGTATTTTATTCGTCAATTAAAATCAACCAAATTTATTAATTTGGAACTATTATTTTTCACTTGCTTGGTAATTATTTAAACAAAATATGATTTTTTCCTATATTTAAATAATCTAAATAATGCTTTATTTATAATAAAATTCTACGTAATTTTCTGTTTACTGAACCTTCAAACAATGTATTTTGTACGGATTATTCGGGGGATTCATTAACAACGTAACTCGTTAACATCATTAGTGTTTAGTTATGGGTAATTCTGAAAGTATAAAGTTCGTGAAAATGGCAAGTTCGAAGAAAACCCCGCTTTGCACTGTTCATTCGATTGCTTCGGTTTGGTTCATTCAGATTCCCACTTCCTAGACCAGTGTCGACTCTTGGCAAGGCTCTTTCAGTAGCTTTCCAACTGTTGTGTCGAGTACACGTTTTTAGAGTGATTTCTGTTCTTCCACGTGATTACTATTGTGACAAACATTTTAATTTTTATTCTGTGAACTTAGTTGTTTAATTTAATTTTTCGTGTTAGTAAAGTGTGCGTAGGAATATTTAAGTTTTGAATAATTTAATACACAGGTGCGAGTGATCTTTGATTCTCCTAATTATTCAAGGTGAGATTTTTTTTATAACTACAAGCCTTCAAGCGACTTTGAAATAATTGCTATTTGCTTGAAGGAAGTTTTAAGTTTAAATTTATATAAATTTAGTTGCGAATAGAACGTTGTTTTACAGAAGTAAAAAATAGAAACTTAGAAAGGTGAAATTGCGTAACTCAAAACATAAAAAATTGTGCTTTAAATAAATATTGCACCACAGATTTAAGGCTTGAAAACCCAATTTTTTATAATATTTAGAAAAAAAGTAATAAATAAATAAATCTATTTCATTGTTGCTCGGTTATTTTAGACGTATTTGGGCCACGTTTTTTAAAATACCTTTATAAATTAAGTTGCAAAAAAAAACTCTAAAAACAGATTCAATTCGAAACTCAAATGGCTCTCAATAAAATAGTTTTTGGATATTTTTCGACCTTTAATGCCATTCTGAGTAACTTTTAAAAATCAAAAAGGCTCCTAAATTTTCGTGCTTTCTGTGAAATAAAATCTCCCAAACATTGCAGGACAGGTTATAATATTTAATTTGCAAATCTGCACGAAAGTGCAGATTCATCCTGTTTAAATGTTTAATTAAGAGTCGTAAATTATCTGCTTAATTTAGGCTTAGTTTTGGGTTTATTTTTGTATTGCATAATAAAAGCATTCATGAATTAATGGAAAATTTTGAGACGAATTATTAAAGCAAATTTGCCAGTTTATTTTTAAAATTCCACCGTCATGCAAATAATTATCCTGAATATTAGAATTGATGTTCAGAAATTTATTGTAATTTTTGGAATATTTTGAGTTTGAGTCTTAGGGGTTTAAGTATTAAATAATCACCAGAATGTTTCATTTTTTAGAAGCCAAAAATTTAAGTAAATTGTTTAATTTCCAACTTGTTTAGGAAACTTTTATTCAACCTAAAGCAAAATATTAAGATTGGTCGATTTTCAACTTACAATTGTAATTTTTGGAATATTTTGGTTTTTAGTATTTTTGAGGTAGCTTTATTTGAATATTAAATAAAATCGCCAGAATGTTACCCTTTTTAACAACTCGAAATTTGAAAGAGTTTTCGACCACCAAATGCAAAATGTTGAAATTGAAGCTCAGAAATTGATTTTATTGTAAATTTTGAAATATTTTGGATTTTAATAGCTACCCAGTGGAGTAGCTTTGTTTAAATTTCGATTGATTTCCAACTTAATAGGTTTGTTTAGGACAAACTTTTAGACAACCAAAAACTTAATATTAAAATTGAAGTCGTAATTTTTGGAAAATTTTGGTATTTAATATTCTTGGAAGAAGTTTGTCTAGAAATTAAGTTATCAAATGTTTTCGTTTTTATACCCCTAAAAGTTAAATAATTTGCTTAAATTTTGACTTATTTTCAACTTAGAATGTTTGTTAGGATAAATTTTAAGACAAAATATTAAAACTGAGGCCGAACGATTGATTTTATTGTAGTTTTTGGAGTATTTTGGATTTAATGTTTTTGGAGTAACTTTATTTAAATATTAAATAGTTTGATTTTCAACCCGACGCCCTAAGGGCATAAGGGTTTTTCGATAAGGAAGAAGACGATTTTCAATGTGCAAGGTTTGTTAGGGCAAAATATTAAAATTAAAGTCGGAAGATTAATTTTATTCTAATTTTTGGAATATTTTGGTTCTTACTATTCTTAGAGTAACTTTGTTTAAATATTAAATGTTCATCAAAGTTTTCCTTTTTTAAAAGCCCGAATTATAAATAATTTTCTTTTTTTTTATTTTAATTGATTTCTAACTTAGCAGGTTTGATAGGACAAATGCAGCCAAAAGCAAAATATTAAAATTGGCTCCAAGGATTGGCGTTTTAGAATCTTTGGATTTTATTATTCGTGGGACTACCTTTGTTTAAATATTACATAATCATTTTTAAAAGCCAATCATTTAAAGAATTTATTTAGATTCAACTTAGAAGGTTTGTTAGGACTAACTTTAAGACAAAGTATTAAAATTGAATTCCGGAGATTGATTTTATTGTAATTTTTGGAATATTTTGATTTTTAATGTTCGTGGAGCAACTTTGTTTAAATATTAAATAATCGTTTCTTCTTTAAAAGCCAAAAATTTAAATAATTTGACTAATATTCGACTGATTTTCAACTTAAAGACAAACTTTAAGACATAATATAAATATTGAAATTGAGAGATTAATTTTGTTGCAATTTTAGTTTTTAATATTTTTGGTGTAACTCTGTTTAGATATTAAATAATTACCAAAATGTTTCCTTTCTTAGGAGCCCAATTTGCTTAAATCTACTGATTTGCAACGTAGAAGGCTTGTTAGGAAAAACTTGTAACACAAAATATTAAAATTGAAAGCAATTTATTGTAATTTCTGGGATATTTTGGTTGTTGGAGTGATTTAAATAATAACCAGAATTTTTCCTTTTCAATTTAAATAATTTCCTTAAATCTACTGATTTTCAACTTATGTTTCTTAGGACGAACTTTAAGGCAAAGAAAATATTAGAAGTCTAAAGAATGATTTAGTTCTAATTTTTTGATTATTTTTGTTTTTAATATTCTTGTTTAGATAATAAATAATTACCAGAATGTTTCCTTTTTTAAGTCCAAAATTTACATATTTTGCTTAAATTTCGACCCATTTTTAACTTACAACTTTGTTAGAAGAAGCTTAAGACAAAATATTAAAATTGAAGTCGAAAATTTGATTTCATTACAATTTTTGGAATGTTTTGGATTTTAATATTTTTGGATTGACTTTGTTTATATTAACTAATCACCGGAATGTTTCCTTTTTCAACAGCCCGTAATTTAAATACATAATTTGTTTGAATTTCGATTTAAGGTTTGCAGAACAAACTTTGAATCAATATATTAAACTTAAAGTCGAGAGATTGATTTTGTTGTATTTTTTTGAATATTTTGGTTTTTAATATTCTTGGAGTAACTTGTGCAAATATTAAGTAATCTCCAGAATGTTTTCCCTTTTTTAAGAGGCCGAAATTTAATTAATTTGCTTAAATTTCGACTGATTTTCAACTTGGAAGGTTTGTAAGGACAAACTTTAAGAGAAAAATATTGAAACTGAAGTCGAAGGATTTTCTTGTAATTTTGGAATATTTTGGATTTTAATATTCATTGGACTAACTTTGTTTAAATATTAAATATTCATAAAAGTTTTCCCTTTTCAAAGACAAAGTTTAAATAATTTGTTTAAATTTCGATTGATTTCCAACTAAGCAGGTTTGATACAACAAACTTTAAGGCAGCCAAAAGCAAAATATTAGAATTGAAGTCGAAGGATTGATTTTTGATATATCTTGGATTTTAATATTCTTGACGTGACTTTGTTTAAGTATTAAAAAATCGCCAGAATGTTCCCCTTTTTAAGAGCCCGAAATTTACAGTATTTATTTAAATTTCCACCAATTTTCAACTTCCAAGGTTTGCTAGAACAAACTTTAAGGTAAAGCATTAGAAACAAAGTCAAGAGGTTGATTTTGTTGTAATTTTTGGAATATTCTGGGTTAAATTTAATATTCATTGGAGTAAAACTTTATTTAAATATTAAATATTTACTAAAATGTTTTCCAATTTAAAAGCCAATAATTTGCTTAAATTTCGACAGATTTTCAGCTTAGCAGGTTTGTTTAGGGTAAAATTTAAGACAAAACAATAAAATTAATTGAAGTCGAGGGATTAATTTTTGGAATATTTTGGTTTTTAATATTCTTGGAGTAACTTTGTTTAGATATTAAATAATCACCAGTGTTTCTCTTTTTAAACTCCAAAATTAGCTTAAATGTCGACCTATTTTCAACTTAGAACCTTTGTTAAAACAAGTTTCAAGGCCAAATATTAGAATTGAACGAATTGAACTCGAAAAATTGATTTCATTGTAATTTTTTGAATAGTTTTGTTTTTTGGAGTAACTTTGTTTAAATATTAAATAATCACCAGACTGTTTCCTGGTCTGCCTTTTTGTAATTTACAGTTTCAAAAGGCTGAAAAGGTGAAAAGTGAAATTCGTAGAATTACATTTCGGGATTAGATTTCTTTTTAAGGACTGAAAACGTTTCTCTTATTGTTTCTTTACAATATCCTTTTTAATGACAATTTTGAACTCTGACTCTGGGTAATTTACAGTTTAAAAATTGAGCCCTTAAGATTTCAACGTCAGTTTTAGATTACAACATTTTAAGACGATTTTCCACATTTTGAAACCTGAAATCTCAGCAGAAGTTCTTAGAAATTTAAACTAAGGTGTTTGTGTTTGACTGCTTTAATTTAAAATATTTAAATAACGCCGAAGAAGGTTTGAAGTTTCAAATCCACAAAATCCAAATTTTATATGCTGAAAAGTTTTTATGTTTCGTCTTGTTAAAGTGGCATTTTAGAACCTTTCAGTTTTATTACCAAAAGCCCTCTGTTTGTACTTTACAGTTCAAAAGTCATGATTTCAAAATTCGTCCCCTTTTGAAAGCTGTTCTCGCATCTTGAAACGTAAAACCTAAGTAAAAGTTTCCAGATTGTACTGTTTCAAAAAACTGTGTAGGGTAAGACTTGAAGTTTCCTGTTATTTATAAAAAGAAGGTACAATTTTAACATTCAGCAAAAAGTCTAATGTTTTGAATTTCAGACTTAAAAAATATAAGTTTCAAGCCCTGTTTTTAATAATGTAAAATACAAAAAGTCAAATTTGAAAACCTTCAAGGACTTGCACTTTTTAAAACCGAAGATCAGTGGTTCAAATTTTTGCAGAGTTGAATATTTTTCTATGTATAGAAAAGCTTCAGTTTCAAAAATGCGAATTAAATTCTGACTTTCAAAACCCTTTCTTGCTTCCTCAAAAATTTAGTTTTGAAAAAATAAAAATCAAAAACAAATGTTTTTAAGAAATTTCAGATTTCACGTTGAAATTCAGATATCCTTAAATTTTTTTAAATTATTTTTGAATAACAATTTTCCAAAGTTACGATATTAAGCTTGAAATTGTAAATTTAAGGAATTTAAGAAGGTTTAAACATTTTTGCTTAAATATCGTAATTTCAGTTTTGTAATTCATAAACTAAGCAACGGCTTTTTCTTCTGCATTTCAGATTTCAGCCTGAAATTTCAGACTTACCCTTAAATTTTATATTATATTTAGATACCATTTTTGGAAATCTTCAAAAATTTAAGGCCTCCCATAAAGAAAGTGTTTAAAGGCTTTCTTAGACTCGATTTGATGTAGTCATATTATACATACTACTAGTTAGAAAATTACAAGGGAATTTCGAGTATTCCCAGGATATTTCGAACATTCTCCAGCAGATTTAAAATAATCCGAAGCAAATTCGGAAATACCGATGTAGTTTAAGGCACCCCAGTACAGTTTAGAGCATTCCGTGATAGTTTAAAGTATTATTGAGGCAGTTTAGAGCTTTTAGATACATCCTACAACAGTTTAGAGCTTTTAGATACATCCTACAACAGCTTAGAGCTTTTAGATACATCCTACAGCAGTTTAGAGCTTTTGGATACATCCTACAACAGTTTAGTGTATTCCGAAACAGTTTACAGTATTCCAAGGCAGCTTAGAAGATTCTGACACAGTAGAGGATTCCGAAAAAATGTATAATGTTATTAAGAAAATTCGAAGGATCCCAAGGCAATTTCGAGTAATTGATGCTATTAACAAAATACTGAGATTTACTAAACAGTTTAGACAGTATTTCCAAATAGTTTAAACTATTACCGTGGCAGTTTAGAGGATTTACATGCAGTTAAATGCATCCTGAAGCCGATTAGGACACTTTGAGATAATTTAGAGTATTCCAAGGCAGCTTCTAACATTCGGATATAGTCATATAGTTTAAAAGATTTTGGAGAAGTTTAAAATATTACTGAGGATAATTTTAAGCATTCCGAGACAGCTTCGAGTATTTTGAGTCGGCATTCTGAAGCAGTTTAAAGCATTCTGAAACAATTTAAATTATCTCAAAGTAGAGCAAAAGCCGAAGTAGTTTAGTGATTTCCAGGCAGTTTAAAGTATAACCACTGCATTTTAGAACATTTCGAAATAGTTAGATACATTCTAAAACCATTTAAAGCATTCACTGATAGTTTAAAATATTCTGAAGTATGTAGTTTAGAAAGTATTCCGAGGTATTCTAAAGCATTCCGAGGCAGTTTTAATGCATTCAGAGACAGTTAAAAACATATTAAGGCAGTTTAGAGTATTTCGAGGCACTTTTAAAGTATTCAGAGGCAATTTACACTCTGAAGTAGTTTAAAGAATTCTGATGTAGTTGAGAGCATCCCGAAATAGTTTAGAGAATATTCCAAACTAACTCAAAGCATTTTGAAGCAGTTTAGAGCACTTCACGGCAGTTTAAAGTATTCCGAGGAAGTTAAAAGTATTTTCAGACAATTTTAAGGTATTCTGAAACGGTTAAGAAAGCATGTTAAAGCATTCCGATGTAGTTTAAAGCATCAAAAACAGTTTAGGTAGATTCCATTTCAAGAGAGTTTAAATACCATCTGAAGCAGGTTAAAGCATTCTATACATTACGAAACGAATTTAGAAATAATTATGTAAATTAAAAGCTTCCAAAAAGTTACTGTAAAAAAATGAAAATTTCAGCGTTTCAAAACCTAAAGTCTGAAATTTTCCTTGATTTTTAAAGAGTTAAGATTTGCTCCTCAAAGTTACAAATTAATACCATTTGTAGACACTTCAAGCTGTTAAATAATTATTTAAGAACTGTAAATTCTAAGATCTACACAAAAAACTGATTTTTTAATTTAAATCTTTTACAGACGATGAATTGAAGTTTGTCAGAAACATGCCTTTAAAATTCTAAAATTCAAAAAGTGGGGTTCCATTATTGAGGTCGGAATTTTGGATTTTAATGTTTTTGGAGTAACTTTGTTTGGATATTAAATAATACTCATCAGAATGTTTCCTTTTTTAAAAACCCTAAATTTAAATAATTTGTTTAAATTTCCACTGATTTTCTTTCAACTTGTTGGGATAAATTTGAAGCGAATCTAAAGCAAATTTTTTTGGCATAAGAGTGTTTCAAATTAATTATAAATTTTCCTCTCATTAATATTATTGTTTAACTAACGTAACAATTAATTTAGCAATTAAATAGTAAACAATCAGTCGTAAATCTAAATATTAATTAATAAAAAATAAACAGCTTATTTATTATTTTTTAAAGGACGAATTTAATTTGTGTTGAAACTGTACGAAAGACGAGTTTGAAGATGTTAGTTTCAAGTGTGGTTCATCCTCTTATTTTAGGGATTTATGAAACCACTCGAAACTGTCAAGATAAAGAAACAAAAAGTAGATTAGCTAAGGATGGTTGTATAAACAGAAGCTTGTTTAGCTTCTGTTTCCGTTTCCGCTTTTAGATTATTGTTTATTTTTATCTAAGATTACCGAATGCAGAAATTTTAAACGTTTTCTTATCTTGTATAATTCAAAATATTGTATTCCAATTTTTAGGTTTTAGGATTGAATTTAAGATCAGACCTCCCAAGAATATTCAAATGAATATTTCTAGTTTAAATTTGAAAAATAAAGAAGGAAAAAGTTCACCCCGGGGATTTAGTGAGGTTTATTAACAGTTTCATGTCAAATAGGAATTTAAATAAATCAGCTTTAGGCGATATCGTAATGAATTTGAATGCTTAATTTGTGAGACGAATGGTTTGTTAATTTTAAATTTGTGAGATCGTTTCGTAGGCAGGAATCTTTAGATTTTTAACGCTTAGGAGTAAGGTTAGTAAACCTTATAAAAAAGCTTGGAATTAATTTGAATCCGATTCCATTTTTAAGCAGGATTTAGCAGGACTGAGCAGGATTTACATTAAGGTGTTTGAACCTTTTTTACTTGATTTAGGCCTGTTTTGTTTGTGACTTATGTTAAGTTGGGCATTTTATTTAAAATTAGCCACCGAAACGGGTTTGTGTTTGCCTAAATTTATTTATTTGTTCATTTAAAAGTGTAGAAAACCCCCAACACTTAAAATATAAAATACCCCCAAATATTACAAAAATTTTAAAAAATGATCCAAGATGTTGCTAAAAGGTTAGTACGTCAAGCAAACTTCCTGATTGTATTGTACAGTACAGTTTGCTCATGGTTGTAATTTGCATGAAAGATTATTTTGGTAAAATAAAATTTATAATATTATTCACGTTAAATTGAGGTGAAAGGGGTGCATTAAGAGTTACTGGAGCGAAATGAGGTTTTTACAAAAGCTCCTGCATATTTTATTTGGGATATTAAACGAGGGAAACAGCGAAACTTTCACTCTGGGGGAATCTTAAATGTAAGAAGAGGGTTGAATTTCTTTAAAACCGCTTATGGGTTAGATTCTTAAAAGCGTATTAATTTTCTTTTATTAAAGGGAGTTTGTTGTGAACAAAAAATTTTCCGACAGGGAATTTTTGGGAAAACAAATTCTGAAAGAATACAGTGGTTATAGAAATTTCAGGAATATAAGTGGTAATTTCAGAATTTTAAAGGTAATACTTGAAAAACTAATGTCTCAGAAATTGTAAGTTACGAGAAGTAAGATTTCAAAAACCTCTGGGTTTTTGTGAGAAAAAAGAAAGACAGAGGTTTCATTTTCAATTCTTGAAAATTCAAATTTTATTCACATTTTTTTATGTGAAGTTTCAGTAAGGGTTTGCAATAAACTATTAAAATTCTGGATATAAAAAATTGTTTTTGATTTTTTATTTTTAAAACTGAAATTATGAGATTTAGTTTTTTAAACAGTTTAAACTTTTGCTAATTCCATAAATTTACAATTCTAAAATAAATACTGACTTGATATTTCTAAAAATTTTACCCAAAAATAATTTAAGAATTCCAGAAGATGCCTGAAATTTCAGGTAGAACTTGTTGTTTTTGATTTATTATTTTTTAAAATTGATATCACAAATTGTAGAATTTAGAAAAGCTTAAACTTTCGTTAGTTGCATATATTTACAATTTGAAAATAGACCGACTCGTCTGTCATTTCTAAAAATTTGAACCCAATATAATTCAAGAAGAAACCTGAAATTTCAGTTTGAATGTTTGAAATCAGAAATTCGCAGGAAGAAAACTTGTTGCTTTGGTTTTTAATTTTCTTTAGTTTCATAAATTTACAGTTATTATTTATTATTATTATGTATTACTTGTTATTGTTAAAAGTTTTAACCCAAAGTAATAAGAATTCCAGAAGCCTGAAATTTCAGTTTGAAATTTGAAATTAAGGAATAAACTTGCTGCTTCTGATTTGTTTATTTTTTAAAACTGAAATTCTAAAATTTAGTTTTTAGAAAAACTTAAACTTTCGTTCATTACACAAATTTGTAATTTCAAAATAGATTTAATTGTTATTTCTAAAAGTTTTCACCCAAAATAATTTAAGAATTCAAGAATCTTGAAAGTTTAGTTTGAATCTGAAATTTAGGACAAAACCTTGTTGCTTTTGATTTTTTATTTTCAAAACTGAAGTTATAAAAATTTAAATTTTTAAAAATGCTTTTCAATATTTAACAACAAGAAGATAAAGGTAAGTCTGAAATTCCAGTTTCAACTTTAAATTCTATACGAAAACTTATTGATTGAGTTTGATTTATCAAAACTGAAATTATGAAATTTGTAATTTGGAGAAAATTTTTAGAAAGGCTTAAAAGTATTATAAATTTCATGAAATTGCTGTAGTTCCTGTATAGCTTTAAAACTATGCCATTTATATTAATTTTTAAGTCTGCCTGTGACAACAAAAATATGCAAGTAATGCATAAAACTCCGAAGATGTCCTACTTTCACCTACAGTAATTGAAAGCTATTCTCTGCTTGTCACCTTAGGCATTGAAATATTGCAATCTCACAATCTAAACAAGACAAATCGACAACATTTCTAGATCATTCCAACCATATTAATAATAAATTAAACAAAATATCCCCGAATTCGTTTCGGTAATTTCACGCACGCACGCTTTATATTAAATAAAAACCGATTTGAATATTTAAATTACTTTTCTGTATTTCCTCTCATGTTTTTATTTATTTATGTTACGATTTATTCTATGATTTATAACGGGTGTTTGCCCTTAATTTCGTTAATTTCAGTATGATTTAATAACACAACATCGTTAAAAGTCAGAGACAGATAGTGGACAAACATGAATTGTTATTTGTTTTGCATTTCATTACGCTGTACTTACATACATATAACGTTACATAATTCACATAACTGACAAGTATTAATTAATTATAATTACAATACGTGTCTGTTTCAACTGCAATGAGTTCGGTTGCTGACAGTACGACAGAGTTCTTTTCGCTTTGCACATACCAGTTTTATGAATAAGTTTATTGGCAAAAAATTTCGTTCGTGGATTTGTTATGCATTCATTTCTATTTTAACTCGTTTAAAAAGGTGATGCTAATAAGCTTTGTTGTCGTTACGACTCGTTTAAAATTAGCCAAAGTTGGCTGTGGAGTTACATTATACGCATACAGGGTGGTCTTTATGTGCAAAATTTATACCTAAATATTGATTATCTTATTTATTAACCGTGGGGTTAACCGCGTGATGTTTGTAAAAATTCAAGAACTTCCTAAATTTCATCATGTTTCTTAGAAATTGTTTCAAAATCTCGATTAATTGAAAAACGCGCTTAAGATAAACAAAATTTGGAATGAACCAGATTAGAGAAATTTGGCAAATGAGCTGATGACGGATGAATAACAATAATGATTCATGAATTATGTATTTTTTAATTTTATCAATCTATTCTCATATTCTGCACAATTCAGGTAATAAATCAATTAATGATGAATTCTAACAATGCCTTAATTCTTCTTTGCTTAGAAATAAACAAACAGCTGATTGTAAAGATCGTTGTTTTTACAAATTAAAACCGCATTTTCTGGATTTAATGCAAAATATCCATTACTACGCATATTAAAATCATTAAAAATTAAATTATAAACTTTTCTAATCTTGTAATTATGTATAAACAATTGCCCTCGTAATCTTGGCCTATTCTTTACAGTAAATTAAAATTAGTACAAAAACCCATTGTTCTTCCTTTATGTAATCTTAGTTAATGTTTGTCATTTTATTTCAAGGGCGTTTTCTTTCATTTCGATTTGTTTAAATATTTAGTTTTTTTTTTCGTTCAAACAATGCATTTAATTAAACATTACGTAGCGGTTTTTTGTAGTTTCGAAAATAACATCGTTATAACAGTGTTTATTTGTGGTTTTAGATATTTTGAATGTTTTGGATGCTTTAGTTATTAACTTCAGTCGTATTATTCCAAATTCCAAACCGTGAGACTTGATATTTAGCTCTACCTACCTAATGTTCTGTCAAAAACTTAGTAATTTTAATTTAGGCAATTATTAACAGTTAGGATTAGGAAACGACTAAAATTGGAAATTTAGGTGCAAAGGATTTTAATACGCATTGTTTTGGAGTGCTTCAGAATGCTCCAAACTGCAACAAAATGCTTTAGATGCTCTAAAATTCCTCGGTATTACTGTAAACTGCCTTGGAATACTCAAAATTGCTTTGGGATACTTTTAAACGGCCTCTAACTACTTTAGAGTTCTTTAACCTGCTTTAGAATACTTCAAATTGTAATAGAATGTTTAAAATGCTCTAAAATGCCTTGGAAATGCTGTGAATTATCTTGGAATATTTTAAATTGGTTTGAGGTACGCTTAAACTGCCTCAAAATGTTCTTAACTAAACTAAACTGATTTGAAATTCTCTACACTTGGATTGTTCAAAACTAATTCATAAGCTTGAAATTGCGACAAGATGTTCTAAATCGACTTGAAATGCTCTAAACTGCTTTGGTATACTCAAAAATAGAACAGAACATTTAAAAAACTGTCTTGGAATACTCTAAATTGCTTTGGGATGCACTTAAACTGCCTTGGAATATTCGAAAGCACTTTGGACTGCTTGCAACTCCTGCAGAATATTCCTCACAGCTTCAGAATTCTCTAAACTGCCCTTGAAATGCTCTACAGTACCTTGGGTTTCTCAAAACTAATTCATAATATGTACTCTAAACTACCACAAAATGGTCTAAATCGACTCGAAATACTCCGAACTGATTTTAAATGCTCAAAACTATAAGATAATGCTTTGAAAACTGTCTTGAAATACTCTAAATTGTTTTGGAATTTTCTTAAACTACCTCGAAATGTTCGAAAGCACGTTGGAGTGCTCGCAACGCCTTCAGAATGTTCTATACAGCTTCGGAATGCTCTAAACTGCCTTGGAATATTTTAGATTATTTTGGAATGGTGTAAACTGGCTTGAAATATTCTAAATTGCCTTCGTAACTGCCTCTGAACTACCTTCGAATTCTCTAAAATATTTTATATTGCTCTAAACTGACTCAGAATATTCGCTAAACTACCTGCGAATACTCCAAACCGGGTTGAAATATTCTAAATTGTCTCGAAATCTCTAAACTACGTCAAGTTACTCTGAACGGCCACATAATATGCCAAACTCTCTCAAAACTCTCTCTAAACTGACTCGGAATGTTCTAAATCGACTCGAAATACTCTAAACTGCTTTCGAAATGCTCTAAATTGCATGAGCACTATGAGCAGTATGTTAAACTCCTTCAGCGTGCTCTAAATTGCTTCAAAGCATTCTAAACTACCTTTAAATATTCTTAACTGCTGCGAAGTACTCTTCAAACTACCTAGAGTGCTTTAAACTGTTTCTAAATATTTTAAACTAACTTCTTAATTGCCTCAGAATACTCTAAACTACCTTGTGATATATTAAACTACTCGTACATTCGAATATTCTTAACTATTTCGAATTACACTCTAAACTATCTTGGAATACTTTAAACTGCCTCAAAATATTCTAAATTGTACAAAATATACTAAACGGCCTTTGAGGATACTTTCTAAACTACCTCGGAATACTCTAAACTACCTCGGAATACTTCAGATTATTTCAGAATGGTCTAAACTGCCTAGAAATATTCTAAATTGTCTTCGAGTTTTCTTAAACTGCAACGGAATACTCTATCGTTGAATACTCCAAAATATATCACATTGCTTAAAGCTGTCTTAGAAGACTTGCTAAACTACTTCCTAATACACTAAACTGCTTCGGAATACACTAAATTGTGTATTGCTTCAAAACTGCATCGGGATATCGGGATATTCCAAACTGTCTCTTAATCTCCAAACTGTTTCGAAATGCTCTAAACTAATTCGGAATGTCCTAAGTTTTCTCGAAGTATTCCAAATTGACTGAAAAATACTACAAACATTTGAAAGGCCTAAACTACCTTAAGATACACTCTAAACTATTTCGGAATAATGCCTTAAGCTACATCTAACTCCGTATACCTGCTCTAGTCATTTCATAATTTAAACTTCCTCGAAATAGCGCACAGCTGCCTGAAAATGCTTTGATTTTTCTCGGAATACTGGAAATTACTTTAAATACTCTAAAGTGCATCAAAATGCCTTAAACTACTACTTTCGGAATACCTTAAAACTGTCTGAAAATACTTTGAACTTTCTTGGAATACCTTAAATTGTCTCGAAGTGCTCTAAACTACCTTGGTTTGCTTTAAGTTGTCTTAGAAGACTGTCTATATTGTTTTGGGATTTTCTAAACTGCATCATTATGCTTTAAACTCCCTTATTATTCTCTTAACTACCTAAGAATACCTTAAGTGCTCTAAACTGCCTTATAATGCTTTGAACTATGTTAGAATACTTACTATCTAAACTGTATTAGGGTGCTTTAAACTATATAGGGATTCTTTAAAATGCTTTAATATCCTCTTAACTGTCTCAGATCACCTTAAGATTGACTGAGAATACTTTTAACTTTATCGGAATTCTTTAAACTGCCTCAAAATGCTCTAAACTGCTTCAGAATGTTTTGAGGTAGCTTTAACTTTATAAGCTGTTTCAGGATGCTCTAAACTGGTTCATAATACGTTAAAGTACGTTGGTATTCTCTTAACTGCCTCGGAGTACTTTAAAACTGCATCAGAATGCTTTAAACCGCCTCGTAATAATTTACAAACTACATCGAGATATTATAACGTGTCGTATAGATATGCCAAACTGTTTCTAAAAATCTTTAAACTAGTCCTAAAATTTAATGATCTAACTGTCACTTCAATTTGGTTCGAAATGCTATAGAACCTTTCAGAGAGCCCTAAACTGTGTGCAAATATTCTCCAAACTACCCTGGAGCACTCTTCACTGTTTCAAAATATACTAAACTACATCACATTGCCTTAAACTTCTTCGGAATATGTCTAACAGCATCTAAATGTTTTAAACCGCCTCAACGATACTTTAAACTACGTCGAAATACTTTTGAACTGCCTGGAAGTATATTTAAATTCATTGGAATGCTCAAAACTGTCTCGAAATACTCTAAAGTACGTCAAAATGCTTTAAACTTTAAACTGTCTGCCTTGGAATGTTCTAAGTTGCATTGGAATACCGAATAGAGTTTCGGAATGTACTAAACTGTATCAGAATACCTATTCTAATCTGTTTCAGTATAAACTGCCACGATAACAGTTTAAACTGTTTTTGATATTATCCAAAGTGCCTCAGAATTTTAGAAACTTTATCAGAATACCTTATTTTCTTAATTGCGTCGGAATACTTTAAACGGCCTCAAAATGTTTCGCAATGCTTTAAATTGTCGCGGAATACTCTCTAAATATTTCTGAAAGCTCTAAATTACTTCAGAATGTATCTAATTATATCTAAATGCTCGAAAAGGATTGGTTATACTTCAAAAGACTTTGGAATACTCTAAATTGCTTTGACTTATGTTCTGAACTACCTGGGAAAACTTAAATTATTTCGAAATGCACTTTATAAACTGCCTCGGAATGCACTTAATTCGATTCAAGTTAGATCTAACAGTGTTTAAATGCCCTAAACTGTTTAGTTTAAAATGTCACAGAATATTCTTTAAACTATATCGGAATGTTCTAAACTGTATCAGAATGCCTCAAACTATTTTCTTAATTGTCTTAGAATACTTTCAAACGGCTTGGGATGTCCTAATTTTCCTTGGTATACTCTAAACTGTTTGGAATCGTTCTAAATAGCCTCGGAAACAACAAAACTGCCTCAAGTTGAGCCTAAGAATGCCTTTAAACTCCTTCTTTAAGGCAGAAAATACTGCCTCAGTGGTCACTCCTTCAAATAATTTAAAATTTAGAACATTTGAATCATTATTAAAGTTTTAGCCTTCGCATTAAAATTCAGATTCTTTAAATTCTTATTTTGTTTACCAACAGTCAAATTTGAATTCGAATTAAAGTTAGGTTTTTGCTTTTCAAATGCATATTGAAGATACAAATAGATTAAATATTCTCGAGATTGTATATTTAAATTTTAAATGCCCATCAAAATTCTCAATGTTACACTGTTGCAATTTAATTGGAGCATGCTGTATAAGTAATAAATAAACTAAGCTATAAAATTAGAGCCCGCGGTTTTCCATTAGCACATCAACCTTTAAAAACAGAAATAAACCACGTGAAGTTAGACTTGATTTGTAGTGCTAATTTCTATAATAACTTTGGCACAGTTCTTAGTAAAAGGGTCGGTTCTTTTGTGGTGAATGTAATAAAGGCGTGTTTATACTCACGTAAAATTACTTGTGTTTATTTCTCCATTATTCACCATCCTTGTGGTCCTAATTCGGAACATCGGGGAAGAAAAAGACTTTGTTTTTACTGTCCACAACCGTACACAATGATCCTAAATGAGTAGGTGGTTGGTCCGTTTAGCGAAAATTAACTTAAGTGGTCTGCGAAGTTTTTATGGGTTGGTCCGTATGGATGTTATCAATTATTATTGTATGGATGTAAAAATAAAATGGTTGTAGATGACGTTTTTTATATCTAAATATCTGCGTTTGCTCACTTTATTTAAAGGTTTGAAGTTAAATATATATCGACCTTGAAGTAAACTTTTACGCAATTTACTAAATCGTGGAAATTTGCGTGTTCTGTTGCTATTAGTAGAGTTAGCGAAACTGAAATTGGTCTTCCTTTGCTTTGTTATAAATCAAGACACCAAAACGAACTTGTTTCATATCGCAATTGTTTGATCTGTGCTAGAATTTTAACTTAATTGTAAGAATACTGCAGACTTAACACATAATTATTTAAATTACTGTATCGTTCGATGGGCATAGTCTTCTAATTCTTCTAGAAAGTTAAAATTGCATTTATTTAATTGTTTTGTATTTTACAGCAGTTTGAGCTACTTGACTGATAAATGTGACAATTTTTGAGTTGTTTGAACTTTAGACGTTTGAACACTAGACAGAAAAAGACGTTCAACTCGCACATAATAGAAAAAGGGACGTCGCAGGGATCCCATTACTTATTTACTCACTCAGCAACACTGCAACTCATATCAGACCTTGACTTCTTCAATTTCTTTTCATATCTCTATCTTGAGCCAGGTGTTTCCAGTTCTTAACTTGTAGCTAAGATCTTGAGTTTTCTGCAACAGAGTCGCTCCACCCTTTGCTCTCTAGGATTTGTTCTTCAATTCTTCTGTTTTGGAACTATGTCTACTTCCTCATACCCCTAGTCAGGTTCATGACTCCACCGTTTCCTCTTTATTTCTCCGTCTTTAACTGGTCCCAGAATCAGTCTTAACATTTCCTGTTCAAAGTTCCCCAATTTCTCCCCATTCATCTATGTTATTGGCCAAGCTTCGCTTCCCTACATTACTATAGGTCGGCATCTTTGTCTTTGAAAAGTTTGCTAAATGAATATATCGTTCGATATGTTTTAATTTCCATTGTGTCTTCGCGGTAACTTGTCATTGTCACTCCCAAATATTTAAAGCTATTTCTACTTCCAGATTATATTTTTCCATTGTTATGTTTTGCCCGATCTTGGAGCGACCTTTGGTGGTCGCAATTATCTTTGTCTTTTCATCGTTTATTTTAACCCTATTTTTCTTCCTGCTTGATCCAACCGTACAAAAGTCTCTTTTACCTCAATAATTGATCTGCCAATTATATTAATATCATCCGCATATATGAGCATTTGCTTTTTGTGGGGCTATATTAAAGAATAAAGGTGCTAGACTATCCCCTTAGTCTTGTCTTCGTTTTTACCATTTTCGATGGTGTATTTTGCACTTTCTTTATCAGGCCTATTAATTTCTTTGGTATTTTTAAGTCTTCGAGGATTTTAAACAGTTTCCTTGAATTCGAAGAGTTCCACGGTCAAGTTCAGAGTTAAAAGAACGTTTTCCGGGTTGGGACCGTGTCCTTGTTGAGGAAGAACGTGTGAACCACGCCAGAGTCGAAACTCTCTTACCAAGAGGAAGTGCCAGAGCCATAGAGGATCTATTTTTCTTCAGAAGGATTTTGCCCCAGGCTTTGTTCATAAGTAGAGTTGCCGTGCCCTTCGTCCTCTTGCTAAAAGAGTTTCGCCTCTGACGTGGTTCACACGGTGAGTTACCGTGCTCTTTTAGTGTCCCCTTTTTTCCCCTGATGAAACTCCTTAATAAAGTTGGCGAAACGTTGAGTTCTTCTTTCTCGACAATGACACGGTCCCAACCCGGAAAACGTTCTTTTCACAGTTTGTCCTTATACCATCATAGGCCTACTTAAAATCTGCAAAGAGGTGATAGATGTCTACGTAAATTCTCATGTTTTCTCCATTTTAAGATTTGAGACAAATGTCTGATGGATCGTCTATTTTACTTTTATGAATGCTGTTTATTTTTGACTTACTACCGATTCATAATATGACTGTAATTTTCTTCTTCTTCATTCATATAGGGTTACCCACATAGGTAGGCTTTTGCCTGTCTTTTTTCCTTCTAAGCCTCTTCGGATGTTGATGTCCAACATTCTCGCCACCTTTTTGGTGGTCTTCCTTGTTTTCGTTTCCCTACTGGTTTGTTGAATTTTGCATTCTTGGCTAATCTATTATTTTCCATTCTGTCTACGTGTTTATTCTTATTTCTTTTTTGTCGTACTAATTTTGCTATATCCTGTATGTTACTCATTTCTCTTAAGTCTTCACGTCTGATTCTGTCGTGAAGTGTCTTGCCATGTATCGTTCTTATTGCTTTCATTTCTGCTGTTCTCATCATTTGAATCGTCTTCGTGGTATCAGATCTTGTTTCCACCGCGTATGTCAAAATTGGCATGGTGTTTTGTTGACCTTGTTAATATTCACTCGTCTTTTTCCTATAGCTTCGTCAGCTGCATTGAGGATATTATTCTTTAAAGTTGTCCACTGTTGATCTATTTGTTGTTCCCTGTTAATTAATTTAAGCGGTCTTGGTATAATTGTTTTGTGCTTTGAATTTCTAGCGATTCAATGTTGTATTTGTCAATATACTGTGCTTTTGATTTTGTATAGTTAGGTACATTCAATCGGATTTTACTTAATACCAGCTTATAATTTCTCACGTCTAGTATTGATTGTCTTTGGGTGAACTTCCCTGTTTGTGATTACTTAGTCTATGACCAATTGTTGGTGTCTCGTGTTATGCCACGTGTATTTGTACTTCATACCATGGTTAAAGAATGTATTATTTATTCTCATTTCGTTCACTGCACAGAAGTATTTTGGTAGGTCGCCATTATCATTTTCCTCTTCTTCGTTAAATCTTTCGGTTATGCTGGGAATTATTTCTTTGCCTATTCTGGCATTCATATCTCCCATGATTATTATTTTGTCCTGGGTGTTTGAAGCTCTTCATAAAACTGTTCTCTCTCTTCTCTGTTTTTGTTGATATCGGGTGCATATACGCTTATCATGTGTATGTTTTCTTCATTTACGTTTAGTGTAACTTGTAATATTATATCGCTGATGTATTTCTCTTCTTCCATATATTGTTTAAATTTTTTATGTATCAACCAACATGCCTACTCTAGAATGTCCCCATTTTTCTCTTGATACTCCGCTGTGTTTAAGGATATAGTTGTCAATTTCTGTTTTTCCCTTCTCTTTCATTTTCGTTTCACTGAGTGCGCATACATCGATTTTGTTTGGTTTTAGTTTATTTATTATTTCTTGGTCCTTTGCTGTCCAGAGGACATAATATTCCATTTTCCAATTCATAGAATATTCTTCTTTTTCCATCTCATATTCCTTTTTCTCGCGTGGGTCGTCATCGTTTTTGGCTGTCTATGTTCCGAGGCTTGTTCGGTTCTGTGAGCTTATATTTGTATCTCACTGGCTGTAATCTGTTATGTATTATTATTGCCAGGGTTTTGTAGGCTGTACTTTTAATGCCTCGATTTATCGCCTTTCTTATATAGGGGCAAATGGGCCTTACTTTCCAGTCCTTGGGAAGCTATCTTTTTTCTCAATATCTTGATCCATTTATGGAATGCTAAGTATAACTTCCCGCCACGTTCTTTTATCATTTCTGTTGTAATTCAGTCCAATCCGTGTGCTTTATTATTTTTTAATTTCCTATTGCCTTTCCAACGTTAGTTGCTCAATGTTTGGTTCATCTCCTTCTCCTTTTCCCTGATCGTATTTTCTCACCTTCTCTTTCTTCACTATATGTTCGATATCTTTAGATGTTCTATTCACCGTTCTAATATTTCTTCTTGATTACGTACAATTTTCCCATCCTTATCATTAACTTCAGTGGCTCTTTCTTTGTATCTCCCTCGAACCTTCTTTATTACTTGAGGGAATTCTCTAACTTATTTGATTTTCTGCGATTACTGTATATTTTTCAATAACTTGTTGTTTGCTTCTCGCTTTTCTCTCCTACTCGCCAAATCTTTTCTTGCTTGTTGATACTGTTCTTCTCAATTCTTTACTGGTCTTTCTCTTTCCCTTTGTTTCTCTATAGCCTTTTTGTAGCTTTCATTGAATCAGCTGTTATTTTTCTTTCTTTCTTTCTTGTTTAAAACCTCCTTGTGGCTACTTCTGGTATTGTTCCTTTCAAGGTACTCCATTGTTTTTTTTGTGTCTTCCACTTA
This sequence comes from Melanotus villosus, assembly GCA_963082815.1. Taxonomy (NCBI): domain Eukaryota; kingdom Metazoa; phylum Arthropoda; class Insecta; order Coleoptera; family Elateridae; genus Melanotus; species Melanotus villosus. The sequence goes on from OY720420.1 coordinate 81,546,426, forward strand.
TACCCTCATTTTGAAGTTTACTAATTGCCATCTATCGATTGTATTTCCATCTGGCTCCTTTGCGTTGGATAGTCTCTATCTAATCTCGGTTTTCCTCGTAACTAAATAATGGTCTGAGCCGCGATCAACTCCCCTAAAGCTTCTAACATCTAACACACTAGTGAAGAATCTTGTGTTGATAAGCACATGATGTATTTGGTTTAATTTAAGCTTTACGTATCTGGGGACACCCACGTTGCTAGATGAAGAACTTTATGTGAAAAATATGTGCTTGTTAGTGTTACTATTGGCCGTTTACTTGCAGCAAATTTCTCCATTATGGTTGCATTCTGAGTGAGGCTGTATTTCCTGTGTCTGTTTAAAGACGTCTTCTTTGCCAATTTTGGCATTATAATCTCTAATTATTAAGCGTATGTCATGCTTAGGTAGTTTATCTACTTGTTCTTCTAATGTACTATAAAATTCTTTTTGTTCTTAACCTTTTTACCTGTTGGCGCATGGGCATTTATGATAGATAAATTAAATTTCTTCATTATAAGTTTGATTCTACACATTCTTTCAGTTACAGGTTGATAATCTATGACACTCTCGCTGATCTTTTTGTTAATATAAATGCTTTTCCTAGTTCCTTCTGGATTAGGACTCGTAAAAATTCTGTATTTCTTCCAATCTTCGATTTCTTAAATTGCCGGTATGTGTAGCTTATATATTTCCAGTCCTTCGACAATTGTTTGTAGCGCTCCTATTTGATATGCAAGGATCCCACAGAGGACTTAATAATAATTCAAAACTAAAGTTTCCGCAGCTCAATCAATGTTTTTTCTTAAAATTACTGCACATTTTTTAACTTTCTGTTTTGAAATCTCTATTTTTGTTACTGTAAGTCCTTAAAAATTAATTTAATAAATATGGAAATAATTTTAACAAACACGAATTGTAAACATAACTAACTCTGTTTATTAAACATTAAACTAAACAAGGAAGTTGAAACTTGAAAGAAGTACAAAAAAGTAATTTTGGCATTTATTCTATGAATGTTACGCAATACCCAAATTAGGATTATCAACACAATAAAGATCGCAAACCTTTATAGAAAAAGCGAATGTTTACTGTCATATTAAAACGTAATCATCTTCAAATCATTGTTTATGTCCACGCTTTTTACCAAATTGCGGTTTAAGTGGTTGATGTTTGTATTTTGGACTGTTTATCCTTTAAACTCTTGGTATATAAATATAAATCTGCGGTTTATTAATCGATTATTAATCGTAAATTTTGTGGTTAAATTAAACCAGCTAGTCAAAATATCCCTTTGAAATTTACATAAATATTGTGGAGTGCATCCGTAATTCCATAATGTGGGTTCCAGTTTCAGAGCGAGAACAGTTTAATAAATACGTGGAGTTTATTGCTGCAATTGTGGAGTTGTTGGTTGTTGGATGTGTTTTATTGGAGGTATTTTTTATCTGTGTTTGTGGATTAGTTTGTTTTTAAGTTACTACGAACAAGGGCGTGGAAGTTTCTTTTAATTCGTGGGGCTGATAATGCTTCAGCAAGTCTGTAGTTTGTGCAAACTTTTTTTGTACAGTGCGTTTGTGTTTTTCTTCTTCCTATTTTTCGTCGCCTTCGTCCTCTTACTTCTTTCGTCTTCTCGTCTGGCTTTCTTTACCTTCGTTTATTGGTCTTCTATTTGGTTTTAGTTATCTTCGTCTGTTTCATTTTTCTTTGTTTTCGGTTTTTACATTTTTGTTGCCTTGGTTTTCTTCGGCGTTCTAAAATTTTTGTTACTTAAGTTTTTTTCGTCGTCTTCATCCTGTTCCCGATCTTCATATCATTTTTCGTCTTCTACTTCTTCTTATTCCTCTTTTTCGTTTTTGTTGTTTTTAGTTTCTTCGCCTTACTTGTCGTTTACTTCTCCTTTTTGCTCTTCTTTTTGATTTTATTGTAGTTTTAGTTGCTATCGTCATTTTGTTTTCTAATCTCTTTTTGTTGTTTTTGTTTCTCCTTTAGGTTTTTTTGCAAATTATGTTTCTTAAATCTCCTTTTGTTGTCTTCCTTTGGTTCAGTTAAGTTCGTTCTTCTTGTTGTTATTATTTTTTGTTTATCTATTGTTTATTTAATTAGATGGTTCTACCTTCTTCTTCTTCTTCTTCTTCTTTATGTGGGCCTACCCTGTTTTCCATCGACATCAATTACTTCTTGGTGGGGTTTCTGTCGCACAAAGGGCTATGGAACGTAAAATGGTGGGAGTAATTATAAAAGACAGAAAGAGAAATACATGGCTACGTAGGGTATCAGAAGTAGACGATATAGTAGAGCGAATGGCAAAGCAAATGTGGGAATGGGCACGATAACAAGATAGATGGACGAAAAGTTTACTCAATTGAAGACCATGGAGGCAGAAAAGACCAACTGGAAGACCTCAAACACGTTGGGCGGATGATGTGAAGAAAACGGGTGGTTTCAACTGGCAGAACATAGCGCAGAATAGATCAAGGTGGAATGAGGTTAAGGAGGGCTATGTCCAAAAATGGACTGAAGAAGGCTGAGAAGAAGAAGAAGGGTTTTCCACTGGTGATGATTTCCAGCTGTCTTTCCATCGTTTAGGTGGTCTCCCAGGTTGTCTTTTGCCTATTGGTTTCTGTTTTTTTTTGCTATCTTCGGTATTCGTCATTTTTTCAACGTGTGCTTCCCATTCTTTCCGCCTTATTTTAACAAATTTAACTATATCTTGTATGTTGCACTTGGTTCCTATTTCTTCGTAATGCATGTCCCGTTAAGTGTTCTCATCTCAGTTGTGCGGACTGGTTGTTTTGTCTTGCTAGTTTCTGCTCTTGTTTCACCTGTAAAATTAAACTAAAATATCGTTTTCATTGCTTGGTCTTCTTTCTCTTCTACCCCTTCGTTTTCTTATTCTTTGTTTTGTTTTCAATTTGTTGTTAGTTTTTTCTCCCTTGTGTTCTTCTATTTTCATATTCTATTTTTAAAATCTTTCATAGTCTTCCTTAGGTTAATTTGAGCTTGTTGCTATCTTGTTCTTTTGTGTGTATCGTTGATTGTTTATTTAATTGCATTATTCTTACTTACTTAATCCATCCTCTTTTACCGCTTAAGCAGTGTCGAGATTTTTCCTTTTTGGTTGATTATTTTCTTTCATTTCTTTCTATGTTGGGCTATTTTCTTTGCTTCATTCCATTCCAAATTTACTTCATTGAGTGCTTCGCAGACCATATCATTCCATTTCTTCTTGGGTCTTCCCTTTTTTCTTTTTCCTATGATTCTTGGCAATCTTTCTTGTTCCATCCTCCATATTTGTCCAATCCAGCTTAGTCTTTGCCATCTTATTTTTATCATCAAAGGTTCGACTTCTAGTTGATTTCTTATAAGGTGGTTTCTCAGTCTATCGCGTCTTGTAATTTCCTGTCTCGTTCGTTTGGTTAAAACCTAACTTTCGCAGCCATGTGTCAGGGTGGGTAGATATATGCAGTTATATATTCTCAGTTTTGCAGACCGCGATATTTCTCTTTTCGTCATTATAGTGGATTTAAACACACTGTGCAGTTTATTATCAGTAGCTATTTTTGCATCGAGCTCTTCTTCATGATCACCAAGTTCTGCCATTATTTTTCCTTCATTCCGATCTAACATCAGATCTGTAAAATTGAATTGAATTTTATTCTCTTTATTTTTCTGCTTCTGTAATCCGATTCTTTTACTTGTTTTCATATTTATTATTCAGATTCACGTTTTTCGGATGTTTTCGGCTGTTTATCGAACTTCTATATTGTTTTTCTTTTCAGTTGTTTTTCTGACTTAATTTGGCGTATAAAATTAACGTGTTATTAACTTTTGTATCACTCATCTTCCTTAGTTATTTGTGCTCCTTCTTGGTTTATTATTCTCATTCACTTTTTATACTTCTTTTATTATAGTTCTTTCCGTTTCCTCTTCCTTATTTTATGTAAGACAAGGCGTTACTTTCTAGTTTCCATCGTCTTCTTCGTCTGCTGCTTCTTTCTTTGTTCTCTTCTTTGTCGCTGCCGGTTTCGTTTACTTTACCTTCTTCGTCTTCGCCTTCCACGTCTTCTTCGTCTTCGTCTTTCAAATCTTCGTCTTCATCATCATCCTTTTTTTCTCTTCTCTTAGATTTCTTCATAATTGCAGTAGTTATAATCGTCTTCTTCTTTTTCGATTTTGTCTTCCAATTTTGATATTGTTCTGCTATTGTTCTCATTGTTGCTAGTTCATTCTTTTTTCCTACTTTTCCCCACTTACATTTCTCATATTCCGTTTTTTAATTAGCTTCTTTTACTCTCTTCTTTTTGTTTGGGATTTCTTCCTTATCTCGTTTTTCTTCTTCTAATTTAACATCAGATGTATAAGAAACAATTAAATTCATTTTATATTTCTTTTTTTGTAGTCTCTGATTCTTTGTCCCTTTATTTTATTAGATTTCTCCTTATGTTATTCACGGTTTTCAGATGTATTCGGCTGTTTATTGAACTTCCTTCTTCCCTTGTTTCTATTATAATTTGGTATACTAAATTAACATAATCTTGACATTTGTATTATTGATCTTCCTTCTTCATGTGCTCCTCCTCCTTGATTTATTATTCTCGTCCACTCATTATACTACTGATATTATTACTCTTTCCATTTATTTTTCTTTGTTTTGCATAAAACAAAAGAGGGTTGTATCTTTCATCATCTTTTTGATCTCCTTTGCTTTCTTTTAAAACCTCTTCACCTTCACCTTTTTGTGCTTTTTTAGATTTTACCGTAATTTCTGTAGTTATTGCGCCCTTTTTTTATTTTTGCTGCCCAGTTTTTACTTGGATTTTGCTATTTATCTCATTCTTTGTGATTTATTCTTTTCTGCTTCACTTACCTTTTTTTTTTGGTTTTTATATTCTGGTTTTTAATAAGAGTTTTTCTTCTCTGTTCTTCTTCTTAGTAGGTCTTGGACCTGTTTATTTGGCTAGCCTTGTTCTTGAGACGATGACGTCCAGCAGTCTCGCCAACGTTTAGGTGGTCTTCCCGGTAATTTTCGTCTATGTGGTTTTTGCGTCCATGCTCTCTATGTGCTGCTTCCACATTCGCCTTCTATTTTGTCCCCATCTGACCATATCTTCGTCTTACACAATTATCTTTTCTGTGTGTTCCTTGTAGTCTTTCCAACTATCGTTCTTAATATGTATACGCATTTCATGGGTTTGTAACAGCTGATTGATTTTACTTGTGTCAGCTCTGATTTCGATCGCATACGTCATTAGAGGTTGTACACGCGTGTTAGAGATTTTTAGTTTCCGTTCTATACTAAAATATTTGTTTTTCCAAATCACGTCTCGTAAAGCAAACAGAAACCGCGGCCGCTTTGATGGTTTGTTTTTGGACATCCGTATATAGGTCACCGTAGCTAGAGACCAAGTAAGCGAACTTCATGGCCCAATTTGATCATCTACCATCAATTTATATCCCATTGGTTGGGTATGGTGAAGGTTTTCCTATTCTCGTTTATCGCCATATTAAACCTAGTAGCGCTTAAGTAGCATTTTACGCAAGTTGGTTTCTTCCTGATATTGCTACGACACCATCTGCGTATCCTATTATTTTGATGTTCGTGGTGCCCACATGATATACTGTTGACAATTGCCTATTATGATGTTAAAAAGTAATTGACTAAGACTGCCTCCCTGTCTGATCCCTTTTGTTCTTTAAAGTTCTTCTATAAGTTCTTTGTTTACCTGTATTCTAGTTGTATTTACATCCCATTAGTCGTTTAGGTATGGTAAAACCTTTTGCTATTCTCGTTGAGCTCCATATTAAACCTAGTAGCGCTTAAGTAGCATTTTACGCAAGTTGTTTTCTTCCTGATATTACTACATCATCTGTGTATCATATTATTTTGATGTTCGTGGTGCCCATACGCTATCCTGCTGACAGTTTTGACGTCCTCTATTATCTCGTCCATTCAAAAATATAGACTAAGACGGTCTCCCTGTCTGATCTTTTTTGTTATTTAAAGTTCTGTATTCTAGCTGCATTGCCTGCATTTCTATGACGTTTATAATGATAGGAGTTACTTTTTTAGTTTTTATTGTTTTGATGATGCCTTTGAATTATCAAGCACCTTAGTCATATCGATGAAACACATGTATGCTGACTTATTAAATTCGAATGCTTTCTCCTTTATTTGTCTTATCATAAATACAGCGTTAATCGGCGACCTATTTTTCTGGAAGCCTTGCTGTTCGTCGCTAATCGTTATTTAGGTATGTAGCTGCTTAGTTTCTCTTTAATTACGCTCGTAAATAGTTTAGATGCAGCGCTTAGTGGCGCAATTCCTGGGTAGTTGTTTGGATCTTCGTTGTTACGTTTTTTATAGATAGGCACCGTGATGCTTTGCATCCAGTCTTTTGAAACATTCGTGCTAGCCATAATCTTTTGTTTTCCTCCGTATTTAATTAGCTCTTTGATAACTAATAATGGGTGATGTGATATGCATAAAGTTGAGTGCCTACTATAGCCTCACATTTTTAAAGTAGCCACTCCATTTGAAATGCATAAAAATGTGAGTAGAAGCTCAAACATGTGAGTGTCTACTCTTCTCGCGAGGATTTTTAATCGAAAACTTTATGCATATCAAAATGGAGTTCCGAGTTCCCACTCATGAACAGGAGCAGCTACTCACCACAATTTGGAGTACCTACTTCTGAGTGCGCACTCAACTTTATGCATATCACCCATTATCTTGATTGGGTGTTTTTCTGTCCTTAAGTTTTACCATAGCTTGTTCTATTTTTTTTCATTTATTTTAATGTCTCCTTGTTGAGTCTGCTCGTGATTCTCTTGTTGTTCGCTATCTTCGATTTCGTCATCGTTGTATAATTTCTGGAAGTGTCTTATCCATTCTTGTTTACTTCCCTTTTACCTCCTCTTATTAGCTTCCCAAAAATAGAAATCAAAGAATTTTACAACTTACTACAGGACGAAATATGCTTGATGCTAGGAAAAGATGAAATGTTTATTATGGGTGACACAAATACCAGATAGAGTTGGAAATGCAGTGCAACAACGATTCAACGAAAATGAATCAAATGAACATGGAACAAAGCTCATAGAATTCTGTTCGCATAACCAGTTGGGACTCAATAATGCCCATTAAAAATCAATGATAGAATTATATAATTACAAACAAGAACGTAAAAACCTACTCAGAAAGAAGTCTCACGTCACCCAATATGGGGTCAGACCAAAACATGGTCCTGTGTGTCTTGTGTAAGCTACTCATGAAAATAGCGAAGGAAAGAAGGAAGATCCCTGTGTATATTGAGAAGTTAAATATTGGATCGTTAAAGGATGACACTACTCAATACCTTTATCAGAACCGACTACTACAAAAAATTCTCCAAAATTCAATGAGAACAGATGTTAGTGTTGACAATGCCTGGCAAAAGATAATAAAAATAAATATACATGCGATAAATAACACCAAACCGTGATTCACAAACGAAGTTAAGACACTGGCGAAGAATAAAATGCAAGCATACATCCAGTATGAGAATGTTCAACAAGATACATAGAAATCAGAAAGCAAAGGAAATAAAGAAAGAATACTGGCAAAAGTTCACTCCTTTCTTTTTTGGTTCAATTTATTTCGTTCCTTACCTGTTGCTGTTCTTCTTACGTTTATTCTCAATCGTTTATTTGACTTCGTTCGGCTGTTGTTTCCCATCTTTCTGATTCACCATTCGATAAATTGATTTTAATTCGCTTTACTTTCTGCCTTTATAATTTAACAGTTTTTCTCTTGCTTTTACTTCCTCCTCCACTTTCTTTGTGAGTTTAGTTCTTCTTCTTCTTCTTTTGATAGGACTAGTTGTTCTGTTTATCATTGTGGGTTAGATGGAGATGCCATTGATGATTGCCTCTTTCCAGGTGACTTGTTATCTCTACATATCTTAACCAGTCTTGTGTTTTCCATTCGCGTTGTGTTCATGCCATTTTCTACGTCTGTTTCTTGACCATTTCACTATACCGTGTGGCATACCTGTTTCTTATTCCCGTGCTTCTTAACCTGTCTCGTAGCATCACTCCAAGGATGGATCTCAATGTCCTCATTTATGTTACTCTTGTCATTTGCTTTCTCTAGTTGAAACATAAAATTAATTTCATTTTTAACTTAAACTCCTCGTCTTATTTGTCTTCCTGCTTCGTTTATGTTGTTATCCTTTGACTTATTTTTCTGATTCATTTTTTAGACTTTTTATGGCAATACACTTTCCAGTCCTTCTTAAAAAATATTCTTTTCTCGTCGGCATCACCTGTTTTGATGGTATTTCTCTTCTTTTTTTCCTGTTTCATTTGGTTTTGCTTCCACTCTTTCCTCTATTTTTTCAGTTATTTTTTTTTTTACTATTTATCAAACCTTTTTGTCTGTGTTTTTGTTTCCTGATTTAATACAGAAAAAAATTATATATTTTTGTTAATTTTCTTTTTCAATTTGTTTTATTTTGTTTTTTGTTCTTCATTATCATCGCCTGTTTCCGCCCCACCCCCGTATAATGACTTAATTTCAGTGCAAAGTAAAATATACTTATATTTGTTGTAGTATACAGAAATAAATTTATAGTTTTGAAGGTGGTAGGCCCTCTTTAATAATTGTTTGCAGAGGCTATTGAAGGTCATGGCCTTTTACAGGTCTGGATTATATGAAAAGACTTTGTAACTTTAGTATTTTAAGTTTGAAATATTTTTCCAAATTGTATGTACTTAGAATTCAAGCTGTCATTCACACTTTTGTTGAGATCCCTGGCAGCCGCAAGTCTAGGTCTCTCCCAATCCATAAAAAAATTGTTTGTTGGGTTATTTATTGGGTGAGATTTAGATTTGCGAGTTGACAATTTTTAATGTAGTTTGAATTAACCACCAACCAATTAAAGAAACATATTCAGTCTTTATATTTTAAAAGCAAAAGCAATCAAAATTTTAAATTATACGAAGCCGAAATTTTTAATTATTTTATGACAGATTATAAAGTAATTTAAGAATTTGTTTGCTAATTAAATCGTAAAGTGTAATAAATAATAAAGAAGCAGAAAATAGTTGAGGCTTGCTTGGTCTACCTGAAGGCCCGGAAGACCATTAAATCATAACTACCGAAGTTTCAAAACTCTTTTGTCATAAAATAGTTCCCTGAATAACTCAGTTTCCATAAACTTTTACGGTCCCAAAGATAAGACGACAAGAATTTTACATTAATGTTGAAAATTTCAGCTGTAGGACGCATTTTTGTTGTTGGTTTAGACTTTAGAAATGCCTTAACTGTAATCAATTTAAAATTATCATTTAAAAGTGTTTTGTAATTTTTGCATCGGAAACTTTGCTTTACAAAATGTGACTCATTTTTTGATAGGGATTTATTATGTTCAGTAGTCATCGGTAGGCTTTCTTAAATCATTAATAAACATTGGTGAATGCTGAATAAACATAAATTAAAAAAATAATGATAAATATCGATTAAAGGTTAATAAATATAAATAAAAGATTAATAAACGTGTTTTCAACCTTTTCCAATTTATATGTTTGTAATAAATAATAGGTTCAGATTGAATAACTGCCTTTTGCCCAGGTTAAACAAGCAAACCTATTTTAAACAAAAAAAGCAATAGAAATTAGCTATGAACTACCTCGTTATCTTTGTAACAATTTATGGTTGTATTCATACGTTTTTTAGAGTTATAACAATGTATTATAAATTAGAACAGCAAATACACGTGAAACACCTAGTTACGTATGATAATAATAATTAGTGCTGCTTATGAAAATTACAACCTTGTTCCTGCGGAATACACGTTAGTAAATCGTGAAGGTTTTATCTGGAAATATAAATAGGTTCTTTCTAGTGTGGATTTGGATATAGCTGATATATTTGGTGGCTTTGCTGTTGCCAACTGTGTAGCAAAAATCCCTACTACTGCGATTTAAAATTTATTTGATCGCACGTTACAATCCAATAACTAAGTTCATCTCATAGTTTTCAAAGTGAGCGAATATCTCAGTGGTTTTTCCAAGTCTCAAACGTTCATTCTTTCTAGGGAACAGGCAATTAATCCAAGTAGGCCACGAAATCGATAATGTAATTGTTCGTTATTCAACAGTTCAATCGAAAAGCTTAGGTTGTGCCATTTTTATTATTACTTGTTTTAAATTGCTACCATTTGCCTTGCCTACGATTCAGCTGAATAACAACAGCTTTTATTAATTTAATAAGAAAGTATCGTTCAAAACAATCGAGCCTTTCAATTAGAGAGCACACTTGATCATCATTTATCCGATGTAATAATATCATCAAGTTTTATTTCAAACAACATGTGGTTATTAGACGTAATTGATAGAGATGGGTATTGATTCTTTTTATGTTTTATTCGGGTGTTTTGTCACGAAGTGCTGATAAGTCGAAGTTAAAGAAGTATTCTAAGCAACGTAAAATATTCCACCACAAGTAAACTGTTTTAATTGGCAAATTCAAAATTTTATTTAAATTTATTTTTATGATTTTAAACCTCGTTAAGCATTTTTTTAACTTCTGATTTTTGGCCAGTTCTTGCTACGTTCAAAGATCTTCAAAAGATTGTAAAACCGACAAGGCAGCGTTTTTGCTGACAGCTTAACAACTTCATTTTATGGGGGGAATTTATTAATTTATTTTAGAGATTCTGATAAAATCAATTTTTCGTTCATTTTAAGAAAAAGGCCAAAGGAAGATTAATCAAATGGTTTGTTTACAACTAATTTTAGATTTTTTTAAATCAAAAAATTGGCATAAAAGGACAGGATTTTAATTCGTTCCAAGTATGGTAATTTCAGATGTTTAAAAATTAATGCCTGATTAAATTTTGGCAGATATTTTGTTCGGTTAACGATGGGAACCTTGCTTGTTTTGAGAAGATGAAGAAGATTAGCCGAATTTAAATTGAAATTTTAACATTTATTTATAATATATTTTGGTGTTTTTTATCAAATATTTCTTAAGTTATGTTGATTATCATTTTTAATTTATTACCATAAGGTGCAAATGGTTGTTCACCTCTTAGATGCATCTGTTCAAAAATATGAAAATTGTATAATAATCAAATTTTATGAGTAACTTTCTTTTTTTTAAATATTCTTTGGTGGGAGAAGATCAAAGAAAATCTTCATTCTTTTCCTTTTTATTTTAGTTTTGAACGGTTTTTGTAGTAACTGTGCTGTTTAATTTAATTCATTAAAACAGATTTTCATCTGCTCCAAAAACTAATTAAATATTAGGCATTATGTTCCAAATACATTATCCAAAACAGCTGAACTGATTTAAATTAGGTCAACCTTTTAAGAGGTGTAGAAACCATATCTAATAACTTTGAAATTGACAAAATATAGCAAATTACTATCATTAAAAAATATTGTACACAAAACATAAGCATCCAATTTCTTTTCTTGAGTTTTAAATATTATTATAAGTATGTACTTGTATTTAAGCGTTTTTTACTACTAATGGGATATGCTGGGCAAATTCCAATTGCTTTAAAATATAACAAACCAACGAATCGCCTTTACACTTTTTTCAGTTTCATTAATGAATATATAATAAGTGAAACGGGTAAATTGTCTTAAAACAAATGAAAGATTTGTTAATAAATAATAATAATAATAAAATAATTTCAGAATCTTGGTTTATAGACCCACACTTACATACACAATACAAACTACATACATTATATCTTTTATTAACGTTTCTATCAGTACCTATTGGCTGATCATCTTCAGAATAACTAAAATGAGCTAACTTACATTATTTTGTTTTATACTTAATTAATGTACTTAGTCTGTATCATTTATATGGTCCTATAAACCAAGATTCTGGAATTATTTTACTTTAGAGGTAATAAGTAATTCCTTTTGGCATTAAAACTTGAATGAGAAATACACTTTATGGCGGAAGGCAGAAACGCAAAAAGTATTATAAACCATATAGTTTATATACAGGAAACACAGAATGATATAAAGGGGGTTAAAGTAGAGAAAGGTAAAGGTAACGGCACTTACACTTCGCGAAGAAGTACGGCCGGCAACCGGCAACATGGAGGGTTACTAACCATAAATTAGTGATAGCACAAACATAGGTTAAAAAACCAGAAAGAAAGAGGAAAAGACATAATATAATAATATACAGAAGAATTGAATACCAAAATGATACAGCAGAAGAGCTCACTAAGATAGAAGAAAAATAAATGAACAGTAGAAGAAAGATGGAAAGACCTGAAAACGAATGTAAAAAATAAAGTAGAATAAATATGTGGCCAAGAGGGCATTAACAACCGAATCAAAACCAGGTGGAAGAATGAAGTGAAAGAAGAGGCGATGAGAAAGAAACAAGCATGAAAGAAATAGAGAGAAACGAATGCATTAAAAGAAGAAACCAAGCAAAAAGGAAAGTAAGTGACCCAAAAAAGGAAAGCTGGGAAGGATCTGGGAGGGCTATACATACATAATCAATATGAAATAAATAATAAGAATTTCTGGAATATAATAAGGGAAAGAAAGGTGGAAAGAAAATAAATAAATTCGAAGACTTCCACGGACAATGTCAGTGTTAAAAGAACGTCTTCCGGATTGGGACCGTGTCATTGTTGATACAGAAGAACTCAACGTTTTAAGGGGCTTCATCGGGAGGAAGGGAGCACTGTAACTCAACCTATCAACCACGCCAGAGGCGGAACTCTTTTAGCAGGAGGAAGAACTCAACTTGTAACGAAGCTTCTCTACAGAAGTGCTTTGAGATGTATTGATTTCCATTTATTTTCTTTAATTTTTTTTTCTTCGAACACTTACTGCTTCTTTTAGTTTTTCATTTATATCCGCTCGAACCAACTCGGATATTTACTTTGCATTCTTCCATTTGGTGGATATTATTTTGAGGATACTGACATTCACTTCTGATTTAATTCTTCCATATATTTAAAACATTAGCATAAAATAACCCATAAAATGCAAAACGCAGAAAAATAACAAGGCACTTATGATAGTACATACCTGATGATGGTTCGAACTTGTAAAATGACTGATATGATTTATTTTTACTATGTTTTGCCAATTCTTAAGATACCTCATTACGTAAGCTATAGAATTTTCAACAGTATTCCATGCGAAATGATATCAAATGCGTTCGAAAAGTCGAAAAAATGCAGCCTTTTTGATACCCCTTCTTTATGTTACCTGAAACATACTTTTTGGGTATTTTGTCACCAGTTGCTAAAACCAAATTAAATTGGTAAACCTTCAGAAAATATTAGAAACATACTGGGAAAAGTTAACAGATTAGTATTTATACTTGTTGAAATAACTTGTTCCGCATGACAGTATTATTAATCATCCTTTGAAAAACTTTAGCAAACGATGATGTAATACTATACTACTGATAAATAATTCTCTATGAAGTGTTTCTCGCCATACTTACAAATAGGTTCAATTTTCGTTTTTTCCTAACTTTAGGAAAGGTAACAATGTTGAGAGATAAATTAAAAATCGTTCCTACAGGCAAAGCTAAAAATTCAGTATTTAATAAAATACAATACGATTTCATCAAAACCGCAATCACTAAATCACTTACATTTGTTAAATTGGGAATATCTAAACCGTAATGTAATCAAAGCTAAAATGGTTGATATTGTAAGTTATTTTACCGATCGAAACTAATGTGCCAAACCGTTTATTGGAGTCACTTCACTTTGCTTTATTACATTGCATTTCAATAGACGAATGAAGAACAAAAATAGCGCAAAATAATCTTACTAAGAAAAACTAAAACAATAAGAAAACTCAAGGCAAGGAAAAGCAGGACAAAAGAAGAATTGGCAACACAGAGACAAATAGCAAAAATCAAATAAGAATTCGAAAACAAAAACTACGAAGTCGGTGATGACTACAGAAAATACAAGAAAATCTTTAAGAAGAGGAAAAGGAAGAAGACGGAGATGACGAAGGCGAAGAAACAGAAGACAAAGAATCCGAAAGCGGACAAAGACGATGAAAACAAGGCGAAAAGAATTAAGACGCCAAAGAAAACAAAGGAGATAAACGCAAAAAAGACGAAGATAACGAAAAAGAAGCAGGAGACGAAGAAGACGAAGGAAATGAAAACTCAAAAAGCAAATATGAAAAACAAAGGCGAAGAACCTAAAAAGACAAAGAAATCGAAGACTATGTAAAGAAGATGGGAAAGAAGAAAAAAAAACAGAAGCTAACAAAGACGAAGGAGGAGTGGCACAAATCAAGAAGGAATATAAATAATACAAAAGTTAATATTTTGTTAATTTCATGTGCCAAATTAACCCCCCCAAAAAAAGGAAAAGAAAAACATACAAGTTTGATAAACAGCCGAATACACCTGAAAAACGTGAATAGCAGGGAATAAACTGACTAAAAGGAAAAAATAAAAACTTAGATTACAAAAACAGAAAAATTAATTTTATATATTCCATGTTAGAAAGAACGAAAACGATAGAAGACATAAATTAAATAAAAGATGTAGAATAATTGATAGAAGAATAAGAACAAGAGAGAAAAGCAATCAAATGAATCAAAAAAAGAAATCAAAAGGAAATTATAAAAAAACAGAAAATGAAAACTGAAAGCAAGGAAAGGCAGGAGAAAAAAAGAACTAGCAACAATGAGAAAAATACTAGCAAAACCCATAAAAAATTCGAAACCAGAAACGAAGAAGTTGATTAATAATTATATGAAATAAAGAAAATCTAAAAGCACCGGAAAGAGAAGAAACGACAAAGAAACAAAAGACGATGAAGACAACGACGAAAAAGGCGGAGAAAACAAAAACGGCAAAGACAAAGAAGGGGACAAAAACAGCGGCAGCAAAGAACGCAACGACGAAGAATTCAAATACGAAGAAGGTGAATATACCGAAAATGACAAACGCGAAGAAGAGGACAAAGACAGTGAAAGCAAAAAAGGCAGCGATGAAAAATTCAGAGTCGAAGAAGACGTAAACGGCAAAGACAAAGATGAGGATAAAGACGGCGAAAGTAAAGAAGGAGAAGAGAATTAAGACGCCTGGAAATATAAAGAAGACAAAGGTGAAAAAGACGAAGGCGACGAAAAAGAAGCAAGATACCAAGAAGGCGAAGGATAAGAAAACTTATGTGGCAAAGACGAAGAATACAAAGGCGAAAAAGGTGAAATTGTGGTGAAAAAATGTTATATTAATGTAGGATTCTAGCAAAACTAAACAGAGCTTTTGCACAATTTTTTCATTTTAATAAAATTAGGTTTCATACTTTAGTATTTTTTCAACTATCTCGCACGTTTACCGTTGTTGTTGTACATCTCGCGCGCCCGACTTACTACCCTCACTCACCCGATGCATGCCGGATCCCCACTTAAACAACAGTCGTCTGCTATAATTTCCACAATAAATTGTATTGAATTAATTTAGGCCAACGTTTTGGTCTATACGGTTACACAACCGCCCTCAAGGTTAACTCTAATATTTGTAATGTTTCACATTTTTTTATTGTTATTTACAGCATTTTAGAAGGATTCACGCTTTGGGGGAATAGTTTTAATTAACAAACCACATTAAAATTGAATTAACATTAACAAACATCATACATTTAAACATAGTCACATTTTATTACTTATTTTGAGCGAACAAGAAATAAAAAGAAAAACTTCCGTCTATTTCAGGCGTTTACGAGCAGATTTTACCGCAAAACCTTAAATAGAATTGTAATAAGTAATAACTCTAACGACAGACGACAGACATATAACGTAATGCAATTACTTTTAATATTTTTTCCAAACGACAGACTCACGTTGTTCACAATCGCCTACGACTGTATAATGATGATTTATTTTCCCATACAATCAATGAAAGTCTCTTTTTATACAAAA
Organism: Melanotus villosus; assembly: GCA_963082815.1. Classification (NCBI taxonomy): domain Eukaryota; kingdom Metazoa; phylum Arthropoda; class Insecta; order Coleoptera; family Elateridae; genus Melanotus; species Melanotus villosus. The sequence continues at coordinate 81,562,377 of OY720420.1, forward strand.
CCTGCTCTACACTTCAATTTAATTAGATTTTCAATTGGGAACGATGAGCACTCTTCAAACTACATCTGCAACGAAGCCTAAAAACGCTAGTAAGAGATAAAACGCACACGTATAAAGCGATAAAAACACATGGTTGAAGTGATAAAGCACACATATAAACCTGAACTCCCCTCGTACAACAATTTCAAAAAACTAAAAATCGCAAGTTTCTAAACAACGCTGCGTATCGGATTTTATAGGGGTTTAAATCGCGTTAAAAGACATAATAAACAGGGTTTAAAATAACAGAACAAAGCAGGATGCGCCTATAAAACTCACTAAAATATAAAAAACTAGAACTAAAAACATAAAACATAAAACAAATCGACAAAGAATCTCGGTATTTTTAGAATTCCCCGAAACGCGTTGAATTCGTTTACTTCACATAAAACCAATAAATTCGTAAAGATATTTTAGCCTGAAATAAAGTAAAATTCGCAAATGAAAATAAATAACGGGAAATGACCTCGTCTAAAGTGAAGTCGGAAACTTCAAGGAAATCGTAATGGATTGGTCTGTGCTATCTTTTTTTTAATAGTTTTATACGATTTAAGTTTGATATATGCATAGTTTAAAGCAAGCTAATTTTGTTTCTATTATTAGATAAGTCAATGATTTGGCTCCAAACGCAAGGCTGCCTGCAAATTTTGCATCATGGACATCACCAAACAGCATATCAACATCAACCCCAGGGAAAATGCCAATCCTCTCTCCGTTCTATTTTTTACGTAAGTAATTCCTTAAATGAACAGTGAAAATATGGAAATTTTTGATGATTCACAACGTGAATCTCGAGAAAGTATCGAAATAATTAGCTTTCTTGAAATCGTCTTGAAAGTCTGCATCATAATTACGAGAGGAAAAAATTCGTTGAATGTATGTAGATTTACGTATACTCTTCGTGGATTTTTCATGCGCATATTTCGTGCAGTTTAGCATACTTTAATATACATGCATACATTAGATATGCCCATATTTAATTGGGCATATTTAATGGCGTAAAAACATCCAATAAACATGAATTTGCTTAATTCAGTTTTACTAATTTAATTAATGAAATGGCATATCTTCGTAATTAAATTCAGAACCCGCCAGAAACTTATAAGTATTGTTTATATTATCTAACCTTGACATAAATAAACAGCTGATAATAATAATCACTCGTCCTGCTTTCTAGATGTTTGAATAATTTAGTAGTTTTTTCTACTTTACTAAATTATTAGGTTAGAAAGTAATAAAACAAAAGCAATTTTCAGGTCGAGTAAATGCACATTTAAAATAAAAATATACAAATGGAAACTAATTTCGTATCTAAAATTAAGTAAAAGTTATGCAAATAAAAGTAAAACGGGTTCCGGTAAAGTCTAGACGTTTGATTTAACATTCATTTATTCACACCATAAAGAAGTATGCAAGAAATAGACATTTTGGTATTCCTGAATGTTAAAAATAGTTTTTGTTTGGATGTACGTACAGATGTACGTGCAGTTATGTTTTATGTTTCGGTTTCAGTAGCTCACCTTTGGGATTCACTTTTAATTGCTTGCATTTTTCTACTTTATACATTCATGTATATTTTCTTCTGCATATTTCAATTTTTACAAACAAGAATTTTCTGCGAAAATTAAAACTCTAGTACGATAGAAGAAATTTACTTTGGAATTTTATTAGCATGAATATGCATAACTGCTGTATATTCGTTTGTTATCAATCCGTTGCATTTCTTGCATAATAAATCAACATTTAAACCCGTAAAAGTCGATTAAGCAATTTCTATTATTGTTTGTGCAATTTTTTTAAATTAATTCCATGCTTATTGCACCACGAATGTTAATTACATTTCAACCATTGCATATTTGGTGCATATTGAATCGGTATATGCCGCATATTAACGAACATATCTACGCTTGTTTAAATCTCTCTGTTTTTAAATTTAATGTTAAAGTTTCAATGTGTGGGTAATTGTCGTACCATTAAAAAAATGTAAACATTTCGAAAGCATTGGAATTTTTTAAAAGTGTTGATATTAAAATATAAATCAAATGTCAATGTACGAGATTGAATGCATGCGGAATGAAACATTCACTTTCTGGATAATCACCTGCAACAAGCTGCGTGTACATTTAGTTTTGGCTTAAAATGTTCCGTACAAAAATAAAATAATTGGAGCAACAACACGCGCAAATCGAGAGCATGTCCATGTTTATTGTATTCCGTTCCAAATTATTTGTTACGTAAATGTTTTGAATACAGGTTTTTTTTGGTTGTGCCCCAGTTTTTTTCTACACCTGTTTTGTGTGTTATTTCTTATTGTTTACATATTATTGGGATTTTTTCAAAATGCATTAACATATTTTTTTCTTTCGGATTATTTTCTCACCTTAATATGCAGATTTGACCTTTTATTAACTTATATACATATTTATCTTTTAATATGCATCGATTTAATACTTGTACTACTTTCCTTTACTCACTTAATGTTGGTTTTTAGGTATGTTTTTAAAGATATTATTCGGTTATTCCCGTTTGCTTTTTTTAATAAGCACTTATGTACTTGTAAATATGTTCGTCCAAAGTCTAAATAGTCAGGTTTATGAAAAACAAAGTATACTCCATTTCATATGTTTTTAAATTAACATAGCTGATGGAAAATTTTGAGTTTGTTGGCACGACTGAGACGTAATAACAGTTATACTCTTGAAGATATAGGTACTGAAATGCCTTCTTTTTCGTCTGCTTCTTCCTCCTCCTCATCGTTGTCTTCTTATTTTTCTTCTTATTATACTTCCTCTTCTTGTTCTTTTTTCTTTTTTTCCTTCTGATTTTTCTCATTTTCTTTTTTCTTCTCGTTTTCTTGATTGAGTTATAAATAAAAAGAAAATAGAACAAAAGTAATAAAAACGAAAAACAGCAAGTTTTGCAATAACAATATTAACAATAGGGTTAGGTTTGTTTCTTTACTTAATTTAGAAGAATTTCCTTCGTTTATTATCATGGCGGCTCAGTGCGGTTCTTCTTCTTATTTTTATTTTGTTAGCCAAGAAATCGAAATCTTTGAACGTGGTTTAATTTTTCACTTTCTTCTTCATCCTCATTTTTCCCTTCTCCTTCTGCTCTAGTTTCTTCTCCTTCGTGTCTTTCTTTGTCTTCTTCTTGGTCTCCTTTTTTGTCTTCTCCTTCGTCTCTTTCTTTGTTTTCTCTTCCGCCTTCTTTTTTTATTTCCTTCTCATTTTCTCCTTCTGCTCTCCACTATTTTCTTCTCCTTTAGTTGTTGTCTCCTTTTCCTCCCTTTTCTTCACCTTCCTTATAATTGTCTTCGTCTTCTTTACCGTTTCTATTTACACAATTTTTATTTGTTTTTTCCATTTTGTAATTTCATTTTCTTCGTTCCTTCATTTATGTGTTCTTCTGAATCTACTGTTCATTTCTCTCCTTCGATGGTTTTGTTTCTTTGCCTTTTCCTGTTACTTGACATTTGTCCTCTAGGATTTCCTTGATTTTTGTTTTAATTTTTTTTACATTTGCTTTGTTTGCACAAAATCTTTATTCGGGCAACAACTTCAAAAATTGACATAACCTTAATGATAGCCAACCTTCGATAGAAGAGGCCCAGTTTTTGATAAATTATTTCCCTCTGTTGTCTGCCTCATTCTTTCTTAATTCTTTATGTTTACTATAAACTTTATTCGTTATTTTCTTCCCATACCTTTCATTCTCCTTTTATTTAAATATCCACATACGCTTGGCATTTTTGTTTTGATTGCTGTAAATTCGTTTTCTTTTTTGGTTGATTCAACTTTTAGTTAGTTTTTCATTTTACGTGAACTGATGGTTGAAATTGACCATTTGTTACTTTTTCGTAATTGTCATGGTTTGCTTCTATGTCTTCTTTTTTTTTGATCTTTTTTAAATTTTTATTGCTGCAAATTTGTTTTACTTCTTTGTTTGGTTTGCATTATCTGCTTTTTCAATCTAAAAGCCTTTATTCTTCTTATTATTATTCTTCTTCTTCTCCTTCTTCTTCCTTTTTTCTTTCATTTTCTTCTGATATTTTTCATTCTCTATTTTCTTCTTTTATTTTTCTTGATTGAGTTATAAATAAAAAGTCCGTTTCTTTATGATTTTTTATTTTTATTGCTATAAATTCATTTTCCTTTTTTGTTGATTCATCTTTTGATTCGCATTATCTGTTTGCTGACTCTAAAAGCCGTTCTTCTCCTTCTTACATGATTCCTTTCGTCTTTGAGTACTGTTAGAGTTAAACCGTCATTTAAAATTGTTAAAAGGCTATGGATGCAGATTTCTTATTTTTGTCTTAAATTTACAGTTAAAAACCTATTCTTTTTAGCAAATGTTTCTGATTGTACTGAATTTAAAATTTAAAACTATTTACTTTTTATTTTTTACTTCTTGTTTTTACCGTTTCCTCTACTTATTGTTTTCTTTTCTTTTTCGTATTCTTTTCTATTTGTTTCTATATGCCTTTTATCATCGGACCAAATATCTCGATCAACTTTTACCATATTTTTTACAGCCTTTTCACGTCACGTTCGTTTTTGTTCTTTTAATTTGTTCCATTCTTCATTTATTTTAGTTATACCAATTTGGGTTTGGTTTTGCCTCTTTTACGCTTTTTATGCTTCAAGCATTCTTTTACTTACTGATTTGATTTTTCCGTATATTTTAACATCAGTAGCATAAAGGAACCTATAAAATTCTAAAAAAAAATCCGGAAAAACCATTTATATACAAAGCAAACAGTAGAGGACCCATAATAGTGCCTTAGGAAACTCCTGGTTATGACTTGATTATGTTTTTTTTCGAGGTAACTCCATACTGAAGCTATTGAGTTACCACATTTATTCAACTATATTATATATGAAATGATATCAAATGCTTTCGAAAAGTCTGCCTTCGTATGATACACATGTTCGAACTAACTCGGATATTTACTTTGCACTCTTTCATTTGGTGGTGTTTGTTCAACTTTTTCTTTTTTACATGGCCCGTCTGTTGTTTTTATTTGCTTTTTTTTATTTACTGCTTGTCACGGTCGTGGCTCAATTGGTTCAGCGTGCGCCTGATCACTGAGATTAAAAAACTGGCCTGGGTTCGATTCTCAGGGTCACACAAACACCGAAAATACCCGACCGCTTCCCTCAGAAGGCAATGGCAAACCACCGAGCTATTCTGCCTAGTAAGTCTTTTCTGGGGTAGAAGGGCAAGCACTTCCGTGATTTGAAGCCTACGTAAAGCTGTAGGTCCCCTATGCCTGTAGGCTGTTCGACACACACAATACAAACAATTTCTTCAAGAAGATTTACTGCTTCTTGTAGTTTTGTTTGATTGATTGGTTGGAGCACGAACCCGCTTCTTACATTTCGACTTTATGATCTTTTGGGCAATTCCATATCCTATCATGGTAGTCTTGTGTTCAACTCTTGTATTATACTTTAAGGAGTTGTAGGATATTTCTTACCAGAGTGTTCATCGACAAATTTTCCCGAAGAGCTGTCTTCTTCTGCGATGGAGTGCTGTTCAGCCAAAAATTCAGTGTGAAGCTGTTTCCTCCCCTAGGATAATCACATCTATTTTTCAATTATAAGAATTTGTCCTTCCCCAGAAACTATTTTACAAATTCGTTGTGTCCATTCCTTATCTTTTCTCCTCCATATTTTATATTTATTTCGAGTGCGAAGCAAGCCATCTTCGGCACTAGTTTTTTTATCTTCGAGTTTTTTACTAGTTCGTTTCTTTCTTCTTTTGTTACCAAAGTGCCTTTGTAACCGATTTCATTATACTCTATATTTTCCTTCTCTTTGTCTTTGTCAGTGTCTTCTTTTTGTCCCCATTTTTTTCTTGGTCTAGAGTCTAGACCAATTCTTAACATTCTGCTTCTACTTCTTTTGTATCAATATTCTTTTCTCCCCACTTTCTGTTGTTAAGTATTCGCTGAATCTTGTTTAGGGCGATTGTCTTGTCATTTGTAGTTCTTCTGTTGTCCCTTTCATGTGTTCCTTAAAATAGGTCGATCTTCTTGTAATGTTCCAATCTTTTTATGTCCATTTTCATCTTCATCTACGTTTGTCGTGGATTAATTATTTGCCCTAATTGCTGATCTTGTTTTCTTCTTCTTTTCTTCTTAGGGTTTCTTCTTATTCCCTTAAATTGTCGACGAACCTATACATTTTTTATAATTTGTTTCTTTGTTCTGTTTGTTTTTGTGTCTGCTATTAAGAGCCTGTTATCTGTGTTCAGTCCTGCCCTTCTGAAATATTTTTATTATACATTATAAGATTTATTAAGCTTCCGACATTTTCTACAGGTCCGGAAGTGCCATGCGGCCGTAGATTATTCCAAAACAAGTGTTGGTTATACATATACATAGAAATTGATCGTTCTCCTTATGTTCCTATTTAGGAGCTCTTTTCCTATGCTTCCTCTCTAGGTGAACATACAGTACGCCAATTTTGCTTCGCAGCTCCTTATTGGTTCTGATTAGGCAACACACATTACACCTCAGGTAAACCTTTAGAAAACATTATGGTAGGTTGCCTATTCAGAATGAGTAAGGGGTTATCTTCTCATCTGGTTGCAGCTTGCAACTGTTTATTGATTCCAATTTCAGTATTTTCTTACCTACTTAATTCTTCATTCATTTATTTTTTGGTATGTGACGTCTAGCCTTTTGCTTTTTAATTCAAAGGATTCTTTCATATTTTTAAGCAGCTTTCTTTCTAATACTGCTATTGCTTTATAATTCTACAAAACCACTTTCAAGTTATGTATTATTATTCTTGCCAGTTGTCTTTTGCAGTTCCATGAGCATGCAAGGTTTTCTACATCAGTGCGAGCCATTATTGTCATACAAGTAATTAGCCTTCTCTAACGCGGAAACATCTGCAAGGCAATACATAATATACTAATTGCTAATTTAATTAACCCTAAAACAATTACATTTTAACAGCGAATGGATGCAAACCATTGTACGTACAATAAAATTACAAAACATAACAGTCAATATACATACAGTGAGCACGTAAAGGTTGGAATAAATTCGATAAAATCCTTATTGGGCAAGTAAGAAAATAATACTCGGACACGTCGATTTTCTTTTTTAGATGCGCATTTTTTAGTATACGTATATTTTTTATTACGTCATCCCTCTTCGAGTTATGACGTCATCATCAGTTTTTTTAAATAGCAACACCCTCTTTTGATAATACCATTTAAAAGAGCACATTTTTCTGGGTATAGCCGCCAAATTTTGTGGTATGTTACATAACAATATTTTCGAAAGAAAAAACGTTTTAGAATTCATAACAATGTAATGAAATAACAATAGAAGAAATAATAAATACAACTAAAACCCATTAAATTAAACGTTGAAATTGCAGATCATTCACCTCCTGACAATATCCATCTATTGGCGATTCAGATAATCACGCACAATCTGTGAATGATGTGGTGACGCGCCATCTTGTTGGTACCATATTGATTCGTCCGGCATTTTATTTGGATATAGTGCTACAAGCGCGGCAATTATCTGTTGTTGTAAAAAATTCAAATATTTTTCAGCATTTAATGCGCCGTCAATAAAAAATGGGCCAACAATTGTGGTACTAATTTCTCGAAAAAATTGTTATGTAACATACCATAAAATTTGGCGTCTATACGCAGAAAAATGCGCTCTTTTAAATGGTACTATCAAAAGAGGGTATTGCCATTTAAAAAAACTGATGATGACGTCATAACTCGAACAGGGATGACGTAATAAAAAATATACGTATACTAAAAAATGCGCATCTAAAAAAGAAAATCGACGTGTCCGAGCATTATTTTCTTACTTGCCCAATAAATATTTTATCGAATTTATTCCAACCTTTACGTGCTCACTGTATGTAAAATACAATTAAACGTTTAAACAACACTTAATTTCAGGCTTTAATGTTCGGATATTAAAACGATGCTGGTACAATCAAAACTTATAAAATAGAGAAGCAATGCCTAAAATATTCCACGTTCATTTTAATAAACCATTAGTTCCACCTTTTTAATAATGTTTTTATAAATAGCTCCCGGCACGCTTTTAAGATAGTCTACCAGGGTTGTATTTTGTTATTATAGGCGGTTATCTGTGCATAATGTTATATTCGTGTTAGTATAAGTAGTTTGATAAATTTAGCTTATTTAAAAAACAACCCAGCCCGAGTTAGGGAGCGTTTTGTTAAAATATTAGAGATTAGAGGGTTTTACATTGTAATATTTTTAAAGTAATTCGTTGTTTTTATTTTAGATTTTAAGCTGGTGAATAACTACATGAATACCAAAAGATGTTTAACTAAGAAATTGTAGAATTCGAGCAACTTTCTGATAATATCAATTCAGCAACACATAATAACAGGGTTAAATATAAGTTAATAACCCAAATTGGTCTTAAAAACTTTCCTAGAAAATTAGTTCGTCCTGCCAACAAAATTCCAAACATGATGACTAAAATACCACCCAAATTGAAAACCTCATTTTGTTTACATTTCACACACAGTCCCAAAACCAATCTTTCCACCATTTCGTAGCTCTTCGTTAAAAAGCATATGTTTTAAGACTTGTTTAAAAGGATTTTTTAAGGGATTTTTAGTTGTTTTGTATATAAACAACGAACACATGATTGACCCTTCTTTCTAGCTAGTATTGTATTACAACATAGCAATAAAATGAGAAGCATGTGGATGTAAAAACCTAGTTACACGCATCAGCTGACTGAATTAACTAGAATGACGTTTCAATTACGCGGGGAATGTTCCTCTTTTTTGCTTAGAAATGTTACATATGGGGATGTGCAGATCTGTTAATGTCTTAATGGTTTAATTGCTTGGAATTATTTTGGAAATCCCTTCTGTTATTTGGTTCATCTGTGTGTCATTCTGTTTCCTATTAATAATTTTCTCAGTTACGGTTAATTGTTTTGAATGTACGATGACATGCCAGATATCAACGTGTAATTGTTTATTTGGAAATGGGTTGAATGAAGAACAATTTGTATGAGTATTAAGAGTAAAACTGGAAATTCTGCAAACCTATTTTGCCATTTTGGGGGTATTAATTAGCCTTGCAAAAGTTTAAGGTTGCCTTTTGTAAGGATTTGGTTCTTTTGGGGCAATTTTTAATTTTAATATTAAAATCTTAAATTTTGAGAATTCTAATAAACTCATTTTAAATTAAATTTCAAGTTGGCTTTTTTTTTGGTATTTAACAACAAACTTAATTCAACCATTGCTTAATGATGAATTTATAAAGTAAACAGAAAGGTTGCTGCTACTTCTTAAAGACAGTTAACACAAACAGTTCATTCAAAATTGGCAGAATACACAATTTTCTGTAATCTTATTCCTAGCAAAACTCGAGGGAGAAAGAGCGGTAAAAATAATATCATATTTCATCATAACGAAGTCAACAGATGTTACATCTGATGAAAGTTATTTGTTTTTTTGTTGGATGATTGAGTTCCACTCCTAAAGGAAGTAATTTAAGCGAACCATATTATGCAACTGCAAAACGAACATTGCTCTGTTTTATTTCCTTCGAAGCATTCCTTCGTTAAAAAATGAGATAATTGTTTATAAAAATCATGCTTGTATATTTACTTAATAATCAAAACATATGTTTCTTTGACTTATATTGCTTCGTCTACCACGACTAAAATAATCAACAAAACCATAACATTAATAATACCAATAACAAGTTAATCAACTAAGTTACAAGATAACTTTCAAAAGCTTCAGGTGATTACTTTACCTCAGTAAATGATACGATCATCCTCTTACATGGAAACAAATCCAACTCCCTGATTAGTTGCAGCCAAGCTAAATCATTACTGGCGAATCCTGATTGCTATAATTAAAATAGTTATGTAACTGATTAGCAAAACACGCCTAAAGCTCATTATAGTTCTTATATCAATTTAACTGTTGCAGGTATACGGTGGGAATGTTTAGAAAAGGTTACAGCAAAACCTTGGATGTTGAAGACTTGTACAATCCACTCACCAGTGATAAAAGTACTGTATTAGGAGATCGTTTGGAAGCGTAAGTATTTAAATTTTGTTGTTTTTTTTTCTATTACTGGTAGTCTGATAAGATTTTAGAATCGTAAACTGCACCTGAATGTCATTAAAATTAAGCTTTCTGTTATTCTCAACCCTTAGATTCAGCTTACATTTGAAGTGTTTCCACACTTTAATACAATTAAAAAATTATGAATGTTTTTACTGACAATTATCGGATTACTTTTTTTAAATAGAATTTCAAGAAGTTGGGTTTATTAGTAAACAGGGCAGGGCCGTAGCCAGAAATAAGTATCAAACCAAGCAAGTAATCTTGTAGATTGGACACTGAGTTTTCGTTATAAAACTCTACTGTTCAATGGATTTGATCAATAAACCTCAACATACATTTGGAAGCATTTTGACAACTCAAATAAATATTTTGCTGAAATCGGGGGCTACGGACCTGCAACCGACTATAGAATACTGTTCCCTTTTCACAAAATGTAAAAAGTAAAAATTAACAAAACAATCAGTTTTAGTATTATTTTGTAATTAAAATTTAATTACAACCTTTAAAGATAATTACCAAGCACAGGGTTTCTAGTCATTTTTAAATCGGAAAATGAATCGACTTTTATTCATCGACCCTGATTTTTGCACCTGGTTTTGTTCTTTATGAAATTGGTTTGATGGGATCAAGGTTAACAAGTTGGAAAATATGAAATTATGATATTTTTTATGAATCTGAAGACCATCGACCATCACTAGCATTACATCTCAACACCGAACAAATAAGCCCTCGAAACCTTCGAGTAAAAGATTGTTTATGCATATTATTGATTCTTGATTTTTGCATCTGGTTTTGTGCTAAATATAAGAAGTTTGATGGGATCACTTAACAGCAGTGGCGGCTCGCCAGGTAAAGTAGGTGAAGTGCCTCTTCACCTAAAATTTGTGCATCCAAATTATTTTATATTCTGTTAGATTGGGTATGGAAGTGAACACAGAAAACGTAGCACTGATAATAATTAGTAGTTTTATTATACACAGATCAAGAATACATTTAACATGGTGTAACAGCAACTTTTATGAAAGTACAAATACATATCCTATGACGTACATGTAACATAGGTTGCCTATAATACAGTGTGTTTCATTGTTACATATTAACACACCCATTATACATTGTTTTTTTTCATTCTAATCCTAGCATACATCTAAATTTTTCAAACTTTTGGATAGTTAAACCTTTTGTGAATATATCAGCAATCTGTTCATTAGTGCGTACATATACAACACTTGGAATACCATCATTAATCGTATTACGTACGAAATGGTATTTAACATCAATATGTTTGGAACGTTTAAAGTCCCCAGCGTGCTGCGACAGGTAGATACACCCTTGGTTATCTTCATGTGTCACTTATGTCAGTTATGACGCACATTTCTTCTAAAAGAATTTTTAGCCATATTCCCTCGCACGCACAAGTGGCTAACGCAACATATTCGGCTTCGGTGGACGATAAGGTGACTGCTGTTTGTTTACGAGAGACCCACGACACTGTCGAATTACATCTTAAATAGATAGCCGGTCACCGATTTCCTATCAACTGGATCGTTCGCCCAGTCTGCATCTGCGTATCCGGTTAACACTGTGTCACAAAATTCGCCAGTCTTGTTAAACACTAATTTTAAATTGATAGTTCCGCGTATATAACGTAAAACTCTTTTTAAGTACTTCCAGGCTTCTTCAGTTGGATTATTTTGAAAACTGCTTAAGCGGCTTAAGCTAAACCTCAAAATTTTATCAAAACCACCACATTTCTGCTCTTGTTTACAATGAATTTTTGGTTCTAGTGGGGTACTTACAGATTTGCATTCTTGCATTCCATACTTCTGCAGTACCTTTTCTAGGTAGTGTTCCTGGCTGATAGTTAATATTCCCTTCTCTTGATTTCTTTCAATTTTTAGACCTAAAAATGTTTGTAGTTTACCTAGATCTTCAATTTCAAAACGATCCAGAAGTTGCGCTTTTACCTTCATAATTTCTTCTAGGTTTTTACATGCAATTAGTATATCGTCGACATACAGAAGTAGGTACATTACTTCACTTACATCATTCTTTATGTAAAGACACCAATCTGCTTTGCATTGTTTAAAATTTAGACTTTAGACGTCGAATACAGTATTCCACTCCCTTGGGCTTTGTTTCAAGCCGTACAGACTTTTATTTAATTTGCATACCAAATTTTTATCACTGACGGAACCTTTAGGTTGCTTCATGTAAATATCTTCCTTTAACACACCGTTCAAGAACGCAGTTTTTACGTCCATTTGATGTAGATGCATGTCAAATTGATTTGCAACAGCTAACAGGGTTCTAATAGTTTTAAGCCTAGCAACGGGTCCATAGATTTCTTCATAATCTATTCCAAATTCTTGTTAGAAACGTTTTGCCACTACTCGTGCTTTTGTCGTATTTTTCCTTTGCTATCGATTTTTCTTTTATAAATCCATTTGCAGTCAATAGGTGATTTCCCATCTGGTAAGGGCATCAATTCCCATGTGCTATTTTTAATTAATGATTTCAATTCTTCCTTCATTGCTTCTTCCCACTCGTTTCTCTGAGGGTGCGTGGTAACTTCGTCAAACTCAGTTGGTTCTTCATTTATGGCTATGCAGGAATCCAGGATATCTCATAATTCTTCCTGCGTCTCTTTCTCTTACTTCTTGTCAGTATTGCTACATCATCCGCAAACGTTAAGCACTGATGTTTTTTTATGATATAGGATTTATCTGACTTTCCCTGATAACTTTTTCTAATCCCCATTGAATAAGATTGCAAAAAGGGGGTGTCCTTGATGCAACCCCTCTTTTACTTCAAATCTTCTGGATACTTAGTCCTCTAGTTTTACTCCATTTGTTGTTTGTTTTAGCGTCGTTTTAGTTAGATTGATAAGTTTCTTTGGCATATTCAGTTTATTTGCCGCTCTGTACAGTTGATCCCTCTTTATTCTATCGTAAACCTATTTAAAGTCGATGAATGTGACATGAGTTTCTTATTTGTGTTCGTAGCTTTCTGCTTGTATTTCTCTTAGCACAAAAATCTGGTTTATTACTGATCTTTCTTTTCAGAAACCACTTTGGTATTCCCCCTACTACTTTTTCCATGGCTTGTGTTAGTCTCTTTTTTATACAGTTTGCTAAGATCTTGTAGTCTGTATTTAGGAGAGCTATTCCTCTATAGTTGTCGCATTCTACTTTTGATCCTTTTTTATGAACCGGTTGTATGATTGCTTCGTGCCACTCATGCGGCATGCTTTCTTCTGTCCACACTTGTTTGATCAGCCTTGTTAATTATTTCTTGTCTTCCATATTTAAATAGTTTCGCTTGTAGTATGTCTTTTCCAGGGCTTTTGTTGTTGTTTAGAGAACTGATGATTTCTTTACTTCACTAAGTCCGTAAGTCCGGGCGGTTCCTCGATTTCCATGCTTTCTGCCCTTCCTTGCATTACATGCCTATTTTAATTTCTTCATTTTGGTTTAGTAGTTCTCGAAAATATGTCACGTGCTAATCCTGCACTACGACATTAAATGGGGGATGATGGAATTCCTTATGCGCGCGGCTAGACTAAACAGTGGAGAAGGGCGGTTCGAAACGGTAGAACCCCTTTAATTAAGGGTTGGTCATAATGGGGATGAAATTGGGCGCCACTGTGATATGTCACCCTGAGGTCTAAATAGGAACCCACCATCACAGAAGATTCCCAAGGGCTCGGAAAAGGGTTGTTGCTGCACCGTGCGCAAGATGTGACTTACCTTGCTACTGAAAATATCTTTACTTACTTTACTTTAATGCTCAAACTCGTAGGCAGGCTAACGCTTTACACATAAAGTTTTGAACAACCCCGAACACACAAATATGAACGGGAAGCACTGAATACAATAACAAGACCAAACTGAATTGACAGTGAACTATTTAATGAATGAAAAGAGCAAACATGAATACAAAGAAATTACACAAAAGACAATCAAAAATATTACGTTAACACAAATCATAGATATTACACTTACTTTATGGAACGATAGGATTGAGGGCACTACATTTACGTTACTTACTGCAAAACATTCACAAACTTAGTCCCTCAATCCCAAACAAAGAATATAGGAAAAACACAAATAATAATACCTACATTAACAAATTCAATAAGCACCAATAAATTTACACACATGCAACATAATACAAAATAATATCTTAACTTGACTTAAACTTCAATCTGAACACAAAAGAACGTTACTTGAACACAAAAGTTTTTGTTTAGCACTCGTGTCCTATGTTACCACAAATGTTTTGGCTCAAACACAAAACTACTAAAGCAAACTGGCCAACTGAATGCCGGAGACCTTCAAACTTTACTCGTGCGGAAGTGAATCTGCCAACAGGCAATCCACACAGCCTTCTCACATGCCACCGGATCAAGCAGGTTGATCAGCAATCGACTACTTTAAATTACAAGTTGCACACAAAACACAAAATGACAAATACAAAAGGTGGTACTCATTAAACTTAAAACAAACTCAAAAACGTTAACATCAAAAGGCCTGCCAACAAGAGGCAATCGTCGGCATTGAAACTAACGTTGAAACACAACGGCAAAAGCAGGTGCAGCATAAAGATGTTAATAGGTTTAGAATCGCCTGGAAGTACGGGGGCGGACGTTTAAAGGTGGCTAACAACAACGAAGGAGATGGTGTTCTTCCTCCAGAAGGTGGGTGCAAGACGACGACGAAGACGGTTCCAGAGATTGTGGGTTTTCTTGATCCAATATATGTATATTAAATTCGTGTGAAGACGATACTTCCAACTTTCACATTCACAACACTTACACACGACTATCCCATTCTGAAATTGTATGGCCTTTCTTGGGATTATCCGGATTCTACCGTAATATAGCTTAACGAAGCTACCAAAGAAACGAAAAACCTTTTCGGTGGTATAAGGGCCCATACTGGAAACAACAAACTTGCACGCCCGTAATAATTAAGCCAAAACGTCCAACATGATGAAAAGCTTGCCCCGTGCTAAGGAACGGGGAGGTGAAACATACGGACGATGTTACTGACGCGTCACCTAACACAATGTATCACGAGAAACTGTATTCGATGAAATAAGATGAGATCATGCGTTGCCAAAATACACATAAATTGGGTCACCTTGGGATTTCTAACAAAGAAACCTTTTACAAAAATGATGCATACTGAAATGGCTTTAAAGATTTCGTAGAACTTTAAACAGAACGCGCTGAGAAGCTTGACCTTTCGTGCCCCTCAGACTGAAACGGAATTAACTGTAGCAAAAATAACATAACAAAGCACGAAATTAAAATTACGAAGTACAGGACCGTACTAAAGAATTTACCAAAAATTTATAATGACACAAAAATCCCAAAATAACGGCGAATTACAAAAACACGTGACAAATATTCCACCCATCTTTATAATTTGTCTTCTTTATTTCCTATATTTACATTAGGTTCCTTTTATTGTCTTGGTGTGTATGTTCTTCTACTTTCTGGTTGCTTGATACTCCCAACTGTTGATTCATTTATTGTTAATACATTCAATTAATTACCATAAATAGTAAAAACTAATATTTTAATTCAACCACAGCATGATATGTACTCAGCAAAAAACTGAAATTGTATAACAACCTATTAAACACTTATAAAAAGCTCAAGATAAGTTAGTAGCCCCACTTTGTTATCTTTTGTGTTAGGTAGGTACGTCATAGGTTTTATAATTTCCTTTAAGACTGAACAATAAACTTATGCAAATGTTAGGTCGGTATTTAAATAGTAAGTAACATATTGTGACTGAAGTCATAGCTGTTAGGACTTGTAAAAAATACTTTCGAGCATAGAAGGAGCTATTTTCCTTTTAGACTTTAGTACCTTCTTACTACTTTGGATTGATTTCAATTTTCTTTTGTTGAATATGTGATCTACTAACTGCCTTGCACTGTAGAAGCGGTGTCTAGCGGCTCGCGTCACAGGCATGTTAACGTCATACAGTGTTTCCTGTTGGCATGGGGTGGGCCTGGCGTAATCCAGGATTGATCCACGAGGATCTGCTCCATGCCAATTGATGATGATGATGATGACTAATATAAAAAATCTTCTCACTAAAAGTTTCCACCTCGGTTTCCACTAATTTAAAATGTTCTTTCGCTCAAAGTTAAATGAGAGTGGGGGTGAATCAATTCAGGGTGAGCATCTTTGGAACTATTCTATGTAAACAATATTACGCAAGGATTTTAACATACTTCGTTTATAGTTATGTAATAGCTCGAAGCACCTGGAAGTTTTATTGGTTCAGGGGTTTATGAAGCGTTTAGTTCTCAAGTTTATTCATTAATAAACTGATTTTGTAGTAACAATACTGAGCTTTATTTGAAGGTGGTTTCTACACTTGGTAACTAAAACAAAGAAAGCATCTTTTAATACCTTTTTACATAATTCGGTTAATATATATTATATATTCATAATCTTTCTTCAATAACCATACACTTATTAATACAATTCTTTTTATATCAGGAAATGGAAATCGCATTTAGAAAAATCAAAGAAACTCTCCAAATCACCAAGTTTGCTCAAAGTTCTTGCCCAAACATTCTGGCCAGAATACCTTTATCTTGGTATACTTCTAACGATTATGGATTTAGTCTTCCGCCTCATGCAACCCATTATGTTAGGTGAACTTCTGGACTATTTTAGAAAAGACTCTAAAACAACGCGTGATGAAGCTTTGTTGTATGCCGGTGCTGTTGTCGGATTGAACGCAGCCAGTGCGTTGTTAATCAATCAGTATATCATGGAAGCTTTCCATTACGGCATGAGAGTTCGTGCAGCATGCTGTGCGTTAATTTACAGAAAGGTATGTTAGGTTATGACTGTATTAATATTAAAGATTAATTTTGGATGTTTTAGGCTTTAAGTTTAAGCAGGACTGCATTAGGCGATACAGCTTCGGGGAAGGTTGTTAATTTATTATCAAATGATGTTAGTAGATTTGATATCGTTTCTATTTTTATACATCATATGTGGGTAGCCCCTACATCTGCTATTATAATAACGGGATTTTTATGGACTCGAGCTTCGTACGCTGGATTAATAGGAATGATTCCGATTTTCTTGGTTGTTCCGCTACAAAGTAAGTCGTGTGGGTTAACGTTAAGAACTTGCTAATGTATGAAAATTTGCAGGCTACACCGGAAAGTTATCGTCTCGGTTCAGAAGACAAACGGCATACAAAACAGACGAAAGGGTACGTCTGATGGATGAAATTATTTCAGGGGTACAAGTGATTAAAATGTATGCTTGGGAAAAACCATTTGGGAAACTGATTAAACATGCTAGAAAACTCGAATTGAAAGTTGTTACCAAATTGTCATACGTTAGGGCTTTATTTATGACTTTTAATTTGTTTACAACTAGAGCTGCGCTTTTTTGTGCGCTTTTGACGATTGCTTTATCCGATGGACAAATTACTGCAGCTAAGGTGAGACTTCTTATTAAATAAGTGTTGTGTTATAAATAAAACAAATTTGTTATAAATATCGATACTGAAAAATAGAAAAAAATAATACTTAAAAATTCTAAACATCAGCAATCCAATAAATAACACAAATCATTTTGAAGGTCTTCGTATTTATGTCATATTTTAACATCCTTTCCCAAACGATGTCTACGATGTTCGTCAGAGGAATCTCAGAAATAGCCGAAGCATTAGTAGCAGTTAAACGATTGCAACAGTTCTTGTCAAACGATGAGTTTGTGGAAATTCAAGCTTTAACCAACAACAATGAATCTAAAATTAATTATAACACGGCCATTAATATGCGTAAGATGTGTTCAAAATGGAATCCAAATTCGACAGACAATGCTTTGAACGAAATGACCGTATCTGTTGAAAAAGGAAGGTTACTTGGAGTCATCGGGCCTGTAGGTAGTGGAAAGAGTTCGTTCCTTCAAACGATTTTAGGTAAATTCTTAATAATAAAACTATTTTGGTTTAAAGTGCATTTTTGAATGAATTTTACAGGCGAGCTGCAGGTATCAAGTGGAAATATAGAAATAAATGGTACTTTATCATATGCATCGCAAGAACCGTGGGTTTTCGCAGCGACGATAAGGCAAAATATAATATTTGGACAAGAATATAACAAGAAACGTTATAACGAAGTGGTGCGAGTGTGCGCTTTAGAAAAAGACTTCAAGCAATTCGCCGATGGTGATTTGTCGATCGTCGGAGACAGAGGTGCTTCTTTAAGCGGTGGTCAAAAGGCGAGAATAAACTTGGCGAGAGCTGTCTATCGTGATGCTGATATTTATTTATTGGACGATCCGTTGTCTGCGGTTGACACACATGTTGCTAAGCTGCTGTACCAAGAATGCATCAACGGGTTTTTGGCGCACAAAACTAGGGTTTTAGTTACACATCAAGTCCACCATTTGAAGGATGCTCATAACATAATAATTCTTAGTAATGTAAGCTTTACAATCGACCGATATTCAACAGAAAACAGGGAATAAAAAGGGTTTGATTTTTAGGGAAAAATAGAGATACAGGGAATGTTCAATCAATTGGCTGCTAGTGAAAATTTATATGCAAAACTTCTAACGCAAGAACCAGAACAACCGCCTGACGAAGAAAAGGAAAAGAAGATCGAAGGTGTTAAAGTTACAAGACAAATGTCGACACGAGTAAGTAATTCGTTTATAAAATGTAAAAGCAGCGTATTAATCCAATTAATATATTTAGAGCAGAACGGCTTCTTTAACGAGTGCGAGGAGTGAATCAAGCATCGTTGAAAGTTTATTACAAGAAGAAAACGATGAGGAAGCTGACGTTAAAGTTAAAGATTTACAAGAAGAGTCTTCAAAAGGCAAAGTGCATGGTTCGTTATTCTTTAAATATATGTTAGCCGGTGGTAATTGTTGCTTCGTCGGAAGTGTGCTCACCTTATACATCCTCACGCAAGTCGCAGCTAGTGCCGTTGATTATTTTGTAAGTTTCTGGGTAAAAGTGGAAGAATCTCGAAGTACATCGTATCAGGAAAATAACGGAACGTCTGTTGTGGTTGATACAATTGTTCCTTCTACTGATACATTTTTGTACGTTTACGGAGCCTTAATAGTGGCTTTATTCATAATAGGACTACTACGTTCGATGTCGTTCTATAAATTAGCCATGCTTAGCTCGCAGAATTTACACGACTCCATGTTTACTAGCGTTATAAACACCAGCATGCATTTCTTTGATACAAACCCTAGTGGCAGAATATTAAATCGGTTTGCGAAGGATATCGGCTCGATTGACGAGTTGCTGCCTAAAGCCATTTTGGATGCTGGTCAGGTATGTAATTGCATTTATTTTAATATTCTTACTTGAATTAACTTGTGACTTTCTTTCAGATATTACTGTTAATGGTTGGTTCGCTGATATTAGTTGCAGTGGTTAATCCTTACTTTTTAATACCAGTCGGAGTGATTGGAATCGTCTTCATGTTGCTGCGAATTATATTTCTAAAATCGTCGAAAAACATAAAACGTTTAGAAGGCATCAGTAAGTTTTTTAAACAAGTTGTTGTCAGTAATTAATTGCTTGTATTTTCCAGCTCGCAGTCCAGTTTTCACACACTTAAATGCTACCTTGCAAGGTCTGACAACAATAAGAGCTTACGGGGCGCAGAATATTTTAAAGGCGGAATTCGATAAACATCAAGATTTGCATACCAGCGCATGGTACATGTATATCGCAGCCAGTTCAGCCTTTGGATTTGCGTTGGATTTGCTCTGCTTTGCGTTTACGGCCCTTGTTACGTTTAGTTTCCTTTTACTTGCTGAAAGTAAGTAGTTCGATCCTGTATTTGATTCAAGCAACCAAATTGTATATACAATGGCGTTTAAAAGTACTTAAATTAAAAATCGGTAACTGCTAATGTGTATTAAATTAAACTTTTACTTCATTGAGCAGTTAGAAATTGTAAAACCAATAAATGTCTTTATATTTAAGAATCGTTGGGAGGAGATGTTGGTTTAGCAATAACACAAGCAGCAGCGTTAACAGGATTAGTGCAGTGGGGTATGCGACAATCAGCAGAAGTTGCGAATCAACTCATGTCCGTTGAAAGAGCCGTAGAGTATGCCTTATTACCACCTGAAAAACAGCCAGTAATTCCTAAGAAACCATCCGTAGAATGGCCGAAACATGGCAAGATTTTGTTCGAAGAAATGGGATTGCGATATTCGGAAAATAGCTCGCCCGTTTTGAAGAATCTCAATGTTATTATTCAACCCAAAGATAAGGTAAATTTTATGCATAATTATTTCTAGTTTTATATTTGATTTAATAAAGGCTAATCAATAGCAGGAGTTATAAAGGTTAAGCTCTATATTTGTATTTTAAATGAATAACTTAATGTTTTACGATTGAATATTGTTTGTGACATATTTGAGTTTGAGTTTCTAGATAGAGGTGGGAAATGTTTTCTAAGCTTGGCTCAGTTACGCTTCAATCTTTTCTTCGAACTTTTGTTGAGCTTTGAGCTGTTACCAAGCTTGAATTTTTTATCAAGCCTTTACCGAATTGTAATATAAATATACTAAATTTAGTTAGTGATAAAAGTAAAGTACAGCTTCGGGCTTTTACCCAGCTTCGAACCTACAATGAGCTCCATGCAATGATCAGAGCTCGAGCTGAGCTGCAAGGTCTCTTTCCCACCTCAAATTCACACCATTTCTAACAAAACTTTATATAATTTTTAGATTGGTATCGTGGGACGTACAGGAGCCGGAAAATCATCATTAATATCGGCACTATTTCGTTTAGCAATCGTTGAAGGAGAAATCGAAATCGATGGAATATACACAAAAGATCTTAACCTTCAGGATTTACGGTCGAAAATATCAATCATTCCACAAGATCCTGTCTTATTCTCGGGCACCCTTAGGTATAATTTAGATCCGTTCGAAGAATATCCGGATGATAAATTATATAAAGCATTAGAAGAGGTAAAAAAAAATTGAATTACCAAAGTTAAGTTGTTTGTCATTAATAATTGATATCCAGGTGGAACTCAAAGACCCAGCAAATGTAATAAACAGATTGGAAAATCGAGTGATGGACCGAGGTTCAAACTATAGCGTTGGTCAACGACAGTTAGTTTGTTTAGCACGTGCAATTATTAGAAATAACAAAATATTAATGTTGGACGAAGCGACGGCCAATGTGGATCCTCAGTGAGTACTATTTTTTTTTAATATTGACGATAATAATAACCAAATTTGTATGTAACAGAACGGACGCAGTAATTCAGAAAACCATCCGTGTGAAATTCGCAGACTGCACAGTATTAACCGTAGCGCATCGACTGAACACCATAATGGATTCCGATAAAGTATTAGTAATGGATCTGGGAACGATGGTCGAATTTAATCACCCTCATATATTACTGCAAAATCACAAGGGGGTATTTTATAAAATGGTAGCGGAAACGGGAAAGACGATGATGGAACAGTTAAAGAAAATCGCCAGACAGAACTACGAACAAAAGCATGGCGTTCCTGAATAGAATAAATCCGTAGAATACGTATGAAATAATTAAGTTATTAGGTAAATTAGATAATTGTATTTTAAGATAAAACTCACTACTTATACAAAGCAATAGGTTTAAGTATTTTGAACGGTGGTGCTAATCTACTTTAAAGTTTGAAGTAGAGCTCTACAAAGTATTTGGAGAAAGTGCCTAACTTTTTAAAATAAATATTTTTTTAACTGTAAATGCACTACTACTTAATGTATTTGAATGTTGAAGGTAGCGTAGTTTCAAGAATGTGATTATATATTTGTATTTTATTATTTATTTTAACGGCACTTACTTTAAGTTCGTCTAAGTTCTTTAGAGTATTATTATTGTGAGTTCTTATTTTTATTAACTAGACTTCTGTAACGATTAGAATATTTTTAATGAAAGGCTGTGTTTCCTTGCCTGCCATTATAGCCAAAGTACATTAATGATGTAAGCTTAAAAAAAATGTTAGATAGTGACGTGCTCATTTTTAACATGCAATTCTTTAGAAAATGTTTAAACCTTGAAAATATTTGTATTTTAAAAGATCTTAAATTTATTTTACGTGCATTTTAATAAATTTCGAAAGATAGACGATTTTGTTAATTTGCAGTTATTATATGGTTAGTATTAGTTCCTTATCCAAATCTCAACCCTTTACTATGGTAAGTACTACCCTTATTTTTGTATACATGCCAATTGTTCATTTCCTCACAAAAGTGGAATTTAAATAAATGATAAGAGGCCTAGAGGAGCAGATAGCCATGTGTACATCTCGGGTTCAATTTTCAACTGACAAAGTTTAAATCCTGTTGGTTCCGATAATCATGTGACCTTAACCGGTACTCCCTTAAATAATAAAAATAATATGATTTATTTTCCAATAGGCCACAACCCCAATTACAGGAATACATTTAATTACAAAAATACAGTCAAGCCCGCAAAGAATTTCAATATAATATATTTGACAGTATACTAAATGTATGTATGTATTATCTGTAACCTCTTATACCTTTCGATGTCAAGGTTGGGACGTCAACATATGAGGCTCTATGTGTGTAATGCATGACCCGGCCCGTCTCTGTGGGTTACGAAGTTGGTGCGCCGTTTTACCTACATCTTGCACCATGTGTATTGTGTGAGTGTGTGTATTTGTGTAAGACCTTTTTACTCTATGTCCTAAGCACATTAAGTGCCCAACGACGAATGGTCACCAGATGGATTCTAACCCTAGCTATTCAGTTTACTAAATAAATTTTAATTAATTTTGTATGAATTATGTATAAATTAATTAAATTAAATTAACTGAAGATATAATAGATATATTAGTCTTTCGTTTTCTAAACCGATAAAATTATATATGAATAAAAGAGTTTGATAGTCAGATATGTAGCCTCAATTGCCTGCCGTGCCAAATTTAAAATGACAATATCTCAAAAACTTTCTAAACACAACTTTTGGTTTAACTAATAGAATTCCACATCACGATGCTATACCCCAACAGGATCGAACCAGGGTAATAAGTACCTACTGTGAAAATGTTTACAGTTAGGAATTAATTTTGGACTGAAATACAAAGCCAAACTTACCCTTCTTAGCTCATGTGTTCCTGTTACAGACATTTAGTATTCGAGTGCGAAATATTATTAATTTTGGACTGAAATACAAAGCCAAAGTTACCCTTCTTAGCTCATGTGTTTCTATTACCAAAAGTTCGATTTCGAGTGCGACAAATTATTAATTTTGGACTGAAATAGAAAGCCAAACTTACCTTTCTTAACTCATGTTAATAATATTTCATATTCGAAAATGAACTGTATGTAACAGGAACACATGAGTTAAGAAGGGTAAGTTTGGTTTTGTATTTCAGTACAACATTTATAATGTTTCGCACTCGTAAACTAGATGTTTGTAACAGGAACACATGAGCTAAGAAAGGTAAGTTTGGCTGTGTGCTTCAGTCCAAAATTTATAATTTGTCGCACTTGAAAACGAACTTTTGGTAATAGGAACATATGAGATAAGAAGGGTAAGTTTAGCTTTGTATATCAGTCCAACATTAATAATTTTTCATACTCGAAAATGAACTGTTTGTAACAGGAACACATGAGTTAAGAAGCGTAAGTTTGGTTTTGTATTTCAGTCCAAAATTGATAATAATTTGTCGTACTCGAAAACGAACTTTTGGTAATAGGAACACATGAGTTAAGAAGGGTAAGTTTGGCTTTGTATTTCAGTCCAACATTAATAATTTGTAACAGGAACACATGAGTTAAGAAGGGTAAGTTGGGCTTTGTATTTCAGTCTAAGATTAATAATATTTCATATTCGAAAATGAACTGTTTGTAACAGGAACACATGAATTAAGAAGGGTAACTTTGGCTTTGTATTTCAGTCCAAAATTAGTAATTTGTCGCACTCGAAAAGTAATTTGTGGTAATAGGAACACATGAGTTAAGAATGGTAAGTTTGCCTTTGTATTTCAGTCCACAATTTATAATTTTTCATACTCGAAAATGAACTGTTTGTAACAGGAACACATGAGTTAAGACGGGTAAGTTTGGCTTTGTATTTCAGACCAAAATTGATAATAATTTGTCGCACTCGAAAACGAACTTTTGGTAATAGAAACACATGAGCTAAGAAGGGTAAGTTGGGCTTTGTATTTCAGTCCAACACTAATAATTTTTCATATTCCAAAATGAACTGTTTGTAACAGGAATACATGAGTTAAGAAGGGTAACTTTGGCTTTGTATTTCAGTCCAAAATTAGTAATTTGTCGCACTCGAAAAGGAATTTTTGGTAATAGGAACACATGAGTTAAGAAGGGTAAGTTTGGCTTTGTATTTCAGTCCAAAACTAATAATTTGTCGCATTCGAAAACGAACTTTTTATAATAGAAACACATGAGCTAAGAAGGGTAAGTTGGGCTTTGTATTTCTGTCCAACACTAATAATTTTTCATATTCCAAAATGAACTGTTTGTAACAGGAACACATGAGTTAAGAAGGGTAACTTTGGCTTTGTATTTCAGTCCAAAATTAGTAATTTGTCGCACTCGAAAAGGAATTTTTGGTAATAGGAACACATGAGTTAAGAAGGGTAAGTTTGGCTTTGTATTTCAGTCAAAAAATTATAATTTGTCATACTCGAAAATGAACTGTTTGTAACAGGAACACATGAGTTAAGACGGGTAAGTTTGGCTTTGTATTTCAGACCAAAATTGATAATAATTTGTCGCACTCGAAAACGAACTTTTGGTAATAGGGACACATGAGCTAAGAAGGGTAACTTTGGCTTTGTATTTCAGTCCAAAATTAATAATTTTTCATATTCGAAAATGAACTGTTTGTAACAGGGACACATGAATTAAGAAGGGTAACTTTGGCTTTGTATTTCAGTCCAAAATTGATAATTTGTAGCACTCGAAAACGAACTTTTGGTAATAGGAACACATGAGTTAAGAAGGGTAACTTTGCACCCGTTCCCTGGAAGAAGGACACCATCGCTTCCATTTGGGCTACCACCAACAAGCCCTCCCTGGTCTCACGTCTGTCACGTATTCCCTGGTCTTCAAATTCAAGTACAAACATCTCGCCAAGTAAAATCTGCTTTTCCTTTTTGCTGCACCTGCTTTCGTCGTTTGTGTTTCAACGTCAGTTAAGATTTCTACGATTGCCGCTTGCTGGTAGGCCTTCATCAATGTTGTTGCCTTTTAAATGTTGTTCAATTTAGAGTTTAATAAGTACCACATTTTCTTTTGTTTTCGTGTTTTGTTTGCAACTTGTATTGTAAAGTAGTAGCCGATGTCTGGCCAATCTGTTTTGTCCAGCGGCATTGTGAGAAGGCTGTGTGAATCGCCTTTCGGCGGATTTTATGTTCACGTTGTAAAGATTGAGGGCCACTGGCAAATCAGTTGACTAGTTGTTTTATTGGTTCTGTGTTCGAGTAAATACTTTCGTGTTCAAAATGTAGTTTATTTTAAGTAAAGTTTAATCAATGTTAGATCTGTGTTCAGACTGTAGTTTAAGTTTGTCAGTGCTGATTCACTTTAGAGATTTCATTTGTAGTTCAAGTCAAGTTAAGATACTATTTTGTGTTATGTTGCATGTGTAAAATTTAACTGTGCTTATCGAATTTTTAGTTTAGTATTTGTTGTTCCTTGTATTCTGCCTGGGAATTGAGGGGCTAAGTTTGTACATGATTTCCCTTACCTAACGTAAATGTAGTACCCTCAATTCTATCGTCCCGTAACGCAAGTAATTGTTTTTAACGTAATGTTTTGATTGTCGCCCCTTTTGTGTAATTTCTTTGTATTCATGTTTACATTTTGATTTATTAAATATTTCAGTGTCAATTTAATTTGGTCTTGTTATTGTGTTCAGTGCTCCCCGATAAAATTTGGGTATTAGTGTTTTGTTAAAGATTCAAGTGTAAGGTCTTAGCCTGCTTGCAAGTTAAGACTTTCAGTCAGTAAGTCATTTTCAGTCAAGCAAGGTAAGTCACATTTTGCAGCAGGATGCAGCTACAACCCCCTTTGTCCGAGCCCTATGGGAATCTTCTACCGTTTACGATCATTCCTCTTGGAGGATTTTTAAGTATTTCGAACCACCCCTTCTTCACTGCTAATCTAGCCGCGTACCACCGATTTTGACATCGCTATCTAAATGTCATTAGGCAGAACAAGCAAGTGACAAACGATATATAATTTTATATGTGTATAACAGAGATACGCGATATTGCCATGGTAATTAAACATGACGTGATATTTAAATATTATGAGATCAGAATACTGACCATGAACTGTAGTTAAAAAAATTTCCAGAAGATGTCAGGATATTTATCAGTCATAGGTAAAGTAAGCATGGCGTATAATATTAATCGCTACGCCATCTTGTAATTCTTGTACTAAAAGTCTAAAAACGGAAACTGTAATTGAAACAGATTTTTAATTTTTAAAACAGTAGTCTGCATATATCACAAACTAATATTTGAAATTTGAATTAAAAGATGTCAGGAGAATTATCAGTCATAGGTGAACTAAACACAAGGTAGTTATATAGAGGAGCTTAACATTAAGGTGGTTGGTTGGGGATGGTGGGTGGATGACCCCTACAAAATTGGATTGTAATGCAATGCCTAACAATCGGTAGTTTCCAACTTAAATTCTATTCTGCTTCACTGCTCGCATAATCCTATATGGATTGAGAAAGACAAAGATGTCCTGTTTTTTAAAAAGTTCGAAAATCTCGAATTCGTTACAAGCCGA